>OZ020604.1:131611996-132878322 GCA_963971545.1 Philophylla caesio
GGTTATGAAAAATAAATTTAATTAATTTAATAAAAAGAAGTCTGATGAGGAAATGTGGTGATTTCCGAAATAGTACTATAACTTCTACCATTAAAAACTGTTGTTGTTTCTTCACAAAAATCTTCCATAAACTGGCCTTGAGCTCAATAAAATTGTGAATTATTAGCATTTACTAGACCAATAGAAAAATAACAAAAATGTATATGCAAGGTTGAGCACGCCTTAAATGCATTCTAATATAAAGTAAATAACTTAAATACAGAATTTGCAAATAAAACATAAACAACTGAAATAGCGGCAGATCAGTTGCTCTTGTTTGTAGTTGGTTTATTTAAGGAAGATGAAATAAACGCAACAGCCAACTCGGCTAGCGTAGCACAATATGTAGCGTATTAGCTCTGCAACTACGAGCTCCCTGGTTCAAAGCCTGGCAGAAGTGGTTATGAAAAATACATTTAATTAATTTAATAAAAAAAAGTCTGATGAGGAAATGTGGTGATTTCCGAAATAGTACTATAACTTCTACCATTAAAAACTGTTGTTGTTTTTTCACAAAAATCTTCCATAAACTGGCCTTGAGCTCAATAAAATTGTGAATTATTAACATTTACCAGACCAACAGAAAAATAACAAACATTTATATGCAAGGTTGAGCACGCCTTAAATACATTATAATATAAAGTTAATAACTTAAAAACAGAATTTTCAAATAAAACACAAACAACAACCACACAAACAAGTTAAATAGCGGCAGATCAGTTGCTCTTGTTTGTAGTTGGTTTGTTTAAGGAAGATGAAATAAACACAACAGCCAACTCGGCTAGCGTAGCACAATATGTAGCGTATTGGCTCTGCAACTCCGAGCTCCCGGGTTCGAAGCCTGGGAGAAGTGTTTATGAAAAATAATTTTAATTAATTTAATAAAAAGAAGTCTGATGAGGAAATGTGGTGATTTCCGAAATAATACTGTAACTTCTACCATTAAAAATTGTTGTTGTTTTTTCACAAATTATTAACATTTACTAGGCCAACAGAAAAATAAGGAAAAATTATATGCAAGGTTGAGCACGCCTTAAATGCATTCTAATATAAAGTAAATAACTTAAATACAGAATTTGCAAATAAAACACAAACAAGTTAAATAGCGGCAGATCAGTTGCTCTTGTTTGTAGTTGGTTTGTTTAAGGAAGATGAAATAAACACAACAGCCAACTCGGCTAGCCTAGCACAATATGTAGCGTATTGGCTCTGCGACTCCGAGCTCCCGGGTTCAAAGCCTGGGAGAACTGGTTATGAAAAATAAATTTAATTAATTTAATAAAAAGAAGTCTGATGATGAGATGTGTTGATTTCCGAAATAGTAGTATAACTTCTACCATTAAAAACTGTTGTTGTTTTTTCACAAAAATCTTTAATAAACTGGCCTTGAGCTCAATAAAATTTTAAATTATTAACATTTACTAGGCCAATAGAAAAATTACAAACATTTATATGCAAGGATGAGCACGCCTTAAATGCATTATAATATAAAGAAAATAACTTAAATACACAATTTTCAAATAAAACAGAAACAACAACCACACAAACAAGTTAAATAGCGGCAGATCAGTTGCTCTTGTTTGTAGTTGGTTTGTTTAAGGAAGATGAAATAAACACAACAGCCAACTCGGCTAGAGTAGCACAATATGTAGCCTATTGGCTCTGCAACTCCGAGCTCCCGGGTTCGAAGCCTGGGATATGTGGTGATTTCCGAAATAGTACTATAACTTCTACCATTAAAAACTGTTGTTGTTTTTTCACAAAAATCTTTAATAAACTGGCCTTGAGCTCAATAAAATTTTAAATTATTAACATTTACTAGGCCAATAGAAAAATTACAAACATTTATATGCAAGGATGAGCACGCCTTAAATGCATTATAATATAAAGAAAATAACTTAAATACACAATTTTCAAATAAAACAGAAACAACAACCACACAAACAAGTTAAATAGCGGCAGATCAGTTGCTCTTGTTTGTAGTTGGTTTATTTAAGGAAGATGACATAAACACAACAGCCAACTCGGCTAGCGTAGCACAATATGTAGCGTATTAGCTCTGCAACTACGAGCTCCCGGGTTCAAAGCCTGGGAGAAGTGGTTATGAAAAATAAATTTAACTAATTTATTAAGAAGAAGTCTGATGAGGAAATGTGGTGATTTCCGAAATAGTACTATAACTTCTACCATTAAAAACTGTTGTTGTTTTTTCACAAAAATCTTCCATAAACTGGCCTTGAGCTCAATAAAATTGTAAATAATTAACATTTACTAGGCCAACAGAAAAATAACAAACATTTGTATGCAAGGATAAGCTCGCCTTAAATGCATTCTAATATAAAGAAAATAACTTAAGTACAGAATTTTCAAATAAAAAACAAACAACAACCACACAAACAAGTTAAATAGCGGCAGATCAGTTGCACTTGTTTGTAGTTGGTTTGTTTAAGGAAGATGAAATAAACACAACAGCCAACTCGGCTAGAGTAGCACAATATGTAGCGCATTGGCTCTGCAACTGCGAGCTCCCGGGTTCAAAGCCTGGGAGAAGTGTTTATGAAAAATAATTTTAATTAATTTAATAAAAAGAAGTCTGATGAGGAAATGTGGTGATTTCCGAAATAATACTGTAACTTCTACCATTAAAAATTGTTGTTGTTTTTTCACAAATTATTAACATTTACTAGGCCAACAGAAAAATAAGGAAAAATTATATGCAAGGTTGAGCACGCCTTAAATGCATTCTAATATAAAGTAAATAACTTAAATACAGAATTTGCAAATAAAACACAAACAAGTTAAATAGCGGCAGATCAGTTGCTCTTGTTTGTAGTTGGTTTGTTTAAGGAAGATGAAATAAACACAACAGCCAACTCGGCTAGCCTAGCACAATATGTAGCGTATTGGCTCTGCGACTCCGAGCTCCCGGGTTCAAAGCCTGGGAGAAGTGGTTATGAAATATAAATTTAATTAATTTAATAAAAAGAAGTCTGATGAGGAAATGTTGTGATTTCCGAAATAGTACTATAACTTCTACCATTAAAAACTGTTGTTGTTTTTTCATAAAAATCTTCCATGAACTGGCCTTGAGCTCAATAAATATGTAAATTATTAACATTTACTAGGCCAACAGAAAAATAAGGAAAAATTATATGCAAGGTTGAGCACGCCTTAAATGCATTCTAATATAAAGTACATAACTTAAATACAGAATTTGCAAATAAAACACAAACAAGTTAAAAAGCGGCAGATCAGTTGCTCTTGTTTGTAGTTGGTTTGTTTAAGGAAGATGAAATAAACACAACAGCCAACTCGGCTAGCGTAGCACAATATGTAGCGTATTAGCTCTGCAACTACGAGCTCCCGGGTTCAAAGCCTGGGAGAAATAGTTATGAAAAATAAATTTAACTAATTTATTAAGAAGAAGTCTGATGAGGAAATGTGGTGATTTCCGAAATAGTACTATAACTTCTACCATTAAAAACTGTTGTTGTTTTTTCACAAAAGTCTTCCATAAACTGGCCTTGAGCTCAATAAAATTGTGAATTATTAACATTTACTAGGCCAACAGAAAAATAAGGAAAAATTATATGCAAGGTTGAGCACGCCTTAAATGCATTATAATATAAAGTAAATAACTTAAATACAGAATTTTCAAATAAAACACAAACAAGTTAAATAGCGGCAGATGAGTTGCTCTTGTTTGTAGTTGGTTTGTTTAAGGAAGATGAAATAAACACAACAGCCAACTCGGCTAGCGTAGCACAATATGTAGCGTATTGGCTCTGCGACTCCGAGCTCCCGGGTTCAAAGCCTGGGAGAACTGGTTATGAAAAATAAATTTAATTAATTTAATAAAAAGAAGTCTGATGATGAGATGTGTTGATTTCCGAAATAGTAGTATAACTTCTACCATTAAAAACTGTTGTTGTTTTTTCACAAAAATCTTTAATAAACTGGCCTTGAGCTCAATAAAATTTTAAATTATTAACATTTACTAGGCCAATAGAAAAATTACAAACATTTATATGCAAGGATGAGCACGCCTTAAATGCATTATAATATAAAGAAAATAACTTAAATACACAATTTTCAAATAAAACACAAACAACAACCACACAAACAAGTTAAATAGCGGCAGATCAGTTGCTCTTGTTTGTAGTTGGTTTGTTTAAGGAAGATGAAATAAACACAACAGCCAACTCGGCTAGCGTAGCACAATATGTAGCGTATTGGCTCTGCAACTCCGAGCTCCCGGGTTCGAAGCCTGGGATATGTGGTGATTTCCGAAATAGTACTATAACTTCTACCATTAAAAACTGTTGTTTTTTTTCACAAAAATCATCCATAAATTGACCTTAAGCTCAATAAAATTGTAAATTATTAACATTTACTAGGCCAATAGAATAATAAAAAACATTTATATGCAAGGATGAGCACGCCCTAAATGCGTTCTAATATAAAATAAATAACTTAAATACAGAATTTGCAAATAAAACACAAACAACAACCACACAAACAAGTTAAAAAGCGGCAGATCAGTTGCTCTTGTTTGTAGTTGGTTTGTTTAAGGAAGATGAAATAAACACAACAGCCAACTCGGCTAGCGTAGCACAATAGGTAGCGTATTGGCTCTGCAACTCCGAGCTCCCGGGTTCAAAGCCTGAGAGAAGTGGTTATGAAAATTAAATTAAAAATAATTTAATTTAATAATCAAAAAGAAGTCTGATGAGGAAATGTGGTGATTTCCGAAATAGTACTATAACTTCAACCATTAAAAACTGTTGTTGTTTTTTCACTAACAAATCTTCCATAAACTGGCCTTGAGCTCAATAAAATTATAAAAATATTAACATTTACTAGGCCAACAGAAAAATGAACAAACATTTATAGAGAAGGATGAGCACGCCTTAGAAATGCATATAATGTAAAATAAAAACAGAATTTGCAAAATAAAAACACAAACAACAACCACACAAACAAGTTAAATAGCGGCAGATCAGTTGCTCTTGTTTGTAGTTAGTTTGTTTAAGGAAGATGAAATAAACACAACAGCCAACTCGGCTAGCGTAGCACAATAGGTAGCGTATTGGCTCTGCAACTTCGAGCTCCCGGGTTCAAAGCCTAAGAGAAGTGGTTATGAAAATTAAATTAAAAATAATTTAATTTAATAATCAAAAAGAAGTCTGATGAGGAAATGTGGTGATTTCCGAAATAGTACTATAACTTCAACCATTAAAAACTGTTGTTGTTTTTTCACTAACAAATCTTCCATAAACTGGCCTTGAGCTCAATAAAATTATAAAAATATTAAGTAAAAATTTTCAAATAAAACACAAACAACAACCACACAAACAAGTTAAATAGCGGCAGATCAGTTGCTCTTGTTGGTAGTTGGTTTGTTTAAGGAAGATGAAATAAACACAACAGCCAACTCGGCTAGAGTAGCACAATATGTAGCGCATTGGCTCTGCAACTGCGAGCTCCCGGGTTCAAAGCCTGGGAGAAGTGTTTATTAAAAATAATTTTAATTAATTTAATAAAAAGAAGTCTGATGAGGAAATGTGGTGATTTCCGAAATAATACTGTAACTTCTAAAATTGTTGTTGTTTTTTCACAAATTATTAACATTTACTAGGCCAACAGAAAAATAAGGAAAAATTATATGCAAGGTTGAGCACGCCTTAAATGCATTCTAATATAAAGTAAATAACTTAAATACAGAATTTGCAAATAAAACACAAACAAGTTAAATAGCGGCAGATCAGTTGCTCTTGTTTGTAGTTGGTTTGTTTAAGGAAGATGAAATAAACACAACAGCCAACTCGGCAAGTGTAGCACAATATGTAGAGTATTGGCTCTGCAACTCCGAGCTCCCGGGTTCAAAGCCTGGGAGAACTGGTTATGAAAAATAAATTTAATTAATTTAATAAAAAGAAGTCTGATGAGGAAATGTTGTGATTTCCGAAATAGTACTAAAACTTCTACCATTAAAAACTGTTGTTGTTTTTTCATAAAAATCTTCCATGAACTGGCCTTGAGCTCAATAAAATTGTAAATTATTAACATTTACTAGGCCAACAGAAAAATAACAAACATTTATATGCAAGGATGAGCACGTCTTAAATGCATAAATAGTGACAGAGCAGTTGCTACTGTTTGTAGTTGGTTTGTTTAAGGAAGATGAAATAAACACAACAGCCAACTCGGCTAGAGTAGCACAATATGTAGCGCATTGGCTCTGCAACTGCGAGCTCCCGGGTTCAAAGCCTGGGAGAAGTGTTTATTAAAAATAATTTTAATTAATTTAATAAAAAGAAGTCTGATGAGGAAATGTGGTGATTTCCGAAATAATACTGTAACTTCTAAAATTGTTGTTGTTTTTTCACAAATTATTAACATTTACTAGGCCAACAGAAAAATAAGGAAAAATTATATGCAAGGTTGAGCACGCCTTAAATGCATTCTAATATAAAGTAAATAACTTAAATACAGAATTTGCAAATAAAACACAAACAAGTTAAATAGCGGCAGATCAGTTGCTCTTGTTTGTAGTTGGTTTGTTTAAGGAAGATGAAATAAACACAACAGCCAACTCGGCTAGCGTAGCACAATATGTAGCGTATTGGCTCTGCGACTCCGAGCTCCCGGGTTCAAAGCCTGGGAGAACTGGTTATGAAAAATAAATTTAATTAATTTAATAAAAAGAAGTCTGATGAGGAAATGTTGTGATTTCCGAAATAGTACTAAAACTTCTACCATTAAAAACTGTTGTTGTTTTTTCATAAAAATCTTCCATGAACTGGCCTTGAGCTCAATAAAATTGTAAATTATTAACATTTACTAGGCCAACAGAAAAATAACAAACATTTATATGCAAGGATGAGCACGTCTTAAATGCATAAATAGTGACAGAGCAGTTGCTACTGTTTGTAGTTGGTTTGTTTAAGGAAGATGAAATAAACACAACAGCCAACTCGGCAAGTGTAGCACAATATGTAGAGTATTGGCTCTGCAACTCCGAGCTCCCGTGTTCAAAGCTTGGGAGAAGTGTTTATGAAAAATAATTTTAATTATTTTAATAAAAAGAAGTCTGATGAGGAAATGTGGTGATTTCCGAAATAGTACTATAACTTCTACCATTAAAAACTGTTGTTGTTTTTTCACAAAAATCTTCCATAAACTGGCCTTGAGCTCAATAAAATTGTAAATTATTAACATTTACTAGGCCAACAGAAAAATAACAAACATTTATATGCAAGGATGAGCACGCCTTAAATGCATTCTAATATAAAGTAAATAACTTAAATACAGAATTTGCAAATAAAAAACAACAAAACAACCACAAAAACAAGTTAAATAGCGGCAGAGCAGTTGCTCTTGTTTGTAGTTGGTTTGTTTAAGGAAGATGAAATAAACACAACAGCCAACTCAGCTGGCGTAGCACAATATGTAGCGTATTGGCTCTGCAACTCCGAGCTCCCGGGTTCAAAGCCTGGGAGAAGTGTTTATGAAAAATTATTTTAATTAATGTAATAAAAAGAAGTCTGATGAGGAAATGCGGTGATTTCCGAAATAGTACTATAACTTATACCATTAAAAATTGTTGTTCTTTTTCACAAAAATCTTCCGTAAACTGGCCTTGAGCTCAATAAAATTGTAAATTATTAACATTTACTAGGCCAACAGAAAAATAACAAACATTTATATGCAAGGTTGAGCACGCCTTAAATGCATTCTAATATAAAGTTAATAACTTAAATACAGAATTTGCAAATAAAACACAAACAACAACCACACAAACAAGTTAAATAGCGGCTGATCAATTGCTCTTGTTTGTAGTTGGTTTGTTTAAGGAAGATGAAATAAACGCAACAGCCAACTAGGCAAGTGTAGCACAATATGTAGGGTATTGGCTCTGCAACTCCGAGTTCCCGGGTTCAAAGCCTGGGAGAAGTGTTTATGAAAAATAAATTTAATTAATTTAATAAAAAGAAGTCTGATGAGGAAATGTGGTGATTTCCGAAATAGTACTATAACTTCTACCAGTAAAAACTGTAGTTGTTTTTTGACAAAAATCTTCCATAAACTGGTCTTGAGCTCAATAAAATTGTGAATTATTAGCATTTACTAGACCAATAGAAAAATAACAAAAATTTATATGCAAGGTTGAGGACGCCTTAAATGCCTTCTAATATAAAGTAAATAACTTAAATACAGAATTTGCAAATAAAACACAAACAACAACCACACAAGCAAATTAAATAGCGGCAGATCAGTTGCTCTTGTTTGTAGTTGGTTTATTTAAGGAAGATTAAATAAACACAACAGCCAAATCGGCTAGCGTAGCTCAATATGTAGCGTATTAGCTCTGCAACTACGAGCTCCCGGGTTCAAAGCCTGGGAGAAGTGGTTATGAAAAATAAATTTAAATTATTTAATAAAAAGAAGTCTGATGAGGAAATGTGGTGAATTCCGAAATAATACTGTAACTTCTAAAATTGTTGTTGTTTTTTCACAAATTATTAACATTTACTAGGCCAACAGAAAAATAAGGAAAAATTATATGCAAGGTTGAGCACGCCTTAAATGCATTCTAATATAAAGTAAATAACTTAAATACAGAATTTGCAAATAAAACACAAACAAGTTACATAGCGACAGAGCAGTTGCTCTTGTTTGTAGTTGGTTTGTTCAAGGAAGATGAAATAAACACAACAGCCAACTCGGCAAGTGTAGCACAATATGTAAAGTATTGGCTCTGCAACTCCGAGCTCCCGGGTTCAAAGCCTGGGAGAAGTTGTTATGAAAAATAAATTTAATTAATTTAATAAAAAGAAGTCTGATGAGGAAATGTGGTGATTTCCGAAATAGTACTATAACTTCTACCATTAAAAACTGTTGTTGTTTTTTCACAAAAATCTTCCATAAACTGGCCTTGAACTCAATAAAATTGTAAATTATTAACATTTACTAGGCCAACAGAAAAATAAGAAACATTTATATGCAAGCATGAGCACGACTTAAATGCATTCTAATATAAAATAAATAACTTAAATACAGAATTTGCAAATAAAAAACAGCAAAACAACCACACAAACAAGTTAAATAGCGGCAGAGCAGTTGCTCTTGTTTGTAGTTGGTTTGTTTAAGGAAGATGAAATAAACACAACAGCCAACTCAGCTGGCGTAGCACAATATGTAGCGTATTGGCTCTGCAACTCCGAGCTCCCGGGTTCAAAGCCTGGGAGAAGTGTTTATGAAAAATAATTTTAATTAATGTAATAAAAAGAAGTCTGATGAGGAAATGCGGTGATTTCCGAAATAGTACTATAACTTCTACCATTAAAAACTGTTGTTGTTTTTTCACAAAAATCTTCCATAAACTGGCCTTGAGCTCAATAAAATTGTAAATTATTAACATTTACTAGGCCAACAGAAAAATAACAAACATTTATATGCAAGGTTGAGCACGCCTTAAATGCATTCTAATATAAAGTAAATAACTTAAATACAGAATTTGCAAATAAAACACAAACAACAACCACACAAGCAAATTAAATAGCGGCTGATCAATTGCTCTTGTTTGTAGTTGGTTTATTTAAGGAAGATTAAATAAACACAACAGCCAACTCGGCTAGCGTAGCTCAATATGTAGCGTATTAGCTCTGCAACTACGAGCTCCCGGGTTCAAAGCCTGGGAGAAGTGGTTATGAAAAATAAATTTAATTAATTTAATAAAAAGAAGTCTGATGAGGAAATGTGGTGATTTCCGAAATAGTGCTAAAACTTCTACCATTAAAAACTGTTGTTTTTTCACAAAAATCATCCATAAACTGGCCTTGAGCTCAATAAAATTGTGAATTATTAACATTTACTAGACCAATAGAAAAATAACAAAAATTTATATGCAAGGTTGAGCACGCCTTAAATGCATTCTAATATAAAGTAAATAACTTAAATACAGAATTTGCAAATAAAACACAAACAACAACCACACAAACAAGTTAAAAAGCGGCTGATCAGTTGCTCTGATTTGTAGTTGGTTTGTTTGAGGAAGTACAATAAACACAACAGCCAACTCGGCTAGCGTAGCACAATATGTAGCTTATTGGCTCTGCAACTCCGAGCTCCCGGGTTCGAAGCCTTTGAAATGTGGTGATTTCCGAAATAGTACTATAACTTTTACCATTAAAAACTGTTGTTTTTTTCACAAAAATCTTCCATAAATTGGCCTTGAGCTCAATAAAATTGTAAATTATTAACATTTACTAGGCCTACAGAAAAATAACAAACATTTATATGCAAGGATGAGCACGCCTTAAATGCATTCTAATATAAAATGAATAACTTAAATACAGAATTTGCAAATAAAACAAAAAGAACAACCACACAAACAAGGTAAATAGCGGCAGATCAGTTGCTCTAGTTTGTAGTTGGTTTCTTAAAGGAAGATGAAATAAACACAACAGCCAACTCGGCCAGCGTAGCAAAATAATGTAGCGTATTGGCTCTGCAACTCCGAGCTCCCGGGTTCAAAGCCTGGGAGAAGTTGTTATGTAAAATAAATTTAATTAATTTAATAAAAAGAAGTCTGATGAGGAAATGTGGTGATTTCCGAAATAGTACTATAACTTCTACCATTAAAAATTGTTGTCGTTTTTTCACAAAAATCTTCCATAAACTGGTCTTGAGCTCAATAAAATTGTAAATTATTAACATTTACTAGGCCAACAGAAAAATAACAAACATTTATATGCAAGGTTGAGCTCGCCTTAAATGCATTCTAATATAAAGAAAATAACTTAAGTACAGAATTTTCAAATAAAACACAAACAACAACTACACAAACAAGTTTAATAGTGGCAGATCAGTTGCTCTTGTTTGTAGTTGGTTTGTTTAAGGAAGATGATATAAACACAATAGCCAACTCGGCTAGCGTAGCACAATATGTAGCGTGTTGGCTCTGCAACTCCGATCTCTTGGGTTCAAAGCCTGGGAGAAGTGTTTCTGAAAAATAATTTTAATTAATTTAATAAAAAGAAGTCTGATGAGGAAACGTGGTGATTTCCGAAATAGTACTATACATTCTATCATTAAAAACTGTTGTTGTTTTTTCACAAAAATCTTCCATAAACTGGCCTTGAGCTCAATAAAATTGTAAATTATTAACATTTACTAGGCCAACAGAAAAATAACAAACATTTATATGCAAGGATGAGCACGCCTTAAATACATTCTAATATAAAATAAATAACTTAAATACAAAATTTGCAAATAAAACACAAACAAGTTAAATAGCGGCAGATCAGTTGCTCTTGTTTGTAGTTGGCTTATTTAAGGAAGATGAAATAAACACAACAGCCAACTCGGCAAGCGTAGCACAATATGTAGCGTATTGGCTCTGCAACTCCGAGCTCCCGGGTTCAAAGCCTGGGAGAAGTGGTTATGAAAAATAAATTTAATTAATTTAATAAAAAGAAGTCTGATGAGGAAATGTGGTGATTTCCGAAATAGTGCTAAAACTTCTACCATTAAAAACTGTTGTTTTTTTTCACAAAAATCTTCCATAAACTGGCCTTGAGCTCAATAAAATTGTAAATTATTAACATTTACTAGGCCAACAGAAAAATAACAAACATTTATATGCAAGGTTGAGCACTCCTTAAATGCATTCTAATATAAAGTAAATAACTTAAATACAGAATTTGCAAATAAAACACAAACAACAACCACACAAGCAAATTAAATAGCGGCTGATCAATTGCTCTTGTTTGTAGTTGGTTTATTTAAGGAAGATTAAATAAACACAACAGCCAACTCGGCTAGCGTAGCTCAATATGTAGCGTATTAGCTCTGCAACTACGAGCTCCCGGGTTCAAAGCCTGGGAGAGGTGGTTATGAAAAATAAATTTAATTAATTTAATAAAAAGAAGTCTGATGAGGAAATGTGGTGATTTCCGAAATAGTGCTAAAACTTCTACCATTAAAAACTGTTGTTTTTTTCACAAAAATCATCCATAAACTGGCCTTGAGCTCAATAAAATTGTGAATTATTAACATTTACTAGACCAATAGAAAAATAACAAAAATTTATATGCAAGGTTGAGCACGCCTTAAATGCATTCTAATATAAAGTAAATAACTTAAATACAGAATTTGCAAATAAAACACAAACAACAACCACACAAACAAGTTAAAAAGCGGCTGATCAGTTGCTCTGATTTGTAGTTGGTTTGTTTGAGGAAGTACAATAAACACAACAGCCAACTCGGCTAGCGTAGCACAATATGTAGCTTATTGGCTCTGCAACTCCGAGCTCCCGGGTTCGAAGCCTTTGAAATGTGGTGATTTCCGAAATAGTACTATAACTTTTACCATTAAAAACTGTTGTTTTTTTCACAAAAATCTTCCATAAATTGGCCTTGAGCTCAATAAAATTGTAAATTATTAACGTTTACTAGGCCTACAGAAAAATAACAAACATTTATATGCAAGGATGAGCACGCCTTAAATGCATTCTAATATAAAATGAATAACTTAAATACAGAATTTGCAAATAAAACAAAAACAACAACCACACAAACAAGGTAAATAGCGGCAGATCAGTTGCTCTTGTTTGTAGTTGGTTTCTTAAAGGAAGATGAAATAAACACAACAGCCAACTCGGCCAGCGTAGCAAAATAATGTAGCGTATTGGCTCTGCAACTCCGAGCTCCCGGGTTCAAAGCCTGGGAGAAGTTGTTATGAAAAATAAATTTAATTAATTTAATAAAAAGAAGTCTGATGAGGAAATGTGGTGATTTCCGAAATAGTACTATAACTTCTACCATTAAAAATTGTTGTCGTTTTTTCACAAAAATCTTCCATAAACTGGTCTTGAGCTCAATAAAATTGTAAATTATTAACATTTACTAGGCCAACAGAAAAATAACAAACATTTATATGCAAGGTTGAGCTCGCCTTAAATGCATTCTAATATAAAGAAAATAACTTAAGTACAGAATTTTCAAATAAAACACAAACAACAACTACACAAACAAGTTTAATAGCGGCAGATCAGTTGCTCTTGTTTGTAGTTGGTTTGTTTAAGGAAGATGATATAAACACAATAGCCAACTCGGCTAGCGTAGCACAATATGTAGCGTGTTGGCTCTGCAACTCCGATCTCCCGGGTTCAAAGCCTGGGAGAAGTGTTTCTGAAAAATAATTTTAATTAATTTAATAAAAAGAAGACTGATGAGGAAACGTGGTGATTTCCGAAATAGTACTATACATTCTACCATTAAAAACTGTTGTTGTTTTTTCACAAAAATCTTCCATAAACTGGCCTTGAGCTCAATAAAATTGTAAATTATTAACATTTACTAGGCCAACAGAAAAATAACAAACATTTATATGCAAGGATGAGCACGCCTTAAATACATTCTAATATAAAATAAATAACTTAAATACAAAATTTGCAAATAAAACACAAACAAGTTAAATAGCGGCAGATCAGTTGCTCTTGTTTGTAGTTGGTTTATTTAAGGAAGATGACATAAACACAACAGCCAACTCGGCTAGCGTAGCACAATATGTAGCGTATTAGCTCTGCAACTACGAGCTCCCGGGTTCAAAGCCTGGGAGAAGTGTTTATGAAAAATAAATTTAATTAATTTAATAAAAAGAAGTCTGATGAGGAAATGTGGTGATTTCCGAAATAGTACTATAACTTCTACCATTAAAAACTGTTGTTGTTTTTTCACAAAAATCTTCCATAAACTGGTCTTGAGCTCAATAAAATTGTAAATTATTAACATTTACTAGACCAACAGAAAAATAACAAAAATGTATATGCAAGGATGAGAACGCCTTAAATGCATTCTAATATAAAGTAAATAACTTAAATACAGAATTTGCAAATAAAACACAAACAAGTTAAATAGCGGCACATCAGTTGCTCTTGTTTGTAGTTGGTTTGTTTAAGGAAGATGAAATAAACACAACAGCCAACTCGGCAAGTATAGCACAATATGTAGAGTATTGACTCTGCAACTCCGAGCTCCCGGGTTTAAAGCCTGGGAGAAGTGTTTCTGAAAAATAATTTTAATTAATTTAATAAAAAGAAGTCTGATGAGGAAATGTGGTGATTTCCGAAATAGTACTATAATTTCTACCATTAAAAACTGTTGTTGTTTTTTCACAAAAATCTTCCATAAACTGGCCTTGAGCTCAATAAAATTGTAAATTATTAACATTTACTAGGCCAACAGAAAAATAACAAACATTTATATGCAAGGATGAGCACGCCTTAAATACATTCTAATATAAAACAAATAACTTAAATACAAAATTTGCAAATAAAACACAAACAAGTTAAATAGCGGCAGATCAGTTGCTCTTGTTTGTAGTTGGTTTATTTAAGGAAGATGAAATAAACACAACAGCCAACTCGGCAAGCGTAGCACAATATGTAGCGTATTGGCTCTGCAACTCCGAGCTCCCGGGTTCAAAGCCCTGGGAGAAGTGTTTATGAAAAATAAATTTAATTAATTTAATAAAAAGAAGTCTGATGAGGAAATGTGGTGATTTCCGAAATAGTACTATAACTTCTACCATTAAAAATTGTTGTAGTTTTTGCACAAAAATCTTCCATAAACTGGCCTTGAGCTCAATAAAATTATAAATTATTAACATTTACTAGGCCAACAGAAAAATAACAAGCATTTATATGCAAGGTTGAGCACGCCTTAAATGCATTCTAATATAAAGAAAATAACTTAAACACAGAATTTGCAAATAAAACACGAACAACAGCCACACAAACAAGTTAAATAGCGGCTGATCAGTTGCTCTTGTTTGTAGTTGGTTTGTTTAAGGAAGATGAAATAAACACAGCAGCCAACTCGGCAAGTGTAGCACAATATGTAGAGTATTGACTCTGCAACTCCGAGTTCCCGGGTTCAAAGCCTGGGAGAAGTGTTTATGAAAAATAAATTTATTTAATTTAATAAAAAGAAGTCTGATGAGGAAATGTGGTGATTTCCGAAATAGTACTATAACTTCTACCATTAAAAACTGTTGTTTTTTCACAAAAATCTTCCATAAACTGGTCTTGAGCTCAATAAAATTGTAAATTATTAACATTTACTAGACCAACAGAAAAATAAAAAACATTTAATGCAAGGATAAGCACGCCTTAAATGCATTCTAATATAAAGAAAATAACTTAAGTACAGAATTTTCATATAAAACACAACCAACAACAACAACCACACAAACAAGTTCAACTGCGGCGGACCAGTTGCTCTTGTTTGTAGTTGGTTTATTTAAGGAAGATGAAATAAACACAACAGCCAACTCGGCTAGCGTAGCACAATATGTAGCGTATTGGCTCTGCAACTCCGAGCTCCCGGGTTTAAAGCCTGGGAGAAGTGTTTCTGAAAAATAATTTTAATTAATTTAATAAAAAGAAGTCTGATGAGGAAATGTGGTGATTTCCGAAATAGTACTATAATTTCTACCATTAAAAACTGTTGTTGTTTTTTCACAAAAATCTTCCAAAAACTGGCCTTGAAATCAATAAAATTGTAAATTATTAACATTTACTAGGCCAACAGAAAAATAACAAACATTTATATGCAAGGATGAGCACGCCTTAAATGCATTCTAATATAAAATAAATAACTTAAATACAAAATTTGCAAATAAAACACAAACAAGATAAAAATCGGCAGATCAGTTGCTCTTGTTTGTAGTTGGTTTATTTAAGGAAGATGACATAAACACAACAGCCAACTCGGCTAGCGTAGCACAATATGTAGCGTATTAGCTCTGCAACTACGAGCTCCCGGGTTCAAAGCCTGGGAGAAGTGGTTATCAAAAATAAATTTAATTAATTTAATAAAAAGAAGTCTGATGAGGAAATGTGGTGATTTTCGAAATAGTACTATAACTTCTACCATTAAAAACTGTTGTTGTTTTTTCACAAAAATCTTCCATAAACTGGCCTTGATCTCAATAAAATTGTGAATTATTAACATTTACTAGACCAATAGAAAAATAACAAAAATGTATATGCAAGGATGAGAACGCCTTAAATGCATTCTAATATAAAGTAAATAACTTAAATACAGAATTTGCAAATAAAACACAAACAAGTTAAATAGCGGCACATCAGTTGCTCTTGTTTGTAGTTGGTTTGTTTAAGGAAGATGAAATAAACACAACAGCCAACTCGGCAAGTATAGCACAATATGTAGAGTATTGACTCTGCAACTCCGAGTTCCCGGGTTCAAAGCCTGGGAGAAGTGTTTATGAAAAATAAATTTAATTAATTTAATAAAAAGAAGTCTGATGAGGAAATGTGGTGATTTCCGAAATAGTACTGTAACTTCTACCATTAAAAACTGTTGTTGTTTTTTCACAAAAATCTTCCATAAACTGGCCTTGGCTCAATAAAATTTTATATTATTAACATTTACTAGGCCAATAGAAAAATTACAAACATTTATATGCAAGCATGAGCACGCCTTAAATGCATTATAATATAAAGAAAATAACTTAAATACACAATTTTCAAATAAAACACAAACAACAACCACACAAACAAGTTAAATAGCGGCAGATCAGTTGCTCTTGTTTGTAGTTGGTTTATTTAAGGAAGATGAAATAAACACAACAGCCAACTCGGCTAGCGTAGCACAATATGTAGCGTATTGGCTCTGCTACCGGGTTCGAAGCCTGGGATATGTGGTGATTTCCGAAATAGTACTATAACTTCTACCATTAAAAACTGTTGTTTTTTTTCACAAAAATCATCCATAAATTGACCTTAAGCTTAATAATATTGTAAATTATTAACATTTACTAGGCCTTCAGAAAAATAAAAAACATTTATGTATATGCAAGGATGAGCACGCCTTAAATGCGTTCTAATATAAAATAAATAACTTAAATACAGAATTTGCAAATAAAACACAAACAACAACCACACAAACAAGTTAAAAAGCGGCAGATCAGTTGCTCTTGTTTGTAGTTGGTTTATTTAAGGAAGATGAAATAAACACAACAGCCAACTCGGCTAGCGTAGCACAATATGTAGCGTATTAGCTCCCGGAATCAAAGCCTGGGAGAAGTGGTTATGAAAAATAAATTTAATTAATTTAATAAGAAGAAGTCTGATGAGGAAATGTGGTGATTTCCGAAATAGTACTATAACTTCTACCATTAAAAACTGTTGTTGTGTTTTCACAAATTATTAACATTTACTAGGCCAACAGAAAAATAAGGAAAAATTATATGCAAGGTTGAGCACGCCTTAAATGCATTATAATATAAAGTAAATAACTTAAATACAGAATTTGCAAATAAAACACAAACAAGTTAAATAGCGGCAGATCAGTTGCTCTTGTTTGTAGTTGGTTTGTTTAAGGAAGATGAAATGAACACAACAGCCAACTCGGCTAGCGTAGCACAATATGTAGCGTATTGGCTCTGCAACTCCGAGCTCCCGGGTTCAAAGCCTGGGAGAAGTGGTTATGAAAAATAAATTTAATTAATTTAATAAAAAGAAGTCTGATGAGGAGATGTGTTGATTTCCGAAATAGTACTATATCTTCTACCATTAAAAACTGTTGTTGTTTTTTCACAAAAATCTTTAATAAACTGGCCTTGAGCTCAATAAAATTTTAAATTATTAACATTTACTAGGCCAATAGAAAAATTACAAACATTTATATGCAACGATGAGCACGCCGTAAATGCATTATAATATAAAGAAAATAACTTAAATACACAATTTTCAAATAAAACACAAACAACAACCACACAAACAAGTTAAATAGCGGCAGATCAGTTGCTCTTGTTTGTAGTTGGTTTGTTTAAGGAAGATGAAATAAACACAACAGCCAACTCGGCTAGCGTAGAACAAAATGTAGCGTATTGGCTCTGCAACTCCGAGCTCCCGGGTTCGAAGCCTGGGAGAAGTGGTTATGAAATATAAATTTAATTAATTTAATAAAAAGAAGTCTGATGAGGAAATGTTGTGATTTCCGAAATAGTACTATAACTTCTACCATTAAAAACTGTTGTTCTTTTTTCACAAAAATTTTCCGTATACTGGCCTTGAGCTCAATAAGATTGTAAATTATTAACATTTACTAGGCCAACAGAAAAATAACAAACATTTATGTGCAAGGTTGGGCACGCCTTAAATGCATTCTAATATAAAGTTAATAACTTAAATACAGAATTTGCAAATAAAACACAAACAACAGCCACACAAAAGAGTTTGTTAAAGGAAGATTAAATAAACACAACAGCCAACTCGGCCAGCGTAGCACAATATGTGTAGCGTATTGGCTCTGCAACTTCGAGCTCCCGGGTTCAAAGCCTGGGAGAAGTGGTTATGAAATATAAATTTAATTAATTTAATAAAAAGAAGTCTGATGAGGAAATGTTGTGATTTCCGAAATAGTACTATAACTTCTACCATTAAAAACTGTTGTTCTTTTTTCACAAAAATTTTCCGTATACTGGCCTTGAGCTCAATAAGATTGTAAATTATTAACATTTACTAGGCCAACAGAAAAATAACAAACATTTATGTGCAAGGTTGGGCACGCCTTAAATGCATTCTAATATAAAGTTAATAACTTAAATACAGAATTTGCAAATAAAACACAAACAACAACCACACAAACAAGTTAAATAGCGGCTGATCAATTGCTCTTGTTTGTAGTTGGTTTGTTTAAGGAAGATGAAATAAACACAACAGCCAACTCGGCAAGTGTAGCACAATATGTAGGGTATTGGCTCTGCAACTCCGAGTTCCCGGGTTCAAAGCTTGGGAGAAGTGTTTATGAAAAATAATTTTGATTAATTTAATAAAAAGAAGTCTGATGAGGAAATGTGGTGATTCCCGAAATAGTACTATGTATAACTTCTACCATTAAAAACTGTAGTTGTTTTTTGACAAAAATCTTCCATAAACTGGTCTTGAGCTCAATAAAATTGTAAATTATTAACATTTACTAGGCCAACAGAAAAATAACAAACATTTATATGCAAGGTTGGGCACGCCTTAAATGCATTCTAATATAAAGTTAATAACTTAAATACAGAATTTGCAAATAAAACACAAACAACAACCATACAAACAAGTTAAATAGCGGCTGATCAATTGCTCTTGTTTGTAGTTGGTTTGTTTAAGGAAGATGAAATAAACACAACAGCCAACTCGGCAAGTGTAGCACAATATGTAGGGTATTGGCTATGCAACTCCGAGTTCCCGGGTTCAAAGCCTGGGAGAAGTGTTTATGAAAAATAAATTTAATTAATTTAATAAAAAGAAGTCTGATGAGGAAATGTGGCGATTCCCGAAATAGTACTATGTATAACTTCTACCATTAAAAACTGTAGTTGTTTTTTGACAAAAATCTTCCATAAACTGGTCTTGAGCTCAATAAAATTGTAAATTATTAACATTTACTAGGCCAACAGAAAAATAACAAACATTTATATGCAAGGATAAGCACGGCTTAAATGCATTCTAATATAAAATAAATAACTTTAATACAAAATTTGCAAATAAAACACAAACAAGTTAAATAGCGGCAGATCAGTTGCTCTTGTTTGTAGTTGGTTTATTTAAGGAAGATGAAATAAACACAACAGCCAACTCGGCTAGCGTAGCACAATATGTAGCGTATTAGCTCCCGGAATCAAAGCCTGGGAGAAGTGGTTATGAAAAATAATTTTAATTAATTTAATAAAAAGAAGTCTGATGAGGAAATGTGGTGATTTCCGAAATAGTACTATAACTTCTACCATTAAAAACTGTTGTTGTTTTTTCACAAAAATCTTCCATAAACTGGCCTTGAGCTCAATAAAATTGTTAATTATTAGCATTTACTAGACCAATAGAAAAATAACAAAAATTTATATGCAAGGTTGAGCACGCCTTAAATGCATTCTAATATAAAGTAAATAACTTAAATACAGAATTTGCAAATAAAACATAAACAACTGAAATAGCGGCAGATCAGTTGCTCTTGTTTGTAGTTGGTTTATTTAAGGAAGATGAAATAAACGCAACAGCCAACTCGGCTAGCGTAGCACAATATGTAGCGTATTAGCTCTACAACTACGAGCTCCCGGGTTCAAAGCCTGGGAGAAGTGGTTATGAAAAATAAATTTAATTAATTTAATAAAAAAAAGTCTGATGAGGAAATGTGGTGATTTCCGAAATAGTACTATAACTTCTACCATTAAAAACTGTTGTTGTTTTTTCACAAAAATCTTCCATAAACTGGCCTTGAGCTCAATAAAATTGTGAGTTATTAACATTTACCAGACCAACAGAAAAATAACAAAAATTTATATGCAAGGATGAGCACGCCTTAAATGCATTCTAATATAAAGAAAATAACTTAAATACAGAATTTGCAAATTAAACACAAACAACAACCACACAAACAAGTTAAATAGCGGCTGATCAGTTGCTCTTGTTTGTAGTTGGTTTGTTTAAGGAAGATGAAATAAACACAACAGCAAACTCGGCTATCGTAGCACAATATGTAGCGTATTAGCTCCCGGGTTCAAAGCCCGGGAGAAGGGGTTATGAAAAATAAATTTAATTAATTTAATAAAAAGAAGTCTGATGAGGAAATGTGGTGATTTCCGAAATAGTACTGTAACTTCTACCATTAAAAACTGTTGTTGTTTTTTCACAAAAATCTTCCATAAACTGTATTAATAAACACGTTGCTCAGCAAGTCCGTTAGCTTCAGTGGTTTATTCAGAAGTATATAAAGTAATGTAATGTACATCAGAAAGAAAGAATGACAGTAGAATATAAGATAACATAAGAAGATACACGTTGCTTCGGTGATGCCATATTTACAACACTCCACCTCAACGTGGATGCTTCCTTCACAAAGTATAAAATAATATTTTACATCATATTCATTTGTTTTGTAAAGTTTACGTGCTTAGTTTTCGCCAAGTTTTTAGTAAAGATGTCTGCAGTCATTTGCTCCGTTGGACAGTAGGATAACAAAATTTTTCCCTCTTTTACAAGTTCCCGTATGTGGTGATATCGTACGTCAATGTGCTTAGTACGATTGTGGTACACGGAATTGGCTGCCAACTTCTGAGCACCCTGGTTATCGATGTGTAGTAGGATGGGATCATCTCCCCAAAAACCTATATCTTTCAACAGTCGCTGTAAGTATACTGCCTCCTTGGCCGCATTAGACGCTGCAATGTATTCAGCCTCAGTGCTGCTTAAAGCTATTGTTGTTTGCTTTTTCGATTCCCAAGATATTGGGCAGTTTCCATATAAAAATACGAAACCGGTGTAGGATTTGCGATCGTAAGCGTCACTGCCCCAATCTGCGTCTACGTATCCTTCAACACGTTTACTACCTGCGTGGTAAGATAATTTAAGGTCTATAGTACCTCGCAAAAATCTTAAAATATGCTTTGCTGCAGTCAGATGCTCGATATGTGGATTAGTATTCCTCTGACTCAGCTTTGAGACCGAATGCAAAATGTCCGGTCTAGTTGTTATGCCCAAGTGCATAAGTGCTCCTATTAGCGATTGATATTGCGTAACATTTGCTTTCTCGCAGTCTTTATCACACGCAACCTGATAGCCTGCTTCTAATGGCACCGTTGCACTCTTACAATCGTTCATGCCGTATAAATGTAATAAGTCTCGTATGTGTTGCCTTTGACTCAGCATAATGGAACCAACTTCTCCAACACGTTCGATTTCGATGCCCAGAAAATGTTGCAAAACGCCTTTGTCAACAATCTCAAATTGTTCGGAAATAAGTGTTTTTACCATTTGTAGTTTGGCTTTATCTTTACATGCAACAATCATGTCGTCTACATATACAGCAATTAGAATTAACTCACTATCTGAACGCATTTTATACAAGCATGGTTCGTCATCGCATGCCTCAAAACCAATATGTCGTAGAGCTCTATCAAGCTTACAATTCCACTGTCTACCGGATTGCTTTAGACCGTAAATAGCTTTTTGTAGCTTCAAAACTTTTCGCGGTTGTTGCTTGTCGATGAAATGTTCTGGTTGCTGCATATAAATTTCATCCAGCAAGTCGCCGTTCAAATATGCAGTACTAACATCTAGTTGGTGTACGTGCATTTTTTCTTCTACTGCTAACGCCAATAGCAATCGTATTGTAGCATATCGGACAACTGGTGAAAACGTTTCACTGTAGTCGATGCCGAATCGTTGTTCGCAGCCCTTTGCAACAAGTCGCGCCTTATACCGTTCAATTTCCCCAAATTTGTTTCTTTTTAAAGAAAATATCCATTTATTTTTTATTACGTTCTTACCTGGTGGCAATTCAGCATATATCCAGGTTTTGTTCTTGGTTAACGCAGCGTATTCGACTTCCATGGCCTTTTTCCATTCGTCACGTTTGTCACCCGACAGTGCTTCATCAACATCTACAGGTACATTTTCGTTTGCAACAATATTAACTGCATTATACTGCTTCTTCGGCCGCCCGCGTTCGCCCGTACGCAACAATTTTGGGTCTGCCTCTGCCATATCTCGCTACGCTATCGAAATTCTTCTCCTCATTGTTATTTGCAACCTCGGCGTCAGACTCGCATGGACTTTCTCCCCCTGGCAACAAGTCTTTCTGCTCAATTTCTTCGCCGACATAAAAATGTAGCACATCTGGTTCGCTTTCCTTTTCATTATCGCCGTCAATACTTTTATTGTCAGGAATATTCTCATCGAAAAGTACGTCTCGTCGTACCACAACTTTGTTCTGCTCTTTATCGTACAATCGATATGCTTTGCATTCCAAAGAATATCCGACCATGACAAATTGCTTACCTTTCGCTGCAAACTTAGCATTTCGCGTTTTATCTAACGCTACTGCAATCGCACCAAATGTCTTCAAATGTGCAACTTCAGGCTTTCTGTTGAACCACATTTCATATGGCGTTTTATTTTTAAGTAAATTTGTTGGACACCTGTTTCTTAAATATGCAGCCGTGGATATGGCTTCTGCCCATAAATTCTGTTGAACCTTAGCATGCAACATCATACACCTTGCCATTTCAACCAGTGTTCGGTTGGCTCTTTCTGCAACCCCATTCTGTTGTGGTGTATATGGCACTGTTAATTCACGACGCACGCCGTGCTGCCTTAAATATGCATCAAACTCAGAATTAACATATTCGCTTCCGTTGTCGCTTCTGAGCGCTTTGATTTTACAATTTGTTTGTCGCTCTACGAAAGCCTTGAACATCTTAAATTTATCAAGTACTTCGCTCTTTGCTTTTAAGAAGTAAACGCAAATAAATCTCGATTTATCGTCAATCAGTGTTAAAATATAACGTGAACCGCCAATAGATTTGATATTTATAGGGCCGCAAATATCAGAGTGTATCAACTCTAATAAATTCTCTGATCTACGTTGCGAAGCTTTAGGAAATGGTAATACATGTATTTTACACAGCATACACGTATTGCAACATGTTTGTTTAGTGTCGGATTCGAACTTCAAACCGCGCACCATTTCTTTCCGTCTTAGGTCATGAAGACTTTGAAAATTAAGGTGGCCATACCTGTTGTGCCAGGCATGTATGGTGCTAGCTGCGAACAAATTCTCTTCATGCAACTCCACTACATATAAATTTTGATTTTTGGTTGCTTTAAGAATAATTTCGCCTTGGCTGTTCTTTATCCAGCAATGTTCGCGTTCGAAGTTGACCGTCATATTATGTTCCATAGATTTGCTGATCGATATAAAGTTACCCTTTAACTCCGGTGAGTGTAAAACATTCTGCAAACGAACAGTACGATGTTTTGTTTTTAGCAACACTTCGCCCCTACCCTTCGCAGTCACTGCATAGTTGGCTGCTAACCATATTTTTTCTTTGTGTTCTTCGTAGCGAACGAACATACTTAAGTTATTGCACATGTGCGATGTTGCCCCGCTGTCAACATACCAACCCGATTCGTTGAATGTGTTTGGGCTGTCGTTCGCTGTCGTTTTCAAGTTCATTGCAATTTCTGGATGCTTCTGTTTCGCTTTGCAGACGTTTGCAAAGTGGCCTTTTTTTCCACATAAGAAACATTTTCCATTGAACTTTTTCTGCTTTTTATTCAAAATTTCGCGCGCTGCAAAAGCTTGTTGTCCATTGTCGACCACAGGTTCGTTTTGCCGCTTTCTCCTCTCCCCTTCCTCTATAATCTTCACTTTCAAAGCGCTAAATGTGGGTAAACTATCCCGCGTTTCCATCGCTATGACGAAATTTTCAAAAGTTTTAGGTAAATTTGATAGGAGAATTATACTTAGCAATTCGCCTTGTATTTCGATTCCAATTTCGGAGAGTTTATCGGAGATTCTGGTAAACGAATTCAGGAACTCCGCTATGTTCTCGCCTTCAAGCATTCGCTTAGTCAAAAGCTGTTTGTAGAGAGTCACCTTCTGTACCGGTCCTTGTGGTTGGTGCACCTCTTTCAATTTCAGCCATGCCTCAGCCGATGTCTTGCAGTTCTTCACATAATTTAGCTGATTTGGCTTTACACATAGTAAGATCGTGGCAAGAGCCTTCTCGTCGCTGATGCTCCACAAAGCCAGCTCATCCGCAGTCGTGGGCTTTTCTCCAGTCACCGCTTTCCACAAACCGCCATGGATCAGCACACTTCGCATTTGTATTGTCCAAATATCATAGCTTGACTCATCAAGCTTTTCGATAGTATATAGCGACGACATAATTAAACTTCTTCAATTAAACAATCATGGAAACTTCTGGGCCCATAACCTATTAATAAACACGTTGCTCAGCAAGTCCGTTAGCTTCAGTGGTTTATTCAGAAGTATATAAAGTAATGTAATGTACATCAGAAAGAAAGAATGACAGTAGAATATAAGATAACATAAGAAGATACACGTTGCTTCGGTGATGCCATATTTACAACAAACTGGCCTTGAGCTCAATAAAATTGTGAATTATTAACATTAACCAGACCAATAGAAAAATAACAAAAATTTATATGCAAGGATGAGCACGCCTTAAATGCATTCTAATATAAAGAAAATAACTTAAATACAGAATTTGCAAATTAAACACAAACAACAACCACACAAACAAGTTAAATAGCGGCAGATCAGTTGCTCTTGTTTGTAGTTGGTTTGTTTAAGGAAGATGAAATAAACACAGCAGCCAACTCGGCAAGTGTAGTACAATATGTAGCATATTGGCTCTGCAATTCCGAGCTCCCGGGTTCAAAGCCTTGGAGAAGTGTTTATGAAAAATAATTTTAATTAATTTAATAAAAAGAAGTCTGATGAGGAAATGTGGTGATTTCCGAAATAGTACTATAATTTATACCATTAAAAACTGTTGTTGTTTTTTCACAAAAGTCTTCCATAAACTGGCCTTGAGCTCAATAAAATTGTAAATTATTAACATTTACTAGGCCAACAGAAAAATAACAAACATTTATATGCAAGGATAAGCACGGCTTAAAGGCGTTCTAATATAAAATAAATAACTTTAATACAAAATTTGCAAATAAAACACAAACAAGTTAAATAGCGGCAGATCAGTTGCTCTTGTTTGTAGTTGGTTTATTTAAGGATGATGAAATAAACACAACAGCCAACTCGGCTAGCGTAGCACAATATGTAGCGTATTAGCTCCCGGAATCAAAGCCTGGGAGAAGTGGTTATGAAAAATAAATTTAATTAATTTAATAAAAAGAAGTCTGATGAGGAAATGTGGTGATTTCCGAAATAGTACTATAACTTCTACCATTAAAAACTGTTGTTGTTTTTTCACAAAAATCTTCCATAAACTGGCCTTGAGCTCAATAAAATTGTGAATTATTAGCATTTACTAGACCAATAGAAAAATAACAAAAATGTATATGCAAGGATGAGCACGCCTTAAATGCATTCTAATATAATGAAAATAACTTAAATACAGAATTTGCAAATTAAACACAAACAACAACCACACAAACAAGTTAAATAGCGGCTGATCAGTTGTTCTTGCTTGTAGTTGGTTTGTTTAAGGAAGATGAAATAAACACAACAGCCAACTCGGCTGGCGTAGCACAATATGTAGCGTAGGAAGTGTTTATGAAAAATAATTTTAATTAATTTAATAAAAAGAAGTCTGATGAGGAAATGTGGTGATTTCCGAAATAGTACTATATGGTATGGTATGGTATGTGTGGCTGTCACTGTTACTACAGCGACCCACTTAGGCCATGATTGGAGGCCCGTTGTGATACCACTAGCTAAGTGTTCATTCCCCTTTGCTGAACCATTTTGAGCTCTTGACGAATCTCGCCAAGCATCTTGGGTCTATAGAACCTAATTCTCCGAGGTCTCCAAAAAGTGGTACCCCTAGAAAGCGTAGCCTGCTTCTTGCTAGCGCTGGACAATTGCATAGAAGATGGAGAACAGTTTCCTCCTCTTCATAATTTTTGCAGCTTCTACAGCATCTGTGAAAGGGTACACCGAGACGCCCCGCGTGGTTGCCTATGAGGCAGTGCCCCGTAAGGGCTCCAATGACCTGAGATATATCATCCCGTTTTAAGGTGTACAGACCACGCGACCGTTTACGATCCCATCTAGGCCAAGTCTGCCTAGATATCCTACAAGTCGTGGTCTGTGCCCACCTCTCATTCGCACGAGCATAAGCATATTCTTTTGAGAGCAGCCTGCAAGTACCAAAGGGCATACCAATGCGTTCTTTACCAGGAAGAATCTGCTTGGTTGTCCCTTCCCTCGCAAGTTCATCCGCTATACAGTTACCCTCGATGTCCCTGTGGCCTGGAACCCAGATGAGGTTTAGTCTGTTCTGCTTAGCCATCTCCTGAAGAGATCGGCGGCAGTCCAGTACAATCTTTGAAGTTATCGCAGCTGAGCTCACTGCTCTGATTGCCGCTTGGCTATCGCTAAATATAAAAACGTTGTTGGCTTTTAAGACGGTTTGCAACCTGTCCACAGCTTCCTTAATGGCTGAAACCTCAGCTTGAAAAACACTACAGTGATCCGGCAGCCTAAAGGAACAGCTCAGAGATAAGACTCGCGAGAAGACCCCTCCTCCCACTCTGCCATTCAGCTTCGAACCATCTGTGAACACCGTAACACTTCCAGGTGGGGTGTAGAAATTTTTAGACCACTCCTCCCTACCTCGAATCAACATCGCGAAGTTTCTGTCTGGGACCATGGTATCGACGCAGCGATCAGTGCAGTCCGGAAGGAAGCTATACTTACTCAGTATGCTTGAGTGCCCACATAGGGTAGACTCCCATTGATATGTCTCTCTTAGTCGAAGCGCGGCAAGAGCCGCCATCTGTTGACCCACTAAGTCGAGGGGTAGAAGGTCAAGAAAAACATTCAAGGCGTCGTTTGGTGTTGTTCGTAGAGCTCCGCTAATGCAGATAATACTGGCTCTTTGTACTTTACTAAGTAGATTGAGGTTAGCATTTTTGCTCAAGGCAGGCCACCATACGATGACTCCATAAAGAAGAATTGGCCTTACTACCGCTGTATAGATCCAGCGGCATACGCTTGGATTTAGACCCCATTTCTTTCCAATGGCCCTTTTGCAGGAGTATAGGGCCACAGAAGCCTTTTGAGTGCGCTGGACAATATTATTTGTCCAGCTTAGTTTCTATCTAGTGTGACGCCAAGAAACTTGGCTTCCTTCTTTAGATTTAAACGAATACCATTCAGTACCGGAGTAATTAACTCCGGTGTCTTATATTTTCTAGTGAAGAGTACCAACTCCACCTTTTCCGAGTTGACGCTAAGACCACATTGCGTGGACCAGTTCCCTACAGCGCGGAGTGTTCTTTGCATCAAATCACACAAGGTCTGCGGGAACTTGCCCATGTATGCTATGGCGATGTCATCTGCATATGCGACAACCCTGGCGGCACCCCATTCCGTCTCCCGCAAGAGTGAATTTACAGTTAGATTCCAGAGTAGGGGGGAAAGTACACCACCCTGTGGCGTTCCGCGAGACACATGCCTCGAAACACGGTTTGCGCCGACTTCTGCTGTAATCTTTCTACCTAAGAGCATTTGCTCTATAAATTCAACCAGGGAGTTTTCTACACCGAGTCCTCTTAAGGTCTGAGTTATGGCCCCCGGATTAATGTTGTTAAAAGCTCCCTCAATGTCAATAAAAGCTACGAGGCAAAATTCCTTGTAACTAAAAGATCTCTCAATGTAGCTGACTAGGGAATGTAGCGCAGTGTCTGTGGACCTTCCCTTTAGATAAGCATGCTGGTTATTTGACAAAAGTCTTTTATCGATCGTGAAAGAGAGGTGGTTATTAATCAGCCTCTCTAGAGTTTTGAGAACAAAGGATGACAGGCTTATTGGTCTGAGATCCTTCGGGCGCGTATGTGATACTTTTCCGGCCTTGGGAATGAAGACCACTGAAACAGATCTCCATGCCGTTGGTACGTAGTTTAGTTTAAGGCAGGCCCTAAACATGCTTAGTAGCCAATTCGCAGAAGTTTCGATTGTTGCATCCAGCTGCGCAGGTATGATGCCATCCGGCCCTGCTGTTTTATAAGGTTTAAAGCTTTTTATCGCTGAAATAATACTTTCTCTTGAGATAGGGAGATTAAGGATTGCGCCCGAAGGGGGGCACTCTATTTCCCTTGATTGTGAGCTCCCAGGAAAGTGTGTGTCGAGAAGCAGCTCGACCGTATCTTTTCCTGTAGTCGTCCAGGAGCCATCCTGTCTCTGTAAAGATCCAATCGGGTTTGTTGTGCCCGACAGAATTCTTCTTATTCTGGCAGTTTCGTTGACGCCTTCAATGCCAGTACAGAATTTCCTCCATGAGGACCTCTTCGCTTCACGTAGGGCTTTTTTATAGACCCGTAGGAGCTGCTTATAAGTCTGCCATTCTAACTCCTGACTCAGCCTTTTCGCCCTGTTGAACTGCCTTCGGCAATCTTTGTGCAGCGAGTCTAAGTCGCGGGACCACCAGTGTGGCCTACGCTTTCCCCAAGTTTTGGGGTCAGGGCAGGCTCTGGCCAGGGCCTGCGAGCAGCTCACAGTAAAAAAGTCCACCATGTCCTCCAGTTTACCGATGGTGTTGGGCTCTACTGGTAATGGATGTGGTAGGTTGCTTTCGAGAATTTCCCTATAGAGAAGCCAGTCAGTGTTTCTCAGGTTCTTACGAACCTTCGGAGCACTGGTGAACAGATCTAGAGTTATCTCAATATATCTATGGTCTGAAAAGGAGTGTTCATCAAGAACTTTCCAATTAGTTACCATATCATATAGCTTTTCACTACATAAAGTGAGGTCTATGACCTCCTGTCGATTTTTGACGATAAAAGTGGGCTCTGTGCCCCTATTGCATATAACTAAGTTAGTGGTTAAGAGGTAATTGAAGAGAGACTCACCTCGATTGTTAACGTCGGTGCTACCCCACTGTACATGGTGGGCGTTAGCGTCGCACCCGATGAGAACTAAACCCTCTGCGTGGTCGTTCACTAGATCGCGGAGTAGATCCTGAGGGGGATTCTCAGCCTCATACGCCATATAAGTGGAGGCCAATAGCAAAGCCTTGCCTCCGATCTCCAGCAGTGTTGTCGTCATGTCTCCATTACTATAACAAGGTAAAAGAAAAATGTTTAGATCTTTCTTCGCCATTACGCAGGTTCTTATTTTACCTTTACCACGCTCAACAAGCAGCCTATAGCCCACCGCACCTAGACCACAGACCCCCGAGTTATTAACCCAGGGTTCTTGAATAAGTGCGATGTCTATGTCGTCGCCAAGTAGGCGACTCAGGAGAGCAGCGGATGCTGCCCTAGA
This sequence comes from Philophylla caesio, assembly GCA_963971545.1. Classification (NCBI taxonomy): domain Eukaryota; kingdom Metazoa; phylum Arthropoda; class Insecta; order Diptera; family Tephritidae; genus Philophylla; species Philophylla caesio. The sequence goes on from OZ020604.1 coordinate 131,641,873, forward strand.
CCGGTGGAGGTTGATCTGCAGAACCCTCATCATTTGAGGTTCCCATCAACTCCTCCACCGCAACGACAGTGACGTCAGCGCTGTCTTCCCCTTCGCTAAGGAGCAGCTCCTCCTCAGCATACATTCTTTGCATCGCCGATGCCAAGTTTGATTGCGAGGAGGCTCCGCTCTCCGCGTCGGAAAAGTCAGCCTCCGGTTCAGGTCCCTCAATGTCCACCTCCATTGAGGCACCCGCTTCGGAGGCACGCTGCGCGTCACCACGGTACACTCGCAGAGTCACCTCGTCAAGGCCGTAGTAAACACGGCCCTGTCTCTTCTCCAGGATCTCCAAAGAGTCCCTGTTCAGAGACAGGACCACTTGCCTTGACGGCCCATCCGGCTCCTCTACTCGTAGGACCTTCCAGTCGCCCGTAGGTATTGTCGGGTTCATCACCTGGAGCATCTTTAAGATGCTCTCCGGTGATGATGGTGTTACAGGGACCCAGGCCCTCGCTCTAGGTCTGACTGGAATATCCTTCCAGTCGACAACCGATAGTTTCGCTCCGGGGTATACAGCCCCTACCTTAGCAACGGCGGCCTTATACAGCGCCGCCGACCTTGCATCATCACATGCCACTACCTTAACGTGGCCCTGGAACCAGCCGGCATCTCTGCACGCAGGAGGGGCTCCAGGGTTCTCTAGCAGAACATCCATGATGACGTTTGCCAGAGCCGCCTTCACCCACCTCCACTGCTTCCTTGGGATCGACCCGTGCTCGTTGCCGCGGTCCAGAACCCCGATAAGGATCCTGTCTTTGGCAACATCCGCAAAACTGGGTCTGGCCACACCGGGTCGGACACACTTCTTTTTAGGAGCAGCTTGTTGCTCCTCCACTGACCTCTGTCTCTTTGTTGGGGGTACTCCATCTTCAGCCGCTACCCCAGTTGTGCTTCGGTAGTTGGGTAGTAGAGCTTTCGCTCTTTCTACCGCCTCCCTTGCACTCTGAGACAACGTTTCCAACGGCACCCCCTCGTACTTTTTGAGCGTTCTGGCAGCCCTACGCTTCTCAACGTGTGTGGACCGCACGCTCGACCAACCGTGAAGGGAATCGCCCGTAGTTGCCATCGCGACGATTCCTTGTTTATAAATTTTATCGGCTGCTTGCCGCCCATCCCCAGTTGAGCCAGGTCGTGAGACCTTTGCCTTAATGGGTGGAGGCTTCGCAGCCGTGCCGGCGTTTGATGGGCACACTGCGCCAGGGGCCGCGGGTCGACCTGCCGTTTCCAGCATAGCCTTCGCAGCCTTACTGGTGCTTGGCCCCACCATAACGCCCGTAATCACGGGTCGGCTCGGGGTCTCCCCCGGAGCAGAACCGGAGGTGCTCGCTATGCGGCGAAGCGGTGCATTAGGCGCATGCGCCTGCACTGTCTTACCCCGTGGAGGGGAAGACGAAGTTTTTTTTATTTATTGGCCTTTCCATGGTTAATAGGGTCCCCACTCGAAGCCGCTATCCTCACTCGGTGCTGTAGTCGCTATAGGATCCCATGGTTATCTATGAAGCAGGGAGGCCATGCAAGGGTTGGCACCCACCCTTATGAGGTTAGGTGCTCAGAGCCAGATCCAGCGCAAAAGCGGGAGGGTCGCCTCAACCGCTACCTACAGCCACCAACTAAATGGCGACGAGATCGGAACGTACTTCGAGGCCTGCCAGGGTTTTAACGGGACGGAGGCAGTCACGGCATTAGCCTGAAAGCCATTTCTGCAGGGTTTCACCCCTGCATACTCAGGTAACAGAATACCGCAACCACCAGCTCGGTATCAACAAAACAAATCATTAGGGAGAGGGTAGTCAAGGGACGAAATAAGGTCAGGCCAAGGGGAGGGTTCTCACCTTCCTTTATTTGTTCCCCAGCCGAGGCTTAGGTTAACAGTGCTACCAAGCGTGAAGGAAAAGGAGGAGATTGATAGTGAGAGGTGAAAGGCATCACATCCGAAGATCAGCCGTCGCGTTGCACTTCACTACCCTTTAAGCACCAAAAAAATAGTACTATAACTTCTACCATTAAAAATTGTTAATTTAATGCAAGGATGAGCACGCCTTAAATGCAGTCTAATATAAAGAAAATAACTTAAGTACAGAATTTTCAAATAAAACACAAACAACAACCACACAAACAAGTTAAATAGCGGCAGATCAGTTGCTCTTGTTTGTAGTTAGTTTGTTTAAGGAAGATGAAATAAACACAGCAGCCAACTCGGCAAGTGTAGCACAATATGTAACGTAGTGGCTCTGCAATTCCGAGCTCGCGTGTTCAAAGCCTGGGAGAAGTGTTTATGAAAAATAATTTTAATTAATTTAATAAAAAGAAGTCTGATGAGGAAATGTGGTGATTTCCTAAACAGTACTATAATATATACCATTAAAAACTGTTGTTGTTTTTTCACAAAAGCCTTCCATAAACTGGCCTTGAGCTCAATAAAATTGTAAATTATTAACATTTACTAGGCCAACAGAAAAATAAGAAACATTTAAATGCAAGGATGAGCACGCCTTAAATGCATTCTAATATAAAATAAATAACTTTAATACAAAATTTGCAAATAAAACACACAAGTTAAATAGCGGCAGATCAGTTGCTCTTGTTTGAAGTTGGTTTATTTAAGGATGATGAAATAAACACAACAGCCAACTCGGCTAGCGTAGCACAATATGTAGTGTATTAGCTCCCGGAATCAAAGCCTGGGAGAAGTGGTTATGAAGAATAAATTTAATTAATCTAATAAAAAGAAGTCTGATGAGGAAATGTGGTGATTTCCGAAATAGTACTATAACTTCTACCATTAAAAATTTTTGTTCTATTTTCACAAAAATCTTCCGTAAACTGGCCTTGAGCTCAATAAAATTGTAAATTATTAACATTTACTAGGCCAACAGAAAAATAACAAACATTTTTATGCAAGGATAAGCACGGCTTAAATGCATTCTAATATAAAATAAATAACTTTAATACAAAATTTGCAAATAAAACACAAACAAGTTAAATAGCGGCAGATCAGTTGCTCCTGTTTGTAGTTGGTTTATTTAAGGATGATGAAATAAACACAACAGCCAACTCGGCTAGCGTAGCACAATATGTAGCGTATAAGCTCCCGGAATCAAAGCCTGGGAGAAGTGGTTATGTAAAATAAATTTAATTAATTTAATAAAAAGAAGTCTGATGAGGAAATGTGGTGATTTCCGAAATAGTACTATAACTTCTACCATTAAAAATTGTTGTTCTTTTTTCACAAAAATCTTCCGTAAACTGGCCTTGAGCTCAATAAAATTGTGAATTATTAACATTTACCAGACCAATAGAAAAATAACAAACATTTATATGCAAGGATGAGCACGCCTTAAATGCATTCTAATATAAATAAAATAACTTAAATACAGAATTTGCAAATTAAACACAAACAACAACCACACAAACAAGTTAAATAGCGGCTGATCAGTTGCTCTTGTTTGTAGTTGGTTTGTTTAAGAATGATGAAATAAACACAACAGCAAACTCGGCTAGCGTAGCACAATATGTAGCGTATTGGCTCTGCAACTCCGAGCTCCCGGGTTCAAAGCCTGGGAGAAGTGTTTATGAAAATAATTTTAATTAATTTATAAAAAAAAAAGGCTGATGAGGAAATGTGGTGATTTCCGAAATAGTACTATAACTTCTACCATTAAAAACTATTGTTGTTTTTTCACAAAAATCTTCCATAAACTGGCCTTGAGCTCAATAAAATTGTAAATTATTAACATTTACTAGGCCAACAGAAAAATAAGAAACATTTAAATGCAAGGATGAGCACGCCTTAAATGCAATCTAATATAAAGTAAATAACTTAAATACAGAATTTGCAAATAAAACACAACAAAACAACCTCACAAACAAGTTACATAAATAGCGGCAGAGCAGTTGCTCTTGTTTGTAGTTGGTTTGTTTAAGGAAGATGAAATAAACACAACAGCCAACTCGGCTGGCGTGGCACAATATGTAGCGTATTGGCTCTGCAACTCCGAGCTCCCGGGTTCAAAGCCTGAAGGAAGTGTTTATGAAAAATAATTTTAATTAATTTAATAAAAAGAAGTCTGATGAGGAAATGTGGTGATTTCCGAAATAGTACTATAACTCCTACCATTAAAAACTGTTGTTGTTTTTTCACAAAAATCTTCCATAAACTGGCCTTGAGCTCAATAAAATTGTAAATTATTAACATTTACTAGGCCAACAGAAAAATAAGAAACATTTAAATGCAAGGATGAGCACGCCTTAAATGCATTCTAATATAAAGAAAATAACTTAAATACAGAATTTGCAAATTAAACACAAACAACAACCACACAAACAAGTTAAATAGCGGCAGATCAGTTGCTCTTGTCTGTAGTTGGTTTGTTTAAGGAAGATGAAATAAACACAGCAGCCAACTCGGCAAGTGTAGCACAATATGTAGCGTATTAGCTCCCGGAATCAAAGCCTGGGAGGAGTGGTTATGAAAAATAAATTTGATTAATTTAATAAAAAGAAGTCTGATGAGAAAAAGTGGTGATTTCCGAAATAGTACTATAACTTCTACCATTAAAAACTGTTGTTGTTTTTTCACAAAAATCTTCCATAAACTGGCCTTGATCTCAATAAAATTGTGAATTATTAGCATTTACTAGACCAATAGAAAAATAACAAAAATTTATATGCAAGGTTGAGCACGCCTTAAATGCATTTTAATATAAAGTAAATAACTTAAATACAGAATTTGCAAATAAAACATAAACAATTTAAATAGCGGCAGATCAGTTGCTCTTGTTTGTAGTTGGTTTATTTAAGGAAGATGAAATAAACGCAACAGCCAACTCGGCTAGCGTAGCACAATATGTAGCGTATTAGCTCTGCAACTACGAGCTCCCGGGTTCAAAGCCTGGGAGAAGTGGTTATGAAAAATAAATTTAAATAATTTAATAAAAAGAAGTCTGATGAGGAAATGTGGTGATTTCCGAAATAGTACTATAACTTCTACCATTATAAACTGTTGTTGTTTTTTCACAAAAATCTTCCGTAAACTGGCCTTGAGCTCAATAAAATTGTGAATTATTAACATTTACCAGACCAATAGAAAAATAACAAAAATTTATATGCAAGGATGAGCACGCCTTAAATGCATTCTAATATAAAGAAAATAACTTAAATACAGAATATATCAAATTAAACACAAACAACAACCACACAAACAAGTTAAATAGCGGCTGATCAGTTGCTCTTGTTTGTAGTTGGTTTGTTTAAGGACGATGAAATAAACACAACAGCCAACTCGGCTAGCGTAGCACAATATGAAGCGTATTAGCTCCCTGGTTCAAAGCCTGGGAGAAGGGCTTATGAAAAATAAATTTAATTGATTTAATAAAAAGAAGTCTGATGAGGAAATGTGGTGATTTCCGAAATAGTACTATAACTTCTACCATTAAAAACTGTTGTTGTTTTTTCACAAAAATCTTCCATAAACTGGTCTTGAGCTCAATAAAATTGTGAATTAATAGCATTTACTAGACCAATAGAAAAATAACAAAAATTTATATGCAAGGATAAGCACGGCTTAAATGCATTCTAATATAAAATAAATAACTTTAATACACAAACAAGTTAAATAGCGGCAGATCAGTTGCTCTTGTTTGTAGTTGGTTTGTTTAAGGAAGATGAAATAAACACAACAGCCAACTCGGCAAGTGTAGCACAATATGTAACGTATTGGCTCTGCAATTCCGAGCTCCCGGGTTCAAAGCCTGGGAGAAGTGTTTATGAGAAATAATTTTAATTAATTTAATAAAAAGAAGTCTGATGAGGAAATGTGGTGATTTCCGAAATAGTACTATAATTTATACCATTAAAAACTGTTGTTGTTTTTTCACAAAAGTCTTCCATAAACTGGCCTTGAGCTCAATAAAATTGTAAATTATTAACATTTACTAGGCCAACAGAAAAATAACAAACATTTATATGCAAGGATAAGCACGGCTTAAATGCATTCTAATATAAAATAAATAACTTTAATACAAAATTTGCAAATAAAACACAAACAAGTTAAATAGCGGCTGATCAGTTGCTCTTGTTTGTAGTTGGTTTGTTTAAGGACGATGAAATAAACACAACAGCCAACTCGGCTAGCGTAGCACAATATGTAGCGTATTAGCTCCCGGAATCAAAGCCTGGGAGAAGTGGTTATGAAAAATAAATTTGATTAATTTAATAAAAAGAAGTCTGATGAGAAAATGTGGTGATTTCCGAAATAGTACTATAACTTTTACCATTAAAAACTGTTGTTGTTTTTTCACAAAAATCTTCCATAAACTGGCCTTGATCTCAATAAAATTGTGAATTATTAGCATTTGCTAGACCAATAGAAAAATAACAAAAATTTATATGCAAGGTTGAGCACGCCTTAAATGCATTATAATATAAAGTAAATAACTTAAATACAGAATTTGCAAATAAAACATAAACAATTTAAATAGCGGCAGATCAGTTGCTCTTGTTTGTAGTTGGTTTATTTAAGGAAGATGAAATAAACGCAACAGCCAACTCGGCTAGCGTAGCACAATATGTAGCGTATTAGCTCTGCAACTACGAGCTCCCGGGTTCAAAGCCTGGGAGAAGTGGTTATGAAAAATAAATTTAAATAATTTAATAAAAAGAAGTCTGATGAGGAAATGTGGTGATTTCCGAAATAGTACTATAACTTCTACCATTATAAACTGTTGTTGTTTTTTCACAAAAATCTTCCGTAAACTGGCCTTGAGCTCAATAAAATTGAGAATTATTAACATTTACCAGACCAATAGAAAAATAACAAAAATTTATATGCAAGGATGAGCACGCCTTAAATGCATTCTAATATAAAGAAAATAATTTAAATACAGAATATATCAAATTAAACACAAACAACAACCACACAAACAAGTTAAATAGCGGCTGATCAGTTGCTCTTGTTTGTAGTTGGTTTGTTTAAGGAAGATGAAATAAACACAGCAGCCAACTCGGCTAGCGTAGCACAATATGTAGCGTAGGAAGTGTTTATGAAAAATAATTTTAATTAATTTAATAAAAAGAAGTCTGATGAGGAAATGTGGTGATTTCCGAAATAGTACTATAACTTCTACCATTAAAAACTGTTGTTGTTTTTTCACAAAAATCTTCCATAAACTGGCCTTGAGCTCAATAAAATTGTAAATTATTAACATTTACTAGGCCAACAGAAAAATAAGAAACATTTAAATGCAAGGATGAGCACGCCTTAAATGCATTCTAATATAAAGTAAATAACTTAAATACAGAATTTGCAAATAAAACATAAACAACTTAAATAGCGGCAGATCAGTTGCTCTTGTTTGTAGTTGGTTTATTTAAGGAAGATGAAATAAACGCAACAGCCAACTCGGCTAGCGTAGCACAATATGTAGCGTATTAGCTCTGCAACTACGAACTCCCGGGTTCAAAGCCTGGGAGAAGTGGTTATGAAAAATAAATTTAAATAATTTAATAAAAAGAAGTCTGATGAGGAAATGTGGTGATTTCCGATATAGTACTATAACTTCTACCATTATAAACTGTTGTTGTTTTTTCACAAAAATCTTCCGTAAACTGGCCTTGAGCTCAATAAAATTGTGAATTATTAACATTTACCAGACCAATAGAAAAATAACAAAAATTTATATGCAAGGATGAGCACGCCTTAAATGCATTCTAATATAAAGAAAATAACTTAAATACAGAATATATCAAATTAAACACAAACAACAACCACACAAACAAGTTAAATAGCGGCTGATCAGTTGCTCTTGTTTGTAGTTGGTTTGTTTAAGGACGATGAAATAAACACAACAGCCAACTCGGCTAGCGTAGCACAATATGAAGCGTATTAGCTCCCAGGTTCAAAGCCTGGGAGAAGGGCTTATGAAAAATAAATTTAATTGATTTAATAAAAAGAAGTCTGATGAACAAATGTGGTGATTTCCGAAATAGTACTATAACTTCTACCATTAAAAACTGTTGTTGTTTTTTCACACAAACAAGTTAAAAAGCGGCTGATCAGTTGCTCTGATTTGTAGTTGGTTTGTTTAAGGAAGTACAATAAACACAACAGCCAACTCGGCTAGCGTAGCACAATATGTAGTGTATTAGCTCCCGGAATCAAAGCCTGGGAGAAGTGGTTATGAAAAATAAATTTAATTAATCTAATAAAAAGAAGTCTGATGAGGAAATGTGGTGATTTCCGAAATAGTACTATAACTTCTACCATTAAAAATTTTTGTTCTTTTTTCACAAAAATCTTCCGTAAACTGGCCTTGAGCTCAATAAAATTGTAAATTATTAACATTTACTAGGCCAACAGAAAAATAACAAACATTTATATGCAAGGATAAGCACGGCTTAAATGCATTCTAATATAAAATAAATAACTTTAATACAAAATTTGCAAATAAAACACAAACAAGTTAAATAGCGGCAGATCAGTTGCTCCTGTTTGTAGTTGGTTTATTTAAGGATGATGAAATAAACACAACAGCCAACTCGGCTAGCGTAGCACAATATGTAGCGTATTAGCTCCCATAATCAAAGCCTGGGAGAAGTGGTTATGAAAAATAAATTTAATTAATTTAATAAAAAGAAGTCTGATGAGGAAATGTGGTGATTTCCGAAATAGTACTATAACTTCTACCATTAAAAATTGTTGTTCTTTTTTCACAAAAATCTTCCGTAAACTGGCCTTGAGCTCAATAAAATTGTGAATTATTAACATTTACCAGACCAATAGAAAAATAACAAACATTTATATGCAAGGATGAGCACGCCTTAAATGCATTCTAATATAAATAAAATAACTTAAATACAGAATTTGCAAATTAAACACAAACAACAACCACACAAACAAGTTAAATAGCGGCTGATCAGTTGTTCTTGCTTGTAGTTGGTTTGTTTAAGGAAGATGAAATAAACACAACAGCCAACTCGGCTGGCGTAGCACAATATGTAGCGTAGGAAGTGTTTATGAAAAATAATTTTAATTAATTTAATAAAAAGAAGTCTGATGAGGAAATGTGGTGATTTCCGAAATAGTACTACAACTTCTACCATTAAAAACTGTTGTTGTTTTTTCACAAAAATCTTCCATAAACTGGCCTTGAGCTCAATAAAATTGTAAATTATTAACATTTACTAGGCCAACAGAAAAATAAGAAACATTTAAATGCAAGGATGAGCACGCCTTAAATGCATTCTAATATAAAGTAAATAACTTAAATACAGAATTTGCAAATAAAACACAACAAAACAACCACACAAACAAGTTAAATAGCGGCAGATCAGTTGCTCTTGTTTGTAGTTGGTTTGTTTAAGGAAGATGAAATAAACACAGCAGCCAACTCGGCAAGTGTAGCACAATATGTAACGTATTGGCTCTGCAATTCCGAGCTCCCGGGTTCAAAGCCTGGGAGAAGTGTGTATGAAAAACAATTTTAATTAATTTAATAAAAAGAAGTCTGATGAGGAAATGTGGTGATTTCCCAAATAGTACTATAATTTATACCATTAAAAACTGTTGTTGTTTTTTCACAAAAGTCTTCCATAAACTGGCCTTGAGCTCAATAAAATTGTAAATTATTAACATTTACTAGGCCAACAGAAAAATAACAAACATTTATATGCAAGGATAAGCACGGCTTAAATGCATTCTAATATAAAATAAATAACTTTAATACAAAATTTGCAAATAAAACACAAACAAGTTAAATAGCGGCTGATCAGTTGCTCTTGTTTGTAGTTGGTTTGTTTAAGGACGATGAAATAAACACAACAGCCAACTCGGCTAGCGTAGCACAATATGTAGCGTATTAGCTCCCGGAATCAAAGCCTGGGAGAAGTGGTTATGAAAAATAAATTTAATTAATTTAATAAAAAGAAGTCTGATGAGAAAATGTGGTGATTTCCGAAATAGTACTATAACTTCTACCATTAAAAACTGTTGTTGTTTTTTACAAAAATCTTCCATAAACTGGCCTTGATCTCAATAAAATTGTGAATTATTAGCATTTACTAGACCAATAGAAAAATAACAAAACTTTATATGCAAGGTTGAGCACGCCTTAAATGCATTCTAATATAAAGTAAATAACTTAAATACAGAATTTGCAAATAAAACATAAACAACTTAAATAGCGGCAGATCAGTTGCTCTTGTTTGTAGTTCGTTTATTTAAGGAAGATGAAATAAACGCAACAGCCAACTCGGCTAGCGTAGCACAATATGTAGCGTATTAGCTCTGCAACTACGAGCTCCCGGGTTCAAAGCCTGGGAGAAGTGGTTATGAAAAATAAATTTAAATAATTTAATAAAAAGAAGTCTGATGAGGAAATGTGGTGATTTCCGATATAGTACTATAACTTCTACCATTAAAAACTGTTGTTGTTTTTTCACAAAAATCTTCCGTAAACTGGCCTTGAGCTCAATAAAATTGTGAATTATTAACATTTACCAGACCAATAGAAAAATAACAAAAATTTATATGCAAGGATGAGCACGCCTTAAATGCATTCTAATATAAAGAAAATAACTTAAATACAGAATTTATCAAATTAAACACAAACAACAACCACACAAACAAGTTAAATAGCGGCTGATCAGTTGCTCTTGTTTGTAGTTTGTTTGTTTAAGGACGATGAAATAAACACAACAGCCAACTCGGCTAGCGTAGCACAATATGTAGCGTATTAGCTTCCGGGTTCAAAGCCTGGGAGAAGGGCTTATGAAAAATAAATTTAATTAAATTAATAAAAAGAAGTCTGATGAGGAAATGTGGTGATTTCCGAAATAGTACTATAACTTCTACCATTAAAAACTGTTGTTGTTTTTTCACAAAAATCTTCCATAAACTGGTCTTGAGCTCAATAAAATTGTGAATTAATAGCATTTACTAGACCAATAGAAAAATAACAAAAATTTATATGCAAGGTTGAGCACGCCTTAAATGCATTCTAATATAAAGTAAATAACTTAAATACAGAATTTGCAAATAAAACATAAACAACTTAAATAGCGGCAGATCAGTTGCTCTTGTTTGTAGTTGGTTTATTTAAGGAAGATGAAATAAACACAACAGCCAACTCGGCTGGGGTAGCACAATATGTAGCGTATTGGCTCTGCAACTCCGAGCTCCCGGGTTCAAAGCCTGGGAGAAGTGTTTATGAAAAATAATTTTAATTAATTTAATAAAAAGAAGTCTGATTAGGAAATGTGGTGATTTCCGAAATAGTACTATAACTTCTACCATTAAAAATTGTTGTTCTTTTTTCACAAAAATCTTCCATGAACTGGCTTTGAGCTCAATAAAATTGTAAATTATTAACATTTACTAGGCCAACAGAAAAATAACAAACATTTATATGCAAGGTTGAGCACGCCTTAAATGCATTATAATATAAAGTTAATAACTTAAAAACAGAATTTGCAAATAAAACACAAACAACAACCACACAAACAAGTTAAATAGCGGCTGATCAATAGCTCTTGTTTGTAGTTGGTTTGTTTAAGGAAGATGAAATAAACACAACAGCCAACTAGGCAAGTGTAGCACAATATGTAGGGTATTGGCTCTGCACCTCCGAATTCCCGGGTTCAAAGCCTGGGAGAAGTGTTTATGAAAAATAAATTTAATTAATTTAATAAAAAGAAGTCTGATGAGGAAATGTGGTGATTTCCGAAATAGTACTATAACTTCTACCATTAAAAACTGTAGTTGTTTTTCACAAAAATCTTCCATAAACTGGTCTTGAGCTCAATAAAATTGTAAATTATTAACATTTACTAGGCCAACAGAAAAATAACAAACATTTAATGCAAGGATGAGCACGCCTTAAATGCATTCTAATATAAAATAAATAACTTAAATACAGAATTTGCAAATAAAACACAAACAAGTTAAATAGTGGCAGATCAGTTGCTCTTGTTTGTAGTTGGTTTATTTAAGGAAGATGAAATAAACACAACAGCCAACTCGGCTAGCGTAGCACAATATGTAGCGTATTAGCTCTGCAACGACGAGCTCCCGCGTTCAAAGCCTGGGAGAAGTGGTTATGAATTATAAATTTAATTAATTTAATAAAAAGAAGTCTGATGAGGAAATGTGGTGATTTCCGAAATAGTACTATAATTTCCACCATTAAAAACTGTTGTTGTTTTTTCACAAAAGTCTTCCATAAACTGGCCTTGAGCTCAATAAAATTGTAAATTATTAACATTTACTAGGCCAACAGAAAAATAACAAACATTTATATGCAAGGATAAGCACGGCTTAAATGCATTCTAATATAAAATAAATAACTTTAATACACAAACAAGTTAAATAGCGGCAGATCAGTTGCTCTTGTTTGTAGTTGGTTTATTTAAGGATGATGAAATAAACACAACAGCCAACTCGGCTAGCGTAGCACAATATGTAGCGTATTAGCTCCCGGAATCAAAGCCTGGGAGAAGTGTTTATGAAAAATAAATTTAATTAATTTATTAAAAAGAAGTCTGATGAGGAAATGTGGTGATTTCCGAAATAGTACTATAACTTCTACCATTAAAAACTGTTGTTGTTTTTTCACAAAAATCTTCCATAAACTGGCCTTGAGCTCAATAAAATTGTGAATTATTAGCATTTACTAGACCAATAGAAAAATAACAAAAATGTATATGCAAGGTTGAGCACGCCTTAAATGCATTCTAATATAAAGTAAATAACTTAAATACAGAATTGCAAATAAAACATAAACAACTGAAATAGCGGCAGAATTTGCAAATTAAACATAAACAACAACCACACAAACAAGTTAAATAGCGGCTGATCAGTTGCTCTTGTTTGTAGTTGGTTTGTTTAAGGACGATGAAATAAACACAACAGCCAACTCGGCTAGCGTAGCACAATATGTAGCGTATTAGCTCCCGGGTTCAAAGCCTGGGAGAAGTGTTTATGAAAAATAAATTTAATTAATTTAATAAAAAGAAGTCTGATGAGGAAATGTGGTGATTTCCGAAATAGTACTATAACTTCTACCATTAAAAACTGTAGTTGTTTTTTGACAAAAATCTTCCATAAACTGGTCTTGAGCTCAATAAAATTGTAAATTATTAACATTTACTAGGCCAACAGAAAAATAACAAACATTTAATGCAAGGATGAGCACGCCTTAAATGCATTCTAATATAAAGAAAATAACTTAAGTACAGAATTTTCAAATAAAACACAAACAACAACAACAACCACACAAACAAGTTAAATAGCGGCAGATCAGTTGCTCTTGTTTGTAGTTGGTTTGTTTAAGGAAGATGAAATAAACACATCAGCCAACTCGGCAAGTGTAGCACAATATGTAGCGTATTGGCTCTGCAATTCCGAGCTCCCGGGTTCAAAGCCTGGGAGAAGTGTTTATGAAAAACAATTTTAATTAATTTAATAAAAAGAAGTCTGATGAGGAAATGTGGTGATTTCCGAAATAGTACTATAATTTCTACCATTAAAAACTGTTGTTGTTTTTTCACAAAAATCTTCCATAAACTGGCCTTGAGCTCAATAAAATTGAAAATTATTAACATTTACTAGGCCAACAGAAAAATAACAAACATTTATATGCAAGGATGAGCACGCCTTAAATGCATTCTAATATAAAATAAATAACTTAAATACAGAATTTGCAAATAAAACACAAACAAGTTAAATAGTGGCAGATCAGTTGCTCTGGTTTGTAGTTGGTTTATTTAAGGAAGATGAAATAAACACAACAGCCAACTCGGCTAGCCTAGCACAATATGTAGCATATTAGCTCTGCAACGACGAGCTCCCGGGTTCAAAGCCTGGGAGAAGTGGTTATGAAATATAAATTTAATTAATTTAATAAAAAGAAGTCTGATGAGGAAATGTGGTGATTTTCGAAATAGTACTATAATTTCCACCATTAAAAACTGTTGTTGTTTTTTCACAAAAGTCTTCCATAAACTGGCCTTGAGCTCAATAAAATTGTAAATTATTAACATTTACTAGGCCAACAGAAAAATAACAAACATTTATATGCAAGGATAAGCACGGCTTAAATGCATTCTAATATAAAATAAATAACTTAAATACAGAATTTGCAAATAAAACACAAACAAGTTAAATAGTGGCAGATCAGTTGCTCTGGTTTGTAGTTGGTTTATTTAAGGAAGATGAAATAAACACAACAGCCAACTCGGCTAGCGTAGCACAATATGTAGCGTATTAGCTCTGCAACGACGAGCTCCCGGGTTCAAAGCCTGGGAGAAGTGGTTATGAAATATAAATTTAATTAATGTAATAAAAAGAAGTCTGATGAGGAAATGTGGTGATTTCCGAAATAGTACTATAATTTCCACCATTAAAAACTGTTGTTGTTTTTTCACAAAAGTCTTCCATAAACTGGCCTTGAGCTCAATAAAATTGTAAATTATTAACATTTACTAGGCCAACAGAAAAATAACAAACATTTATATGCAAGGATAAGCACGGCTTAAATGCATTCTAATATAAAATAAATAACTTTAATACACAAACAAGTTAAATAGCGGCAGATCACTTGCTCTTGTTTGTAGTTGGTTTATTTAAGGATGATGAAATAAACACAACAGTCAACTCGGCTAGCGTAGCACAATATGTAGCGTATTGCCTCTGCAGCTCCGAGCTCCCGGGTTCAAAGCCTGGGAGAAGTGTTTATGAAAAATAATTTTAATTAATTTAATAAAAAGAAGTCTGATGAGGAAATGTGGTGATTTCCGAAATAGTACTATAATTTCTACCATTAAAAACTGTTGTTGTTTTTTCACAAAAATCTTCCATAAACTGGCCTTGAGCTCAATAAAATTGAAAATTAATAACATTTACTAGGCCAACAGAAAAATAACAAACATTTATATGCAAGGATGAGCACGCCTTAAATGCATTCTAATATAAAATAAATAACTTAAATACAGAATTTGCAAATAAAACACAAACAAGTTAAATAGTGGCAGATCAGTTGCTCTTGTTTGTAGTTGGTTTATTTAAGGACGATGAAATAAACACAACAGCCAACTCGGCTAGCGTAGCACAATATGTAGCGTATTAGCTCTGCAACGACGAGCTCCCGGGTTCAAAGCCTGGGAGAAGTGGTTATGAATTATAAATTTAATTAATTTAATAAAAAGAAGTCTGATGAGGAAATGTGGTGATTTCCGAAATAGTACTATAATTTCCACCATTAAAAACTGTTGTTGTTTTTTCACAAAAGTCTTCCATAAACTGGCCTTGAGCTCAATAAAATTGTAAATTATTAACATTTACTAGGCCAACAGAAAAATAACAAACATTTATATGCAAGGATAAGCACGGCTTAAATGCATTCTAATATAAAATAAATAACTTTAATACAAAATTTGCAAATAAAACACAAACAAGTTAAATAGCGGCAGATCAGTTGCTCCTGTTTGTAGTTGGTTTATTTAAGGATGATGAAATAAACACAACAGCCACCTCGGCTAGCGTAGCACAATATGTAGCGTATTAGCTCCCGGAATCAAAGCCTGGGAGAAGTGTTTATGAAAAATAAATTTAATTAATTTAATAAAAAGAAGTCTGATGAGGAAATGTGGTGATTTCCGAAATAGTACTATAATTTCCACCATTAAAAACTGTTGTTGTTTTTTTACAAAAATCTTCCATAAACTGGCCTTGATCTCAATAAAATTGTGAATTATTAGTATTTACTATACCAATAGAAAAATAACAAAACTTTATATGCAAGGTTGAGCACGCCTTAAATGTATTCTAATATAAAGTAAATAACTTAAATACAGAATTT
The DNA here is from genome assembly GCA_963971545.1 of Philophylla caesio. NCBI lineage: Eukaryota > Metazoa > Arthropoda > Insecta > Diptera > Tephritidae > Philophylla > Philophylla caesio. Next base: position 131,657,763 of record OZ020604.1, read on the forward strand.
GCAAATAAAACATAAACAACTTAAATAGCGGCAGATCAGTTGCTCTTGTTTGTAGTTGGTTTATTTAAGGAAGATGAAATAAACGCAACAGCCAACTCGGCTAGCGTAGCACAATATGTAGCGTATTAGCTCCCGGGTTCAAAGCCTGGGAGAAGTGTTTATGAAAAATAAATTTAATTAATTTAATAAAAAGAAGTCTGATGAGGAAATGTGGTGATTTCCGAAATAGTACTATAACTTCTACCATTAAAAACTGTAGTTGTTTTTTGACAAAAATCTTCCATAAACTGGTCTTGAGCTCAATAAAATTGAAAATTATTAACATTTACTAGGCCAACAGAAAAATAAGAAACATTTAAATGCAAGGATGAGCACGCCTTAAATGCATTCTAATATAAAGTAAATAACTTAAATACAGAATTTGCAAATAAAACACAACAAAACAACCACACAAACAAGTTAAATAGCGGCAGATCAGTTGCTCTTGTTTGTAGTTGGTTTGATTAAGGAACATGAAATAAACACAGCAGCCAACTCGGCAAGTGTAGCACAATATGTAACGTATTGGCTCTGCAATTCCGAGCTCCCGGGTTCAAAGCCTGGGAGAAGTGTTTATGAAAAACAATTTTAATTAATTTAATAAAAAGAAGTCTGATGAGGAAATGTGGTGATTTCCGAAATAGTACTATAATTTATACCATTAAAAACTGTTGTTGTTTTTTCACAAAAGTCTTCCATAAACTGGCCTTGAGCTCAATAAAATTGTAAATTATTAACATTTACTAGGCCAACAGAAAATAACAAACATTTATATGCAAGGATAAGCACGGCTTAAATGCATTCTAATATAAAATAAATAACTTTAATACAAAATTTGCAAATAAAACACAAACAAGTTAAATAGCGGCTGATCAGTTGCTCTTGTTTGTAGTTGGTTTGTTTAAGGACGATGAAATAAACACAACAGCCAACTCGGCTAGCGTAGCACAATATGTAGCGTATTAGCTCCCGGAATCAAAGCCTGGGAGAAGTGGTTATGAAAAATAAATTTAATTAATTTAATAAAAAGAAGTCTGATGAGAAAATGTGGTGATTTCCGAAATAGTACTATAACTTCTACCATTAAAAACTGTTGTTGTTTTTTTTACAAAAATCCTCCATAAACTGGCCTTGATCTCAATAAAATTGTGAATTATTAGCATTTACTAGACCAATAGAAAAATAACAAAACTTTATATGCAAGGTTGAGCACGCCTTAAATGCATTCTAATATAAAGTAAATAACTTAAATACAGAATTTGCAAATAAAACATAAACAACTTAAATAGCGGCAGATCAGTTGCTCTTGTTTGTAGTTGGTTTATTTAAGGATGATGAAATAAACGCAACAGCCAACTCGGCTAGCGTAGCACAATATGTAGCGTATTGCCTCTGCAGCTCTGAGCTCCCGGGTTCAAAGCCTGGGAGAAGTGTTTATGAAAAATAATTTTAATTAATTTAATAAAAAGAAGTCTGATGAGGAAATGTGGTGATTTCCGAAATAGTACTATAATTTCTACCATTAAAAACTGTTGTTGTTTTTTCACAAAAATCTTCCATAAACTGGCCTTGAGCTCAATAAAATTGAAAATTATTAACATTTACTAGGCCAACAGAAAAATAACAAACATTTATATGCAAGGATGAGCACGCCTTAAATGCATTCTAATATAAAATAAATAACTTAAATACAGAATTTGCAAATAAAACACAAACAAGTTAAATAGTGGCAGATCAGTTGCTCTTGTTTGTAGTTGGTTTATTTAAGGAAGATGAAATAAACACAACAGCCAACTCGGCTAGCGTAGCACAATATGTAGCGTATTAGCTCTGCAACGACGAGCTCCCGGGTTCAAAGCCTGGGAGAAGTGTTTATGAAAAACAATTTTAATTAATTTAATAAAAAGAAGGCTGATGAGGAAATGTGGTGATTTCCGAAATAGTACTATAACTTCTACCATTAAAAACTGTAGTTGTTTTTTGACAAAAATCTTCCATAAACTGGTCTTGAGCTCAATAAAATTGTAAATTATTAACATTTACTAGGCCAACAGAAAAATAACAAACATTAATATGCAAGGTTGAGCACGCCTTAAATGCATTATAATATAAAGTTAATAACTTAAAAACAGAATTTGCAAATAAAACACAAACAACAACCACACAAACAAGTTAAATAGCGGCTGATCAATAGCTCTTGTTTGTAGTTGGTTTGTTTAAGGAAGATGAAATAAACACAACAGCCAACTAGGCAAGTGTAGCACAATATGTAGGGTATTGGCTCTGCACCTCCGAATTCCCGGGTTCAAAGCCTGGGAGAAGTGTTTATGAAAAATAAATTTAATTAATTTAATAAAAAGAAGTCTGATGAGGAAATGTGGTGATTTCCGAAATAGTACTATAACTTCTACCATTAAAAACTGTAGTTGTTTTTTGACAAAAATCTTCCATAAACTGGTCTTGAGCTCAATAAAATTGTAAATTATTAACATTTACTAGGCCAACAGAAAAATAACAAACATTTAATGCAAGGATGAGCACGCCTTAAATGCATTCTAATATAAAGAAATTAACTTAAGTACAGAATTTTCAAATAAAACACAAACAACAACAACAACCACACAAACAAGTTAAATAGCGGCAGATCAGTTGCTCTTGTTTGTAGTTGGTTTGTTTAAGGAAGATGAAATAAACACAGCAGCCAACTCGGCAAGTGTAGCACAATATGTAGCGTATTGCCTCTGCAGCTCCGAGCTCCCGGGTTCAAAGCCTGGGAGAAGTGTTTATGAAAAATAATTTTAATTAATTTAATAAAAAGAAGTCTGATGAGGAAATGTGGTGATTTCCGAAATAGTACTATAATTTCTACCATTAAAAACTGTTGTTGTTTTTTCACAAAAATCTTCCATAAACTGGCCTTGAGCTCAATAAAATTGAAAATTATTAACATTTACTAGGCCAACAGAAAAATAACAAACATTTATATGCAAGGATGAGCACGCCTTAAATGCATTCTAATATAAAATAAATAACTTAAATACAGAATTTGCAAATAAAACACAAACAAGTTAAATAGTGGCAGATCAGTTGCTCTTGTTTGTAGTTGGTTTATTTAAGGAAGATGAAATAAACACAACAGCCAACTCGGCTAGCGTAGCACAATATGTAGCGTATTAGCTCTGCAACGACGAGCTCCCGGGTTCAAAGCCTGGGAGAAGTGGTTATGAATTATAAATTTAATTAATTTAATAAAAAGAAGTCTGATGAGGAAATGTGGGGATTTCCGAAATAGTACTATAATTTCCACCATTAAAAACTGTTGTTGTTTTTTCACAAAAGTCTTCCATAAACTGGCCTTGAGCTCAATAAAATTGTAAATTATTAACATTTACTAGGCCAACAGAAAAATAACAAACATTTATATGCAAGGATAAGCACGGCTTAAATGCATTCTAATATAAAATAAATAACTTTAATACACAAACAAGTTAAATAGCGGCAGATCAGTTGCTCTTGTTTGTAGTTGGTTTATTTAAGGATGATGAAATAAACACAACAGCCAACTCGGCTAGCGTAGCACAATATGTAGCGTATTAGCTCCCGTAATCAAAGCCTGGGAGAAGTGTTTATGAAAAATAAATTTAATTAATTTATTAAAAAGAAGTCTGATGAGGAAATGTGGTGATTTCCGAAATAGTACTATAACTTCTACCATTAAAAACTGTTGTTGTTTTTTCACAAAAATCTTCCATAAACTGGCCTTGAGCTCAATAAAATTGTGAATTATTAGCATTTACTAGACCAATAGAAAAATAACAAAAATGTATATGCAAGGTTGAGCACGCCTTAAATGCATTCTAATATAAAGTAAATAACTTAAATACAGAATTTGCAAATAAAACATAAACAACTGAAATAGCGGCAGATCAGTTGCTCTTGTTTGTAGTTGGCTTATTTAAGGAAGATGAAATAAACACAACAGCCAACTCGGCTAGCGTAGCACAATATGTAGCGTATTAGCTCCCGGAATCAAAGCCTGGGAGAAGTGGTTATGAAAAATAATTTTAATTAATTTAATAAAAAGAAGTCTGATGAGGAAATGTGGTGATTTCCGAAATAGTACTATAACTTCTACCATTAAAAACTGTTGTTGTTTTTTCACAAAAATATTCCATAAATTGACCTTGAGCTCAATAAAATTGTAAATTATTAACATTTACTAGGCCTACAGAAAAATAACAAACATTTATATGCAAGGATGAGCACGCCTTAAATGCGTTCTAATATAAAGTAAATAACTTAAATACAGAATTTGCAAATAAAACACAAACAACAACCACACAAAAGAGTTAAATAGCGGCAGATCAGTTGATCTTGTTTGTAGTTGGTTTGTTAAAGGAAGATTAAATAAACACAACAGCCAACTCGGCCAGCGTAGCAAAATATGTGTAGCGTATTGGCTCTGCAACTTCGAGCTCCCGGGTGCAAAGCCTGGGAGAAGTGGTTATGAAAAATAAATTTAATTAATTTAATAAAAAGAAGTCTGATGAGGAAATGTTGTGATTTCCGAAATAGTACTATAACTTCTACCATTAAAAACTGTTGTTGTTTTTTCATAAAAATCTTCCATGAACTCGCCTTGAGCTCAATAAATATGTAAATTATTAACATTTACTAGGCCAACAGAAAAATAACAAACATTTATATGCAAGGATGAGCACGTCTTAAATGCGTTCTAATATAAAGTAAATAACTTAAATACAGAATTTGCAAATAAAACACAAACAACAACCACACAAAATTAAAGGAAGATTAAATAAACACAACAGCCAACTCGGCCAGCGTAGCAAAATATGTGTAGCGTATTGGCTCTGCAACTTCGAGCTCCCGGGTTCAAAGCCTGGGAGAAGTGGTTATGAAAAATAAATTTAATTAATTTAATAAAAAGAAGTCTGATGAGGAAATGTTGTGATTTCCGAAATAGTACTATAACTTCTACCATTAAAAACTGTTGTTGTTTTTTCATAAAAATCTTCCATGAACTCGCCTTGAGCTCAATAAATATGTAAATTATTAACATTTACTAGGCCAACAGAAAAATAACAAACATTTATATGCAAGGATGAGCACGTCTTAAATGCATTCTAATATAAAGTAAATAACTTAAATACAGAATTTGCAAATAAAACACAAACAAGTTAAATAGCGACAGAGCAGTTGCTCTTGTTTGTAGTTGGTTTGTTTAAGGAAGATGAAATAAACACAACAGCCAACTCGGCAAGTGTAGCACAATATGTAGAGTATTGGCTCTGCAACTCCGAGCTCCCGGGTTCAAAGCTTGGGAGAAGTGTTTATGAAAAATAATTTTTATTAATTTAATAAAAAGAAGTCTGATGAGGAAATGTGGTGATTTCCGAAATAGTACTATAACTTCTGCCATTAAAAACTGTTGTTCTTTTTTCACAAAAATTTTCCGTATACTGGCCTTGAGCTCAATAAGATTGTAAATTATTAACATTTACTAGGCCAACAGAAAAATAACAAACATTTATACGCAAGGTTGGGCACGCCTTAAATGCATTCTAATATAAAGTTAATAACTTAAATACAGAATTTGCAAATAAAACACAAACAACAACCACACAAACAAGTTAAATAGCGGCTGATCAATTGCTCTTGTTTGTAGTTGGTTTGTTTAAGGAAGATGAAATAAACACAACAGCCAACTCGGCTAGCGTAGCACAATATGTAGCGTGTTGGCTCTGCAACTCCGAGCTCCCGGGTTCAAAGCCTGGGAGAAGTGTTTATTAAAAATAATTTTAATTAATTTAATAAAAAGAAGTCTGATAAGGAAATGTGGTGATTTCCGAAATAGTACTATAACTTCTACCATTAAAAATTGTTGTCGTTTTTTCACAAAAATCTTCCATAAACTGGTCTTGAGCTCAATAAAATTGTAAATTATTAACATTTACTAGGCCAACAGAAAAATAACAAACATTTATATGCAAGGTTGAGCTCGCCTTAAATGCATTCTAATATAAAGAAAATAACTTAAGTACAGAATTTTCAAATAAAACACAAACAACAACTACACAAACAAGTTTAATAGCGGCAGATCAGTTGCTCTTGTTTGTAGTTGGTTTGTTTAAGGAAGATGATATAAACACAATAGCCAACTCGGCTAGCGTAGCACAATATGTAGCGTGTTGGCTCTGCAACTCCGAGCTCCCGGGTTCAAAGCCTGGGAGAAGTGTTTATGAAAAATAATTTTAATTAATTTAATAAAAAGAAGTCTGATGAGGAAATGTGGTGATTTCCGAAATAGTACTATAACTTCTACCATTAAAAACTGTTGTTGTTTTTTCACAAAAATCTTCCATAAACTGGCCTTGAGCTCAATAAAATTATAAATTATTAACATTTACTAGGCCAACAGAAAAATAACAAGCATTTAAATGCAAGGTTGAGCACGCCTTAAATGCATTCTAATATAAAGAAAATAACTTAAACACAGAATATGCAAATAAAACACGAACAACAGCCACACAAACAAGTTAAATAGCGGCTGATCAGTTGCTCTTGTTTGTAGTTGGTTTGTTTAAGGAAGATGAAATAAACACAGCAGCCAACTCGGCAAGTGTAGCACAATATGTAGAGTATTGACTCTGCAACTCCGAGTTCCCGGGTTCAAAGCCTGGGAGAAGTGTTTATGAAAAATAAATTTAATTAATTTAATAAAAAGAAGTCTGATGAGGAAATGTGGTGATTTCCGAAATAGTACTATAACTTCTACCATTAAAAACTGTTGTTGTTTTTTCACAAAAATCTTCCATAAACTGGTCTTGAGCTCAATAAAATTGTAAATTATTAACATTTACTAGACCAACAGAAAAATAACAAACATTTAATGCAAGGATAAGCACGCCTTAAATGCATTCTAATATAAAGAAAATAACTTAAGTACAGAATTTTCATATAAAACACAACCAACAACAACAACCACACAAACAAGTTCAACTGCGGCGGACCAGTTGCTCTTGTTTGTAGTTGGTTTATTTAAGGAAGATGAAATAAACACAATAGCCAACTCGGCTAGCGTAGCACAATATGTAGCGTATTGGCTCTGCAACTCCGAGCTCCCGGGTTTAAAGCCTGGGAGAAGTGTTTCTGAAAAATAATTTTAATTAATTTAATAAAAAGAAGTCTGATGAGGAAATGTGGTGATTTCCGAAATAGTACTATAATTTCTACCATTAAAAACTGTTGTTGTTTTTTCACAAAAATCTTCCATAAACTGGCCTTGAAATCAATAAAATTGTAAATTATTAACATTTACTAGGCCAACAGAAAAATAACAAACATTTATATGCAAGGATGAGCACGCCTTAAATGCATTCTAATATAAAATAAATAACTTAAATACAAAATTTGCAAATAAAACACAAACAAGTTAAATAGCGGCAGATCAGTTGCTCTTGTTTGTAGTTGGTTTATTTAAGGAAGATGACATAAACACAACAGCCAACTCGGCTAGCGTAGCACAATATGTAGCGTATTAGCTCTGCAACTACGAGCTCCCGGGTTCAAAGCCTGGGAGAAGTGGTTATCAAAAATAAATTTAATTAATTTAATAAAAAGAAGTCTGATGAGGAAATGTGGTGATTTTCGAAATAGTACTATAACTTCTACCATTAAAAACTGTTGTTGTTTTTTCACAAAAATCTTCCATAAACTGGCCTTGATCTCAATAAAATTGTGAATTATTAACATTTACTAGACCAATAGAAAAATAACAAAAATGTATATGCAAGGATGAGAACGCCTTAAATGCATTCTAATATAAAGTAAATAACTTAAATACAGAATTTGCAAATAAAACACAAACAAGTTAAATAACGGCACATCAGTTGCTCTTGTTTGTAGTTGGTTTGTTTAAGGAAGATGAAATAAACACAACAGCCAACTCGGCAAGTATAGCACAATATGTAGAGTATTGACTCTGCAACTCCGAGCTCCCGGGTTTAAAGCCTGGGAGAAGTGTTTCTGAAAAATAATTTTAATTAATTTAATAAAAAGAAGTCTGATGAGGAAATGTGGTGATTTCCGAAATAGTACTATAATTTCTACCATTAAAAACTGTTGTTGTTTTTTCACAAAAATCTTCCATAAACTGGCCTTGAGCTCAATAAAATTGTAAATTATTAACATTTACTAGGCCAACAGAAAAATAACAAACATTTATATGCAAGGATGAGCACGCCTTAAATACATTCTAATATAAAATAAATAACTTAAATACAAAATTTGCAAATAAAACACAAACAAGTTAAATAGCGGCAGATCAGTTGCTCTTGTTTGTAGTTGGCTTATTTAAGGAAGATGAAATAAACACAACAGCCAACTCGGCAAGCGTAGCACAATATGTAGCGTATTGGCTCTGCAACTCCGAGCTCCCGGGTTCAAAGCCCTGGGAGAAGTGTTTATGAAAAATTAATTTAATAAAAAGAAGTCTGATGAGGAAATGTGGTGATTTCCGAAATAGTACTATAACTTCTACCATTAAAAATTGTTGTAGTTTTTGCACAAAAATCTTCCATAAACTGGCCTTGAGCTCAATAAAATTATAAATTATTAACATTTACTAGGCCAACAGAAAAATAACAAGCATTTATATGCAAGGTTGAGCACGCCTTAAATGCATTCTAATATAAAGAAAATAACTTAAACACAGAATTTGCAAATAAAACACGAACAACAGCCACACAAACAAGTTAAATAGCGGCTGATCAGTTGCTCTTGTTTGTAGTTGGTTTGTTTAAGGAAGATGAAATAAACACAGCAGCCAACTCGGCAAGTGTAGCACAATATGTAGAGTATTGACTCTGCAACTCCGAGTTCCCGGGTTCAAAGCCTGGGAGAAGTGTTTATGAAAAATAAATTTATTTAATTTAATAAAAAGAAGTCTGATGAGGAAATGTGGTGATTTCCGAAATAGTACTATAAGTTCTACCATTAAAAACTGTTGTTGTTTTTTCACAAAAATCTTCCATAAACTGGTCTTGAGCTCAATAAAATTGTAAATTATTAACATTTACTAGACCAACAGAAAAATAAAAAACATTTAATGCAAGGATAAGCACGCCTTAAATGCATTCTAATATAAAGAAAATAACTTAAGTACAGAATTTTCATATAAAACACAACCAACAACAACAACCACACAAACAAGTTCAACTGCGGCGGACCAGTTGCTCTTGTTTGTAGTTGGTTTATTTAAGGAAGATGAAATAAACACAACAGCCAACTCGGCTAGCGTAGCACAATATGTAGCGTATTGGCTCTGCAACTCCGAGCTCCCGGGTTTAAAGCCTGGGAGAAGTGTTTCTGAAAAATAATTTTAATTAATTTAATAAAAAGAAGTCTGATGAGGAAATGTGGTGATTTCCGAAATAGTACTATAATTTCTACCATTAAAAACTGTTGTTGTTTTTTCACAAAAATCTTCCAAAAACTGGCCTTGAAATCAATAAAATTGTAAATTATTAACATTTACTAGGCCAACAGAAAAATAACAAACATTTATATGCAAGGATGAGCACGCCTGAAATGCATTCTAATATAAAATAAATAACTTAAATACAAAATTTGCAAATAAAACACAAACAAGATAAAAATCGGCAGATCAGTTGCTCTTGTTTGTAGTTGGTTTATTTAAGGAAGATGACATAAACACAACAGCCAACTCGGCTAGCGTAGCACAATATGTAGCGTATTAGCTCTGCAACTACGAGCTCCCGGGTTCAAAGCCTGGGAGAAGTGTTTATCAAAAATAAATTTAATTAATTTAATAAAAAGAAGTCTGATGAGGAAATGTGGTGATTTTCGAAATAGTACTATAACTTCTACCATTAAAAACTGTTGTTGTTTTTTCACAAAAATCTTCCATAAACTGGCCTTGATCTCAATAAAATTGTGAATTATTAACATTTACTAGACCAATAGAAAAATAACAAAAATGTATATGCAAGGATGAGAACGCCTTAAATGCATTCTAATATAAAGTAAATAACTTAAATACAGAATTTGCAAATAAAACACAAACAAGTTTAATAGCGGCAGATCAGTTGCTCTTGTTTGTAGTTGGTTTGTTTAAGGAAGATGATATAAACACAATAGCCAACTCGGCTAGCGTAGCACAATATGTAGCGTGTTGGCTCTGCAACTCCGAGCTCCCGGGTTCAAAGCCTGGGAGAAGTGTTTATGAAAAATAATTTTAATTAATTTAATAAAAAGAAGTCTGATGAGGAAATGTGGTGATTTCCGAAATAGTACTATAATTTCTACCATTAAAAACTGTTGTTGTTTTTTCACAAAAATCTTCCATAAACTGGCCTTGAGCTCAATAAAATTATAAATTATTAACATTTACTAGGCCAACAGAAAAATAACAAGCATTTAAATGCAAGGTTGAGCACGCCTTAAATGCATTCTAATATAAAGAAAATAACTTAAACACAGAATATGCAAATAAAACACGAACAACAGCCACACAAACAAGTTAAATAGCGGCTGATCAGTTGCTCTTGTTTGTAGTTGGTTTGTTTAAGGAAGATGAAATAAACACAGCAGCCAACTCGGCAAGTGTAGCACAATATGTAGAGTATTGACTCTGCAACTCCGAGTTCCCGGGTTCAAAGCCTGGGAGAAGTGTTTATGAAAAATAAATTTAATTAATTTAATAAAAAGAAGTCTGATGAGGAAATGTGGTGATTTCCGAAATAGTACTATAACTTCTACCATTAAAAACTGTTGTTGTTTTTTCACAAAAATCTTCCATAAACTGGTCTTGAGCTCAATAAAATTGTAAATTATTAACATTTACTAGACCAACAGAAAAATAACAAACATTTAATGCAAGGATAAGCACGCCTTAAATGCATTCTAATATAAAGAAAATAACTTAAGTACAGAATTTTCATATAAAACACAACCAACAACAACAACCACACAAACAAGTTCAACTGCGGCGGACCAGTTGCTCTTGTTTGTAGTTGGTTTATTTAAGGAAGATGAAATAAACACAATAGCCAACTCGGCTAGCGTAGCACAATATGTAGCGTATTGGCTCTGCAACTCCGAGCTCCCGGGTTTAAAGCCTGGGAGAAGTGTTTCTGAAAAATAATTTTAATTAATTTAATAAAAAGAAGTCTGATGAGGAAATGTGGTGATTTCCGAAATAGTACTATAATTTCTACCATTAAAAACTGTTGTTGTTTTTTCACAAAAATCTTCCATAAACTGGCCTTGAAATCAATAAAATTGTAAATTATTAACATTTACTAGGCCAACAGAAAAATAACAAACATTTATATGCAAGGATGAGCACGCCTTAAATGCATTCTAATATAAAATAAATAACTTAAATACAAAATTTGCAAATAAAACACAAACAAGTTAAATAGCGGCAGATCAGTTGCTCTTGTTTGTAGTTGGTTTATTTAAGGAAGATGACATAAACACAACAGCCAACTCGGCTAGCGTAGCACAATATGTAGCGTATTAGCTCTGCAACTACGAGCTCCCGGGTTCAAAGCCTGGGAGAAGTGGTTATCAAAAATAAATTTAATTAATTTAATAAAAAGAAGTCTGATGAGGAAATGTGGTGATTTTCGAAATAGTACTATAACTTCTACCATTAAAAACTGTTGTTGTTTTTTCACAAAAATCTTCCATAAACTGGCCTTGATCTCAATAAAATTGTGAATTATTAACATTTACTAGACCAATAGAAAAATAACAAAAATGTATATGCAAGGATGAGAACGCCTTAAATGCATTCTAATATAAAGTAAATAACTTAAATACAGAATTTGCAAATAAAACACAAACAAGTTAAATAACGGCACATCAGTTGCTCTTGTTTGTAGTTGGTTTGTTTAAGGAAGATGAAATAAACACAACAGCCAACTCGGCAAGTATAGCACAATATGTAGAGTATTGACTCTGCAACTCCGAGCTCCCGGGTTTAAAGCCTGGGAGAAGTGTTTCTGAAAAATAATTTTAATTAATTTAATAAAAAGAAGTCTGATGAGGAAATGTGGTGATTTCCGAAATAGTACTATAATTTCTACCATTAAAAACTGTTGTTGTTTTTTCACAAAAATCTTCCATAAACTGGCCTTGAGCTCAATAAAATTGTAAATTATTAACATTTACTAGGCCAACAGAAAAATAACAAACATTTATATGCAAGGATGAGCACGCCTTAAATACATTCTAATATAAAATAAATAACTTAAATACAAAATTTGCAAATAAAACACAAACAAGTTAAATAGCGGCAGATCAGTTGCTCTTGTTTGTAGTTGGCTTATTTAAGGAAGATGAAATAAACACAACAGCCAACTCGGCAAGCGTAGCACAATATGTAGCGTATTGGCTCTGCAACTCCGAGCTCCCGGGTTCAAAGCCCTGGGAGAAGTGTTTATGAAAAATTAATTTAATAAAAAGAAGTCTGATGAGGAAATGTGGTGATTTCCGAAATAGTACTATAACTTCTACCATTAAAAATTGTTGTAGTTTTTGCACAAAAATCTTCCATAAACTGGCCTTGAGCTCAATAAAATTATAAATTATTAACATTTACTAGGCCAACAGAAAAATAACAAGCATTTATATGCAAGGTTGAGCACGCCTTAAATGCATTCTAATATAAAGAAAATAACTTAAACACAGAATTTGCAAATAAAACACGAACAACAGCCACACAAACAAGTTAAATAGCGGCTGATCAGTTGCTCTTGTTTGTAGTTGGTTTGTTTAAGGAAGATGAAATAAACACAGCAGCCAACTCGGCAAGTGTAGCACAATATGTAGAGTATTGACTCTGCAACTCCGAGTTCCCGGGTTCAAAGCCTGGGAGAAGTGTTTATGAAAAATAAATTTATTTAATTTAATAAAAAGAAGTCTGATGAGGAAATGTGGTGATTTCCGAAATAGTACTATAAGTTCTACCATTAAAAACTGTTGTTGTTTTTTCACAAAAATCTTCCATAAACTGGTCTTGAGCTCAATAAAATTGTAAATTATTAACATTTACTAGACCAACAGAAAAATAAAAAACATTTAATGCAAGGATAAGCACGCCTTAAATGCATTCTAATATAAAGAAAATAACTTAAGTACAGAATTTTCATATAAAACACAACCAACAACAACAACCACACAAACAAGTTCAACTGCGGCGGACCAGTTGCTCTTGTTTGTAGTTGGTTTATTTAAGGAAGATGAAATAAACACAACAGCCAACTCGGCTAGCGTAGCACAATATGTAGCGTATTGGCTCTGCAACTCCGAGCTCCCGGGTTTAAAGCCTGGGAGAAGTGTTTCTGAAAAATAATTTTAATTAATTTAATAAAAAGAAGTCTGATGAGGAAATGTGGTGATTTCCGAAATAGTACTATAATTTCTACCATTAAAAACTGTTGTTGTTTTTTCACAAAAATCTTCCAAAAACTGGCCTTGAAATCAATAAAATTGTAAATTATTAACATTTACTAGGCCAACAGAAAAATAACAAACATTTATATGCAAGGATGAGCACGCCTGAAATGCATTCTAATATAAAATAAATAACTTAAATACAAAATTTGCAAATAAAACACAAACAAGATAAAAATCGGCAGATCAGTTGCTCTTGTTTGTAGTTGGTTTATTTAAGGAAGATGACATAAACACAACAGCCAACTCGGCTAGCGTAGCACAATATGTAGCGTATTAGCTCTGCAACTACGAGCTCCCGGGTTCAAAGCCTGGGAGAAGTGTTTATCAAAAATAAATTTAATTAATTTAATAAAAAGAAGTCTGATGAGGAAATGTGGTGATTTTCGAAATAGTACTATAACTTCTACCATTAAAAACTGTTGTTGTTTTTTCACAAAAATCTTCCATAAACTGGCCTTGATCTCAATAAAATTGTGAATTATTAACATTTACTAGACCAATAGAAAAATAACAAAAATGTATATGCAAGGATGAGAACGCCTTAAATGCATTCTAATATAAAGTAAATAACTTAAATACAGAATTTGCAAATAAAACACAAACAAGTTAAATAGCGGCACATCAGTTGCTCTTGTTTGTAGTTGGTTTGTTTAAGGAAGATGAAATAAACACAACAGCCAACTCGGCAAGTATAGCACAATATGTAGAGTATTGACTCTGCAACTCCGAGTTCCCGGGTTCAAAGCCTGGGAGAAGTGTTTATGAAAAATAAATTTAATTAATTTAATAAAAAGAAGTCTGATGAGGAAATGTGGTGATTTCCGAAATAGTACTGTAACTTCTACCATTAAAAACTGTTGTTGTTTTTTCACAAAAATCTTCCATAAACTGGCCTTGGCTCAATAAAATTTTATATTATTAACATTTACTAGGCCAATAGAAAAATTACAAACATTTATATGCAAGCATGAGCACGCCTTAAATGCATTATAATATAAAGAAAATAATTTAAATACACAATTTTCAAATAAAACACAAACAACAACCACACAAACAAGTTAAATAGCGGCAGATCAGTTGCTCTTGTTTGTAGTTGGTTTGTTTAAGGAAGATGAAATAAACACAACAGCCAACTCGGCTAGCGTAGCACAATATGTAGCGTATTGGCTCTGCTACCGGGTTCGAAGCCTGGGATATGTGGTGATTTCCGAAATAGTACTATAACTTCTACCATTAAAAACTGTTGTTTTTTTTCACAAAAATCATCCATAAATTGACCTTAAGCTTAATAATATTGTAAATTATTAACATTTACTAGGCCTTCAGAAAAATAAAAAACATTTATGTATATGCAAGGATGAGCACGCCTTAAATGCGTTCTAATATAAAATAAATAACTTAAATACAGAATTTGCAAATAAAACACAAACAACAACCACACAAACAAGTTAAAAAGCGGCAGATCAGTTGCTCTTGTTTGTAGTTGGTTTATTTAAGGAAGATGAAATAAACACAACAGCCAACTCGGCTAGCGTAGCACAATATGTAGCGTATTAGCTCCCGGAATCAAAGCCTGGGAGAAGTGGTTATGAAAAATAAATTTAATTAATTTAATAAGAAGAAGTCTGATGAGGAAATGTGGTGATTTCCGAAATAGTACTATAACTTCTACCATTAAAAACTGTTGTTGTTTTTTCACAAAAATCTTCCATAAACTGGCCTTGAGCTCAATAAAATTGTAAATTATTAACATTTACTAGGCCAACAGAAAAATAACAAACATTTGTATGCAAGGATAAGCACGCCTTAAATGCATTCTAATATAAAGAAAATAACTTAAGTACAGAATTTTCAAATAAAATACAAACAACAACCACACAAACAAGTTAAATAGCGGCAGATCAGTTGCTCTTGTTTGTAGTTGGTTTGTTTAAGGAAGATGAAATAAACACAACAGCCAACTCGGCTAGAGTAGCACAATATGTAGCGCATTGGCTCTGCAACTGCGAGCTCCCGGGTTCAAAGCCTGGGAGAAGTGTTTATGAAAAATAATTTTAATTAATTTAATAAAAAGAAGTCTGATGAGGAAATGTGGTGATTTCCGAAATAATACTGTAACTTCTACCATTAAAAATTGTTGTTGTGTTTTCACAAATTATTAACATTTACTAGGCCAACAGAAAAATAAGGAAAAATTATATGCA
Source organism: Philophylla caesio (assembly GCA_963971545.1). Lineage (NCBI taxonomy): Eukaryota > Metazoa > Arthropoda > Insecta > Diptera > Tephritidae > Philophylla > Philophylla caesio. The sequence continues at coordinate 131,673,512 of OZ020604.1, forward strand.
AGGTTGAGCACGCCTTAAATGCATTATAATATAAAGTAAATAACTTAAATACAGAATTTGCAAATAAAACACAAACAAGTTAAATAGCGGCAGATCAGTTGCTCTTGTTTGTAGTTGGTTTGTTTAAGGAAGATGAAATGAACACAACAGCCAACTCGGCTAGCGTAGCACAATATGTAGCGTATTGGCTCTGCAACTCCGAGCTCCCGGGTTCAAAGCCTGGGAGAAGTGGTTATGAAAAATAAATTTAATTAATTTAATAAAAAGAAGTCTGATGAGGAGATGTGTTGATTTCCGAAATAGTACTATAACTTCTACCATTAAAAACTGTTGTTGTTTTTTCACAAAAATCTTTAATAAACTGGCCTTGAGCTCAATAAAATTTTAAATTATTAACATTTACTAGGCCAATAGAAAAATTACAAACATTTATATGCAACGATGAGCACGCCGTAAATGCATTATAATATAAAGAAAATAACTTAAATACACAATTTTCAAATAAAACACAAACAACAACCACACAAACAAGTTAAATAGCGGCAGATCAGTTGCTCTTGTTTGTAGTTGGTTTGTTTAAGGAAGATGAAATAAACACAACAGCCAACTCGGCTAGCGTAGAACAAAATGTAGCGTATTGGCTCTGCAACTCCGAGCTCCCGGGTTCGAAGCCTGGGAAATGTGGTGATTTCCGAAATAGTACTATAACTTCTACCATTAAAAACTGTTGTTGTTTTTTCACAAAAATCTTCCATAAATTGACCTTGAGCTCAATAAAATTGTAAATTATTAACATTTACTAGGCCTACAGAAAAATAACAAACATTTATATGCAAGGATGAGCACGCCTTAAATGCGTTCTAATATAAAGTAAATAACTTAAATACAGAATTTGCAAATAAAACACAAACAACAACCACACAAAAGAGTTAAATAGCGGCAGATCAGTTGATCTTGTTTGTAGTTGGTTTGTTAAAGGAAGATTAAATAAACACAACAGCCAACTCGGCCAGCGTAGCACAATATGTGTAGCGTATTGGCTCTGCAACTTCGAGCTCCCGGGTTCAAAGCCTGGGAGAAGTGGTTATGAAATATAAATTTAATTAATTTAATAAAAAGAAGTCTGATGAGGAAATGTTGTGATTTCCGAAATAGTACTATAACTTCTACCATTAAAAACTGTTGTTGTTTTTTCATAAAAATCTTCCATGAACTGGCCTTGAGCTCAATAAATATGTAAATTATTAACATTTACTAGGCCAACAGAAAAATAACAAACATTTATATGCAAGGATGAGCACGTCTTAAATGCATTCTAATATAAAGTAAATAACTTAAATACAGAATTTGCAAATAAAACACAAACAAGTTAAATAGCGACAGAGCAGTTGCTCTTGTTTGTAGTTGGTTTGTTTAAGGAAGATGAAATAAACACAACAGCCAACTCGGCAAGTGTAGCACAATATGTAGAGTATTGGCTCTGCAACTCCGAGCTCCCGGGTTCAAAGCTTGGGAGAAGTGTTTATGAAAAATAATTTTAATTAATTTAATAAAAAGAAGTCTGATGAGGAAATGTGGTGATTTCCGAAATAGTACTATAACTTCTACCATTAAAAACTGTTGTTCTTTTTTCACAAAAATTTTCCGTATACTGGCCTTGAGCTCAATAAGATTGTAAATTATTAACATTTACTAGGCCAACAGAAAAATAACAAACATTTATATGCAAGGTTGGGCACGCCTTAAATGCATTCTAATATAAAGTTAATAACTTAAATACAGAATTTGCAAATAAAACACAAACAACAACCACACAAACAAGTTAAATAGCGGCTGATCAATTGCTCTTGTTTGTAGTTGGTTTGTTTAAGGAAGATGAAATAAACACAACAGCCAACTCGGCAAGTGTAGCACAATATGTAGGGTATTGGCTCTGCAACTCCGAGTTCCCGGGTTCAAAGCTTGGGAGAAGTGTTTATGAAAAATAATTTTGATTAATTTAATAAAAAGAAGTCTGATGAGGAAATGTGGTGATTCCCGAAATAGTACTATGTATAACTTCTACCATTAAAAACTGTAGTTGTTTTTTGACAAAAATCTTCCATAAACTGGTCTTGAGCTCAATAAAATTGTAAATTATTAACATTTACTAGGCCAACAGAAAAATAACAAACATTTATATGCAAGGTTGGGCACGCCTTAAATGCATTCTAATATAAAGTTAATAACTTAAATACAGAATTTGCAAATAAAACACAAACAATAACCATACAAACAAGTTAAATAGCGGCTGATCAATTGCTCTTGTTTGTGGTTGGTTTGTTTAAGGAAGATGAAATAAACACAACAGCCAACTCGGCAAGTGTAGCACAATATGTAGGGTATTGGCTATGCAACTCCGAGTTCCCGGGTTCAAAGCCTGGGAGAAGTGTTTATGAAAAATAAATTTAATTAATTTAATAAAAAGAAGTCTGATGAGGAAATGTGGCGATTCCCGAAATAGTACTATGTATAACTTCTACCATTAAAAACTGTAGTTGTTTTTTGACAAAAATCTTCCATAAACTGGTCTTGAGCTCAATAAAATTGTAAATTATTAACATTTACTAGGCCAACAGAAAAATAACAAACATTTAATGCAAGGATGAGCACGCCTTAAATGCATTCTAATATAAAGAAAATAACTTAAGTACAGAATTTTCAAATAAAACACAAACAACAACAACAACCACACAAACAAGTTAAATAGCGACAGATCAGTTGCTCTTGTTTGTAGTTGGTTTGTTTAAGGAAGATGAAATAAACACAGCTCCCGTGTTCAAAGCCTGGGAGAAGGGCTTATGAAAAATAGATTTAATTAATTTAATAAAAAGAAGTCTGATGAGGAAATGTGGTGATTTCCGAAATAGTACTAAGTATAACTTCTACCATTAAAAACTGTAGTTGTTTTTTGACAAAAATCTTCCATAAACTGGTCTTGAGCTCAATAAAATTGTAAATTATTAACATTTACTAGGCCAACAGAAAAATAACAAACATTTATATGCAAGGATAAGCACGGCTTAAATGCATTCTAATATAAAATAAATAACTTTAATACAAAATTTGCAAATAAAACACAAACAAGTTAAATAGCGGCAGATCAGTTGCTCTTGTTTGTAGTTGGTTTATTTAAGGAAGATGAAATAAACACAACAGCCAACTCGGCTAGCGTAGCACAATATGTAGCGTATTAGCTCCCGGAATCAAAGCCTGGGAGAAGTGGTTATGAAAAATAATTTTAATTAATTTAATAAAAAGAAGTCTGATGAGGAAATGTGGTGATTTCCGAAATAGTACTATAACTTCTACCATTAAAAACTGTTGTTGTTTTTTCACAAAAATATTCCATAAATTGACCTTGAGCTCAATAAAATTGTAAATTATTAACATTTACTAGGCCTACAGAAAAATAACAAACATTTATATGCAAGGATGAGCACGCCTTAAATGCGTTCTAATATAAAGTAAATAACTTAAATACAGAATTTGCAAATAAAACACAAACAACAACCACACAAAAGAGTTAAATAGCGGCAGATCAGTTGATCTTGTTTGTAGTTGGTTTGTTAAAGGAAGATTAAATAAACACAACAGCCAACTCGGCCAGCGTAGCAAAATATGTGTAGCGTATTGGCTCTGCAACTTCGAGCTCCCGGGTTCAAAGCCTGGGAGAAGTGGTTATGAAAAATAAATTTAATTAATTTAATAAAAAGAAGTCTGATGAGGAAATGTTGTGATTTCCGAAATAGTACTATAACTTCTACCATTAAAAACTGTTGTTGTTTTTTCATAAAAATCTTCCATGAACTCGCCTTGAGCTCAATAAATATGTAAATTATTAACACTTACTAGGCCAACAGAAAAATAACAAACATTTATATGCAAGGATGAGCACGTCTTAAATGCATTCTAATATAAAGTAAATAACTTAAATACAGAATTTGCAAATAAAACACAAACAAGTTAAATAGCGACAGAGCAGTTGCTCTTGTTTGTAGTTGGTTTGTTTAAGGAAGATGAAATAAACACAACAGCCAACTCGGCAAGTGTAGCACAATATGTAGAGTATTGGCTCTGCAACTCCGAGCTCCCGGGTTCAAAGCTTGGGAGAAGTGTTTATGAAAAATAATTTTAATTAATTTAATAAAAAGAAGTCTGATGAGGAAATGTGGTGATTTCCGAAATAGTACTATAACTTCTACCATTAAAAACTGTTGTTCTTTTTTCACAAAAATTTTCCGTATACTGGCCTTGAGCTCAATAAGATTGTAAATTATTAACATTTACTAGGCCAACAGAAAAATAACAAACATTTATACGCAAGGTTGGGCACGCCTTAAATGCATTCTAATATAAAGTTAATAACTTAAATACAGAATTTGCAAATAAAACACAAACAACAACCACACAAACAAGTTAAATAGCGGCTGATCAATTGCTCTTGTTTGTAGTTGGTTTGTTTAAGGAAGATGAAATAAACACAACAGCCAACTCGGCAAGTGTAGCACAATATGTAGGGTATTGGCTCTGCAACTCCGAGTTCCCGGGTTCAAAGCTTGGGAGAAGTGTTTATGAAAAATAATTTTGATTAATTTAATAAAAAGAAGTCTGATGAGGAAATGTGGTGATTCCCGAAATAGTACTATGTATAACTTCTACCATTAAAAACTGTAGTTGTTTTTTGACAAAAATCTTCCATAAACTGGTCTTGAGCTCAATAAAATTGTAAATTATTAACATTTACTAGGCCAACAGAAAAATAACAAACATTTATATGCAAGGTTGGGCACGCCTTAAATGCATTCTAATATAAAGTTAATAACTTAAATACAGAATTTGCAAATAAAACACAAACAACAACCATACAAACAAGTTAAATAGCGGCTGATCAATTGCTCTTGTTTGTAGTTGGTTTGTTTAAGGAAGATGAAATAAACACAACAGCCAACTCGGCAAGTGTAGCACAATATGTAGGGTATTGGCTATGCAACTCCGAGTTCCCGGGTTCAAAGCCTGGGAGAAGTGTTTATGAAAAATAAATTTAATTAATTTAATAAAAAGAAGTCTGATGAGGAAATGTGGCGATTCCCGAAATAGTACTATGTATAACTTCTACCATTAAAAACTGTAGTTGTTTTTTGACAAAAATCTTCCATAAACTGGTCTTGAGCTCAATAAAATTGTAAATTATTAACATTTACTAGGCCAACAGAAAAATAACAAACATTTATATGCAAGGATAAGCACGGCTTAAATGCATTCTAATATAAAATAAATAACTTTAATACAAAATTTGCAAATAAAACACAAACAAGTTAAATAGCGGCAGATCAGTTGCTCTTGTTTGCAGTTGGTTTATTTAAGGAAGATGAAATAAACACAACAGCCAACTCGGCTAGCGTAGCACAATATGTAGCGTATTAGCTCCCGGAATCAAAGCCTGGGAGAAGTGGTTATGAAAAATAATTTTAATTAATTTAATAAAAAGAAGTCTGATGAGGAAATGTGGTGATTTCCGAAATAGTACTATAACTTCTACCATTAAAAACTGTTGTTGTTTTTTCACAAAAATCTTCCATAAACTGGCCTTGAGCTCAATAAAATTGTTAATTATTAGCATTTACTAGACCAATAGAAAAATAACAAAAATTTATATGCAAGGTTGAGCACGCCTTAAATGCATTCTAATATAAAGTAAATAACTTAAATACAGAATTTGCAAATAAAACATAAACAACTGAAATAGCGGCAGATCAGTTGCTCTTGTTTGTAGTTGGTTTATTTAAGGAAGATGAAATAAACGCAACAGCCAACTCGGCTAGCGTAGCACAATATGTAGCGTATTAGCTCTACAACTACGAGCTCCCGGGTTCAAAGCCTGGGAGAAGTGGTTATGAAAAATAAATTTAATTAATTTAATAAAAAAAAGTCTGATGAGGAAATGTGGTGATTTCCGAAATAGTACTATAACTTCTACCATTAAAAACTGTTGTTGTTTTTTCACAAAAATCTTCCATAAACTGGCCTTGAGCTCAATAAAATTGTGAGTTATTAACATTTACCAGACCAACAGAAAAATAACAAAAATTTATATGCAAGGATGAGCACGCCTTAAATGCATTCTAATATAAAGAAAATAACTTAAATACAGAATTTGCAAATTAAACACAAACAACAACCACACAAACAAGTTAAATAGCGGCTGATCAGTTGCTCTTGTTTGTAGTTGGTTTGTTTAAGGAAGATGAAATAAACACAACAGCAAACTCGGCTAGCGTAGCACAATATGTAGCGTATTAGCTCCCGGGTTCAAAGCCCGGGAGAAGGGGTTATGAAAAATAAATTTAATTAATTTAATAAAAAGAAGTCTGATGAGGAAATGTGGTGATTTCCGAAATAGTACTGTAACTTCTACCATTAAAAACTGTTGTTGTTTTTTCACAAAAATCTTCCATAAACTGGCCTTGAGCTCAATAAAATTGTGAATTATTAACATTAACCAGACCAATAGAAAAATAACAAAAATTTATATGCAAGGATGAGCACGCCTTAAATGCATTCTAATATAAAGAAAATAACTTAAATACAGAATTTGCAAATTAAACACAAACAACAACCACACAAACAAGTTAAATAGCGGCAGATCAGTTGCTCTTGTTTGTAGTTGGTTTGTTTAAGGAAGATGAAATAAACACAGCAGCCAACTCGGCAAGTGTAGTACAATATGTAGCATATTGGCTCTGCAATTCCGAGCTCCCGGGTTCAAAGCCTTGGAGAAGTGTTTATGAAAAATAATTTTAATTAATTTAATAAAAAGAAGTCTGATGAGGAAATGTGGTGATTTCCGAAATAGTACTATAATTTATACCATTAAAAACTGTTGTTGTTTTTTCACAAAAGTCTTCCATAAACTGGCCTTGAGCTCAATAAAATTGTAAATTATTAACATTTACTAGGCCAACAGAAAAATAACAAACATTTATATGCAAGGATAAGCACGGCTTAAAGGCGTTCTAATATAAAATAAATAACTTTAATACAAAATTTGCAAATAAAACACAAACAAGTTAAATAGCGGCAGATCAGTTGCTCTTGTTTGTAGTTGGTTTATTTAAGGATGATGAAATAAACACAACAGCCAACTCGGCTAGCGTAGCACAATATGTAGCGTATTAGCTCCCGGAATCAAAGCCTGGGAGAAGTGGTTATGAAAAATAAATTTAATTAATTTAATAAAAAGAAGTCTGATGAGGAAATGTGGTGATTTCCGAAATAGTACTATAACTTCTACCATTAAAAACTGTTGTTGTTTTTTCACAAAAATCTTCCATAAACTGTCCTTGAGCTCAATAAAATTGTGAATTATTAGAATTTACTAGACCAATAGAAAAATAACAAAAATGTATATGCAAGGATGAGCACGCCTTAAATGCATTCTAATATAATGAAAATAACTTAAATACAGAATTTGCAAATTAAACACAAACAACAACCACACAAACAAGTTAAATAGCGGCTGATCAGTTGTTCTTGCTTGTAGTTGGTTTGTTTAAGGAAGATGAAATAAACACAACAGCCAACTCGGCTGGCGTAGCACAATATGTAGCGTAGGAAGTGTTTATGAAAAATAATTTTAATTAATTTAATAAAAAGAAGTCTGATGAGGAAATGTGGTGATTTCCGAAATAGTACTATATGGTATGGTATGGTATGTGTGGCTGTCACTGTTACTACAGCGACCCACTTAGGCCATGATTGGAGGCCCGTTGTGATACCACTAGCTAAGTGTTCATTCCCCTTTGCTGAACCATTTTGAGCTCTTGACGAATCTCGCCAAGCATCTTGGGTCTATAGAACCTAATTCTCCGAGGTCTCCAAAAAGTGGTACCCCTAGAAAGCGTAGCCTGCTTCTTGCTAGCGCTGGACAATTGCATAGAAGATGGAGAACAGTTTCCTCCTCTTCATAATTTTTGCAGCTTCTACAGCATCTGTGAAAGGGTACACCGAGACGCCCCGCGTGGTTGCCTATGAGGCAGTGCCCCGTAAGGGCTCCAATGACCTGAGATATATCATCCCGTTTTAAGGTGTACAGACCACGCGACCGTTTACGATCCCATCTAGGCCAAGTCTGCCTAGATATCCTACAAGTCGTGGTCTGTGCCCACCTCTCATTCGCACGAGCATAAGCATATTCTTTTGAGAGCAGCCTGCAAGTACCAAAGGGCATACCAATGCGTTCTTTACCAGGAAGAATCTGCTTGGTTGTCCCTTCCCTCGCAAGTTCATCCGCTATACAGTTACCCTCGATGTCCCTGTGGCCTGGAACCCAGATGAGGTTTAGTCTGTTCTGCTTAGCCATCTCCTGAAGAGATCGGCGGCAGTCCAGTACAATCTTTGAAGTTATCGCAGCTGAGCTCACTGCTCTGATTGCCGCTTGGCTATCGCTAAATATAAAAACGTTGTTGGCTTTTAAGACGGTTTGCAACCTGTCCACAGCCTCCTTAATGGCTGAAACCTCAGCTTGAAAAACACTACAGTGATCCGGCAGCCTAAAGGAACAGCTCAGAGATAAGACTCGCGAGAAGACCCCTCCTCCCACTCTGCCATTCAGCTTCGAACCATCTGTGAACACCGTAACACTTCCAGGTGGGGTGTAGAAATTTTTAGACCACTCCTCCCTACCTCGAATCAACATCGCGAAGTTTCTGTCTGGGACCATGGTATCGACGCAGCGATCAGTGCAGTCCGGAAGGAAGCTATACTTACTCAGTATGCTTGAGTGCCCACATAGGGTAGACTCCCATTGATATGTCTCTCTTAGTCGAAGCGCGGCAAGAGCCGCCATCTGTTGACCCACTAAGTCGAGGGGTAGAAGGTCAAGAAAAACATTCAAGGCGTCGTTTGGTGTTGTTCGTAGAGCTCCGCTAATGCAGATAATACTTTCTCTTTGTACTTTACTAAGTAGATTGAGGTTAGCATTTTTGCTCAAGGCAGGCCACCATACGATGACTCCATAAAGAAGAATTGGCCTTACTACCGCTGTATAGATCCAGCGGCATACGCTTGGATTTAGACCCCATTTCTTTCCAATGGCCCTTTTGCAGGAGTATAGGGCCACAGAAGCCTTTTGAGTGCGCTGGACAATATTATTTCTCCAGCTTAGTTTCATATCTAGTGTGACGCCAAGAAACTTGGCTTCCTTCTTTAGATTTAAACGAATACCATTCAGTACCGGAGTAATTAACTCCGGTGTCTTATATTTTCTAGTGAAGAGTACCAACTCCACCTTTTCCGAGTTGACGCTAAGACCACATTGCGTGGACCAGTTCCCTACAGCGCGGAGTGTTCTTTGCATCAAATCACACAAGGTCTGCGGGAACTTGCCCATGTATGCTATGGCGATGTCATCTGCATATGCGACAACCCTGGCGGCACCCCATTCCGTCTCCCGCAAGAGTGAATTTACAGTTAGATTCCAGAGTAGGGGGGAAAGTACACCACCCTGTGGCGTTCCGCGAGACACATGCCTCGAAACACGGTTTGCGCCGACTTCTGCTGTAATCTTTCTACCTAAGAGCATTTGCTCTATAAATTCAACCAGGGAGTTTTCTACACCGAGTCCTCTTAAGGTCTGAGTTATGGCCCCCGGATTAATGTTGTTAAAAGCTCCCTCAATGTCAAGAAAAGCTACGAGGCAAAATTCCTTGTAACTAAAAGATCTCTCAATGTAGCTGACTAGGGAATGTAGCGCAGTGTCTGTGGACCTTCCCTTTAGATAAGCATGCTGGTTATTTGACAAAAGTCTTTTATCGATCGTGAAAGAGAGGTGGTTATTAATCAGCCTCTCTAGAGTTTTGAGAACAAAGGATGACAGGCTTATTGGTCTGAGATCCTTCGGGCGCGTATGTGATACTTTTCCGGCCTTGGGAATGAAGACCACTGAAACAGATCTCCATGCCGTTGGTACGTAGTTTAGTTTAAGGCAGGCCCTAAACATGCTTAGTAGCCAATTCGCAGAAGTTTCGATTGTTGCATCCAGCTGCGCAGGTATGATGCCATCCGGCCCTGCGGTTTAAAGCTTTTTATCGCTGAAATAATACTTTCTCTTGAGATAGGGAGATTAAGGATTGCGCCCGAAGGGGGGCACTCTATTTCCCTTGATTGTGAGCTCCCAGGAAAGTGTGTGTCGAGAAGCAGCTCGACCGTATCTTTTCCTGTAGTCGTCCAGGAGCCATCCTGTCTCTGTAAAGATCCAATCGGGTTTGTTGTGCCCGACAGAATTCTTCTTAGTCTGGCAGTTTCGTTGACGCCTTCAATGCCAGTACAGAATTTCCTCCATGAGGACCTCTTCGCTTCACGTAGGGCTTTTTTATAGACCCGTAGGAGCTGCTTATAAGTCTGCCATTCTAACTCCTGACTCAGCCTTTTCGCCCTGTTGAACTGCCTTCGGCAATCTTTGCGCAGCGAGTCTAAGTCGCGGGACCACCAGTGTGGCCTACGCTTTCCCCAAGTTTTGGGGTCAGGGCAGGCTCTGGCCAGGGCCTGCGAGCAGCTCACAGTAAAAAAGTCCACCATGTCCTCCAGTTTACCGATGGTGTTGGGCTCTACTGGTAATGGATGTGGTAGGTTGCTTTCGAGAATTTCCCTATAGAGAAGCCAGTCAGTGTTTCTCAGGTTCTTACGAACCTTCGGAGCACTGGTGAACAGATCTAGAGTTATCTCAATATATCTATGGTCTGAAAAGGAGTGTTCATCAAGAACTTTCCAATTAGTTACCATATCATATAGCTTTTCACTACATAAAGTGAGGTCTATGACCTCTTGTCGATTTTTGACGATAAAAGTGGGCTCTGTGCCCCTATTGCATATAACTAAGTTAGTGGTTAAGAGGTAATTGAAGAGAGACTCACCTCGATTGTTAACGTCGGTGCTACCCCACTGTACATGGTGGGCGTTAGCGTCGCACCCGATGAGAACTAAACCCTCTGCGTGGTCGTTCACTAGATCGCGGAGTAGATCCTGAGGGGGATTCTCAGCCTCATACGCCATATAAGTGGAGGCCAATAGCAAAGCCTTGCCTCCGATCTCCAGCAGTGTTGTCGTCATGTCTCCATTACTATAACAAGGTAAAAGAAAAATGTTTAGATCTTTCTTCGCCATTACGCAGGTTCTTATTTTACCTTTACCACGCTCAACAAGCAGCCTATAGCCCACCGCACCTAGACCACAGACCCCCGAGTTATTAACCCAGGGTTCTTGAATAAGTGCGATGTCTATGTCGTCGCCAAGTAGGCGACTCAGGAGAGCAGCGGATGCTGCCCTAGACCGGTGGAGGTTGATCTGCAGAACCCTCATCATTTGAGGTTCCCATCAACTCCTCCACCGCAACGACAGTGACGTCAGCGCTGTCTTCCCCTTCGCTAAGGAGCAGCTCCTCCTCAGCATACATTCTTTGCATCGCCGATGCCAAGTTTGATTGCGAGGAGGCTCCGCTCTCCGCGTCGGAAAAGTCAGCCTCCGGTTCAGGTCCCTCAATGTCCACCTCCATTGAGGCACCCGCTTCGGAGGCACGCTGCGCGTCACCACGGTACACTCGCAGAGTCACCTCGTCAAGGCCGTAGTAAACACGGCCCTGTCTCTTCTCCAGGATCTCCAAAGAGTCCCTGTTCAGAGACAGGACCACTTGCCTTGACGGCCCATCCGGCTCCTCTACTCGTAGGACCTTCCAGTCGCCCGTAGGTATTGTCGGGTTCATCACCTGGAGCATCTTTAAGATGCTCTCCGGTGATGATGGTGTTACAGGGACCCAGGCCCTCGCTCTAGGTCTGACTGGAATATCCTTCCAGTCGACAACCGATAGTTTCGCTCCGGGGTATACAGCCCCTACCTTAGCAACGGCGGCCTTATACAGCGCCGCCGACCTTGCATCATCACATGCCACTACCTTAACGTGGCCCTGGAACCAGCCGGCATCTCTGCACGCAGGAGGGGCTCCAGGGTTCTCTAGCAGAACATCCATGATGACGTTTGCCAGAGCCGCCTTCACCCACCTCCACTGATTCCTTGGGATCGACCCGTGCTCGTTGCCGCGGTCCAGAACCCCGATAAGGATCCTGTCTTTGGCAACATCCGCAAAACTGGGTCTGGCCACACCGGGTCGGACACACTTCTTTTTAGGAGCAGCTTGTTGCTCCTCCACTGACCTCTGTCTCTTTGTTGGGGGTACTCCATCTTCAGCCGCTACCCCAGTTGTGCTTCGGTAGTTGGGTAGTAGAGCTTTCGCTCTTTCTACCGCCTCCCTTGCACTCTGAGGCAACGTTTCCAACGGCACCCCCTCGTACTTTTTGAGCGTTCTGGCAGCCCTACGCTTCTCAACGTGTGTGGACCGCACGCTCGACCAACCGTGAAGGGAATCGCCCGTAGTTGCCATCGCGACGATTCCTTGTTTATAAATTTTATCGGCTGCTTGCCGCCCATCCCCAGTTGAGCCAGGTCGTGAGACCTTTGCCTTAATGGGTGGAGGCTTCGCAGCCGTGCCGGCGTTTGATGGGCACACTGCGCCAGGGGCCGCGGGTCGACCTGCCGTTTCCAGCATAGCCTTCGCAGCCTTACTGGTGCTTGGCCCCACCATAACGCCCGTAATCACGGGTCGGCTCGGGGTCTCCCCCGGAGCAGAACCGGAGGTGCTCGCTATGCGGCGAAGCGGTGCATTAGGCGCATGCGCCTGCACTGTCTTACCCCGTGGAGGGGAAGACGAAGTTTTTTTTATTTATTGGCCTTTCCATGGTTAATAGGGTCCCCACTCGAAGCCGCTATCCTCACTCGGTGCTGTAGTCGCTATAGGATCCCATGGTTATCTATGAAGCAGGGAGGCCATGCAAGGGTTGGCACCCACCCTTATGAGGTTAGGTGCTCAGAGCCAGATCCAGCGCAAAAGCGGGAGGGTCGCCTCAACCGCTACCTACAGCCACCAACTAAATGGCGACGAGATCGGAACGTACTTCGAGGCCTGCCAGGGTTTTAACGGGACGGAGGCAGTCACGGCATTAGCCTGAAAGCCATTTCTGCAGGGTTTCACCCCTGCATACTCAGGTAACAGAATACCGCAACCACCAGCTCGGTATCAACAAAACAAATCATTAGGGAGAGGGTAGTCAAGGGACGAAATAAGGTCAGGCCAAGGGGAGGGTTCTCACCTTCCTTTATTTGTTCCCCAGCCGAGGCTTAGGTTAACAGTGCTACCAAGCGTGAAGGAAAAGGAGGAGATTGATAGTGAGAGGTGAAAGGCATCACATCCGAAGATCAGCCGTCGCGTTGCACTTCACTACCCTTTAAGCACCAAAAAAATAGTACTATAACTTATACCATTAAAAATTGTTAATTTAATGCAAGGATGAGCACGCCTTAAATGTAGTCTAATATAAAGAAAATAACTTAAGTACAGAATTTTCAAATAAAACACAAACAACAACCACACAAACAAGTTAAATAGCGGCAGATCAGTTGCTCTTGTTTGTAGTTAGTTTGTTTAAGGAAGATGAAATAAACACAACAGCCAACTAGGCAAGTGTAGCACAATATGTAACGTAGTGGCTCTGCAATTCCGAGCTCGCGTGTTCAAAGCCTGGGAGAAGTGTTTATGAAAAATAATTTTAATTAATTTAATAAAAAGAAGTCTGATGAGGAAATGTGGTGATTTCCTAAACAGTACTATAATATATACCATTAAAAACTGTTGTTGTTTTTTCACAAAAGCCTTCCATAAACTGGCCTTGAGCTCAATAAAATTGTAAATTATTAACATTTACTAGGCCAACAGAAAAATAAGAAACATTTAAATGCAAGGATGAGCACGCCTTAAATGCATTCTAATATAAAATAAATAACTTTAATACAAAATTTGCAAATAAAACACACAAGTTAAATAGCGGCAGATCAGTTGCTCTTGTTTGAAGTTGGTTTATTTAAGGATGATGAAATAAACACAACAGCCAACTCGGCTAGCGTAGCACAATATGTAGTGTATTAGCTCCCGGAATCAAAGCCTGGGAGAAGTGGTTATGAAAAATAAATTTAATTAATCTAATAAAAAGAAGTCTGATGAGGAAATGTGGTGATTTCCGAAATAGTACTATAACTTCTACCATTAAAAATTTTTGTTCTATTTTCACAAAAATCTTCCGTAAACTGGCCTTGAGCTCAATAAAATTGTAAATTATTAACATTTACTAGGCCAACAGAAAAATAACAAACATTTTTATGCAAGGATAAGCACGGCTTAAATGCATTCTAATATAAAATAAATAACTTTAATACAAAATTTGCAAATAAAACACAAACAAGTTAAATAGCGGCAGATCAGTTGCTCCTGTTTGTAGTTGGTTTATTTAAGGATGATGAAATAAACACAACAGCCAACTCGGCTAGCGTAGCACAATATGTAGCGTATAAGCTCCCGGAATCAAAGCCTGGGAGAAGTGGTTATGTAAAATAAATTTAATTAATTTAATAAAAAGAAGTCTGATGAGGAAATGTGGTGATTTCCGAAATAGTACTATAACTTCTACCATTAAAAATTGTTGTTCTTTTTTCACAAAAATCTTCCGTAAACTGGCCTTGAGCTCAATAAAATTGTGAATTATTAACATTTACCAGACCAATAGAAAAATAACAAACATTTATATGCAAGGATGAGCACGCCTTAAATGCATTCTAATATAAATAAAATAACTTAAATACAGAATTTGCAAATTAAACACAAACAACAACCACACAAACAAGTTAAATAGCGGCTGATCAGTTGCTCTTGTTTGTAGTTGGTTTGTTTAAGAATGATGAAATAAACACAACAGCAAACTCGGCTAGCGTAGCACAATATGTAGCGTATTGGCTCTGCAACTCCGAGCTCCCGGGTTCAAAGCCTGGGAGAAGTGTTTATGAAAATAATTTTAATTAATTTATAAAAAAAAAAGGCTGATGAGGAAATGTGGTGATTTCCGAAATAGTACTATAACTTCTACCATTAAAAACTATTGTTGTTTTTTCACAAAAATCTTCCATAAACTGGCCTTGAGCTCAATAAAATTGTAAATTATTAACATTTACTAGGCCAACAGAAAAATAAGAAACATTTAAATGCAAGGATGAGCACGCCTTAAATGCAATCTAATATAAAGTAAATAACTTAAATACAGAATTTGCAAATAAAACACAACAAAACAACCTCACAAACAAGTTACATAAATAGCGGCAGAGCAGTTGCTCTTGTTTGTAGTTGGTTTGTTTAAGGAAGATGAAATAAACACAACAGCCAACTCGGCTGGCGTGGCACAATATGTAGCGTATTGGCTCTGCAACTCCGAGCTCCCGGGTTCAAAGCCTGAAGGAAGTGTTTATGAAAAATAATTTTAATTAATTTAATAAAAAGAAGTCTGATGAGGAAATGTGGTGATTTCCGAAATAGTACTATAACTCCTACCATTAAAAACTGTTGTTTTTTTTTCACAAAAATCTTCCATAAACTGGCCTTGAGCTCAATAAAATTGTAAATTATTAACATTTACTAGGCCAACAGAAAAATAAGAAACATTTAAATGCAAGGATGAGCACGCCTTAAATGCATTCTAATATAAAGAAAATAACTTAAATACAGAATTTGCAAATTAAACACAAACAACAACCACACAAACAAGTTAAATAGCGGCTGATCAGTTGCTCTTGTTTGTAGTTGGTTTCTTTAAGGAAGATGAAATAAACACAACAGCAAACTCGGCTAGCGTAGCACAATATGTAGCGTATTAGCTCCCGGGTTCAAAGCCTGGGAGAAGGGGTTATGAAAAATAAATTTAATTAATTTAATAAAAAGAAGTCTGATGAGGAAATGTGGTGATTTCCGAAATAGTACTATAACTTCTACCATTAAAAACTGTTATTGTTTTTTCACAAAAATCTTCCATAAACTGGCCTTGAGCTCAATAAAATTGTGAATTATTAACATTTACCAGACCAATAGAAAAATAACAAAAATTTATATGCAAGGATGAGCACGTCTTAAATGCATTCTAATATAAAGAAAATAACTTAAATACAGAATTTGCAAATTAAACACAAACAACAACCACTCAAACAAGTTAAATAGCGGCAGATCAGTTGCTCTTGTTTGTAGTTGGTTTGTTTAAGGAAGATGAAATAAACACAGCAGCCAACTCGGCAAGTGTAGTACAATATGTAGCATATTGGCTCTGCAATTCCGAGCTCCCGGGTTCAAAGCCTTGGAGAAGTGTTTATGAAAAATAATTTTAATTAATTTAATAAAAAGAAGTCTGATGAGGAAATGTGGTGATTTCCGAAATAGTACTATAATTTATACCATTAAAAACTGTTGTTGTTTTTCACAAAAGTCTTCCATAAACTGGCCTTGAGCTCAATAAAATTGTAAATTATTAACATTTACTAGGCCAACAGAAAAATAACAAACATTTATATGCAAGGATAAGCACGGCTTAAAGGCATTCTAATATAAAATAAATAACTTTAATACAAAATTTGCAAATAAAACACAAACAAGTTAAATAGCGGCAGATCAGTTGCTCTTGTTTGTAGTCGGTTTATTTAAGGATGATGAAATAAACACAACAGCCAACTCGGCTAGCGTAGCACAATATGTAGCGTATTACCTCCCGGAATCAAAGCCTGGGAGAAGTGGTTATGAAAAATAAATTTAATTAATTTAATAAAAAGAAGTCTGATGAGGAAATGTGGTGATTTCCGAAATAGTACTATAACTTCTACCATTAAAAACTGTTGTTGTTTTTTCACAAAAATCTTCCATAAACTGGCCTTGAGCTCAATAAAATTGTGAATTATTAGCATTTACTAGACCAATAGAAAAATAACAAAAATGTATATACAAGGATGAGCACGCCTTAAATGCATTCTAATATAATGAAAATAACTTAAATACAGAATTTGCAAATTAAACACAAACAACAACCACAAAAACAAGTTAAATAGCGGCTGATCAGTTGCTCTTGTTTGTAGTTGGTTTGTTTAAGGACGATGAAATAAACACACAGCCAACTCGGCTAGCGTAGCACAATATGTAGCGTATTGGCTCTGCAACTCCGAGCTCCCGGGTTCAAAGCCTGGGAGAAGTGTTTATGAAAAATAATTTTAATTAATTTAATAAAAAGAAGTCTGATGAGGAAATGTGGTGATTTCCGAAATAGTACTATAACTTCTACCATTAAAAACTGTTGTTGTTTTTTTCACAAAAATCTTCCATAAACTGGCCTTGAGCTCAATAAAATTGTAAATTATTAACATTTACTAGGCCAACAGAAAAATAAGAAACATTTAAATGCAAGGATGAGCACGCCTTAAATGCATTCTAATATAAAGAAAATAACTTAAATACAGAATTTGCAAATAAAACACAAACAACAACCACACAAACAAGTTAAATAGCGGCAGATCAGTTGCTCTTGTTTGTAGTTGGTTTGTTTAAGGAAGATGAAATAAACACAGCAGCCAACTCGGCAAGTGTAGCACAATATGTAGCGTATTGGCTCTGCAATTCCGAGCTCTCGGGTTCAAAGCCTGGAGAAGTGTTTATGAAAAATAATTTTAATTAATTTAATAAAAAGAAGTCTGATGAGGAAATGTGGTGATTTCCGAAATAGTACTATAACTTCTACCGCTTTGAGTATTGTTGTTTTTTTCCTAATAATTTCCAATAAACCAATCGGCCTTAAAGCTCAAAGATATTTAAAAATAAAATAGTGAAATGGCCAAACAATAACTAATAAAAATGTATAAAAAGGAAGAGCCAGCCTTATACAAACAAATTCTAACAAAATAGAAATTGTACAAACAACAACTACACAGTCAAGTAGAAATAGCGGCAGTACAGCCGCACTTGATTGAAGTAAGTTATGAAGGGAAAGCAGGAAAAATATCAACAGCTCACACTGCGTAAGCTTAGCTGAATGCGTTTAGCTGCCGGCTTAAGTATTGCGCATGTTGTTGCGGGTTCGACTCCCGCAGAAGCCAAGAAGAAAGAAGTCTGATGAGGAAATGTGGTGATTTCCGAAATAGTACTATAACTTCTACCGCTTTGAGTATTGTTGTTTTTTTCCTAATAATTTCCAATAAACCAATCGGCCTTAAAGCTCAAAGATATTTAAAAATAAATAACTTTAATACAAAATTTGCAAATAAAACACAAACAAGTTAAATAGCGGCTGATCAGTTGCTCTTGTTTGTAGTTAGTTTGTTTAAGGACGATGAAATAAACACAACAGCCAACTCGGCTAGCGTAGCACAATATGTAGCGTATTAGCTCCCGGAATCAAAGCCTGGGAGGAGTGGTTATGAAAAATAAATTTGATTAATTTAATAAAAAGAAGTCTGATGAGAAAAAGTGGTGATTTCCGAAATAGTACTATAACTTCTACCATTAAAAACTGTTGTTGTTTTTTCACAAAAATCTTCCATAAACTGGCCTTGATCTCAATAAAATTGTGAATTATTAGCATTTACTAGACCAATAGAAAAATAACAAAAAATTATATGCAAGGTTGAGCACGCCTTAAATGCATTTTAATATAAAGTAAATAACTTAAATACAGAATTTGCAAATAAAACATAAACAATTTAAATAGCGGCAGATCAGTTGCTCTTGTTTGTAGTTGGTTTATTTAAGGAAGATGAAATAAACGCAACAGCCAACTCGGCTAGCGTAGCACAATATGTAGCGTATTAGCTCTGCAACTACGAGCTCCCGGGTTCAAAGCCTGGGAGAAGTGGTTATGAAAAATAAATTTAAATAATTTAATAAAAAGAAGTCTGATGAGGAAATGTGGTGATTTCCGAAATAGTACTATAACTTCTACCATTATAAACTGTTGTTGTTTTTTCACAAAAATCTTCCGTAAACTGGCCTTGAGCTCAATAAAATTGTGAATTATTAACATTTACCAGACCAATAGAAAAATAACAAAAATTTATATGCAAGGATGAGCACGCCTTAAATGCATTCTAATATAAAGAAAATAACTTAAATACAGAATATATCAAATTAAACACAAACAACAACCACACAAACAAGTTAAATAGCGGCTGATCAGTTGCTCTTGTTTGTAGTTGGTTTGTTTAAGGACGATGAAATAAACACAACAGCCAACTCGGCTAGCGTAGCACAATATGAAGCGTATTAGCTCCCTGGTTCAAAGCCTGGGAGAAGGGCTTATGAAAAATAAATTTAATTGATTTAATAAAAAGAAGTCTGATGAGGAAATGTGGTGATTTCCGAAATAGTACTATAACTTCTACCATTAAAAACTGTTGTTGTTTTTTCACAAAAATCTTCCATAAACTGGCCTTGAGCTCAATAAAATTGAAAATTAATAACATTTACTAGGCCAACAGAAAAATAACAAACATTTATATGCAAGGATAAGCACGGCTTAAATGCATTCTAATATAAAATAAATAACTTTAATACAAAATTTGCAAATAAAACACAAACAAGTTAAATAGCGGCTGATCAGTTGCTCTTGTTTGTAGTTGGTTTGTTTAAGGAAGATGAAACAAACACAGCAGCCAACTCGGCTAGCGTAGCACAATATGTAGCGTAGGAAGTGTTTATGAAAAATAATTTTAATTAATTTAATAAAAAGAAGTCTGATTAGGAAATGTGGTGATTTCCGAAATAGTACTATAACTTCTACCATTAAAAACTGTTGTTGTTTTTTCACAAAAATCTTCCATAAACTGGCCTTGAGCTCAATAAAATTGTAAATTATTAACATTTACTAGGCCAACAGAAAAATAAGAAACATTTAAATGCAAGGATGAGCACGCCTTAAATGCATTCTAATATAAAATAAATAACTTTAATACAAAATTTGCAAATAAAACACAAACAAGTTAAATAGCGGCTGATCAGTTGCTCTTGTTTGTAGTTGGTTTGTTTAAGGACGATGAAATAAACACAACAGCCAACTCGGCTAGCGTAGCACAATATGTAGCGTATTAGCTCCCGGAATCAAAGCCTGGGAGAAGTGGTTATGAAAAATAATTTTAATTAATTTAATAAAAAGAAGTCTGATGAGGAAATGTGGTGATTTCCGAAATAGTACTATAATTTCTACCATTAAAAACTGTTGTTGTTTTTTCACAAAAATCTTCCATAAACTGGCCTTGAGCTCAATAAAATTGTAAATTATTAACATTTACTAGGCCAACAGAAAAATAACAAACATTTATATGCAAGGATAAGCACGGCTTAAATGCATTCTAATATAAAATAAATAACTTTAATACAAAATTTGCAAATAAAACACAAACAAGTTAAATAGCGGCTGATCAGTTGCTCTTGTTTGTAGTTGGTTTGTTTAAGGACGATGAAATAAACACAACAGCCAACTCGGCTAGCGTAGCACAATATGTAGCGTATTAGCTCCCGGAATCAAAGCCTGGGAGAAGTGGTTATGAAAAATAATTTTAATTAATTTAATAAAAAGAAGTCTGATGAGGAAATGTGGTGATTTCCGAAATAGTACTATAATTTCTACCATTAAAAACTGTTGTTGTTTTTTCACAAAAATCTTCCATAAACTGGCCTTGAGCTCAATAAAATTGAAAATTAATAACATTTACTAGGCCAACAGAAAAATAACAAACATTTATATGCAAGGATAAGCACGGCTTAAATGCATTCTAATATAAAATAAATAACTTTAATACAAAATTTGCAAATAAAACACAAACAAGTTAAATAGCGGCTGATCAGTTGCTCTTGTTTGTAGTTGGTTTGTTTAAGGAAGATGAAACAAACACAGCAGCCAACTCGGCTAGCGTAGCACAATATGTAGCGTAGGAAGTGTTTATGAAAAATAATTTTAATTAATTTAATAAAAAGAAGTCTGATTAGGAAATGTGGTGATTTCCGAAATAGTACTATAACTTCTACCATTAAAAACTGTTGTTGTTTTTTCACAAAAATCTTCCATAAACTGGCCTTGAGCTCAATAAAATTGTAAATTATTAACATTTACTAGGCCAACAGAAAAATAAGAAACATTTAAATGCAAGGATGAGCACGCCTTAAATGCATTCTAATATAAAGTAAATAACTTAAATACAGAATTTGCAAATAAAACATAAACAACTTAAATAGCGGCAGATCAGTTGCTCTTGTTTGTAGTTGGTTTATTTAAGGAAGATGAAATAAACGCAACAGCCAACTCGGCTAGCGTAGCACAATATGTAGCGTATTAGCTCTGCAACTACGAACTCCCGGGTTCAAAGCCTGGGAGAAGTGGTTATGAAAAATAAATTTAAATAATTTAATAAAAAGAAGTCTGATGAGGAAATGTGGTGATTTCCGATATAGTACTATAACTTCTACCATTATAAACTGTTGTTGTTTTTTCACAAAAATCTTCCGTAAACTGGCCTTGAGCTCAATAAAATTGTGAATTATTAACATTTACCAGACCAATAGAAAAATAACAAAAATTTATATGCAAGGATGAGCACGCCTTAAATGCATTCTAATATAAAGAAAATAACTTAAATACAGAATATATCAAATTAAACACAAACAACAACCACACAAACAAGTTAAATAGCGGCTGATCAGTTGCTCTTGTTTGTAGTTGGTTTGTTTAAGGACGATGAAATAAACACAACAGCCAACTCGGCTAGCGTAGCACAATATGAAGCGTATTAGCTCCCTGGTTCAAAGCCTGGGAGAAGGGCTTATGAAAAATAAATTTAATTGATTTAATAAAAAGAAGTCTGATGAACAAATGTGGTGATTTCCGAAATAGTACTATAACTTCTACCATTAAAAACTGTTGTTGTTTTTTCACACAAACAAGTTAAAAAGCGGCTGATCAGTTGCTCTGATTTGTAGTTGGTTTGTTTAAGGAAGTACAATAAACACAACAGCCAACTCGGCTAGCGTAGCACAATATGTAGTGTATTAGCTCCCGGAATCAAAGCCTGGGAGAAGTGGTTATGAAAAATAAATTTAATTAATCTAATAAAAAGAAGTCTGATGAGGAAATGTGGTGATTTCCGAAATAGTACTATAACTTCTACCATTAAAAATTTTTGTTCTTTTTTCACAAAAATCTTCCGTAAACTGGCCTTGAGCTCAATAAAATTGTAAATTATTAACATTTACTAGGCCAACAGAAAAATAACAAACATTTATATGCAAGGATAAGCACGGCTTAAATGCATTCTAATATAAAATAAATAACTTTAATACAAAATTTGCAAATAAAACACAAACAAGTTAAATAGCGGCAGATCAGTTGCTCCTGTTTGTAGTTGGTTTATTTAAGGATGATGAAATAAACACAACAGCCAACTCGGCTAGCGTAGCACAATATGTAGCGTATTAGCTCCCATAATCAAAGCCTGGGAGAAGTGGTTATGAAAAATAAATTTAATTAATTTAATAAAAAGAAGTCTGATGAGGAAATGTGGTGATTTCCGAAATAGTACTATAACTTCTACCATTAAAAATTGTTGTTCTTTTTTCACAAAAATCTTCCGTAAACTGGCTTTGAGCTCAATAAAATTGTGAATTATTAACATTTACCAGACCAATAGAAAAATAACAAACATTTATATGCAAGGATGAGCACGCCTTAAATGCATTCTAATATAAATAAAATAACTTAAATACAGAATTTGCAAATTAAACACAAACAACAACCACACAAACAAGTTAAATAGCGGCTGATCAGTTGTTCTTGCTTGTAGTTGGTTTGTTTAAGGAAGATGAAATAAACACAACAGCCAACTCGGCTGGCGTAGCACAATATGTAGCGTAGGAAGTGTTTATGAAAAATAATTTTAATTAATTTAATAAAAAGAAGTCTGATGAGGAAATGTGGTGATTTCCGAAATAGTACTACAACTTCTACCATTAAAAACTGTTGTTGTTTTTTCACAAAAATCTTCCATAAACTGGCCTTGAGCTCAATAAAATTGTAAATTATTAACATTTACTAGGCCAACAGAAAAATAAGAAACATTTAAATGCAAGGATGAGCACGCCTTAAATGCATTCTAATATAAAGTAAATAACTTAAATACAGAATTTGCAAATAAAACACAACAAAACAACCACACAAACAAGTTAAATAGCGGCAGATCAGTTGCTCTTGTTTGTAGTTGGTTTGTTTAAGGAAGATGAAATAAACACAGCAGCCAACTCGGCAAGTGTAGCACAATATGTAACGTATTGGCTCTGCAATTCCGAGCTCCCGGGTTCAAAGCCTGGGAGAAGTGTTTATGAAAAACAATTTTAATTAATTTAATAAAAAGAAGTCTGATGAGGAAATGTGGTGATTTCCGAAATAGTACTATAATTTATACCATTAAAAACTGTTGTTGTTTTTTCACAAAAGTCTTCCATAAACTGGCCTTGAGCTCAATAAAATTGTAAATTATTAACATTTACTAGGCCAACAGAAAAATAACAAACATTTATATGCAAGGATAAGCACGGCTTAAATGCATTCTAATATAAAATAAATAACTTTAATACAAAATTTGCAAATAAAACACAAACAAGTTAAATAGCGGCTGATCAGTTGCTCTTGTTTGTAGTTGGTTTGTTTAAGGACGATGAAATAAACACAACAGCCAACTCGGCTAGCGTAGCACAATATGTAGCGTATTAGCTCCCGGAATCAAAGCCTGGGAGAAGTGGTTATGAAAAATAAATTTAATTAATTTAATAAAAAGAAGTCTGATGAGAAAATGTGGTGATTTCCGAAATAGTACTATAACTTCTACCATTAAAAACTGTTGTTGTTTTTTTACAAAAATCTTCCATAAACTGGCCTTGATCTCAATAAAATTGTGAATTATTAGCATTTACTAGACCAATAGAAAAATAACAAAACTTTATATGCAAGGTTGAGCACGCCTTAAATGCATTCTAATATAAAGTAAATAACTTAAATACAGAATTTGCAAATAAAACATAAACAACTTAAATAGCGGCAGATCAGTTGCTCTTGTTTGTAGTTCGTTTATTTAAGGAAGATGAAATAAACGCAACAGCCAACTCGGCTAGCGTAGCACAATATGTAGCGTATTAGCTCTGCAACTACGAGCTCCCGGGTTCAAAGCCTGGGAGAAGTGGTTATGAAAAATAAATTTAAATAATTTAATAAAAAGAAGTCTGATGAGGAAATGTGGTGATTTCCGATATAGTACTATAACTTCTACCATTAAAAACTGTTGTTGTTTTTTCACAAAAATCTTCCGTAAACTGGCCTTGAGCTCAATAAAATTGTGAATTATTAACATTTACCAGACCAATAGAAAAATAACAAAAATTTATATGCAAGGATGAGCACGCCTTAAATGCATTCTAATATAAAGAAAATAACTTAAATACAGAATTTATCAAATTAAACACAAACAACAACCACACAAACAAGTTAAATAGCGGCTGATCAGTTGCTCTTGTTTGTAGTTTGTTTGTTTAAGGACGATGAAATAAACACAACAGCCAACTCGGCTAGCGTAGCACAATATGTAGCGTATTAGCTCCCGGGTTCAAAGCCTGGGAGAAGGGCTTATGAAAAATAAATTTAATTAAATTAATAAAAAGAAGTCTGATGAGGAAATGTGGTGATTTCCGAAATAGTACTATAACTTCTACCATTAAAAACTGTTGTTGTTTTTTCACAAAAATCTTCCATAAACTGGTCTTGAGCTCAATAAAATTGTGAATTAATAGCATTTACTAGACCAATAGAAAAATAACAAAAATTTATATGCAAGGTTGAGCACGCCTTAAATGCATTCTAATATAAAGTAAATAACTTAAATACAGAATTTGCAAATAAAACATAAACAACTTAAATAGCGGCAGATCAGTTGCTCTTGTTTGTAGTTGGTTTATTTAAGGAAGATGAAATAAACACAACAGCCAACTCGGCTGGGGTAGCACAATATGTAGCGTATTGGCTCTGCAACTCCGAGCTCCCGGGTTCAAAGCCTGGGAGAAGTGTTTATGAAAATTAATTTTAATTAATTTAATAAAAAGAAGTCTGATTAGGAAATGTGGTGATTTCCGAAATAGTACTATAACTTCTACCATTAAAAATTGTTGTTCTTTTTTCACAAAAATCTTCCATGAACTGGCCTTGAGCTCAATAAAATTGTAAATTATTAACATTTACTAGGCCAACAGAAAAATAACAAACATTTATATGCAAGGTTGAGCACGCCTTAAATGCATTATAATATAAAGTTAATAACTTAAAAACAGAATTTGCAAATAAAACACAAACAACAACCACACAAACAAGTTAAATAGCGGCTGATCAATAGCTCTTGTTTGTAGTTGGTTTGTTTAAGGAAAATGAAATAAACACAACAGCCAACTAGGCAAGTGTAGCACAATATGTAGGGTATTGGCTCTGCACCTCCGAATTCCCGGGTTCAAAGCCTGGGAGAAGTGTTTATGAAAAATAAATTTAATTAATTTAATAAAAAGAAGTCTGATGAGGAAATGTGGTGATTTCCGAAATAGTACTATAACTTCTACCATTAAAAACTGTAGTTGTTTTTCACAAAAATCTTCCATAAACTGGTCTTGAGCTCAATAAAATTGTAAATTATTAACATTTACTAGGCCAACAGAAAAATAACAAACATTTAATGCAAGGATGAGCACGCCTTAAATGCATTCTAATATAAAGAAATTAACTTAAGTACAGAATTTGCAAATAAAACACAAACAACAACAACAACCACACAAACAAGTTAAATAAGGGCAGATCAGTTGCTCTTGTTTGTAGTTGGTTTGTTTAAGGAAGATGAAATAAACACAGCAGCCAACTCGGCAAGTGTAGCACAATATGTAGCGTATTGCCTCTGCAGCTCCGAGCTCCCGGGTTCAAAGCCTGGGAGAAGTGTTTATGAAAAATAATTTTAATTAATTTAATAAAAAGAAGTCTGATGAGGAAATGTGGTGATTTCCGAAATAGTACTATAATTTCTACCATTAAAAACTGTTGTTGTTTTTTCACAAAAATCTTCCATAAACTGGCCTTGAGCTCAATAAAATTGAAAATTATTAACATTTACTAGGCCAACAGAAAAATAACAAACATTTATATGCAAGGATGAGCACGCCTTAAATGCATTCTAATATAAAATAAATAACTTAAATACAGAATTTGCAAATAAAACACAAACAAGTTAAATAGTGGCAGATCAGTTGCTCTTGTTTGTAGTTGGTTTATTTAAGGAAGATGAAATAAACACAACAGCCAACTCGGCTAGCGTAGCACAATATGTAGCGTATTAGCTCTGCAACGACGAGCTCCCGCGTTCAAAGCCTGGGAGAAGTGGTTATGAATTATAAATTTAATTAATTTAATAAAAAGAAGTCTGATGAGGAAATGTGGTGATTTCCGAAATAGTACTATAATTTCCACCATTAAAAACTGTTGTTGTTTTTTCACAAAAGTCTTCCATAAACTGGCCTTGAGCTCAATAAAATTGTAAATTATTAACATTTACTAGGCCAACAGAAAAATAACAAACATTTATATGCAAGGATAAGCACGGCTTAAATGCATTCTAATATAAAATAAATAACTTTAATACACAAACAAGTTAAATAGCGGCAGATCAGTTGCTCTTGTTTGTAGTTGGTTTATTTAAGGATGATGAAATAAACACAACAGCCAACTCGGCTAGCGTAGCACAATATGTAGCGTATTAGCTCCCGGAATCAAAGCCTGGGAGAAGTGTTTATGAAAAATAAATTTAATTAATTTATTAAAAAGAAGTCTGATGAGGAAATGTGGTGATTTCCGAAATAGTACTATAACTTCTACCATTAAAAACTGTTGTTGTTTTTTCACAAAAATCTTCCATAAACCGGCCTTGAGCTCAATAAAATTGTGAATTATTAGCATTTACTAGACCAATAGAAAAATAACAAAAATGTATATGCAAGGTTGAGCACGCCTTAAATGCATTCTAATATAAAGTAAATAACTTAAATACAGAATTGCAAATAAAACATAAACAACTGAAATAGCGGCAGATCAGTTGCTCTTGTTTGTAGTTGGTTTATTTAAGGAAGATGAAATAAACGCAACAGCCAACTCGGCTAGCGTAGCACAATATGTAGCGTATTAGCTCTGCAACTACGAGCTCCCGGGTTCAAAGCCTGGGAGAAGTGGTTATGAAAAATAAATTAAATTCATTTAATAAAAAAAGTCTGATGAGGAAATGTGGTGATTTCCGAAATAGTACTATAACTTCTACCATTAAAAACTGTTGTTGTTTTTTCAGAAAAATCTTCCATAAACTGGCCTTGAGCTCAATAAAATTGTGAATTATTAACATTTACCAGACCAATAGAAAAATAACAAAAATTTATATGCAAGGATGAGCACGCCTTAAATGCATTATAATATAAAGAAAATAACTTAAATACAGAATTTGCAAATTAAACATAAACAACAACCACACAAACAAGTTAAATAGCGGCTGATCAGTTGCTCTTGTTTGTAGTTGGTTTGTTTAAGGACGATGAAATAAACACAACAGCCAACTCGGCTAGCGTAGCACAATATGTAGCGTATTAGCTCCCGGGTTCAAAGCCTGGGAGAAGTGTTTATGAAAAATAAATTTAATTAATTTAATAAAAAGAAGTCTGATGAGGAAATGTGGTGATTTCCGAAATAGTACTATAAGTTCTACCATTAAAAACTGTAGTTGTTTTTTGACAAAAATCTTCTATAAACTGGTCTTGAGCTCAATAAAATTGTAAATTATTAACATTTACTAGGCCAACAGAAAAATAACAAACATTTAATGCAAGGATGAGCACGCCTTAAATGCATTCTAATATAAAGAAAATAACTTAAGTACAGAATTTTCAAATAAAACACAAACAACAACAACAACCACACAAACAAGTTAAATAGCGGCAGATCAGTTGCTCTTGTTTGTAGTTGGTTTGTTTAAGGAAGATGAAATAAACACATCAGCCAACTCGGCAAGTGTAGCACAATATGTAGCGTATTGGCTCTGCAATTCCGAGCTCCCGGGTTCAAAGCCTGGGAGAAGTGTTTATGAAAAACAATTTTAATTAATTTAATAGAAAGAAGTCTGATGAGGAAATGTGGTGATTTCCGAAATAGTACTATAATTTCTACCATTAAAAACTGTTGTTGTTTTTTCACAAAAATCTTCCATAAACTGGCCTTGAGCTCAATAAAATTGAAAATTATTAACATTTACTAGGCCAACAGAAAAATAACAAACATTTATATGCAAGGATGAGCACGCCTTAAATGCATTCTAATATAAAATAAATAACTTAAATACAGAATTTGCAAATAAAACACAAACAAGTTAAATAGTGGCAGATCAGTTGCTCTGGTTTGTAGTTGGTTTATTTAAGGAAGATGAAATAAACACAACAGCCAACTCGGCTAGCGTAGCACAATATGTAGCGTATTAGCTCTGCAACGACGAGCTCCCGGGTTCAAAGCCTGGGAGAAGTGGTTATGAAATATAAATTTAATTAATTTAATAAAAAGAAGTCTGATGAGGAAATGTGGTGATTTCCGAAATAGTACTATAATTTCCACCATTAAAAACTGTTGTTGTTTTTTCACAAAAGTCTTCCATAAACTGGCCTTGAGCTCAATAAAATTGTAAATTATTAACATTTACTAGGCCAACAGAAAAATAACAAACATTTATATGCAAGGATAAGCACGGCTTAAATGCATTCTAATATAAAATAAATAACTTAAATACAGAATTTGCAAATAAAACACAAACAAGTTAAATAGTGGCAGATCAGTTGCTCTGGTTTGTAGTTGGTTTATTTAAGGAAGATGAAATAAACACAACAGCCAACTCGGCTAGCGTAGCACAATATGTAGCGTATTAGCTCTGCAACGACGAGCTCCCGGGTTCAAAGCCTGGGAGAAGTGGTTATGAAATATAAATTTAATTAATTTAATAAAAAGAAGTCTGATGAGGAAATGTGGTGATTTCCGAAATAGTACTATAATTTCCACCATTAAAAACTGTTGTTGTTTTTTCACAAAAGTCTTCCATAAACTGGCCTTGAGCTCAATAAAATTGTAAATTATTAACATTTACTAGGCCAACAGAAAAATAACAAACATTTATATGCAAGGATAAGCACGGCTTAAATGCATTCTAATATAAAATAAATAACTTTAATACACAAACAAGTTAAATAGCGGCAGATCAGTTGCTCTTGTTTGTAGTTGGTTTATTTAAAGATGATGAAATAAACACAACAGTCAACTCGGCTAGCGTAGCACAATATGTAGCGTATTGCCTCTGCAGCTCCGAGCTCCCGGGTTCAAAGCCTGGGAGAAGTGTTTATGAAAAATAATTTTAATTAATTTAATAAAAAGAAGTCTGATGAGGAAATGTGGTGATTTCCGAAATAGTACTATAATTTCTACCATTAAAAACTGTTGTTGTTTTTTCACAAAAATCTTCCATAAACTGGCCTTGAGCTCAATAAAATTGAAAATTAATAACATTTACTAGGCCAACAGAAAAATAACAAACATTTATATGCAAGGATGAGCACGCCTTAAATGCATTCTAATATAAAATAAATAACTTAAATACAGAATTTGCAAATAAAACACAAACAAGTTAAATAGTGGCAGATCAGTTGCTCTTGTTTGTAGTTGGTTTATTTAAGGACGATGAAATAAACACAACAGCCAACTCGGCTAGCGTAGCACAATATGTAGGGTATTAGCTCTGCAACGACGAGCTCCCGGGTTCAAAGCCTGGGAGAAGTGGTTATGAATTATAAATTTAATTAATTTAATAAAAAGAAGTCTGATGAGGAAATGTGGTGATTTCCGAAATAGTACTATAATTTCCACCATTAAAAACTGTTGTTGTTTTTTCACAAAAGTCTTCCATAAACTGGCCTTGAGCTCAATAAAATTGTAAATTATTAACATTTACTAGGCCAACAGAAAAATAACAAACATTTATATGCAAGGATAAGCACGGCTTAAATGCATTCTAATATAAAATAAATAACTTTAATACACAAACAAGTTAAATAGCGGCAGATCAGTTGCTCTTGTTTGTAGTTGGTTTATTTAAGGATGATGAAATAAACACAACAGCCACCTCGGCTAGCGTAGCACAATATGTAGCGTATTAGCTCCCGGAATCAAAGCCTGGGAGAAGTGTTTATGAAAAATAAATTTAATTAATTTATTAAAAAGAAGTCTGATGAGGAAATGTGGTGATTTCCGAAATAGTACTATAACTTCTACCATTAAAAACTGTTGTTGTTTTTTTACAAAAATCTTCCATAAACTGGCCTTGATCTCAATAAAATTGTGAATTATTAGTATTTACTAGACCAATAGAAAAATAACAAAACTTTATATGCAAGGTTGAGCACGCCTTAAATGCATTCTAATATAAAGTAAATAACTTAAATACAGAATTTGCAAATAAAACATAAACAACTTAAATAGCGGCAGATCAGTTGCTCTTGTTTGTAGTTGGTTTATTTAAGGAAGATGAAATAAACGCAACAGCCAACTCGGCTAGCGTAGCACAATATGTAGCGTATTAGCTCCCGGGTTCAAAGCCTGGGCGAAGTGTTTATGAAAAATAAATTTAATTAATTTAATAAAAAGAAGTCTGATGAGGAAATGTGGTGATTTCCGAAATAGTACTATAACTTCTACCATTAAAAACTGTAGTTGTTTTTTGACAAAAATCTTCCATAAACTGGTCTTGAGCTCAATAAAATTGAAAATTATTAACATTTACTAGGCCAACAGAAAAATAAGAAACATTTAAATGCAAGGATGAGCACGCCTTAAATGCATTCTAATATAAAGTAAATAACTTAAATACAGAATTTGCAAATAAAACACAACAAAACAACCACACAAACAAGTTAAATAGCGGCAGATCAGTTGCTCTTGTTTGTAGTTGGTTTGTTTAAGGAACATGAAATAAACACAGCAGCCAACTCGGCAAGTGTAGCACAATATGTAACGTATTGGCTCTGCAATTCCGAGCTCCCGGGTTCAAAGCCTGGGAGAAGTGTTTATGAAAAACAATTTTAATTAATTTAATAAAAAGCCTGGGAGAAGTGTTTATGAAAAAAAAATCTTCCCTAAACTGGCCTTGAGCTCAATAAAATTGAAAATTATTAACATTTACTAGGCCAACAGAAAAATAACAAACATTTATATGCAAGGATGAGCACGCCTTAAATGCATTCTAATATAAAATAAATAACTTAAATACAGAATTTGCAAATAAAACACAAACAAGTTAAATAGTGGCAGATCAGTTGCTCTTGTTTGTAGTTGGTTTATTTAAGGAAGATGAAATAAACACAACAGCCAACTCGGCTAGCGTAGCACAATATGTAGCGTATTAGCTCTGCAACGACGAGCTCCCGGGTTCAAAGCCTGGGAGAAGTGTTTATGAAAAACAATTTTAATTAATTTAATAAAAAGAAGGCTGATGAGGAAATGTGGTGATTTCCGAAATAGTACTATAACTTCTACCATTAAAAACTGTAGTTGTTTTTTGACAAAAATCTTCCATAAACTGGTCTTGAGCTCAATAAAATTGTAAATTATTAACATTTACTAGGCCAACAGAAAAATAACAAACATTTATATGCAAGGTTGAGCACGCCTTAAATGCATTATAATATAAAGTTAATAACTTAAAAACAGAATTTGCAAATAAAACACAAACAACAACCACACAAACAAGTTAAATAGCGGCTGATCAATAGCTCTTGTTTGTAGTTGGTTTGTTTAAGGAAGATGAAATAAACACAGCAGCCAACTCGGCAAGTGTAGCACAATATGTAGCGTATTGCCTCTGCAGCTCCGAGCTCCCGGGTTCAAA
The DNA here is from genome assembly GCA_963971545.1 of Philophylla caesio. Taxonomy (NCBI): domain Eukaryota; kingdom Metazoa; phylum Arthropoda; class Insecta; order Diptera; family Tephritidae; genus Philophylla; species Philophylla caesio. Next base: position 131,705,528 of record OZ020604.1, read on the forward strand.
GCCTGGGAGAAGTGTTTATGAAAAACAATTTTAATTAATTTAATAAAAAGAAGGCTGATGAGGAAATGTGGTGATTTCCGAAATAGTACTATAACTTCTACCATTAAAAACTGTAGTTGTTTTTTGACAAAAATCTTCCATAAACTGGTCTTGAGCTCAATAAAATTGTAAATTATTAACATTTACTAGGCCAACAGAAAAATAACAAACATTTATATGCAAGGATGAGCACGCCTTAAATGCATTCTAATATAAAATAAATAACTTAAATACAGAATTTGCAAATAAAACACAAACAAGTTAAATAGTGGCAGATCAGTTGCTCTTGTTTGTAGTTGGTTTATTTAAGGAAGATGAAATAAACACAACAGCCAACTAGGCAAGTGTAGCACAATATGTAGGGTATTGGCTCTGCACCTCCGAATTCCCGGGTTCAAAGCCTGGGAGAAGTGTTTATGAAAAATAAATTTAATTAATTTAATAAAAAGAAGTCTGATGAGGAAATGTGGTGATTTCCGAAATAGTACTATAACTTCTACCATTAAAAACTGTAGTTGTTTTTTGACAAAAATCTTCCATAAACTGGTCTTGAGCTCAATAAAATTGTAAATTATTAACATTTACTAGGCCAACAGAAAAATAACAAACATTTAATGCAAGGATGAGCACGCCTTAAATGCATTCTAATATAAAGAAATTAACTTAAGTACAGAATTTTCAAATAAAACACAAACAACAACAACAACCACACAAACAAGTTAAATAGCGGCAGATCAGTTGCTCTTGTTTGTAGTTGGTTTGTTTAAGGAAGATGAAATAAACACAGCAGCCAACTCGGCAAGTGTAGCACAATATGTAGCGTATTGCCTCTGCAGCTCCGAGCTCCCGGGTTCAAAGCCTGGGAGAAGTGTTTATGAAAAATAATTTTAATTAATTTAATAAAAAGAAGTCTGATGAGGAAATGTGGTGATTTCCGAAATAGTACTATAATTTCTACCATTAAAAACTGTTGTTGTTTTTTCACAAAAATCTTCCATAAACTGGCCTTGAGCTCAATAAAATTGAAAATTATTAACATTTACTAGGCCAACAGAAAAATAACAAACATGTATATGCAAGGATGAGCACGCCTTAAATGCATTCTAATATAAAATAAATAACTTAAATACAGAATTTGCAAATAAAACACAAACAAGTTAAATAGTGGCAGATCAGTTGCTCTTGTTTGTAGTTGGTTTATTTAAGGAAGATGAAATAAACACAACAGCCAACTCGGCTAGCGTAGCACAATATGTAGCGTATTAGCTCTGCAACGACGAGCTCCCGGGTTCAAAGCCTGGGAGAAGTGGTTATGAATTATAAATTTAATTAATTTAATAAAAAGAAGTCTGATGAGGAAATGTGGTGATTTCCGAAATAGTACTATAATTTCCACCATTAAAAACTGTTGTTGTTTTTTCACAAAAGTCTTCCATAAACTGGCCTTGAGCTCAATAAAATTGTAAATTATTAACATTTACTAGGCCAACAGAAAAATAACAAACATTTATATGCAAGGATAAGCACGGCTTAAATGCATTCTAATATAAAATAAATAACTTTAATACACAAACAAGTTAAATAGCGGCAGATCAGTTGCTCTTGTTTGTAGTTGGTTTATTTAAGGATGATGAAATAAACACAACAGCCAACTCGGCTAGCGTAGCACAATATGTAGCGTATTAGCTCCCGTAATCAAAGCCTGGGAGAAGTGTTTATGAAAAATAAATTTAATTAATTTATTAAAAAGAAGTCTGATGAGGAAATGTGGTGATTTCCGAAATAGTACTATAACTTCTACCATTAAAAACTGTTGTTGTTTTTTCACAAAAATTTTCCATAAACTTGTCTTGAGCTCAATAAAATTGTGAATTAATAGCATTTACTAGACCAATAGAAAAATAACAAAAATTTATATGCAAGGTTGAGCACGCCTTAAATGCATTATAATATAAAGTAAATGACTTAAATACAGAATTTGCAAATAAAACATAAACAACTTAAATAGCGGCAGATCAGTTGCTCTTGTTTGTAGTTGGTTTATTTAAGGAAGATGAAATAAACACAACAGCCAACTCGGCTAGCGTAGCACAATATGTAGCGTATTAGCTCCCGGAATCAAAGCCTGGGAGAAGTGGTTATGAAAAATAATTTTAATTAATTTAATAAAAAGAAGTCTGATGAGGAAATGTGGTGATTTCCGAAATAGTACTATAACTTCTACCATTAAAAACTGTTGTTGTTTTTTCACAAAAATATTCCATAAACTGGTCTTGAGCTCAATAAAATTGTAAATTATTAACATTTACTAGGCCAACAGAAAAATAACAAACATTTAATGCAAGGATGAGCACGCCTTAAATGCATTCTAATATAAAGAAAATAACTTAAGTACAGAATTTTCAAATAAAACACAAACAACAACAACAACCACACAAACAAGTTAAATAGCGACAGATCAGTTGCTCTTGTTTGTAGTTGGTTTGTTTAAGGAAGATGAAATAAACACAGCTCCCGGGTTCAAAGCCTGGGAGAAGGGCTTATGAAAAATAGATTTAATTAATTTAATAAAAAGAAGTCTGATGAGGAAATGTGGTGATTTCCGAAATAGTACTAAGTATAACTTCTACCATTAAAAACTGTAGTTGTTTTTTGACAAAAATCTTCCATAAACTGGTCTTGAGCTCAATAAAATTGTAAATTATTAACATTTACTAGGCCAACAGAAAAATAACAAACATTTAATGCAAGGATGAGCACGCCTTAAATGCATTCTAATATAAAGAAAATAACTTAAGTACAGAATTTTCAAATAAAACACAAACAACAACACCAACCACACAAACAAGTTAAATAGCGACAGATCAGTTGCTCTTGTTTGTAGTTGGTTTGTTTAAGGAAGATGAAATAAACACAGCTCCCGGGTTCAAAGCCTGGGAGAAGGGCTTATGAAAAATAGATTTAATTAATTTAATAAAAAGAAGTCTGATGAGGAAATGTGGTGATTTCCGAAATAGTACTAAGTATAACTTCTACCATTAAAAATTGTAGTTGTTTTTTGACAAAAATCTTCCATAAACTGGTCTTGAGCTCAATAAAATTGTAAATTATTAACATTTACTAGGCCAACAGAAAAATAACAAACATTTATATGCAAGGATAAGCACGGCTTAAATGCATTCTAATATAAAATAAATAACTTTAATACAAAATTTGCAAATAAAACACAAACAAGTTAAATAGCGGCAGATCAGTTGCTCTTGTTTGTAGTTGGTTTATTTAAGGAAGATGAAATAAACACAACAGCCAACTCGGCTAGCGTAGCACAATATGTAGCGTATTAGCTCCCGGAATCAAAGCCTGGGAGAAGTGGTTATGAAAAATAATTTTAATTAATTTAATAAAAAGAAGTCTGATGAGGAAATGTGGTGATTTCCGAAATAGTACTATAACTTCTACCATTAAAAACTGTTGTTGTTTTTTCACAAAAATATTCCATAAATTGACCTTGAGCTCAATAAAATTGTAAATTATTAACATTTACTAGGCCTACAGAAAAATAACAAACATTTATATGCAAGGATGAGCACGCCTTAAATGCGTTCTGATATAAAGTACATAACTTAAATACAGAATTTGCAAATAAAACACAAACAACAACCACACAAAAGAGTTAAATAGCGGCGGATCAGTTGATCTTGTTTGTAGTTGGTTTGTTAAAGGAAGATTAAATAAACACAACAGCCAACTCGGCCAGCGTAGCAAAATATGTGTAGCGTATTGGCTCTGCAACTTCGAGCTCCCGGGTTCAAAGCCTGGGAGAAGTGGTTATGAAAAATAAATTTAATTAATTTAATAAAAAGAAGTCTGATGAGGAAATGTGGTGATTTCCGAAATAGTACTATAACTTCTACCATTAAAAACTGTTGTTGTTTTTTCACAAAAATATTCCATAAATTGACCTTGAGCTCAATAAAATTGTAAATTATTAACATTTACTAGGCCTACAGAAAAATAACAAACATTTATATGCAAGGATGAGCACGCCTTAAATGCGTTCTAATATAAAGTAAATAACTTAAATACAGAATTTGCAAATAAAACACAAACAACAACCATACAAACAAGTTAAATAGCGGCTGATCAATTGCTCTTGTTTGTAGTTGGTTTGTTTAAGGAAGATGAAATAAACACAACAGCCAACTCGGCAAGTGTAGCACAATATGTAGGGTATTGGCTATGCAACTCCGAGTTCCCGGGTTCAAAGCCTGGGAGAAGTGTTTATGAAAAATAAATTTAATTAATTTAATAAAAAGAAGTCTGATGAGGAAATGTGGCGATTCCCGAAATAGTACTATGTATAACTTCTACCATTAAAAACTGTAGTTGTTTTTTGACAAAAATCTTCCATAAACTGGTCTTGAGCTCAATAAAATTGTAAATTATTAACATTTACTAGGCCAACAGAAAAATAACAAACATTTATATGCATGGATAAGCACGGCTTAAATGCATTCTAATATAAAATAAATAACTTTAATACAAAATTTGCAAATAAAACATAAACAACTGAAATAGCGGCAGATCAGTTGCTCTTGTTTGTAGTTGGTTTATTTAAGGAAGATGAAATAAACGCAACAGCCAACTCGGCTAGCGTAGCACAATATGTAGCGTATTAGCTCTACAACTACGAGCTCCCGGGTTCAAAGCCTGGGAGAAGTGGTTATGAAAAATAAATTTAATTAATTTAATAAAAAAAAGTCTGATGAGGAAATGTGGTGATTTCCGAAATAGTACTATAACTTCTACCATTAAAAACTGTTGTTGTTTTTTCACAAAAATCTTCCATAAACTGGCCTTGAGCTCAATAAAATTGTTAATTATTAGCATTTACTAGACCAATAGAAAAATAACAAAAATTTATATGCAAGGTTGAGCACGCCTTAAATGCATTCTAATATAAAGTAAATAACTTAAATACAGAATTTGCAAATAAAACATAAACAACTGAAATAGCGGCAGATCAGTTGCTCTTGTTTGTAGTTGGTTTATTTAAGGAAGATGAAATAAACGCAACAGCCAACTCGGCTAGCGTAGCACAATATGTAGCGTATTAGCTCTACAACTACGAGCTCCCGGGTTCAAAGCCTGGGAGAAGTGGTTATGAAAAATAAATTTAATTAATTTAATAAAAAAAAGTCTGATGAGGAAATGTGGTGATTTCCGAAATAGTACTATAACTTCTACCATTAAAAACTGTTGTTGTTTTTTCACAAAAATCTTCCATAAACTGGCCTTGAGCTCAATAAAATTGTGAGTTATTAACATTTACCAGACCAACAGAAAAATAACAAAAATTTATATGCAAGGATGAGCACGCCTTAAATGCATTCTAATATAAAGAAAATAACTTAAATACAGAATTTGCAAATTAAACACAAACAACAACCACACAAACAAGTTAAATAGCGGCTGATCAGTTGCTCTTGTTTGTAGTTGGTTTGTTTAAGGAAGATGAAATAAACACAACAGCAAACTCGGCTAGCGTAGCACAATATGTAGCGTATTAGCTCCCGGGTTCAAAGCCCGGGAGAAGGGGTTATGAAAAATAAATTTAATTAATTTAATAAAAAGAAGTCTGATGAGGAAATGTGGTGATTTCCGAAATAGTACTGTAACTTCTACCATTAAAAACTGTTGTTGTTTTTTCACAAAAATCTTCCATAAACTGGCCTTGAGCTCAATAAAATTGTGAATTATTAGCATTTACTAGACCAATAGAAAAATAACAAAAATGTATATGCAAGGATGAGCACGCCTTAAATGCATTCTAATATAATGAAAATAACTTAAATACAGAATTTGCAAATTAAACACAAACAACAACCACACAAACAAGTTAAATAGCGGCTGATCAGTTGTTCTTGCTTGTAGTTGGTTTGTTTAAGGAAGATGAAATAAACACAACAGCCAACTCGGCTGGCGTAGCACAATATGTAGCGTAGGAAGTGTTTATGAAAAATAATTTTAATTAATTTAATAAAAAGAAGTCTGATGAGGAAATGTGGTGATTTCCGAAATAGTACTATATGGTATGGTATGGTATGTGTGGCTGTCACTGTTACTACAGCGACCCACTTAGGCCATGATTGGAGGCCCGTTGTGATACCACTAGCTAAGTGTTCATTCCCCTTTGCTGAACCATTTTGAGTTCTTGACGAATCTCGCCAAGCATCTTGGGTCTATAGAACCTAATTCTCCGAGGTCTCCAAAAAGTGGTACCCCTAGAAAGCGTAGCCTGCTTCTTGCTAGCGCTGGACAATTGCATAGAAGATGGAGAACAGTTTCCTCCTCTTCATAATTTTTGCAGCTTCTACAGCATCTGTGAAAGGGTACACCGAGACGCCCCGCGTGGTTGCCTATGAGGCAGTGCCCCGTAAGGGCTCCAATGACCTGAGATATATCATCCCGTTTTAAGGTGTACAGACCACGCGACCGTTTACGATCCCATCTAGGCCAAGTCTGCCTAGATATCCTACAAGTCGTGGTCTGTGCCCACCTCTCATTCGCACGAGCATAAGCATATTCTTTTGAGAGCAGCCTGCAAGTACCAAAGGGCATACCAATGCGTTCTTTACCAGGAAGAATCTGCTTGGTTGTCCCTTCCCTCGCAAGTTCATCCGCTATACAGTTACCCTCGATGTCCCTGTGGCCTGGAACCCAGATGAGGTTTAGTCTGTTCTGCTTAGCCATCTCCTGAAGAGATCGGCGGCAGTCCAGTACAATCTTTGAAGTTATCGCAGCTGAGCTCACTGCTCTGATTGCCGCTTGGCTATCGCTAAATATAAAAACGTTGTTGGCTTTTAAGACGGTTTGCAACCTGTCCACAGCCTCCTTAATGGCTGAAACCTCAGCTTGAAAAACACTACAGTGATCCGGCAGCCTAAAGGAACAGCTCAGAGATAAGACTCGCGAGAAGACCCCTCCTCCCACTCTGCCATTCAGCTTCGAACCATCTGTGAACACCGTAACACTTCCAGGTGGGGTGTAGAAATTTTTAGACCACTCCTCCCTACCTCGAATCAACATCGCGAAGTTTCTGTCTGGGACCATGGTATCGACGCAGCGATCAGTGCAGTCCGGAAGGAAGCTATACTTACTCAGTATGCTTGAGTGCCCACATAGGGTAGACTCCCATTGATATGTCTCTCTTAGTCGAAGCGCGGCAAGAGCCGCCATCTGTTGACCCACTAAGTCGAGGGGTAGAAGGTCAAGAAAAACATTCAAGGCGTCGTTTGGTGTTGTTCGTAGAGCTCCGCTAATGCAGATAATACTGGCTCTTTGTACTTTACTAAGTAGATTGAGGTTAGCATTTTTGCTCAAGGCAGGCCACCATACGATGACTCCATAAAGAAGAATTGGCCTTACTACCGCTGTATAGATCCAGCGGCATACGCTTGGATTTAGACCCCATTTCTTTCCAATGGCCCTTTTGCAGGAGTATAGGGCCACAGAAGCCTTTTGAGTGCGCTGGACAATATTATTTCTCCAGCTTAGTTTCATATCTAGTGTGACGCCAAGAAACTTGGCTTCCTTCTTTAGATTTAAACGAATACCATTCAGTACCGGAGTAATTAACTCCGGTGTCTTATATTTTCTAGTGAAGAGTACCAACTCCACCTTTTCCGAGTTGACGCTAAGACCACATTGCGTGGACCAGTTCCCTACAGCGCGGAGTGTTCTTTGCATCAAATCACACAAGGTCTGCGGGAACTTGCCCACGTATGCTATGGCGATGTCATCTGCATATGCGACAACCCTGGCGGCACCCCATTCCGTCTCCCGCAAGAGTGAATTTACAGTTAGATTCCAGAGTAGGGGGAAAGTACACCACCCTGTGGCGTTCCGCGAGACACATGCCTCGAAACACGGTTTGCGCCGACTTCTGCTGTAATCTTTCTACCTAAGAGCTTTTGCTCTATAAATTCAACCAGGGAGTTTTCTACACCGAGTCCTCTTAAGGTCTGAGTTATGGCCCCCGGATTAATGTTGTTAAAAGCTCCCTCAATGTCAAGAAAAGCTACGAGGCAAAATTCCTTGTAACTAAAAGATCTCTCAATGTAGCTGACTAGGGAATGTAGCGCAGTGTCTGTGGACCTTCCCTTTAGATAAGCATGCTGGTTATTTGACAAAAGTCTTTTATCGATCGTGAAAGAGAGGTGGTTATTAATCAGCCTCTCTAGAGTTTTGAGAACAAAGGATGACAGGCTTATTGGTCTGAGATCCTTCGGGCGCGTATGTGATACTTTTCCGGCCTTGGGAATGAAGACCACTGAAACAGATCTCCATGCCGTTGGTACGTAGTTTAGTTTAAGGCAGGCCCTAAACATGCTTAGTAGCCAATTCGCAGAAGTTTCGATTGTTGCATCCAGCTGCGCAGGTATGATGCCATCCGGCCCTGCTGTTTTATAAGGTTTAAAGCTTTTTATCGCTGAAATAATACTTTCTCTTGAGATAGGGAGATTAAGGATTGCGCCCGAAGGGGGGCACTCTATTTCCCTTGATTGTGAGCTCCCAGGAAAGTGTGTGTCGAGAACAGCTCGACCGTATCTTTTCCTGTAGTCGTCCAGGAGCCATCCTGTCTCTGTAAAGATCCAATCGGGTTTGTTGTGCCCGACAGAATTCTTCTTAGTCTGGCAGTTTCGTTGACGCCTTCAATGCCAGTACAGAATTTCCTCCATGAGGACCTCTTCGCTTCACGTAGGGCTTTTTTATAGACCCGTAGGAGCTGCTTATAAGTCTGCCATTCTAACTCCTGACTCAGCCTTTTCGCCCTGTTGAACTGCCTTCGGCAATCTTTGCGCAGCGAGTCTAAGTCGCGGGACCACCAGTGTGGCCTACGCTTGCCCCAAGTTTTGGGGTCAGGGCAGGCTCTGGCCAGGGCCTGCGAGCAGCTCACAGTAAAAAAGTCCACCATGTCCTCCAGTTTACCGATGGTGTTGGGCTCTACTGGTAATGGATGTGGTAGGTTGCTTTCGAGAATTTCCCTATAGAGAAGCCAGTCAGTGTTTCTCAGGTTCTTACGAACCTTCGGAGCACTGGTGAACAGATCTAGAGTTATCTCAATATATCTATGGTCTGAAAAGGAGTGTTCATCAAGAACTTTCCAATTAGTTACCATATCATATAGCTTTTCACTACATAAAGTGAGGTCTATGACCTCCTGTCGATTTTTGACGATAAAAGTGGGCTCTGTGCCCCTATTGCATATAACTAAGTTGGTGGTTAAGAGGTAATTGAAGAGAGACTCACCTCGATTGTTAACGTCGGTGCTACCCCACTGTACATGGTGGGCGTTAGCGTCGCACCCGATGAGAACTAAACCCTCTGCGTGGTCGTTCACTAGATCGCGGAGTAGATCCTGAGGGGGATTCTCAGCCTCATACGCCATATAAGTGGAGGCCAATAGCAAAGCCTTGCCTCCGATCTCCAGCAGTGTTGTCGTCATGTCTCCATTACTATAACAAGGTAAAAGAAAAATGTTTAGATCTTTCTTCGCCATTACGCAGGTTCTTATTTTACCTTTACCACGCTCAACAAGCAGCCTATAGCCCACCGCACCTAGACCACAGACCCCCGAGTTATTAACCCAGGGTTCTTGAATAAGTGCGATGTCTATGTCGTCGCCAAGTAGGCGACTCAGGAGAGCAGCGGATGCTGCCCTAGACCGGTGGAGGTTGATCTGCAGAACCCTCATCATTTGAGGTTCCCATCAACTCCTCCACCGCAACGACAGTGACGTCAGCGCTGTCTTCCCCTTCGCTAAGGAGCAGCTCCTCCTCAGCATACATTCTTTGCATCGCCGATGCCAAGTTTGATTGCGAGGAGGCTCCGCTCTCCGCGTCGGAAAAGTCAGCCTCCGGTTCAGGTCCCTCAATGTCCACCTCCATTGAGGCACCCGCTTCGGAGGCACGCTGCGCGTCACCACGGTACACTCGCAGAGTCACCTCGTCAAGGCCGTAGTAAACACGGCCCTGTCTCTTCTCCAGGATCTCCAAAGAGTCCCTGTTCAGAGACAGGACCACTTGCCTTGACGGCCCATCCGGCTCCTCTACTCGTAGGACCTTCCAGTCGCCCGTAGGTATTGTCGGGTTCATCACCTGGAGCATCTTTAAGATGCTCTCCGGTGATGATGGTGTTACAGGGACCCAGGCCCTCGCTCTAGGTCTGACTGGAATATCCTTCCAGTCGACAACCGATAGTTTCGCTCCGGGGTATACAGCCCCTACCTTAGCAACGGCGGCCTTATACAGCGCCGCCGACCTTGCATCATCACATGCCACTACCTTAACGTGGCCCTGGAACCAGCCGGCATCTCTGCACGCAGGAGGGGCTCCAGGGTTCTCTAGCAGAACATCCATGATGACGTTTGCCAGAGCCGCCTTCACCCACCTCCACTGATTCCTTGGGATCGACCCGTGCTCGTTGCCGCGGTCCAGAACCCCGATAAGGATCCTGTCTTTGGCAACATCCGCAAAACTGGGTCTGGCCACACCGGGTCGGACACACTTCTTTTTAGGAGCAGCTTGTTGCTCCTCCACTGACCTCTGTCTCTTTGTTGGGGGTACTCCATCTTCAGCCGCTACCCCAGTTGTGCTTCGGTAGTTGGGTAGTAGAGCTTTCGCTCTTTCTACCGCCTCCCTTGCACTCTGAGGCAACGTTTCCAACGGCACCCCCTCGTACTTTTTGAGCGTTCTGGCAGCCCTACGCTTCTCAACGTGTGTGGACCGCACGCTCGACCAACCGTGAAGGAAATCGCCCGTAGTTGCCATCGCGACGATTCCTTGTTTATAAATTTTATCGGCTGCTTGCCGCCCATCCCCAGTTGAGCCAGGTCGTGAGACCTTTGCCTTAATGGGTGGAGGCTTCGCAGCCGTGCCGGCGTTTGATGGGCACACTGCGCCAGGGGCCGCGGGTCGACCTGCCGTTTCCAGCATAGCCTTCGCAGCCTTACTGGTGCTTGGCCCCACCATAACGCCCGTAATCACGGGTCGGCTCGGGGTCTCCCCCGGAGCAGAACCGGAGGTGCTCGCTATGCGGCGAAGCGGTGCATTAGGCGCATGCGCCTGCACTGTCTTACCCCGTGGAGGGGAAGACGAAGTTTTTTTTATTTATTGGCCTTTCCATGGTTAATAGGGTCCCCACTCGAAGCCGCTATCCTCACTCGGTGCTGTAGTCGCTATAGGATCCCATGGTTATCTATGAAGCAGGGAGGCCATGCAAGGGTTGGCACCCACCCTTATGAGGTTAGGTGCTCAGAGCCAGATCCAGCGCAAAAGCGGGAGGGTCGCCTCAACCGCTACCTACAGCCACCAACTAAATGGCGACGAGATCGGAACGTACTTCGAGGCCTGCCAGGGTTTTAACGGGACGGAGGCAGTCACGGCATTAGCCTGAAAGCCATTTCTGCAGGGTTTCACCCCTGCATACTCAGGTAACAGAATACCGCAACCACCAGCTCGGTATCAACAAAACAAATCATTAGGGAGAGGGTAGTCAAGGGACGAAATAAGGTCAGGCCAAGGGGAGGGTTCTCACCTTCCTTTATTTGTTCCCCAGCCGAGGCTTAGGTTAACAGTGCTACCAAGCGTGAAGGAAAAGTAGGAGATTGATAGTGAGAGGTGAAAGGCATCACATCCGAAGATCAGCCGTCGCGTTGCACTTCACTACCCTTTAAGCACCAAAAAAATAGTAGTATAACTTCAACCATTAAAAATTGTTAATTTAATGCAAGGATGAGCACGCCTTAAATGCAGTCTAATATAAAGAAAATAACTTAAGTACAGAATTTTCAAATAAAACACAAACAACAACCACACAAACAAGTTAAATAGCGGCAGATCAGTTGCTCTTGTTTGTAGTTAGTTTGTTTAAGGAAGATGAAATAAACACAGCAGCCAACTCGGCAAGTGTAGCACAATATGTAACGTAGTGGCTCTGCAATTCCGAGCTCGCGTGTTCAAAGCCTGGGAGAAGTGTTTATGAAAAATAATTTTAATTAATTTAATAAAAAGAAGTCTGATGAGGAAATGTGGTGATTTCCTAAACAGTACTATAATATATACCATTAAAAACTGTTGTTGTTTTTTCACAAAAGCCTTCCATAAACTGGCCTTGAGCTCAATAAAATTGTAAATTATTAACATTTACTAGGCCAACAGAAAAATAAGAAACATTTAAATGCAAGGATGAGCACGCCTTAAATGCATTCTAATATAAAATAAATAACTTTAATACAAAATTTGCAAATAAAACACACAAGTTAAATAGCGGCAGATCAGTTGCTCTTGTTTGAAGTTGGTTTATTTAAGGATGATGAAATAAACACAACAGCCAACTCGGCTAGCGCAGCACAATATGTAGTGTATTAGCTCCCGGAATCAAAGCCTGGGAGAAGTGGTTATGAAAAATAAATTTAATTAATCTAATAAAAAGAAGTCTGATGAGGAAATGTGGTGATTTCCGAAATAGTACTATAACTTCTACCATTAAAAATTTTTGTTCTATTTTCACAAAAATCTTCCGTAAACTGGCCTTGAGCTCAATAAAATTGTAAATTATTAACATTTACTAGGCCAACAGAAAAATAACAAACATTTTTATGCAAGGATAAGCACGGCTTAAATGCATTTTAATATAAAATAAATAACTTTAATACAAAATTTGCAAATAAAACACAAACAAGTTAAATAGCGGCAGATCAGTTGCTCCTGTTTGTAGTTGGTTTATTTAAGGATGATGAAATAAACACAACAGCCAACTCGGCTAGCGTAGCACAATATGTAGCGTATAAGCTCCCGGAATCAAAGCCTGGGAGAAGTGGTTATGTAAAATAAATTTAATTGATTTAATAAAAAGAAGTCTGATGAGGAAATGTGGTGATTTCCGAAATAGTACTATAACTTCTACCATTAAAAATTGTTGTTCTTTTTTCACAAAAATCTTCCGTAAACTGGCCTTGAGCTCAATAAAATTGTGAATTATTAACATTTACCAGACCAATAGAAAAATAACAAACATTTATATGCAAGGATGAGCACGCCTTAAATGCATTCTAATATAAATAAAATAACTTAAATACAGAATTTGCAAATTAAACACAAACAACAACCACACAAACAAGTTAAATAGCGGCTGATCAGTTGCTCTTGTTTGTAGTTGGTTTGTTTAAGAATGATGAAATAAACACAACAGCAAACTCGGCTAGCGTAGCACAATATGTAGCGTATTGGCTCTGCAACTCCGAGCTCCCGGGTTCAAAGCCTGGGAGAAGTGTTTATGAAAATAATTTTAATTAATTTATAAAAAAAAAAGGCTGATGAGGAAATGTGGTGATTTCCGAAATAGTACTATAACTTCTACCATTAAAAACTATTGTTGTTTTTTCACAAAAATCTTCCATAAACTGGCCTTGAGCTCAATAAAATTGTAAATTATTAACATTTACTAGGCCAACAGAAAAATAAGAAACATTTAAATGCAAGGATGAGCACGCCTTAAATGCAATCTAATATAAAGTAAATAACTTAAATACAGAATTTGCAAATAAAACACAACAAAACAACCTCACAAACAAGTTACATAAATAGCGGCAGAGCAGTTGCTCTTGTTTGTAGTTGGTTTGTTTAAGGAAGATGAAATAAACACAACAGCCAACTCGGCTGGCGTGGCACAATATGTAGCGTATTAGCTCTGCAACTCCGAGCTCCCGGGTTCAAAGCCTGAAGGAAGTGTTTATGAAAAATAATTTTAATTAATTTAATAAAAAGAAGTCTGATGAGGAAATGTGGTGATTTCCGAAATAGTACTATAACTCCTACCATTAAAAACTGTTGTTGTTTTTTCACAAAAATCTTCCATAAACTGGCCTTGAGCTCAATAAAATTGTAAATTATTAACATTTACTAGGCCAACAGAAAAATAAGAAACATTTAAATGCAAGGATGAGCACGCCTTAAATGCATTCTAATATAAAGAAAATAACTTAAATACAGAATTTGCAAATTAAACACAAACAACAACCACACAAACAAGTTAAATAGCGGCTGATCAGTTGCTCTTGTTTGTAGTTGGTTTCTTTAAGGAAGATGAAATAAACACAACAGCAAACTCGGCTAGCGTAGCACAATATGTAGCGTATTAGCTCCCGGGTTCAAAGCCTGGGAGAAGGGGTTATGAAAAATAAATTTAATTAATTTAATAAAAAGAAGTCTGATGAGGAAATGTGGTGATTTCCGAAATAGTACTATAACTTCTACCATTAAAAACTGTTGTTGTTTTTTCACAAAAATCTTCCATAAACTGGCCTTGAGCTCAATAAAATTGTGAATTATTAACATTTACCAGACCAATAGAAAAATAACAAAAATTTATATGCAAGGATGAGCACGCCTTAAATGCATTCTAATATAAAGAAAATAACTTAAATACAGAATTTGCAAATAAAACACAAACAACAACCACACAAACAAGTTAAATAGCGGCTGATCAATTGCTCTTGTTTGTAGTTGGTTTGTTTAAGGAAGATGAAATAAACACAACAGCCAACTCGGCAAGTGTAGCACAATATGTAGGGTATTGGCTCTGCAACTCCGAGTTCCCGGGTTCAAAGCTTGGGAGAAGTGTTTATGAAAAATAATTTTGATTAATTTAATAAAAAGAAGTCTGATGAGGAAATGTGGTGATTCCCGAAATAGTACTATGTATAACTTCTACCATTAAAAACTGTAGTTGTTTTTTGACAAAAATCTTCCATAAACTGGTCTTGAGCTCAATAAAATTGTAAATTATTAACATTTACTAGGCCAACAGAAAAATAACAAACATTTATATGCAAGGTTGGGCACGCCTTAAATGCATTCTAATATAAAGTTAATAACTTAAATACAGAATTTGCAAATAAAACACAAACAACAACCATACAAACAAGTTAAATAGCGGCTGATCAATTGCTCTTGTTTGTAGTTGGTTTGTTTAAGGAAGATGAAATAAACACAACAGCCAACTCGGCAAGTGTAGCACAATATGTAGGGTATTGGCTATGCAACTCCGAGTTCCCGGGTTCAAAGCCTGGGAGAGGTGTTTATGAAAAATAAATTTAATTAATTTAATAAAAAGAAGTCTGATGAGGAAATGTGGCGATTCCCGAAATAGTACTATGTATAACTTCTACCATTAAAAACTGTAGTTGTTTTTTGACAAAAATCTTCCATAAACTGGTCTTGAGCTCAATAAAATTGTAAATTATTAACATTTACTAGGCCAACAGAAAAATAACAAACATTTATATGCAAGGATAAGCACGGCTTAAATGCATTCTAATATAAAATAAATAACTTTAATACAAAATTTGCAAATAAAACACAAACAAGTTAAATAGCGGCAGATCAGTTGCTCTTGTTTGTAGTTGGTTTATTTAAGGAAGATGAAATAAACACAACAGCCAACTCGGCTAGCGTAGCACAATATGTAGCGTATTAGCTCCCGGAATCAAAGCCTGGGAGAAGTGGTTATGAAAAATAATTTTAATTAATTTAATAAAAAGAAGTCTGATGAGGAAATGTGGTGATTTCCGAAATAGTACTATAACTTCTACCATTAAAAACTGTTGTTGTTTTTTCACAAAAATCTTCCATAAACTGGCCTTGAGCTCAATAAAATTGTTAATTATTAGCATTTACTAGACCAATAGAAAAATAACAAAAATTTATATGCAAGGTTGAGCACGCCTTAAATGCATTCTAATATAAAGTAAATAACTTAAATACAGAATTTGCAAATAAAACATAAACAACTGAAATAGCGGCAGATCAGTTGCTCTTGTTTGTAGTTGGTTTATTTAAGGAAGATGAAATAAACGCAACAGCCAACTCGGCTAGCGTAGCACAATTTGTAGCGTATTAGCTCTGCAACTTCGAGCTCCCGGGTTCAAAGCCTGGGAGAAGTGGTTATGAAAAATAAATTAAATTCATTTAATAAAAAAAGTCTGATGAGGAAATGTGGTGATTTCCGAAATAGTACTATAACTTCTACCATTAAAAACTGTTGTTGTTTTTTCAGAAAAATCTTCCATAAACTGGCCTTGAGCTCAATAAAATTGTGAATTATTAACATTTACCAGACCAATAGAAAAATAACAAAAATTTATATGCAAGGATGAGCACGCCTTAAATGCATTCTAATATAAAGAAAATAACTTAAATACAGAATTTGCAAATTAAATATAAACAACAACCACACAAACAAGTTAAATAGCGGCTGATCAGTTGCTCTTGTTTGTAGTTGGTTTGTTTAAGGACGATGAAATAAACACAACAGCCAACTCGGCTAGCGTAGCACAATATGTAGCGTATTGTAGTGTATTTTTATTTTTGAGAAATTTTATTTAAAATTATGTTTTTTCTTTCACTAGTGTCATTTTGTATTTCGCTTATTTTAACTACGTTGTAGCCATTAAGGTTTTCTGTTCTAATTGTGAAATTTTCCAGTAATACATTTTCTTCTGTTGTATTAATTATACGTACAAAGGCGTTTTTTATTGTTACTATTGTATTTCCTATATATACTCCAGATGATAGTTCTTGGTTTGGAATAAGAACTTCATCTTCATTTGAATTGATTGAAATTCTTCTTATTACTTCTGCTCTAGCTGGTAATGATATTGTGTTATCTTTTGGTGAATCTAATATTTCTACTTTTTGTTTTTGATTGTTATACTGAGATCTAATCATAATAAAACTTTGGCCATTATTTCGGTATTCTAAAGTGCAATTATTTTGCTTAATAAAATCAATACCTATTATTCCATCGCATGGGATTGGAAAGTTTTCTTCTACTACTTGAAAATTGTGATTCACTATTATATTGTCAAAATAAATATCTGCATTTATACTACCTAAAGTGTTTGTTGTACCTTTACCTATGCCAGTTAATTTATATATTGCGTTTTTGTTAAAAGTGTTAGTATTGGTAATTGATGTATTTTTAATGATCGAAATTTCTGATCCCGTGTCAAGCAAAAAAGTGTTTGGTATTTCATTAAATGAAGATTCAATAATAAGGTAATTACTGAAATTTAGGTTAATGTTAAGAATTTTCGATGTTAATTGTTGCGAGCATTCCCCAGTTGGGCATTCTGGGGAGCTGATCCGTTTTCCGGATGGGCTTCAACTGCTCTTAAGTTACGGTTGTTATTGCTGTTACGATTAGTTTGGTTCCTATTTTGATTGTTGGTATAATTTTTATTTTGGTTGGTTCTAAAGTTTGGCCTTGAATTATTGTTATTGTAATATCTATTTCTTCCTCTATAGCTGTTTTGATTTCTGTTACCAGAAAAAGATGGAAATCTTTTGAAATTGTTTCTTCTATTCAGCTGCATTACTGATCTACTATCAGTAGCTTCTGTGCAGCTGTTCACGAATTTTGCTACAGCATCATTCATATTAGTGAATGTACCTGCTTCCATTATAAGTTTAACTTTTTCATTTGAGGAATTCTTTACCAGAGCTTTTATAGCTGTTTTTGTCGAATAAGAACTAGCTAAATCTGGATTAAGTCCGTCATTAATGTACGCGTTTTGCAGTGATTTAGTGAGATCTTCTATCTCGTTACAAAATGTTGTTGCTGTTTTGCTAAACTGTTTGGTATTCATAATTTTTGCAGTCAATACTTCGACTGATTCACCTTTGACTGCTGATTTTAATTTTGCTATAATTGCAGCTACTGTACTCTCATTACTGATTAGATTTCTTGCTGTACCATTTAATCTTGATTTAATTAAGGTTACTGCTGCTTCTTCATGATCTCCTTTGACTAGATCAACTAACTGAAGTGCGTCAAGAAAACTTTGTAGATATTCAGGTTTTCCATCGAATGGTGGTATTAGTTTTGCAGTATTGCAAAGGAAATCGTTTAATGATTGTGGCATGTTGGATTCTGGTATATCTAAAGTACTGTCGTGGTCAGGAATGTTTAGCCTATCTAAATTTACATCAATCTGATTGATTGTTGTTTCAGGAATATCTTGTTCAATTTCGAATTTGCATAGAACTTTAATAAATTTTTCCCTGAGTTCTTTAAACAATTTTCCTACTATTGCTTTGTGTTCTTTAGTAAATTTTGTTTGGTAAACATTTGATATGGCTCTAATGTAGTTTAAATTGTCTTGTAAAATATTTATATGTCTAACCACTGTTTCCTTTTTTATAGCTCTATTCTGACTCAGACATTTGAAAGATTTTAAAAAATTTATTTTATGTTTTGTTAATTCTGTACTGATAGCTTCCCATTTCATGGCAAAATTTTAACTCTTAAACTTTATCAAGGCCGTCGGAGCGACTCTTATATTTTTTTTTTAATATTTTATTATGGGTAGAATAAAGTCTTAGAAATAATCCTATGCAACTACATATGGTAATTAGTAATAGCATAATCCTAATTGAATCTAAATCAACTGTATGATCGGCAACTTCTATGGAATTTACCACATTAGCTTTTGGGTCGGCTATTTTTGTATTTTGTCCGCCCATACTTAAATTTCTAAAACGGCAACAATTGTTGCCCTTCAATAGGCAGCCGTTAGGTTGCCAAAATATTATGTTAAAATGTATTTTATATATATATTTTATTTTTTATTTTTATAAATATTAACTACTGTTACATCTATAGATTCCTTATACTGCTTATCTCCTGCTTCAGCTGAATTTTTGCTTCTGTCGATGTCTCCATATTTATTTGCTTGTATAGTTCAGCAATTTTCCTTCGTTGGGCGTACTTTTTTCCGCCTCGCTTCCTTTTAAATTTAATCGGAACTGGGATTTTTACTGCCTCTTGTGCCTTTTTGTAGCTGTTACGCCGCTGGTATTCCTTGATTGTTATTGGTAGAGGGCCAATATTTATAGGTGTGTTTGATTGTTGTTGGGATGTTGTTTCCTGCGTTTGCTTATCGAAGGATTTGTAGTAGTGACTCCAGTATTCTAGTATCTTCTCGAATTCCTCCATTGATTCGTGGTGCCGCAAGTTATATACCCTTTTGTTTGCCTTGTATTCCTTTGTAAAAATTTTTTTTTTCGAGTTTTCTGGAACTTTCACTGGATCTGATGGTGATTGCCAAAGTCAGGTGTTCGCTTCGTAATTTCATCCAAATCTTTTTGAGGTTGGTTGCTCGGGAACGTTTAAAAATTACTTTTTTAAAAAATTTTTTTTTTTATTTATTTAAAGACATTTCAGCAATATATTTGCTATTTATAGTCCTTTAATTTATTTTATATGTGGCTTTCTCAGCAATTTTACTTGCTATTTTTAGCCTTCTTTTATTTTAATGCTCCTGGCAGGATCGCCATGTAGTGTATTTTTATTGTAGGTTTCAACACTTGACGTTACAAAACTAAACTTAATCATATTTTTCTTAATGTATTTATAGCTAAACTAAGTCAGCCCAGCGATCGCATTTGGTGGGAAAATGTCTAATCATGCGATCGCTGCGCTTGAGGCGTTGATGGAAAACGGTACGAACCCACAGGTCTCAAATGTCATTGGCATATTATTTTGGTGTAAAGAAATGCATTTAATTCAGTCTGGGTTTTAAATAACCGAGACAGTTGCACACTTGAATGTTAGCGCTTAGGGTCTCAAAAGTGTGGGAAAGTAATGTATAAGAATATGTATGTTTGCATGCATGTCAATATGTATGCATTTATGTCAAACGTGTGAGAAAGCAATGTATAAGTATATGTATGTTTGCATGCATGTCAATATGTATGCATTTATACTGACCGTTTGTATTAGTATCTGTATGTATGTGCTTATGTCGACCGTTTTCCGTAACAGTATTAGCTCCCGGGTTCAAAGCCTGGGAGAAGTGTTTATGAAAAATAAATTTAATTAATTTAATAAAAAGAAGTCTGATGAGGAAATGTGGTGATTTCCGAAATAGTACTATAACTTCTACCATTAAAAACTGTAGTTGTTTTTTGACAAAAATCTTCCATAAACTGGTCTTGAGCTCAATAAAATTGTAAATTATTAACATTTACTAGGCCAACAGAAAAATAACAAACATTAAATGCAAGGATGAGCACGCCTTAAATGCATTCTAATATAAAGAAAATAACTTAAGTACAGAATTTTCAAATAAAACACAAACAACAACAACAACCACACAAACAAGTTAAATAGCGGCAGATCAGTTGCTCTTGTTTGTAGTTGGTTTGTTTAAGGAAGATGAAATAAACACATCAGCCAACTCGGCAAGTGTAGCACAATATGTAGCGTATTGGCTCTGCAATTCCGAGCTCCCGGGTTCAAAGCCTGGGAGAAGTGTTTATGAAAAACAATTTTAATTAATTTAATAAAAAGAAGTCTGATGAGGAAATGTGGTGATTTCCGAAATAGTACTATAATTTCTACCATTAAAAACTGTTGTTGTTTTTTCACAAAAATCTTCCATAAACTGGCCTTGAGCTCAATAAAATTGAAAATTATTAACATTTACTAGGCCAACAGAAAAATAACAAACATTTATATGCAAGGATGAGCACGCCTTAAATGCATTCTAATATAAAATAAATAACTTAAATACAGAATTTGCAAATAAAACACAAACAAGTTAAATAGTGGCAGATCAGTTGCTCTGGTTTGTAGTTGGTTTATTTAAGGAAGATGAAATAAACACAACAGCCAACTCGGCTAGCGTAGCACAATATGTAGCGTATTAGCTCTGCAACGACGAGCTCCCGGGTTCAAAGCCTGGGAGAAGTGGTTATGAAATATAAATTTAATTAATTTAATAAAAAGAAGTCTGATGAGGAAATGTGGTGATTTCCGAAATAGTACTATAATTTCCACCATTAAAAACTGTTGTTGTTTTTTCACAAAAATCTTCCATAAATTGGCCTTGAGCTCAATAAAATTGTAAATTATTAACATTTACTAGGCCTACAGAAAAATAACAAACATTTATATGCAAGGATGAGCACGCCTTAAATGCATTCTAATATAAAATGAATAACTTAAATACAGAATTTGCAAATAAAACAAAAAGAACAACCACACAAACAAGGTAAATAGCGGCAGATCAGTTGCTCTTGTTTGTAGTTGGTTTCTTAAAGGAAGATGAAATAAACACAACAGCCAACTCGGCCAGCGTAGCAAAATAATGTAGCGTATTGGCTCTGCAACTCCGAGCTCCCGGGTTCAAAGCCTGGGAGAAGTTGTTATGAAAAATAAATTTAATTAATTTAATAAAAAGAAGTCTGATGAGGAAATGTGGTGATTTCCGAAATAGTACTATAACTTCTACCATTAAAAATTGTTGTCGTTTTTTCACAAAAATCTTCCATAAACTGGTCTTGAGCTCAATAAAATTGTAAATTATTAACATTTACTAGGCCAACAGAAAAATAACAAACATTTATATGCAAGGATGAGCACGCCTTAAATGCATTCTAATATAAAATAAATAACTTAAATACAAAATTTGCAAATAAAACACAAACAAGTTAAAAATAACAAAACTTTATATGCAAGGTTGAGCACGCCTTAAATGCATTCTAATATAAAGTAAATAACTTAAATACAGAATTTGCAAATAAAACATAAACAACTTAAATAGCGGCAGATCAGTTGCTCTTGTTTGTAGTTGGTTTATTTAAGGAAGATGAAATAAACGCAACAGCCAACTCGGCTAGCGTAGCACAATATGTAGCGTATTAGCTCCCGGGTTCAAAGCCTGGGAGAAGTGTTTATGAAAAATAAATTTAATTAATTTAATAAAAAGAAGTCTGATGAGGAAATGTGGTGATTTCCGAAATAGTACTATAACTTCTACCATTAAAAACTGTAGTTGTTTTTTGACAAAAATCTTCCATAAACTGGTCTTGAGCTCAATAAAATTGTAAATTATTAACATTTACTAGGCCAACAGAAAAATAACAAACATTTAATGCAAGGATGAGCACGCCTTAAATGCATTCTAATATAAAGAAAATAACTTAAGTACAGAATTTTCAAATAAAACACAAACAACAACAACAACCACACAAACAAGTTAAATAGCGGCAGATCAGTTGCTCTTGTTTGTAGTTGGTTTGTTTAAGGAAGATGAAATCAACACAGCAGCCAACTCGGCAAGTGTAGCACAATATGTAGCGTATTGGCTCTGCAACTCCGAGCTCCCGGGTTCAAAGCCTGGGAGAAGTGTTTATGAAAAATAATTTTAATTAATTTAATAAAAAGAAGTCTGATGAGGAAATGTGGTGATTTCCGAAATATTACTATAACTTCTAATATTAAAAATTGTTAATTTAATGCAAGGATGAGCACGCCTTAAATGCAGTCTAATATAAAGAAAATAACTTAAGTATAGAATTTTCAAATAAAACACAAACAACAACCACAAAAACAAGTTAAATAGCGGCAGATCAGTTGCTCGTGTTTATAGTTGGTTTAGTTAAGGATGATGAAATAAACACAACAGCCAACTCGGCTAGCGTAGCACAATATGTAGCGTATTAGCTCCCGGATTCAAAGCCTGGGAGAAGTGGTTATGAAAACTAAATTTAATTAATTTAATAAAAAGAAGTCTGATGAGGAAATGTGGTGATTTCCGAAATAGTACTATAACTTCTACCATTAAAAACTGTTGTTGTTTTTTCACAAAAATCTTCCATAAACTGGCCTTGAGCTCAATAAAATTGTAAATTATTAACATTTACTAGGCCAACAGAAAAATAACAAACATTTAATGCAAGGATGAGCACGCCTTAAATGCATTCCAATATAAAGAAAATAACTTAAGTACAGAATTTTCAAATAAAACACAAACAACAACAACAACCACACAAACAAGTTAAATAGCGGCTGATCAGTTGCTCTTGTTTGCAGTTGGTTTGTTTAAGGACGATGAAATAAACACAACAGCCAACTCGGCTAGCGTAGCACAATATGTAGCGTATTAGCTCCCGGGTTCAAAGCCTGGGAGGAGTGTTTATGAAAAATAATTTTAATTAATTTAATAAAAAGAAGTCTGATGAGGAAATGTGGTGATTTCCGAAATAGTACTATAACTTCTACCATTAAAAACTGTTGTTGTTTTTTCACAAAAATCTTCCATAAACTGGCCTTGAGCTCAATAAAATTGTAAATTATTAACATTTACTAGGCCAACAGAAAAATAACAATCATTTATATGCAAGGATAAGCACGGCTTAAATGCATTCTAATATAAAATAAATAACTTTAATACACAAACAAGTTAAATAGCGGCAGATCAGTTGCTCTTGTTTGTAGTTGGTTTATTTAAGGATGATGAAATAAACACAACAGTCAACTCGGCTAGCGTAGCACAATATGTAGCGTATTGCCTCTGCAGCTCCGAGCTCCCGGGTTCAAAGCCTGGGAGAAGTGTTTATGAAAAATAATTTTAATTAATTTAATAAAAAGAAGTCTGATGAGGAAATGTGGTGATTTCCGAAATAGTACTATAATTTCTACCATTAAAAACTGTTGTTGTTTTTTCACAAAAATCTTCCATAAACTGGCCTTGAGCTCAATAAAATTGAAAATTATTAACATTTACTAGGCCAACAGAAAAATAACAAACATTTATATGCAAGGATGAGCACGCCTTAAATGCATTCTAATATAAAATAAATAACTTAAATACAGAATTTGCAAATAAAACACAAACAAGTTAAATAGTGGCAGATCAGTTGCTCTTGTTTGTAGTTGGTTTATTTAAGGAAGATGAAATAAACACAACAGCCAACTCGGCTAGCGTAGCACAATATGTAGCGTATTAGCTCTGCAACGACGAGCTCCCGGGTTCAAAGCCTGGGAGAAGTGGTTATGAATTATAAATTTAATTAATTTAATAAAAAGAAGTCTGATGAGGAAATGTGGTGATTTCCGAAATAGTACTATAATTTCCACCATTAAAAACTGTTGTTGTTTTTTCACAAAAGTCTTCCATAAACTGGCCTTGAGCTCAATAAAATTGTAAATTATTAACATTTACTAGGCCAACAGAAAAATAACAAACATTTATATGCAAGGATAAGCACGGCTTAAATGCATTCTAATATAAAATAAATAACTTTAATACACAAACAAGTTAAATAGCGGCAGATCAGTTGCTCTTCTTTGTAGTTGGTTTATTTAAGGATGATGAAATAAACACAACAGCCAACTCGGCTAGCGTAGCACAATATGTAGCGTATTAGCTCCCGGAATCAAAGCCTGGGAGAAGTGTTTATGAAAAATAAATTTAATTAATTTATTAAAAAGAAGTCTGATGAGGAAATGTGGTGATTTCCGAAATAGTACTATAACTTCTACCATTAAAAACTGTTGTTGTTTTTTTACAAAAATCTTCCATAAACTGGCCTTGATCTCAATAAAATTGTGAATTATTAGCATTTACTAGACCAATAGAAAAATAACAAAACTTTATATGCAAGGTTGAGCACGCCTTAAATGCATTCTAATATAAAGTAAATAACTTAAATACAGAATTTGCAAATAAAACATAAACAACTTAAATAGCGGCAGATCAGTTGCTCTTGTTTGTAGTTGGTTTATTTAAGGAAGATGAAATAAACGCAACAGCCAACTCGGCTAGCGTAGCACAATATGTAGCGTATTAGCTCCCGGGTTCAAAGCCTGGGAGAAGTGTTTATGAAAAATAAATTTAATTAATTTAATAAAAAGAAGTCTGATGAGGAAATGTGGTGATTTCCGAAATAGTACTATAACTTCTACCATTAAAAACTGTAGTTGTTTTTTGACAAAAATCTTCCATAAACTGGTCTTGAGCTCAATAAAATTGAAAATTATTAACATTTACTAGGCCAACAGAAAAATAAGAAACATTTAAATGCAAGGATGAGCACGCCTTAAATGCATTCTAATATAAAGTAAATAACTTAAATACAGAATTTGCAAATAAAACACAACAAAACAACCACACAAACAAGTTAAATAGCGGCAGATCAGTTGCTCTTGTTTGCAGTTGGTTTGTTTAAGGAAGATGAAATAAACACAGCAGCCAACTCGGCAAGTGTAGCACAATATGTAACGTATTGGCTCTGCAATTCCGAGCTCCCGGGTTCAAAGCCTGGGAGAAGTGTTTATGAAAAACAATTTTAATTAATTTAATAAAAAGAAGTCTGATGAGGAAATGTGGTGATTTCCGAAATAGTACTATAATTTATACCATTAAAAACTGTAGTTGTTTTTTCACAAAAATCTTCCATAAACTGGCCTTGAGCTCAATAAAATTGTAAATTATTAACATTTACTAGGCCAACAGAAAAATAACAAACATTTATATGCAAGGATAAGCACGGCTTAAATGCATTCTAATATAAAATAAATAACTTTAATACAAAATTTGCAAATAAAACACAAACAAGTTAAATAGCGGCTGATCAGTTGCTCTTGTTTGTAGTTGGTTTGTTTAAGGACGATGAAATAAACACAACAGCCAACTCGACTAGCGTAGCACAATATGTAGCGTATTAGCTCCCGGAATCAAAGCCTGGGAGAAGTGGTTATGAAAAATAAATTTAATTAATTTAATAAAAAGAAGTCTGATGAGAAAATGTGGTGATTTCCGAAATAGTACTATAACTTCTACCATTAAAAACTGTTGTTGTTTTTTTACAAAAATCTTCCATAAACTGGCCTTGATCTCAATAAAATTGTGAATTATTAGCATTTACTAGACCAATAGAAAAATAACAAAACTTTATATGCAAGGTTGAGCACGCCTTAAATGCATTCTAATATAAAGTAAATAACTTAAATACAGAATTTGCAAATAAAACATAAACAACTTAAATAGCGGCAGATCAGTTGCTCTTGTTTGTAGTTGGTTTATTTAAGGAAGATGAAATAAACGCAACAGCCAACTCGGCTAGCGTAGCACAATATGTAGCGTATTGCCTCTGCAGCTCCGAGCTCCCGGGTTCAAAGCCTGGGAGAAGTGTTTATGAAAAATAATTTTAATTAATTTAATAAAAAGAAGTTTGATGAGGAAATGTGGTGATTTCCGAAATAGTACTATAATTTCTACCATTAAAAACTGTTGTTGTTTTTTCACAAAAATCTTCCGTAAACTGGCCTTGAGCTCAATAAAATTGTGAATTATTAACATTTACCAGACCAATAGAAAAATAACAAAAATTTATATGCAAGGATGAGCACGCCTTAAATGCATTCTAATATAAAGAAAATAACTTAAATACAGAATTTATCAAATTAAACGCAAACAACAACCACACAAACAAGTTAAATAGCGGCTGATCAGTTGCTCTTGTTTGTAGTTGGTTTGTTTAAGGACGATGAAATAAACACAACAGCCAACTCGGCTAGCGTAGCACAATATGTAGCGTATTAGCTCTGCAACGACGAGCTCCCGGGTTCAAAGCCTGGGAGAAGGGCTTATGAAAAATAAATTTAATTAAATTAATAAAAAGAAGTCTGATGAGGAAATGTGGTGATTTCCGAAATATTACTATAACTTCTAATATTAAAAATTGTTAATTTAATGCAAGGATGAGCACGCCTTAAATGCAGTCTAATATAAAGAAAATAACTTAAGTATAGAATTTTCAAATAAAACACAAACAACAACCACAAAAACAAGTTAAATAGCGGCAGATCAGTTGCTCGTGTTTATAGTTGGTTTAGTTAAGGATGATGAAATAAACACAACAGCCAACTCGGCTAGCGTAGCACAATATGTAGCGTATTAGCTCCCGGATTCAAAGCCTGGGAGAAGTGGTTATGAAAACTAAATTTAATTAATTTAATAAAAAGAAGTCTGATGAGGAAATGTGGTGATTTCCGAAATAGTACTATAACTTCTACCATTAAAAACTGTTGTTGTTTTTTCACAAAAATCTTCCATAAACTGGCCTTGAGCTCAATAAAATTGTAAATTATTAACATTTACTAGGCCAACAGAAAAATAACAAACATTTAATGCAAGGATGAGCACGCCTTAAATGCATTCCAATATAAAGAAAATAACTTAAGTACAGAATTTTCAAATAAAACACAAACAACAACAACAACCACACAAACAAGTTAAATAGCGGCTGATCAGTTGCTCTTGTTTGCAGTTGGTTTGTTTAAGGACGATGAAATAAACACAACAGCCAACTCGGCTAGCGTAGCACAATATGTAGCGTATTAGCTCCCGGGTTCAAAGCCTGGGAGGAGTGTTTATGAAAAATAATTTTAATTAATTTAATAAAAAGAAGTCTGATGAGGAAATGTGGTGATTTCCGAAATAGTACTATAACTTCTACCATTAAAAACTGTTGTTGTTTTTTCACAAAAATCTTCCATAAACTGGCCTTGAGCTCAATAAAATTGTAAATTATTAACATTTACTAGGCCAACAGAAAAATAACAATCATTTATATGCAAGGATAAGCACGGCTTAAATGCATTCTAATATAAAATAAATAACTTTAATACACAAACAAGTTAAATAGCGGCAGATCAGTTGCTCTTGTTTGTAGTTGGTTTATTTAAGGATGATGAAATAAACACAACAGTCAACTCGGCTAGCGTAGCACAATATGTAGCGTATTGCCTCTGCAGCTCCGAGCTCCCGGGTTCAAAGCCTGGGAGAAGTGTTTATGAAAAATAATTTTAATTAATTTAATAAAAAGAAGTCTGATGAGGAAATGTGGTGATTTCCGAAATAGTACTATAATTTCTACCATTAAAAACTGTTGTTGTTTTTTCACAAAAATCTTCCATAAACTGGCCTTGAGCTCAATAAAATTGAAAATTATTAACATTTACTAGGCCAACAGAAAAATAACAAACATTTATATGCAAGGATGAGCACGCCTTAAATGCATTCTAATATAAAATAAATAACTTAAATACAGAATTTGCAAATAAAACACAAACAAGTTAAATAGTGGCAGATCAGTTGCTCTTGTTTGTAGTTGGTTTATTTAAGGAAGATGAAATAAACACAACAGCCAACTCGGCTAGCGTAGCACAATATGTAGCGTATTAGCTCTGCAACGACGAGCTCCCGGGTTCAAAGCCTGGGAGAAGTGGTTATGAATTATAAATTTAATTAATTTAATAAAAAGAAGTCTGATGAGGAAATGTGGTGATTTCCGAAATAGTACTATAATTTCCACCATTAAAAACTGTTGTTGTTTTTTCACAAAAGTCTTCCATAAACTGGCCTTGAGCTCAATAAAATTGTAAATTATTAACATTTACTAGGCCAACAGAAAAATAACAAACATTTATATGCAAGGATAAGCACGGCTTAAATGCATTCTAATATAAAATAAATAACTTTAATACACAAACAAGTTAAATAGCGGCAGATCAGTTGCTCTTCTTTGTAGTTGGTTTATTTAAGGATGATGAAATAAACACAACAGCCAACTCGGCTAGCGTAGCACAATATGTAGCGTATTAGCTCCCGGAATCAAAGCCTGGGAGAAGTGTTTATGAAAAATAAATTTAATTAATTTATTAAAAAGAAGTCTGATGAGGAAATGTGGTGATTTCCGAAATAGTACTATAACTTCTACCATTAAAAACTGTTGTTGTTTTTTTACAAAAATCTTCCATAAACTGGCCTTGATCTCAATAAAATTGTGAATTATTAGCATTTACTAGACCAATAGAAAAATAACAAAACTTTATATGCAAGGTTGAGCACGCCTTAAATGCATTCTAATATAAAGTAAATAACTTAAATACAGAATTTGCAAATAAAACATAAACAACTTAAATAGCGGCAGATCAGTTGCTCTTGTTTGTAGTTGGTTTATTTAAGGAAGATGAAATAAACGCAACAGCCAACTCGGCTAGCGTAGCACAATATGTAGCGTATTAGCTCCCGGGTTCAAAGCCTGGGAGAAGTGTTTATGAAAAATAAATTTAATTAATTTAATAAAAAGAAGTCTGATGAGGAAATGTGGTGATTTCCGAAATAGTACTATAACTTCTACCATTAAAAACTGTAGTTGTTTTTTGACAAAAATCTTCCATAAACTGGTCTTGAGCTCAATAAAATTGAAAATTATTAACATTTACTAGGCCAACAGAAAAATAAGAAACATTTAAATGCAAGGATGAGCACGCCTTAAATGCATTCTAATATAAAGTAAATAACTTAAATACAGAATTTGCAAATAAAACACAACAAAACAACCACACAAACAAGTTAAATAGCGGCAGATCAGTTGCTCTTGTTTGCAGTTGGTTTGTTTAAGGAAGATGAAATAAACACAGCAGCCAACTCGGCAAGTGTAGCACAATATGTAACGTATTGGCTCTGCAATTCCGAGCTCCCGGGTTCAAAGCCTGGGAGAAGTGTTTATGAAAAACAATTTTAATTAATTTAATAAAAAGAAGTCTGATGAGGAAATGTGGTGATTTCCGAAATAGTACTATAATTTATACCATTAAAAACTGTAGTTGTTTTTTCACAAAAATCTTCCATAAACTGGCCTTGAGCTCAATAAAATTGTAAATTATTAACATTTACTAGGCCAACAGAAAAATAACAAACATTTATATGCAAGGATAAGCACGGCTTAAATGCATTCTAATATAAAATAAATAACTTTAATACAAAATTTGCAAATAAAACACAAACAAGTTAAATAGCGGCTGATCAGTTGCTCTTGTTTGTAGTTGGTTTGTTTAAGGACGATGAAATAAACACAACAGCCAACTCGACTAGCGTAGCACAATATGTAGCGTATTAGCTCCCGGAATCAAAGCCTGGGAGAAGTGGTTATGAAAAATAAATTTAATTAATTTAATAAAAAGAAGTCTGATGAGAAAATGTGGTGATTTCCGAAATAGTACTATAACTTCTACCATTAAAAACTGTTGTTGTTTTTTTACAAAAATCTTCCATAAACTGGCCTTGATCTCAATAAAATTGTGAATTATTAGCATTTACTAGACCAATAGAAAAATAACAAAACTTTATATGCAAGGTTGAGCACGCCTTAAATGCATTCTAATATAAAGTAAATAACTTAAATACAGAATTTGCAAATAAAACATAAACAACTTAAATAGCGGCAGATCAGTTGCTCTTGTTTGTAGTTGGTTTATTTAAGGAAGATGAAATAAACGCAACAGCCAACTCGGCTAGCGTAGCACAATATGTAGCGTATTGCCTCTGCAGCTCCGAGCTCCCGGGTTCAAAGCCTGGGAGAAGTGTTTATGAAAAATAATTTTAATTAATTTAATAAAAAGAAGTTTGATGAGGAAATGTGGTGATTTCCGAAATAGTACTATAATTTCTACCATTAAAAACTGTTGTTGTTTTTTCACAAAAATCTTCCGTAAACTGGCCTTGAGCTCAATAAAATTGTGAATTATTAACATTTACCAGACCAATAGAAAAATAACAAAAATTTATATGCAAGGATGAGCACGCCTTAAATGCATTCTAATATAAAGAAAATAACTTAAATACAGAATTTATCAAATTAAACGCAAACAACAACCACACAAACAAGTTAAATAGCGGCTGATCAGTTGCTCTTGTTTGTAGTTGGTTTGTTTAAGGACGATGAAATAAACACAACAGCCAACTCGGCTAGCGTAGCACAATATGTAGCGTATTAGCTCCCGGGTTCAAAGCCTGGGAGAAGGGCTTATGAAAAATAAATTTAATTAAATTAATAAAAAGAAGTCTGATGAGAAAATGTGGTGATTTCCGAAATAGTACTATAACTTCTACCATTAAAAACTGTTGTTGTTTTTTTAC
The DNA here is from genome assembly GCA_963971545.1 of Philophylla caesio. Lineage (NCBI taxonomy): Eukaryota > Metazoa > Arthropoda > Insecta > Diptera > Tephritidae > Philophylla > Philophylla caesio. The sequence goes on from OZ020604.1 coordinate 131,736,405, forward strand.
AAAAATCTTCCATAAACTGGCCTTGATCTCAATAAAATTGTGAATTATTAGCATTTACTAGACCAATAGAAAAATAACAAAACTTTATATGCAAGGTTGAGCACGCCTTAAATGCATTCTAATATAAAGTAAATAACTTAAATACAGAATTTGCAAATAAAACATAAACAACTTAAATAGCGGCAGATCAGTTGCTCTTGTTTGTAGTTGGTTTATTTAAGGAAGATGAAATAAACGCAACAGCCAACTCGGCTAGCGTAGCACAATATGTAGCGTATTAGCTCCCGGGTTCAAAGCCTGGGAGAAGTGTTTATGAAAAATAAATTTAATTAATTTAATAAAAAGAAGTCTGATGAGGAAATGTGGTGATTTCCGAAATAGTACTATAACTTCTACCATTAAAAACTGTAGTTGTTTTTTGACAAAAATCTTCCATAAACTGGTCTTGAGCTCAATAAAATTGAAAATTATTAACATTTACTAGGCCAACAGAAAAATAAGAAACATTTAAATGCAAGGATGAGCACGCCTTAAATGCATTCTAATATAAAGTAAATAACTTAAATACAGAATTTGCAAATAAAACACAACAAAACAACCACACAAACAAGTTAAATAGCGGCAGATCAGTTGCTCTTGTTTGCAGTTGGTTTGTTTAAGGAAGATGAAATAAACACAGCAGCCAACTCGGCAAGTGTAGCACAATATGTAACGTATTGGCTCTGCAATTCCGAGCTCCCGGGTTCAAAGCCTGGGAGAAGTGTTTATGAAAAACAATTTTAATTAATTTAATAAAAAGAAGTCTGATGAGGAAATGTGGTGATTTCCGAAATAGTACTATAATTTATACCATTAAAAACTGTTGTTGTTTTTTCACAAAAGTCTTCCATAAACTGGCCTTGATCTCAATAAAATTGTGAATTATTAGCATTTACTAGACCAATAGAAAAATAACAAAACTTTATATGCAAGGTTGAGCACGCCTTAAATGCATTCTAATATAAAGTAAATAACTTAAATACAGAATTTGCAAATAAAACATAAACAACTTAAATAGCGGCAGATCAGTTGCTCTTGTTTGTAGTTGGTTTATTTAAGGAAGATGAAATAAACGCAACAGCCAACTCGGCTAGCGTAGCACAATATGTAGCGTATTAGCTCCCGGGTTCAAAGCCTGGGAGAAGTGTTTATGAAAAATAAATTTAATTAATTTAATAAAAAGAAGTCTGATGAGGAAATGTGGTGATTTCCGAAATAGTACTATAACTTCTACCATTAAAAACTGTAGTTGTTTTTTGACAAAAATCTTCCATAAACTGGTCTTGAGCTCAATAAAATTGTAAATTATTAACATTTACTAGGCCAACAGAAAAATAAGAAACATTTAAATGCAAGGATGAGCACGCCTTAAATGCATTCTAATATAAAGTAAATAACTTAAATACAGAATTTGCAAATAAAACACAACAAAACAACCACACAAACAAGTTAAATAGCGGCAGATCAGTTGCTCTTGTTTGCAGTTGGTTTGTTTAAGGAAGATGAAATAAACACAGCAGCCAACTCGGCAAGTGTAGCACAATATGTAACGTATTGGCTCTGCAATTCCGAGCTCCCGGGTTCAAAGCCTGGGAGAAGTGTTTATGAAAAACAATTTTAATTAATTTAATAAAAAGAAGTCTGATGAGGAAATGTGGTGATTTCCGAAATAGTACTATAATTTATACCATTAAAAACTGTTGTTGTTTTTTCACAAAAGTCTTCCATAAACTGGCCTTGAGCTCAATAAAATTGTAAATTATTAACATTTACTAGGCCAACAGAAAAATAACAAACATTTATATGCAAGGATAAGCACGGCTTAAATGCATTCTAATATAAAATAAATAACTTTAATACAAAATTTGCAAATAAAACACAAACAAGTTAAATAGCGGCTGATCAGTTGCTCTTGTTTGTAGTTGGTTTGTTTAAGGACGATGAAATAAACACAACAGCCAACTCGGCTAGCGTAGCACAATATGTAGCGTATTAGCTCCCGGAATCAAAGCCTGGGAGAAGTGGTTATGAAAAATAAATTTAATTAATTTAATAAAAAGAAGTCTGATGAGAAAATGTGGGCATTTCCGAAATAGTACTATAACTTCTACCATTAAAAACTGTTGTTGTTTTTTTACAAAAATCTTCCATAAACTGGCCTTGATCTCAATAAAATTGTGAATTATTAGCATTTACTAGACCAATAGAAAAATAACAAAACTTTATATGCAAGGTTGAGCACGCCTTAAATGCATTCTAATATAAAGTAAATAACTTAAATACAGAATTTGCAAATAAAACATAAACAACTTAAATAGCGGCAGATCAGTTGCTCTTGTTTGTAGTTGGTTTATTTAAGGAAGATGAAATAAACGCAACAGCCAACTCGGCTAGCGTAGCACAATATGTAGCGTATTGCCTCTGCAGCTCCGAGCTCCCGGGTTCAAAGCCTGGGAGAAGTGTTTATGAAAAATAATTTTAATTAATTTAATAAAAAGAAGTCTGATGAGGAAATGTGGTGATTTCCGAAATAGTACTATAATTTCTACCATTAAAAACTGTTGTTGTTTTTTCACAAAAATCTTCCGTAAACTGGCCTTGAGCTCAATAAAATTGTGAATTATTAACATTTACCAGACCAATAGAAAAATAACAAATATTTATATGCAAGGATGAGCACGCCTTAAATGCATTCTAATATAAAGAAAATAACTTAAATACAGAATTTATCAAATTAAACGCAAACAACAACCACACAAACAAGTTAAATAGCGGCTGATCAGTTGCTCTTGTTTGTAGTTGGTTTGTTTAAGGACGATGAAATAAACACAACAGCCAACTCGGCTAGCGTAGCACAATATGTAGCGTATTAGCTCCCGGGTTCAAAGCCTGGGAGAAGGGCTTATGAAAAATAAATTTAATTAAATTAATAAAAAGAAGTCTGATGAGGAAATGTAGTGATTTCCGAAATAGTACTATAACTTCTACCATTAAAAACTGTTGTTGTTTTTTCACAAAAATCTTCCATAAACTTGTATTGAGCTCAATAAAATTGTGAATTAATAGCATTTACTAGACCAATAGAAAAATAACAAAAATTTATATGCAAGGTTGAGCACGCCTTAAATGCATTATAATATAAAGTAAATGACTTAAATACAGAATTTGCAAATAAAACATAAACAACTTAAATAGCGGCAGATCAGTTGCTCTTGTTTGTAGTTGGTTTATTTAAGGAAGATGAAATAAACACAACAGCCAACTCGGCTGGGGTACCACAATATGTAGCGTATTGGCTCTGCAACTCCGAGCTCCCGGGTTCAAAGCCTGGGAGAAGTGTTTATGAAAAATAATTTTAATTAATTTAATAAAAAGAAGTCTGATGAGGAAATGTGGTGATTTCCGAAATAGTACTATAACTTCTACCATTAAAAATTGTTGTTCTTTTTTCACAAATATCTTCCATGAACTGGCCTTGAGCTCAATAAAATTGTAAATTATTAACATTTACTAGGCCAACAGAAAAATAACAAACATTTATATGCAAGGTTGAGCACGCCTTAAATGCATTATAATATAAAGTTAATAACTTAAAAACAGAATTTGCAAATAAAACACAAACAACAACCACACAAACAAGTTAAATAGCGGCTGATCAATAGCTCTTGTTTGTAGTTGGTTTGTTTAAGGAAGATGAAATAAACACAACAGCCAACTAGGCAAGTGTAGCACAATATGTAGGGTATTGGCTCTGCACCTCCGAATTCCCGGGTTCAAAGCCTGGGAGAAGTGTTTATGAAAAATAAATTTAATTAATTTAATAAAAAGAAGTCTGATGAGGAAATGTGGTGATTTCCGAAATAGTACTATAACTTCTACCATTAAAAACTGTAGTTGTTTTTTGACAAAAATCTTCCATAAACTGGTCTTGAGCTCAATACAATTGTAAATTATTAACATTTACTAGGCCAACAGAAAAATAACAAACATTTAATGCAAGGATGAGCACGCCTTAAATGCATTCTAATATAAAGAAAATAACTTAAATACAGAATTTGCAAATTAAACATAAACAACAACCACACAAACAAGTTAAATAGCGGCTGATCAGTTGCTCTTGTTTGTAGTTGGTTTGTTTAAGGAAGATGAAATAAACACATCAGCCAACTCGGCAAGTGTAGCACAATATGTAGCGTATTGCCTCTGCAGCTCCGAGCTCCCGGGTTCAAAGCCTGGGAGAAGTGTTTATGAAAAATAATTTTAATTAATTTAATAAAAAGAAGTCTGATGAGGAAATGTGGTGATTTCCGAAATAGTACTATAATTTCTACCATTAAAAACTGTTGTTGTTTTTTCACAAAAATCTTCCATAAACTGGCCTTGAGCTCAATAAAATTGAAAATTATTAACATTTACTAGGCCAACAGAAAAATAACAAACATTTATATGCAAGGATGAGCACGCCTTAAATGCATTCTAATATAAAATAAATAACTTAAATACAGAATTTGCAAATAAAACACAAACAAGTTAAATAGTGGCAGATCAGTTGCTCTGGTTTGTAGTTGGTTTATTTAAGGAAGATGAAATAAACACAACAGCCAACTCGGCTAGCGTAGCACAATATGTAGCGTATTAGCTCTGCAACGACGAGCTCCCGGGTTCAAAGCCTGGGAGAAGTGGTTATGAAATATAAATTTAATTAATTTAATAAAAAGAAGTCTGATGAGGAAATGTGGTGATTTCCGAAATAGTACTATAATTTCTACCATTAAAAACTGTTGTTGTTTTTTCACAAAAATCTTCCGTAAACTGGCCTTGAGCTCAATAAAATTGTGAATTATTAACATTTACCAGACCAATAGAAAAATAACAAATATTTATATGCAAGGATGAGCACGCCTTAAATGCATTCTAATATAAAGAAAATAACTTAAATACAGAATTTATCAAATTAAACGCAAACAACAACCACACAAACAAGTTAAATAGCGGCTGATCAGTTGCTCTTGTTTGTAGTTGGTTTGTTTAAGGACGATGAAATAAACACAACAGCCAACTCGGCTAGCGTAGCACAATATGTAGCGTATTAGCTCCCGGGTTCAAAGCCTGGGAGAAGGGCTTATGAAAAATAAATTTAATTAAATTAATAAAAAGAAGTCTGATGAGGAAATGTAGTGATTTCCGAAATAGTACTATAACTTCTACCATTAAAAACTGTTGTTGTTTTTTCACAAAAATCTTCCATAAACTTGTATTGAGCTCAATAAAATTGTGAATTAATAGCATTTACTAGACCAATAGAAAAATAACAAAAATTTATATGCAAGGTTGAGCACGCCTTAAATGCATTATAATATAAAGTAAATGACTTAAATACAGAATTTGCAAATAAAACATAAACAACTTAAATAGCGGCAGATCAGTTGCTCTTGTTTGTAGTTGGTTTATTTAAGGAAGATGAAATAAACACAACAGCCAACTCGGCTGGGGTAGCACAATATGTAGCGTATTGGCTCTGCAACTCCGAGCTCCCGGGTTCAAAGCCTGGGAGAAGTGTTTATGAAAAATAATTTTAATTAATTTAATAAAAAGAAGTCTGATGAGGAAATGTGGTGATTTCCGAAATAGTACTATAACTTCTACCATTAAAAATTGTTGTTCTTTTTTCACAAATATCTTCCATGAACTGGCCTTGAGCTCAATAAAATTGTAAATTATTAACATTTACTAGGCCAACAGAAAAATAACAAACATTTATATGCAAGGTTGAGCACGCCTTAAATGCATTATAATATAAAGTTAATAACTTAAAAACAGAATTTGCAAATAAAACACAAACAACAACCACACAAACAAGTTAAATAGCGGCTGATCAATAGCTCTTGTTTGTAGTTGGTTTGTTTAAGGAAGATGAAATAAACACAACAGCCAACTAGGCAAGTGTAGCACAATATGTAGGGTATTGGCTCTGCACCTCCGAATTCCCGGGTTCAAAGCCTGGGAGAAGTGTTTATGAAAAATAAATTTAATTAATTTAATAAAAAGAAGTCTGATGAGGAAATGTGGTGATTTCCGAAATAGTACTATAACTTCTACCATTAAAAACTGTAGTTGTTTTTTGACAAAAATCTTCCATAAACTGGTCTTGAGCTCAATACAATTGTAAATTATTAACATTTACTAGGCCAACAGAAAAATAACAAACATTTAATGCAAGGATGAGCACGCCTTAAATGCATTCTAATATAAATAAAATAACTTAAATACAGAATTTGCAAATTAAACATAAACAACAACCACACAAACAAGTTAAATAGCGGCTGATCAGTTGCTCTTGTTTGTAGTTGGTTTGTTTAAGGAAGATGAAATAAACACATCAGCCAACTCGGCAAGTGTAGCACAATATGTAGCGTATTGCCTCTGCAGCTCCGAGCTCCCGGGTTCAAAGCCTGGGAGAAGTGTTTATGAAAAATAATTTTAATTAATTTAATAAAAAGAAGTCTGATGAGGAAATGTGGTGATTTCCGAAATAGTACTATAATTTCTACCATTAAAAACTGTTGTTGTTTTTTCACAAAAATCTTCCATAAACTGGCCTTGAGCTCAATAAAATTGAAAATTATTAACATTTACTAGGCCAACAGAAAAATAACAAACATTTATATGCAAGGATGAGCACGCCTTAAATGCATTCTAATATAAAATAAATAACTTAAATACAGAATTTGCAAATAAAACACAAACAAGTTAAATAGTGGCAGATCAGTTGCTCTGGTTTGTAGTTGGTTTATTTAAGGAAGATGAAATAAACACAACAGCCAACTCGGCTAGCGTAGCACAATATGTAGCGTATTAGCTCTGCAACGACGAGCTCCCGGGTTCAAAGCCTGGGAGAAGTGGTTATGAAATATAAATTTAATTAATTTAATAAAAAGAAGTCTGATGAGGAAATGTGGTGATTTCCGAAATAGTACTATAATTTCCACCATTAAAAACTGTTGTTGTTTTTTCACAAAAGTCTTCCATAAACTGGCCTTGAGCTCAATAAAATTGTAAATTATTAACATTTACTAGGCCAACAGAAAAATAACAAACATTTATATGCAAGGATAAGCACGGCTTAAATGCATTCTAATATAAAATAAATAACTTTAATACACAAACAAGTTAAATAGCGGCAGATCAGTTGCTCTTGTTTGTAGTTGGTTTATTTAAGGATGATGAAATAAACACAACAGTCAACTCGGCTAGCGTAGCACAATATGTAGCGTATTAGCTCCCGGAATCAAAGCCTGGGAGAAGTGGTTATGAAAAATAAATTTAATTAATTTATTAAAAAGAAGTCTGATGAGGAAATGTGGTGATTTCCGAAATAGTACTATAACTTCTACCATTAAAAAATTTTGTTGTTTTTTCACAAAAATCTTCCATAAACTGGCCTTGAGCTCAATAAAATTGTGAATTATTAGCATTTACTAGACCAATAGAAAAATAACAAAAATGTATATGCAAGGTTGAGCACGCCTTAAATGCATTCTAATATAAAGTAAATAACTTAAATACAGAATTTGCAAAAAAAACATAAACAACTGAAATAGCGGCAGATCAGTTGCTCTTGTTTGTAGTTGGTTTATTTAAGGAAGATGAAATAAACGCAACAGCCAACTCGGCTAGCGTGGCACAATATGTAGCGTATTAGCTCTGCAACTACGAGCCCCCGGGTTCAAAGCCTGGGAGAAGTGGTTATGAAAAATAAATTAAATTCATTTAATAAAAAAAGTCTGATGAGGAAATGTGGTGATTTCCGAAATAGTACTATAACTTCTACCGTTAAAAACTGTTGTTGTTTTTTCACAAAAATCTTCCATAAACTGGCCTTGAGCTCAATAAAATTGTGAATTATTAACATTTACCAGACCAATAGAAAAATAACAAATATTTATATGCAAGGATGAGCACGCCTTAAATGCATTCTAATATAAAGAAAATAACTTAAATACAGAATTTGCAAATTAAACATAAACAACAACCACACAAACAAGTTAAATAGCGGCTGATCAGTTGCTCTTGTTTGTAGTTGGTTTGTTTAAGGACGATGAAATAAACACAACAGCCAACTCGGCTAGCGTAGCACAATATGTAGCGTATTGGCTCTGCAACTCCGAGCTCCCGGGTTCAAAGCCTGGGAGAAGTGTTTATGAAAAATAATTTTAATTAATTTAATAAAAAGAAGTCTGATGAGGAAATGTGGTGATTTCCGAAATAGTACTATAACTTCTACCATTAAAAACTGTTGTTGTTTTTTCACAAAAATCTTCCATAAACTGGTCTTGAGCTCAATAAAATTGTAAATTATTAACATTTACTAGGCCAACAGAAAAATAACAAACATTTAATGCAAGGATGAGCACGCCTTAAATGCATTCCAATATAAAGAAAATAACTTAAGTACAGAATTTTCAAATAAAACACAAACAACAACAACAACCACACAAACAAGTTAAATAGCGGCTGATCAGTTGCTCATGTTTGCAGTTGGTTTGTTTAAGGACGATGAAATAAACACAACAGCCAACTCGGCTAGCGTAGCACAATATGTAGCGTATTAGCTCCCGGGTTCAAAGCCTGGGAGAAGTGTTTATGAAAAATCATTTTAATTAATTTAATAAAAAGAAGTCTGATGAGGAAATGTGGTGATTTCCGAAATAGTACTATAACTTCTACCATTAAAAACTGTTGTTGTTTTTTCACAAAAATCTTCCATAAACTGGCCTTGAGCTCAATAAAATTGTAAATTATTAACATTTACTAGGCCAACAGAAAAATAACAAACATTTAATGCAAGGATGAGCACGCCTTAAATGCATTCTAATATAAAGTTAATAACTTAAAAACAGAATTTGCAAATAAAACACAAACAACAACCACACAAACAAGTTAAATAGCGGCAGATCAATTGCTCTTGTTTGTAGTTGGTTTGTTTAAGGAAGATGAAATAAACACAACAGCCAACTAGGCAAGTGTAGCACAATATGTAGCGTATTAGCTCCCGGGTTTAAAGCCTGGGAGAAGTGTTTATGAAAAATAATTTTAATTAATTTAATAAAAAGAAGTCTGATGAGGAAATGTGGTGATTTCCGAAATAGTACTATAACTTCTACCATTAAAAACTGTTGTTGTTTTTTCACAAAAATCTTCCATAAACTGGCCTTGAGCTCAATAAAATTGTAAATTATTAACATTTACTAGGCCAACAGAAAAATAACAAACATTTAATGCAAGGATGAGCACGCCTTAAATGCATTCCAATATAAAGAAAATAACTTAAGTACAGAATTTTCAAATAAAACACAAACAACAACAACAACCACACAAACAAGTTAAATAGCGGCAGATCAGTTGCTCTTGTTTGTAGTTGGTTTGTTTAAGGAAGATGAAATCAACACAGCAGCCAACTCGGCAAGTGTAGCACAATATGTAGCGTATTGCCTCTGCAACTCCGAGCTCCCGGGTTCAAAGCCTGGGAGAAGTGTTTATGAAAAATAAATTTAATTAATTTATTAAAAAGAAGTCTGATGAGGAAATGTGGTGATTTCCGAAATAGTAGTATAACTTCTACCATTAAAAACTGTTGTCGTTTTTTCACAAAAATCTTCCATAAACTGGCCTTGAGCTCAATAAAATTGTGAATTATTAGCATTTACTAGACCAATAGAAAAATAACAAAAATGTATATGCAAGGTTGAGCACGCCTTAAATGCATTCTAATATAAAGTAAATAACTTAAATACAGAATTTGCAAATAAAACATAAACAACTGAAATAGCGGCAGATCAGTTGCTCTTGTTGCTAGTTGGTTTATTTAAGGAAGATGAAATAAACGCAACAGCCAACTCGGCTAGCGTAGCACAATATGTAGCGTATTAGCTCTGCAACTACGAGCTCCCGGGTTCAAAGCCTGGGAGAAGTGGTTATGAAAAATAAATTAAATTCATTTAATAAAAAAAGTCTGATGAGGAAATGTGGTGATTTCCGAAATAGTACTATAACTTCTACCATTAAAAACTGTTGTTGTTTTTTCAGAAAAATCTTCCATAAACTGGCCTTGAGCTCAATAAAATTGTGAATTATTAACATTTACCAGACCAATAGAAAAATAACAAATATTTATATGCAAGGATGAGCACGCCTTAAATGCATCCTAATATAAAGAAAATAACTTAAATACAGAATTTGCAAATTAAACATAAACAACAACCACACAAACAAGTTAAATAGCGGCTGATCAGTTGCTCTTGTTTGTAGTTGGTTTGTTTAAGGACGATGAAATAAACACAACAGCCAACTCGGCTAGCGTAGCACAATATGTAGCGTATTAGCTCCCGGGTTCAAAGCCTGGGAGAAGTGTTTATGAAAAATAAATTTAATTAATTTAATAAAAAGTAGTCTGATGAGGAAATGTGGTGATTTCCGAAATAGTACTATAACTTCTACCATTAAAAACTTTAGTTGTTTTTTGACAAAAATCTTCCATAAACTGGTCTTGAGCTCAATAAAATTGTAAATTATTAACATTTACTAGGCCAACAGAAAAATAACAAACATTTAATGCAAGGATGAGCACGCCTTAAATGCATTCTAATATAAAGAAAATAACTTAAGTACAGAATTTTCAAATAAAACACAAACAACAACAACAACCACACAAACAAGTTAAATAGCGGCAGATCAGTTGCTCTTGTTTGTAGTTGGTTTGTTTAAGGAAGATGAAATAAACACATCAGCCAACTCGGCAAGTGTAGCACAATATGTAGCGTATTGGCTCTGCAGCTCCGAGCTCCCGGGTTCAAAGCCTGGGAGAAGTGTTTATGAAAAATAATTTTAATTAATTTAATAAAAAGAAGTCTGATGAGGAAATGTGGTGATTTCCGAAATAGTACTATAATTTCTACCATTTAAAACTGTTGTTGTTTTTTCACAAAAATCTTCCATAAACTGGCCTTGAGCTCAATAAAATTGAAAATTATTAACATTTACTAGGCCAACAGAAAAAAAACAAACATTTATATGCAAGGATGAGCACGCCTTAAATGCATTCTAATATAAAATAAATAACTTAAATACAGAATTTGCAAATAAAACACAAACAAGTTAAATAGTGGCAGATCAGTTGCTCTGGTTTGTAGTTGGTTTATTTAAGGAAGATGAAAAAAACACAACAGCCAACTCGGCTAGCGTAGCACAATATGTAGCGTATTAGCTCTGCAACGACGAGCTCCCGGGTTCAAAGCCTGGGAGAAGTGGTTATGAAATATAAATTTAATTAATTTAATAAAAAGTAGTCTGATGAGGAAATGTGGTGATTTCCGAAATAGTACTATAATTTCCACCATTAAAAACTGTTGTTGTTTTTTCACAAAAGTCTTCCATAAACTGGCCTTGAGCTCAATAAAATTGTAAATTATTAACATTTACTAGGCCAACAGAAAAATAACAAACATTTATATGCAAGGATAAGCACGGCTTAAATGCATTCTAATATAAAATAAATAACTTTAATACACAAACAAGTTAAATAGCGGCAGATCAGTTGCTCTTGTTTGTAGTTGGTTTATTTAAGGATGATGAAATAAACACAACAGTCAACTCGGCTAGCGTAGCACAATATGTAGCGTATTAGCTCCCGGAATCAAAGCCTGGGAGAAGTGGTTATGAAAAATAAATTTAATTAATTTATTAAAAAGAAGTCTGATGAGGAAATGTGGTGATTTCCGAAATAGTAGTATAACTTCTACCATTAAAAACTGTTGTTGTTTTTTCACAAAAATCTTCCATAAACTGGCCTTGAGCTCAATAAAATTGTGAATTATTAGCATTTACTAGACCAATAGAAAAATAACAAAAATGTATATGCAAGGTTGAGCACGCCTTAAATGCATTCTAATATAAAGTAAATAACTTAAATACAGAATTTGCAAATAAAACATAAACAACTGAAATAGCGGCAGATCAGTTGCTCTTGTTTGTAGTTGGTTTATTTAAGGAAGATGAAATAAACGCAACAGCCAACTCGGCTAGCGTAGCACAATATGTAGCGTATTAGCTCTGCAACTACGAGCCCCCGGGTTCAAAGCCTGGGAGAAGTGGTTATGAAAAATAAATTAAATTCATTTAATAAAAAAAGTCTGATGAGGAAATGTGGTGATTTCCGAAATAGTACTATAACTTCTACCGTTAAAAACTGTTGTTGTTTTTTCACAAAAATCTTCCATAAACTGGCCTTGAGCTCAATAAAATTGTGAATTATTAACATTTACCAGACCAATAGAAAAATAACAAAAATTTATATGCAAGGATGAGCACGCCTTAAATGCATTCTAATATAAAGAAAATAACTTAAATACAGAATTTGCAAATTAAACATAAACAACAACCACACAAACAAGTTAAATAGCGGCTGATCAGTTGCTCTTGTTTGTAGTTGGTTTGTTTAAGGACGATGAAATAAACACAACAGCCAACTCGGCTAGCGTAGCACAATATGTAGCGTATTGGCTCTGCAACTCCGAGCTCCCGGGTTCAAAGCCTGGGAGAAGTGTTTATGAAAAATAATTTTAATTAATTTAATAAAAAGAAGTCTGATGAGGAAATGTGGTGATTTCCGAAATAGTACTATAACTTCTACCATTAAAAACTGTTGTTGTTTTTTCACAAAAATCTTCCATAAACTGGTCTTGAGCTCAATAAAATTGTAAATTATTAACATTTACTAGGCCAACAGAAAAATAACAAACATTTAATGCAAGGATGAGCACGCCTTAAATGAATTCCAATATAAAGAAAATAACTTAAGTACAGAATTTTCAAATAAAACACAAACAACAACAACAACCACACAAACAAGTTAAATAGCGGCTGATCAGTTGCTCATGTTTGCAGTTGGTTTGTTTAAGGACGATGAAATAAACACAACAGCCAACTCGGCTAGCGTAGCACAATATGTAGCGTATTAGCTCCCGGGTTCAAAGCCTGGGAGAAGTGTTTATGAAAAATCATTTTAATTAATTTAATAAAAAGAAGTCTGATGAGGAAATGTGGTGATTTCCGAAATAGTACTATAACTTCTACCATTAAAAACTGTTGTTGTTTTTTCACAAAAATCTTCCATAAACTGGCCTTGAGCTCAATAAAATTGTAAATTATTAACATTTACTAGGCCAACAGAAAAATAACAAACTTTTAATGCAAGGATGAGCACGCCTTAAATGCATTCTAATATAAAGTTAATAACTTAAAAACAGAATTTGCTAATAAAACACAAACAACAACCACACAAACAAGTTAAATAGCGGCAGATCAATTGCTCTTGTTTGTAGTTGGTTTGTTTAAGGAAGATGAAATAAACACAACAGCCAACTAGGCAAGTGTAGCACAATATGTAGCGTATTAGCTCCCGGGTTTAAAGCCTGGGAGAAGTGTTTATGAAAAATAATTTTAATTAATTTAATAAAAAGAAGTCTGATGAGGAAATGTGGTGATTTCCGAAATAGTACTATAACTTCTACCATTAAAAACTGTTGTTGTTTTTTCACAAAAATCTTCCATAAACTGGCCTTGAGCTCAATAAAATTGTAAATTATTAACATTTACTAGGCCAACAGAAAAATAACAAACATTTAATGCAAGGATGAGCACGCCTTAAATGCATTCCAATATAAAGAAAATAACTTAAGTACAGAATTTTCAAATAAAACACAAACAACAACAACAACCACACAAACAAGTTAAATAGCGGCAGATCAGTTGCTCTTGTTTGTAGTTGGTTTGTTTAAGGAAGATGAAATCAACACAGCAGCCAACTCGGCAAGTGTAGCACAATATGTAGCGTATTGCCTCTGCAACTCCGAGCTCCCGGGTTCAAAGCCTGGGAGAAGTGTTTATGAAAAATAATTTTAATTAATTTAATAAAAAGAAGTCTGATGAGGAAATATGGTGATTTCCGAAATAGTACTATAACTTCTAATATTAAAAATTGTTAATTGAATGCAAGGATGAGCACGCCTTAAATGCAGTCTAATATAAAGAAAATAACTTAAAAACAGAATTTGCAAATAAAACACAAACAACAACCACACAAACAAGTTAAATAGCGGCAGATCAATTGCTCTTGTTTGTAGTTGGTTTGTTTAAGGAAGATGAAATAAACACAACAGCCAACTAGGCAAGTGTAGCAAAATATGTAGGGTATTGGCTCTGCAACTCCGAGTTCCCGGGTTCAAAGCCTGGGAGAAGTGTTTATGAAAAATAAATTTAATTAATTTAATAAAAAGAAGTCTGATGAGGAAATGTGGTGATTTCCGAAATAGTACTATAACTTCTACCATTAAAAACTGTAGTTGTTTTTTGACAAAAATCTTCCATAAACTGGTCTTGAGCTCAATAAAATTGTAAATTATTAACATTTACTAGGCCAACAGAAAAATAACAAACATTTAATGCAAGGATGAGCACGCCTTAAATGCATTCTAATATAAAGAAAATAACTTAAGTACAGAATTTTCAAATAAAACACAAACAACAACAACAACCACACAAACAAGTTAAATAGCGGCAGATCAGTTGCTCTTGTTTGTAGTTGGTTTGTTTAAGGAAGATGAAATCAACACAGCAGCCAACTCGGCAAGTGTAGCACAATATGTAGCGTATTGGCTCTGCAACTCCGAGCTCCCGGGTTCAAAGCCTGGGAGAAGTGTTTATGAAAAATAATTTTAATTAATTTAATAAAAAGAAGTCTGATGAGGAAATGTGGTGATTTCCGAAATATTACTATAACTTCTAATATTAAAAATTGTTAATTTAATGCAAGGATGAGCACGCCTTAAATGCAGTCTAATATAAAGAAAATAACTTAAGTATAGAATTTTCAAATAAAACACAAACAACAACCACAAAAACAAGTTAAATAGCGGCAGATCAGTTGCTCGTGTTTGTAGTTGGTTTAGTTAAGGATGATGAAATAAACACAACAGCCAACTCGGCTAGCGTAGCACAATATGTAGCGTATTAGCTCCCGGATTCAAAGCCTGGGAGAAGTGGTTATGAAAACTAAATTTAATTAATTTAATAAAAAGAAGTCTGATGAGGAAATGTGGTGATTTCCGAAATAGTACTATAACTTCTACCATTAAAAACTGTTGTTGTTTTTTCACAAAAATCTTCCATAAACTGGCCTTGAGCTCAATAAAATTGTGAATTATTAGCATTTACTAGACCAATAGAAAAATAACAAAAATTGAGCACGCCTTAAATGCATTCTAATATAAAGTAAAGAACTTAAATACAGAATTTGCAAATAAAACATAAACAACTGAAATAGCGGCAGATCAGTTGCTCTTGTTTGTAGTTGGTTTATTTAAGGAAGATGAAATAAACGCAACAGCCAGCTCGGCTAGCGTAGCACAATATGTAGCGTATTAGCTCTGCAACTACGAGCTCCCGGGTTCAAAGCCTGGGAGAAGTGTTTATGAAAAATAATTTTAATTAATTTAATAAAAAGAAGTCTGATGAGGAAATGTGGTGATTTCCGAAATAGTACTATAACTTAAAAATTGTTAATTTAATGCAAGGATGTGCACGCCTTAAATGCAGTCTAATATAAAGAAAACAACTTAAGTATAGAATTTGCAAATTAAACACAAACAACAACCACACAAACAAGTTAAATAGCGGCAGATCAATTGCTCTTGTTTGTAGTTGGTTTGTTTAAAGAAGATGAAATAAACACAACAGCCAACTCGGCTAGCGTAGCACAATATGTAGCGTATTAGCTCCCGGAATCAAAGCCTGGGAGAAGTGGTTAGGAAAAATCAATTTAATTAATTTAATAAAAAGAAGTCTGATGAGGAAATGTGGTGATTTCCGAAATAGTACTATAACTTCTACCATTAAAAACTGTTGTTGTTTTTTCACAAAAATCTTCCATAAACTGGTCTTGAGCTCAATAAAATTGTAAATTATTAACATTTACTAGGCCAACAGAAAA
Organism: Philophylla caesio; assembly: GCA_963971545.1. Taxonomy (NCBI): domain Eukaryota; kingdom Metazoa; phylum Arthropoda; class Insecta; order Diptera; family Tephritidae; genus Philophylla; species Philophylla caesio. The sequence goes on from OZ020604.1 coordinate 131,752,489, forward strand.
ATAACAAACATTTAATGCAAGGATGAGCACGCCTTAAATGCATTCCAATATAAAGAAAATAACTTAAGTACATAATTTTCAAATAAAACACAAACAACAACAACAACCACACAAACAAGTTAAATAGCGGCTGATCAGTTGCTCTTGTTTGCAGTTGGTTTGTTTAAGGACGATGAAATAAACACAACAGCCAACTCGGCTAGCGTAGCACAATATGTAGCGTATTAGCTCCCGGGTTCAAAGCCTGGGAGGAGTGTTTATGAAAAATAATTTTAATTAATTTAATAAAAAGAAGTCTGATGAGGAAATGTGGTGATTTCCGAAATAGTACTATAACTTCTACCATTAAAAACTGTTGTTGTTTTTTCACAAAAATCTTCCATAAACTGGCCTTGAGCTCAATAAAATTGTAAATTATTAACATTTACTAGGCCAACAGAAAAATAACAAACATTTAATGCAAGGATGAGCACGCCTTAAATGCATTCTAATATAAAGTTAATAACTTAAAAACAGAATTTGCAAATAAAACACAAACAACAACCACACAAACAAGTTAAATAGCGGCAGGTCAATTGCTCTTGTTTGTAGTTGGTTTGTTTAAGGAAGATGAAATAAACACAGCAGCCAACTCGGCAAGTGTAGCACAATATGTAGCGTATTGCCTCTGCAACTCCGAGCTCCCGGCTTCAAAGCCTGGGAGAAGTGTTTATGAAAAATAATTTTAATTAATTTAATAAAAAGAAGTCTGATGAGGAAATGTGGTGATTTCCGAAATAGTACTATAACTTCTAATATTAAAAATTGTTAATTGAATGCAAGGATGAGCACGCCTTAAATGCAGTCTAATATAAAGAAAATAACTTAAAAACAGAATTTGCAAATAAAACACAAACAACAACCACACAAACAAGTTAAATAGCGGCAGATCAATTGCGCTTGTTTGTAGTTGGTTTGTTTAAGGAAGATGAAATAAACACAACAGCCAACTAGGCAAGTGTAGCAAAATATGTAGGGTATTGGCTCTGCAACTCCGAGTTCCCGGGTTCAAAGCCTGGGAGAAGTGTTTATGAAAAATAAATTTAATTAATTTAATAAAAAGAAGTCTGATGAGGAAATGTGGTGATTTCCGAAATAGTACTATAACTTCTACCATTAAAAACTGTAGTTGTTTTTTGACAAAAATCTTCCATAAACTGGTCTTGAGCTCAATAAAATTGTAAATTATTAACATTTACTAGGCCAACAGAAAAATAACAAACATTTAATGCAAGGATGAGCACGCCTTAAATGCATTCTAATATAAAGAAAATAACTTAAGTACAGAATTTCCAAATTAAACATAAACATCAACCACATAAACAAGTTAAATAGCGGCTGATCAGTTGCTCTTGTTTGTAGTTGGTTTGTTTAAGGAAGATGAAATAAACACAACAGCCAACAGGCAAGTGTAGCAAAATATGTAGGGTATTGGCTCTGCAACTCCGAGTTCCCGGGTTCAAAGCCTCGGAGAAGTGTTTATGAAAAATAAATTTAATTAATTTAATAAAAAGAAGTCTGATGAGGAAATGTGGTGATTTCCGAAATAGTACTATAACTTCTAATATTAAAAATTGTTAATTTAATGCAAGGATGAGCACGCCTTAAATGCATTCTAATATAAAGAAAATAACTTAAATACAGAATTTGCAAATTAAACACAAACAACAACCACACAAACAAGTTAAATAGCGGCAGATCAATTGCTCTTGTTTGTAGTTGGTTTGTTTAAAGAAGATGAAATAAACACAACAGCCAACTCGGCTAGCGTAGCACAATATGTAGCGTATTAGCTCCCGGAAACAAAGCCTGGGAGAAGTGGTTATGAAAAATAAATTAAATTAATTTAATAAAAAGAAGTCTGATGAGGAAATGTGGTGATTTCCGAAATAGTACTATAACTTCTACCATTAAAAACTGTTGTTGTTTTTTCACAAAAATCTTCCATAAACTGGCCTTGAGCTCAATAAAATTGTGAATTATTAACATTTACCAGACCAATAGAAAAATAACAAAAATTTATATGCAAGGATGAGCACGCCTTAAATGCATTCTAATATAAAGAAAATAACTTAAGTACAGAATTTTCAAATAAAACACAAACAACAACAACAACCACACAAACCAGTTAAATAGCGGCAGATCAATTGCTCTTGTTTGTAGTTGGTTTGTTTAAGGAAGATGAAATAAACACAACAGCCAACAGGCAAGTGTAGCAAAATATGTAGGGTATTGGCTCTGCAACTCCGAGTTCCCGGGTTCAAAGCCTGGGAGAAGTGTTTATGAAAAATAAATTTAATTAATTTAATAAAAAGAAGTCTGATGAGGAAATGTGATGATTTCCGAAATAGTACTATAAGTTCTACCATTAAAAACTGTTGTTATTTTTTCACAAAAATCTTCCATAAACGGGCCTTGAGCTCAATAAAATATTGAATTATTAGCATTTACTAGACCAATAGAAAAATAACAAAAATTTATATGCAGGGTTGAGCACGCCTTAAATGCATTCTAATATAAAGAAAGTAACTTAAATACAGAATTTGCAAATTAAACATAAACATCAACCACATAAGACAACAGCCAACTCGGCTAGCGTAGCACAATATGTAGCGTATTAGCTCCCGGGTTCAAAGCCTGGGAAAAGGGGTTATGAAAAATAAATTTAATTAATTTAATAAAAAGAAGTCTGATGAGGAAATGTGGTGATTTCCGAAATAGTACTATAACTTCTACCATTAAAAACTGTAGTTGTTTTTTCACAAAAATCTTCCATAAACTGGCCTTGAGCTCAATAAAATTGTGAATTATTAGCATTTACTAGACCAACAGAAAAATAACAAACATTTAATGCAAGGATGAGCACGCCTTAAATGCATTCTAATATAAAGTTAATAACTTAAAAACAGAATTTGCAAATAAAACACAAACAACAACCACACAAACAAGTTAAATAGCGGCAGATCAATTGCTCTTGTTTGTAGTTGGTTTGTTTAAGGAAGATGAAATAAACACAACAGCCAACTAGGCAAGTGTAGCACAATATGTAGCGTATTAGCTCCCGGGTTCAAAGCCTGGGAGAAGGGGTTATGAAAAATAAATTTAATTAATTTAAAAAGAAGTCTGATGAGGAAATGTGGTGATTTCCGAAATAGTACTATAACTTCTACCATTAAAAACTGTTGTTGTTTTTTCACAAAAATCTTCCATAAACTGGCCTTGAGCTCAATAAAATTGTGAATTATTAATATTTACCAGACCAATAGAAAAATAACAAAAATTTATATGCAAGGATGAGCACGCCTTAAATGCATTCTAATATAAAGAAAATAACTTAAGTACAGAATTTTCAAATAAAACACAAACAACAACAACAACCACACAAACAAGTTAAATAGCGGCAGATCAGTTGCTCTTGTTTGTAGTTGGTTTGTTTAAGGAAGATGAAATAAACACAGCGGCCAACTCGGCAAGTGTAGCACAATATGTAGCGTATTGGCTCTGCAACTCCGAGCTCCCGGGTTCAAAGCCTGGGAGAAGGGCTTATGAAAAATAGATTTAATTAATTTAATAAAAAGAAGTCTGATGAGGAAATGTGGTGATTTCCGAAATAGTACTAAGTATAACTTCTACCATTAAAAACTGTAGTTGTTTTTTGACAAAAATCTTCCATAAACTGGTCTTGAGCTCAATAAAATTGTAAATTATTAACATTTACTAGGCCAACAGAAAAATAACAAACATTTAATGCAAGGATGAGCACGCCTTAAATGCATTCTAATATAAAGAAAATAACTTAAGTACAGAATTTTCAAATAAAACACAAACAACAACAACAACCACACAAACAAGTTAAATAGCGGCTGATCAGTTGCTCTTGTTTGTAGTTGGTTTGTTTAAGGACGATGAAATAAACACAACAGCCAACTCGGCTAGCGTAGCACAATATGTAGCGTATTAGCTCCCGGGTTCAAAGCCTGGGAGAAGGGGTTATGAAAAATAAATTTAATTAATTTAATAAAAAGAAGTCTGATGAGGAAATGTGGTGATTTCCGAAATAGTACTATAACTTCTACCATTAAAAACTGTTGTGGTTTTTTGACAAAAATCTTCCATAAACTGGTCTTGAGCTCAATAAAATTGTAAATTATTAGCATTTACTAGGCCAACAGAAAAATAACAAACATTTAATGCAAGGATGAGCACGCCTTAAATGCATTCTAATATAAAGAAAATAACTTAAGTACAGAATTTTCAAATAAAACACAAACAACAACAACAACCACGCAAACAAGTTAAATAGCGGCAGATCAGTTGCTCTTGTTTGTAGTTGGTTTGTTTAAGGAAGATGAAATAAACACAGCAGCCAACTCGGCAAGTGTAGCACAATATGTAGCGTATTGGCTCTGCAACTCCGAGCTCCCGGGTTCAAGGCCTGGGAGAAGTGTTTATGAAAAATCATTTTAATTAATTTAATAAAAAGAAGTCTGATGAGGAAATGTGGTGATTTCCGAAATAGTACTATAACTTCTAATATTAAAAATTGTTAATTTAATGCAAGGATGTGCACGCCTTAAATGCAGTCTAATATAAAGAAAATAACTTAAGTATAGAATTTTCAAATAAAACACAAACAACAACCACACAATCAAGTTAAATAGCGGCAGATCAGTTGCTCTTGTTTGTAGTTGGTTTGTTTAAGGAAGATGAAATAAACACAGCAGCCAACTCGGCAAGTGTAGCACAATATGTAGTGTATTGGCTCTGCAATTGCGAGCTCCCGGGTTCAAAGCCTGGGAGAAGTGTTTATAAAAAATAATTTTAATTAATTTAACAAAAATAAGCCTGATGAGGAAATGTGGTGATTTCCGAAATAGTACTATAACTTCTACCATTAAAAACTGTAGTTGTTTTTTGACAAAAATCTTCCATAAACTGGTCTTGAGCTCAATAAAATTGTAAAATATTAACATTTACTAGGCCAACAGAAAAATAACAAACATTTAATGCAAGGATGAGCACGCCTTAAATGCATTCTAATATAAAGAAAATAACTTAAGTACAGAATTTTCAAATAAAACACAAACAACAACAACAACCACACAAACAAGTTAAATAGCGGCAGATCAGTTGCTCTTGTTTGTAGTTGGTTTGTTTAAGGAAGATGAAATCAACACAGCAGCCAACTCGGCAAGTGTAGCACAATATGTAGCGTATTGGCTCTGCAACTCCGAGCTCCCGGGGTCAAAGCCTGGGAGAAGTGTTTATGAAAAATAATTTTAATTAATTTAATAAAAAGAAGTCTGATGAGGAAATGTGGTGATTTCCGAAATATTACTATAACTTCTAATATTAAAAATTGTTAATTTAATGCAAGGATGAGCACGCCTTAAATGCAGTCTAATATAAAGAAAATAACTTAAGTATAGAATTTTCAAATAAAACACAAACAACAACCACACAAACAAGTTAAATAGCGGCAGATCAGTTGCTCGTGTTTGTAGTTGGTTTAGTTAAGGATGATGAAATAAACACAACAGCCAACTCGGCTAGCGTAGCACAATATGTAGCGTATTAGCTCCCCGATTCAAAGCCTGGGAGAAGTGGTTATGAAAACTAAATTTAATTAATTTAATAAAAAGAAGTCTGATGAGGAAATGTGGTGATTTCCGAAATAGTACTATAACTTCTACCATTAAAAACTGTAGTTGTTTTTTCACAAAAATCTTCCATAAACTGGCCTTGAGCTCAATAAAATTGTGAAATATTAACATTTACCAGACCAATAGAAAAATAACAAAAATTTATATGCAAGGATGAGCACGCCTTAAATGCATTCTAATATAAAGAAAATAACTTAAGTACAGAATTTTCAAATAAAACACAAACAACAACAACAACCACACAAACAAGTTAAATAGCGGCAGATCAGTTGCTCTTGTTTGTAGTTGGTTTGTTTAAGGAAGATGAAATAAACACAGCAGCCAACTCGGCAAGTGTAGCACAATATGTAGCGTATTGACTCTGCAACTCCGAGCTCCCGGGTTCAAAGCCTGGGAGAAGTGTTTATTAAAAATAATTTTAATTAATTTAATAAAAAGAAGTCTGATGAGGAAATGTGGTGATTTCCGAAATAGTACTATAACTTCTAATATTAAAAATTGTTAATTTAATGCAAGGATGAGCACGCCTTAAATGCATTCTAATATAAAGAAAATAACTTAAATACAGAATTTGCAAATTAAACACAAACAACAACCACACAAACAAGTTAAATAGCGGCTGATCAGTTGCTCTTGTTTGTAGTTGGTTTGTTTAAGGACGATGAAATAAACACAACAGCCAACTCGGCTAGCGTAGCACAATATGTAGCGTATTAGCTCCCGGGTTCAAAGCCTGGGCGAAGGGGTTATGAAAAATAAATTTAATTAATTTAATTAAAAGAAGTCTGATGAGGAAATGTGGTGATTTTCGAAATAGTACTATAACTTCTACCACTAAAAACTGTTGTTGTTTTTTCACAAAAATCTTCCATAAACTGGTCTTGAGCTCAATAAAATTGTAAATTAATAACATTTACTAGGCCAACAGAAAAATAACAAACATTTAATGCAAGGATGAGCACGCCTTAAATGCATTCTAATATAAAGAAAATAACTTAAGTACAGAATTTTCAAATAAAACACAAACAACAACAACAACCACACAAACAAGTTAAATAGCGGCAGATCAGTTGCTCTTGTTTGTAGTTGGTTTGTTTAAGGAAGATGAAATAAACACAGCAGCCAACTCGGCAAGTGTAGCACAATATGTAGCGTATTGGCTCTGCAACTCCGAGCTGCCGGGTTCAAAGCCTGGGAGAAGTGTTTATGAAAAATAATTTTAATTAATTTAATAAAAAGAAGTCTGATGAGGAAATGTGGTGATTTCCGAAATACTACTATAACTTCTAATATTAAAAATTGTTAATTTAATGCAAGGATGAGCACGCCTTAAATGCATTCTAATATAAAGAAAATAACTTAAAAACAGAATTTGCAAATAAAACACAAACAACAACCACACAAACAAGTTAAATAGCGGCAGATCAATTGCTCTTGTTTGTAGTTGGTTTGTTTAAGGAAGATGAAATAAACACAACAGCCAACAGGCAAGTGTAGCAAAATATGTAGGGTATTGGCTCTGCAACTCCGAGTTCCCGGGTTCAAAGCCTGGGAGAAGTGTTTATGAAAAATAATTTTAATTAATTTAATAAAAAGAAGTCTGATGAGGAAATGTGGTGATTTCCGAAATAGTACTATAACTTCTAATATTAAAAATTGTTAATTTAATGCAAGGATGAGCACGCCTTAAATGCATTCTAATATAAAGAAAATAACTTAAATACAGAATTTGCAAATTAAACACAAACAACAACCACACAAACAAGTTAAATAGCGGCTGATCAGTTGCTCTTGTTTGTAGTTGGTTTGTTTAAGGACGATGAAATAAACACAACAGCCAACTCGGCTAGCGTAGCACAATATGAAGCGTATTAGCTCCCTGGTTCAAAGCCTGGGAGAAGGGCTTATGAAAAATAAATTTAATTGATTTAATAAAAAGAAGTCTGATGAGGAAATGTGGTGATTTCCGAAATAGTACTATAACTTCTACCATTAAAAACTGTTGTTGTTTTTTCACAAAAATCTTCCATAAACGGGCCTTGAGCTCAATAAAATTGTGAATTATTAGCATTTACTAGACCAATAGAAAAATAACAAAAATTTATATGCAGGGTTGAGCACGCCTTAAATGCATTCTAATATAAAGAAAGTAACTTAAATACAGAATTTGCAAATTAAACATAAACATCAACCACATAAACAAGTTAAATAGCGGCTGTTCAGTTGCTCTTGTTTGTAGTTGGTTTGTTTAAGGACGATGAAATAAACACAACAGCCAACTCGGCTAGCGTAGCACAATATGTAGCGTATTAGCTCCCGGGTTCAAAGCCTGGGAAAAGGGGTTATGAAAAATAAATTTAATTAATTTAATAAAAAGAAGTCTGATGAGGAAATGTGGTGATTTCCGAATTCGTACTATAACTTCTACCATTAAAAACTGTAGTTGTGTTACCGCCACTGTAAAACCGATTATTTTTGAAGTTCAATCTATTACATTATCTTGGCTGAATTTAAATGACATATGTAATGGGTCGTAAGACGAATTCTGAATTGCGCCATTTTTGCATTCGCCATTTATATTTGAAGTTAGTTTGGTCGCATAAAAATCAGCTTAAAAGCAATTTAAGAAATCGTCATACGTCCTGGTTTTCATACCTTAAAGTATGTATAATTTAAAAAATATTGTATATCAGAATTTAATCTAAGTTCATTTCCGTAATAGGAATTTTAACATACACACATTACAAGTGTCAAACTATGTTATATAAAGCTTGAATCTACATACAGCTGACGTAGTTTTCGTTCAAAATTCTAAGGAAATCAGGAAGCATTAGTTCCGTTGAGAAACTGTCTCAACATTTTAAAATTCTTTAAGTATTCGCGGCCACTGTTGAAGTCTACATCATTTCGGGTCACTAAAATTTGCAAGCGTACTGAAACTCTACACGTGCCCATTGCTAACCTCAAAGTAAGTACAATATGAATCATATTACATTAAAAGGTCAACCACAAACCCCTCACTGCTCGCAATGCAAAAATGCCAACTGCGGACCCTTCGTATTCTGCGGTAAATGTCACAAGGCGTTTCACGAGTCCTGTATTTTTAGGGATTCATGCTCTCCCCTTCATGTATGGAAATGTCTGAACTGTTTAGAACCAGATTCAGCTTCTTCAGTTGGAAGTATTTCAAGCCGTACGTCTAATTCGACAAATCGCGCAACTGAACTCGAACTTCAACGCTTAGAGGAAGAGAGAAATATGGCTATCGCACGCGATAAGGAATTTCTAGACAAAAAATATAAGATACTCGAGTCGCGTACCATAGTACACAACTCTCAATGGCATAAAGAAAGTCTAGAAGGTTCAACTTCAACAAAATCTCTTTATTTTGATACATTAACAGAGAATACATCGCCAAAGGTTCCTAGTGGGAATTTAAATTGTGCACCAAATTGTGCACCCACCGCGGCTCAGCTCGATGCTTCGGTTCAGCATCTGAACTCTTTACCGTCCGCGCTCTTGACGTCAACGAATGCTGCTATAATCTCAGCTCAGCCCAACGCTACTGCGCAATTTTTTAACTCTGCACTTACTGCGACGTCGACGTCTCAATATGCAGGTGTTGTGCTGCCGGCAGGTACGGAACCCGATTCTGCTACAGCGCGCCATACGCAGCTTCCGTCATCGCCAACAGCGGCTAGGCAACCTTGCTTAACATCAAATTTCATCAATTCTGCGCCGCCATGCGCACCTCCAACAAATTCCGTGTTCACTTCAACGCACATGAACGCTCAACCTAACTCGACATACTCTTTTAATAACAATTTGACTAGCACTCAAATAAGTGCACGTCAGTCTGTGCCAAAAGAGTTACCTACGTTTTCTGGTCAGCCAGAAGAATGGCCACTCTTTAGTTCTACATTCGAATGGTCTACCACTGTATGTGGCTTAACAAATGCGGAAAATTTGATACGGCTCCAACGATCCCTCCGTGGCGAAGCACTGCAAGCTGTTCAACACATTCTAATACACCCTTCTTGCGTTAGCACAGCAATGTCTACACTAAAGTTGCTATACGGCCAACCCGAAAAAATATTAAATTCTATAAAAAATAGGTTAAGATTACTACCACAAGTGAATCAAAATAAACTAGAGACATTTACCTGTTTTGCCATTAGCGTAAAAAATCTACAAATAACCATCGAAGCATGCGGTCTGCACGATGAATTGAATAATTCGTCTTTATTGCAAGAGCTAGTAGAAAAACTACCTCCGCTTTATCAAATAAATTGGGGTTCGCATAAACTAGAATTAGCAAAAACGAATATGCGTCCAAATTTAGCCGAATTTTCCAATTGGATATATAATGTTGGCCTGTCAGCTAGCACCGTAGTTATGTCAACTAATTCTTCTTCCAGTGACAAAACAGCTGTTCGCAGAAATGACACCAAAAACGGTTTCATTCACCTTCACAAGGAGGAAAAGAAAGAAGAGAGAAAAACATGTTGCGTGTGCAAGAAGTACTGCAACAATGTTGGTGATTGCAAAGTGTTTCGTTCGCTTGACCGTGGTGAAAAATGGAATATTGTAAGAAAGTTTAATTTATGTAAGCAGTGCTTACAACAACACACGAATGCTAGATCATGTGAAGTAGTATGCGGCGTAAACAGCTGTCAGCTAAAGCACCACGCTCTACTTCATCGCAATTTTGCTTTAAAACAGACACTCAACTCCCCACAAATGAGATTAACTGAAGTAAGAGAAAATCGTGAGAAGCATAAATGTAATGCGCATAGCTCAGAAAGAGGCGATATTCTCTTTAAAATTATACCAGTGACGCTTAAAGGAAATAACAATAAAATTGTTAATACATTTGCGTTTATCGACGAAGGTTCGTCAATAAGCTTATTAGATGAAGAGATTGCTAATGAATTGCAACTAAACGGTCAGCCACACGCACTGTGCTTGAAGTGGACTGGCGACATACAGCGAGAAGAAAAGTTTTCACGAAAATTGAACGTTGAAATTTTGTCAAATAAAGCGAAGCATATAAAGTTAGACGTACGCACCGTGTGCAACTTGTCATTACCAACACAAACTTTAAATGTTGCTGCACTACGTAATCAGTTTAAGCATTTGAGGAATATTCCAATTAAAGGTTACGAACAAGCTATGCCACAGTTACTTATAGGAGTAGATAATTGGAAATTAGGAATTCCGCATAAAATCTTAGAAGGAAAACCCACTGAGCCTGTAGCAATTAAGACTGCGCTCGGATGGTTGGTTTACGGAGTTTGCAATAACGAAGTAAAATCTAATGAAACTTACAGTTTTCACATTTGCGAATGCACGTCTGACAGTGATACGAAATTGCAAGAAATGGTTAAACAATTTTATTCTCTAGAAAATATAGGAATTAATATGTTGGCTCAACTAAAGGACAGTGCCGAAGATGAACGCTGTTTAAAGATGCTAAAGGAGCTTACCATAAAGCGTGCCGATGGTCACTATGAAACCGCGCTTTTGTGGCGGTATGATAAATTTGAAATGCCAAATAGCTACAATATGGCAAAGAAAAGACCTTTGTGTCTGGAGAAAAACCTGAACGCTAATCCCCAACTGCTTGATATTTTTAAGAAAAGCATATCCGATTATTTGGCCAAAGGATATATCCGTAAGTTAGATAGGAATGAAGATGTAGCGACCAACCATAAGATCTGGTATCTGCCTATTTTCGCTGTTTTCAACAAAAACAAACCTGGTAAAACTAGAATCGTGTGGGATGCTGCTTCCAAAGTTAATGGAGTGTCTCTTAATACGCTATTATTAAAAGGGCCTGACATGCTAGAACCAATGCCAGGCATACTACATCGATTTAGACAAAAGTCCTTTGCGGTGTGTGGTGATATTGCCGAAATGTTTCACCAGATATTTGTTAGAAGTGAAGATCAACACGTTCAACGTTTTTTATGGCGAGGATGCCAGGCTGATTTAGAACCTGAAGTTTACATAATGAATGTTATGATTTTCGGTGCTACTTGTGCACCGAATATTTCGCAATATGTAAAAAATCTTAATGCATCAGAGTTTGAAAACGAGTTTCCGCAGGCAGCTGCTGCTATTAAGCGTAATCACTATGTGGATGACTATTTGGACTCCTTCGATACGATAGAAGAAGCAATCAAAGTAGCTAAAGAAGTTAGATTTATACATAGTCAAGGCGGTTTCTACATTCGAAACTGGACATCGAATGCAAATGAAGTTTTACAGGAACTTAACACGGAAGCGCAAACAAAGAGTAAAAGTTTATCCCTACTCAACGATACAGTTATGGAAAAGGTGCTAGGAATATTTTGGATGCCGGAAGAAGACATGATTACTTTTAAAATATCGACAACGAAAACGGAAAGCGAAATTTTCACGGGTGGTCGCCCCCCTACAAAAAGAGAAGTGCTACGTACACTAATGTCGATATATGATCCAGTAGGGCTGGTAGGCCATTTTCTTATGTATGCAAAAATTTTAATGCAAGAAATATGGCGCAGTTCCGTCGCATGGGATGAATCAATTTTACCGATGCAGTTTTCCAAATGGCTTAAATGGATAAAATTGCTTCCGGATTTAGAAAAAATTCGTATCAACCGCTGTTATCTCAAATACTTTGCTAACTATAACTCCCTTGAGACGCAGCTGCATATCTTCGTAGATGCAAGCGAAAATGGGTATGCTGCAGTGGCATATTTTAGAATTACAGACGGCAAAAGAGTAGTGTGCTCGTTGATTGGATCAAGAACAAAAGTCGCACCGTTAAAGTTGACATCGATCCCGCGCTTGGAACTCATGGCAGCACTTATTGGGGCTAGATTTGCAAGACACATACTTCAAAACCATACTTTGAAAGTCAAGCAAAAGGTATACTGGTCGGATTCTAAGACGGTCTTGAGCTGGATACGTTCCGATCATCATAAATACAGCCAATTTGTTGGGTTTCGAGCTAGCGAAATTCTGGATCTAACTCATTCAAATGAGTGCAGGTGGATACCTAGCAAGCTTAACGTAGCAGATGAAGCCACCAAGTGGGTTAGCAAGGTAGAATTTCATAATGATGGTCGCTGGTTTACTGGCCCACAATTTTTATACATGGCTGAAGACGAATGGCCAAAAGAGATACACCTAACTATAGAAACGAAAGAGGAGATGAAACAACACTTAATGCATATAGAAGCAGTTAATGAAATAGTCGACGTAAATCGTTTTTCGAAATGGAAGCGCATTGTGCGCACTATAGCATTTACTTTACGTTTCATTTCTAATTCTAAATCGAAAGTACAAGGACAAGAGGTGAAGTGTGGAGAACTGGATCAAGAAGAGATTATAAAAGCAGAAGGTCTCTTATATCAGCAAGCACAGCGTAACGCTTATGCCGAAGAAATTGAGCTGTTGAAGAACAACAAGCAGTTGCCTAAATCAAGTCCTATATATAAAATATCACCTTATTTAGATGACAACAACATTCTGCGCATTGATGGCAGAATCGACGTGGCATGTACTATTAATGAGCAAAAGAGGCCTATTATTCTTCCAAAAGAAAATCCTATAACTACGCTAATAATAATGTATTACCATAATTTGTATCGTCATTTAAATCACGAAACCGCTGTCAATGAAATTCGTAAATTTTACTATATACCACGTTTACGCGTCGTTTACAAGAAGAAAATTAGACACTGCCAAATGTGCAAAATTCAAAAAGCTGTGCCGCAGATACCACAAATGGCAAAATTACCCCGCGCTCGTCTCGCTACTCATGTCGCACCGTTTACTTTCACTGGGTTGGATTTCTTTGGGCCCATTTTGATCACTATCAATCGGCACAAAGAAAAACGCTACGGTGTCTTATTCACTTGTTTGACCATAAGAGCGGTCCACGTAGAAATCGCCTACACTCTGAATACAAACTCGTGTATATTGGCTATACGAAATTTTATGGCAAGGCGTGGCATCCCGAGAGAATTCTTCAGCGATAACGGAACAAATTTTATTGGAGCTGAGAGAGAGTTGCGCGAAGCAGCTACCGAAGTGAATCGAAATGCGCTTGTTCGTGCTTTTACTTGTTCGCATTCGAAATGGAATTTTAACCCTCCTCTTGCGCCACATATGGGAGGCGCGTGGGAACGGTTAGTGCGCTCCATAAAAACCGTTTTCTATAAAATAACTCCTACTCGCTCGCCAAATGAGGAGCTTTTGAGAAATATGATGGCTGAAATCGAAAACATTGTAAATTCAAGGCCTTTAACGTACGTTCCTCTCGATGACAGCAACGCTGAAGCCATCACACCAAATCATCTTTTGCTGGGGTGCTCAAGCGGCATGAAGCCATATGCGCTCTTAGACGACAACGCAGTTGTGCTAAAACGAAGCTGGCTCGAATCTCAACGTTTTGCGAATATGTTCTGGAAACGCTGGTTGCTGGAATATTTGCCGTCTTTAACGTGCAGGACAAAATGGCATGAGAAGGTGAGGCCGTTGTGCATCGGGGACTTAGTTGTTGTGGTTGACTCTTCATGTCCTCGTAACGTGTGGCCACGAGGCAAGGTACTTGAGGCGAGGTTAGCAAAGGATGGGCAGGTACGTAGTGCAAAAATTCTGACTAAAAGTGGAATCCTAGAACGACCGGTTTCAAAAATTGCTGTCTTAGACGTGGCTAGAAATTTGGAGTAGGGCGGCGAAAATACTTTGCCATACTGCGGGGTGGATTGTTACCGCCACTGTAAAACCGATTATTTTTGAAGTTCAATCTATTACATTATCTTGGCTGAATTTAAATGACATATGTAATGGGTCGTAAGACGAATTCTGAATTGCGCCATTTTTGCATTCGCCATTTATATTTGAAGTTAGTTTGGTCGCATAAAAATCAGCTTAAAAGCAATTTAAGAAATCGTCATACGTCCTGGTTTTCATACCTTAAAGTATGTATAATTTAAAAAATATTGTATATCAGAATTTAATCTAAGTTCATTTCCGTAATAGGAATTTTAACATACACACATTACAAGTGTCAAACTATGTTATATAAAGCTTGAATCTACATACAGCTGACGTAGTTTTCGTTCAAAATTCTAAGGAAATCAGGAAGCATTAGTTCCGTTGAGAAACTGTCTCAACATTTTTTTCACAAAAATCTTCCATAAACTGGCCTTGAGCTCAATAAAATTGTGAATTATTAGCATTTACTAGACCAACAGAAAAATAACAAACATTTAATGCAAGGATGAGCACGCCTTAAATGCATTCTAATATAAAGTTAATAACTTAAAAACAGAATTTGCAAATAAAACACAAACAACAACCACACAAACAAGTTAAATAGCGGCAGATCAATTGCTCTTGTTTGTAGTTGGTTTGTTTAAGGAAGATGAAATAAACACAACAGCCAACTAGGCAAGTGTAGCACAATATGTAGCGTATTAGCTCCCGGGTTCAAAGCCTGGGAGAAGGGGTTATGAAAAATAAATTTAATTAATTTAAAAAGAAGTCTGATGAGGAAATGTGGTGATTTCCGAAATAGTACTATAACTTTTACCATTAAAAACTGTTGTTGTTTTTTCACAAAAATCTTCCATAAACTGGCCTTGAGCTCAATAAAATTGTGAATTATTAATATTTACCAGACCAATAGAAAAATAACAAAAATTTATATGCAAGGATGAGCACGCCTTAAATGCATTCTAATATAAAGAAAATAACTTAAGTACAGAATTTTCAAATAAAACACAAACAACAACAACAACCACACAAACAAGTTAAATAGCGGCAGATCAGTTGCTCTTGTTTGTAGTTGGTTTGTTTAAGGAAGATGAAATAAACACAGCAGCCAACTCGGCAAGTGTAGCACAATATGTAGCGTATTGGCTCTGCAACTCCGAGCTCCCGGGTTCAAAGCCTGGGAGAAGTGTTTATGAAAAATCATTTTAATTAATTTAATAAAAAGAAGTCTGATGAGGAAATGTGGTGATTTCCGAAATAGTACTATAACTTCTACCATTAAAAACTGTTGTTGTTTTTTCACAAAAATCTTCCATAAACTGGCCTTGAGCTCAATAAAATTGTGAATTATTAACATTTACCAGACCAATAGAAAAATAACAAAAATTTATATGCAAGGATGAGCACGCCTTAAATGCATTCTAATATAAAGAAAATAACTTAAATACAGAATTTGCAAATTAAACACAAACAACAACCACACAAACAAGTTAAATAGCGGCTGATCAGTTGCTCTTGTTTGTAGTTGGTTTGTTTAAGGACGATGAAATAAACACAACAGCCAACTCGGCTAGCGTAGCACAATATGTAGCGTATTAGCTCCCGGTTTCAAAGCCTGGGAGAAGGGGTTATGAAAAATAGATTTAATTAATTTAATAAAAAGAAGTCTGATGAGGAAATGTGGTGATTTCCGAAATAGTACTATAACTTCTACCATTAAAAACTGTAGTTGTTTTTTGACAAAAATCTTCCATAAACTGGTCTTGAGCTCAATAAAATTGTAAATTATTAGCATTTACTAGGCCAACAGAAAAATAACAAACATTTAATGCAAGGATGAGCACGCCTTAAATGCATTCTAATATAAAGAAAATAACTTAAGTACAGAATTTTCAAATAAAACACAAACAACAACAACAACCACACAAACAAGTTAAATAGCGGCAGATCAGTTGCTCTTGTTTGTAGTTGGTTTGTTTAAGGAAGATGAAATAAACACAGCAGCCAACTCGGCAAGTGTAGCACAATATGTAGCGTATTGGCTCTGCAACTCCGAGCTCCCGGGTTCAAAGCCTGGGAGAAGTGTTTATGAAAAATCATTTTAATTAATTTAATAAAAAGAAGTCTGATGAGGAAATGTGGTGATTTCCGAAATAGTACTATAACTTCTAATATTAAAAATTGTTAATTTAATGCAAGGATGAGCACGCCTTAAATGCAGTCTAATATAAAGAAAATAACTTAAGTATAGAATTTTCAAATAAAACACAAACAACAACCACACAATCAAGTTAAATAGCGGCAGATCAGTTGCTCTTGTTTGTAGTTGGTTTGTTTAAGAAAGATGAAATAAACACAGCAGCCAACTCGGCAAGTGTAGCACCATATGTAGTGTATTGGCTCTGCAATTGCGAGCTCCCGGGTTCAAAGCCTGGGAGAAGTGTTTATGAAAAATAATTTTAATTAATTTAATAAAAATAAGCCTGATGAGGAAATGTGGTGATTTCCGAAATAGTACTATAACTTCTACCATTAAAAACTGTAGTTGTTTTTTGACAAAAATCTTCCATAAACTGGTCTTGAGCTCAATAAAATTGTAAATTATTAACATTTACTAGGCCAACAGAAAAATAACAAACATTTAATGCAAGGATGAGCACGCCTTAAATGCATTCTAATATAAAGAAAATAACTTAAGTACAGAATTTTCAAATAAAACACAAACAACAACAACAACCACACAAACAAGTTAAATAGCGGCAGATCAGTTGCTCTTGTTTGTAGTTGGTTTGTTTAAGGAAGATGAAATAAACACAGCAGCCAACTCGGCAAGTGTAGCACAATATGTAGCGTATTGGCTCTGCAACTCCGAGCTCCCGGGTTCAAAGCCTGGGAGAAGTGTTTATGAAAAATCATTTTAATTAATTTAATAAAAAGAAGTCTGATGAGGAAATGTGGTGATTTCAGAAATAGTACTATAATTTCTACCATTAAAAACTGTTGTTGTTTTTTCAGAAAAATCTTCCATAAACTGGCCTTGAGCTCAATAAAATTGTAAATTATTAACATTTAATAGGCCAACAGAAAAATAACAAACATTTATATGCAAGGATAAGCACGGCTTAAATGCATTCTAATATAAAACAAATAACTTTAATACAAAATTTGCAAATAAAACACAAACAAGTTAAATAGCGGCAGATCAGTTGCTCTTGTTTGTAGTTGGTTTATTTAAGGAAGATGAAATAAACACAACAGTCAACTCGGCTAGCGTAGCACAATATGTAGCGTATTATCTCCCGGAATCAAAGCCTGGGAGAAGTGGTTTGAAAAATAAATTTAATTAATTCAATAAAAAGGAGTCTGATGAGGAAATGTGGTGATTTCCGAAATAGTACTATAACTTCTACCATTAAAAACTGTTGTTGTTTTTTCACAAAAATCTTCCATAAACTGGCCTTGAGCTCAATAAAATTGTAAATTATTAACATTGACTACGCCAACAGAAAAATTACAAAACATTTATATGCAAGAATGAGCACGCCTTAAATGCATTCTAATATAAAGTAATTAACTTAAATACAGAATTTGCAAATGAAACACAAACAACAACCCCACAAACAAGTTAAATAGCGGCAGATCAGTTGCTCTTGTTTGTAGTTGGTTTATTTAAGGAAGATGAAATAAACACAACAGTCAACTCGGCTAGCGTAGCACAATATGTAGCGTATTATCTCCCGGAATCAAAGCCTGGGAGAAGTGGTTATGAAAAATAAATTTAATTAATTCAATAAAAAGAAGTCTGATGAGGAAATGTGGTGATTTCCGAAATAGTACTATAACTTCTACCATTAAAAACTGTTGTTGTTTTTTCACAAAAATCTTCCATAAACTGGCCTTGAGCTCAATAAAATTGTAAATTATTAACATTTACTAGGCCAACAGAAAAATAAGAAACATTTATATGCAAGGATGAGCACGCCTTAAATGCATTCTAATATAAAGTAAATAACTTAAATACAGAATTTGCAAATAAAACACAACAAAACAGCCACACAAACAAGTTACATAAATAGCGGCAGAGCAGTTGCTCTTGTTTGTAGTTGGTTTGTTTAAGGAAGATGAAATAAACACAACAGCCAACTCGGCTGGCGGAGCACAATATGTAGCGTATTGGCTCTGCAACTCCGAGCTCCCGGGTTCAAAGCCTGGGAGAAGTGGTTATGAAAAATAATTTTAATTAATTTAATAAAAAGAAGTCTGATGAGGAAATGTGGTGATTTCCGAAATAGTACTATAACTTCTACCATTAAAAATTGTTGTTCTTTTTTCACAAAAATCTTCCGTAAACTGGCCTTGAGCTCAATAAAATTGTAAATTATTAACATTTACTAGGCCAACAGAAAAATAACAAACATTTATATGCAAGGTTGAGCACGCCTTAAATGCATTCTAATATAAAGTTAATAACTAAAATACAGAATTTGCAAATAAAACACAAACAACAACCACACAAACAAGTTAAATAGCGGCAGATCAGTTGCTCGTGTTTGTAGTTCGTTTGTTTAAGGAAGATGAAATAAACACAACAGCCAACTCGGCAAGTGTAGCACAATATGTAGGGTATTGGCTCTGCAACTCCGAGTTCCCGGGTTCAAAGCCTGGGAGAAGTGTTTATGAAAAATAAATTTAATTAATTTAATAAAAAGAAGTCTGATGAGGAAATGTGGTGATTTCCGAAATAGAACTATAACTTCTACCATTAAAAACTGTTGTTGTTTTTTCACAAAAATCTTCCATAAACTAGTCTTGAGCTCAATAAAATTGTAAATTATTAACACTTACTAGGCCAACAGAAAAATAACAAACATTTAATGCAAGGATGTGCACGCCTTAAATGCATTCTAATGTAAAGAAAATAACTTAAGTATAGAATTTTCAAATTAAACACAAACAACAACCACACAAACAAGTTAAATAGCGTCAGATCAGTTGCTCTCTTTTGTAGTTGGTTTATTTAAGAAAGATGAAATAAACACAACAGCCAACTCGGCAAGCGTAGCACAAAATGTAGCGTATTAGCTCCCGGAATCAAAGCCTGTTTATGAAAAATAATTTTAATTAATTTAATAAAAAGAAGTCTGATCAGGAAATGTGGTGATTTCCGAAATAGTACTATAACTTCTACCATTAAAAATTGTTGTTCTTTTTTCACAAAAATCTTCCGTAAACTGGCCTTGAGCTCAATAAAATTTTAAATTATTAACATTTACTAGGCCAACAGAAAAATAACAAACATTTATATGCAAGGTTGAGCACGCCTTAAATGCATTCTAATATAAAGTTAATAACTAAAATACAGAATTTGCAAATAAAACACAAACAACAACCACACAAACAAGTTAAATAGCGGCAGATCAGTTGCTCTTGTTTGTAGGTCGTTTGTTTAAGGAAGATGAAATAAACACAACAGCCAACTCGGCAAGTGTAGCACAATATGTAGGGTATTGGCTCTGCAACTCCGAGTTCCCGGGTTCAAAGCCTGGGAGAAGTGTTTGTGAAAAATAAATTTAATTAATTTAATAAAAAGAAGTACTATAATTTCTACCATTAAAAACCGTTTTTTTTTTTTACAAAAATCTTCCATAAACTGGCCTTGAGCTCAATAAAATTGTAAATTATTAACATTTAATAGGCCAACAGAAAAATAACAAACATTTATATGCAAGGATAAGCACGGCTTAAATGCATTCTTATATAAAATAAATAACTTAAATACAAAATTTGCAAATAAAACACAAACAAGTTAAATAGCGGCAGATCAGTTGCTCTTGTTTGTAGTTGGTTTATTTAAGGAAGATGAAATAAACACAACAGCCAACTCGGCAAGCGTAGCACAATATGTAGCGTATTGGCTCTGCAACTCCGGGCTCCCGGGTTCAAAGCCTGGGAAAAGTGTTTATGAAAAATAATTTTAATTAATTTAATAAAAAGAAGTCTGATGAGGAAATGTGGTGATTTCCGAAATAGTACTATAACTTCTACCATTAAAAACTGTTGTTCTTTTTTCACAAAAATCTTCCGTAAACTGGCCTTGAGCTCAATAAAATTGTAAATTATTAACATTTACTAGGCCAACAGAAAAATAACAAACATTTATATGCAAGGTTGAGCACGCCTTAAATGCATTCTAATATAAAGTTAATAACTAAAATACAGAATTTGCAAATAAAACACAAACAACAACCACACAAACAAGTTAAATAGCGGCAGATCAGTTGCTCTTGTTTGTAGTTCGTTTGTTTAAGGAAGATGAAATAAACACAACAGCCAACTCGGCAAGTGTAGCACAATATGTAGGGTATTGGCTCTGCAACTCCGAGTTCCCGGGTTCAAAGCCTGGGAGAAGTGTTTATGAAAAATAAATTTAATTAATTTAATAAAAAGAAGTCTGATGAGGAAATGTGGTGATTTCCGAAATAGAACTATAACTTCTACCATTAAAAACTGTTGTTGTTTTTTCACAAAAATCTTCCATAAACTAGTCTTGAGCTCAATAAAATTGTAAATTATTAACACTTACTAGGCCAACAGAAAAATAACAAACATTTAATGCAAGGATGTGCACGCCTTAAATGCATTCTAATGTAAAGAAAATAACTTAAGTATAGAATTTTCAAATTAAACACAAACAACAACCACACAAACAAGTTTAATAGCGTCAGATCAGTTGCTCTCTTTTGTAGTTGGTTTATTTAAGAAAGATGAAATAAACACAACAGCCAACTCGGCAAGCGTAGCACAAAATGTAGCGTATTAGCTCCCGGAATCAAAGCCTGTTTATGAAAAATAATTTTAATTAATTTAATAAAACGAAGTCTGATCAGGAAATGTGGTGATTTCCGAAATAGTACTATAACTTCTACCATTAAAAATTGTTGTTCTTTTTTCACAAAAATCTTTCGTAAACTGGCCTTGAGCTCAATAAAATTTTAAATTATTAACATTTACTAGGCCAACAGAAAAATAACAAACATTTATATGCAAGGTTGAGCACGCCTTAAATGCATTCTAATATAAAGTTAATAACTAAAATACAGAATTTGCAAATAAAACACAAACAACAACCACACAAACAAGTTAAATAGCGGCAGATCAGTTGCTCTTGTTTGTAGGTCGTTTGTTTAAGGAAGATGAAATAAACACAACAGCCAACTCGGCAAGTGTAGCACAATATGTAGGGTAATAGCTCTGCAACTCCGAGTTCCCGGGTTCAAAGCCTGGGAGAAGTGTTTGTGAAAAATAAATTTAATTAATTTAATAAAAAGAAGTACTATAATTTCTACCATTAAAAACTGTTTTTTTTTTTTTGACAAAAATCTTCCATAAACTGGTCTTGAGCTCAATAAAATTGTAAATGATTAACATTTACTAAGCCAACAGAAAAATAACAAACATTTATATGCAAGGATAAGCACGGCTTAAATGCATTCTAATATAAAATAAATAACTTAAATACAAAATTTGCAAATAAAACACAAACAAGTTAAATAGCGGCAGATCAGTTGCTCTTGTTTGTAGTTGGTTTATTTAAGGAAGATGAAATAAACACAACAGCCAAATCGGCAAGCGTAGCACAATATGTAGCGTATTGGCTCTGCAACTCCGAGCTCCCGGGTTCAAAGCCTGGGAAAAGTGTTTATGAAAAATAATTTTAATTAATTTAATAAAAAGAAGTCTGATGAGGAAATGTGGTGATTTCCGAAAAAGTACTATAATTTCTACCATTAAAAACTGTTGTTGTTTTTTCACAAAAATCTTCCATAAACTGGCCTTGAGCTCAATAAAATTGTAAATTATTAACATTTAATAGGCCAACAGAAAAATAACAAACATTTATATGCAAGGATAAGCACGGCTTAAATGCATTCTTATATAAAATAAATAACTTAAATACAAAATTTGCAAATAAAACACAAACAAGTTAAATAGCGGCAGATCAGTTGCTCTTGTTTGTAGTTGGTTTATTTAAGGAAGATGAAATAAACACAACAGTCAACTCGGCTAGCGTAGCACAATATGTAGCGTATTAGCTCCCGGAATCAAAGCCTGGGAGAAGTGTTTATGAAAAATAATTTTAATTAATTTAATAAAAAGAAGTCTGATGAGGAAATGTGGTGATTTCCGAAATAGTACTATAACTTCTACCATTAAAAATTGTTGTTCTTTTTTCACAAAAATCTTCCGTAAACTGGCCTTGAGCTCAATAAAATTGTAAATTATTAACATTTACTAGGCCAACAGAAAAATAGCAAACATTTATATGCAAGGTTGAGCACGCCTTAAATGCATTCTAATATAAAGAAAATAACTTAAATACAGAATTTGCAAATAAAACACAAACAACAACCACACAAACAAGTTAAATAGCGGCTGATCAGTTGCTCTTGTTTGTAGTTCGTTTGTTTAAGGAAGATGAAATAAACACAACAGCCAACTCGGCAAGTGTAGCACAATATGTAGGGTATTGGCTCTGCAACTCCGAGTTCCCGGGTTCAAAGCCTGGGGGAAGTGTTTATGAAAAATAAATTTAATTAATTTAATAAAAAGAAGTCTGATGAGGAAATGTGGTGATTTCCGAAATAGTACTATAACTTCTACCATTAAAAACTGTTGTTGTTTTTTCACAAAAATCTTCCATAAACTGGCCTTGAGCTCAATAAAATTGTGAATTATTAGCATTTACTAGACCAATAGAAAAATAACAAAAATTTATATGCAAGGTTGAGCACGCCTTAAATGCATTCTAATATAAAGTAAATAACTTAAATACAGAATTTGCAAATAAAAGATACACAACTTAAATAGCGGCAGATCAGTTGCTCTTGTTTGTAGTTGGTTTATTTAAGGAAGATGAAATAAACGCAACAGCCAACTCGGCTAGCGTAGCACAATATGTAGCGTATTAGCTCTGCAACTACGAGCTCCCGGGTTCAAAGCCTAGGAGAAGTGGTTATGAAAAATAAATTAAATTAATTTAATAAAAAAAAGTCTGGTGAGGAAATGTGGTGATTTCCGAAATAGTACTATAACTTCTACCATTAAAAACTGTTGTTGTTTTTTCACAAAAATCTTCCATAAACTGGCCTTGAGCTCAATAAAATTGTGAATTATTAACATTTACCAGACCAATAGAAAAATAACAAAAATTTATATGCAAGGATGAGCACGCCTTAAATGCATTCTAATATAAAGAAAATAACTTAAATACAGAATTTGCAAATTAAACACAAACAACAACCACACAAACAATTTAAATAGCGGCTGATCAGTTGCTCTTGTTTGTAGTTGGTTTGTTTAAGGAAGATGAAATAAACACAACAGCCAACTCGGCTAGCGTAGCACAATATGTAGCGTATTAGCTCCCGGGTGCAAAGCCTGGGAGAAGTGGTTATGAAAAATAAATTTAAGTAATCTAATAAAAAGAAGTCTGATGAGGAAATGTGGTGATTTCCGAAATAGTACTATAACTTCTACCATTAAAAACTGTAGTTGTTTTTTCACAAAAATCTTCCATAAACTGGTCTTGAGCTCAATAAAATTTTTAATTATTAACATTTACTAGGCCAACAGAAAAATAACAAACATTTAATGCAAGGATGAGCACGCCTTAAATGCATTCTAATATAAAGTAAATAACTTAAATACAGAATTTGCAAATAAAACACAACAAAGCAACCACACAAACAAGTTACATAAATAGCGGCAGAGCAGTTGCTCTTGTTTGTAGTTGGTTTGTTTAAGGAAGATGAAATAAACACAGCAGCCAACTCGGCAAGTGTAGCACAATATGTAGCGTATTGGCTCTGCAACTCCGAGCTCCCGGGTTCAAAGCCTGGGAGAAGTGTTTATAAAAAATAATTTTAATTAATTTAATAAAAAGAAGTCTGATGAGGAAATGTGGTGATTTCCGAAATAGCACTATAACTTCTACCATTAAAAACTGTTGTTGTTTTTTCACAAAAATCTTCCATAAACTGGCCTTGAGCTCAATAAAATTGTAAATTATTAACATTTACTAGGCCAACAGAAAAATAAGAAACATTTATATGCAAGGATGAGCACGCCTTAAATGCATTCTAATATAAAGTAAATAACTTAAATACAGAATTTGCAAATAAAACACAACAAAACAACCACACAAACAAGTTACATAAATAGCGGCAGAGCAGTTGCTCTTGTTTGTAGTTGGTTTGTTTAGGGAAGATGAAATAAACACAACAGCCAACTCGGCTGGCGTAGCACAATATGTAGCGTATTGGCTCTGCAACTCCGAGCTCCCGGGTTCAAAGCCTGGGAGAAGTGGTTATGAAAAATAATTTTAATTAATTTAATTAAAGGAAGTCTGATGAGGAATTGTGGTGATTTCCGAAATAGTACTATAACTTCTACCATTAAAAATTGTTGTTCTTTTTTCACAAAAATCTTCCGTAAACTGGCCTTGAGCTCAATAAAATTGTAAATTATTAACATTTACTAGGCCAACTGTTGGATAATATGAAACGTATCGATTGAATTCTCTCGAACTAATGAACTTTTATTTTAAAATATTTTAACAAGTATACAAAAAACACAAAGCATATTTTGTTGATCTTCAACATTCCTCCTCAATAAAATATCAAATGTTAATTATAACTGAAATGAATAATAACTTCATACATTGAAGTAATAAAATGTTTTAATATAAGACTAAGAAAGGCCTAACATTTCAACAAATTTATGATGCTTATTTTTAGATAAATTTTTCGTAAAAATATCAGCTACCATCTCGTTTGTTGAAGTGTAGTTCAGTTCGATTTCTTGCTTCAAATAAACTTCTCGAATATAATGGTATCTTATGTCAATATGTTTACTGCGTGCGTGATATACTGGATTCTTTACGAGATGCTGTGCGCTGACGTTGTCTCCATTCAATACCATTGATTGTCGTATTGCAAACCTATTTCAGCCAAAAGTTTTCTTATGTAAACTGCTTCCTTTGCACCTGCTGTTAGAGCCATGTATTCGGCTTCAGTGCTGCTCAGTGCGACGGTGGATTGCTTCTTAGACTGCCAAGAAAAAGCACTACCTCCCAATGTAAAAACGTATCCAGTGAATGATTTTCGGTCTATCGTATCACCACCCCAATCTGCGTCGACGTAACACTCTATTGGTTTTCCTAGCTTTCTATATTGCAATTTGTACTTTGCGGTCTTCGAAAGATATCGCAGAATATGTTTCGCTGCATTTTCATGTTCAACATGAGGATCAGTATTTCTCTGTGAAAGTTTACAAACAGAATGCATTATATCAGGTCGCGTTGCAAGTGCTAAATGCATTAAATATCCTATTAATGACTGAAAATTTGTCTTATTAACTTGCTTGCATTTTTCGTTATTGCATTTCACTTGAAATCCAGCATCTAAAGGAGTTGCTACAGGCTTACAATTTTCCATCCCATATTCTATTAGTAGTTTCTTAATAAATTGCTCGTTGCTTATACTTATTCCTCCTCGATCGCCATTGCGGCTTATTTCTATACCCAGAAAATGAGTAAGTTGCCCTTTATCGACTAATTTGAATTTTTTAGCGATATTTGCTTTAATGCTTATCAACTCATCCTTATCTGTACAAGCCAACATCAAGTCATCTACGTATACTGCAATAATGCTTAATGCTTTCTGATTCTTCTTTATGTATAGACATGGCTCGCTTGCGCATGGAGAAAATCCGATTAATTTTAGAACTGAATCTAACTTTACATTCCACTCTCGACCTGACTGTTTCAGACCGTAAAGAGCCTTATTTAGCTTTAGTACGCGATTCGGATATTTTTCATCAATAAAGTTCTCGGGCTGTTTCATATAAACCTCGTCCCGCAATTCTCCATTTAAGTATGATGTTGATATGTCCATCTGGTGTAAATACATTTCATGTTCTACAGCTAAAGCAATTATCATTCGAATTATTTCATATCTAACAACTGGAGAAAATGTCTCTTTATAGTTGACGCCATATTGTTGGCTGCATCCCTTAGCTACTAATCTTGCCTTAAATCGCTCGACTGCGCCGTCTTTGTCGCATAATAATGCAAAAACCCATTTGCATCCCACTGTCTTTTGGTTACGCGGTAAGTCCATTAAGCACCAAGTGTTGTTTTCAATTAGCGACTCATACTCTTTTGCCATTGCTCCCTTCCATTCTTTAGAATATTTTGAAGTAATTGCTTCTTTGACCGTTTGCGGTACCTCTATATTTTCATCACAACTCATAGCCCCTTAAATGTTCGGTTGTTTTCGCGGTCGACCAGGTCTACCTGAGCGAATTATTCTAGGTCTCCCGGGACCTTTCTTAACATTTTCCTCCATAAAACTTTCGTCTAAGACTTCTACACTATCATGAATGTTGATGGACCTTTGGTCTTCTTGCGATAACGGAACAATTTGCTCCCCTCCATCAATATTCTCTTCTGATATACTTCTTGTAAAATCACTATCATTCCATGTAGCGTACTCTTTGTTATCACCTTTTATTTGGTTTCGATTAAAGTCTTTTGCATTTTCTATGAATGCAGTATCTCTACTCACAATAACTTTGCGACTGATAGGATCAAATAAACGATAAGCTTGGATGTCTCCGAATACCCAATAAAAATATATTTTCTTCCTTTAGGACGAAATTTATGTTTTTCTTTTTTATCTAGTGCGATTGCAAGTGATCCAAATACTTTTAAATGACAAACACTAGGTTTTCTGCCTGTCCATACCTCAAATGGAGTTTTTTCTTCAATTATTTTAGTTGGTGATCTATTTCTTAAACAAGCTGCTGTCATTATCGCTTCCGCCCAAAAATATTCGTCTAATTCTGCATAAACCAGCATGCTTCTAGCCATTTCAACTAAAGTACGATTTGCTCGTTCAGCTATACCATTTTGTTGTGGTGTGTATGGTACTGTTAATTGTCTTTGAATTCCATTAATTTTCAAAAACATATCAAATTCCTTGTTAACATACTCGGTACCATTGTCGCTTCTCAAAATATTTATCTTCTTGTTAGTTTTGCGCTCTACAAGCGACTTGAATTCCTTAAATTTTTCAATAACTTCTGATTTTGATTTAATGATATAAACATAAATAAATCTCGATTTGTCATCAATAAAAGTCACAAAATATCTCGAGCCTCCTAAAGAGTTCTTGTTCATTGGGCCGCATACATCAGTGTGAATGACGTCTAATACATCCTTTGATTTATTTTCTCGAGATTTCGGGAAAGATTTAGTACAAATTTTACTTTCCATGCAAGTTCTACATTGCATTTCATTAGAAAAGCCTTTCATATTCAAACCATGAACCATTTCATTTTTTGCAATTAGGTTCAAACTTGAAAAATTTAAGTGACCATAACGATTATGCCACTTCATTGCATTTTCATTATTAGTATTTATACCAAATACTTTATTTTTCTGGTCAACGACCATAAAAAGATTATTTGTATGCTTCCCCTTTATAACTTCTTGACCAAATTTGTCTTTAACAGTTGCGTGACTGTTGTTGAAAATTACTGTGTTTCCTTGTTTTACAGCTCTACTTACAGATATAAAATTGATTTGCATACCTGGTACATACAAAACATTTGCTAACGTCACCTTGAATTTTTCCGCTTTCAACGCCACATTTCCTAAACCTTTAGCTTCAATGAAATTCTCACCTGCTAACATGATTTTTTCGTAGTGTTCCTCAACTGTTACAAACAAATTACGATCGCAACACAAATGCGATGTCGCTCCGCTATCAATGCACCAAGCCCCTTCACCAATCGATTTATCTTGCGCTGATACGAGAATAGAAAAAATTTTCTCATCATCCCTTCTTTCCGTTGACTTCTTTTTTCTTTGGTCCTTGCAGTTCGCCGCAAAATGTCCCTTCTTACCACAGTTAAAACATCTTACATTTTTATTCCTCGTAAACTTCTTGTTGTCTGTTGTTCTTTCACCCTTTTTACGCGCTACGTAAGCTTGCTCGCCAGAATCGTCTGCATTTCGTTCCAGTCCACTTTTCCTGTTGCCTTCTTCCATCAGCTTCACCTTCACTGCGCTCAACGTTGGCAGGATATCTCGCGTCTCAATCGCGACTATAAATGACTCATACGACTTCGGCAGATTAGACAGCATCATGATGACCAAAAGCTCTTCTGGTAACTCGACATTAATTTCATTGAGTTTTTCAACGATGTCCATAAATGTGTTGACGTATAATGTAATATTTTCACAGTTTAAAACTTTGTGGTTCAGCAAATCCTTAAATAAGGCTACCTTTCTGGCTGGTCCTCTTGGCTGATGAACTTCCTTCAGAACGTTCCAAGCAGCAGCGGATGAATTCGCATGTTTTATGTGATTTATTTGCGTTGGATTTACGCTTAACATTATAGAAGCCACCGCTTTCTCGTCCTGAGATTCCCATTTTGCTTTTGCTTCCGCAGTTAGACATTGCGCCTTCACGCTTCTTCCGCTTACAATTTGCCACAGCTCCAAATGTACAAGAACGCTTTTCATTTGTACATTCCATGATTCGTAGTTGGAATCATTAAGCTTTTCTATTTGGCAAATAGAAGACATCTTAAAATTTTTTATTTTATGTACCGCGGAAAAAATGAAAAAAAATTTTTTTTTTTTTTTTTTTGTTTTTTTTTAAATTGATTTTTAATTCAAAGCTGAGGTGCCCATAACCTGTTGGATAATATGAAACGTATCGATTGAATTCTCTCGAACTAATGAACTTTTATTTTAAAATATTTTAACAAGTATACAAAAAACACAAAGCATATTTTGTTGATCTTCAACACCAACAGAAAAATAACAAACAATATGCACGCCTTAAATGCATTCTAATATAAAGTTAATAACTAAAATACAGAATTTGCAAATAAAACACAAACAACAACCACACAAACAAGTTAAATAGCGGCAGATCAGTTGCTCTTGTTTGTAGTTGGTTTGTTTAGGGAAGATGAAATAAACACAACAGCCAACTCGGCTGGCGTAGCACAATATGTAGCGTATTGGCTCTGCAACTCCGAGCTCCCGGGTTCAAAGCCTGGGAGAAGTGGTTATGAAAAATAATTTTAATTAATTTAATTAAAAGAAGTCTGATGAGGAAATGTGGTGATTTCCGAAATAGTACTATAACTTCTACCATTAAAAATTGTTGTTATTTTTTAACAAAAATATTCCGTAAACTGGCCATGAGCTCAATAAAATTGTAAATTATTAACATTTACTAGGCCAACAGAAAAATAACAAACATTTATATGCAAGGTTGAGCACGCCTTAAATGCATTCTAATATAAAGTTAATAACTAAAATACAGAATTTGCAAATAAAGCACAAACAACAACCACACAAACAAGTTAAATAGCGGCAGATCAGTTGCTCTTGTTTGTAGTTCGTTTGTTTAAGGAAGATGAAATAAACACAACAGCCAACTCGGCAACCCGAGTTCCCGGGTTCAAAGCCTGGGAGAAGTGTTTATGAAAAATAAATTTAATTAATATAATAAAAAGAAGTCTGATGAGGAAATGTGGTGATTTCCGAAATAGTACTATAACTTCTACCATTAAAAACTGTTGTTGTTTTTTCACAAAAATCTTCCATAAACTAGCCTTGAGCTCAATAAAATTGTGAATTATTAACATTTACCAGACCAATAGAAAAATAACAAAAATTTATATGCAAGGATGAGCACGCCTTAAATGCATTCTATTATAAAGAAAATAACTTAAATACAGAATTTGCAAATTAAACACAAACAACAACCACACAAACAATTTAAATAGCGGCTGATCAGTTGCTCTTGTTTGTAGTTGGTTTGTTTAAGGAAGATGAAATAAACACAACAGCCAACTAGGCTAGCGTAGCACAATATGTAGCGTATTAGCTCCCGGGTGCAAAGCCTGGGAGAAGTGGTTATGAAAAATAAATTTAATTAATTTAATAAAAAGAAGTCTGATGAGGAAATGTGGTGATTTCCGAAATAGTACTATAACTTCTACTGTTGTTGTTTTTTTACAAAAATCTTCTATAAACTGGCCTTGAGCTCAATAAAATTGTGAATTATTAGCATTTACTAGACCAATAGAAAAATAACAAAAATTTATATGCAAGGTTGAGCACGCCTTAAATGCATTCTAATATAAAGTAAATAACTTAAATACAGAATTTGCAAATAAAACATACACAACTTAAATAGCGGCAGATCAGTTGCTCTTGTTTGTAGTTGGTTTATTTAAGGAAGATGAAATAAACGCAACAGCCAACTCGGCTAGCGTAGCACAATATGTAGCGTATTAGCTCTGCAACTACGAGCTCCCGGGTTCAAAGCCTAGGAGAAGTGGTTATGAAAAATAAATTAAATTAATTTAATAAAAAGAAGTCTGGTGAGGAAATGTGGTGATTTCCGAAATAGTACTATAACTTCTACCATTAAAAACTGTTGTTGTTTTTTCACAAAAATCTTCCATAAACTGGCCTTGAGCTCAATAAAATTGTGAATTATTAACATTTACCAGACCAATAGAAAAATAACAAAAATTTATATGCAAGGATGAGCACGCCTTAAATGCATTCTAATATAAAGAAAATAACTTAAATACAGAATTTGCAAATTAAACACAAACAACAACCACACAAACAATTTAAATAGCGGCTGATCAGTTGCTCTTGTTTGTAGTTGGTTTGTTTAAGGAAGATGAAATAAACACAACAGCCAACTCGGCTAGCGTAGCACAATATGTAGCGTATTAGCTCCCGGGTGCAAAGCCTGGGAGAAGTGGTAATGAAAAATAAATTTAATTAATCTAATAAAAAGAAGACTGATGAGGAAATGTGGTGATTTCCGAAATAGTACTATAACTTCTACCATTAAAAACTGTAGTTGTTTTTTCACAAAAATCTTCCATAAACTGGTCTTGAGCTCAATAAAATTTTTAATTATTAACATTTACTAGGCCAACAGAAAAATAACAAACATTTAATGCAAGGATGAGCACGCCTTAAATGCATTCTAATATAAAGAAAATAACTTAAGTACAGAATTTTCAAATAAAACACAAACAACAACAACAACCACACAAACAAGTTAAATAGCGGCAGATCAGTTGCTCTTGTTTGTAGTTCGTTTGTTTAAGGAAGATGAAATAAACACAACAGCCAACTCGGCAAGTGTAGCACAATATGTAGGGTATTGGCTCTGCAACTCCGAGTTCCCGGGTTCAAAGCCTGGGAGAAGTGTTTATGAAAAATAAATTTAATTAATATAATAAAAAGAAGTCTGATGAGGAAATGTGGTGATTTCCGAAATAGTACTATAACTTCTACCATTAAAAACTGTTGTTGTTTTTTCACAAAAATCTTCCATAAACTGGCCTTGAGCTCAATAAAATTGTGAATTATTAACATTTACCAGACCAATAGAAAAATAACAAAAATTTATATGCAAGGATGAGCACGCCTTAAATGCATTCTAATATAAAGAAAATAACTTAAATACAGAATTTGCAAATTAAACACAAACAACAACCACACAAACAATTAAAATAGCGGCTGATCAGTTGCTCTTGTTTGTAGTTGGTTTGTTGAAGGAAGATGAAATAAACACAACAGCCAACTAGGCTAGCGTAGCACAATATGTAGCGTATTAGCTCCCGGGTGCAAAGCCTGGGAGAAGTGGTTATGAAAAATAAATTTAATTAATTTAATAAAAAGAAGTCTGATGAGGAAATGTGGTGATTTCCGAAATAGTACTATAACTTCTACCATTAAAAACTGTAGTTGTTTTTTCACAAAAATCTTCCATAAACTGGTCTTGAGCTCAATAAAATTGTAAATTATTAACATTTACTAGGCCAACAGAAAAATAAAAAAACATTTATATGCAAGGATGAGCACGCCTTAAATGCATTCTAATATAAAGAAAATAACTTAAGTACAGAATTTTCAAATAAAACACAAACAACAACAACAACCACACAAACAAGTTAAATAGCGGTAGATCAGTTGCTCTTGTTTGTAGTTGGTTTGTTTAAGGAAGATGAAATAAACACAGCAGCCAACTCGGCAAGTGTAGCACAATATGTAGCGTATTGGCTCTGCAACTCCGAGCTCCCGGGTTCAAAGCCTGGGAGAAGTGTTTATAAAAAATAATTTTAATTAATTTAATAAAAAGAAGTCTGATGAGGAAATGTGGTGATTTCCGAAATAGCACTATAACTTCTACCATTAAAAACTGTTGTTGTTTTTTCACAAAAATCTTCCATAAACTGGCCTTGAGCTCAATAAAATTGCAAATTATTAACATTTACTAGGCCAACAGAAAAATAAGAAACATTTATATGCAAGGATGAGCACGCCTTAAATGCATTCTAATATAAAGTAAATAACTTAAATACAGAATTTGCAAATAAAACACAACAAAACAACCACACAAACAAGTTACATAAATAGCGGCAGAGCAGTTGCTCTTGTTTGTAGTTGGTTTGTTTATGGAAGATGAAATAAACACAACAGCCAACTCGGCTGGCGTAGCACAATATGTAGCGTATTGGCTCTGCAACTCCGAGCTCCCGGGTTCAAAGCCTGGGAGAAGTGGTTATGAAAAATAATTTTAATTAATTTAATTAAAAGAAGTCTGATGAGGAAATGTGGTGATTTCCGAAATAGTACTATAACTTCTACCATTAAAAATTGTTGTTCTTTGTTCACAAAAATCTTCCGTAAACTGGCCTTGAGCTCAATAAAATTTTAAATTATTAACATTTACTAGGCCAACAGAAAAATAACAAACATTTATATGCAAGGTTGAGCACGCCTTAAATGCATTCTAATATAAAGTTAATAACTAAAATACAGAATTTGCAAATAAAGCACAAACAACAACCACACAAACAAGTTAAATAGCGGCAGATCAGTTGCTCTTGTTTGTAGTTCGTTTGTTTAAGGAAGATGAAATAAACACAACAGCCAACTCGGCAAGTGTAGCACAATATGTAGGGTATTGGCTCTGCAACTCCGAGTTCCCGGGTTCAAAGCCTGGGAGAAGTGTTTATGAAAAATAAATTTAATTAATATAATAAAAAGAAGTCTGATGAGGAAATGTGGTGATTTCCGAAATAGTACTATAACTTCTACCATTAAAAACTGTTGTTGTTTTTTCACAAAAATCTTCCATAAACTAGCCTTGAGCTCAATAAAATTGTGAATTATTAACATTTACCAGACCAATAGAAAAATAACAAAAATTTATATGCAAGGATGAGCACGCCTTAAATGCATTCTATTATAAAGAAAATAACTTAAATACAGAATTTGCAAATTAAACACAAACAACAACCACACAAACAATTTAAATAGCGGCTGATCAGTTGCTCTTGTTTGTAGTTGGTTTGTTTAAGGAAGATGAAATAAACACAACAGCCAACTAGGCTAGCGTAGCACAATATGTAGCGTATTAGCTCCCGGGTGCAAAGCCTGGGAGAAGTGGTTATGAAAAATAAATTTAATTAATTTAATAAAAAGAAGTCTGATGAGGAAATGTGGTGATTTCCGAAATAGTACTATAACTTCTACTGTTGTTGTTTTTTTACAAAAATCTTCTATAAACTGGCCTTGAGCTCAATAAAATTGTGAATTATTAGCATTTACTAGACCAATAGAAAAATAACAAAAATTTATATGCAAGGTTGAGCACGCCTTAAATGCATTCTAATATAAAGTAAATAACTTAAATACAGAATTTGCAAATAAAACATACACAACTTAAATAGCGGCAGATCAGTTGCTCTTGTTTGTAGTTGGTTTATTTAAGGAAGATGAAATAAACGCAACAGCCAACTCGGCTAGCGTAGCACAATATGTAGCGTATTAGCTCTGCAACTACGAGCTCCCGGGTTCAAAGCCTAGGAGAAGTGGTTATGAAAAATAAATTAAATTAATTTAATAAAAAGAAGTCTGGTGAGGAAATGTGGTGATTTCCGAAATAGTACTATAACTTCTACCATTAAAAACTGTTGTTGTTTTTTCACAAAAATCTTCCATAAACTGGCCTTGAGCTCAATAAAATTGTGAATTATTAACATTTACCAGACCAATAGAAAAATAACAAAAATTTATATGCAAGGATGAGCACGCCTTAAATGCATTCTAATATAAAGAAAATAACTTAAATACAGAATTTGCAAATTAAACACAAACAACAACCACACAAACAATTTAAATAGCGGCTGATCAGTTGCTCTTGTTTGTAGTTGGTTTGTTTAAGGAAGATGAAATAAACACAACAGCCAACTCGGCTAGCGTAGCACAATATGTAGCGTATTAGCTCCCGGGTGCAAAGCCTGGGAGAAGTGGTAATGAAAAATAAATTTAATTAATCTAATAAAAAGAAGACTGATGAGGAAATGTGGTGATTTCCGAAATAGTACTATAACTTCTACCATTAAAAACTGTAGTTGTTTTTTCACAAAAATCTTCCATAAACTGGTCTTGAGCTCAATAAAATTTTAAATTATTAACATTTACTAGGCCAACAGAAAAATAACAAACATTTAATGCAAGGATGAGCACGCCTTAAATGCATTCTAATATAAAGAAAATAACTTAAGTACAGAATTTTCAAATAAAACACAAACAACAACAACAACCACACAAACAAGTTAAATAGCGGCAGATCAGTTGCTCTTGTTTGTAGTTCGTTTGTTTAAGGAAGATGAAATAAACACAACAGCCAACTCGGCAAGTGTAGCACAATATGTAGGGTATTGGCTCTGCAACTCCGAGTTCCCGGGTTCAAAGCCTGGGAGAAGTGTTTATGAAAAATAAATTTAATTAATATAATAAAAAGAAGTCTGATGAGGAAATGTGGTGATTTCCGAAATAGTACTATAACTTCTACCATTAAAAACTGTTGTTGTTTTTTCACAAAAATCTTCCATAAACTGGCCTTGAGCTCAATAAAATTGTGAATTATTAACATTTACCAGACCAATAGAAAAATAACAAAAATTTATATGCAAGGATGAGCACGCCTTAAATGCATTCTAATATAAAGAAAATAACTTAAATACAGAATTTGCAAATTAAACACAAACAACAACCACACAAACAATTAAAATAGCGGCTGATCAGTTGCTCTTGTTTGTAGTTGGTTTGTTTAAGGAAGATGAAATAAACACAACAGCCAACTAGGCTAGCGTAGCACAATATGTAGCGTATTAGCTCCCGGGTGCAAAGCCTGGGAGAAGTGGTTATGAAAAATAAATTTAATTAATTTAATAAAAAGAAGTCTGATGAGGAAATGTGGTGATTTCCGAAATAGTACTATAACTTCTACCATTAAAAACTGTAGTTGTTTTTTCACAAAAATCTTCCATAAACTGGTCTTGAGCTCAATAAAATTGTAAATTATTAACATTTACTAGGCCAACAGAAAAATAAAAAAACATTTATATGCAAGGATGAGCACGCCTTAAATGCATTCTAATATAAAGAAAATAACTTAAGTACAGAATTTTCAAATAAAACACAAACAACAACAACAACCACACAAACAAGTTAAATAGCGGTAGATCAGTTGCTCTTGTTTGTAGTTGGTTTGTTTAAGGAAGATGAAATAAACACAGCAGCCAACTCGGCAAGTGTAGCACAATATGTAGCGTATTGGCTCTG
Organism: Philophylla caesio; assembly: GCA_963971545.1. Lineage (NCBI taxonomy): Eukaryota > Metazoa > Arthropoda > Insecta > Diptera > Tephritidae > Philophylla > Philophylla caesio. The sequence goes on from OZ020604.1 coordinate 131,788,714, forward strand.
CAACTCCGAGCTCCCGGGTTCAAAGCCTGGGAGAAGTGTTTATAAAAAATAATTTTAATTAATTTAATAAAAAGAAGTCTGATGAGGAAATGTGGTGATTTCCGAAATAGCACTATAACTTCTACCATTAAAAACTGTTGTTGTTTTTTCACAAAAATCTTCCATAAACTGGCCTTGAGCTCAATAAAATTGCAAATTATTAACATTTACTAGGCCAACAGAAAAATAAGAAACATTTATATGCAAGGATGAGCACGCCTTAAATGCATTCTAATATAAAGTAAATAACTTAAATACAGAATTTGCAAATAAAACACAACAAAACAACCACACAAACAAGTTACATAAATAGCGGCAGAGCAGTTGCTCTTGTTTGTAGTTGGTTTGTTTATGGAAGATGAAATAAACACAACAGCCAACTCGGCTGGCGTAGCACAATATGTAGCGTATTGGCTCTGCAACTCCGAGCTCCCGGGTTCAAAGCCTGGGAGAAGTGGTTATGAAAAATAATTTTAATTAATTTAATTAAAAGAAGTCTGATGAGGAAATGTGGTGATTTCCGAAATAGTACTATAACTTCTACCATTAAAAATTGTTGTTCTTTGTTCACAAAAATCTTCCGTAAACTGGCCTTGAGCTCAATAAAATTTTAAATTATTAACATTTACTAGGCCAACAGAAAAATAACAAACATTTATATGCAAGGTTGAGCACGCCTTAAATGCATTCTAATATAAAGTTAATAACTAAAATACAGAATTTGCAAATAAAACACAAACAACAACCACACAAACAAGTTAAATAGCGGCAGATCAGTTGCTCTTGTTTGTAGTTCGTTTGTTTAAGGAAGATGAAATAAACACAACAGCCAACTCGGCAAGTGTAGCACAATATGTAGGGTATTGGCTCTGCAACTCCGAGCGAAGTGTTTATGAAAAATAATTTTAATTAATTTAATAAAAAGAAGTCTGATGAGGAAATGTGGTGATTTCCGAAATAGTACTATAATTTCTACCATTAAAAACTGTTGTTGTTTTTTCAGAAAAATCTTCCATAAACTGGCCCTGAGCTCAATAAAATTGTAAATTATTAACATTTACTAGGCCAACAGAAAAATAACAAACATTTATATGCAAGGATAAGCACGGCTTAAATGCATTCTAATATAAAATAAATAACTTAAATACAAAATTTGCAAATAAAACACAAACAAGTTAAATAGCGGCAGATCAGTTGCTCTTGTTTGTAGTTGGTTTATTTAAGGAAGATGAAATAAACACAACAGCCAACTCGGCTAGCGTAGCACAATATGTAGCGTATTAGCTCCCGGAATCAAAGCCTGGGAGAAGTGGTTATGAAAAATAAATTTAATTAATTTAATAAAAAGAAGTCTGATGAGGAAAAGTGGTGATTTCCGAAATAGTACTATAACTTCTACCATTAAAAACTGTTGTTGTTTTTTCACAAAAATCTTCCATAAACTGGCCTTGAGCTCAATAAAATTGTAAATTATTAACATTTACTACGCCAACAGAAAAATTACAAAACATTTATATGCAAGAATGAGCACGCCTTAAATGCATTCTAATATAAAGTAATTAACTTAAATACAGAATTTGCAAATGAAACACAAACAACAACCCCACAAACAAGATAAATAGCGGCTGATCAGTTGCTCTTGTTTGTAGTTGGTTTGTTTAAGGAAGATGAAATAAACACAACAGCCAACTCGGCCAGCGTACCACAATATGTAGCGTATTGGCTCTGCAACTCCGAGCTCACGGGTTCCAAGCCTGGGAGAAGTGTTTATGAAAAATAATTTTAATTAATTTAATAAAAAGAAGTCTGATGAGGAAATGTGGTGATTTCCGAAATAGTACTATAACTTCTACCATTAAAAACTGTTGTTGTTTTTTCACAAAAATCTTCCATAAACTGGCCTTGAGCTCAATAAAATTGTAAATTATTAACATTTACTAGGCCAACAGAAAAATAAGAAACATGTATATGCAAGGATGAGCACGCCTTAAATGCATTCTAATATAAAGTAAATAACTTAAATACAGAATTTGCAAATAAAACACAACAAAACAACCTCACAAACAAGTTACATAAATAGCGGCAGAGCAGTTGCTCTTGTTTGTAGTTGGTTTGTTTAAGGAAGATGAAATAAACACAACAGCCAACTCGGCTGGCGTAGCACAATATGTAGCGTATTGGCTCTGCAACTCCGAGCTCCCGGGTTCAAAGCCTGGGAGAAGTGTTTATGAAAAATATTTTTAATTAATTTAATAAAAAGAAGTCTTGTTAGATCAAATCCAAGGAAAGTAATACACGACCGTCTTTATATGAGTTTTATTAAGCGAATGAAAAAATATGAAAATTTTTAACTGACAAAGAATCTACAGTTACATTTTCAAATAAGAGTAAGTGATGAATAAATTGCATAATCATGTAAGTGAGTTGTTTACACAGTAGGATTTAAAATACATTTACAATACTTAAACAAACACCCACTCAACTCAAATACATACGCGTACATTGATTATAAATGAATTACAATAATTTCAAATTACAAATCTAGGTTCAACAATTTAAGACATTTAATATGCTTAAGTCTTGGTAAACACTTTGTAAAAATATCGGCGACATTCTCCGCCGAAGGAACGTATTTTATATCTATATTATTAGACTCGTATTTTTCTTTCAAATAATGATACTTAATATCAATATGTTTACTTCTTTTCTTTGTGACTGGATTTCGAACAAGAAAATCTGCTCCCTGGTTATCACAGTAGATGTTTGTAGGATTACTACAATATTCTGCTAACTTTAATTCTTGCAATAGCTGTCGACAGAAAATAATCTCCTTAGCGCCCTCGCACATTGCTATATATTCGGCTTCAGTTGAACTCAGCGATACGCTACTTTGTTTTTTTGATTCCCAAGCAATAGGTGCACCAGCAACAAAAATAACATATCCACTGTACGACCTTTGATCAATATCGTTGGAACCCCAGTCAGCATCAGTGAAGCAAACAAGTGATTTATCCATCTTGTAGTACGTGAAACTTGCATTATCTGTTTGTTTTAAATAACGCAGAATATGCTTCGCTGCTATAAAATGTTCCTTATGTGGATGGTTATTAAACTGTGACAATTTTGACAGTGTGTGAACGATATCTGGACGTGAAATGACGGCCAAATACATTAAACTGCCAATCAAGGATTGAAAAATCTTTACATCAAAAATTTCGTTGCAATTATCCTTAATACATTTAGATAATACAGTACCACTCGGATATGGAGTTGAACAGGGCTTACATTCAGCCATATTCCATGATTCTAATAGTTCAGCTATATATCTTTTCTGATGAACAGTGATAGCGCCTCTTGGTTCATGTCTTTCTATTTCCATCCCAAGATAAAATGAAATCGGGCCTCGGTCAATCACATCAACAAAATTGTTTAACTCATTAATGGTTTCATTCATAGTAGACTGATCCGAACAAGCTAACATTATATCATCAACATATATAACTATAATAACAATTTTAACATTTCTTTCCATAATATAAACGTAATTATCCGACGAACATTTTTTAAATCCAATATTACATAATATTTCATTAAACTTCTTATTCCACTCTCTTCCAGCCTGCTTAAGACCATATAGTGACTTCTTTAATTTGCAGACCTTGTCATTTTTATTTTTCTCGACAAACATTTCAGGTTGATACATATATATTTCTTCAGTGATTGTAAAATTTAAATAAGCCGCAACAATATCTATGTGATTTATTAACAACTTGTGCTGTACTGCAATCGCTAAAATTAATCTTATTGTAAAATGTCTGGCCACGTCTGCGCTGGAACATACATTGCTACAAACTGTTTCGTTGCAACAATACTATCTTCATTCTGCTCTACATGTGCTTGGTCATTTTGTAAAATAACTTCTGGTAAAATAATACTTTCAGCACCATTTGTCGAAATTAAGGTACGATGGGACATTGCAATAGACTCACCTTCCGAACATGAGTTTTCGAAAAAATGTACATCACGAGAGATGACTATACTTCTTCTTTGGCTATCATATAACCTATAAGCTTTGCTTTGGTTCGAATAACCGACAAATATTAACTTTCGACCTTTCGGCATAAACTTCGACTGATTCTGTTGCTTTTGTAGTGCTACTGCTTTACAGCCAAACGATCTAAAATGTGCAACAGATGGTTTTCTACCAAACCAGCACTCATAAGGTGTTTTACCTTCCAAAACTTTTGTTGGAGCGCGATTTCGCAAATAAGTTGCCGTATTTACTGCCTCCGACCATAAGCTTTTACAAACTTTCGATTCTTCTAGCATACAACGACTCATTTCGACTAAAGTTCTATTCGCTCGCTCTGCAATCCCGTTCTGCTGTGGCGTATAAGCAACTGTTGTTTGATGAAGTATTCCATTTTGTTTTAAAAATATATCAAACTCACGGCTTAAATATTCGCGACCATTGTCGCTACGCAAAACTTTAATAAATGATCCTGTTTCTTTTTCAGCTTTGGCTTTGTACTCTTTAAATACCTTCAAAACTTCAGATTTTTGCTTCAAAAAATACGTAGACATATACCTTGTGTAATCATCTATGAACGTTACGAAATATAACGATCCACCCTGTGAAGAATTTCGCATTGGGCCACAAATATCTGTGTGTATTATCTCCAATTTACCTTTGCTAAGTACACTACGATATGAAGGAAGAGACTTACTTGTTATTTTACATAACGAACAGGTTATACAAGCAAAATCATTAGGCATTTTAACGTTCAAACCACGAACCATTTCCTTATTAGATAATGTACATAAGTCACGTGCATTTAAGTGACCATAACGCCGATGCCACAAATCGATCTCTGTTGTCTTTTCGCAACTTAACAACGCATATTCTTTTGCCATTAGTTTAACTAAAAATATACCACAGCTCTTTTCTGCTTCGAAAATTAATGCGCCACATCTAGTGTAAGCAAATACATTATTTTTAGTGAATTTAACCGAGTGTCCATTGCTTATAATTTTGCCAACCGACAAAAAATTTGTCTTCAACCCGGGCACAAAGAGTACTTCTGACAGTGTAATATCAGTATTGACTGATTTCAGTTTTATATTACCTATACCTTTTGCCGAAATGCTCTCCCCCGACGCCAATATGACCTTCTTCGATTGCTCTCTAAATGATGTGAACATTGCTCTGTTGTTACAGATATGTGATGATGCTCCACTATCTAAAATCCATAGGTTGCTGCTATCTACTAAGTCATCATCCAGGGATCCAAATACGACTTCGGAGTTCGTTGCTGTTTTGCATTGCGCCCTCACATGTCCTCTCTTCCCACAGGCATAACACTTTATGTTATTTTTAGACTGTTTGCTCCATGGCTTAACCTTTGATTGATGTTTACCCTTCATATGATTCACTGCATATATGTACAACTTGATCGCCTTCACGGACCTTCCTATTGCGTCGTTCTTCTTCATCAAAAATTTTAAGCTTCAGACTATCAATCTTGGGCAAGTCATCACGACTTTCGATGGCCACGACGAAGTTTTCCATGTCTTCAGGTAGACTACAAAGTAGTATAATGCTAAGTATGTCGTCAGGTATAGATACATCAATCTCCTTCAGACTTTCCGCTATAGCACAAAAACGATTGACTTGACTACTGTAACTTGCATCGCGTTGAAATTGAAAACGTACAAGCTTCTTAAACAAGTTCAGCTTTTTAGCTGGTCCTTTAGCTCTATAGGTGTCCGACAATTTCAACCAAGCAATTTTCGCCGTAAGACAGTATTTCAAATTCAATAACTCTGATGAACTAACGCAAAGAGTAATTGAAGCAAGTGCCTTTCTATCATCTGCTAACCAAGATGCTTTTTGCTCCGGAGTTGCTGTGCTGCTACATGGTGTTTCGATAACGTGCCAGTAATCCAAAGTCACCAACAAACTTTTCATTTGGACCGACCAAACTGAATAGTTTTCGCCATTTAATTTTTCTATCTGCGATAATACGCTTGCCATTTCTATCGACCAACGATAAAGACTTTGATTTGCAAATATAAATTCTTATGACCACGTGTATTTTATAATAAAGCCAACTCTGGGCCCATAACCAATGTTAGAACAAATCCAAGGAAAGTAATACACGACCGTCTTTATATGAGTTTTATTAAGCCAATGAAAAAATATGAAAATTTTTAACTGACAAAGAATCTACAGTTACATTTTCAAATAAGAGTAAGTGATGAATAAATTGCATAATCAGTCTGATGAGGAAATGTGGTGATTTCCGAAATAGTACTATAACTTCTAATATTAAAAATTGTTAATTTAATGCAAGGATGAGCACGCCTTAAATGCAGTCTAATATAAAGAAAATTACTTAAGTACAGAATTTTCAAATAAAACACAAACAACAACAACAACCACACAAACAAGTTAAATAGCGGCAGATCAGTTGCTCTTGTTTGTAGTTGGTTTGTTAAAGGAAGATGAAATAAACACAACAGCCAACTCGGCAAGTGTAGCACAATATGTAGCGTATTGGCTCTGCAACTCCCAGCTCCCGGGTTCAAAGCCTGGGAGAAGTGTTTATGAAAAATAATTTTAATTAATTTAATAAAAAGAAGTCTGATGAGGAAATGTGGTGATTTCCGAAATAGTACTATAACTTCTAATATTAAAAATTGTTAATTTAATGCAAGGATGAGCACGCCTTAATTGCAGTCTAATATAAAGAAAATAACTTAAGTACAGAATTTTCAAATAAAACACAAACAACAACCACACAAACAAGTTAAATAGCGGCTGATCAATTGCTCTTGTTTGTAGTTGGTTTGTTTAAGGACGATGAAATAAACACAACAGCCAACTCGGCTAGCGTAGCACAATATGTACCGTATTAGCTACCGGGTTCAAAGCCTGGGAGAAGGGGTTATGAAAAATAAATTTAATTAATTTAATAAAAAGAAGTCTGATGAGGAAATGTGGTGATTTCCGAAATAGTACTATAACTTCTACCATTAAAAACTGTAGTTGTTTTTTCACAAAAATCTTCCATAAACTGGTCTTGAGCTCAATAAAATTGTAAATTATTAACATTTACTAGGCCAACAGAAAAATAACAAACATTTAATGCAAGGATGAGCACGCCTTAAATGCATTCTAATATAAAGAAAATAACTTAAGTACAGAATTTTCAAATAAAACACAAACAACAACAACAACCACACAAACAAATTAAATAGCGGCAGATCAGTTGCTCTTGTTTGTAGTTGGTTTGTTTAAGGAAGATGAAATAAACACAGCAGCCAACTCGGCAAGTGTAGCACAATATGTAGCGTATTGGCTCTGCAACTCCCAGCTCCCGGGTTCAAAGCCTGGGAGAAGTGTTTATGAAAAATAATTTTAATTAATTTAATAAAAAGAAGTCTGATGAGGAAATGTGGTGATTTCCGAAATAGTACTATAACTTCTAATATTAAAAATTGTTAATTTAATGCAAGGATGAGCACGCCTTAAATGCAGTCTAATATAAAGAAATAACTTAAGTACAGAATTTTCAAATAAAACACAAACAACAACCACACAAACAAGTTAAATAGCGGCTGATCAATAGCTCTTGTTTGTAGTTGGTTTGTTTAAGGACGATGAAATAAACACAACAGCCAACTCGGCTAGCGTAGCACAATATGTACCGTATTAGCTACCGGGTTCAAAGCCTGGGAGAAGGGGTTATGAAAAATAAATTTAATTAATTTAATAAAAAGAAGTCTGGTGAGGAAATGTGGTGATTTCCGAAATAGTACTATAACTTCTACCATTAAAAACTGTAGTTGTTTTTTCACAAAAATCTTCCATAAACTGGTCTTGAGCTCAATAAAATTGTAAATTATTAACATTTACTAGGCCAACAGAAAAATAACAAACATTTAATGCAAGGATGAGCACGCCTTAAATGCATTCTAATATAAAGAAAATAACTTAAGTACAGAATTTTCAAATAAAACACAAACAACAACAACAACCACACAAACAAGTTAAATAGCGGCAGATCAGTTGCTCCTGTTTGTAGTTGGTTTGTTTAAGGAAGATGAAATAAACACAACAGCCAACTCGGCTGGCGTAGCACAATATGTAGCGTATTGGCTCTGCAACTCCGAGCTCCCGGGTTCAAAGTCTGGGAGAAGTGTTTATGAAAAATAATTTTAATTAATTTAATAAAAAGAAGTCTGATGAGGAAATGTGGTGATTTCCGAAATAGTACTATAACTTCTACCATTGAAAATTGTTGTTCTTTTTTCACAAAAATCTTCCGTAAACTGGCCTTGAGCTCAATAAAATTGTAAATTATTAACATTTACTAAGCCAACAGAAAAATAACAAACATTTATATGCAAGGTTGAGCACGCCTTAAATGCATTCTAATATAAAGTTAATAACTTAAATACAGAATTTGCAAATAAAACACAAACAACAACCACACAAACAAGTTAAATAGCGGCAGACCAGTTGCTGTTGTTAGTAGTTGGTTTGTTAAAAGAAGATGAAATAAACACAACAGCCAACTCGGTCAGCGTAGCAAAATATATGTAGCGTATTGGCTCTGCAGCTCCGAGCTCCCGAGTTCAAAGCCTGGGAGAAGTGGTTATGAAAAATAAATTTAATTAATTTAATAAAAAGAAGCCTGATGAGGAAATGTGGTGATTTCCGAAATAGTACTATAACTTCTACCATTAAAAACTGTTATTGTTTTTTCACAAAAATCTTCCATAAACTGGCCTTGAGCTCAATAAAATTGAAAATTATTAACATTTACTAGGCCAACAGAAAAATAACAAACATTGATATGCAAGGATGAGCACGCCTTAAATGCATTCTAATATAAAGTAAATAACTTAAATACAGAATTTGCAAATAAAACACAACAAAACAACCTCACAAACAAGTTACATAAATAGCGGCAGAGCAGTTGCTCTTGTTTGTAGTTGGTTTGTTTAAGGAAGATGAAATAAACACAACAGCCAACTCGGCTGGCGTAGCACAATATGTAGCGTATTGGCTCTGCAACTCCGAGCTCCCGGGTTCAAAGCCTGGGAGAAGTGTTTATGAAAAATATTTTTAATTAATTTAATAAAAAGAAGTCTTGTTAGATCAAATCCAAGGAAAGTAATACACGACCGTCTTTATATGAGTTTTATTAAGCGAATGAAAAAATATGAAAATTTTTAACTGACAAAGAATCTACAGTTACATTTTCAAATAAGAGTAAGTGATGAATAAATTGCATAATCATGTAAGTGAGTTGTTTACACAGTAGTATTTAAAATACATTTACAATACTTTAACAAACACCCACTCAACTCAAATACATACGCGTACATTGATTATAAATGAATTACAATAATTTCAAATTACAAATCTAGGTTCAACAATTTAAGACATTTAATATGCTTAAGTCTTGGTAAACACTTTGTAAAAATATCGACGACATTCTCCGCCGAAGGAACGTATTTTATATCTATATTATTAGACTCGTATTTTTCTTTCAAATAATGATACTTAATATCAATATGTTTACTTCTTTTCTTTGTGACTGGATTTCGAACAAGAAAATCTGCTCCCTGGTTATCACAGTAGATGTTTGTAGGATTACTACAATGTTCTGCTAACTTTAATTCTTGCAATAGTTGTCGACAGAAAATAATCTCCTTAGCGCCCTCGCACATTGCTATATATTCGGCTTCAGTTGAACTCAGCGATACGCTACTTTGCTTTTTTTGATTCCCAAGCAATAGGTGCAGAATATGCTTCGCTGCTATAAAATGTTCCTTATGTGGATGGTTATTAAACTGTGACAATTTTGACAGTGTGTGAACGATATCTGGACGTGAAATGATGGCCAAATACATTAAACTGCCAATCAAGGATTGAAAAATCTTTACATCAAAAATTTCGTTGCAATTATCCTTAATACATTTAGATAATACAGTACCACTCGGAAATGGAGTTGAACAGGGCTTACATTCAGCCATATTCCATGATTCTAATAGTTCAGCTATATATCTTTTCTGATGAACAGTGATAGCGCCTCTTGGTTCATGTCTTTCTATTTCCATCCCAAGATAAAATGAAATCGGGCCTCGGTCAATCACATCAACAAAATTGTTTAACTCATTAATGGTTTCATTCATAGTAGACTGATCCGAACAAGCTAACATTATATCATCAACATACATATATAACTATAATAACAATTTTAACATTTCTTTCCATAATATAAACGCAATTATCCGACGAACATTTTTTAAATCCAATATTACATAATATTTCATTAAACTTCTTATTCCACTCTCTTCCAGCCTGCTTAAGACCATATAGTGACTTCTTTAATTTGCAGACCTTGTCATTTTTATTTTTCTCGACAAACATTTCAGGTTGATACATATATATTTCTTCAGTGATTGTAAAATTTAAATAAGCCGCAACAATATCTATGTGATTTATTAACAACTTGTGCTGTACTGCAATCGCTAAAATTAATCTTATTGTAGAATGTCTGGCCACGTCTGCGCTTGAACATACATTGCTACAAACTGTTTTAGTTGCAACAATACTATCTTCATTCTGCTCTACATGTGCTTGGTCATTTTGTAAAATAACTTCTGGTAACATAATACTTTCGTCACCATTTGTCGAAATTAAGGTACGATGGGACATTGCAATAGACTCACCTTCCGAACATGAGTTTTCGAAAAAATGTACATCACGAGAGATGACTATACTTCTTCTTTGGCTATCATATAACCTATAAGCTTTGCTTTGGTTCGAATAACCGACAAATATTAACTTTCGACCTTTCGGCATAAACTTCGACTGATTCTGTTGCTTTTGTAGTGCTACTGTTTACAGCCAAACGATCTAAAATGTGCAACAGATGGTTTTCTACCAAACCAGCACTCATAAGGTGTTTTACCTTCCAAAACTTTTGTTGGAGCGCGATTTCGCAAATAAGTTGCCGTATTTACTGCCTCCGACCATAAGCTTTTACAAACTTTCGATTCTTCTAGCATACAACGACTCATTTCGACTAAAGTTCTATTCGCTCGCTCTGCAATCCCGTTCTGCTGTGGCGTATAAGCAACTGTTGTTTGATGAAGTATTCCATTTTGTTTTAAAATATATCAAACTCACGGCTTAAATATTCGCGACCATTGTCGCTGTACATAAGTCACGTGCATTTAAGTGACCATAACGCCGATGCCACAAATCGAAATCTGTTGTCTTTTCGCAACTTAACAACGCATATTCTTTTGCGCTAAGTTTAACTAAAAATATACCACAGCTCTTTTCTGCTTCGAAAATTAATGCGCCACATCTAGTGTAAGCAAATACATTATTTTTAGTGAATTTAACCGAGTGTCCATTGCTTATAATTTTGCCAACCGACAAAAAATTTGTCTTCAACCCGGGCACAAAGAGTACTTCTGACAGTGTAATATCAGTATTGACTGATTTCAGTTTTATATTACCTATACCTTTTGCCGAAATGCTCTCCCCCGACGCCAATATGACCTTCTTCGATTGCTCTCTAAATGATGTGAACATTGCTCTGTTGTTACAGATATGTGATGATGCTCCACTATCTAAAATCCATAGGTTGCTGCTATCTACTAAGTCATCATCCAGGGATCCAAATACGACTTCGGAGTTCGTTGCTGTTTTGCATTGCGCCCTCACATGTCCTCTCTTCCCACAGGCATAACACTTTATGTTATTTTTAGACTGTTTGCTCCATGGCTTAACCTTTGATTGATGTTTAACCTTCATATGATTCACTGCATATATGTACAACTTGATCGCCTTCACGGACCTTCCTATTGCGTCGTCCTTCTTCACCAAAAATTTGAAGCTTCAGACTATCAATCTTGGGCAAGTCATCACGACTTTCGATGGCCACGACGAAGTTTTCCATGTCTTCAGGTAGACTACAAAGTAGTATAATGCTAAGTATGTCGTCAGGTATAGATACATCAATCTCCTTCAGACTTTCCGCTATGGCACAAAAACGATTGACTTGACTACTGTAATTTGCATCGCGTTGAAATTGAAAACGTACAAGCTTCTTAAACAAGTTCAGCTTTTTAGCTGGTCCTTTAGCTCTATAGGTGTCCGACAATTTCAACCAAGCAATTTTCGCCGTAAGACAGTATTTCAAATTCAATAACTCTGATGGACTAACGCAAAGAGTAATTGAAGCAAGTGCCTTTCTATCGTCTGCTAACCAAGATGATTTTTGCTCCGGAGTTGCTGTGCTGCTACATGGTGTTTCGATAACGTGCCAGTAATCCAAAGTCACCAACAAACTTTTCATTTAGACCGACCAAACTGAATAGTTTTCGCCATTTAATTTTTCTATCTGCGATAATACGCTTGCCATTTCTATCGACCAACGATAAAGACTTTGATTTGCAAATATAAATTCTTATGACCACATGTATTTTATAATAAAGCCAACTCTGGGCCCATAACCAATGTTAGAACAAATCCAAGGAAAGTAATACACGACCGTCTTTATATGAGTTTTATTAAGCCAATGAAAAAATATGAAAATTTTTAACTGACAAAGAATCTACAGTTACATTTTCAAATAAGAGTAAGTGATGAATAAATTGCATAATCAGTCTGATGAGGAAATGTGGTGATTTCCGAAATAGTACTATAACTTCTAATATTAAAAATTGTTAATTTAATGCAAGGATGAGCACGCCTTAAATGCAGTCTAATATAAAGAAAATAACTTTAGTACAGAATTTTCAAATAAAACACAAACAACAACCACACAAACAAGTTTAATAGCGGCTGATCAATAGCTCTTGTTTGTAGTTGGTTTGTTTAAGGAAGATGAAATAAACACAACAGCCAACTAGGCAAGTGTAGCACAATATGTAGCGTATTAGCTCCCGGGTTCAAAGCCTGGGAGAAGGGGTTATGGAAAATAAATTTAATTAATTTAATAAAAAGAAGTCTGATGAGGAAATGTGGTGATTTCCGAAATAGTACTATAACTTCTACCATTAAAAACTGTAGTTGTTTTTTCACAAAAATCTTCCATAAACTGGTCTTGAGCTCAATAAAATTGTAAATTATTAACATTTACTAGGCCAACAGAAAAATAACAAACATTTAATGCAAGGATGAGCACGCCTTAAATGCATTCTAATATAAAGAAAATAACTTAAGTACAGAATTTTCAAATAAAACACAAACAACAACAACAACCACACAAACAAGTTAAATAGCGGCAGATCAGTTGCTCTTGTTTGTAGTTGGTTTGTTTAAGGAAGATGAAATAAACACAGCAGCCAACTCGGCAAGTGTAGCACAATATGTAGCGTATTGGCTCTGCAACTCCGAGCTCCCGGGTTCAAAGCCTGGGAGAAGTGTTTATGAAAAATCATTTTAATTAATTTAATAAAAAGAAGTCTGATGAGGAAATGTGGTGATTTCCGAAATAGTACTATAACTTCTAATATTAAAAATTGTTAATTTAATGCAAGGATGTGCACGCCTTAAATGCAGTCTAATATAAAGAAAATAACTTAAGTATAGAATTTTCAAATAAAACACAAACAACAACCACACAATCAAGTTAAATAGCGGCAGATCAGTTGCTCTTGTTTGTAGTTGGTTTGTTTAAGGAAGATGAAATAAACACAGCAGCCAACTCGGCAAGTGTAGCACAATATGTAGTGTATTGGCTCTGCAATTGCGAGCTCCCGGGTTCAAAGCCTGGGAGAAGTGTTTATGAAAAATAATTTTAATTAATTTAATAAAAATAAGCCTGATGAGGATATGTGGTGATTTCCTAAATAGTACTATAACTTCTACCATTAAAAACTGTAGTTGTTTTTTGACAAAAATCTTCCATAAACTGGTCTTGAGCTCAATAAAATTGTAAATTATTAACATTTACTAGGCCAACAGAAAAATAACAAACATTTAATGCAAGGATGAGCACGCCTTAAATGCATTCTAATATAAAGAAAATAACTTAAGTACAGAATTTTCAAATAAAACACAAACAACAACAACAACCACACAAACAAGTTAAATAGCGGCAGATCAGTTGCTCTTGTTTGTAGTTGGTTTGTTTAAGGAAGATGAAATAAACACAGCAGCCAACTCGGCAAGTGTAGCACAATATGTAGCGTATTGGCTCTGCAACTCCCAGCTCCCGGGTTCAAAGCCTGGGAGAAGTGGTTTTGAAAAATAATTTTAATTAATTTAATAAAAAGAAGTCTTGTTAGATCAAATCCAAGGAAAGTAATACACGACCGTCTTTATATGAGTTTTATTAAGCGAATGAAAAAATATGAAAATTTTTAACTGACAAAGAATCTACAGTTACATTTTCAAATAAGAGTAAGTGATGAATAAATTGCATAATCATGTAAGTGAGTTGTTTACACAGTAGTATTTAAAATACATTTACAATACTTTAACAAACACCCACTCAACTCAAATACATACGCGTACATTGATTATAAATGAATTACAATAATTCCAAATTTCAAATCTAGGTTCAACAATTTAAGACATTTAATATGCTTAAGTCTTGGTAAACACTTTGTAAAAATATCGACGACATTCTCCGCCGAAGGAACGTATTTTATATCTATATTATTAGACTCGTATTTTTCTTTCAAATAATGATACTTAATATCAATATGTTTACTTCTTTTCTTTGTGACTGGATTTCGAACAAGAAAATCTGCTCCCTGGTTATCACAGTAGATGTTTGTAGGATTACTACAATGTTCTGCTAACTTTAATTCTTGCAATAGCTGTCGACAGAAAATAATCTCCTTAGCGCCCTCGCACATTGCTATATATTCGGCTTCAGTTGAACTCAGCGATACGCTACTTTGCTTTTTTTGATTCCCAAGCAATAGGTGCAGAATATGCTTCGCTGCTATAAAATGTTCCTTATGTGGATGGTTATTAAACTGTGAAAATTTTGACAGTGTGTGAACGATATCTGGACGTGAAATGATGGCCAAATACATTAAACTGCCAATCAAGGATTGAAAAATCTTTACATCAAAAATTTCGTTGCAATTATCCTTAATACATTTAGATAATACAGTACCACTCGGATATGGAGTTGAACAGGGCTTACATTCAGCCATATTCCATGATTCTAATAGTTCAGCTATATATCTTTTCTGATGAACAGTGATAGCGCCTCTTGGTTCATGTCTTTCTATTTCCATCCCAAGATAAAATGAAATCGGGCCTCGGTCAATCACATCAACAAAATTGTTTAACTCATTAATGGTTTCATTCATAGTAGACTGATCCGAACAAGCTAACATTATATCATCAACATACATATATAACTATAATAACAATTTTAAAATTTCTTTCCATAATATAAACGCAATTATCCGACGAACATTTTTTAAATCCAATATTACAAAATATTTTATTAAACTTCTTATTCCACTCTCTTCCAGCCTGCTTAAGACCATATAGTGACTTCTTTAATTTGCAGACCTTGTCATTTTTATTTTTCTCGACAAACATTTCAGGTTGATACATATATATTTCTTCAGTGATTGTAAAATTTAAATAAGCCGCAACAATATCTATGTGATTTATTAACAACTTGTGCTGTACTGCAATCGCTAAAATTAATCTTATTGTAGAATGTCTGGCCACGTCTGCGCTTGAACATACATTGCTACAAACTGTTTTAGTTGCAACAATACTATCTTCATTCTGCTCTACATGTGCTTGGTCATTTTGTAAAATAACTTCTGGTAACATAATACTTTCGTCACCATTTGTCGAAATTAAGGTACGATGGGACTTTGCAATAGACTCACCTTCCGAACATGAGTTTTCGAAAAAATGTACATCACGAGAGATGACTATACTTCTTCTTTGGCTATCATATAACCTATAAGCTTTGCTTTGGTTCGAATAACCGACAAATATTAACTTTCGACCTTTCGGCATAAACTTCGACTGATTCTGTTGCTTTTGTAGTGCTACTGCTTTACAGCCAAACGATCTAAAATGTGCAACAGATGGTTTTCTACCAAACCAGCACTCATAAGGTGTTTTACCTTCCAAAACTTTTGTTGGAGCGCGATTTCGCAAATAAGTTGCCGTATTTACTGCCTCCGACCATAAGCTTTTACAAACTTTCGATTCTTCTAGCATACAACGACTCATTTCGACTAAAGTTCTATTCGCTCGCTCTGCAATCCCGTTCTGCTGTGGCGTATAAGCAACTGTTGTTTGATGAAGTATTCCATTTCGTTTTAAAATATATCAAACTCACGGCTTAAATATTCGCGACCATTGTCGCTGTACATAAGTCACGTGCATTTAAGTGACCATAGAGCCGATGCCACAAATCGAAATCTGTTGTCTTTTCGCAACTTAACAACGCATATTCTTTTGCCATAAGTTTAACTAAAAATATACCACAGCTCTTTTCTGCTTCGAAAATTAATGCGCCACATCTAGTGTAAGCAAATACATTATTTTTAGTGAATTTAACCGAGTGTCCATTGCTTATAATTTTGCCAACCGACAAAAAATTTGTCTTCAACCCGGGCACAAAGAGTACTTCTGACAGTGTAATATCAGTATTGACTGATTTCAGTTTTATATTACCTATACCTTTTGCCGAAATGCTCTCCCCCGACGCCAATATGACCTTCTTCGATTGCTCTCTAAATGATGTGAACATTGCTCTGTTGTTACAGATATGTGATGATGCTCCACTATCTAAAATCCATAGGTTGCTGCTATCTACTAAGTCATCATCCAGGGATCCAAATACGACTTCGGAGTTCGTTGCTGTTTTGCATTGCGCCCTCACATGTCCTCTCTTCCCACAGGCATAACACTTTATGTTATTTTTAGACTGTTTGCTCCATGGCTTAACCTTTGATTGATGTTTACCCTTCATATGATTCACTGCATATATGTACAACTTGATCGCCTTCACGGACCTTCCTATTGCGTCGTCCTTCTTCACCAAAAATTTGAAGCTTCAGACTATCAATCTTGGGCAAGTCATCACGACTTTCGATGGCCACGACGAAGTTTTCCATGTCTTCAGGTAGACTACAAAGTAGTATAATGCTAAGTATGTCGTCAGGTATAGATACATCAATCTCCTTCAGACTTTCCGCTATGGCACAAAAACGATTGACTTGACTACTGTAATTTGCATCGCGTTGAAATTGAAAACGTACAAGCTTCTTAAACAAGTTCAGCTTTTTAGCTGGTCCTTTAGCTCTATAGGTGTCCGACAATTTCAACCAAGCAATTTTCGCCGTAAGACAGTATTTCAAATTCAATAACTCTGATGGACTAACGCAAAGAGTAATTGAAGCAAGTGCCTTTCTATCGTCTGCTAACCAAGATGATTTTTGCTCCGGAGTTGCTGTGCTGCTACATGGTGTTTCGATAACGTGCCAGTAATCCAAAGTCACCAACAAACTTTTCATTTGGACCGACCAAACTGAATAGTTTTCGCCATTTAATTTTTCTATCTGCGATAATACGCTTGCCATTTCTATCGACCAACGATAAAGACTTTGATTTGCAAATATAAATTCTTATGACCACGTGTATTTTATAATAAAGCCAACTCTGGGCCCATAACCAATGTTAGAACAAATCCAAGGAAAGTAATACACGACCGTCTTTATATGAGTTTTATTAAGCCAATGAAAAAATATGAAAATTTTTAACTGACAAAGAATCTACAGTTACATTTTCAAATAAGAGTAAGTGATGAATAAATTGCATAATCAGTCTGATGAGGAAATGTGGTGATTTCCGAAATAGTACTATAACTTCTAATATTAAAAATTGTTAATTTAATGCAAGGATGAGCACGCCTTAAATGCAGTCTAATATAAAGAAAATAACTTTAGTACAGAATTTTCAAATAAAACACAAACAACAACCACACAAACAAGTTTAATAGCGGCTGATCAATAGCTCTTGTTTGTAGTTGGTTTGTTTAAGGAAGATGAAATAAACACAACAGCCAACTAGGCAAGTGTAGCACAATATGTAGCGTATTAGCTCCCGGGTTCAAAGCCTGGGAGAAGGGGTTATGGAAAATAAATTTAATTAATTTAATAAAAAGAAGTCTGATGAGGAAATGTGTTGATTTCCGAAATAGTACTATAACTTCTACCATTAAAAACTGTAGTTGTTTTTTCACAAAAATCTTCCATAAACTGGTCTTGAGCTCAATAAAATTGTAAATTATTAACATTTACTAGGCCAACAGAAAAATAACAAACATTTAATGCAAGGATGAGCACGCCTTAAATGTATTATAATATAAAGAAAATAACTTAAGTACAGAATTTTCAAATAAAACACAAACAACAACAACAACCACACAAACAAGTTAAATAGCGGCAGATCAGTTGCTCTTGTTTGTAGTTGGTTTGTTTAAGGAAGATGAAATAAACACAGCAGCCAACTCGGCAAGTGTAGCACAATATGTAGCGTATTGGCTCTGCAACTCCCAGCTCCCGGGTTCAAAGCCTGGGAGAAGTGTTTTTGAAAAATAATTTTAATTAATTTAATAAAAAGAAGTCTGATGAGGAAATGTGGTGATTTCCGAAATAGTACTATAACTTCTAATATTAAAAATTGTTAATTTAATGCAAGGATGAGCACGCCTTAAATGCAGTCTAATATAAAGAAAATAACTTAAGTACAGAATTTTCTAATAAAACACAAACAACAACCACACAAACAAGTTAAATAGCGGCTGATCAATTGCTCTTGTTTGTAGTTGGTTTGTTTAAGGACGATGAAATAAATACAACAGCCAACTCGGCTAGCGTAGCACAATATGTACCGTATTAGCTACCGGGTTCAAAGCCTGGGAGAAGGGGTTATGAAAAATAAATTTAATTAATTTAATAAAAAGAAGTCTGATGAGGAAATGTGGTGATTTCCGAAATAGTACTATAACTTCTACCATTAAAAACTGTAGTTGTTTTTTCACAAAAATCTTCCATAAACTGGTCTTGAGCTCAATAAAATTGTAAATTATTAACATTTACTAAGCCAACAGAAAAATAACAAACATTTAATGCAAGGATGAGCACGCCTTAAATGCATGTTAATATAAAATAAATAACTTAAGTACAGAATTTTCAAATAAAACATAAACAACAACCACACAAACAAGTTAAATAGCGGCAGATCAGTTGCTCTTGTTTGTAGTTGGTTTGTTTAAGGAAGATGAAATAAACACAGCAGCCAACTCGGCAAGTGTAGCACAATATGTAGCGTATTGGCTCTGCAACTCCCAGCTCCCGGGTTCAAAGCCTGGGAGAAGTGTTTATGAAAAATAGTTTTAATTAATTTAATAAAAAGAAGTCTGATGAGGAAATGTGGTGATTTCCGAAATAGTACTATAATTTCTACCATTAAAAACTGTTGTGGTTTTTTCACAAAAATCTTCCATAAACTGGCCTTGAGCTCAATAAAATTGTAAATTATTAACATTTACTAGGCCAACAGAAAAATAAGAAACATTTATATGCAAGGATGAGCACGCCTTAAATGCATTCTAATATAAAGTTAAATACAGAATTTGCAAATAAAACACCACACAAACAAGTTACATAAATAGCGGCAGAGCAGTTGCTCTTGTTTGTAGTTGGTTTGTTTAAGGAAGATGAAATAAACACAACAGCCAACTCGGCTGGCGTAGCACAATATGTAGCGTATTGGCTCTGCAACTCCGAGTTCCCGGGTTCAAAGCCTGGGAGAAGTGTTTATGAAAAATAAATTTAATTAATTTAATAAAAAGAAGTCTGATGAGGAAATGTGGTTATTTCCGAAATAGTACTATAACTTCTACCATTAAAAACTGTTGTTGTTTTTTCACAAAAATCTTCCGTAAACTGGCCTTGAGCTCAATAAAATTGTAAATTATTAACATTTACTAAGCCAACAGAAAAATAACAAACATTTATATGCAAGGTTGAGCACGCCTTAAATGCATTCTAATATAAAGTTAATAACTTAAATACAGAATTTGCAAATAAAACACAAACAACAACCACACAAACAAGTTAAATAGCGGCTGATCAGTTGCTCTTGTTTGTAGTTCGTTTGTTTAAGGAAGATGAAATAAACACAACAGCCAACTTGGCAAGTGTAGCACAATATGTAGGTTATTGGCTCTGCAACTCCGAGTTCCCGGGTTCAAAGCCTGGGAGAAGTGTTTATGAAAAATAAATTTAATTAATTTAATAAAAAGAAGTCTGATGAGGAAATGTGGTGATTTCCGAAATAGTACTATAACTTCTACCATTAAAAACTGTTTTTTTTTTTTTTTACAAAAATCTTCCATAAACTGGCCTTGAGCTCAATAAAATTGTAATTGATTATCATTTACTAGGCCAACAGAAAAATAACAAACATTTATATGCAAGGATAAGCACGTCTTAAATGCATTCTAATATAAAATAAATAACTTAAATACAAAATTTGCAAATAAAACACAAACAAGTTAAATAGCGGCAGATCAGTTGCTCTTGTTTGTAGTTGGTTTATTTAAGGAAGATGAAATAAACACAACAGCCAACTCGGCTAGCGTAGCACAATATGTAGCGTATTAGCTCCCGGAATCAATGCCTGGGAGAAGTGGTTATGAAAAATAAATTTAATTAATTTAATAAAAAGAAGTCTGTTGAAGATCAACAAAATATGCTTTGTGTTTTTTGTATACTTGTTAAAATATTTTAAAATAAAAGTTCATTAGTTTATCCAACAGGTTATGGGCACCTCAGCTTTGAATTGAAAATCAATTTAAAAAAAAAACAAAAAAAAAAAAAACAAAAAATTCATTTTTTCCGCGGTACATACAATAAAAAATTTTAAGATGTCTTCTATTTGCCAAATAGAGAAGCTTAATGATTCCAACTACGAATCATGGAATGTACAAATGAAAAGCGTTCTTGTACATTTGGAGCTGTGGCAAATTGTAAGCGGAAGAAGCGTGAAGGCGCAATGTCTAACTGCGGAAGCAAAAGCAAAATGGGAATCTCAGGACGAGAAAGCGCTGGCTTCTATAATGTTAAGCGTAAATCCATCGCAAATAAATCACATAAAACATGCGAATTCATCCGCTGCTGCTTGGAACTTTCTGAAGGAAGTACATCAGCCAAGAGGACCAGCCAGAAAGGTAGCCTTATTTAAGGATTTACATTATACGTCAACACATTTATGGACATCGTTGAAAAACTCAATGAAATTAATGTCGAGTTACCAGAAGAGCTTTTGGTCCTCATGATGCTGTCTAATCTGCCGAAGTCGTATGAGTCATTTATAGTCGCGATAGACACGCGAGATATCCTGCCAACGTTGAGCGCAGTGAAGGTGAAGCTGATGGAAGAAGGCAACAGGAAAAGTGGACTGGAACGAAATGCAGACAATTCTGGCGAGCAAGCTTACGTAGCGCGTAACAAGGGTGAAAGAACAACAGACAACAAGAAGTTTACGAGGAATAAAAATGTAAGATGTTTTAACTGTGGTAAGAAGGGACATTTTACGGCGAACTGCAAGGATCAAAGAAAAAAGAAGGAAAGAAGGGATGATGACAGCAGCTTATTTAAGAAATAGATCACCAACTAAAATAATTGAAGAAAAAACTCCATTTGAGGTATGGACAGGCAGAAAACCTAGTGTTTGTCATTTAAAAGTATTTGGATCACTTGCAATCGCACAATCGGAGACATCCAAAGCTTATCGTTTATTTGATCCTATCAGTCGCAAAGTTATTGTGAGTAGAGATACTGCATTCATAGATAATGCAAAAGACTTTAATCGAAACCAAATAAAAGGTGATAACAAAGAGTACGCTACATGGAATGATAGTGATTCTACAAGAAGTATATCAGAAGAGAATATTGATGGAGGGGAGCAAATTGTTCCGTTATCGCAAGAAGACCAAAGGTCCATCAACATTCATGATAGTGTAGAAGTCTTAGACGAAAGTTTTATGGAGGAAAATGTAGCTAAGGGATGCAGCCAACAATATGGCGTCAACTATAAAGAGACATTTTCTCCAGTTGTTAGATATGAAATAATTCGAATGATAATGGCTTTAGCTGTAGAATGAAAATGTATTTACACCAGATGGACATATCAACAGCATACTTATATGGAGAATTGTGGGACGAGGTTTATATGAAACAGCCCGAGAACTTTATTGATGAAAAATATCCGAATCGCGTACTAAAGCTAAATAAGGCTCTTTACGGTCTGAAACAGTCAGGTCGAGAGTGGAATGTAAAGTTAGATTCAGTTCTAAAATTAATCGGATTTTCTCCATGCGCAAGCGAGCCATGTCTATACATAAAGAAGAATCAGAAAGCATTAAGCATTATTGCAGTATACGTAGATGACTTGATGTTGGCTTGTACAGATAAGGATGAGTTGATAAGCATTAAAGCAAATATCGCCAAAAAATTCAACTTAGTCGATAAAGGACAACTTACTCATTTTCTGGGTATAGAAATTAGCCGCAATGGCGATCGAGGAGGAATAAGTATAAGCAACGAGCAATTTATTAAGAAACTACTAATAGAATATGGGATGGAAAATTGTAAGCCTGTAGCAACTCCTTTAGATGCTGGATTTCAAGTGAAATGCAATAACGAAAAATGCAAGCAAGTTAATAAGACAAATTTTCAGTCATTAATAGGATCTTTAATGTATTTAGCACTTGCAACGCGACCTGATATAATGCATTCTGTTTGTAAACTTTCACAGAGAAACACTGATCCTCATGTTGAACATGAAAATGCAGCGAAACATATTCTGCGATATCTTTCGAAGACCGCAAAGTACAAATTGCAATATAGAAAGCTAGGAAAACCAATAGAGTGTTACGTCGACGCAGATTGGGGTGGTGATACGATAGACCGAAAATCATTCACTGGATACGTTTTTACATTGGGAGGTAGTGCTTTTTCTTGGCAGTCTAAGAAGCAATCCACCGTCGCACTGAGCAGCACTGAAGCCAAATACATGGCTCTAACAGCAGGTGCAAAGGAAGCAGTTTACATAAGAAAACTTTTGGCTGAAATAGGTTTGCAATATGACAATCAACCGATGGTATTGAATGGAGACAACGTCAGCGCACAGCATCTCGTAAAGAATCCAGTATATCACGCACGCAGTAAACATATTGACATAAGATACCATTATATTCGAGAAGTTTATATGAAGCAAGAAATCGAACTGAACTACACTTCAACGAACGAGATGGTAGCTGATATTTTTACGAAAGATTTATCTAAAAATAAGCATCATAAATTTGTTGAAATGTTAGGCCTTTCTTAGTCTCATATTAAAACATTTTATTACTTCAATGTATGAAGTTATTGTTCATTTCAGTTATAATTAACATTTGATATTTTATTGAAGAGGAATGTTGAAGATCAACAAAATATGCTTTGTGTTTTTTGTATACTTGTTAAAATATTTTAAAATAAAAGTTCATTAGTTCGAGAGAATTCAATCGATACGTTTCATATTATCCAACAAAGTCTGATGAGGAAATGTGGTGATTTCCGAAATGGTACTATAAATTCTACCATTAAAAACTGTTGTTGTTTTTTCACAAAAATCTTCCATAAACTGGCCTTGAGCTCAATAAAATTTTGAATTATTAGCATTTACTAGGCCAATAGAAAAATAACAAAAATTTATATGCAAGGTTGAGCACGCCTTAAATGCATTCTAATATAAAGTAAATAACTTAAATACAGAATTTGCAAATAAAACATAAACAACTTAAATAGCGGCAGATCAGTTGCTCTTGTTTGTAGTTGGTTTATTTAAGGAAGATGAAATAAACGCAACAGTCAACTCGGCTAGCGTAGCACAATATGTAGCGTATTAGCTCTGCTACTACGAGCTCCCGGGTTCAAGGCCTGGGAGAAGTGGTTATGAAAAATAAATTTAATTAATTTAATAAAAAGAAGTCTGATGAGGAAATGTGGTGATTTCCGAAATAGTACTATAACTTCTACCATTAAAAACTGTTGTTGTTTTTTCACAAAAGTCTTCCATAAACTGGCCTTGAGCTCAATAAAATTGTGAATTATTAACATTTACCAGACCAATAGAAAAATAACAAAATATGCAAGGATGAGCACGCCTTAAATGCATTCTAATATAAAGAAAATAACTTAAATACAGAATTTGCAAATTAAACACAAACAACAACCACACAAACAAGTTAAATAGCGGCTGATCAGTTGCTCTTGTTTGTAGTTGGTTTGTTTAAGGACGATTAAATAAACACAACAGCCAACTCGTTTAGCGTAGCACAATATGTAGCGGAATCAAAGCCTGGGAGAAGTGGTTATCAAAAATAAATTTAATTAATTTAATAAAAAGAAGTCTGATGAGGAAATGTGGTGATTTCCGAAATAGTACTATAACTTCTACCATTAACAACTGTTGTTGTTTTTTCACAAAAATCTTCCATAAACTGGCCTTGAGCTCAATAAAATTGAAAATTATTAACATTTACTACGCCAACAGAAAAATTACAAAACTTTTATATGCAAGGATGAGCACGCCTTAAATGCATTCTAATATAAAGTAATTAACATAATTACAGAATTTGCAAATGAAACATAAACAACAACCCCACAAACAAGTTAAATAGCGGCTGATCAGTTGCTCTTGTTTGTAGTTGGTTTGTTTAAGGAAGATGAAATAAACACAACAGCCAACTCGGCCAGCGTAGCACAATATGTAGCGTATTGGCTCTGCAACTCCGAGCTCCCGGGTTCAAAGCCTGGGAGAAGGGGTTATGAAAAATAAATTTAATTCATTTAATAAAAAGAAGTCTGATGAGGAAATGTGGTGATTTCCGAAGTAGTACTATAACTTCTACCATTAAAAACTGTTGTTGTTTTTTCACAAAAATCTTCCATAAACTGGCCTTGAGCTCAATAAAATTGTAAATTATTAACATTTACTAGGCCAACAGAAAAATAACAACTATTTATATGCAAGGATGAGCTCGCCTTAAATGCATTCTTATATATATAAAATAACTTAAGTACAGAATTTTCAAATAAAACACAAACAACAACAACAACCACACAAACAAGTTAAATCGCGGCAGATCAGCTGCTCTTGTTTGTAGTTGGATTGTGTAAGGAAGAGGAAATGAACACAACAGCCAACTCGGCTAGCGTAGCACAATATGTAGCGTATTGGCTCTGCAACTCCGAGCTCCCGGGTTCAAAGCCTGGGAGAAGTGGTTATGAAAAATAATTTTAATTAATTTAATAAAAAGAAGTCTGATGAGGAAATGTGGTGATTTCCGAAATAGTGCTATAATTTCTACCATTAAAAACTGTTGTTGTTTTTTCACAAAAATCTTCCATAAACTGGCCTTGAGCTCAATAAAATTGTAAATTATTAACATTTACTAGGCCAACAGAAAAATAACAAACATTTATATGCAAGGATGAGCTCGCCTTAAATGCATTCTAATATAAAATAAATAACTTAAATACAGAATTTGCAAATAAAACACAAACAACAACCACACAAACAAGTTAAATAGCGCCAGACCATTTGCTCTTGTTTGTAGTTGATTTGTTAAAGGAAGATGAAATAAACACAACAGCCAACTCGGTCAGCGTAGCAAAATATATGTAGCGTATTGGCTCTGCAACTCCGAGCTCCCGGGTTCAAAGCCTGGGAGAAGTGGTTATGAAAAGTAAATTTAATTAATTTAATAAAAAGAAGTCTGATGAGGAAATGTGGTTATTTCCGAAATAGTACTATAACTTCTACCATTAAACTCTGTTGTTGTTTTTTCACAAAAATCTTTCATAAACTGGCCTTGAGCTCAATAAAATTGAAAATTAGAAACATTTACTAAGCCAACAGAAAATAACAAACATTTATATGCAAGGATGAGCTCGCCTTAAATGCATTCTTAAATAAAGAAAATAACTTAAGTACAGAAATTTTCAAATAAAACACAAACAACAACCATGATGAGGAAATAGTACTATAACTTCTACCATTAAAAATTGTTGTTGTTTTTTCACAAAAATCTTCCATAAACTGGCCTTGAGTTCAATAAAATTGAAAATTATTAACATTAACTAGGCCAACAGAAAAATAACAAACATTGATATGCAAGGATGAGCACGCCTTAAATGCATTCTAATATAAAATAAATAACTTAAATACAAAATTTGCAAATAAAACACAAACAAGTTAAATAGCGTCAGATCAGTTGCTCTTGTTTGTAGTTGGTTTATTTAAGGAAGATGAAATAAACACAACAGCCAACTCGGCTAGCGTAGCACAATATGTAGCGTATTAGCTCCCGGAATCAAAGCCTGGGAGAAGTGGTTATGAAAAATAATTTTAATTAATTTAATAAAAAGAAGTCTGATGAGGAAATGTGGTGATTTCCGAAATAGTACTATAACTTCTACCATTAAAAACTGTTGTTCTTTTTTCACAAAAATCTTCCGTAAACTGGCCTTGAGCTCAATAAAATTGTAAATTATTAACATTTACTAGGCCTACAGAAAAATAACAAACATTTAATGCAAGGTTGAGCACGCATTAAATGCATTCTAATATAAAGTTAATAACTTAAATACAGAATTTGCAAATGAAACACAAACAAGTTAAATAGCGGCAGATCAGTTGCTCTTGTTTGTAGTTGGTTTATTTAAGGAAGATGAAATAAACACAACAGCCAACTCGGCTAGCGTAGCACAATATGTAGCGTATTAGCTCCCGGAATCAAAGCCTGGGAGAAGTGGTTATGAAAAATAATTTTAATTAATTTAATAAAAAGAAGTCTGATGAGGAAATGTGGTGATTTCCGAAATAGTACTATAACTTCTACCATTAAAAATTGTTGTTCTTTTTTCACAAAAATCTTCCGTAAACTGGCCTTGAGCTCAATAAAATTGTAAATTATTAACATTTACTAGGCCTACAGAAAAATAACAAACATTTAATGCAAGGTTGAGCACGCATTAAATGCATTCTAATATAAAGTTAATAACTTAAATACAGAATTTGCAAATGAAACACAAACAAGTTAAATAGCGGCAGATCAGTTGCTCTTGTTTGTAGTTGGTTTATTTAAGGAAGATGAAATAAACACAACAGCCAACTCGGCTAGCGTAGCACAATATGTAGCGTATTAGCTCCCGGGTTCAAAGCCTGGGAGAAGTGTTTATGAAAAATAATTTTAATTAATTTAATAAAAAGAAGTCTGATGAGGAAATGTGGTGATTTCCGAAATAGTACTATAATTTCTACCATTAAAAACTTTTGTTGTTTTTTCACAAAAATCTTCCATAAACTGGCCTTGAGCTCATTAAAATTGAAAATTATTAACATTTACTAGGCCAACAGAAAAATAACAAACATTTATATGCAAGGATGAGCACGCCTTAAATGCATTCTAATATAAAATAAATAACTTAAATACAAAATTTGCAAATAAAACACAAACAAGTTAAATAGCGGCAGATCAGTTGCTCTTGTTTGTAGTTGGTTTATTTAAGGAAGATGAAATAAACACAACAGCCAACTCGGCTAGCGTAGCACAATATGTAGCGTATTAGCTCCCGGGTTCAAAGCCTGGGAGAAGGGGTTATGAAAAATAAATTTAATTAATTTAACAAACAGAAGTCTGATGAGGAAATATGCTGATATATAACAAACATTTAATGCAAGGATGAGCACGCCTTAAATGCATTCTAATATAAAGAAAATAACTTAAGTACAGAATTTTCAAATAAAACACATACAACAACAACCACACAAACAAGTTAAATAGCGTCAGATCAGTTGCTCTTGTTTGTAGTTGGTTTGTTTAAGAAAGAGGAAATGAACACAACAGCCAACTCGGCTAGCGTAGCACAATATGAAGCGTATTGGCTCTGCAACTCCGAGCTCCCGGGTTCAAAGCCTGGGAGAAGTGTTTATGAAAAATAAATTTAATTAATTTAATAAAAAGAAGTCTGATGAGGAAATGTGGTGATTTCCGAAATAGAACTATAACTTCTACCATTAAAAACTTTTGTTGTTTTTTCACAAAAATCTTCCATAAACTGGCCTTGAGCTCAATAAAATTGTAAATTAATAACATTTACTAGACCAAGAGAAAAATAACAAACATTTATATGCAAGGATGAGCTCGCCTTAAAAGCATTCTAATATAAAATAAATAACTTAAATACAAAATTTGCAAATAAAACACAAACAACAACCACACAAACAAGTTAAATAGCGGCAGACCAGTTGCTGTTGTTAGTAGTTGGTTTGTTAAAAGAAGATGAAATAAACACAACAGCCAACTCGGTCAGCGTAGCAAAATATATGTAGCGTATTGGCTCTGCAGCTCCGAGCTCCCGGGTTCAAAGCCTGGGAGAAGTGTTTATGAAAAATAATTTTAATTAATTTAATTAAAAGCAGTCTGATGAGGAAATGTGGTGATTTCCGATATAGAACTATAACTTCTACCAATAAAAACTTTTGTTGTTTTTTCACAAAAATCTTCCATAAACTGGCCTTGAGCTCAATAAAATTGAAAATTATTAACATTTACTAGGCCAACAGAAAAATAACAAACATTGATATGCAAGGATGAGCACGCCTTAAATGCATTCTAATATAAAATAAATAACTTAAATACAAAATTTGCAAATAAAACACAAACAACAACCACACAAACAAGTTAAATAGCGGCAGACCAGTTGCTGTTGTTAGTAGTTGGTTTGTTAAAAGAAGATGAAATAAACACAACAGCCAACTCGGTCAGCGTAGCAAAATATATGTAGCGTATTGGCTCTGCAGCTCCGAGCTCCCGGGTTCAAAGCCTGGGAGAAGTGTTTATGAAAAATAATTTTAATTAATTTAATTAAAAGCAGTCTGATGAGGAAATGTGGTGATTTCCGATATAGAACTATAACTTCTACCAATAAAAACTTTTGTTGTTTTTTCACAAAAATCTTCCATAAACTGGCCTTGAGCTCAATAAAATTGAAAATTATTAACATTTACTAGGCCAACAGAAAAATAACAAACATTGATATGCAAGGATGAGCACGCCTTACATGCATTCTAATATAAAATAAATAACTTAAATACAAAATTTGCAAATAAAACACAAACAAGTTAAATAGCGTCAGATCAGTTGCTCTTGTTTGTAGTTGGTTTATTTAAGGAAGATGAAATAAACGCAACAGCCACCTCGGCTAGCGTAGCACAATATGTAGCGTATTAGCTCCCGGGTTCAAAGCCTGGGAGAAGGGGTTATGAAAAATTAATTTAATTAATTTAATAAAAAGAAGTCTGATGAGGAAATGTGGTGATTTCCGAAATAGTACTATAACTTCTACCATTAAAAATTGTTGTTGTTTTTTCACAAAAATCTTCCATAAACTGGCCTTGAGCTCAATAAAATTGTAAATTATTAACATTTACTAGGCCAACAGAAAAATAACAAACATTTATATGCAAGGATGAGCACGCTTTAAATGCATTCTAATATAAAATAAATAACTTAAATACAAAACTTGCAAATAAAACACAAACAAGTTAAATAGCGGCAGATCAGTTGCTCTTGTTTGTAGTTGGTTTATTAAAGGAAGATGAAATAAACACAACAGCCAACTCGGCTAGCGTAGCACAATATGTAGCGTATTAGCTCCCGGGTTCAAAGCCTGGGAGAAGTGTTTATGAAAAATAAATTTAATTAATTTAATAAAAAGAAGTCTGATGAGGAAATGTGGTGATTTCCGAAATAGAACTATAAATTCTACCATTAAAAACTTTTGTTGTTTTTTCACAAAAATCTTCCATAAACTGGCCTTGAGCTCAATAAAATTGTAAATTATTAACATTTACTAGG
This sequence comes from Philophylla caesio, assembly GCA_963971545.1. Classification (NCBI taxonomy): domain Eukaryota; kingdom Metazoa; phylum Arthropoda; class Insecta; order Diptera; family Tephritidae; genus Philophylla; species Philophylla caesio. The sequence goes on from OZ020604.1 coordinate 131,818,761, forward strand.
CCAACAGAAAAATAACAAACATTTATATGCAAGGATGAGCTCGCCTTAAATGCATTCTAATATAAAATAAATAACTTAAATAGAGAATTTGCAAATAAAACACAAACAACAACCACACAAACAAGTTAAATAGCGGCAGACCAGTTGCTGTTGTTAGTAGTTGGTTTGTTAAAAGAAGATGAAATAAACACAACAGCCAACTCGGTCAGCGTAGCAAAATATATGTAGCGTATTGGCTCTGCAGCTCCGAGCTCCCGGGTTCAAAGCCTGGGAGAAGTGTTTATGAAAAATAATTTTAATTAATTTAATTAAAAGAAGTCTGATGAGGAAATGTGGTGATTTCCGAAATAGAACTATAACTTCTACCATTAAAAACTTTTGTTGTTTTTTCACAAAAATCTTCCATAAACTGGCCTTGAGCTCAATAAAATTGAAAATTATTAACATTTACTAGGCCAACAGAAAAATAACAAACATTGATATGCAAGGATGAGCACGCCTTAAATGCATTCTAATATAAAATAAATAACTTAAATACAAAATTTGCAAATAAAACACAAACAAGTTAAATAGCGGCAGATCAGTTGCTCTTGTTTGTAGATGGTTTATTTAAGGAAGATGAAATAAACGCAACCGCCACCTCGGCTAGCGTAGCACAATATGTAGCGTATTAGCTCCCGGGTTCAAAGCCTGGGAGAAGGGGTTATGAAAAATAAATTTAATTAATTTAATAAAAAGAAGTCTGATCAGGAAATGTGGTGATTTCCGAAATAGTACTATAACTTCTACCATTAAAAATTGTTGCTGTTTTTTCACAAAAATCTTCCATAAACTGGCCTTGAGCTCAATAAAATTGTAAATTATTAACATTTACTAGGCCAACAGAAAAATAACAAACATTTAATGCAAGGATGAGCACGCCTTAAATGCATTCTAAAATAAAGAAAATAACTTAAGTACAGAATTTTCAAATAAAACACAAACAACAACAACAACCACACAAACAAGTTAAATAGCGGCAGACCAGTTGCTCTTGTTAGTAGTTGGTTTGTTAAAGGAAGATGAAATAAACACAACAGCCAACTCAGTCAGCGTAGCACAATATATGTAGCGTATTGGTTCTGCAGCTCCGAGCTCCCGGGTTCAAAGCCTGGGAGAAGTGGTTATGAAAAATAAATTTAATAATTTAATAAAAAGAAGTCTGATGAGGAAATGTGGTGATTTCCGAAATAGTACTATAACTTCTACCATTAAAAACTTTTTTTGTTTTTTCACAAAAATCTTCCATAAACTGGCCTTGAGCTCAATAAAATTGTAAATTATTAACATTTACTAGGCCAACAGAAAAATAACACACATTTATGTGCAAGGATGAGCTCGCCTTAAATGCATTCTAATATAAAATAAATAACTTAAATACAGAATTTGCAAATAAAACACAAACAACAACCACACAAACAAGTTAAATAGCGGCAGACCAGTTGCTCTTGTTAGTAGTTGGTTTGTTAAAGGAAGATGAAATAAACACAACAGCCAACTCGGTCAGCGTAGCAAAATATATGTAGCGTATTGGCTCTGCAGCTCCGAGCTCCCGGGTTCAAAGCCTGGGAGAAGTGGATATGAAAAATAAATTTAATTAATTTAATAAAAAGAAGTCTGATGAGGAAATGTGGTGATTTCCGAAATAGTACTATAACTTCTACCATTAAAAATTGTTGTTGTTTTTTCACAAAAATCTTCCATAAACTGGCCTTGAGCTCAATAAAATTGTAAATTATTAACATTTACTAGGCCAACAGGAAAACAACAAACATTTATATGCAAGGATGAGCCCGCCTTAAATGCATTCTAATATAAAAAAAGTAACTTAAATACAGAATTTGCAAATAAAACACAAACAACAACCACACAAACAAGTTAAATAGCGGCAGACCAGTTGCTCTTGTTAGTAGTTGGTTTGTTAAAGGAAGATGAAATAAACACAACAGCCAACTCGGTCAGCGTAGCAAAATATATGTAGCGTATTGGCTCTGCAGCTCCGAGCTCCCGGGTTCAAAGCCTGGGAGAAGTGGTTATGAAAAACAAATTTAATTAATTTAATAAAAAGAAGTCTGATGAGGAAATGTGGTGATTTCCGAAATAGTACTATAACTTCTACCATTAAAAACTGTTGTTGTTTTTTCACAAAAATCTTCCATAAACTGGCCTTGAGCTCAATAAAATTGAAAATTATTAGCATTTACTAGGCCAACAGAAAATAACAACTATTTATATGCAAGGATGAGCTCGCCTTAAATGCATTCTTATATAAAGAAAATAACTTAAGTATAGAATTTTCAAATAAAACACAAACAACAACAACAACCACACAAACAAGTTAAATAGCGTCAGATCAGTTGCTCTTGTTTGTAGTTGGTTTGTTTAAGGAAGAGGAAATAAACACAATAGCCAACTCGGCTAGCGTAGCACAATATGTAGCGTATTGGCTCTGCAACTCCGAGCTCCCGAGTTCAAAGCCTGGGAGAAGTGTTTATGAAAAATAAATTTAATTAATGTAATAAAAAGAAGTCTGATGAGGAAATAGTACTATAATTTCTACCATTAAAAACTGTTGTTGTTTTTTTCACAAAAATCTTCCATAAACTGTCCTTGAGCTCAATAAAATTGTAAATTATTAACATTTACTAGGCCAACAGAAAAATAACAAAACATTTATATGCAAAGTTGAGCACGCCTTAAATGCATTCTAATATATAATAAATAACTTAAATAAAGAATTTGCAAATAAAACACAAACAACAACCACACAAACAAGTTAAATAGCGGCAGATCAGTTGCTCTTGTTTGTAGTTGGTTTATTTAAGGAAGATGAAATAAACACAACAGCCAACTCGGCTAGCGTAGCACAATATGTAGCGTATTAGCTCCCGGGCCAATTTAATAAAAAGAAGTCTGATGAGGAAATGTGGTGATTTCCGAAATAGTACTATAACTTCTACCATTAAAAACTTTTGTTGTTTTTTCACAAAAATCTTCCATAAACTGGCCTTGAGCTCAATAAAATTGTAAATTATTAACATTTACTAGGCCAACAGAAAAATAACAAACTTTTATATGCAAGGATGAGCTCGCCTTAAATGCATTCTAATATAAAATAAATAACTTAAATACAGAATTTGCAAATAAAACACAAACAACAACCACACAAACAAGTTAAATAGCGGCAGACCAGTTGCTCTTGTTAGTAGTTGGTTTGTTAAAGGAAGATGAAATAAACACAACAGCCAACTCGGTCAGCGTAGCAAAATATATGTAGCGTATTGGCTCTGCAGCTCCGAGCTCCCGGGTTCAAAGCCTGGGAGAAGTGGTTATGAAAAATAAATTTAATAATTTAATAAAAAGAAGTCTGATGAGGAAATGTGGTGATTTCCGAAATAGTACTATAACTTCTACCATTAAAAACTTTTTTTGTTTTTTCACAAAAATCTTCCATAAACTGGCCTTGAGCTCAATAAAATTGTAAATTATTAACATTTACTAGGCCAACAGAAAAATAACACACATTTATGTGCAAGGATGAGCTCGCCTTAAATGCATTCTAATATAAAATAAATAACTTAAATACAGAATTTGCAAATAAAACACAAACAACAACCACACAAACAAGTTAAATAGCGGCAGACCAGTTGCTCTTGTTAGTAGTTGGTTTGTTAAAGGAAGATGAAATAAACACAACAGCCAACTCGGTCAGCGTAGCAAAATATATGTAGCGTATTGGCTCTGCAGCTCCGAGCTCCCGGGTTCAAAGCCTGGGAGAAGTGGATATGAAAAATAAATTTAATTAATTTAATAAAAAGAAGTCTGATGAGGAAATGTGGTGATTTCCGAAATAGTACTATAACTTCTACCATTAAAAATTGTTGTTGTTTTTTCACAAAAATCTTCCATAAACTGGCCTTGAGCTCAATAAAATTGTAAATTATTAACATTTACTAGGCCAACAGGAAAACAACAAACATTTATATGCAAGGATGAGCCCGCCTTAAATGCATTCTAATATAAAAAAAGTAACTTAAATACAGAATTTGCAAATAAAACACAAACAACAACCACACAAACAAGTTAAATAGCGGCAGACCAGTTGCTCTTGTTAGTAGTTGGTTTGTTAAAGGAAGATGAAATAAACACAACAGCCAACTCGGTCAGCGTAGCAAAATATATGTAGCGTATTGGCTCTGCAGCTCCGAGCTCCCGGGTTCAAAGCCTGGGAGAAGTGGTTATGAAAAACAAATTTAATTAATTTAATAAAAAGAAGTCTGATGAGGAAATGTGGTGATTTCCGAAATAGTACTATAACTTCTACCATTAAAAACTGTTGTTGTTTTTTCACAAAAATCTTCCATAAACTGGCCTTGAGCTCAATAAAATTGAAAATTATTAGCATTTACTAGGCCAACAGAAAATAACAACTATTTATATGCAAGGATGAGCTCGCCTTAAATGCATTCTTATATAAAGAAAATAACTTAAGTATAGAATTTTCAAATAAAACACAAACAACAACAACAACCACACAAACAAGTTAAATAGCGTCAGATCAGTTGCTCTTGTTTGTAGTTGGTTTGTTTAAGGAAGAGGAAATAAACACAATAGCCAACTCGGCTAGCGTAGCACAATATGTAGCGTATTGGCTCTGCAACTCCGAGCTCCCGAGTTCAAAGCCTGGGAGAAGTGTTTATGAAAAATAAATTTAATTAATGTAATAAAAAGAAGTCTGATGAGGAAATAGTACTATAATTTCTACCATTAAAAACTGTTGTTGTTTTTTTCACAAAAATCTTCCATAAACTGTCCTTGAGCTCAATAAAATTGTAAATTATTAACATTTACTAGGCCAACAGAAAAATAACAAAACATTTATATGCAAAGTTGAGCACGCCTTAAATGCATTCTAATATATAATAAATAACTTAAATAAAGAATTTGCAAATAAAACACAAACAACAACCACACAAACAAGTTAAATAGCGGCAGATCAGTTGCTCTTGTTTGTAGTTGGTTTATTTAAGGAAGATGAAATAAACACAACAGCCAACTCGGCTAGCGTAGCACAATATGTAGCGTATTAGCTCCCGGGCCAATTTAATAAAAAGAAGTCTGATGAGGAAATGTGGTGATTTCCGAAATAGTACTATAACTTCTACCATTAAAAACTTTTGTTGTTTTTTCACAAAAATCTTCCATAAACTGGCCTTGAGCTCAATAAAATTGTAAATTATTAACATTTACTAGGCCAACAGAAAAATAACAAACATTGATATGCAAGGATGAGCTCGCCTTAAATGCATTCTAATATAAAATAAATAACTTAAATACAGAATTTGCAAATAAAACACAAACAACAACCACACAAACAAGTTAAATAGCGGCAGACCAGTTGCTCTTGTTAGTAGTTGGTTTGTTAAAGGAAGATGAAATAAACACAACAGCCAACTCGGTCAGCGTAGCAAAATATATGTAGCGTATTGGCTCTGCAGCTCCGAGCTCCCGGGTTCAAAGCCTGGGAGAAGTGGTTATGAAAAATAAATTTAATTAATTTAATAAAAAGAAGTCTGATGAGGAAATGTGGTGATTTCCGAAATAGTACTATAACTTCTACCATTAAAAATTGTTGTTGTTTTTTCAGAAAAATCTTCCATAAACTGGCCTTGAGCTCAATAAAATTGTAAATTATTAACATTTACTAGGCCAACAGAAAAATAACAAACATTTATATGCAAGGAGGAGCCCGCCTTAAATGCATTCTAATATAAAAAAAGTAACTTAAATACAGAATTTGCAAATAAAACACAAACAACAACCACACAAACAAGTTAAATAGCGGCAGACCAGTTGCTCTTGTTTGTAGTTGGTTTGTTAAAGGAAGATGAAATAAACACAACAGCCAATTTGGTCAGCGTAGCGAAATATATGTAGCGTATTGGCTCTGCAACTCCGAGCTCCCGGGTTCAAAGCCTGGGAGAAGTGGTTATGAAAAATAAATTTAATTAATTTAATAAAAAGAAGTCTGATGAGGAAATGTGGTGATTTCCGAAATAGTACTATAACTTCTACCATTAAAAATTGTTGTTGTTTTTTCAGAAAAATCTTCCATAAACTGGCCTTGAGCTCAATAAAATTGTAAATTATTAACATTTACTAGGCCAACAGAAAATAACAACTATTTATATGCAAGGATGAGCTCGCCTTAAATGCATTCTTATATAAAGAAAATAACTTAAGTACAGAATTTTCAAATAAAACACAAACAACAACCACACAAACAAGTTAAATAGCGTCAGATCAGTTGCTCTTGTTTGTAGTTGGTTTGTTTAAGGAAGATGAAATAAACACAATAGCCAACTCGGCTAGCGTAGCACAATATGTAGCGTATTGGCTCTGCAACTCCGAGCTCCCGAGTTCAAAGCCTGGGAGAAGTGTTTATGAAAAATAAATTTAATTAATGTAATAAAAAGAAGTCTGATGAGGAAATAGTACTATAATTTCTACCATTAAAAACTGTTGTTGTTTTTTTCACAAAAATCTTCCATAAACTGTCCTTGAGCTCAATAAAATTGTAAATTATTAACATTTACTAGGCCAACAGAAAAATAACAAAACATTTATATGCAAAGTTGAGCACGCCTTAAATGCATTCTAATATATAATAAATAACTTAAATAAAGAATTTGCAAATAAAACACAAACAACAACCACACAAACAAGTTAAATAGCGGCAGATCAGTTGCTCTTGTTTGTAGTTGGTTTATTTAAGGAAGATGAAATAAACACAACAGCCAACTCGGCTAGCGTAGCACAATATGTAGCGTATTAGCTCCCGGGTTCAAAGCCTGGGAGAAGGGGTTATGAAAAATAAATTTAATTAATTTAATAAAAAGAAGTCTGATGAGGAAATGTGGTGATTTCCGAAATAGTACTATAACTTCTACCATTAAAAACTGTTGTTGTTTTTTCACAAACAAATCTTCCATAAACTGGCCTTGAGCTCAATAAAATTATAAAAATGAATATAAAACAAATAGTATTTGTAAATCAACTGAATTGTTAGATTTAAGTAATGAATTTTGTATCCCTAAATAAATACAAAGCCTCAAGTATTCGTGCCAATTTATTAACTGCCACCACATTCCCAGAGACGAGCTCATCGCACCAGGAATACTTTTCCTTAACAATTTTCAAGGCAACATAACAATAAGGGACAGCTCGCAGGCCATAAATGAAACATACATTATAAATTTCAAAAATAAAACAATAACCGCCAACGGAAAAGCATACAAAAATCTCGAAGCACCTCCTTTTTAGGATAATGCCAGCAATAGCACAGCCAACACCAATAGAAGAAAGCTTAACTAGACTTTTATCACTAGAAGCACTCAGCGAGCTTCATATCAATAATACCATGAAAATCCACTCAGTCCAAACAGAGAAAGTAGTAAACCGATCTTCCGCAGGACTTACACTCATTATAGTCATTGTCCAAGAAATATTGCCACAAAAGAAGAAAACTAAATAAACATTCAGAACAACCAGCGGAAGCTATTGCACAGGCCAATCAACAGCTTGTAGCCACCAACCAAGTACCAACACCAGAAACAAGAACTTTCCAAATTTTTCAGACGCTCGAGGACAAGCGATTTTAAGAAGGAAGGTAACGCCGTTAACAATTATACTTCACATAAAATTATTCTCATGCTAATAAGTGCTGTCTTCGCTTCTATTCTCACGCTTGCACATGTTGCCTTCATTCCCAACTCCAGTTGGCGTATCCGGCGAATTCGCTGAACAAGTGTCTGGCCACCAAACACCCACCATCAAGGTTATCATCGCAGCCGCAGTTGCGACATGACGTCGAGGCATAGTTGTAAGAATATTTGAAGTTTGTAAGTTAGTATTAATTTTTGATTCAAATAAACAACACGGCTTACCGCCGTAAAAATATATATTTTTAATAAACTAATAACGCTTTAGTTTAACTTGTTTAACAAAAAACTTCCTATTTTATATGGGTTTCTACCATGTATGTCTCTACATCATCACAATGCATTACAACATTGCTAATTATGATTAGGGAGTTTACCAGCCCTGTTATTTGTCGCAAACAAGTCTCAAACGGGTATAATTGTGGATAAGTCCTATATTTACCTTTTTCAGGTACAAGCAATAAAATTTCCGTTGGCATGCAAACAGGGCATTCGCTTAGCAACCCTCGGGAAGCCGGTTCGATTCTCACTCGAAGCAAAGATTTTTATTTCGGTTTTTATAAACGGACTGGTCGTCATTTATACCCATTCGCGTATAGAAGGCGACAATTAGTCTCTTCATAGGACATTCTCGAACAAAAGGGAGCAGTTCATTCCATATAAAGGGATCAGAAGTTGTATTGGTCGCATGTTCCTTTGCGAGTATTCCCGGACTCATCCTAGACATTTGAGGTTTATTTTCGTTTTAAGATGTAAAATAAAGTTAAATGGAAATGTGCCTATATATATTTTAAAGAAACCGACCACTAAAGTTTATAATATATTTATTTCTGATTAATTGCTTGAATACCACATACAAAAATAAACGAAATAGCAAAGTGCGCTCACACGTTTCACTGTTATATCAATAGCGAACTATAGATATACGACAAATAACACGGCTTGTGAACTCCCTAATTATATTTAATATGATACACACATATATATGTACATGTGAAATTATAACACCTCATTTATATAAAGATCAATTTTAAATTAGGTATTTTGAAAGTTTACGCAATTTGGTATCGCAAAAAAACCCATGGAACTAAAAATTACTAAAAAACAATATTGATTAGTAGGGAAACAATCCTGAATAGCAATAATTGTAAACGTAGAAATGCCATGCGAGGTGTCTGACGATGTCAACGTGTCCTCTCATTAGTAATATTGGTTGCTGCATGTCGAATGAAGGAATAGCATAATCAATGAATGTATGACTATGATTCACAGATCTCTAATATGAACTTTGTTTCCATTGCAAGAAGCATTTCTTGTGCATGTTTAACAAAAGTACAGTTCGAGCATTGAGCTCTAACAACTTAAGGCCATTCCACATAGGACTTGCTTCGCTTTACGTGACATATGTATGTAACTTTGTCAGAAAAGCGAAAAACGCAAAAGGTATGCCACAATAAAACTTAGGCAATACATACTTTTCGTTTGTTTATTGGCATTCGGCATAATTATGGACATTATGGAAGTTTTGTTAATAGTTCTTTTACTTCACGAGCCTTATTATGTTTAAAAAACATATCAAGGCGGAAAATGTGGGTAAGGGAATTATATCTTTGCTGCCACCTCCCGCACGAACCGGTCACGAAGTGACTTCCACCGTGCTCTGCAATGCTCCTCTATTAGAAAAGAAAAAGCCTTTAGTAAATCATTACATACATAAGTATATACATACTGTGAGGTCAAAATATCCAAATGAAATTTAGCCCACACAAAACTCCACTCTCCTCACCAAACGCCAGTAAACCGACTCAACAACAACACCAAGGGCACCGTTCGTACTGTACGTGCGAAATGACGCCAAAATCACGCCATCTGCGAGTAACGGTAGAATCATGCCACTCACAGTATAGCAGCAGAGCGACGCTACCCTGCTGATCGCAAGTTCTCACAACATTCAGCATCATCCTACCGTTGTCAACATGTTGCTAAGATAGCCAGCAACATGAGCCTCATTGCCTTTAAAAGGAGCAACACAGCAGTACCGCCGAGAACACCGTCCAGAGTAGCGGAACCCAGTAGCGACAGGAGACATCGCCGTGGCTTACACCGAGAAGCAGCGTAGCAGAACACAGTAGCGATAGTGAGACATCGCCGTGGCTTACACCGAGTAGCAGGATACAGTAGCGACAGTGAGACATCGCCGTGGTTTACACCAAGTAGCAGCGTAGCAGAACACCGTAGCGACAGTGAGACATCGCCGTGGCTTACACCGAGTAACAGAATACAGTAGCGATAGCGAGATATCGCCGTGGTTTACACCAAGTAGCAGCGTAGCAGAATACCGTAGCGACAGTGAGACACCGCCGTGACTTACACCGAGTGCGCCCAAGTAGCGGCAATTTAATATCGATTCCCAGAGGGACGCTAGTACCAGCGCAGCGAATTAGCGCGAGCAACCACCAAGCCACCTATAGAGCGTCAGCACTACCATTATTGTAATCAGATTGAAGTCACTCATATGTATTGTTATTTGAATAGTCCCATAATAATAAATTTATTGTTAACGAACCCTGGCAGAGGCGAGTATACCCCGGCATAAGAGGCAAGAAGCACGGGGACAAGAAAAGCTTCGTTACAATTGGCGCCCGAGCAGGGACAGTGATCAAATATAACACCAAGAGCGAAAATCTGACTACAGAATGACCGAACATGTTAACACCACGTGGCTGGACAACGTCTCCAAGGAACAACTGATGTTTATCGCACAGGAGCTTGGGATAGAACACACGGGCAGTGCCCGCGAGATCCGCAAGCGCATGGCGATGTTGGCAACCAAGGCGCTTTCTGATCCTGAAATTCATGCAAGTTTCCTGTCGATGGAACAAATATACCAAGCGAGGGACAATACGTTGGAAGACGCAGTTGACCCAAAATCACAGATGCCACCGAGTCAAGGCGAAGAACCCTCCGCAGGATTATCAATTGTGGGCTCAATAATATTCACAAGGCAGGACATGGCACCCCGGCAACAGTCTTTAAGTATATCGAACGGAAACGCAATGTCAAACAAGAGTCAAACACCCGCATCGACGTTCGCATCGATCATTGACCAGGTACGTAAGTGGTCAGTGAATTTCGACGGTAAACGAGACCCGCTAGCATTCGTGGAACGACTTGAGGAACTAGTTGAAGTATACGCTTTAAATAAAGACCTTCTACCAAGAACCATGCCAGAACTGCTTCGCGACAAGGCGCTCTAATGGTATCGCTACAACAACGAGCACTGGGCAAATTGGACATGTTTTAAACGGGATTTTCTTCACTTCTTCCTGCCCGCCCGATACTTCGAACTTCTCGAGGATGACGTACGACAGCGAAAATAGTACGCACGGGAGCGATACAAGGACTACGTTATCGCAATACAAAGCTTGGTGCGACATACGGTGCTTAGCAGTGAACAGCGTTTGGAGCGAATTTTTCGGAATAGCCACTCCGATTATTTGCTTTACATTCGACGACACGACTTCCAAACTCTAGGAGAACTCCTCGTCCTGGCGGAAGAATATGAGCGGGTTCAGGAAGGTCGCCGCCGTGGACCAGAAACCTCCCGGCGCGAAGTAGCCAGGCATGTCCTTGGTGACGGACCGGAAGAGAAGCCCACAAGTTCCGGGCAATCACCAATGTGTCCTAGCCAGAACCATCACGCCCCGCCACAAAACGCCGCAACAAACGTATCTCGTCAGTCCAAGCCTACAAGCCTCAATTTCAATCCTAACGTTTGCAGAAGATGTGGCCAAGAAGGTCACTATGCAAATAAGTGCCGCAATGCACGTATACTATTTTGCTGGGATTGCGGCCGAGATAATATTCGAACCATCGACTGTTGCCGCCAGCGTCAGGGAAATGCCAGGGGGCTCCACCAAACACAAGGCGTGGTGAGCCCACAGAACCCAACGCCGAATCACATTTAACCATGCGCCAAGAATATGGCCGGTTGTACGCCTTAGTTCAGCTTGGTGGAGAACCAACGGAGGCCGTTATCGATGCGGGGGCTTCTAAGAGTTTCGTTTCTACCGATTTAGCTGAACGAATAATGAGCTCGGGGAACGGCGAGAAGGTAGCGGTAGCCATCGAAATACTAATGGCGGATGGTACAACCAATAAAATCTTCGAAGCCATACGAACCGGGGTGCGCCTTGGACAGGCGTTCCACCTTGCAGTCCTGAACGTCATGCCCGGAGCAATTGACGACGTCATACTCGGCCTTGACGCATTGGGCAGCATGGGCACAACGGTATCATGTGGCGGCCACCACATCACACTAACAGAGTCACTTCAACCTGCAACGGCGAGGCATAACGTTGGGCAAATTAAAGATGACACCATGTCACTGACACCACCCTACCGAACCGCACAGATCAAGAAGAGGAAGCAGTCCGCATACGCGAATTCGTGAAAGAGGAGCTACAGAAGTTTGAAGCTATGAGTGGGGTGTCTACAGTGGCTGAACATAAAATCATTATGACCGACGAACGTCCCATCAAGCAACGATACCTCCCCGTAACCCGGCAATGCAAGCCATCATCAACAAGGAAATCGACGAGCTCCTCTCGAAAGGATGTATCGAACCATCTTGCAGCCCTCACAGCGCCCCAATCGTGTTGGCCCGGAAGAAGGATGGCAAGTGGCGTCTATGCGTGGACTACCGACAACTCAACGCGCGGTCGGTACCTGACGCATACCCCTTGCCAGGAATACATCACATACTGGACAAGCTACGACGGGCTAAATACATCAGCAGCTTGGACCTTAAAAATGGTTACTGGCCGATTATCGTCATCGGCTCTACCTTCGAGGAACACATACAAAACCTACGAGAAGTACTTACGCGACTACAGCGCGCCAATCTCCGCATCAACCCCAAGGCCACGTGGTCAGCGGCAAAGGAATTCATACCGATCCCGAGAAAGTCGCGGCCATACAGGAACTGAAACCACCAAGCAAATATCTAGGGATAGCCTCCTGGTACCGCCGTTTCGTTCCCGACTTTACAACAGTAAGTCAACCGCTCACCACCCTCCTCAAAAAGGGTAAGCATTGGAGGTGGGGCCCCGAACAACAAGAGGCTTTCGAGAGCATCAAACGGAAGCTTACCGGAGCACCCATTTTAGCGTGCCCGGAAATTCACCCTGCAAAGAGACGCAAGTAACATTGGGCTAGAAGCCGTTCAACAAAGCGGAGATTAATTACTCCCCTACAGAGAAGGAATGCCTCGCCATTGTCTGGGGAATCCGGAAAATGCGACCCTACCTAGAGGGATACCGGTTTAGCGTAATATACGACCACATGTCACTCAAGTGGCTCAATTCTATCGAAAGTCCTTCCGGTCGCTTTGCGCGATGGGCTCTAGAGTTACAATAACACTCCTTTAATATTGAGTATCGAAGAGGGAAACTGAACGTGGTCGCGGACGCATTGTCTCGACAACCACTAGAGACATTACGGCTACCAGCAACGACGGGACCACAATGCAAGTGGTGGCGTAAGCGCCTCGCAGAAGTATGCAACAGCCCTCAGAAATACGCTGATTATTCGGTGATGGACGGGCAAATGTACCGCCTTATACCTTGCAGATCACACGACGACGAGGCGACATCTTGGAATTATGCATACCAACCCCCCTACGCCAACGGGTATTACAGGAAAACCATGATGTGCCCAGCGCTGGACACATGGGCATCCGCCGCACAGTAGCGCGGATTGCCAGTCGCTACTATTGGCCAGGGATGTTCCGCGATATCAGCCGGTATGTACGCCAGTGCGAGTCCTGCCAAAAATTCAAGGAGGGGAAGCAAAAACCGGCAGGAATGATGCTGTCACAGGTGGCACAAGAGCCATTTTCAACTGTATGTGCCGACTTCGTTGGACCCCTACCGCGATACCCGCATGGCAACACCATGCTGCTAGTATTCTTTGACAGATTTAGTAAGTGGGTGGAACTGGTACCCATGAGACGTGCTACGGCTGAGGGACTCCGACGAGCTTTCCGAGAGCGTATCCTCGCGCGATTTGGCGTGCTGAAAATATTTATCTCGGACAATGGAGTGCAGTTCACCTGCACCTTGTGGCAACGCTATCTATAAGAGATGGGAATCCGCCAACAGTTCACCGCACCTTATACGCCACAAGAGAATTCGACTGAATGGGCAAATCGAACGGTAAAGCGTATTATCGCACAGCTCACGCAATCGCAACATAAGCGGTGGGACGATCTCTTACCTGAAGTCGAACTCGCTATAAACACCAGCGTCGCAGCCTCTACGGGGTACAGTCCTGCTTTTCTCGTACAAGGACGCGAACCAAAGCTACCGGGAGCCCTCTTTGATGAAGTCAGCATCGGAACGGGCACAATACCACAAACGGCTGAAGATAAATCCCAGTGGCTACACGAAGCCTTTACAATCGTCCGCCAAAATATGGAGCGCGCCACAACTGACCAAGCGCGCCACTACAACTTACGCCGGCGAAGGTGGACGCCCGATGTTGGCGATCTTGTCGTAGTAAAACAACACCATCTCTCAAAGGCCGCAGAGAATTTCGCCGCAAAATTAGCGCCCAAATATGACGGGCCCTACCAGATCCTGAAGTACGTGTCACCGGTGATTGTGCAAGTACGAGAGGTCAACAGCGGGAAAACAAAAACAGCGAGCATCACCGGGCTGAAAGAATACCATGCTAAGGAAACCATAGAAACACCATAGAGAAGAAAGAAAAAAAAATAGATAAAATATATTAGTAATAATGTATAACGATCAATTGACGGTCAACCGCCAAGCGAGCAACACGTAAACGGAGAGTGAAATATTCTTACATATCAACCAACAGCAACCATGGAAAATGCAAGCGACGAGAAGTTTGCAAGGAGTGTCAAGCGGATGCGCGAACGAATGGAGGAAGAGGAGGCGAAACGGCCACGCGTCATGTGCCTTGGGCCAACGATTCCCGCTGGAATCAGGTGTGCCGCCTCCGCACGCATCGACGCCACGCATGCCGCAACCATTGAGCTAACTCGCTCAATAGCAGGGCGCAAAGTAACCGCAGGTTCTAGTACACAAGGTAGCGGCGCAAGGTATACTACCGTCCGGGCAGGAGCACCAGCGAAGACAGCCGCAACAACACCCACCGTTTTGTTGCCTGTATTCCCCGTAGGGAGGATAGCAATGCATACCGAAGTCGCCCGTACGGCTGGAACCAGCTTTCCGCCAGCAAATACCGCGCCGGGTAACAGCCATCAGTGATTCATCAAAAACATCATCAAGCCACACGTCCGAAAGCAGCTCATCGCCGACATCAGTGGCTTCGACGCACTCGGCTACACCAGTTCGACCAATACACGAAACCATTGAGATATCTTCGGATGAAGAGCCGGCACTGCCGGAAGCGGATTAACCGAAAGTTGTCTTCCCACCTGAGCAAGGAATCGCACTATACGAAGCCGACTTGGAAACTTTGCAAGGACCACGTTGGCTCACGGGCAACATCATTGAAGCCTGGGCGAAGGGTCTCGAAGCCACCATTCTCAGCCCCTTTGTAATCGGGCAGCTGAACCAGCAGGGCAACCGCGAGGAGAACTACCGACGCATCCACCGTTGGACACGTCACATTGACATCTTTGGGCAACGGGTAATCCTAGCACCACACAATGCCAGGAAGCATTGGTACCTCCTCGCTCAGGCTAACCAGGAGCTCACCCACCATGTAACCGACACGGAGTGTTTCCACAAACGCTATATATGGGTAGCAGATTCGTGGATGGAGGGGAAGGTGACACACGCGGTCGAGGCCTGGCGAGGGTTTCTACAATGGGAGTATCAACGGAGATACGGCGGGGAGGACTTCGACGCCCAAGAAATTCAGCTAAGTGTGCCACAGCAGCAAAACCAAAGTGATTGTGGGGTATATTTAGTAGAGACCATGGAACGAGTCATGCGCTTTGTAGGACGAAGGGAGGGGATGCCAGGATGTATCGGCCTAACCTTCACCGAAGAGATGGCGGCCCAGAAACGTTCACAAATGCTGGGTGTCTTCCGCGACTAAGCCTGCCACCGCCAAGTAGTCATACCCCCCCGTCAAGCGCAACAACCATTGTAGCACAACCTCTACAACCACCATCACCACCAGCTACACCACTGTTGGAGCTCGAGTCCGAAATAGAACTCCCTACGGAAGGGATCAAAATCTCGGCCGCAGACATCAACGGCCCAACACTGGAGCAATTCCCCGACATTGCCGTGAGGGTTCGACGTACTCACCAGAACCTGGTGCAGGGAAATCTCGGTACGCGCTTGAGATTTACAACGACCAACTACCGGTTAACCGTATACCGATGGGGAGTAATCATTCGCAACCGAAGGTAGTTGCACAACACCGAAGTGGGAGGAGAGTGTGAGGACAAAATATCCAAATGAAATTTAGCCCACACAAAACTCCACTCTCCTCACCAAACGCCAGTAAACCGACTCAACAACAACACCAAGGGCACCGTTCGTACTGTACTTGAGAAATGACTCCAAAATCACGCCATCTGCGAGTAACGGTAGAATCACGCCACTTACAGTATAGCAGCAGAGCGACGCTACCCTGCTGATCGCAAGTTCTCACAACATTCAGCATCATCCTACCGTTGTCAACATGTTGCTAAGATAGCCAGCAACATGAGCCTCATTGCCTTTAAAAGGAGCAACACAGCAGTACACTGGACAGTCTGCACCGGGCTACGCGTGTGGAAAGACATTGTTTGCGAAGTGTTTGTCTCGTTCAGGGTTGACTTCTCAAGCGAGGCCAGCACTTTCGGAAGCAAGAACTCGGGCTAGGCGGGAGTGGGTACAGGGTTTATCTCATGCCCATCTCCTTGTCGACGATCGTGTTCACACATATCCACACCGCAGCTAAGGTGAACCGCGCGCCAACGACAACCGATCGTTATTCGGCAGCGTCACACCGCCGTGTCTGCCAACCATAACCGCAGTACCAGCGCGACCAAGTAACTGGAGCATCCGAACCGCCGAGAACACCGTCCAGAGTAGCGGAACCCAGTAGCGACAGGAGACATCGCCGTGGCTTACACCGAGTAGCAGCGTAGCAGAACACAGTAGCGATAGTGAGACATCGCCGGGGCTTACACCGAGTAGCAGCGTCGCAGAATACAGTAGCAATAGTGAGACATCGCCGTGGCTTACACCGAGTAGCAGGATACAGTAGCGGCAGTGATACATCGCCGTGGTTTACACCAAGTAGCAGCGTAGCAGAATACCGTAGCGACAGTGAGACACCGCCGTGACTTACACCGAGTGCGCCCAAGTAGCGGCAATCTAATACCGATTCCCAGAGGAACGCCAGTACCAGCGCAGCGAATTAGCGCGAGCAACCACCAAGACACCTATAGAGCATCAGCACTACCATTATTGTAATCAGATTGAAGTCACTCATATGTATTGTTATTTGAATAGTCCCATAATAATAAATTTATTGTAAACGAACCCTGGCAGAGGCGAGTATACTCCGGCATAAGAGGCAAGAAGCACGGGGACAAGAAAAGCTTCGTTACAATACATAAATTTATATACAATAAAATACAATTACCAGAAACTCCTAAATTAAAAAAAATGTATATTTAAGCATTTATTTCAGTTAAATTTTATATTTACCTTGTTTTTGTGGGAAATATTTCAATTATACGTCGACCGTTTACAGACAAATGTCAGAAATAAAAATAATTGGTAAGAGCGAACTGTCAAAGTCAGCGAAAAGATAAGAGTTGCCCAAGATTTCGCTTCGCTTTGGCGACGGTGTTGCCTATGTGGGAAATTTCGTATAATTGCATGCATTCATCTTTGCTGTCAAAGCTAAACTCTGACGTAAAGCGAAACAGAAGTTTTATGTGGCATGGCCTTTAGGCCCTCGCTACCCCTTCGCACTTTCGTTTTCTGCAGGACCACCACGGTCTGTTGTTTTTCTCTAAATGCAATGCACATCATTTTTGTTCGCTAATGCACCGCTAATCAGCATCTAATACAAGAGTGCGTGCATAAAAAATGTAGTTTTCGCACCGTCGCTACCCACAAACACTCATCACACTTGCTGTAAATGCTTCGCTACATAAACAACCATAACATTTAAGCATAAGTAATTAGTTTTCTGAAATATTTGTACAGTCCATTTGAAGAGGTCGTGTTGTACACACCACATAATTTGAACAATAAAGTTTTTGGCATTCGATAGCCAGTAAAAACAATTACAGATTCACCATTCGTCTATGCGGTGACCCCGTCAACGTCAACCGACAACATTCAAATAAGGGTTATGCAGCGAGACCAGTTATGTCATCGAGTTTCTGAGCTACGCGAAAATGTAATTCATCTCAATACCATGACACCTTCGCAATTGGAAACTAAACTAGCGCTCCTAAAGCATCATTTCAATACCTTCGAGCGCCTGCAATCAGAGTTTGAGTTTTAAGATAACTCTCAATTAGAATTCGATCATCGCATTGTCTTTGAAGAATCTTTTTGTGAAGTTAAAATCGCTATGATCAAGCACCTATCTGCACTTCGAAGGAGCGATGGCCTCAGTAGTACCACATTTCCTGAGCCTATTTCTTCGTGATCGGCATCGTCGCCAGCGCGGCATAGCTTGCCTAAGCTACAGCTTACGAAATTCAGCGGCAAATGCACTGAGTGGCTTGACTTCTTTAATATGTTCAAGGTTGGACTTGAGGATACTGAAAAATTGCAATACCTGCGCTCTTGTTTAACTGACAGCGCTTTTCGCTTGATCCATTATCTATAAGTTACGCACGAAAATTTCCATCGCGCGATTGAATTGCTTGTTAACCGCTGACAATAAGCGGTACATATTTCAATCGCATCTGCAAGCAATATTTGATAACGGAGCTCTTAATCATCCAAGCGTCGCATCACTTCGGGCAGTTATCGATTCCATTAACGCGCATCTTCGTGCTATGCAGTCGCTTGCATCGCTCGGTCAAATCGCGGACGGAATTTTACTCCATTTCATCGTGGCGAAATTAGATCATGAAACGCAGCTTAAGTGGGAGGAGGAAGTGTCATCGAAGTGAGACACCACGTCCACATCACTCCAACTTCCATCGTGAGCAGAAATTCATCGGGGAAGGCCACGCAAGCCAAAATTCCCACCCGTCATCGAAGATAAGTTCAGCAATGGTCACCACATCCAGCTATAACAAATGTGCACTGTGCGATGAACCCACGATGCACAGCGCCTTTAAATGTGACAAATTCATAGCTTTAGACCCAATGCAGAGGTACGATCTTTCCAGGAAGAAGAACCTGTGCTTAAACTGCCTGGGAAAAAATTATATGTCAAGCAAAGGCCCATCAAACAATCGGCATTCCCCACTTTCGTCTTCATCGCTGTTAGCATCGCCGTCATCGTCGTATACCGAGCCACCATCACTCAAATTGGAACAATTTTGGGAAATAGAGGACAACGGATTTAAACTTTCATCGAGGGGCATTGATACGGAGTATGAGTGTGAAAAACATTTTTGCAAGCATACTACGCGCTGCTCGCTCACCAAGAAATTTGTTGTACGCCTTTCCTTCAGTGAAAGTCCTGCAGGTCTTGGCAATTCGCTAGAAGTTGCTCGTCGAAGATTTTTCGCATTAGAAAAAAGGTTGCAAAACAATCATTCGACTCTAACTGCAGCGCAATCATCCCAGACGTACCCAGCACAGACATTGAAGAAATCATCAAAGTCGATGACATGATTTTTATAAAGGCTCTTGGATTGAAGTGGTCACACACAAGCGATCATTTCCTCTTCGCATATATCTCTTCGCAGCTAACATCACCAAAGGCGACCAAACACACCATATTAGCACAAGTGGCAAGTTTCTTCGACCCCTTGGTTATACTTAACCCTCTCGTCGTCAAATGTAAAATTTTGATGCAACGCCTCTGGAAATTGCGCTTAGCGTGGGATGAGAGTGTGACGCTCTCCATTCAAACAGAATGGGAAAACATATGCCACGAACTTACTTTTGTCAATCGCATTAAGGTTACACGGTATGTATGCTTTAATACTAATACTAACCTACACGCCTTTGCAGATGCAAGCGGTAAAGAATACTGTCTGTTGTTTTTCTCTAAATACAATGGACATAATTGTTTATTTATTTATTTCATAAGTCAAGGAACAAAGTTCTTACTGACTACTTAGAGCTACAACTTAACGATAACAGAAAATAAATTAACAATAACAAATTTTACAAGGCAGAATATAATAATGAGAGAAACTCAACTTTACATAAAGAAAAATCGAGGAAGACAGAATTCGAGATCTCGTTGAATTCGCAAAGTGCACGCGACAAAGGGGCATTTCTTGCATAATTGGTTCTGAGTT
Organism: Philophylla caesio; assembly: GCA_963971545.1. Lineage (NCBI taxonomy): Eukaryota > Metazoa > Arthropoda > Insecta > Diptera > Tephritidae > Philophylla > Philophylla caesio. The sequence continues at coordinate 131,838,963 of OZ020604.1, forward strand.
TATCCGGATAGAATGGATTGAAATTACGTAAATTCCTAAATGGCACAAGGAAATTAATACTTTGGAGCAAAGACGGACAATCAACAGTGCCATTAATTATACCGTACACAAAAGAAAGTGAAAGAACTGTCCTTCTCTTCTCGAGCGATTTAAGGCTTATAAGAAGCAAACGCGAATTGTAAGAAGGTAAGGGATCCGAAAATTTCAAACAACGTAGAGCAAATTTTAAAAAAACCTTTTGCACACGTTCAAGTCTATCTACCAAAAACTGTGAATAAGGTCTCCAAATAAACGCTGCATATTCCAGTCGAGATCTAAAATAAGACGAAAAAAATAGTTTTAGAGTATATGGGTCAGTAAAATTTGTACTGTGCCGGCGATGACATGATTTTTATAAAGGCTCTTGGATTGAAGTGGTCACACACCAGCGATCATTTCCTCTTCGCAGCTAACATCACCAAAGGCGACCAAACACAACATATTAGCACAAGTGGCAAGTTTCTTCGATCCCTTGGTTATACTTAACCCTCTCGTCGTCAAATGTATAATTTTGATGCAACGCCTCTGGAAATTGCGCTTAGCGTGGGATGAGAGTGTGACGCTCTCCATTCAAATAGAATGGGAAAACATATGCCACGAACTTACTTTTGTCAACCGCATTAAGGTTACACGGTATGTATGCTTTAATACTAATACTAACCTACAGGCCTTTGCAGACGCAAGCGGTAAAGAATACTGTCTGTTGTTTTTCTCTAAATACAATGGACATCATTGTTTATTTATATATTTCATAAGTCAATGAACAAAGTTCTTACTGACTACTTAGAGCTACAACTTAACGATAACAGAAAATAAATTAACAATAACAAATTTTACAAGGCAGAATATAATAATGAGAGAAACTCAACTTTACATAAAGAAAAATCGAGGAAGACAGAATTCGAGATCTCGTTGAATTCGCAAAGTGCACGCGACAAAGGGGCATTTCTTGCATAATCGGTTTTGAGTTTATCCGGATAGAATGGATTGAAATTACGTAAAGTCCTAAATGGCACAAGGAAATTAATACTTTGGAGCAAAGACGGACAATCAACAGTGCCATTAATTATACCGTACACAAAAGAAAGTGAAAGAACTGTCCTTCTCTTCTCGAGCGATTTAAGGTTTATAAGAAGCATACGCGAATTGTAAGAAGGTAAGGGATCCGAAAATTTCAAACAACGTAGAGAAAATTTAAAAAAAAAACCTTTTGCACACGTTCAAGTCTATCTACCAAAAACTGTGAATAAGGTCTCCAAATAAACGCTGCATATTCCAGTCGAGATCTAAAATAAGACGAAAAAAATAGTTTTAGAGTATATGGGTCAGTAAAATTTGTACTGTGCCGGCGTACAAAGCCTAAAACTGAGTAAGCATTAGATATAATAAAATTGATGTGATTATTAAAAGAGAAGTTGGAATCAAATATAACTCCAAGATCTTTGATTTCATCAACAGTCTTGAGTATTGTATTCGAAATAGAGTAAGATGTGTGCCTGATGTATCGAGCTTTAGCAAGAGTCATATGAAAACATTTTTTAATATTAAGAGAGAGATGGGACTGTTGACACCAAAGAGATAAATTACCCAAATCAGCTTGGAGGTTTGTCACATCGGTTGCACTATTTACTACTGAAAATATTTTCAAGTCATCTGCATATAACAGATATCTGCTAAATGAAAAACACACGCCAATATCTTTGATGAATAAAACGAAGAGCAACGGCCCTAAGATATTTCCTTGTGGTACACCTGACGTGGCAATGAAAGGTTCAGAGGAAACACCATCGACTGATACGACGCAATGTCTATTGCTTAGGTACGATTTCAACCAGCACAGGAACACAGAATGAAAACCGAAGCTAGCAAGTTTAAACAATAAAGTATTGTGTGGAACTTTATCGAATGCTTTAGAAAGATCAGTATAAATGCAATCAACTTGGGATCCCAGTGAAAAAGAATTTATGCAATGAACTCTGAACTCTGCTAGATTAGTAACCGTGGAACGACCAGGAACAAAACCATGCTGTTTAGGTGAAATTAAACTCTTAGTCGCAAAATACATCTTCTTTTTTACTATACTCTCAAATAGCTTGGAGACAGATGAAAGCTTAGAAATAGGACTATAGTTATAGACATCATTCTTTTTGCCAGCTTTAAAAGTTGGGTTAATGGTTGTCAATTTCCAATCGTCTAGAAAAGTACCTGTACATAGAGGTTTATTAAATAACAGTTTAACAGGGCTAATAACCGCTGGACAGTTTTTCAAAAGAAGAACAGAGAAACCATCAATATCAGTTTGACTCGAAGGCTTAAGACTTAAAATTCCTTTTGATACATCGTCCAAAGTGAGATTCAAATTACCAAAGTTAATTGAAGAGGAAAAATTTAATGAACTATTGTTGTTGGGCTCAACAGACGAAACTTGGTCCAGAACGAAATTAGATTTAAAAAACTTAGCAAACAGATTAGCTACCTCACTCGGTGTACTTACAAAATCATCCCCTAAGCAGACAGCGGATAGTACCTCAGAACAAGACTTTTTTGACTTAATATAATGCCAAAAACTCTTTTGATTTAACTTGATATTCGATTCAATTCTAAATATATAGTTTTTATAAAGAAATTTTTATAAACAGTTGAAGCGTTTTTGATAGTATTGATGTTTCGAAAAATAACATTAGTTTTCTTAAACTTCTTATAAAATTGATTTCTTTTATTTTTTAGCGATTTAAATTCCCTTGTGTACCAAGGGAGCTTATACTGCTTATTTTTAAATACTGGGATATTATTATGAAAAACTTCCAGAACATGATATTTAAAAATAGAATAACAATCCGCAACATTTCCATTCAAAAATAAATCTTCCCAATTAAAATCGTCATTATTTTTTGAAAAAGCAGAAGCTGAAAAATTGAAAGAAAGCCTCTCAAGCTTAGAAGTTGTGAATTCATAAAACTCAACTTCAAGACTTAAAGGGACATGGTGCTTGTCTGGAGTTGAAATCGGCAAAATACACTGGGAAATAGTTACACTGATATTGTCACTAACAAATACAAGCTCTAGAATTCTGCCAAGTAAGTTTACAAAGCTATTAATTTGGACTAGACTTAAACTTAACATATTATCAACAACATAAGATGCAATTGTTGTTAAGACATTAGTTGCAATCAGATTAGAATTTGAAAAATTATTTGACCAGGTAATTTAAGGAATATTAAAGTCACCAAAAACGCAAACTTGATTATCGGCAATCTTGTTATGGACTAAGGAAACAATATTATCTGTATGAGCTTTATAAAGTTCAAAATTACTGCAAGGTGGAATATAAGAAACAATTAGGAATAAAGAATTAAGTACATTTGAACCTCGAACGCAAACGAACAATTGATCCAAAATGGGGTCATCGTTCTGAAGCGTAGTTAGAAATGCTCGAAGATTACGACGAACGGCAATTAGTACACCTCCACCTAAAGAACAGCTGGTTCTTTCAGCGTCACGATCCTTTCGAAATACGACGAACAATTTGGAGTTGAAAAATTCTTCATCATAGAAATTAGCATTCAGCCATGGTTCAACAAAAATAATTGTTGTTCGCTAATGCACCGCTAATCAGCATCTAATACAAGAGTGCGTGCATAAAAAATGTAGTTTTCGCACCGTCGCTACCCACAAACACTCATCACACTTGCTGTAAATGCTTCGCTACATAAACAACCATACGCATCGTTCGACTCCACGCAATTCCTCCATCCCTTTCCACCCGCTATTCGTAGTTGTAACATTTAAGCATAAGTAATTAGTTTTCTGAAATATTTGTACAGTCCATTTGAAGAGGTCGTGTTGTACACACCACATAATTTGAACAATAAAGTTTTTGGCATTCGATAGCCAGTAAAAACAATTACAGATTCACCACGCGTCCATGCGGTGACCCCGTCAACGTCAACCGACAACATTCGAATAAGGGTTATGCAGCGAGACCAGTTATGTCATCGAGTTTCTGAGCTACGCGAAAATGTAATTCATCTCAATGCCATGACACCTTCGCAATTGGAAACTAAACTAGCGCTCCTAGAGCATCATTTCAATACCTTCGAGCGCCTGCAATCAGAGTTTGAGTTTTAAGATAACTCTCAATTAGAATTCGATCATCGCATTGTCTTTGAAGAATCTTTTTGTGAAGTTAAAATCGCTATGATCAAGCACCTATCTGCACTTCGAAGGAGCGATGGCCTCAGTAGTACCACATTTCCTGAGCCTATTTCTTCCTGATCGGCATCGTCGCCAGCGCGGCATAGCTTGCCTAAGCTACAGCTTACGAAATTCAGCGGCAAATGCACTGAGTGGCTTGACTTCTTTAATATGTTCAAGGTTGGACTTGAGGATACTGAAAAATTGCAATACCTGCGCTCTTGTTTAACTGACAGCGCTTTTCGCTGGATCCATTATCTATAAGTTACGCACGAAAATTTCCATCGCGCGATTAAATTGCTTGTTAACCGCTGACAATAAGCGGTACATATTTCAATCGCATCTGCAAGCAATATTTGATAACGGAGCTCTTAATCATCCAAGCGTCGCATCACTTCGGGCAGTTATCGATTCCATTAACGCGCATCTTCGTGCTATGCAGTCGCTTGCATCGCTCGGTCAAATCGCGGACGGAATTTTACTCCATTTCATCGTGGCGAAATTAGATCATGAAACGCAGCTTAAGTGGGAGGAGGAAGTGTCATCGAAGTGAGACACCACGTCCACATCACTCCAACTTCCGTCGTGAGCAGAAATTCATCGGGGAAGGCCACGCAAGCCAAAATTCCCACCCGTCATCGAAGATAAGTTCAGCAATGGTCACCACATCCAGCTATAACAAATGTGCACTGTGCGATGAACCCACGATGCACAGCGCCTTTAAATGTGACAAATTCATAGCTTTAGACCCAATGCAGAGGTACGATCTTTCCAGGAAGAAGAACCTGTGCTTAAACTGCCTGGGAAAAAATTATATGTCAAGCAAAGGCCCATCAAACAATCGGCATTCCCCACTTTCGTCTTCATCGCTGTTAGCATCGCCGTCATCGTCGTATACCGAGCCACCATCACTCACGAATTCAATGCTGGAGGCACTCTTGGAACAATTTTGGGAAATAGAGGACAACGGATTTAAACTTTCATCGAGGGGCATTGATACGGAGCATGAGTGTGAAAAACATTTTTGCAAGCATACTACGCGCTGCTCGCTCACCAAGGAATTCGTTGTACGCCTTTCCTCCAGTGAAAGTCCTGCAGGTCTTGGCAATTCGCTAGAAGTTGCTCGTCGAAGATTTTTCGCATTAGAAAAAAGGTTGCAAAACAATCATTCGACTCCAACTGCAGCGCAATCATCCCAGACGTACCCAGCACAGACATTGAAGAAATCATCAAAGTCGATGACATGATTTTTATAAAGGCTCTTGGATTGAAGTGGTCACACACAAGCGATCATTTCCTCTTCGCATATATCTCTTCGCAGCTAACATCACCAAAGGCGATCAAACACACCATATTAGCACAAGTGGCAAGTTTCTTCGACCCCTTGGTTATACTTAACCCTCTCGTCGTCAAATGTAAAATTTTGATGCAACGCCTCTGGAAATTGCGCTTAGCGTGGGATGAGAGTGTGACGCTCTCCATTCAAACAGAATGGGAAAACATATGCCACGAACTTACTTTTGTCAATCGCATTAAGGTTACACGGTATGTATGCTTTAATACTAATACTAACCTACACGCCTTTGCAGATGCAAGCGGTAAAGAATACTGTCTGTTGTTTTTCTCTAAATACAATGGACATAATTGTTTATTTATTTATTTCATAAGTCAAGGAACAAAGTTCTTACTGACTACTTAGAGCTACAACTTAACGATAACAGAAAATAAATTAACAATAACAAAGTTTACAAGGCAGAATATAATAATGAGAGAAACTCAACTTTACATAAAGAAAAATCGAGGAAGACAGAATTCGAGATCTCGTTGAATTCGCAAAGTGCACGCGACAAAGGGGCATTTCTTGCATAATTGGTTTTGAGTTTATCCGGATAGAATGGATTGAAATTACGTAAAGTCCTAAATGGCACAAGGAAATTAATACTTTGGAGCAAAGACGGACAATCAACAGTGCCATTAATTATACCGTACACAAAAGAAAGTGAAAGAACTGTCCTTCTCTTCTCGAGCGATTTAAGGCTTATAAGAAGCAAACGCGAATTGTAAGAAGGTAAGGGATCCGAAAATTTCAAACAACGTAGAGCAAATTTTAAAAAAACCTATTGCACACGTTCAAGTCTATCTACCAGAAACTGTGAATAAGGTCTCCAAATAAACGCTGCATATTCCAGTCGAGATCTAAAATAAGACGAAAAAAATAGTTTTAGAGTATATGGGTCAGTAAAATTTGTACTGTGCCGGCGTACAAAGCCTAAAACTGAGTAAGCATTAGATATAATAAAATTGATGTGATTATTAAAAGAGAAGTTGGAATCAAATATAACTCCAAGATCTTTGATTTCATCAACAGTCTTGAGTATTGTATTCGAAATAGAGTAAGATGTGTGCCTGATGTATCGAGCTTTAGCAAGAGTCATATGAAAACATTTTTTAATATTAAGAGAGAGATGGGACTGTTGACACCAAAGAGATAAATTACCCAAATCAGCTTGGAGGTTTGTCACATCGGTTGCACTATTTACTACTGAAAATATTTTCAAGTCATCTGCATATAACAGATATCTGCTAAATGAAAAACACACGCCAATATCTTTGATGAATAAAACGAAGAGCAACGGCCCTAAGATATTTCCTTGTGGTACACCTGACGTGGCAATGAAAGGTTCAGAGGAAACACCATCGACTGATACGACGCAATGTCTATTGCTTAGGTACGATTTCAACCAGCACAGGAACACAGAATGAAAACCGAAGCTAGCAAGTTTAAACAATAAAGTATTGTGTGGAACTTTATCGAATGCTTTAGAAAGATCAGTATAAATGCAATTAACTTGGGATCCCAGTGAAAAAGAATTTATGCAATGAACTCTGAACTCTGCTAGATTAGTAACCGTGGAACGACCAGGAACAAAACCATGCTGTTTAGGTGAAATTAAACTCTTAGTCGCAAAATACATCTTCTTTTTTACTATACTCTCAAATAGCTTGGAGACAGATGAAAGCTTAGAAATAGGACTATAGTTATAGACATCATTCTTTTTGCCAGCTTTAAAAGTTGGGTTAATGGTTGTCAATTTCCAATCGTCTAGAAAAGTACCTGTACATAGAGGTTTATTAAATAACAGTTTAACAGGGCTAATAACCGCTGGACAGTTTTTCAAAAGAAGAACAGAGAAACCATCAATATCAGTTTGACTCGAAGGCTTAAGACTTAAAATTCCTTTTGATACATCGTCCAAAGTGAGATTCAAATTACCAAAGTTAATTGAAGAGGAAAAATTTAATGAACTATTGTTGTTGGGCTCAACAGACGAAACTTGGTCCAGAACGAAATTAGATTTAAAAAAACTTAGCAAATAGATTAGCTACCTCACTCGGTGTACTTACAAAATCATCCCCTAAGCAGACAGCGGATAGTACCTCAGAACAAGACTTTTTTGACTTAATATAATGCCAAAAACTCTTTTGATTTAACTTGATATTTGATTCAATTCTAAATATATAGTTTTTATAAAGAAATTTTTATAAACAGTTGAAGCGTTTTTGATAGTATTGATGTTTCGAAAAATAACATTAGTTTTCTTAAACTTCTTATAAAATTGATTTCTTTTATTTTTTAGCGATTTAAATTCCCTTGTGTACCAAGGGATCTTATACTGCTTATTTTTAAATACTGGGATATTATTATGAAAAACTTCCAGAACATGATATTTAAAAATAGAATAACAATCCGCAACATTTCCATTCAAAAATAAATCTTCCCAATTAAAATCGTCATTATTTTTTGAAAAATCAGAAGCTGAAAAATTTAAAGAAAGCCTCTCAAGCTTAGAAGTTGTGAATTCATAAAACTCAACTTCAAGACTTAAAGGGACATGGTGCTTGTCTGGAGTTGAAATCGGCAAAATACACTGGGAAATAGTTACACTGATATTGTCACTAACAAATACAAGCTCTAGAATTCTGCCAAGTAAGTTTACAAAGCTATTAATTTGGACTAGACTTAAACTTAACATATTATCAACAACATAAGATGCAATTGTTGTTGAGACATTAGTTGCAACCAGATTAGAATTTGAAAAATTATTTGACCAGGTAATTTAAGGAATATTAAAGTCACCAAAAACGCAAACTTGATTATCGGCAATCTTGTTATGGACTAAGGAAACAATATTATCTGTATGCGCTTTATAAAGTTCAAAATTACTGCAAGGTGGAATATAAGAAACAATTAGGAATAAAGAATTAAGTACATTTGAACCTCGAACGCAAACGAACAATTGATCCAAAATGGGGTCATCGTTCTGAAGCGTAGTTAGAAATGCTCGAAGATTACGACGAACGGCAATTAGTACACCTCCACCTAAAGAACAGCTGGTTCTTTCAGCGTCACGATCCTTTCGAAATACGACGAACAATTTGGAGTTGAAAAATTCTTCATCGTAGAAATTAGCATTCAGCCATGTTTCAACAAAAATAATTGTTGTTCGCTAATGCACCGCTAATCAGCATCTAATACAAGAGTGCGTGCATAAAAAATGTAGTTTTCGCACCGTCGCTACCCACAAACACTCATCACACTTGCTGTAAATGCTTCGCTACATAAACAACCATACGCATCGTTCGACTCCACGCAATTCCTCCATCCCTTTCCACCCGCTATTCGTAGTTGTAACATTTAAGCATAAGTAATTAGTTTTCTGAAATATTTGTACAGTCCATTTGAAGAGGTCCATGCGGTGACCCCGTCAACGTCAACCGACAACATTCGAATAAGGGTTATGCAGCGAGACCAGTTATGTCATCGAGTTTCTGAGCTACTCGAAAATGTAATTCATCTCAATGCCATGACACCTTCGCAATTGGAAACTAAACTAGCGCTCCTAGAGCATCATTTCAATACCTTCGAGCGCCTGCAATCAGAGTTTGAGTTTTAAGATAACTCTCAATTAGAATTCGATCATCGCATTGTCTTTGAAGAATCTTTTTGTGAAGTTAAAATCGCTATGATCAAGCACCTATCTGCACTTCGAAGGAGCGATGGCCTCAGTAGTACCACATTTCCTGAGCCTATTTCTTCGTGATCGGCATCGTCGCCAGCGCGGCATAGCTTGCCTAAGCTACAGCTTACGAAATTCAGCGGCAAATGCACTGAGTGGCTTGACTTCTTTAATATGTTCAAGGTTGGACTTGAGGATACTGAAAAATTGCAATACCTGCGCTCTTGTTTAACTGACAGCGCTTTTCGCTGGATCCATTATCTATAAGTTACGCACGAAAATTTCCATCGCGCGATTAAATTGCTTGTTAACCGCTGACAATAAGCGGTACATATTTCAATCGCATCTGCAAGCAATATTTGATAACGGAGCTCTTAATCATCCAAGCGTCGCATCACTTCGGGCAGTTATCGATTCCATTAACGCGCATCTTCGTGCTATGCAGTCGCTTGCATCGCTCGGTCAAATCGCGGACGGAATTTTACTCCATTTCATCGTGGCGAAATTAGATCATGAAACGCAGCTTAAGTGGGAGGAGGAAGTGTCATCGAAGTGAGACACCACGTCCACATAACTCCAACTTCCATCGTGAGCAGAAATTCATCGGGGAAGGCCACGCAAGCAAAAATTCCCACCCGTCATCGAAGATAAGTTCAGCAATGGTCACCACATCCAGCTATAACAAATGTGCACTGTGCGATGAACCCACGATGCACAGCGCCTTTAAATGTGACAAATTCATAGCTTTAGACCCAATGCAGAGGTACGATCTTTCCAGGAAGAAGAACCTGTGCTTAAACTGCCTGGGAAAAAATTATATGTCAAGCAAAGGCCCATCAAACAATCGGCATTCCCCACTTTCGTCTTCATCGCTGTTAGCATCGCCGTCATCGTCGTATACCGAGCCACCATCACTCACGAATTCAATGCTGGAGGCACTCTTGGAACAATTTTGGGAAATAGAGGACAACGGATTTAAACTTTCATCGAGGGGCATTGATACGGAGCATGAGTGTGAAAAACATTTTTGCAAGCATACTACGCGCTGCTCGCTCACCAAGAAATTCGTTGTACGCCTTTCCTCCAGTGAAAGTCCTGCAGGTCTTGGCAATTCGCTAGAAGTTGCTCGTCGAAGATTTTTCGCATTAGAAAAAAGGTTGCAAAACAATCATTCGACTCTAACTGCAGCGCAATCATCCCAGACGTACCCAGCACAGACATTGAAGAAATCATCAAAGTCGATGACATGATTTTTATAAAGGCTCTTGGATTGAAGTGGTCACACACAAGCGATCATTTCCTCTTCGCATATATCTCTTCGCAGCTAACATCACCAAAGGCGACCAAACACACCATATTAGCACAAGTGGCAAGTTTCTTCGACCCCTTGGTTATACTTAACCCTCTCGTCGTCAAATGTAAAATTTTGATGCAACGCCTCTGGAAATTGCGCTTAGCGTGGGATGAGAGTGTGACGCTCTCCATTCAAACAGAATGGGAAAACATATGCCACGAACTTACTTTTGTCAATCGCATTAAGGTTACACGGTATGTATGCTTTAATACTAATACTAACCTACACGCCTTTGCAGATGCAAGCGGTAAAGAATACTGTCTGTTGTTTTTCTCTAAATACAATGGACATAATTGTTTATTTATTTATTTCATAAGTCAAGGAACAAAGTTCTTACTGACTACTTAGAGCTACAACTTAACGATAACAGAAAATAAATTAACAATAACAAAGTTTACAAGGCAGAATATAATAATGAGAGAAACTCAACTTTACATAAAGAAAAATCGAGGAAGACAGAATTCGAGATCTCGTTGAATTCGCAAAGTGCACGCGACAAAGGGGCATTTCTTGCATAATTGGTTTTGAGTTTATCCGGATAGAATGGATTGAAATTACGTAAAGTCCTAAATGGCACAAGGAAATTAATACTTTGGAGCAAAGACGGACAATCAACAGTGCCATTAATTATACCGTACACAAAAGAAAGTGAAAGAACTGTCCTTCTCTTCTCGAGCGATTTAAGGCTTATAAGAAGCAAACGCGAATTGTAAGAAGGTAAGGGATCCGAAAATTTCAAACAACGTAGAGCAAATTTTAAAAAAACCTATTGCACACGTTCAAGTCTATCTACCAAAAACTGTGAATAAGGTCTCCAAATAAACGCTGCATATTCCAGTCGAGATCTAAAATAAGACGAAAAAAATAGTTTTAGAGTATATGGGTCAGTAAAATTTGTACTGTGCCGGCGTACAAAGCCTAAAACTGAGTAAGCATTAGATATAATAAAATTGATGTGATTATTAAAAGAGAAGTTGGAATCAAATATAACTCCAAGATCTTTGATTTCATCAACAGTCTTGAGTATTGTATTCGAAATAGAGTAAGATGTGTGCCTGATGTATCGAGCTTTAGCAAGAGTCATATGAAAACATTTTTTAATATTAAGAGAGAGATGGGACTGTTGACACCAAAGAGATAAATTACCCAAATCAGCTTGGAGGTTTGTCACATCGGTTGCACTATTTACTACTGAAAATATTTTCAAGTCATCTGCATATAACAGATATCTGCTAAATGAAAAACACACGCCAATATCTTTGATGAATAAAACGAAGAGCAACGGCCCTAAGATATTTCCTTGTGGTACACCTGACGTGGCAATGAAAGGTTCAGAGGAAACACCATCGACTGATACGACGCAATGTCTATTGCTTAGGTACGATTTCAACCAGCACAGGAACACAGAATGAAAACCGAAGCTAGCAAGTTTAAACAATAAAGTATTGTGTGGAACTTTATCGAATGCTTTAGAAAGATCAGTATAAATGCAATCAACTTGGGATCCCAGTGAAAAAGAATTTATGCAATGAACTCTGAACTCTGCTAGATTAGTAACCGTGGAACGACCAGGAACAAAACCATGCTGTTTAGGTGAAATTAAACTCTTAGTCGCAAAATACATCTTCTTTTTTACTATACTCTCAAATAGCTTGGAGACAGATGAAAGCTTAGAAATAGGACTATAGTTATAGACATCATTCTTTTTGCCAGCTTTAAAAGTTGGGTTAATGGTTGTCAATTTCCAATCGTCTAGAAAAGTACCTGTACATAGAGGTTTATTAAATAACAGTTTAACAGGGCTAATAACCGCTGGACAGTTTTTCAAAAGAAGAACAGAGAAACCATCAATATCAGTTTGACTCGAAGGCTTAAGACTTAAAATTCCTTTTGATACATCGTCCAAAGAGAGATTCAAATTACCAAAGTTAATTGAAGAGGAAAAATTTAATGAACTATTGTTGTTGGGCTCAACAGACGAAACTTGGTCCAGAACGAAATTAGATTTAAAAAACTTAGCAAACAGATTAGCTACCTCACTCGGTGTACTTACAAAATCATCCCCTAAGCAGACAGCGGATAGTACCTCAGAACAAGACTTTTTTGACTTAATATAATGCCAAAAACTCTTTTGATTTAACTTGATATTTGATTCAATTCTAAATATATAGTTTTTATAAAGAAATTTTTATAAACAGTTGAAGCGTTTTTGATAGTATTGATGTTTCGAAAAATAACATTAGTTTTCTTAAACTTCTTATAAAATTGATTTCTTTTATTTTTTAGCGATTTAAATTCCCTTGTGTACCAAGGGAGCTTATACTGCTTATTTTTAAATACTGGGATATTATTATGAAAAACTTCCAGAACATGATATTTAAAAATAGAATAACAATCCGCAACATTTCCATTCAAAAATAAATCTTCCCAATTAAAATCGTCATTATTTTTTGAAAAATCAGAAGCTGAAAAATTGAAAGAAAGCCTCTCAAGCTTAGAAGTTGTGAATTCATAAAACTCAACTTCAAGACTTAAAGGGACATGGTGCTTGTCTGGAGTTGAAATCGGCAAAATACACTGGGAAATAGTTACACTGATATTGTCACTAACAAATACAAGCTCTAGAATTCTGCCAAGTAAGTTTACAAAGCTATTAATTTGGACTAGACTTAAACTTAACATATTATCAACAACATAAGATGCAATTGTTGTTGAGACATTAGTTGCAACCAGATTAGAATTTGAAAAATTATTTGACCAGGTAATTTAAGGAATATTAAAGTCACCAAAAACGCAAACTTGATTATCGGCAATCTTGTTATGGACTAAGGAAACAATATTATCTGTATGCGCTTTATGAAGTTCAAAATTACTGCAAGGTGGAATATAAGAAACAATTAGGAATAAAGAATTAAGTACATTTGAACCTCGAACGCAAACGAACAATTGATCCAAAATGGGGTCATCGTTCTGAAGCGTAGTTAGAAATGCTCGAAGATTACGACGAACGGCAATTAGTACACCTCCACCTAAAGAACAGCTGGTTCTTTCAGCGTCACGATCCTTTCGAAATACGACGAACAATTTGGAGTTGAAAAATTCTTCATCATAGAAATTAGCATTCAGCCATGTTTCAACAAAAATAATTGTTGTTCGCTAATGCACCGCTAATCAGCATCTAATACAAGAGTGCGTGCATAAAAAATGTAGTTTTCGCACCGTCGCTACCCACAAACACTCATCACACTTGCTGTAAATGCTTCGCTACATAAACAACCATACGCATCGTTCGACTCCACGCAATTCCTCCATCCCTTTCCACCCGCTATTCGTAGTTGTAACATTTAAGCATAAGTAATTAGTTTTCTGAAATATTTGTACAGTCCATTTGAAGAGGTCGTGTTGTACACACCACATAATTTGAACAATAAAGTTTTTGGCATTCGATAGCCAGTAAAAACAATTACAGATTCACCACGCGTCCATGCGGTGACCCCGTCAACGTCAACCGACAACATTCGAATAAGGGTTATGCAGCGAGACCAGTTATGTCATCGAGTTTCTGAGCTACGCGAAAATGTAATTCATCTCAATGCCATGACACCTTCGCAATTGGAAACTAAACTAGCGCTCCTAGAGCATCATTTCAATACCTTCGAGCGCCTGCAATCAGAGTTTGAGTTTTAAGATAACTCTCAATTAGAATTCGATCATCGCATTGTCTTTGAAGAATCTTTTTGTGAAGTTAAAATCGCTATGATCAAGCACCTATCTGCACTTCGAAGGAGCGATGGCCTCAGTAGTACCACATTTCCTGAGCCTATTTCTTCGTGATCGGCATCGTCGCCAGCGCGGCATAGCTTGCCTAAGCTACAGCTTACGAAATTCAGCGGCAAATGCACTGAGTGGCTTGACTTCTTTAATATGTTCAAGGTTGGACTTGAGGATACTGAAAAATTGCAATACCTGCGCTCTTGTTTAACTGACAGCGCTTTTCGCTGGATCCATTATCTATAAGTTACGCACGAAAATTTCCATCGCGCGATTAAATTGCTTGTTAACCGCTGACAATAAGCGGTACATATTTCAATCGCATCTGCAAGCAATATTTGATAACGGAGCTCTTAATCATCCAAGCGTCGCATCACTTCGGGCAGTTATCGATTCCATTAACGCGCATCTTCGTGCTATGCAGTCGCTTGCATCGCTCGGTCAAATCGCGGACGGAATTTTACTCCATTTCATCGTGGCGAAATTAGATCATGAAACGCAGCTTAAGTGGGAGGAGGAAGTGTCATCGAAGTGAGACACCACGTCCACATCACTCCAACTTCCATCGTGAGCAGAAATTCATCGGGGAAGGCCACGCAAGCCAAAATTCCCACCCGTCATCGAAGATAAGTTCAGCAATGGTCACCACATCCAGCTATAACAAATGTGCACTGTGCGATGAACCCACGATGCACAGCGCCTTTAAATGTGACAAATTCATAGCTTTAGACCCAATGCAGAGGTACGATCTTTCCAGGAAGAAGAACCTGTGCTTAAACTGCCTGGGAAAAAATTATATGTCAAGCAAAGGCCCATCAAACAATCGGCATTCCCCACTTTCGTCTTCATCGCTGTTAGCATCGCCGTCATCGTCGTATACCGAGCCACCATCACTCACGAATTCAATGCTGGAGGCACTCTTGGAACAATTTTGGGAAATAGAGGACAACGGATTTAAACTTTCATCGAGGGGCATTGATACGGAGCATGAGTGTGAAAAACATTTTTGCAAGCATACTACGCGCTGCTCGCTCACCAAGAAATTCGTTGTACGCCTTTCCTCCAGTGAAAGTCCTGCAGGTCTTGGCAATTCGCTAGAAGTTGCTCGTCGAAGATTTTTCGCATTAGAAAAAAGGTTGCAAAACAATCATTCGACTCTAACTGCAGCGCAATCATCCCAGACGTACCCAGCACAGACATTGAAGAAATCATCAAAGTCGATGACATGATTTTTATAAAGGCTCTTGGATTGAAGTGGTCACACACAAGCGATCATTTCCTCTTCGCATATATCTCTTCGCAGCTAACATCACCAAAGGCGACCAAACACACCATATTAGCACAAGTGGCAAGTTTCTTCGACCCCTTGGTTATACCTAACCCTCTCGTCGTCAAATGTAAAATTTTGATGCAACGCCTCTGGAAATTGCGCTTAGCGTGGGATGAGAGTGTGACGCTCTCCATTCAAACAGAATGGGAAAACATATGCCACGAACTTACTTTTGTCAATCGCATTAAGGTTACACGGTATGTATGCTTTAATACTAATACTAACCTACACGCCTTTGCAGATGCAAGCGGTAAAGAATACTGTCTGTTGTTTTTCTCTAAATACAATGGACATAATTGTTTATTTATTTATTTCATAAGTCAAGGAACAAAGTTCTTACTGACTACTTAGAGCTACAACTTAACGATAACAGAAAATAAATTAACAATAACAAAGTTTACAAGGCAGAATATAATAATGAGAGAAACTCAACTTTACATAAAGAAAAATCGAGGAAGACAGAATTCGAGATCTCGTTGAATTCGCAAAGTGCACGCGACAAAGGGGCATTTCTTGCATAATTGGTTTTGAGTTTATCCGGATAGAATGGATTGAAATTACGTAAAGTCCTAAATGGCACAAGGAAATTAATACTTTGGAGCAAAGACGGACAATCAACAGTGCCATTAATTATACCGTACACAAAAGAAAGTGAAAGAACTGTCCTTCTCTTCTCGAGCGATTTAAGGCTTATAAGAAGCAAACGCGAATTGTAAGAAGGTAAGGGATCCGAAAATTTCAAACAACGTAGAGCAAATTTTAAAAAAACCTATTGCACACGTTCAAGTCTATCTACCAGAAACTGTGAATAAGGTCTCCAAATAAACGCTGCATATTCCAGTCGAGATCTAAAATAAGACGAAAAAAATAGTTTTAGAGTATATGGGTCAGTAAAATTTGTACTGTGCCGGCGTACAAAGCCTAAAACTGAGTAAGCATTAGATATAATAAAATTGATGTGATTATTAAAAGAGAAGTTGGAATCAAATATAACTCCAAGATCTTTGATTTCATCAACAGTCTTGAGTATTGTATTCGAAATAGAGTAAGATGTGTGCCTGATGTATCGAGCTTTAGCAAGAGTCATATGAAAACATTTTTTAATATTAAGAGAGAGATGGGACTGTTGACACCAAAGAGATAAATTACCCAAATCAGCTTGGAGGTTTGTCACATCGGTTGCACTATTTACTACTGAAAATATTTTCAAGTCATCTGCATATAACAGATATCTGCTAAATGAAAAACACACGCCAATATCTTTGATGAATAAAACAAAGAGCAACGGCCCTAAGATATTTCCTTGTGGTACACCTGACGTGGCAATGAAAGGTTCAGAGGAAACACCATCGACTGATACGACGCAATGTCTATTGCTTAGGTACGATTTCAACCAGCACAGGAACACAGAATGAAAACCGAAGCTAGCAAGTTTAAACAATAAAGTATTGTGTGGAACTTTATCGAATGCTTTAGAAAGATCAGTATAAATGCAATCAACTTGGGATCCCAGTGAAAAAGAATTTATGCAATGAACTCTGAACTCTGCTAGATTAGTAACCGTGGAACGACCAGGAACAAAACCATGCTGTTTAGGTGAAATTAAACTCTTAGTCGCAAAATACATCTTCTTTTTTACTATACTCTCAAATAGCTTGGAGACAGATGAAAGCTTAGAAATAGGACTATAGTTATAGACATCATTCTTTTTGCCAGCTTTAAAAGTTGGGTTAATGGTTGTCAATTTCCAATCGTCTAGAAAAGTACCTGTACATAGAGGTTTATTAAATAACAGTTTAACAGGGCTAATAACCGCTGGACAGTTTTTCAAAAGAAGAACAGAGAAACCATCAATATCAGTTTGACTCGAAGGCTTAAGACTTAAAATTCCTTTTGATACATCGTCCAAAGTGAGATTCAAATTACCAAAGTTAATTGAAGAGGAAAAATTTAATGAACTATTGTTGTTGGGCTCAACAGACGAAACTTGGTCCAGAACGAAATTAGATTTAAAAAACTTAGCAAACAGATTAGCTACCTCACTCGGTGTACTTACAAAATCATCCCCTAAGCAGACAGCGGATAGTACCTCAGAACAAGACTTTTTTGACTTAATATAATGCCAAAAACTCTTTTGATTTAACTTGATATTCGATTCAATTCTAAATATATAGTTTTTATAAAGAAATTTTTATAAACAGTTGAAGCGTTTTTGATAGTATTGATGTTTCGAAAAATAACATTAGTTTTCTTAAACTTCTTATAAAATTGATTTCTTTTATTTTTTAGCGATTTAAATTCCCTTGTGTACCAAGGGAGCTTATACTGCTTATTTTTAAATACTGGGATATTATTATGAAAAACTTCCAGAACATGATATTTAAAAATAGAATAACAATCCGCAACATTTCCATTCAAAAATAAATCTTCCCAATTAAAATCGTCATTATTTTTTGAAAAATCACAAGCTGAAAAATTGAAAGAAAGCCTCTCAAGCTTAGAAGTTGTGAATTCATAAAACTCAACTTCAACACTTAAAGGGACATGGTGCTTGTCTGGAGTTGAAATCGGCAAAATACACTGGGAAATAGTTACACTGATATTGTCACTAACAAATACAAGCTCTAGAATTCTGCCAAGTAAGTTTACAAAGCTATTAATTTGGACTAGACTTAAACCTAACATATTATCAACAACATAAGATGCAATTGTTGTTGAGACATTAGTTGCAATCAGATTAGAATTTGAAAAATTATTTGACCAGGTAATTTAAGGAATATTAAAGTCACCAAAAACGCAAACTTGATTATCGGCAATCTTGTTATGGACTAAGGAAACAATATTATCTGTATGCGCTTTATAAAGTTCAAAATTACTGCAAGGTGGAATATAAGAAACAATTAGGAATAAAGAATTAAGTACATTTGAACCTCGAACGCAAACGAACAATTGATCCAAAATGGGGTCATCGTTCTGAAGCGTAGTTAGAAATGCTCGAAGATTACGACGAACGGCAATTAGTACACCTCCACCTAAAGAACAGCTGGTTCTTTCAGCGTCACGATCCTTTCGAAATACGACGAACAATTTGGAGTTGAAAAATTCTTCATCATAGAAATTAGCATTCAGCCATGTTTCAACAAAAATAATTGTTGTTCGCTAATGCACCGCTAATCAGCATCTAATACAAGAGTGCGTGCATAAAAAATGTAGTTTTCGCACCGTCGCTACCCACAAACACTCATCACACTTGCTGTAAATGCTTCGCTACATAAACAACCATACGCATCGTTCGACTCCACGCAATTCCTCCATCCCTTTCCACCCGCTATTCGTAGTTGTAACATTTAAGCATAAGTAATTAGTTTTCTGAAATATTTGTACAGTCCATTTGAAGAGGTCGTGTTGTACACACCACATAATTTGAACAATAAAGTTTTTGGCATTCGATAGCCAGTAAAAACAATTACAGATTCACCACGCGTCCATGCGGTGACCCCGTCAACGTCAACCGACAACATTCGAATAAGGGTTATGCAGCGAGACCAGTTATGTCATCGAGTTTCTGAGCTACGCGAAAATGTAATTCATCTCAATGCCATGACACCTTCGCAATTGGAAACTAAACTAGCGCTCCTAGAGCATCATTTCAATACCTTCGAGCGCCTGCAATCAGAGTTTGAGTTTTAAGATAACTCTCAATTAGAATTCGATCATCGCATTGTCTTTGAAGAATCTTTTTGTGAAGTTAAAATCGCTATGATCAAGCACCTATCTGCACTTCGAAGGAGCGATGGCCTCAGTAGTACCACATTTCCTGAGCCTATTTCTTCGTGATCGGAATCGTCGCCAGCGCGGCATAGCTTGCCTAAGCTACAGCTTACGAAATTCAGCGGCAAATGCACTGAGTGGCTTGACTTCTTTAATATGTTCAAGGTTGGACTTGAGGATACTGAAAAATTGCAATACCTGCGCTCTTGTTTAACTGACAGCGCTTTTCGCTGGATCCATTATCTATAAGTTACGCACGAAAATTTCCATCGCGCGATTAAATTGCTTGTTAACCGCTGACAATAAGCGGTACATATTTCAATCGCATCTGCAAGCAATATTTGATAACGGAGCTCTTAATCATCCAAGCGTCGCATCACTTCGGGCAGTTATCGATTCCATTAACGCGCATCTTCGTGCTATGCAGTCGCTTGCATCGCTCGGTCAAATCGCGGACGGAATTTTACTCCATTTCATCGTGGCGAAATTAGATCATGAAACGCAGCTTAAGTGGGAGGAGGAAGTGTCATCGAAGTGAGACACCACGTCCACATCACTCCAACTTCCGTCGTGAGCAGAAATTCATCGGGGAAGGCCACGCAAGCCAAAATTCCCACCCGTCATCGAAGATAAGTTCAGCAATGGTCACCACATCCAGCTATAACAAATGTGCACTGTGCGATGAACCCACGATGCACAGCGCCTTTAAATGTGACAAATTCATAGCTTTAGACCCAATGCAGAGGTACGATCTTTCCAGGAAGAAGAACCTGTGCTTAAACTGCCTGGGAAAAAATTATATGTCAAGCAAAGGCCCATCAAACAATCGGCATTCCCCACTTTCGTCTTCATCGCTGTTAGCATCGCCGTCATCGTCGTATACCGAGCCACCATCACTCACGAATTCAATGCTGGAGGCACTCTTGGAACAATTTTGGGAAATAGAGGACAACGGATTTAAACTTTCATCGAGGGGCATTGATACGGAGCATGAGTGTGAAAAACATTTTTGCAAGCATACTACGCGCTGCTCGCTCACCAAGAAATTCGTTGTACGCCTTTCCTCCAGTGAAAGTCCTGCAGGTCTTGGCAATTCGCTAGAAGTTGCTCGTCGAAGATTTTTCGCATTAGAAAAAAGGTTGCAAAACAATCATTCGACTCTAACTGCAGCGCAATCATCCCAGACGTACCCAGCACAGACATTGAAGAAATCATCAAAGTCGATGACATGATTTTTATAAAGGCTCTTGGATTGAAGTGGTCACACACAAGCGATCATTTCCTCTTCGCATATATCTCTTCGCAGCTAACATCACCAAAGGCGACCAAACACACCATATTAGCACAAGTGGCAAGTTTCTTCGACCCCTTGGTCATACTTAACCCTCTCGTCGTCAAATGTAAAATTTTGATGCAACGCCTCTGGAAATTGCGCTTAGCGTGGGATGAGAGTGTGACGCTCTCCATTCAAACAGAATGGGAAAACATATGCCACGAAATTACTTTTGTCAATCGCATTAAGGTTACACGGTATGTATGCTTTAATACTAATACTAACCTACACGCCTTTGCAGATGCAAGCGGTAAAGAATACTGTCTGTTGTTTTTCTCTAAATACAATGGACATAATTGTTTATTTATTTATTTCATAAGTCAAGGAACAAAGTTCTTACTGACTACTTAGAGCTACAACTTAACGATAACAGAAAATAAATTAACAATAACAAAGTTTACAAGGCAGAATATAATAATGAGAGAAACTCAACTTTACATAAAGAAAAATCGAGGAAGACAGAATTCGAGATCTCGTTGAATTCGCAAAGTGCACGCGACAAAGGGGCATTTCTTGCATAATTGGTTTTGAGTTTATCCGGATAGAATGGATTGAAATTACGTAAAGTCCTAAATGGCACAAGGAAATTAATACTTTGGAGCAAAGACGGACAATCAACAGTGCCATTAATTATACCGTACACAAAAGAAAGTGAAAGAACTGTCCTTCTCTTCTCGAGCGATTTAAGGCTTATAAGAAGCAAACGCGAATTGTAAGAAGGTAAGGGATCCGAAAATTTCAAACAACGTAGAGCAAATTTTAAAAAAACCTATTGCACACGTTCAAGTCTATCTACCAGAAACTGTGAATAAGGTCTCCAAATAAACGCTGCATATTCCAGTCGAGATCTAAAATAAGACGAAAAAAATAGTTTTAGAGTATATGGGTCAGTAAAATTTGTACTGTGCCGGCGTACAAAGCCTAAAACTGAGTAAGCATTAGATATAATAAAATTGATGTGATTATTAAAAGAGAAGTTGGAATCAAATATAACTCCAAGATCTTTGATTTCATCAACAGTCTTGAGTATTGTATTCGAAATAGAGTAAGATGTGTGCCTGATGTATCGAGCTTTAGCAAGAGTCATATGAAAACATTTTTTAATATTAAGAGAGAGATGGGACTGTTGACACCAAAGAGATAAATTACCCAAATCAGCTTGGAGGTTTGTCACATCGGTTGCACTATTTACTACTGAAAATATTTTCAAGTCATCTGCATATAACAGATATCTGCTAAATGAAAAACACACGCCAATATCTTTGATGAATAAAACGAAGAGCAACGGCCCTAAGATATTTCCTTGTGGTACACCTGACGTGGCAATGAAAGGTTCAGAGGAAACACCATCGACTGATACGACGCAATGTCTATTGCTTAGGTACGATTTCAACCAGCACAGGAACACAGAATGAAAACCGAAGCTAGCAAGTTTAAACAATAAAGTATTGTGTGGAACTTTATCGAATGCTTTAGAAAGATCAGTATAAATGCAATCAACTTGGGATCCCAGTGAAAAAGAATTTATGCAATGAACTCTGAACTCTGCTAGATTAGTAACCGTGGAACGACCAGGAACAAAACCATGCTGTTTAGGTGAAATTAAACTCTTAGTCGCAAAATACATCTTCTTTTTTACTATACTCTCAAATAGCTTGGAGACAGATGAAAGCTTAGAAATAGGACTATAGTTATAGACATCATTCTTTTTGCCAGCTTTAAAAGTTGGGTTAATGGTTGTCAATTTCCAATCGTCTAGAAAAGTACCTGTACATAGAGGTTTATTAAATAACAGTTTAACAGGGCTAATAACCGCTGGACAGTTTTTCAAAAGAAGAACAGAGAAACCATCAATATCAGTTTGACTCGAAGGCTTAAGACTTAAAATTCCTTTTGATACATCGTCCAAAGTGAGATTCAAATTACCAAAGTTAATTGAAGAGGAAAAATTTAATGAACTATTGTTGTTGGGCTCAACAGACGAAACTTGGTCCAGAACGAAATTAGATTTAAAAAACTTAGCAAACAGATTAGCTACCTCACTCGGTGTACTTACAAAATCATCCCCTAAGCAGACAGCGGATAGTACCTCAGAACAAGACTTTTTTGACTTAATATAATGCCAAAAACTCTTTTGATTTAACTTGATATTCGATTCAATTCTAAATATATAGTTTTTATAAAGAAATTTTTATAAACAGTTGAAGCGTTTTTGATAGTATTGATGTTTCGAAAAATAACATTAGTTTTCTTAAACTTCTTATAAAATTGATTTCTTTTATTTTTTAGCGATTTAAATTCCCTTGTGTACCAAGGGAGCTTATACTGCTTATTTTTAAATACTGGGATATTATTATGAAAAACTTCCAGAACATGATATTTAAAAATAGAATAACAATCCGCAACATTTCCATTCAAAAATAAATCTTCGCAATTAAAATCGTCATTATTTTTTGAAAAATCACAAGCTGAAAAATTGAAAGAAAGCCTCTCAAGCTTAGAAGTTGTGAATTCATAAAACTCAACTTCAACACTTAAAGGGACATGGTGCTTGTCTGGAGTTGAAATCGGCAAAATACACTGGGAAATAGTTACACTGATATTGTCACTAACAAATACAAGCTCTAGAATTCTGCCAAGTAAGTTTACAAAGCTATTAATTTGGACTAGACTTAAACCTAACATATTATCAACAACATAAGATGCAATTGTTGTTGAGACATTAGTTGCAATCAGATTAGAATTTGAAAAATTATTTGACCAGGTAATTTAAGGAATATTAAAGTCACCAAAAACGCAAACTTGATTATCGGCAATCTTGTTATGGACTAAGGAAACAATATTATCTGTATGCGCTTTATAAAGTTCAAAATTACTGCAAGGTGGAATATAAGAAACAATTAGGAATAAAGAATTAAGTACATTTGAACCTCGAACGCAAACGAACAATTGATCCAAAATGGGGTCATCGTTCTGAAGCGTAGTTAGAAATGCTCGAAGATTACGACGAACGGCAATTAGTACACCTCCACCTAAAGAACAGCTGGTTCTTTCAGCGTCACGATCCTTTCGAAATACGACGAACAATTTGGAGTTGAAAAATTCTTCATCATAGAAATTAGCATTCAGCCATGTTTCAACAAAAATAATTGTTGTTCGCTAATGCACCGCTAATCAGCATCTAATACAAGAGTGCGTGCATAAAAAATGTAGTTTTCGCACCGTCGCTACCCACAAACACTCATCACACTTGCTGTAAATGCTTCGCTACATAAACAACCATACGCATCGTTCGACTCCACGCAATTCCTCCATCCCTTTCCACCCGCTATTCGTAGTTGTAACATTTAAGCATAAGTAATTAGTTTTCTGAAATATTTGTACAGTCCATTTGAAGAGGTCGTGTTGTACACACCACATAATTTGAACAATAAAGTTTTTGGCATTCGATAGCCAGTAAAAACAATTACAGATTCACCACGCGTCCATGCGGTGACCCCGTCAACGTCAACCGACAACATTCGAATAAGGGTTATGCAGCGAGACCAGTTATGTCATCGAGTTTCTGAGCTACGCGAAAATGTAATTCATCTCAATGCCATGACACCTTCGCAATTGGAAACTAAACTAGCGCTCCTAGAGCATCATTTCAATACCTTCGAGCGCCTGCAATCAGAGTTTGAGTTTTAAGATAACTCTCAATTAGAATTCGATCATCGCATTGTCTTTGAAGAATCTTTTTGTGAAGTTAAAATCGCTATGATCAAGCACCTATCTGCACTTCGAAGGAGCGATGGCCTCAGTAGTACCACATTTCCTGAGCCTATTTCTTCGTGATCGGAATCGTCGCCAGCGCGGCATAGCTTGCCTAAGCTACAGCTTACGAAATTCAGCGGCAAATGCACTGAGTGGCTTGACTTCTTTAATATGTTCAAGGTTGGACTTGAGGATACTGAAAAATTGCAATACCTGCGCTCTTGTTTAACTGACAGCGCTTTTCGCTGGATCCATTATCTATAAGTTACGCACGAAAATTTCCATCGCGCGATTAAATTGCTTGTTAACCGCTGACAATAAGCGGTACATATTTCAATCGCATCTGCAAGCAATATTTGATAACGGAGCTCTTAATCATCCAAGCGTCGCATCACTTCGGGCAGTTATCGATTCCATTAACGCGCATCTTCGTGCTATGCAGTCGCTTGCATCGCTCGGTCAAATCGCGGACGGAATTTTACTCCATTTCATCGTGGCGAAATTAGATCATGAAACGCAGCTTAAGTGGGAGGAGGAAGTGTCATCGAAGTGAGACACCACGTCCACATCACTCCAACTTCCGTCGTGAGCAGAAATTCATCGGGGAAGGCCACGCAAGCCAAAATTCCCACCCGTCATCGAAGATAAGTTCAGCAATGGTCACCACATCCAGCTATAACAAATGTGCACTGTGCGATGAACCCACGATGCACAGCGCCTTTAAATGTGACAAATTCATAGCTTTAGACCCAATGCAGAGGTACGATCTTTCCAGGAAGAAGAACCTGTGCTTAAACTGCCTGGGAAAAAATTATATGTCAAGCAAAGGCCCATCAAACAATCGGCATTCCCCACTTTCGTCTTCATCGCTGTTAGCATCGCCGTCATCGTCGTATACCGAGCCACCATCACTCACGAATTCAATGCTGGAGGCACTCTTGGAACAATTTTGGGAAATAGAGGACAACGGATTTAAACTTTCATCGAGGGGCATTGATACGGAGCATGAGTGTGAAAAACATTTTTGCAAGCATACTACGCGCTGCTCGCTCACCAAGAAATTCGTTGTACGCCTTTCCTCCAGTGAAAGTCCTGCAGGTCTTGGCAATTCGCTAGAAGTTGCTCGTCGAAGATTTTTCGCATTAGAAAAAAGGTTGCAAAACAATCATTCGACTCTAACTGCAGCGCAATCATCCCAGACGTACCCAGCACAGACATTGAAGAAATCATCAAAGTCGATGACATGATTTTTATAAAGGCTCTTGGATTGAAGTGGTCACACACAAGCGATCATTTCCTCTTCGCATATATCTCTTCGCAGCTAACATCACCAAAGGCGACCAAACACACCATATTAGCACAAGTGGCAAGTTTCTTCGACCCCTTGGTCATACTTAACCCTCTCGTCGTCAAATGTAAAATTTTGATGCAACGCCTCTGGAAATTGCGCTTAGCGTGGGATGAGAGTGTGACGCTCTCCATTCAAACAGAATGGGAAAACATATGCCACGAAATTACTTTTGTCAATCGCATTAAGGTTACACGGTATGTATGCTTTAATACTAATACTAACCTACACGCCTTTGCAGATGCAAGCGGTAAAGAATACTGTCTGTTGTTTTTCTCTAAATACAATGGACATAATTGTTTATTTATTTATTTCATAAGTCAAGGAACAAAGTTCTTACTGACTACTTAGAGCTACAACTTAACGATAACAGAAAATAAATTAACAATAACAAAGTTTACAAGGCAGAATATAATAATGAGAGAAACTCAACTTTACATAAAGAAAAATCGAGGAAGACAGAATTCGAGATCTCGTTGAATTCGCAAAGTGCACGCGACAAAGGGGCATTTCTTGCATAATTGGTTTTGAGTTTATCCGGATAGAATGGATTGAAATTACGTAAAGTCCTAAATGGCACAAGGAAATTAATACTTTGGAGCAAAGACGGACAATCAACAGTGCCATTAATTATACCGTACACAAAAGAAAGTGAAAGAACTGTCCTTCTCTTCTCGAGCGATTTAAGGCTTATAAGAAGCAAACGCGAATTGTAAGAAGGTAAGGGATCCGAAAATTTCAAACAACGTAGAGCAAATTTTAAAAAAACCTATTGCACACGTTCAAGTCTATCTACCAGAAACTGTGAATAAGGTCTCCAAATAAACGCTGCATATTCCAGTCGAGATCTAAAATAAGACGAAAAAAATAGTTTTAGAGTATATGGGTCAGTAAAATTTGTACTGTGCCGGCGTACAAAGCCTAAAACTGAGTAAGCATTAGATATAATAAAATTGATGTGATTATTAAAAGAGAAGTTGGAATCAAATATAACTCCAAGATCTTTGATTTCATCAACAGTCTTGAGTATTGTATTCGAAATAGAGTAAGATGTGTGCCTGATGTATCGAGCTTTAGCAAGAGTCATATGAAAACATTTTTTAATATTAAGAGAGAGATGGGACTGTTGACACCAAAGAGATAAATTACCCAAATCAGCTTGGAGGTTTGTCACATCGGTTGCACTATTTACTACTGAAAATATTTTCAAGTCATCTGCATATAACAGATATCTGCTAAATGAAAAACACACGCCAATATCTTTGATGAATAAAACGAAGAGCAACGGCCCTAAGATATTTCCTTGTGGTACACCTGACGTGGCAATGAAAGGTTCAGAGGAAACACCATCGACTGATACGACGCAATGTCTATTGCTTAGGTACGATTTCAACCAGCACAGGAACACAGAATGAAAACCGAAGCTAGCAAGTTTAAACAATAAAGTATTGTGTGGAACTTTATCGAATGCTTTAGAAAGATCAGTATAAATGCAATCAACTTGGGATCCCAGTGAAAAAGAATTTATGCAATGAACTCTGAACTCTGCTAGATTAGTAACCGTGGAACGACCAGGAACAAAACCATGCTGTTTAGGTGAAATTAAACTCTTAGTCGCAAAATACATCTTCTTTTTTACTATACTCTCAAATAGCTTGGAGACAGATGAAAGCTTAGAAATAGGACTATAGTTATAGACATCATTCTTTTTGCCAGCTTTAAAAGTTGGGTTAATGGTTGTCAATTTCCAATCGTCTAGAAAAGTACCTGTACATAGAGGTTTATTAAATAACAGTTTAACAGGGCTAATAACCGCTGGACAGTTTTTCAAAAGAAGAACAGAGAAACCATCAATATCAGTTTGACTCGAAGGCTTAAGACTTAAAATTCCTTTTGATACATCGTCCAAAGTGAGATTCAAATTACCAAAGTTAATTGAAGAGGAAAAATTTAATGAACTATTGTTGTTGGGCTCAACAGACGAAACTTGGTCCAGAACGAAATTAGATTTAAAAAACTTAGCAAACAGATTAGCTACCTCACTCGGTGTACTTACAAAATCATCCCCTAAGCAGACAGCGGATAGTACCTCAGAACAAGACTTTTTTGACTTAATATAATGCCAAAAACTCTTTTGATTTAACTTGATATTCGATTCAATTCTAAATATATAGTTTTTATAAAGAAATTTTTATAAACAGTTGAAGCGTTTTTGATAGTATTGATGTTTCGAAAAATAACATTAGTTTTCTTAAACTTCTTATAAAATTGATTTCTTTTATTTTTTAGCGATTTAAATTCCCTTGTGTACCAAGGGAGCTTATACTGCTTATTTTTAAATACTGGGATATTATTATGAAAAACTTCCAGAACATGATATTTAAAAATAGAATAACAATCCGCAACATTTCCATTCAAAAATAAATCTTCCCAATTAAAATCGTCATTATTTTTTGAAAAATCACAAGCTGAAAAATTGAAAGAAAGCCTCTCAAGCTTAGAAGTTGTGAATTCATAAAACTCAACTTCAACACTTAAAGGGACATGGTGCTTGTCTGGAGTTGAAATCGGCAAAATACACTGGGAAATAGTTACACTGATATTGTCACTAACAAATACAAGCTCTAGAATTCTGCCAAGTAAGTTTACAAAGCTATTAATTTGGACTAGACTTAAACCTAACATATTATCAACAACATAAGATGCAATTGTTGTTGAGACATTAGTTGCAATCAGATTAGAATTTGAAAAATTATTTGACCAGGTAATTTAAGGAATATTAAAGTCACCAAAAACGCAAACTTGATTATCGGCAATCTTGTTATGGACTAAGGAAACAATATTATCTGTATGCGCTTTATAAAGTTCAAAATTACTGCAAGGTGGAATATAAGAAACAATTAGGAATAAAGAATTAAGTACATTTGAACCTCGAACGCAAACGAACAATTGATCCAAAATGGGGTCATCGTTCTGAAGCGTAGTTAGAAATGCTCGAAGATTACGACGAACGGCAATTAGTACACCTCCACCTAAAGAACAGCTGGTTCTTTCAGCGTCACGATCCTTTCGAAATACGACGAACAATTTGGAGTTGAAAAATTCTTCATCATAGAAATTAGCATTCAGCCATGTTTCAACAAAAATAATTGTTGTTCGCTAATGCACCGCTAATCAGCATCTAATACAAGAGTGCGTGCATAAAAAATGTAGTTTTCGCACCGTCGCTACCCACAAACACTCATCACACTTGCTGTAAATGCTTCGCTACATAAACAACCATACGCATCGTTCGACTCCACGCAATTCCTCCATCCCTTTCCACCCGCTATTCGTAGTTGTAACATTTAAGCATAAGTAATTAGTTTTCTGAAATATTTGTACAGTCCATTTGAAGAGGTCGTGTTGTACACACCACATAATTTGAACAATAAAGTTTTTGGCATTCGATAGCCAGTAAAAACAATTACAGATTCACCACGCGTCCATGCGGTGACCCCGTCAACGTCAACCGACAACATTCGAATAAGGGTTATGCAGCGAGACCAGTTATGTCATCGAGTTTCTGAGCTACGCGAAAATGTAATTCATCTCAATGCCATGACACCTTCGCAATTGGAAACTAAACTAGCGCTCCTAGAGCATCATTTCAATACCTTCGAGCGCCTGCAATCAGAGTTTGAGTTTTAAGATAACTCTCAATTAGAATTCGATCATCGCATTGTCTTTGAAGAATCTTTTTGTGAAGTTAAAATCGCTATGATCAAGCACCTATCTGCACTTCGAAGGAGCGATGGCCTCAGTAGTACCACATTTCCTGAGCCTATTTCTTCGTGATCGGAATCGTCGCCAGCGCGGCATAGCTTGCCTAAGCTACAGCTTACGAAATTCAGCGGCAAATGCACTGAGTGGCTTGACTTCTTTAATATGTTCAAGGTTGGACTTGAGGATACTGAAAAATTGCAATACCTGCGCTCTTGTTTAACTGACAGCGCTTTTCGCTGGATCCATTATCTATAAGTTACGCACGAAAATTTCCATCGCGCGATTAAATTGCTTGTTAACCGCTGACAATAAGCGGTACATATTTCAATCGCATCTGCAAGCAATATTTGATAACGGAGCTCTTAATCATCCAAGCGTCGCATCACTTCGGGCAGTTATCGATTCCATTAACGCGCATCTTCGTGCTATGCAGTCGCTTGCATCGCTCGGTCAAATCGCGGACGGAATTTTACTCCATTTCATCGTGGCGAAATTAGATCATGAAACGCAGCTTAAGTGGGAGGAGGAAGTGTCATCGAAGTGAGACACCACGTCCACATCACTCCAACTTCCGTCGTGAGCAGAAATTCATCGGGGAAGGCCACGCAAGCCAAAATTCCCACCCGTCATCGAAGATAAGTTCAGCAATGGTCACCACATCCAGCTATAACAAATGTGCACTGTGCGATGAACCCACGATGCACAGCGCCTTTAAATGTGACAAATTCATAGCTTTAGACCCAATGCAGAGGTACGATCTTTCCAGGAAGAAGAACCTGTGCTTAAACTGCCTGGGAAAAAATTATATGTCAAGCAAAGGCCCATCAAACAATCGGCATTCCCCACTTTCGTCTTCATCGCTGTTAGCATCGCCGTCATCGTCGTATACCGAGCCACCATCACTCACGAATTCAATGCTGGAGGCACTCTTGGAACAATTTTGGGAAATAGAGGACAACGGATTTAAACTTTCATCGAGGGGCATTGATACGGAGCATGAGTGTGAAAAACATTTTTGCAAGCATACTACGCGCTGCTCGCTCACCAAGAAATTCGTTGTACGCCTTTCCTCCAGTGAAAGTCCTGCAGGTCTTGGCAATTCGCTAGAAGTTGCTCGTCGAAGATTTTTCGCATTAGAAAAAAGGTTGCAAAACAATCATTCGACTCTAACTGCAGCGCAATCATCCCAGACGTACCCAGCACAGACATTGAAGAAATCATCAAAGTCGATGACATGATTTTTATAAAGGCTCTTGGATTGAAGTGGTCACACACAAGCGATCATTTCCTCTTCGCATATATCTCTTCGCAGCTAACATCACCAAAGGCGACCAAACACACCATATTAGCACAAGTGGCAAGTTTCTTCGACCCCTTGGTCATACTTAACCCTCTCGTCGTCAAATGTAAAATTTTGATGCAACGCCTCTGGAAATTGCGCTTAGCGTGGGATGAGAGTGTGACGCTCTCCATTCAAACAGAATGGGAAAACATATGCCACGAAATTACT
This sequence comes from Philophylla caesio, assembly GCA_963971545.1. NCBI lineage: Eukaryota > Metazoa > Arthropoda > Insecta > Diptera > Tephritidae > Philophylla > Philophylla caesio. Next base: position 131,870,152 of record OZ020604.1, read on the forward strand.
TTTGTCAATCGCATTAAGGTTACACGGTATGTATGCTTTAATACTAATACTAACCTACACGCCTTTGCAGATGCAAGCGGTAAAGAATACTGTCTGTTGTTTTTCTCTAAATACAATGGACATAATTGTTTATTTATTTATTTCATAAGTCAAGGAACAAAGTTCTTACTGACTACTTAGAGCTACAACTTAACGATAACAGAAAATAAATTAACAATAACAAAGTTTACAAGGCAGAATATAATAATGAGAGAAACTCAACTTTACATAAAGAAAAATCGAGGAAGACAGAATTCGAGATCTCGTTGAATTCGCAAAGTGCACGCGACAAAGGGGCATTTCTTGCATAATTGGTTTTGAGTTTATCCGGATAGAATGGATTGAAATTACGTAAAGTCCTAAATGGCACAAGGAAATTAATACTTTGGAGCAAAGACGGACAATCAACAGTGCCATTAATTATACCGTACACAAAAGAAAGTGAAAGAACTGTCCTTCTCTTCTCGAGCGATTTAAGGCTTATAAGAAGCAAACGCGAATTGTAAGAAGGTAAGGGATCCGAAAATTTCAAACAACGTAGAGCAAATTTTAAAAAAACCTATTGCACACGTTCAAGTCTATCTACCAGAAACTGTGAATAAGGTCTCCAAATAAACGCTGCATATTCCAGTCGAGATCTAAAATAAGACGAAAAAAATAGTTTTAGAGTATATGGGTCAGTAAAATTTGTACTGTGCCGGCGTACAAAGCCTAAAACTGAGTAAGCATTAGATATAATAAAATTGATGTGATTATTAAAAGAGAAGTTGGAATCAAATATAACTCCAAGATCTTTGATTTCATCAACAGTCTTGAGTATTGTATTCGAAATAGAGTAAGATGTGTGCCTGATGTATCGAGCTTTAGCAAGAGTCATATGAAAACATTTTTTAATATTAAGAGAGAGATGGGACTGTTGACACCAAAGAGATAAATTACCCAAATCAGCTTGGAGGTTTGTCACATCGGTTGCACTATTTACTACTGAAAATATTTTCAAGTCATCTGCATATAACAGATATCTGCTAAATGAAAAACACACGCCAATATCTTTGATGAATAAAACGAAGAGCAACGGCCCTAAGATATTTCCTTGTGGTACACCTGACGTGGCAATGAAAGGTTCAGAGGAAACACCATCGACTGATACGACGCAATGTCTATTGCTTAGGTACGATTTCAACCAGCACAGGAACACAGAATGAAAACCGAAGCTAGCAAGTTTAAACAATAAAGTATTGTGTGGAACTTTATCGAATGCTTTAGAAAGATCAGTATAAATGCAATCAACTTGGGATCCCAGTGAAAAAGAATTTATGCAATGAACTCTGAACTCTGCTAGATTAGTAACCGTGGAACGACCAGGAACAAAACCATGCTGTTTAGGTGAAATTAAACTCTTAGTCGCAAAATACATCTTCTTTTTTACTATACTCTCAAATAGCTTGGAGACAGATGAAAGCTTAGAAATAGGACTATAGTTATAGACATCATTCTTTTTGCCAGCTTTAAAAGTTGGGTTAATGGTTGTCAATTTCCAATCGTCTAGAAAAGTACCTGTACATAGAGGTTTATTAAATAACAGTTTAACAGGGCTAATAACCGCTGGACAGTTTTTCAAAAGAAGAACAGAGAAACCATCAATATCAGTTTGACTCGAAGGCTTAAGACTTAAAATTCCTTTTGATACATCGTCCAAAGTGAGATTCAAATTACCAAAGTTAATTGAAGAGGAAAAATTTAATGAACTATTGTTGTTGGGCTCAACAGACGAAACTTGGTCCAGAACGAAATTAGATTTAAAAAACTTAGCAAACAGATTAGTTACCTCACTCGGTGTACTTACAAAATCATCCCCTAAGCAGACAGCGGATAGTACCTCAGAACAAGACTTTTTTGACTTAATATAATGCCAAAAACTCTTTTGATTTAACTTGATATTCGATTCAATTCTAAATATATAGTTTTTATAAAGAAATTTTTATAAACAGTTGAAGCGTTTTTGATAGTATTGATGTTTCGAAAAATAACATTAGTTTTCTTAAACTTCTTATAAAATTGATTTCTTTTATTTTTTAGCGATTTAAATTCCCTTGTGTACCAAGGGAGCTTATACTGCTTATTTTTAAATACTGGGATATTATTATGAAAAACTTCCAGAACATGATATTTAAAAATAGAATAACAATCCGCAACATTTCCATTCAAAAATAAATCTTCCCAATTAAAATCGTCATTATTTTTTGAAAAATCACAAGCTGAAAAATTGAAAGAAAGCCTCTCAAGCTTAGAAGTTGTGAATTCATAAAACTCAACTTCAACACTTAAAGGGACATGGTGCTTGTCTGGAGTTGAAATCGGCAAAATACACTGGGAAATAGTTACACTGATATTGTCACTAACAAATACAAGCTCTAGAATTCTGCCAAGTAAGTTTAGAAAGCTATTAATTTGGACTAGACTTAAACTTAACATATTATCAACAACATAAGATGCAATTGTTGTTGAGACATTAGTTGCAATCAGATTAGAATTTGAAAAATTATTTGACCAGGTAATTTAAGGAATATTAAAGTCACCAAAAACGCAAACTTGATTATCGGCAATCTTGTTATGGACTAAGGAAACAATATTATCTGTATGCGCTTTATAAAGTTCAAAATTACTGCAAGGTGGAATATAAGAAACAATTAGGAATAAAGAATTAAGTACATTTGAACCTCGAACGCAAACGAACAATTGATCCAAAATGGGGTCATCGTTCTGAAGCGTAGTTAGAAATGCTCGAAGATTACGACGAACGGCAATTAGTACACCTCCACCTAAAGAACAGCTGGTTCTTTCAGCGTCACGATCCTTTCGAAATACGACGAACAATTTGGAGTTGAAAAATTCTTCATCATAGAAATTAGCATTCAGCCATGTTTCAACAAAAATAATTGTTGTTCGCTAATGCACCGCTAATCAGCATCTAATACAAGAGTGCGTGCATAAAAAATGTAGTTTTCGCACCGTCGCTACCCACAAACACTCATCACACTTGCTGTAAATGCTTCGCTACATAAACAACCATACGCATCGTTCGACTCCACGCAATTCCTCCATCCCTTTCCACCCGCTATTCGTAGTTGTAACATTTAAGCATAAGTAATTAGTTTTCTGAAATATTTGTACAGTCCATTTGAAGAGGTCGTGTTGTACACACCACATAATTTGAACAATAAAGTTTTTGGCATTCGATAGCCAGTAAAAACAATTACAGATTCACCATTCGTCTATGCGGTGACCCCGTCAACGTCAACCGACAACATTCAAATAAGGGTTATGCAGCGAGACCAGTTATGTCATCGAGTTTCTGAGCTACGCGAAAATGTAATTCATCTCAATGCCATGACACCTTCGCAATTGGAAACTAAACTAGCGCTCCTAGAGCATCATTTCAATACCTTCGAGCGCCTGCAATCAGAGTTTGAGTTTTAAGATAACTCTCAATTAGAATTCGATCATCGCATTGTCTTTGAAGAATCTTTTTGTGAAGTTAAAATCGCTATGATCAAGCACCTATCTGCACTTCGAAGGAGCGTTGGCCTCAGTAGTACCACATTTCCTGAGCCTATTTCTTCGTGATCGGCATCGTCGCCAGCGCGGCATAGCTTGCCTAAGCTACAGCTTACGAAATTCAGCGGCAAATGCACTGAGTGGCTTGACTTCTTTAATATGTTCAAGGTTGGACTTGAGGATACTGAAAAATTGCAATACCTGCGCTCTTGTTTAACTGACAGCGCTTTTCGCTGGATCCATTATCTATAAGTTACGCACGAAAATTTCCATCGCGCGATTAAATTGCTTGTTAACCGCTGACAATAAGCGGTACATATTTCAATCGCATCTGCAAGCAATATTTGATAACGGAGCTCTTAATCATCCAAGCGTCGCATCACTTCGGGCAGTTATCGATTCCATTAACGCGCATCTTCGTGCTATGCAGTCGCTTGCATCGCTCGGTCAAATCACGGACGGAATTTTACTCCATTTCATCGTGGCGAAATTAGATCATGAAACGCAGCTTAAGTGGGAGGAGGAAGTGTCATCGAAGTGAGACACCACGTCCACATCACTCCAACTTCCGTCGTGAGCAGAAATTCATCGGGGAAGGCCACGCAAGCCAAAATTCCCACCCGTCATCGAAGATAAGTTCAGCAATGGTCACCACATCCAGCTATAACAAATGTGCACTGTGCGATGAACCCACGATGCACAGCGCCTTTAAATGTGACAAATTCATAGCTTTAGACCCAATGCAGAGGTACGATCTTTCCAGGAAGAAGAACCTGTGCTTAAACTGCCTGGGAAAAAATTATATGTCAAGCAAAGGCCCATCAAACAATCGGCATTCCCCACTTTCGTCTTCATCGCTGTTAGCATCGCCGTCATCGTCGTATACCGAGCCACCATCACTCACGAATTCAATGCTGGAGGCACTCTTGGAACAATTTTGGGAAATAGAGGACAACGGATTTAAACTTTCATCGAGGGGCATTGATACGGAGCATGAGTGTGAAAAACATTTTTGCAAGCATACTACGCGCTGCTCGCTCACCAAGAAATTCGTTGTACGCCTTTCCTCCAGTGAAAGTCCTGCAGGTCTTGGCAATTCGCTAGAAGTTGCTCGTCGAAGATTTTTCGCATTAGAAAAAAGGTTGCAAAACAATCATTCGACTCTAACTGCAGCGCAATCATCCCAGACGTACCCAGCACAGACATTGAAGAAATCATCAAAGTCGATGACATGATTTTTATAAAGGCTCTTGGATTGAAGTGGTCACACACAAGCGATCATTTCCTCTTCGCATATATCTCTTCGCAGCTAACATCACCAAAGGCGACCAAACACACCATATTAGCACAAGTGGCAAGTTTCTTCGACCTCTTGGTTGTACTTAACCCTCTCGTCGTCAAATGTAAAATTTTGATGCAACGCCTCTGGAAATTGCGCTTAGCGTGGGATGAGAGTGTGACGCTCTCCATTCAAACAGAATGGGAAAACATATGCCACGAACTTACTTTTGTCAATCGCATTAAGGTTACACGGTATGTATGCTTTAATACTAATACTAACCTACACGCCTTTGCAGATGCAAGCGGTAAAGAATACTGTCTGTTGTTTTTCTCTAAATACAATGGACATAATTGTTTATTTATTTATTTCATAAGTCAAGGAACAAAGTTCTTACTGACTACTTAGAGCTACAACTTAACGATAACAGAAAATAAATTAACAATAACAAATTTTACAAGGCAGAATATAATAATGAGAGAAACTCAACTTTACATAAAGAAAAATCGAGGAAGACAGAATTCGAGATCTCGTTGAATTCGCAAAGTGCACGCGACAAAGGGGCATTTCTTGCATAATTGGTTTTGAGTTTATCCGGATAGAATGGATTGAAATTACGTAAAGTCCTAAATGGCACAAGGAAATTAATACTTTGGAGCAAAGACGGACAATCAACAGTGCCATTAATTATACCGTACACAAAAGAAAGTGAAAGAACTGTCCTTCTCTTCTCGAGCGATTTAAGGCTTATAAGAAGCAAACGCGAATTGTAAGAAGTAAGGGATCCGAAAATTTCAAGCAACGTAGAGCAAATTTTAAAAAAACCTATTGCACACGTTCAAGTCTATCTACCAAAAACTGTGAATAAGGTCTCCAAATAAACGCTGCATATTCCAGTCGAGATCTAAAATAAGACGAAAAAAATAGTTTTAGAGTATATGGGTCAGTAAAATTTGTACTGTGCCGGCGTACAAAGCCTAAAACTGAGTAAGCATTAGACATAATAAAATTGATGTGATTATTAAAAGAGAAGTTGGAATCAAATATAACTCCAAGATCTTTGATTTCATCAACAGTCTTGAGTATTGTATTCGAAATAGAGTAAGATGTGTGCCTGATGTATCGAGCTTTAGCAAGAGTCATATGAAAACATTTTTTAATATTAAGAGAGAGATGGGACTGTTGACACCAAAGAGATAAATTACCCAAATCAGCTTGGAGGTTTGTCACATCGGTTGCACTATTTACTACTGAAAATATTTTCAAGTCATCTGCATATAACAGATATCTGCTAAATGAAAAACACACGCCAATATCTTTGATGAATAAAACGAAGAGCAACGGCCCTAAGATATTTCCTTGTGGTACACCTGACGTGGCAATGAAAGGTTCAGAGGAAACACCATCGACTGATACGACGCAATGTCTATTGCTTAGGTACGATTTCAACCAGCACAGGAACACAGAATGAAAACCGAAGCTAGCAAGTTTAAACAATAAAGTATTGTGTGGAACTTTATCGAATGCTTTAGAAAGATCAGTATAAATGCAATCAACTTGGGATCCCAGTGAAAAAGAATTTATGCAATGAACTCTGAACTCTGCTAGATTAGTAACCGTGGAACGACCAGGAACAAAACCATGCTGTTTAGGTGAAATTAAACTCTTAGTCGCAAAATACATCTTCTTTTTTACTATACTCTCAAATAGCTTGGAGACAGATGAAAGCTTAGAAATTGGACTATAGTTATAGACATCATTCTTTTTGCCAGCTTTAAAAGTTGGGTTAATGGTTGTCAATTTCCAATCGTCTAGAAAAGTACCTGTACATAGAGGTTTATTAAATAACAGTTTAACAGGGCTAATAACCGCTGGACAGTTTTTCAAAAGAAGAACAGAGAAACCATCAATATCAGTTTGACTCGAAGGCTTAAGACTTAAAATTCCTTTTGATACATCGGCCAAAGTGAGATTCAAATTACCAAAGTTAATTGAAGAGGAAAAATTTAATGAACTATTGTTGTTGGGCTCAACAGACAAAACTTGGTCCAGAACGAAATTAGATTTAAAAAACTTAGCAAACAGATTAGCTACCTCACTCGGTGTACTTACAAAATCATCCCCTAAGCAGACAGCGGATAGTACCTCAGAACAAGACTTTTTTGACTTAATATAATGCCAAAAACTCTTTTGATTTAACTTGATATTCGATTCAATTCTAAATATATAGTTTTTATAAAGAAATTTTTATAAACAGTTGAAGCGTTTTTGATAGTATTGATGTTTCGAAAAATAACATTAGTTTTCTTAAACTTCTTATAAAATTGATTTCTTTTATTTTTTAGCGATTTAAATTCCCTTGTGTACCAAGGGAGCTTATACTGCTTATTTTTAAATACTGGGATATTATTATGAAAAACTTCCAGAACATGATATTTAAAAATAGAATAACAATCCGCAACATTTCCATTCAAAAATAAATCTTCCCAATTAAAATCGTCATTATTTTTTGAAAAATCAGAAGCTGAAAAATTGAAAGAAAGCCTCTCAAGCTTAGAAGTTGTGAATTCATAAAACTCAACTTCAACACTTAAAGGGACATGGTGCTTGTCTGGAGTTGAAATCGGCAAAATACACTGGGAAATAGTTACACTGATATTGTCACTAACAAATACAAGCTCTAGAATTCTGCCAAGTAAGTTTACAAAGCTATTAATTTGGACTAGACTTAAACTTAACATATTATCAACAACATAAGATGCAATTGTTGTTGAGACATTAGTTGCAATCAGATTAGAATTTGAAAAATTATTTGACCAGGTAATTTAAGGAATATTAAAGTCACCAAAAACGCAAACTTGATTATCGGCAATCTTGTTATGGACTAAGGAAACAATATTATCTGTATGCGCTTTATAAAGTTCAAAATTACTGCAAGGTGGAATATAAGAAACAATTAGGAATAAAGAATTAAGTACATTTGAACCTCGAACGCAAACGAACAATTGATCCAAAATGGGGTCATCGTTCTGAAGCGTAGTTAGAAATGCTCGAAGATTACGGCGAACGGCAATTAGTACACCTCCACCTAAAGAACAGCTGGTTCTTTCAGCGTCACGATCCTTTCGAAATACGACGAACAATTTGGAGTTGAAAAATTCTTCATCATAGAAATTAGCATTCAGCCATGTTTCAACAAAAATAATTGTTGTTCGCTAATGCACCGCTAATCAGCATCTAATACAAGAGTGCGTGCATAAAAAATGTAGTTTTCGCACCGTCGCTACCCACAAACACTCATCACACTTACTGTAAATGCTTCGCTACAAAAACAACCATACGCATCGTTCGACTCCACGCAATTCCTCCATCCCTTTCCACCCGCTATTCGTAGTTGTAACATTTAAGCATAAGTAATTAGTTTTCTGAAATATTTGTACAGTCCATTTGAAGAGGTCGTGTTGTACACACCACATAATTTGAACAATAAAGTTTTTGGCATTCGATAGCCAGTAAAAACAATTACAGATTCACCATTCGTCTATGCCGTGACCCCGTCAACGTCAACCGACAACATTCAAATAAGGGTTATGCAGCGAGACCAGTTATGTCATCGAGTTTCTGAGCTACGCGAAAATGTAATTCATCTCAATACCATGACACCTTCGCAATTGGAAACTAAACTACCGCTCCTAGAGCATCATTTCAATACCTTCCAGCGCCTGCAATCAGAGTTTGAGTTTTAAGATTACTGTCAATTAGAATTCGATCATCGCATTGTCATTGAAGAATCTTTTTGTGAAGTCAAAATCGCTATGATCAAGCGCCTATCTGCACTTCGAAGGAGCGATGACCTCAGTAGTACCACATTTCCTGAGCCTATTTCTTCGTGATCGGCATCGTCGCCAGCGCGGCATAGCTTGCCTAAGCTACAGCTTACGAAATTCAGCGGCAAATGCACTGAGTGGGTTGACTTCTTTAATATGTTCGAGGTTGGACTTGAGGATACTGAAAAATTGCAATACCTGCGCTCTTGTTTAACTGACAGCGCTTTTCGCTTGATCCATTATCTATAAGTTACGCACGAAAATTTCCATCGCGCGATTAAATTGCTTGTTAACCGCTGACAATAAGCGGTACATATTTCAATCGCATCTGCAAGCAATATTTGATAACGGAGCTCTTAATCATCCAAGCGCCGCATCACTTCGGGCAGTTATCGATTCCATTAACGCGCATCTTCGTGCTATGCAGTCGCTTGCATCGCTCGGTCAAATCGCGGACGGAATTTTACTCCATTTCATCGTGGCGAAATTAGATCATGAAACGCAGCTTAAGCGGGAGGAGGAAGTGTCATCGAAGTGAGACACCACGTCCACATCACTCCAACTTCCATCATGAGCAGAAATTCATCGGGGAAGGCCACGCAAGCCAAAATTCCCACCCGTCATCGAAGATAAGTTCAGCAATGGTCACCACATCCAGCTATAACAAATGTGCACTGTGCGATGAACCCACGATGCACAGCGCCTTTAAATGTGACAAATTCATAGCTTTAGACCCAATGCAGAGGTACGATCTTTCCAGGAAGAAGAACCTGTGCTTAAACTGCCTGGGAAAAATTATATGTCAAGCAAAGGCCTTTCAAACAATCGGCCATGACACGTGCGCTGCTTGACTCGGTATCTTCATTAAAATTCGTTTCCGAGCGCATCGCCAACATGCTGAAAGTTTCTCGCCATAAAATCGGCTTGGAAATCAGTGGAATAGGAGCTGTGCGAACAAAGGCACTCTTCGTAGCTGTCGTGGGGCTCAATTCCATTCATTCCACGGTTTCTTCGTTATTAGAAGCAGTAATCATGCCCTCGATTTCATCATCGCAACCAAGAACGAACATCGATATTACTCGCTAGGATATACCCAAATAAAAAAACTTAGCTGATAATCTCTTTAACATCCCTTGTGCTATTGACGTGCTTCTGGGAGCAAGCGTCTTCTTCGATATACTCTCTGTGGGCCAAATTAAGTTGCACAAAACTTTACCCATACTGCAAAAGACCCAGTTGGACTGGATCGTATCTGGAGTTCTCAATTCGCATTCCCCACTTTCGTCTTCATCGCTGTTAGCATCGCCGTCATCGTCGTATACCAAGCCACCATCACTCACGAATTCAATGCTGGAGGCACTCTTGAAACAATTCTGGGAAATAGAGGACAACGAATTTAAACTTTCATCGAGGGGCATTGATACGGAGCATGAACGTGAAAAACATTTTTGCAAGCATACTACGCGCTGCTCGCTCACCAAGAAATTCGTTGTACGCATTCCCTTCAGTGAAAGTCCTGCAGGTCTTGGCAATTCGCTAGAAGTTGCTCGTCGAAGATTTTTCGCATTAGAAAAAAGGTTGCAAAACAATCATTCGACTCTAACTGCAGCGCAATCATCCCAGACGTACCCAGCACAGACATTGAAGAAATCATCAAAGTCGATGACATGACTTTTATAAAGGCTCTTGGATTGAAGTGGTCACACACAAGCGATCATTTCCTCTTCGCATATATCTCTTCGCAGCTAACATCACCAAAGGCGACCAAACACACCATATTAGCACAAGTGGCAAGTTTCTTCGACCCCTTGGTTATACTTAACCCTCTCGTCGTCAAATGTAAAATGTTGATGCAACGCCTCTGGAAATTGCGCTTAGCGTGGGATGAGAGTGTGACGCTCTCCATTCAAACAGATTGGGAAAACATATGCCACGAACTTACTTTTGTCAATCGCATTAAGGTTACACGGTATGTATGCTTTAATACTAATACTAACCTACACGCCTTTGCAGATGCACGCGATAAAGAATACTGTCTGTTGTTTATCTCTAAATCGAGGAAGACAGAATTCGAGATCTCGTGGAATTCGCAAAGTGCACGCGACAAAGGGGAATTTCTTGCATAATTGGTTTTGAGTTTATCCGGATAGAATGGATTGAAATTACGTAAAGTCCTAAATGGCACAAGGAAATTAATACTTTGGAGCAAAGACGGACAATCAACAGTGCCATTAATTATACCATACACAAAAGAAAGTGAAAGAACTGTCCTTCTCTTCTCGAGCGATTTAAGGCTTATAAGAAGCAAACGCGAATTGTAAGAAGGTAAGGGATCCGAAAATTTCAAACAACGTAGAGCAAATTTTAAAAAAACCTTTTGCACTCGTTCAAGTCTATCTACCAAAAACTGTGAATAAGGTCTCCAAATAAACGCTGCATATTCCAGTCGAGATATAAAATAAGACGAAAAAAATAGTTTTAGAGTATATGGGTCAGTAAAATTTGTACTGTACCGGCGTACAAAGCCTAAAACTGAGTAAGCATTAGATATAATAAAATTGATGCGATTATTAAAAGAGAAGTTGGAATCAAATATAACTCCAAGATCTTTGATTTCATCAACAGTCTTGAGTATTGTATTCGAAATAGAGTAAGATGTGTGCCTGATGTATCGAGCTTTAGCAAGAGTCATATGAAAACATTTTTTAATATTGAGAGAGAGATGGGACTGTTGACACCAAAGAGATAAATTACCCAAATCAGCTTGGAGGTTTGTCACATCGGTTGCACTATTTACTACTGAAAATATTTTCAAGTCATCTGCATATAACAGATATCTGCTAAATGAAAACCACACGCCAATATCATTGATGAATAAAACGAAGAGCAACGGCCCTAAGATATTTCCTTGTGGTACACCTGACGTGGCAATGAAAGGTTCAGAGGAAACACCATCGACTGTTACGACGCAATGTCTATTGCTTAGGTACGATTTCAACCAGCACAGGAACACAGAATGAAAACCTAAGCTAGCAAGTTTAAACAATAAAGTATTGTGTGGAACTTTATCGAATGCTTTAGAAAGATCAGTATAAATGCAATCAACTTGGGATCCCAGTGAAAAAGAATTTATGCAATGAACTCTGAACTCTGCTAGATTAGTAACCGTGGAACGACCAGGAACAAAACCATGCTGTTTAGGTGAAATTAAACTCTTAGTCGCAAAATACATCTTCTTTTTTACTATACTCTCAAATAGCTTGGAGACAGATGAAAGCTTAGAAATAGGACTATAGTTATAGACATCATTCTTTTTGCCAGCTTTAAAAGTTGGGTTAATGGTTGTCAATTTCCAATCGTCTAGAAAAGTACCGGTACATAGAGGTTTATTAAATAACAGTTTAACAGGGCTAATAACCGCTGGACAGTTTTTCAAAAGAAGAACAGAGAAACCATCAATATCAGTTTGACTCGAAGGCTTAAGACTTAAAATTCCTTCTGATACATCGTCCAAAGTGAGATTCAAATTACCAAAGTTAATTGAAGAGGAAAAATTTAATGAACTATTGTTGTTGGGAAATCGGCAAAATACACTGGGAAATAGTTACACTGATATTGTCACTAACAAATACAAAATCTAGAATTCTGCCAAGTAAGTTTACAAAGCTATTAATTTGGACTAGACTTAAACTTAACATATTATCAACAACATAAGATGCAATTGTTGTTGAGACATTAGTTGCAATCAGATTAGAATTTGAAAAATTATTTGACCAGGTAATTTCAGGAATATTAAAGTCACCAAAAACGCAAACTTGATTATCGGCAATCTTGTTATGGACTAAGGAAACAATATTATCTGTATGCGCTTTATAAAGTTCAAAATTACTGCAAGGTGGAATATAAGAAACAATTAGGAATAAAGAATTAAGTACATTTGAACCTCGAACGCAAACGAACAATTGATCCAAAATGGGGTCATCGTTCTGAAGCGTAGTTAGAAATGCTCGAAGATTACGACGAACGGCAATTAGTACACCTCCACCTAAAGAACAGCTGGCTCTTTCAGCGTCACGATCCTTTCGAAATACGACGAACAATTTGGAGTTGAAAAATTCTTCATCATAGAAATTAGCATTCAGCCATGTTTCAACAAAAATAATTGTTGTTCGCTAATGCACCGCTAATCAGCATCTAATACAAGAGTGCGTGCATAAAAAATGTAGTTTTCGCACCGTCGCTACCCACAAACACTCATCACACTTGCTGTAAATGCTTCGCTACAAAAACAACCATACGCATCGTTCGACTCCACGCAATTCCTCCATCCCTTTCCACCCGCTATTCGTAGTTGTAACATTTAAGCATAAGTAATTCGTTTTCTGAAATATTTGTACAGTCCATTTGAAGAGGTCGTGTTGTACACACCACATAATTTGAACAATAAAGTTTTTGGCATTCGATAGCCAGTAAAAACAATTACAGATTCACCACGCGTCTATGCGGTGACCCCGTCAACGTCAACCGACAACGTTCGAATAAGGGTTATGCAGCGAGACCAGTTATGTCATCGAGTTTCTGAGCTACGCGAAAATGTAATTCATCTCAATACCATGACACCTTCGCAATTGGAAACTAAACTAGCGCTTCTAGAGCATCATTTCAATACCTTCGAGCGCCTGCAATCAGAGTTTGAGTTTTAAGATTACTCTCAATTAGAATTCGATCATCGCATTGTCTTTGAAGAATCTTTTTGTGAAGTTAAAATCGCTATGATCAAGCGCCTATCTGCACTTCGAAGGAGCGATGGCCTCAGTAGTACCACATTTCCTGAGCCTATTTCTTCGTGATCGGCATCGTCGCCAGCGCGGCATAGCTTGCCTAAGCTACAGCTTACGAAATTCAGCGGCAAATGCACTGAGTGGCTTGACTTCTTTAATATGTTCAAGGTTGGACTTGAGGATACTGAAAAATTGCAATACCTGCGCTCTTGTTTAACTGACAGCGCTTTTCGCTTGATCCATTATCTATAAGTTACGCACGAAAATTTCCATCGCGCGATTGAATTGCTTGTTAACCGCTGACAATAAGCGGTACATATTTCAATCGCATCTGCAAGCAATATTTGATAACGGAGCTCTTAATCATCCAACCGTCGCATCACTTCGGGCAGTTATCGATTCCATTAACGCACATCTTCGTGCTATGCAGTCGCTTGCATCGCTCGGTCAAATCGCGGACGGAATTTTACTCCATTTCATCGTGGCGAAATTAGATCATGAAACGCAGCTTAAGTGAGAGGAGGAAGTGTCATCGAAGTGAGACACCACGTCCACATCACTCCAACTTCCATCGTGAGCAGAAATTCATCGGGGAAGGCCACGCAAGCCAAAATCCCCACCCGTCATCGAAGATAAGTTCAGCAATGGTCACCACATCCAGCTATAACAAATGTGCACTGTGCGATGAACCCACGATGCACAGCGCCTTTAAATGTGACAAATTCATAGCTTTAGACCCAATGCAGAGGTACGATCTTTCCAGGAAGAAGAACCTGTGCTTAAACTGCCTGGGAAAAAATTATATGTCAAGCAAAGGCCCATCAAACAATCGGCCATGACACGTGCGCTGCTTGACTCGGTATCTTCATTAAAATTCGTTTCCGAGCGCATCGCCAACATGCTGAAAGTTTCTCGCCATAAAATCGGCTTGGAAATCAGTGGAATAGGAGCTGTGCGAATAAAGGCACTCTTCGTAGCTGTCGTGGGGCTCAATTCCATTCATTCCACGGTTTCTTCGTTGTTATAAGCAGTAATCATGCCCTCGATTTCATCATCGCAACCAAGAACGAACATCGATATTACTCGCTGGGATATATCCAAATAAAAAAACTTAGCTGATAATCGCTGTAACATCCCTTGTGCTATTGACGTGCTTCTGGGAGCAAGCGTCTTCTTCGATATACTCTCTGTGGGCCAAATTAAGTTGCACAAAACTTTACCCATACTGCAAAAGACCCAGTTGGACTGGATCGTATCTGGAGTTCTCAATTCGCATTCCCCACTTTCGTCTTCATCGCTGTTAGCATCGCCGTCATCGTCGTATACCGAGCCACCATCACTCACGAATTCAATGCTGGAGGCACTCTTGGAACAATTCTGGGAAATAGAGGACAACGGATTTAAACTTTCATCGAGGGGCATTGATACGGAGCATGAGTGTGAAAAATATTTTTGCAAGCATACTACGCGCTGCTCGCTCACCAAGAAATTCGTTGTACGCCTTCCCTTCAGCTAACATCACCAAAGGCGACCAAACACACCATATTAGCACAAGTGGCAAGTTTCTTCGACCCCTTGGTTATACTTAACCCTCTCGTCGTCAAATGTAAAATTTTGATGCAACGCCTCTGGAAATTGCGCTTAGCGTGGGATGAGAGTGTGACGCTCTCCATTCAAACAGAATGGGAAAACATATGCCACGAACTTACTTTTGTCAACCGCATTAAGGTTACACGGTATGTATGCTTTAATACTAATACTAGCCTACACGCGTTTGCAGATGCAAGCGGTAAAGAATACTGTCTGTTGTTTTTCTCTAAATACAATGGACATCATTGTTTATTTATTTATTTCATAAGTCAATGAACAAAGTTCTTACTGACTACTTAGAGCTACAACTTAACGATAACAGAAAATAAATTAACAATAACAAATTTTACAAGGCAGAATATAATAATGAGAGAAACTCAACTTTACATAAAGAAAAATCGAGAAAGACAGAATTCGAGATCTCGTGGAATTCGCAAAGTGCACGCGACAAAGGGGCATTTCTTGCATAATTGGTTTTGAGTTTATCCGGATAGAATGGATTGAAATTACGTAAAGTCCTAAATGGCACAAGGAAATTAATACTTTGGAGCAAAGACGGACAATCAACAGTGCCATTAATTATACCATACACAAAAGAAAGTGAAAGAACTGTCCTTCTCTTCTCGAGCGATTTAAGGCTTATAAGAAGCAAACGCGAATTGTAAGAAGGTAAGGGATCCGAAAATTTCAAACAACGTAGAGCAAATTTTAAAAAAACCTTTTGCACACGTTCAAGTCTATCTACCAAAAACTGTGAATAAGGTCTCCAGTCGAGATCTAAAATAAGACGAAAAAAATAGTTTTAGAGTATATGGGTCAGTAAAATTTGTACTGTGCCGGCGTACAAAGCCTAAAACTGAGTAAGCATTAGATATAATAAAATTGATGTGATTATTAAAAGAGAAGTTGGAATCAAATATAACTCCAAAATCTTTGATTTCATCAACAGTCTTGAGTATTGTATTCGAAATAGAGTAAGATGTGTGCCTGATGTATCGAGCTTTAGCAAGAGTCATATGAAAACATTTTTTAATATTAAGAGAGAGATGGGACTGTTGACACCAAAGAGATAAATTACCCAAATCAGCTTGGAGGTTTGTCACATCGGTTGCACTATTTACTACTGAAAATATTTTCAAGTCATCTGCATATAACAGATATCTGCTAAATGAAAAACACACGCCAATATCATTGATGAATAAAACGAAGAGCAACGGCCCTAAGATATTTCCTTGTGGTACACCTGACGTGGCAATGAAAGGTTCAGAGGAAACACCATCGACTGTTACGACGCAATGTCTATTGCTTAGGTACGATTTCAACCAGCACAGGAACACAGAATGAAAACCTAAGCTAGCAAGTTTAAACAATAAAGTATTGTGTGGAACTTTATCGAATGCTTTAGAAAGATCAGTATAAATGCAATCAACTTGGGATCCCAGTGAAAAAGAATTTATGCAATGAACTCTGAACTCTGCTAGATTAGTAACCGTGGAACGACCAGGAACAAAACCATGCTGTTTAGGTGAAATTAAACTCTTAGTCGCAAAATACATCTTCTTTTTTACTATACTCTCAAATAGCTTGGAGACAGATGAAAGCTTAGAAATAGGACTATAGTTATAGACATCATTCTTTTTGCCAGCTTTAAAAGTTGGGTTAATGGTTGTCAATTTCCAATCGTCTAGAAAAGTACCTGTACATAGAGGTTTATTAAATAACAGTTTAACAGGGCTAATAACCGTTGGACAGTTTTTCAAAAGAAGAACAGAGAAACCATCAATATCAGTTTGACTCGAAGGCTTAAGACTTAAAATTCCTTCTGATACATCGTCCAAAGTGAGATTCAAATTACCAAAGTTAATTGAAAAAAATTTAATAAACTATTGTTGTTGGGCTCAACAGACAAAACTTGGTCCAGAACGAAATTAGATTTAAAAAATCTTAGCAAACAGATTAGCTACCTCACTCGGTGTACTTACAAAATCATCCCCTAAGCAGACAGCGGATAGTGCCTCAGAACAAGACTTTTTTGACTTAATATAATGCCAAAAACTCTTTTGATTTAACTTGATATTCGATTCAATTCTAAATATATAGTTTTTATAAAGAAATTTTTATAAACAGTTGAAGCGTTTTTGATAGTATTGATGTTTTGAAAAATAACATTAGTTTTCTTAAACTTCTTATAAAATTTATTTCTTTTAGTTTTTAGCGATTAAAATTCCCTTGTGTACCAAGGGAGCTTATACTGCTTATTTTTAAATACTGTTATATTATTATGAAAAACTTCCAGAACATGATATTTAAAAATAGAATAACAATCCGCAACATTTCCATTCAAAAATAAATCTTCCCAATTAAAATCGTCATTATTTTTTGAAAAAATCAGAAGCTGAAAAATTGAAAGTAAGCCTCTTAAGCTTAGAAGTTGTGAATTCATAAAACTCAACTTCAACACTTAAAGGGCTTGTCTGGAGTTGAAATCGGCAAAATACACTGGGAAATAGTTACACTGATATTGTCACTAACAAATACAAGATCTAGAATTCTGCCAAGTAAGTTTACAAAGCTATTAATTTGGACTAGACTTAAACTTAACATATTATCAACAACATAAGATGCAATTGTTGTTGAGACATTAGTTGCAATCAGATTAGAATTTGAAAAATTATTTGACCAGGTAATTTCATGAATATTAAAGTCACCAAAAACGCAAACTTGATTATCGGCAATCTTGTTATGGACTAAGGAAACAATATTATCTGTATGCGCTTTATAAAGTTCAAAATTACTGCAAGGTGGAATATAAGAAACAATTAGGAATAAAGAATTAAGTACATTTGAACCTCGAACGCAAACGAACAATTGATCCAAAATGGGGTCATCGTTCTGAAGCGTAGTTAGAAATGCTCGAAGATTACGACGAACGGCAATTAGTACACCTCCACCTAAAGAACAGCTGGTTCTTTCAGCGTCACGATCCTTTCGAAATACGACGAACAATTTGGAGTTGAAAAATTCTTCATCATAGAAATTAGCATTCAGCCATGTTTCAACAAAAATAATTGTTGTTCGCTAATGCACCGCTAATCAGCATCTAATACAAGAGTGCGTGCATAAAAAATGTAGTTTTCGCACCGTCGCTACCCACAAACACTCATCACACTTGCTGTAAATGCTTCGCTACATAAACAACCATACGCATCGTTCGACTCCACGCAATTCCTCCATCCCTTTCCACCCGCTATTCGTAGTTGTAACATTTAAGCATAAGTAATTAGTTTTCTGAAATATTTGTACAGTCCATTTGAAGAGGTCGTGTTGTACACACCACATAATTTGAACAATAAAGTTTTTGGCATTCGATAGCCAGTAAAAACAATTACAGATTCACCATTCGTCTATGCGGTGACCCCGTCAACGTCAACCGACAACATTCAAATAAGGGTTATGCAGCGAGACCAGTTATGTCATCGAGTTTCTGAGCTACGCGAAAATGTAATTCATCTCAATGCCATGACACCTTCGCAATTGGAAACTAAACTAGCGCTCCTAGAGCATCATTTCAATACCTTCGAGCGCCTGCAATCAGAGTTTGAGTTTTAAGATAACTCTCAATTAGAATTCGATCATCGCATTGTCTTTGAAGAATCTTTTTGTGAAGTTAAAATCGCTATGATCAAGCACCTATCTGCACTTCGAAGGAGCGATGGCCTCAGTAGTACCACATTTCCTGAGCCTATTTCTTCGTGATCGGCATCGTAGCCAGCGCGGCATAGCTTGCCTAAGCTACAGCTTACGAAATTCAGCGGCAAATGCACTGAGTGGCTTGACTTCTTTAATATGTTCAAGGTTGGACTTGAGGATACTGAAAAATTGCAATACCTGCGCTCTTGTTTAACTGACAGCGCTTTTCGCTTGATCCATTATCTATAAGTTACGCACGAAAATTTCCATCGCGCGATTGAATTGCTTGTTAACCGCTGACAATAAGCGGTACATATTTCAATCGCATCTGCAAGCAATGTTTGATAACGGAGCTCTTAATCATCCAACCGTCGCATCACTTCGGGCAGTTATCGATTCCATTAACGCACATCTTCGTGCTATGCAGTCGCTTGCATCGCTCGGTCAAATCGCGGACGGAATTTTACTCCATTTCATCGTGGCGAAATTAGATCATGAAACGCAGCTTATGTGGGAGGAGGAAGTGTCATCGAAGTGAGACACCACGTCCACATCACTCCAACTTCCATCGTGAGCAGAAATTCATCGAGGAAGGCCACGCAAGCCAAAATCCCCACCCGTCATCGAAGATAAGTTCAGCAATGGTCACCACATCCAGCTATAACAAATGTGCACTGTGCGATGAACCCACGATGCACAGCGCCTTTAAATGTGACAAATTCATAGCTTTAGACCCAATGCAGAGGTACGATCTTTCCAGGAAGAAGAACCTGTGCTTAAACTGCCTGGGAAAAAATTATATGTCAAGCAAAGGCCCATCAAACAATCGGCCATGACACGTGCGCTGCTTGACTCGGTATCTTCATTAAAGTTTGTTTCCGAGCGCATCGCCAACATGCTGAACGTTTCTCGCCATAAAATCGGCTTGGAATTCAGTGGAATAGGAGCTGTGCGAACAAAGGCACTCTTCGTAGCTGTCGTGGGGCTCAATTCCATTCATTCCACGGTTTCTTCGTTGTTAGAAGCAGTAATCATGCCCGCGATTTCATCATCGCAACCAAGAACGAACATCGATATTACTCGCTGGGATATACCCAAATAAAAAAACTTAGCTGATAATCGCTTTAACATCCCTTGTGCTATTGACGTGCTTCTGGGAGCAAGCGTCTTCTTCGATATACTCTCTGTGAGCCAAATTAAGTTGCACAAAACTTTACCCATACTGCAAAATACCCAGTTGGACTGGATCGTATCTGGAGTTCTCAAATCGCATTCCCCACTTTCGTCTTCATCGCTGTTAGCATCGCCGTCATCGTCGTATACCGAGCCACCATCACTCACGAATTCAATGCTGGAGGCACTCTTGGAACAATTCTGGGAAATAGAGGACAACGGATTTAAACTTTCATCGAGGGGCATTGATACGGAGCATGAGTGTGAAAAACATTTTTGCAAGCATACTACGCGCTGCTCGCTCACCAAGAAATTCGTTGTACGCCTTCCCTTCAGTGAAAGTCCTGCAGGTCTTGGCAATTCGCTAGAAGTTGCTCGTCGAAGATTTTTCGCATTAGAAAAAAGGTTGCAAAACAATCATTCGACTCTAACTGCAGCGCAATCATCCCAGACGTACCCAGCACAGACATTGAAGAAATCATCAAAGTCGATGACATGATTTTTATAAAGGCTCTTGGATTGAAGTGGTCACACACAAGCGATCATTTCCTCTTCGCATATATCTCTTCGCAGCTAACATCACCAAAGGCGACCAAACACACCATATTAGCACAAGTGGCAAGTTTCTTCGACCCCTTGGTTATACTTAACCCTCTCGTCGTCAAATGTAAAATGTTGATGCAACGCCTCTGGAAATTGCGCTTAGCGTGGGATGAGAGTGTGAAGCTCTCCATTCAAACAGAATGGGAAAACATATGCCACGAACTTACTTTTGTCAACCGCATTAAGGTTACACGGTATGTATGCTTTAATACTAATACTAACCTACACGCCTTTGCAGATGCACGCGGTAAAGAATACTGTCTGTTGTTTTTCTCTAAACACAATGCACATCATTGTTTATTTATTTATTTCATAAGTCAATGAACAAAGTTCTTACTGACTACTTAGAGCTACAACTTAACGATAACAGAAAATAAATTAACAATAACAAATTTTACAAGGCAGAATATAATAATGAGAGAAACTCAACTTTACATAAAGAAAAATCGAGGAAGACAGAATTCGAGATCTCGTTGAATTCGTGAAGTGCACGCGACAAAGGGGCATTTCTTGCATAATTGGTTTTGAGTTTACCTGGATAGAATAGATTGAAATTACGTAAAGTCCTAAATGGCACAAGGAAATTAATACTTTGGAGCAAAGACGGACAATCAACAGTGCCATTAATTATACCATACACAAAAGAAAGTGAAAGAACTGTCCTTCTCTTCTCGAACGATTTAAGGCTTATAAGAAGCAAACGCGAATTGTAAGAAGGTAAGGGATCCGAAAATTTCAAACAAGGTAGAGCAAATTTTAAAAAATCCTTTTGCACACGTTCAAGTCTATCTACCAAAAACTGTGAATAAGGTCTCCAAATAAACGCTGCATATTCCAGTCGAGATCTAAAATAAGACGAAAAAAATAGTTTTAGAGTATATGGGTCAGTAAAATTTGTACTGTGCCGGCGTACAAAGCCTAAAACTGAGTAAGCATTAGATATAATAAAATTGATGTGATTATTAAAAGAGAAGTTGGAATCAAATATAACTCCAAGATCTTTGATTTCATCAACAGTCTTGAGTATTGTATTCGAAATAGAGTAAGATGTGTGCCTGATGTATCGAGCTTTAGCAAGAGTCATATGAAAACATTTTTTAATATTAATATTTTTTAATATTAATCAGCTTGGAGGTTTGTCACATCGGTTGCACTATTTACTACTGAAAATATTTTCAAGTCATCTGCATATAACAGATATCTGCTAAATGAAAAACACACGCCAATATCATTGATGAATAAAACGAAGAGCAACGGCCCTAAGATATTTCCTTGTGGTACACCTGACGTGGCAATGAAAGGTTCAGAGGAAACACCATCGACTGTTACGACGCAATGTCTATTGCTTAGGTACGATTTCAACCAGCACAGGAACACAGAATGAAAACCTAAGCTAGCAAGTTTAAACAATAAAGTATTGTGTGGAACTTTATCGAATGCTTTAGAAAGATCAGTATAAATGCAATCAACTTGGGATCCCAGTGAAAAAAAATTTATGCAATGAACTCTGAACTCTGCTAGATTAGTAACCGTGGAACGACCAGGAACAAAACCATGCTGTTTAGGTGAAATTAAACTCTTAGTCGCAAAATACATCTTCTTTTTTACTATACTCTCAAATAGCTTGGAGACAGATGAAAGCTTAGAAATAGGACTATAGTTATAGACATCATTCTTTTTGCCATCTTTAAAAGTTGGGTTAATGGTTGTCAATTTCCAATCGTCTAGAAAAGTACCTGTACATAGAGGTTTATTAAATAACAGTTTAACAGGGCTAATAACCGCTGGACAGTTTTTCAAAAGAAGAACAGAGAAACCATCAATATCAATTTGACTCGAAGGCTTAAGACTTAAAATTCCTTCTGATACATCGTCCAAAGTGAGATTCAAATTACCAAAGTTAATTGAAGAGGAAAAATTTAATGAACTATTGTTGTTGGGCTCAACAGACAAAACTTGGTCCAGAACGAAATTAGATTTAAAAAAACTTAGCTAACAGATTAGCTACCTCACTCGGTGTACTTACAAAATCATCCCCTAAGCAGACAGCGGATAGTACCTCAGAACAAGACTTTTTTGACTTAATATAATGCCAAAAACTCTTTTGATTTAACTTGATATTCGATTCAATTCTAAATATATAGTTTTTATAAAGAAATTTTTATAAACAGTTGAAGCGTTTTTGATAGTATTGATGTTTTGAAAAATAACATTAGTTTTCTTAAACTTATTATTATTATTATGAAAAACTTCCAGAACATGATATTTAAAAATAGAATAACAATCCGCAACATTTCCATTCAAAAATAAATCTTCCCAATTAAAATCGTCATTATTTTTTGAAAAAATCAGAAGCTGAAAAATTGAAAGTAAGCCTCTTAAGCTTAGAAGTTGTGAATTCATAAAACTCAACTTCAACACTTAAAGGGACATGGTGCTTGTCTGGAGTTGAAATCGGCAAAATACACTGGGAAATAGTTACACTGATATTGTCACTAACAAATACAAGATCTAGAATTCTGCCAAGTAAGTTTACAAAGCTATTAATTTGGACTAGACTTAAACTTAACATATTATCAACAACATAAGATGCAATTGTTGTTGAGACATTAGTTGCAATCAGATTAGAATTTGAAAAATTATTTGACCAGGTAATTTCATGAATATTAAAGTCACCAAAAACGCAAACTTGATTATCGGCAATCTTGTTATGGACTAAGGAAACAATATTATCTGTATGCGCTTTATAAAGTTCAAAATTACTGCAAGGTGGAATATAAGAAACAATTAGGAATAAAGAATTAAGTCCATTTGAACCTCGAACGCAAACGAACAATTGATCCAAAATGGGGTCATCGTTCTGAAGCGTAGTTAGAAATGCTCGAAGATTACGACGAACGGCAATTAGTACACCTCCACCTAAAGAACATCTGGTTCTTTCAGCGTCACGATCCTTTCGAAATACGACGAACAATTTGGAGTTGAAAAATTCTTCATCATAGAAATTAGCATTCAGCCATGTTTCAACAAAAATAATTGTTGTTCGCTAATGCACCGCTAATCAGCATCTAATACAAGAGTGCGTGCATAAAAAATGTAGTTTTCGCACCGTCGATACCCACAAACACTCATCACACTTGCTGTAAATGCTTCGCTACAAAAACAACCATACGCATCGTTCGACTCCACGCAATTCCTCCATCCCTTTCCACCCGCTATTCGTAGTTGTAACATTTAAGCATAAGTAATTCGTTTTCTGAAATATTTGTACAGTCCATTTGAAGAGGTCGTGTTGTACACACCACATAATTTGAACAATAAAGTTTTTGGCATTCGATAGCCAGTAAAAACAATTACAGATTCACCATTCGTCTATGCGGTGACCCCGTCAACGTCAACCGACAACATTCGAATAAGGGTTATGCAGCGATACCAGTTATGTCATCGAGTTTCTGAGCTACGCGAAAATGTAATTCATCTCAATACCATGACACCTTCGCAATTGGAAACTAAACTAGCGCTCCTAGAGCATCATTTCAATACCTTCGAGCGCCTGCAATCAGAGTTTGAGTTTTAAGATTACTCTCAATTAGAATTCGATCATCGCATTGTCTTTGAAGAATCTTCTTGTGAAGTTAAAATCGCTATGATCAAGAGCCTATCTGCACTTCGAAGGAGCGATGGCCTCAGTAGTACCACATTTCCTGAGCCTATTTCTTCGTGATCGGCATCGTAGCCAGCGCGGCATAGCTTGCCTAAGCTACAGCTTACGAAATTCAGCGGCAAATGCACTGAGTGGCTTGACTTCTTTAATATGTTCAAGGTTGGACTTGAGGATACTGAAAAATTGTAATACCTGCGCTCTTGTTTAACTGACAGCGCTTTTCGCTTGATCCATTATCTATAAGTTACGCACGAAAATTTCCATCGCGCGATTGAATTGCTTGTTAACCGCTGACAATAAGCGGTACATATTTCAATCGCATCTGCAAGCAATATCTGATAACGGAGCTCTTAATCATCCAACCGTCCCATCACTTCGGGCAGTTATCGATTCCATTAACGCGCATCTTCGTGCTATGCAGTCGCTTGCATCGCTCGGTCAAATCGCGGACGGAATTTTACTCCATTTCATCGTGGCGAAATTAGATCATGAAACGCAGCTTAAGTGGGAGGAGGAAGTGTCATCGAAGTGAGACACCACGTCCACATCACTCCACTTCCATCGTGAGCAGAAATTCATCGGGGAAGGCCACGCAAGCCAAAATCCCCACCCGTCATCGAAGATAAGTTCAGCAATGGTCACCACATCCAGCTATAACAAATGTGCACTGTGCGATGAACCCACGATGCACAGCGCCTTTAAATGTGACAAATTCATAGCTTTAGACCCAATGCAGAGGTACGATCTTTCCAGGAAGAAGAACCTGTGCTTAAACTGCCTGGGAAAAAATTATATGTCAAGCAAAGGCCCATCAAACAATCGGCCATGACACGTGCGCTGCTTGACTCGGTATCTTCATTAAAATTCGTTTCCGAGCGCATCGCCAACATGCTGAAAGTTTCTCGCCATAAAATCGGCTTGGAAATCAGTGGAATAGGAGCTGTGCGAACAAAGGCACTCTTCGTAGCTGTCGTGGGGCTCAATTCCATTCATTCCACGGTTTCTTCATTGTTAGAAGCAGTAATCATGCCCTCGATTTCATCATCGCAACCAAGAACGAACATCGATATTACTCGCTGGGATATACCCAAATAAAAAAACTTAGCTGATAATCGCTTTAACATCCCTTGTGCTATTGACGTGCTTCTGGGAGCAAGCGTCTTCTTCGATATACTCTCTGTGGGCCAAATTAAGTTGCACAAAACTTTACCCATACTGCAAAAGACCCAGTTGGACTGGATCGTATCTGGAGTTCTCAATTCGCATTCCCCACTTTCGTCTTCATCGCTGTTAGCATCGCCGTCATCGTCGTATACCGAGCCACCATCACTCACGAATTCAATGCTGGAGGCACTCTTGAAACAATTCTGGGAAATAGAGGACAACGGATTTAAACTTTCATCGAGGGGCATTGATACGGAGCATGAGTGTGAAAAACATTTTTGCAAGCATACTACGCGCTGCTCGCTCACCAAGAAATTCGTTGTACGCCTTCCCTTCAGTGAAAGTCCTGCAGGTCTTGGCAATTCGCTAGAAGTTGCTCGTCGAAGATTTTTCGCATAAGAAAAAAGGTTGCAAAACAATCATTTGACTCTAACTGCAGCGCAATCATCCCAGACGTACCCAGCACAGTCATTGAAGAAATCATCAAAGTCGATGACATGATTTTTATAAAGGCTCTTGGATTGAAGTGGTCACACACAAGCGATCATTTCCTCTTCGCATATATCTCTTCGCAGCTAACATCACCAAAGGCGACCAAACCCACCATATTAGCACAAGTGGCAAGTTTTTTCGACCCCTTGGTTATACCTAACCCTCTCGTCGTCAAATGTAAAATTTTGATGCAACGCCTCTGGAAATTGCGCTTAGCGTGGGATGAGAGTGTGACGCTCTCCATTCAAACAGAATGGGAAAACATATGCCACGAACTTACTTTTGTCAACCGCATTAAGGTTACACGGTATGTATGCTTTAATACTAATACTAACCTACACGCCTTTGCAGATGCAAGCGGTAAAGAATACTGTCTGTTGTTTTTCTCTAAATACAATGCACATCATTGTTTATTTATTTATTTCATAAGTCAATGAACAAAGTTCTTACTGACTACTTAGAGCTACAACTTAACGATAACAGAAAATAAATTAACAATAACAAATTTTACAAGGCAGAATATAATAATGAGAGAAACTCAACTTTACATAAAGAAAAATCGAGGAAGACAGAATTCGAGATCTCGTTGAATTTGCAAAGTGCACGCGACAAAGGGGCATTTCTTGCATAATTGGTTTTGAGTTTACCCGGATAGAATAGATTGAAATTACGTAAAGTCCTAAATGGCACAAGGAAATTAATACTTTGGAGCAAAGACGGACAATCAACAGTGCCATTAATTATACCATACACAAAAGAAAGTGAAAGAACTGTCCTTCTCTTCTCGAGCGATTTAAGGCTTATAAGAAGCAAACGCGAATTGTAAGAAGGTAAGGGATCCGAAAATTTCAAACAACGTAGAGCAAATTTTAAAAAACCTTTTGCACACGTTCAAGTCTATCTACCAAAAACTGTGAATAAGGTCTCCAAATAAACGCTGCATATTCCAGTCGAGATCTAAAATAAGACGAAAAAAAAAGTTTTAGAGTATATGGGTCAGTAAAGTTTGTACTATGCCGGCGTACAAAGCCTAAAACTGAGTAAGCATTAGATATAATAAAATTGATGTGATTATTAAAAGATAAGTTGGAATCAAATATAACTCCAAGATCTTTGATTTCATCAACAGTCTTGAGTATTGTATTCGAAATAGAGTAAGATGTGTGCCTGATGTATCGAGCTTTAGCAAGAGTCATATGAAAACATTTTTTTATATTAAGAGAGAGATGGGACTCTTGACACCAAAGAGATAAATTGCCCAAATCAGCTTGGAGGTTTGTCACATCGGTTGCACTATTTACTACTGAAAATATTTTCAAGTCATCTGCATATAACAGATATCTGCTAAATGAAAAACACACGCCAATATCATTGATGAATAAAACGAAGAGCAACGGCCCTAAGATATTTCCTTGTGGTACACCTGACGTGGCAATGAAAGGTTCAGAGGAAACACCATCGACTGTTACGACGCAATGTCTATTGCTTAGGTACGATTTCAACCAGCACAGGAACACAGAATGAAAACCTAAGCTAGCAAGTTTAAACAATAAAGTATTGTGTGGAACTTTATCGAATGCTTTAGAAAGATCAGTATAAATGCAATCAACTTGGGATCCCAGTGAAAAAGAATTTATGCAATGAACTCTGAACTCTGCTAGATTAGTAACCGTGGAACGACCAGGAACAAAACCATGCTGTTTAGGTGAAATTAAACTCTTAGTCGCAAAATACATCTTCTTTTTTACTATACTCTCAAATAGCTTGGAGACAGATGAAAGCTTAGAAATAGGACTATAGTTATAGACATCATTCTTTTTGCCAGCTTTAAAAGTTGGGTTAATGGTTGTCAATTTCCAATCGTCTAGAAAAGTACCTGTACATAGAGGTTTATTAAATAACAGTTTAACAGGGCTAATAACCGCTGGACAGTTTTTCAAAAGAAGAACAGAGAAACCATCAATATCAGTTTGACTCGAAGGCTTAAGACTTAAAATTCCTTCTGATACATCGTCCAAAGTGAGATTCAAATTACCAAAGTTAATTGAAGAGGAAAAATTTAATGAACTATTGTTGTTGGGCTCAACAGACAAAACTTGGTCCAGAACGAAATTAGATTTAAAAAACTTAGCAAACAGATTAGCTACCTCACTCGGTGTACTTACAAAATCATCCCCTAAGCGACAGCGGATAGTACCTCAGAACAAGACTTTTTTGACTTAATATAATGCCAAAAACTCTTTTGATTTAACTTGATATTCGATTCAATTCTAAATATATAGTTTTTATAAAGAAATTTTTATAAACAGTTGAAGCGTTTTTGATAGTATTGATGTTTTGAAAAATAACATTAGTTTTCTTAAACTTCTTATAAAATTGATTTCTTTTATTTTTAAGCGATTTAAATTCCCTTGTGTACCAAGGGAGCTTATACTGCTTATTTTTAAATACTGGGATATTATTATGAAAAACTTCCAGAACATGATATTTAAAAATAGAATAACAATCCGCAACATTTCCATTCAAAAATAAATCTTCCCAATTAAAATCGTCATTATTTTTCGAAAAATCAGAAGCTGAAAAATTTAAAGTAAGCCTCTTAAGCTTAGAAGTTGTGAATTCATAAAACTCAACTTCAACACTTAAAGGGACATGGTGCTTGTCTGGAGTTGAAATCGGCAAAATACACTGGGAAATAGTTACACTGATATTGTCACTAACAAATACAAGATCTAAAATTCTGCCAAGTAAGTTTACAAAGCTATTAATTTTGAGTAGACTTAAACTTAACATATTATCAACAACATAAGATGCAATTGTTGTTGAGACATTAGTTGCAATCAGATTAGAATTTGAAAAATTATTTGACCAGGTAATTTCATGAATATTAAAGTCACCAAAAACGCAAACTTGATTATCGGCAATCTTGTTATGGACTAAGGAAACAATATTATCTGTATGCGCTTTATAAAGTTCAAAATTACTGCAAGGTGGAATATAAGAAACAATTAGGAATAAAGAATTAAGTCCATTTGAACCTCGAACGCAAACGAACAATTGATCCAAAATGGGGTCATCGTTCTGAAGCGTAGTTAGAAATGCTCGAAGATTACGACGAACGGCAATTAGTACACCTCCACCTAAAGAACAGCTGGTTCTTTCAGCGTCACGATTCTTTCGAAATACGACGAACAATTTGGACGGACGGAATTTTACCACATTTCATCGTGGGAGGAGGAAGTGTCATCGAAGTGAGACACCACGTCCACATCACTCCAACTTCCATCGTGAGCAGAAATTCATCGGGGAAGGCCACGCAAGCCAAAATCCCCACCCGTCATCGAAGATAAGTTCAGCAATGGTCACCACATCCAGCTATAACAAATGTGCACTGTGCGATGAACCCACGATGCACAGCGCCTTTTAATGTGACAAATTCATAGCTTTAGACCCAATGCAGAGGTACGATCTTTCCAGGAAGAAGAACCTGTGCTTAAACTGCCTTGGAAAAAATTATATGTCAAGCAAAGGCCCATCAAACAATCGGAAATGACACGTGCGCTGCTTGACTCGGTATCTTAATTAAAATTCGTTTCCGAGCGCATCGCCAACATGCTGAAAGTTTCTCGCCATAAAATCGGCTTGGAAATCAGTGGAATAGGAGCTGTGCGAACAAAGGCACTCTTCGTAGCTGTCGTGGGGCTCAATTCCATTCATTCCACGGTTTCTTCGTTGTTAGAAGCAGTAATCATGCCCTCGATTTCATCATCGCAACCAAGAACGAACATCGATATTACTCCCTGGGATATACCCAAATAAAAAAACTTAGCTGATAATCGCTTTAACATCCCTTGTGCTATTGACGTGCTTCTGGGAGCAAGCGTCTTCTTCGATATACTCTCTGTGGGCCAAATTAAGTTGCACAAAACTTTACCCATACTGCAAAAGACCCAGTTGGACTGGATCGTATCTGGAGTTCTCAATTCGCATTCCCCACTTTCGTCTTCATCGCTGTTAGCATCGCCGTCATCGTCGTATACCGAGCCACCATCACTCACGAATTCAATGCTGGAGGCACTCTTGAAACAATTCTGGGAAATAGAGGACAAC
This sequence comes from Philophylla caesio, assembly GCA_963971545.1. Classification (NCBI taxonomy): domain Eukaryota; kingdom Metazoa; phylum Arthropoda; class Insecta; order Diptera; family Tephritidae; genus Philophylla; species Philophylla caesio. The sequence continues at coordinate 131,900,122 of OZ020604.1, forward strand.
GGATTTAAACTTTCATCGAGGGGCATTGATACGGAGCATGAGTGTGAAAAACATTTTTGCAAGCATACTACGCGCTGCTCGCTCACCAAGAAATTCGTTGTACGCCTTCCCTTCAGTGAAAGTCCTGCAGGTCTTGGCAATTCGCTAGAAGTTGCTCGTCGAAGATTTTTCGCATTAGAAAAAAGGTTGCAAAACAATCATTCGACTCTAACTGCAGCGCAATCATCCCAGACGTACCCAGCACAGACATTGAAGAAATCATCAAAGTCGATGACATGATTTTTATAAAGGCTCTTGGATTGAAGTGGTCACACACAAGCGATCATTTCCTCTTCGCATATATCTCTTCGCAGCTAACATCACCAAAGGCGACCAAACCCACCATATTAGCACAAGTGGCAAGTTTCTTCGACCCCTTGGTTATACCTAACCCTCTCGTCGTCAAATGTAAAATTTTGATGCAACGCCTCTGGAAATTGCGCTTAGCGTGGGATGAGAGTGTGACGCTCTCCATTCAAACAGAATGGGAAAACATATGCCACGAACTTACTTTTGTCAACCGCATTAAGGTTACACGGTATGTATGCTTTAATACTAATACTAACCTACACGCCTTTGCAGATGCAAGCGGTAAAGAATACTGTCTGTTGTTTTTCTCTAAATACAATGCACATCATTGTTTATTTATTTATTTCATAAGTCAAGGAACAAAGTTCTTACTGACTACTTAGAGCTACAACTTAACGATAACAGAAAATAAATTAACAATAACAAATTTTACAAGGCAGAATATAATAATGAGAGAAACTCAACTTTACATAAAGAAAAATCGAGGAAGACAGAATTCGAGATCTCGTTGAATTTGCAAAGTGCACGCGACAAAGGGGCATTTCTTGCATAATTGGTTTTGAGTTTACCCTAATAGAATAGATTGAAATTACGTAAAGTCCTAAATGGCACAAGGAAATTAATACTTTGGAGCAAAGACGGACAATCAACAGTGCCATTAATTATACCATACACAAAAGAAAGTGAAAGAACTGTCCTTCTCTTCTCGAGCGATTTAAGGCTTATAAGAAGCAAACGCGAACTGTAAGAAGGTAAGGGATCCGAAAATTTCAAACAACGTAGAGCAAATTTTAAAAAACCTTTTGCACACGTTCAAGTCTATCTACCAAAAACTGTGAATAAGGTCTCCAAATAAACGCTGCATATTCCAGTCGAGATCTAAAATAAGACGAAAAAAATAGTTTTAGAGTATATGGGTCAGTAAAATTTGTACTGTGCCCGCGGTCAAAGCCTAAAACTGAGTAAGCATTAGATATAATAAAATTGATGTGATTATTAAAAGAGAAGTTGGAATCAAATATAACTCCAAGATCTTTGATTTCATCAACAGTCTTGAGTATTGTATTCGAAATAGAGTAAGATGTGTGCCTGATGTATCGAGCTTTAGCAAGAGTCATATGAAAACATTTTTTAATATTAAGAGAGAGATGGGACTGTTGACACCAAAGAGATAAATTAACCAAATCAGCTTGGAGGTTTGTCACATCGGTTGCACTATTTACTACTGAAAATATTTTCAAGTCATCTGCATATAACAGATATCTGCTAAATGAAAAACACACGCCAATATCATTGATGAATAAAACGAAGAGCAACGGCCCTAAGATATTTCCTTGTGGTACACCTGACGTGGCAATGAAAGGTTCAGAGGAAACACCATCGACTGTTACGACGCAATGTCTATTGCTTAGGTACGATTTCAACCAGCACAGGAACACAGAATGAAAACCTAAGCTAGCAAGTTTAAACAATAAAGTATTGTGTGGAACTTTATCGAATGCTTTAGAAAGATCAGTATAAATGCAATCAACTTGGGATCCCAGTGAAAAAGAATTTATGCAATGAACTCTGCTAGATTAGTAACCGTGGAACGACCAGGAACAAAACCATGCTGTTTAGGTGAAATTAAACTCTTAGTCGCAAAATACATCTTCTTTTTTACTATACTCTCAAATAGTTTGGAGACAGATGAAAGCTTAGAAATAGGACGATAGTTATAGACATCATTCTTTTTGCCAGCTTTAAAAGTTGGGTTAATGGTTGTCAATTTCCAATCGTCTAGAAAAGTACCTGTACATAGAGGTTTATTAAATAACAGTTTAACAGGGCTAATAACCGCTGGACAGTTTTTCAAAAGAAGAACAGAGAAACCATCAATATTAATTTGACTCGAAGGCTTAAGACTTAAAATTCCTTCTGATACATCGTCCAAAGTGAGATTCAAATTACCAAAGTTAATTGAAGAGGAAAAATTTAATGAACTATTGTTGTTGGGCTCAACAGACAAAACTTGGTCCAGAACGAAATTAGATTTTAAAAAAACTTAGCAAATAGATTAGCTACCTCACTCGGTGTACTTACAAAATCATCCCCTAAGCAGACAGCGGATAGTACCTCAGAACAAGACTTTTTTGACTTAATATAATGCCAAAAACTCTTTTGATTTAACTTGATATTCGATTCAATTCTAAATATATAGTTTTTATAAAGAAATTTTTATAAACAGTTGAAGCGTTTTTGATAGTATTGATGTTTTGAAAAATAACATTAGTTTTCTTAAACTTCTTATAAAATTGATTTCTTTTATTTTTTAGCGATTTAAATTCCCTTGTGTACCAAGGGAGCTTATACTGCTTATTTTTAAATACTGGGATATTATTATGAAAAACTTCCAGAACATGATATTTAAAAATAGAATAACAATCCGCAACATTTCCATTCAAAAATAAATCTTCCCAATTAAAATCGTCATTATTTTTTGAAAAAATCAGAAGCTGAAAAATTGAAAGTAAGCCTCTTAAGCTTAGAAGTTGTGAATTCATAAAACTCAACTTCAACACTTAAAGGGACATGGTGCTTGTCTGGAGTTGAAATCGGCAAAATACACTGGGAAATAGTTACACTGATATTGTCACTAACAAATACAAGATCTAGAATTCTGCCAAGTAAGTTTACAAAGCTATTAATTTGGACTAGACTTAAACTTAACATATTATCAACAACATAAGATGCAATTGTTGTTGAGACATTAGTTGCAATCAGATTAGAATTTGAAAAATTATTTGACCAGGTAATTTCAGGAATATTAAAGTCACCAAAAACGCAAACTTGATTATCGGCAATCTTGTTATGGACTAAGGAAACAATATTATCTGTATGCGCTTTATAAAGTTCAAAATTACTGCAAGGTGGAATATAAGAAACAATTAGGAATAAAGAATTAAGTCCATTTGAACCTCGAACGCAAACGAACAATTGATCCAAAATGGGGTCATCGTTCTGAAGCGTAGTTAGAAATGCTCGAAGATTACGACGAACGGCAATTAGTACACCTCCACCTAAAGAACATCTGGTTCTTTCAGCGTCACGATCCTTTCGAAATACGACGAACAATTTGGAGTTGAAAAATTCTTCATCATAGAAATTAGCATTCAGCCATGTTTCAACAAAAATAATTGTTGTTCGCTAATGCACCGCTAATCAGCATCTAATACAAGAGTGCGTGCATAAAAAATGTAGTTTTCGCACCGTCGCTACCCACAAACACTCATCACACTTGCTGTAAATGCTTCGCTACAAAAACAACCATACGCATCGTTCGACTCCACGCAATTCCTCCATCCCTTTCCACCCGCTATTCGTAGTTGTAACATTTAAGCATAAGTAATTCGTTTTCTGAAATATTTGTACAGTCCATTTGAAGAGGTCGTGTTGTACACACCACATAATTTGAACAATAAAGTTTTTGGCATTCGATAGCCAGTAAAAACAATTACAGATTCACCACGCGTCCATGCGGTGACCCCGTCAACGTCAACCGACAACATTCGAATAAGGGTTATGCAGCGAGACCAGTTATGTCATCGAGTTTCTGAGCTACGCGAAAATGTAATTCATCTCAATGCCATGACACCTTCGCAATTGGAAACTAAACTAGCGCTCCTAGAGCATCATTTCAATACCTTCGAGCGCCTGCAATCAGAGTTTGAGTTTTAAGATAACTCTCAATTAGAATTCGATCATCGCATTGTCTTTGAAGAATCTTTTTGTGAAGTTAAAATCGCTATGATCAAGCGCCTATCTGCACTTCGAAGGAGCGATGGCCTCAGTAGTACCACATTTCCTGAGCCTATTTCTTCGTGATCGGCATCGTCGCCAGCGCGGCATAGCTTGCCTAAGCTACAGCTTACGAAATTCAGCGGCAAATGCACTGAGTGGCTTGACTTCTTTAATATGTTCAAGGTTGGACTTGAGGATACTGAAAAATTGCAATACCTGCGCTCTTGTTTAACTGACAGCGCTTTTCGCTTGATCCATTATCTATAAGTTACGCACGAAAATTTCCATCGCGCGATTGAATTGCTTGTTAACCGCTGACAATAAGCGGTACATATTTCAATCGCATCTGCAAGCAATATTTGATAACGGAGCTCTTAATCATCCAACCGTCGCATCACTTCGGGCAGTTATCGATTCCATTAACGCACATCTTCTTGCTATGCAGTCGCTTGCATCGCTCGGTCAAATTGCGGACGGAATTTTACTCCATTTCATCGTGGCGAAATTAGATCATGAAACGCAGCTTAAGTGGGAGGAGGAAGTGTCATCGAAGTGAGACACCACGTCCACATCACTCCAACTTCCATCGTGAGCAGAAATTCATCGGGGAAGGCCACGCAAGCCAAAATCCCCACCCGTCATCGAAGATAAGTTCAGCAATGGTCACCACATCCAGCTATAACAAATGTGCACTGTGCGATGAACCCACGATGCACAGCGCCTTTTAATGTGACAAATTCATAGCTTTAGACCCAATGCAGAGGTACGATCTTTCCAGGAAGAAGAACCTGTGCTTAAACTGCCTTGGAAAAAATTATATGTCAAGCAAAGGCCCATCAAACAATCGGAAATGACACGTGCGCTGCTTGACTCGGTATCTTAATTAAAATTCGTTTCCGAGCGCATCGCCAACATGCTGAAAGTTTCTCGCCATAAAATCGGCTTGGAAATCAGTGGAATAGGAGCTGTGCGAACAAAGGCACTCTTCGTAGCTGTCGTGGGGCTCAATTCCATTCATTCCACGGTTTCTTCGTTGTTAGAAGCAGTAATCATGCCCTCGATTTCATCATCGCAACCAAGAACGAACATCGATATTACTCCCTGGGATATACCCAAATAAAAAAACTTAGCTGATAATCGCTTTAACATCCCTTGTGCTATTGACGTGCTTCTGGGAGCAAGCGTCTTCTTCGATATACTCTCTGTGGGCCAAATTAAGTTGCACAAAACTTTACCCATACTGCAAAAGACCCAGTTGGACTGGATCGTATCTGGAGTTCTCAATTCGCATTCCCCACTTTCGTCTTCATCGCTGTTAGCATCGCCGTCATCGTCGTATACCGAGCCACCATCACTCACGAATTCAATGCTGGAGGCACTCTTGAAACAATTCTGGGAAATAGAGGACAACGGATTTAAACTTTCATCGAGGGGCATTGATACGGAGCATGAGTGTGAAAAACATTTTTGCAAGCATACTACGCGCTGCTCGCTCACCAAGAAATTCGTTGTACGCCTTCCCTTCAGTGAAAGTCCTGCAGGTCTTGGCAATTCGCTAGAAGTTGCTCGTCGAAGATTTTTCGCATTAGAAAAAAGGTTGCAAAACAATCATTCGACTCTAACTGCAGCGCAATCATCCCAGACGTACCCAGCACAGACATTGAAGAAATCATCAAAGTCGATGACATGATTTTTATAAAGGCTCTTGGATTGAAGTGGTCACACACAAGCGATCATTTCCTCTTCGCATATATCTCTTCGCAGCTAACATCACCAAAGGCGACCAAACCCACCATATTAGCACAAGTGGCAAGTTTCTTCGACCCCTTGGTTATACCTAACCCTCTCGTCGTCAAATGTAAAATTTTGATGCAACGCCTCTGGAAATTGCGCTTAGCGTGGGATGAGAGTGTGACGCTCTCCATTCAAACAGAATGGGAAAACATATGCCACGAACTTACTTTTGTCAACCGCATTAAGGTTACACGGTATGTATGCTTTAATACTAATACTAACCTACACGCCTTTGCAGATGCAAGCGGTAAAGAATACTGTCTGTTGTTTTTCTCTAAATACAATGCACATCATTGTTTATTTATTTATTTCATAAGTCAAGGAACAAAGTTCTTACTGACTACTTAGAGCTACAACTTAACGATAACAGAAAATAAATTAACAATAACAAATTTTACAAGGCAGAATATAATAATGAGAGAAACTCAACTTTACATAAAGAAAAATCGAGGAAGACAGAATTCGAGATCTCGTTGAATTTGCAAAGTGCACGCGACAAAGGGGCATTTCTTGCATAATTGGTTTTGAGTTTACCCTAATAGAATAGATTGAAATTACGTAAAGTCCTAAATGGCACAAGGAAATTAATACTTTGGAGCAAAGACGGACAATCAACAGTGCCATTAATTATACCATACACAAAAGAAAGTGAAAGAACTGTCCTTCTCTTCTCGAGCGATTTAAGGCTTATAAGAAGCAAACGCGAACTGTAAGAAGGTAAGGGATCCGAAAATTTCAAACAACGTAGAGCAAATTTTAAAAAACCTTTTGCACACGTTCAAGTCTATCTACCAAAAACTGTGAATAAGGTCTCCAAATAAACGCTGCATATTCCAGTCGAGATCTAAAATAAGACGAAAAAAATAGTTTTAGAGTATATGGGTCAGTAAAATTTGTACTGTGCCCGCGGTCAAAGCCTAAAACTGAGTAAGCATTAGATATAATAAAATTGATGTGATTATTAAAAGAGAAGTTGGAATCAAATATAACTCCAAGATCTTTGATTTCATCAACAGTCTTGAGTATTGTATTCGAAATAGAGTAAGATGTGTGCCTGATGTATCGAGCTTTAGCAAGAGTCATATGAAAACATTTTTTAATATTAAGAGAGAGATGGGACTGTTGACACCAAAGAGATAAATTAACCAAATCAGCTTGGAGGTTTGTCACATCGGTTGCACTATTTACTACTGAAAATATTTTCAAGTCATCTGCATATAACAGATATCTGCTAAATGAAAAACACACGCCAATATCATTGATGAATAAAACGAAGAGCAACGGCCCTAAGATATTTCCTTGTGGTACACCTGACGTGGCAATGAAAGGTTCAGAGGAAACACCATCGACTGTTACGACGCAATGTCTATTGCTTAGGTACGATTTCAACCAGCACAGGAACACAGAATGAAAACCTAAGCTAGCAAGTTTAAACAATAAAGTATTGTGTGGAACTTTATCGAATGCTTTAGAAAGATCAGTATAAATGCAATCAACTTGGGATCCCAGTGAAAAAGAATTTATGCAATGAACTCTGCTAGATTAGTAACCGTGGAACGACCAGGAACAAAACCATGCTGTTTAGGTGAAATTAAACTCTTAGTCGCAAAATACATCTTCTTTTTTACTATACTCTCAAATAGTTTGGAGACAGATGAAAGCTTAGAAATAGGACGATAGTTATAGACATCATTCTTTTTGCCAGCTTTAAAAGTTGGGTTAATGGTTGTCAATTTCCAATCGTCTAGAAAAGTACCTGTACATAGAGGTTTATTAAATAACAGTTTAACAGGGCTAATAACCGCTGGACAGTTTTTCAAAAGAAGAACAGAGAAACCATCAATATTAATTTGACTCGAAGGCTTAAGACTTAAAATTCCTTCTGATACATCGTCCAAAGTGAGATTCAAATTACCAAAGTTAATTGAAGAGGAAAAATTTAATGAACTATTGTTGTTGGGCTCAACAGACAAAACTTGGTCCAGAACGAAATTAGATTTTAAAAAAACTTAGCAAATAGATTAGCTACCTCACTCGGTGTACTTACAAAATCATCCCCTAAGCAGACAGCGGATAGTACCTCAGAACAAGACTTTTTTGACTTAATATAATGCCAAAAACTCTTTTGATTTAACTTGATATTCGATTCAATTCTAAATATATAGTTTTTATAAAGAAATTTTTATAAACAGTTGAAGCGTTTTTGATAGTATTGATGTTTTGAAAAATAACATTAGTTTTCTTAAACTTCTTATAAAATTGATTTCTTTTATTTTTTAGCGATTTAAATTCCCTTGTGTACCAAGGGAGCTTATACTGCTTATTTTTAAATACTGGGATATTATTATGAAAAACTTCCAGAACATGATATTTAAAAATAGAATAACAATCCGCAACATTTCCATTCAAAAATAAATCTTCCCAATTAAAATCGTCATTATTTTTTGAAAAAATCAGAAGCTGAAAAATTGAAAGTAAGCCTCTTAAGCTTAGAAGTTGTGAATTCATAAAACTCAACTTCAACACTTAAAGGGACATGGTGCTTGTCTGGAGTTGAAATCGGCAAAATACACTGGGAAATAGTTACACTGATATTGTCACTAACAAATACAAGATCTAGAATTCTGCCAAGTAAGTTTACAAAGCTATTAATTTGGACTAGACTTAAACTTAACATATTATCAACAACATAAGATGCAATTGTTGTTGAGACATTAGTTGCAATCAGATTAGAATTTGAAAAATTATTTGACCAGGTAATTTCAGGAATATTAAAGTCACCAAAAACGCAAACTTGATTATCGGCAATCTTGTTATGGACTAAGGAAACAATATTATCTGTATGCGCTTTATAAAGTTCAAAATTACTGCAAGGTGGAATATAAGAAACAATTAGGAATAAAGAATTAAGTCCATTTGAACCTCGAACGCAAACGAACAATTGATCCAAAATGGGGTCATCGTTCTGAAGCGTAGTTAGAAATGCTCGAAGATTACGACGAACGGCAATTAGTACACCTCCACCTAAAGAACATCTGGTTCTTTCAGCGTCACGATCCTTTCGAAATACGACGAACAATTTGGAGTTGAAAAATTCTTCATCATAGAAATTAGCATTCAGCCATGTTTCAACAAAAATAATTGTTGTTCGCTAATGCACCGCTAATCAGCATCTAATACAAGAGTGCGTGCATAAAAAATGTAGTTTTCGCACCGTCGCTACCCACAAACACTCATCACACTTGCTGTAAATGCTTCGCTACAAAAACAACCATACGCATCGTTCGACTCCACGCAATTCCTCCATCCCTTTCCACCCGCTATTCGTAGTTGTAACATTTAAGCATAAGTAATTCGTTTTCTGAAATATTTGTACAGTCCATTTGAAGAGGTCGTGTTGTACACACCACATAATTTGAACAATAAAGTTTTTGGCATTCGATAGCCAGTAAAAACAATTACAGATTCACCACGCGTCCATGCGGTGACCCCGTCAACGTCAACCGACAACATTCGAATAAGGGTTATGCAGCGAGACCAGTTATGTCATCGAGTTTCTGAGCTACGCGAAAATGTAATTCATCTCAATACCATGACACCTTCGCAATTGGAAACTAAACTAGCGCTCCTAGAGCATCATTTCAATACCTTCGAGCGCCTGCAATCAGAGTTTGAGTTTTAAGATTACTCTCAATTAGAATTCGATCATCGCATTGTCTTTGAAGAATCTTTTTGTGAAGTTAAAATCGCTATGATCAAGCGCCTATCTGCACTTCGAAGGAGCGATGGCCTCAGTAGTACTTCATTTCCTGAGCCTATTTCTTCGTGATCGGCATCGTCGCCAGCGCGGCATAGCTTGCCTAAGCTACAGCTTACGAAATTCAGCGGCAAATGCACTGAGTGGCTTGACTTCTTTAATATGTTCAAGGTTGGACTTGAGGATACTGAAAAATTGCAATACCTGCGCTCTTGTTTAACTGACAGCGCTTTTCGCTTCATCCATTATCTATAAGTTACGCACGAAAATTTCCATCGCGCGATTGAATTGCTTGTTAACCGCTGACAATAAGCGGTACATATTTCAATCGCATCTGCAAGCAATATTTGATAACGGAGCTCTTAATCATCCAACCGTGGCATCACTTCGGGCAGTTATCGATTCCATTAACGCGCATCTTCGTGCTATGCAGTCGCTTGCATCGCTCGGTCAAATCGCGGACGGAATTTTACTCCATTCCATCGTGGCGAAATAAGATCATGAAACGCAGCTCAAGTGGGAGGAGGAAGTGTCATAGAAGTGAGACACCACGTCCACATCACTACAACTTCCATCGTGAGCAGAAATTCATCGGGGAAGGCCACGCAAGCCAAACTCCCCACCCGTCATCGAAGATAAGTTCAGCAATGGTCACCACATCCAGCTATAACAAATGTGCACTGTGCGATGAACCCACGATGCACAGCGCCTTTAAATGTGACAAAATCATAGCTTTAGACCCAATGCAGAGGTACGATCTTTCCAGGAAGAAGAACCTGTGCTTAAACTGCCTGGGAAAAAATTATATGTCAAGCAAAGGCCCATCAAACAATCGGCCATGACACGTGCGCTGCTTGACTCGGTATCTTCATTAAAATTTGTTTCCGAGCGCATCGCCAACTGGCTGAACGTTTCTCGCCATAAAATCGGCTTGGAAATCAGTGGAATAGGAGCTGTGCGAACAAAGGCACTCTTCGTAGCTGTCGTGGGGCTCAATTCCATTCATTCCACGGTTTCTTCGTTGTTAGAAGCAGTAATCATGCCCTCGATTTCATCATCGCAACCAAGAACGAACATCGATATTACTCGCTGGGATATACCCAAATAAAAAAACTTAGCTGATAATCGCTTTAACATCCCTTGTGCTATTGACGTGCTTCTGGGAGCAAGCGTCTTCTTCGATATACTCTCTGTGAGCCAAATTAAGTTGCACAAAACTTTACCCATACTGCAAAATACCCAGTTGGACTGGATCGTATCTGGAGTTCTCAATTCGCATTCCCCACTTTCGTCTTCATCGCTGTTAGCATCGCCGTCATCGTCGTATACCGAGCCACCATCACTCACGAATTCAATGCTGGAGGCACTCTTGGAACAATTCTGGGAAATAGAGGACAACGGATTTAAACTTTCATCGAGGGGCATTGATACGGAGCATGAGTGTGAAAAACATTTTTGCAAGCATACTACGCGCTGCTCGCTCACCAAGAAATTCGTTGTACGCCTTCCCTTCAGTGAAAGTCCTGCAGGTCTTGGCAATTCGCTAGAAGTTGCTCGTCGAAGATTTTTCGCGTTAGAAAAAAAGTTGCAAAACAATCATTCGACTCTAACTGCAGCGCAATCATCCCAGACGTACCCAGCACAGACATTGAAGAAATCATCAAAGTCGATGACATGATTTTTATAAAGGCTCTTGGATTGAAGTGGTCACACACAAGCGATCATTTCCTCTTCGCATATATCTCTTCGCAGCTAACATCACCAAAGACGACCAAACACACCATATTAGCACAAGTGGCAAGTTTCTTCGACCCCTTGGTTATACTTAACCCTCTCGTCGTCAAATGTAAAATGTTGATGCAACGCCTCTGGAAATTGCGCTTAGCGTGGGATGAGAGTGTGACGCTCTCCATTCAAACAGAATGGGAAAACATATGCCACGAACTTACTTTTGTTAACCGCATTAAGGTTACACGGTATGTATGCTTTAATACTAATACTAACCTACACGCCTTTGCAGATGCAAGCGGTAAAGAATACTGTCTGTTGTTTTTCTCTAAATACAATGCACATCATTGTTTATTTATTTATTTCATAAGTCAATGAACAAAGTTCTTACTGACTACTTAGAGCTACAACTTAACGATAACAGAAAATAAATTAACAATAACAAATTTTACAAGGCAGAATATAATATTGAGAGAAACTCAACTTTACATAAAGAAAAATCGAGGAAGACAGAATTCGAGATCTCGTTGAATTCGCAAAGTGCACGCGACAAAGGGGCATTTCTTGCATAATTGGTTTTGAGTTTATCCGGATAGAATGGATTGAAATTACGTAAAGTCCTAAATGGCACAAGGAAATTAATACTTTGGAGCAAAGACGGACAATCAACAGTGCCATTAATTATACCATACACAAAAGAAAGTGAAAGAACTGTCCTTCTCTTCTCGAGCGATTTAAGGCTTATAAGAAGCAAACGCGAATTGTAAGAAGGTAAGAGATCCGAAAATTTCAAACAACGTAGAGCAAATTTTAAAAAAACCTTTTGCACACGTTCAAGTCTATCTACCAAAAACTGTGAATAAGGTCTCCAAATAAACGCTGCATATTCCAGTCGAGATCTAAAATAAGACGAAAAAAATAGTTTTAGAGTATATGGGTCAGTAAAATTTGTACTGTGCCCGCGGTCAAAGCCTAAAACTGAGTAAGCATTAGATATAATAAAATTGATGTGATTATTAAAAGAGAAGTTGGAATCAAATATAACTCCAAGATCTTTGATTTCATCAACAGTCTTGAGTATTGTATTCGAAATAGAGTAAGATGTGTGCCTGATGTATCGAGCTTTAGCAAGAGTCATATGAAAACATTTTTTAATATTAAGAGAGAGATGGGACTGTTGACACCAAAGAGATAAATTAACCAAATCAGCTTGGAGGTTTGTCACATCGGTTGCACTATTTACTACTGAAAATATTTTCAAGTCATCTGCATATAACAGATATCTGCTAAATGAAAAACACACGCCAATATCATTGATGAATAAAACGAAGAGCAACGGCCCTAAGATATTTCCTTGTGGTACACCTGACGTGGCAATGAAAGGTTCAGAGGAAACACCATCGACTGTGACGACGCAATGTCTATTGCTTAGGTACGATTTCAACCAGCACAGGAACACAGAATGAAAACCTAAGCTAGCAAGTTTAAACAATAAAGTATTGTGTGGAACTTTATCGAATGCTTTAAAAAGATCAGTATAAATGCAATCAACTTGGGATCCCAGTGAAAAAGAATTTATGCAATGAACTCTGAACTCTGCTAGATTAGTAACTGTGGAACGACCAGGAACAAAACCATGCTGTTTAGGTGAAATTAAACTCTTAGTCGCAAAATACATCTTCTTTTTTACTATACTCTCAAATAGCTTGGAGACAGATGAAAGCTTAGAAATAGGACTATAGTTATAGACATCATTCTTTTTGCCAGCTTTAAAAGTTGGGTTAATGGTTGTCAATTTCCAATCGTCTAGAAAAGTACCGGTACATAGAGGTTTATTAAATAACAGTTTAACAGGGCTAATAACCGCTGGACAGTTTTTCAAAAGAAGAACAGAGAAACCATCAATATCAGTTTGACTCGAAGGCTTAAGACTTAAAATTCCTTCTGATACATCGCCCAAAGTGAGATTCAAATTACCAAAGTTAATTGAAGAGGAAAAATTTAATGAACTATTGTTGTTGGGAAATCGGCAAAATACACTGGGAAATAGTTACACTGATATTGTCACTAACAAATACAAGATCTAGAATTCTGCCAAGTAAGTTTACAAAGCTATTAATTTGGACTAGACTTAAACTTAACATATTATCAACAACATAAGATGCAATTGTTGTTGAGACATTAGTTGCAATCAGATTAGAATTTGAAAAATTATTGGACCAGGTAATTTCAGGAATATTAAAGTCACCAAAAACGCAAACTTGATTATCGGCAATCTTGTTATGGACTAAGGAAACAATATTATCTGTATGCGCTTTATAAAGTTCAAAATTACTGCAAGGTGGAATATAAGAAACAATTAGGAATAAAGAATTAAGTCCATTTGAACCTCGAACGCAAACGAACAATTGATCCAAAATGGGGTCATCGTTCTGAAGCGTAGTTAGAAATGCTCGAAGATTACGACGAACGGCAATTAGTACACCTCCACCTAAAGAACAGCTGGTTCTTTCAGCGTCACGATCCTTTCGAAATACGACGAACAATTTGGAGTTGAAAAATTCTTCATCATAGAAATTAGCATTCAGCCATGTTTCAACAAAAATAATTGTTGTTCGCTAATGCACCGCTAATCAGCATCTAATACAAGAGTGCGTGCATAAAAAATGTAGTTTTCGCACCGTCGCTACCCACAAACACTCATCACACTTGCTGTAAATGCTTCGCTACAAAAACAACCATACGCATCGTTCGACTCCACGCAATTCCTCCATCCCTTTCCACCCGCTATTCGTAGTTGTAACATTTAAGCATAAGTAATTCGTTTTCTGAAATATTTGTACAGTCCATTTGAAGAGGTCGTGTTGTACACACCACATAATTTGAACAATAAAGTTTTTGGCTTTCGATAGCCAGTAAAAACAATTACAGATTCACCACGCGTCTATGCGGTGACCCCGTCAACGTCAACCGACAACATTCGAATAAGGGTTATGCAGCGAGACCAGTTATGTCATGGAGTTTCTGAGCTACGCGAAAATGTAATTCATCTCAATACCATGACACCTTCGCAATTGGAAACTAAACTAGCGCTCCTAGAGCATCATTTCAATACCTTCGAGCGCCTGCAATCAGAGTTTGAGTTTTAAGATTACTCTCAATTAGAATTCGATCATCGCATTGTCTTTGAAGAATCTTTTTGTGAAGTTAAAATCGCTATGATCAAGCGCCTATCTGCACTTCGAAGGAGCGATGGCCTCAGTAGTACCACATTTCCTGAGCCTATTTCTTCGTGATCGGCATCGTCGCCAGCGCGGCATAGCTTGCCTAAGCTACAGCTTACGAAATTCAGCGGCAAATGCACTGAGTGGCTTGACTTCTTTAATATGTTCAAGGTTGGACTTGAGGATACTGAAAAATTGCAATACCTGCGCTCTTGTTTAACTGACAGCGCTTTTCGCTTCATCCATTATCTATAAGTTACGCACGAAAATTTCCATCGCGCGATTGAATTGCTTGTTAACCGCTGACAATAAGCGGTACATATTTCAATCGCATCTGCAAGCAATATTTGATAACGGAGCTCTTAATCATCCAACCGTCGCATCACTTCGGGCAGTTATCGATTCCATTAACGCGCATCTTCGTGCTATGCAGTCGCTTGCATCGCTCGGTCAAATCGCGGACGGAATTTTACTCCATTTCATCGTGGCGAAATTAGATCATGAAACGCAGCTTAAGTGGGAGGAGGAAGTGTCATCGAAGTGAGACACCACGTCCACATCACTCCAACTTCCATCGTGAGCAGAAATTCATCGGGGAAGGCCACGCAAGCCAAAATCCCCACCCGTCATCGAAGATAAGTTCAGCAATGGTCACCACA
Source organism: Philophylla caesio (assembly GCA_963971545.1). Classification (NCBI taxonomy): domain Eukaryota; kingdom Metazoa; phylum Arthropoda; class Insecta; order Diptera; family Tephritidae; genus Philophylla; species Philophylla caesio. The sequence continues at coordinate 131,915,412 of OZ020604.1, forward strand.
TCCAGCTATAACAAATGTGCACTGTGCGATGAACCCACGATGCACAGCGCCTTTAAATGTGACAAATTCATAGCTTTAGACCCAATGCAGAGGTACGATCTTTCCAGGAAGAAGAACCTGTGCTTAAACTGCCTGGGAAAAAATTATATGTCAAGCAAAGGCCCATCAAACAATCGGCCATGACACGTGCGCTGCTTGACTCGGTATCTTCATTAAAGTTTGTTTCCGAGCGCATCGCCAACATGCTGAACGTTTCTCGCCATAAAATCGGCTTGGAAATCAGTGGAATAGGAGCTGTGCGAACAAAGGCACTCTTCGTAGCTGTCGTGGGGCTCAATTCCATTCATTCCACGGTTTCTTCGTTGTTAGAAGCAGTAATCATGCCCTCGATTTCATCATCGCAACCAAGAACGAACATCGATATTACTCGCTGGGATATACCCAAATAAAAAAACTTAGCTGATAATCGCTTTAACATCCCTTGTGCTATTGACGTGCTTCTGGGAGCAAGCGTCTTCTTCGATATACTCTCTGTGAGCCAAATTAAGTTGCACAAAACTTTACCCATACTGCAAAATACCCAGTTGGACTGGATCGTATCTGGAGTTCTCAATTCGCATTCCCCACTTTCGTCTTCATCGCTGTTAGCATCGCCGTCATCGTCGTATACCGAGCCACCATCACTCACGAATTCAATGCTGGAGGCACTCTTGGAACAATTCTGGGAAATAGAGGACAACGGATTTAAACTTTCATCGAGGGGCATTGATACGGAGCATGAGTGTGAAAAACATTTTTGCAAGCATACTACGCGCTGCTCGCTCACCAAGAAATTCGTTGTACGCCTTCCCTTCAGTGAAAGTCCTGCAGGTCTTGGCAATTCGCTAGAAGTTGCTCGTCGAAGATTTTTCGCATTAGAAAAAAGGTTGCAAAACAATCATTCGACTCTAACTGCAGCGCAATCATCCCAGACGTACCCAGCACAGACATTGAAGAAATCATCAAAGTCGATGACATGATTTTTATAAAGGCTCTTGGATTGATGTGGTCACACACAAGCGATCATTTCCTCTTCGCATATATCTCTTCGCAGCTAACATCACCAAAGGCGACCAAACCCACCATATTAGCACAAGTGGCAAGTTTCTTCGACCCCTTGGTTATATTTAACCCTCTCGTCGTCAAATGTAAAATGTTGATGCAACGCCTCTGGAAATTGCGCTTAGCGTGGGATGAGAGTGTGACGCTCTCCATTCAAACAGATTGGGAAAACATATGCCACGAACTTACTTTTGTCAACCGCATTAAGGTTACACGGTATGTATGCTTTAATACTAATACTAACCTACACGCCTTTGCAGATGCAAGCGGTAAAGAATACTGTCTGTTGTTTTTCTCTAAATACAATGCACATCATTGTTTATTTATTTATTTCATAAGTCAATGAACAAAGTTCTTACTGACTACTTAGAGCTACAACTTAACGATAACAGAAAATAAATTAACAATAACAAATTTTACAAGGCAGAATATAATAATGAGAGAAACTCAACTTTACATAAAGAAAAATCGAGGAAGACAGAATTCGAGATCTCGTTGAATTCGCAAAGTGCACGCGACAAAGGGGCATTTCTTGCATAATTGGTTTTGAGTTTATCCGGATAGAATGGATTGAAATTACGTAAAGTCCTGAATGGCACAAGGAAATTAATACTTTGGAGCAAAGACGGACAATCAACAGTGCCATTAATTATACCATACACAAAAGAAAGTGAAAGAACTGTCCTTCTCTTCTCGAGCGATTTAAGGCTTATAAGAAGCAAACGCGAATTGTAAGAAGGTAAGGGATCCGAAAATTTCAAACAACGTAGAGCAAATTTTAAAAAAACCTTTTGCACACGTTCAAGTCTATCTACCAAAAACTGTGAATAAGGTCTCCAAATAAACGCTGCATATTCCAGTCGAGATCTAAAATAAAACGAAAAAAATAGTTTTAGAGTATATGGGTCAGTAAAATTTGTACTGTGCCGGCGTACAAAGCCTAAAACTGAGTAAGCATTAGATATAATAAAATTGATGTGATTATTAAAAGAGAAGTTGGAATCAAATATAACTCCAAGATCTTTGATTTCATCAACAGTCTTGAGTATTGTATTCGAAATAGAGTAAGATGTGTGCCTGATGTATCGAGCTTTAGCAAGAGTCATATGAAAACATTTTTTAATATTAAGAGAGAGATGGGACTGTTGACACCAAAGAGATAAATTACCCAAATCAGCTTGGAGGTTTGTCACATCGGTTGCACTATTTACTACTGAAAATATTTTCAAGTCATCTGCATATAACAGATATCTGCTAAATGAAAAACACACGCCAATATCATTGATGAATAAAACGAAGAGCAACGGCCCTAAGATATTTCCTTGTGGTACACCTGACGTGGCAATGAAAGGTTCAGAAATGAAAACCAATGAAAACCTAAGCTAGCAAGTTTAAACAATAAAGTATTGTGTGGAACTTTATCGAATGCTTTAGAAAGATCAGTATAAATGCAATCAACTTGGGATCCCAGTGAAAAAAAATTTATGCAATGAACTCTGAACTCTGCTAGATTAGTAACCGTGGAACGACCAGGAACAAAACCATGCTGTTTAGGTGAAATTAAACTCTTAGTCGCAAAATACATCTTATTTTTTACTATACTCTCAAATAGCTTGGAGACAGATGAAAGCTTAGAAATAGGACGATAGTTATAGACATCATTCTTTTTGCCAGCTTTAAAAGTTGGGTTAATGGTTGTCAATTTCCAATCGTCTAGAAAAGTACCTGTACATAGAGGTTTATTAAATAACAGTTTAACAGGGCTAATAACCGTTGGACAGTTTTTCAAAAGAAGAACAGAGAAACCATCAATATCAGTTTGACTCGAAGGCTTAAGACCTAAAATTCCTTCTGATACATCGTCCAAAGTGAGATTCAAATTACCAAAGTTAATTGAAAAAAATTTAATGAACTATTGTTGTTGGGCTCAACAGACAAAACTTGGTCCAGAACGAAATTAGATTTAAAAAAAACTTAGCAAACAGATTAGCTACCTCTCTCGGTGTACTTACAAAATCATCCCCTAAGCAGACAGCGGATAGTGCCTCAGAACAAGACTTTTTTGACTTAATATAATGCCAAAAACTCTTTTGATTTAACTTGATATTCGATTCAATTCTAAATATATAGTTTTTATAAAGAAATTTTTATAAACAGTTGAAGCGTTTTTGATAGTATTGATGTTTTGAAAAATAACACTAGTTTTCTTAAACTTCTTATAAAATTTATTTCTTTTATTTTTTAGCGATTTAAATTCCCTTGTGTACTTATACTATATAAGCTTATACTGCTTATTTTTAAATACTGTTATATTATTATGAAAAACTTCCAGAACATGATATTTAAAAATAGAATAACAATCCGCAACATTTCCATTCAAAAATAAATCTTCCCAATGAAAATCGTCATTATTTTTTGAAAAATCAGAAGCTGAAAAATTGAAAGTAAGCCTTTTAAGCTTAGAAGTTGTGAATTCATAAAACTCAACTTCAACACTTAAAGGGACATGGTGCTTGTCTGGAGTTGAAATCGGCAAAATACACTGGGAAATAGTTACACTGATATTGTAACTAACAAATACAAGATCTAGAATTCTGCCAAGTAAGTTTACAAAGCTATTAATTTGGACTAGACTTAAACTTAACATATTATCAACAACATAAGATGCAATTGTTGTTGAGAATTAGATTAGAATTTGAAAAATTATTGGACCAGGTAATTTCAGGAATATTAAAGTCACCAAAAACGCAAACTTGATTATCGGCAATCTTGTTATGGACTAAGGAAACAATATTATCTGTATGCGCTTTATAAAGTTCAAAATTACTGCAAGGTGGAATATAAGAAACAATTAGGAATAAAGAATTAAGTCCATTTGAACCTCGAACGCAAACGAACAATTGATCCAAAATGGGGTCATCGTTCTGAAGCGTAGTTAGAAATGCTCGAAGATTACGACGAACGGCAATTAGTACACCTCCACCTAAAGAACAGCTGGTTCTTTCAGCGTCACGATCCTTTCGAAATACGACGAACAATTTGGAGTTGAAAAATTCTTCATCATAGAAATTAGCATTCAGCCATGTTTCAACAAAAATAATTGTTGTTCGCTAATGCACCGCTAATCAGCATCTAATACAAGAGTGCGTGCATAAAAAATGTAGTTTTCGCACCGTCGCTACCCACAAACACTCATCACACTTGCTGTAAATGCTTCGCTACAAAAACAACCATACGCATCGTTCGACTCCACGCAATTCCTCCATCCGTTTCCACCCGCTATTCGTAGTTGTAACATTTAAGCATAAGTAATTCGTTTTCTGAAATATTTGTACAGTCCATTTGAAGAGGTCGTGTTGTGCACACCACATAATTTGAACAATAAAGTTTTTGGCATTCGATAGCCAGTAAAAACAATTACAGATTCACCACGCGTCTATGCGGTGACCCCGTCAACGTCAACCGACAACATTCGAATAAGGGTTATGCAGCGAGACCAGTTATGTCATGGAGTTTCTGAGCTACGCGAAAATGTAATTCATCTCAATACCATGACACCTTCGCTCCTAGAGCATCATTTCAATACCTTCGAGCGCCTGCAATCAGAGTTTGAGTTTTAAGATTACTCTCAATTAGAATTCGATCATCGCATTGTCTTTGAAGAATCTTTTTGTGAAGTTAAAATCGCTATGATCAAGCGCCTATCTGCACTTCGAAGGAGCGATGGCCTCAGTAGTACCACATTTCCTGAGCCTATTTCTTCGTGATCGGCATCGTCGCCAGCGCGGCATAGCTTGCCTAAGCTACAGCTTACGAAATTCAGCGGCAAATGCACTGAGTGGCTTGACTTCTTTAATATGTTCAAGGTTGGACTTGAGGATACTGAAAAATTGCAATACCTGCGCTCTTGTTTAACTGACAGCGCTTTTCGCTTCATCCATTATCTATAAGTTACGCACGAAAATTTCCATCGCGCGATTGAATTGCTTGTTAACCGCTGACAATAAGCGGTACATATTTCAATCGCATCTGCAAGCAATATTTGATAACGGAGCTCTTAATCATCCAACCGTCGCATCACTTCGGGCAGTTATCGATTCCATTAACGCGCATCTTCGTGCTATGCAGTCGCTTGCATCGCTCGGTCAAATCGCGGACGGAATTTTACTCCATTTCATCGTGGCGAAATTAGATCATGAAACGCAGCTTAAGTGGGAGGAGGAAGTGTCATCGAAGTGAGACACCACGTCCACATCACTCCAACTTCCATCGTGAGCAGAAATTCATCGGGGAAGGCCACGCAAGCCAAAATCCCCACCCGTCATCGAAGATAAGTTCAGCAATGGTCACCACATCCAGCTATAACAAATGTGCACTGTGCGATGAACCCACGATGCACAGCGCCTTTAAATGTGACAAATTCATAGCTTTAGACCCAATGCAGAGGTACGATCTTTCCAGGAAGAAGAACCTGTGCTTAAACTGCCTGGGAAAAAATTATATGTCAAGCAAAGGCCCATCAAACAATCGGCCATGACACGTGCGCTGCTTGACTCGGTATCTTCATTAAAGTTTGTTTCCGAGCGCATCGCCAACATGCTGAACGTTTCTCGCCATAAAATCGGCTTGGAAATCAGTGGAATAGGAGCTGTGCGAACAAAGGCACTCTTCGTAGCTGTCGTGGGGCTCAATTCCATTCATTCCACGGTTTCTTCGTTGTTAGAAGCAGTAATCATGCCCTCGATTTCATCATCGCAACCAAGAACGAACATCGATATTACTCGCTGGGATATACCCAAATAAAAAAACTTAGCTGATAATCGCTTTAACATCCCTTGTGCTATTGACGTGCTTCTGGGAGCAAGCGTCTTCTTCGATATACTCTCTGTGAGCCAAATTAAGTTGCACAAAACTTTACCCATACTGCAAAATACCCAGTTGGACTGGATCGTATCTGGAGTTCTCAATTCGCATTCCCCACTTTCGTCTTCATCGCTGTTAGCATCGCCGTCATCGTCGTATACCGAGCCACCATCACTCACGAATTCAATGCTGGAGGCACTCTTGGAACAATTCTGGGAAATAGAGGACAACGGATTTAAACTTTCATCGAGGGGCATTGATACGGAGCATGAGTGTGAAAAACATTTTTGCAAGCATACTACGCGCTGCTCGCTCACCAAGAAATTCGTTGTACGCCTTCCCTTCAGTGAAAGTCCTGCAGGTCTTGGCAATTCGCTAGAAGTTGCTCGTCGAAGATTTTTCGCATTAGAAAAAAGGTTGCAAAACAATCATTCGACTCTAACTGCAGCGCAATCATCCCAGACGTACCCAGCACAGACATTGAAGAAATCATCAAAGTCGATGACATGATTTTTATAAAGGCTCTTGGATTGAAGTGGTCACACACAAGCGATCATTTCCTCTTCGCATATATCTCTTCGCAGCTAACATCACCAAAGGCGACCAAACCCACCATATTAGCACAAGTGGCAAGTTTCTTCGACCCCTTGGTTATACTTAACCCTCTCGTCGTCAAATGTAAAATGTTGATGCAACGCCTCTGGAAATTGCGCTTAGCGTGGGATGAGAGTGTGACGCTCTCCATTCAAACAGATTGGGAAAACATATGCCACGAACTTACTTTTGTCAACCGCATTAAGGTTACACGGTATGTATGCTTTAATACTAATACTAACCTACACGCCTTTGCAGATGCAAGCGGTAAAGAATACTGTCTGTTGTTTTTCTCTAAATACAATGCACATCATTGTTTATTTATTTATTTCATAAGTCAATGAACAAAGTTCTTACTGACTACTTAGAGCTACAACTTAACGATAACAGAAAATAAATTAACAATAACAAATTTTACAAGGCAGAATATAATAATGAGAGAAACTCAACTTTACATAAAGAAAAATCGAGGAAGACAGAATTCGAGATCTCGTTGAATTCGCAAAGTGCACGCGACAAAGGGGCATTTCTTGCATAATTGGTTTTGAGTTTATCCGGATAGAATGGATTGAAATTACGTAAAGTCCTGAATGGCACAAGGAAATTAATACTTTGGAGCAAAGACGGACAATCAACAGTGCCATTAATTATACCATACACAAAAGAAAGTGAAAGAACTGTCCTTCTCTTCTCGAGCGATTTAAGGCTTATAAGAAGCAAACGCGAATTGTAAGAAGGTAAGGGATCCGAAAATTTCAAACAACGTAGAGCAAATTTTAAAAAAACCTTTTGCACACGTTCAAGTCTATCTACCAAAAACTGTGAATAAGGTCTCCAAATAAACGCTGCATATTCCAGTCGAGATCTAAAATAAAACGAAAAAAATAGTTTTAGAGTATATGGGTCAGTAAAATTTGTACTGTGCCGGCGTACAAAGCCTAAAACTGAGTAAGCATTAGATATAATAAAATTGATGTGATTATTAAAAGAGAAGTTGGAATCAAATATAACTCCAAGATCTTTGATTTCATCAACAGTCTTGAGTATTGTATTCGAAATAGAGTAAGATGTGTGCCTGATGTATCGAGCTTTAGCAAGAGTCATATGAAAACATTTTTTAATATTAAGAGAGAGATGGGACTGTTGACACCAAAGAGATAAATTACCCAAATCAGCTTGGAGGTTTGTCACATCGGTTGCACTATTTACTACTGAAAATATTTTCAAGTCATCTGCATATAACAGATATCTGCTAAATGAAAAACACACGCCAATATCATTGATGAATAAAACGAAGAGCAACGGCCCTAAGATATTTCCTTGTGGTACACCTGACGTGGCAATGAAAGGTTCAGAAATGAAAACCAATGAAAACCTAAGCTAGCAAGTTTAAACAATAAAGTATTGTGTGGAACTTTATCGAATGCTTTAGAAAGATCAGTATAAATGCAATCAACTTGGGATCCCAGTGAAAAAAAATTTATGCAAGTGTGGAACTTTATCGAATGCTTTAGAAAGATCAGTATAAATGCAATCAACTTGGGATCCCAGTGAAAAAAAATTTATGCAATGAACTCTGAACTCTGCTAGATTAGTAACCGTGGAACGACCAGGAACAAAACCATGCTGTTTAGGTGAAATTAAACTCTTAGTCGCAAAATACATCTTATTTTTTACTATACTCTCAAATAGCTTGGAGACAGATGAAAGCTTAGAAATAGGACGATAGTTATAGACATCATTCTTTTTGCCAGCTTTAAAAGTTGGGTTAATGGTTGTCAATTTCCAATCGTCTAGAAAAGTACCTGTACATAGAGGTTTATTAAATAACAGTTTAACAGGGCTAATAACCGTTGGACAGTTTTTCAAAAGAAGAACAGAGAAACCATCAATATCAGTTTGACTCGAAGGCTTAAGACCTAAAATTCTTTCTGATACATCGTCCAAAGTGAGATTCAAATTACCAAAGTTAATTGAAAAAAATTTAATGAACTATTGTTGTTGAGCTCAACAGACAAAACTTGGTCCAGAACGAAATTAGATTTAAAAAAAACTTAGCAAACAGATTAGCTACCTCTCTCGGTGTACTTACAAAATCATCCCCTAAGCAGACAGCGGATAGTGCCTCAGAACAAGACTTTTTTGACTTAATATAATGCCAAAAACTCTTTTGATTTAACTTGATATTCGATTCAATTCTAAATATATAGTTTTTATAAAGAAATTTTTATAAACAGTTGAAGCGTTTTTGATAGTATTGATGTTTTGAAAAATAACATTAGTTTTCTTAAACTTCTTATAAAATTTATTTCTTTTATTTTTTAGCGATTTAAATTCCCTTGTGTACCAAGGGAGCTTATACTGCTTATTTTTAAATACTGTTATATTATTATGAAAAACTTCCAGAACATGATATTTAAAAATAGAATAACAATCCGCAACATTTCCATTCAAAAATAAATCTTCCCAATGAAAATCGTCATTATTTTTTGAAAAATCAGAAGCTGAAAAATTGAAAGTAAGCCTTTTAAGCTTAGAAGTTGTGAATTCATAAAACTCAACTTCAACACTTAAAGGGACATGGTGCTTGTCTGGAGTTGAAATCGGCAAAATACACTGGGAAATAGTTACACTGATATTGTAACTAACAAATACAAGATCTAGAATTCTGCCAAGTAAGTTTACAAAGCTATTAATTTGGACTAGACTTAAACTTAACATATTATCAACAACATAAGATGCAATTGTTGTTGAGACATTAGTTGCAATCAGAATTTGAAAAATTATTGGACCAGGTAATTTCAGGAATATTAAAGTCACCAAAAACGCAAACTTGATTATCGGCAATCTTGTTATGGACTAAGGAAACAATATTATCTGTATGCGCTTTATAAAGTTCAAAATTACTGCAAGGTGGAATATAAGAAACAATTAGGAATAAAGAATTAAGTCCATTTGAACCTCGAACGCAAACGAACAATTGATCCAAAATGGGGTCATCGTTCTGAAGCGTAGTTAGAAATGCTCGAAGATTACGACGAACGGCAATTAGTACACCTCCACCTAAAGAACAGCTGGTTCTTTCAGCGTCACGATTCTTTCGAAATACGACGAACAATTTGGACGGACGGAATTTTACCACATTTCATCGTGGGAGGAGGAAGTGTCATCGAAGTGAGACACCACGTCCACATCACTCCAACTTCCATCGTGAGCAGAAATTCATCGGGGAAGGCCACGCAAGCCAAAATCCCCACCCGTCATCGAAGATAAGTTCAGCAATGGTCACCACATCCAGCTATAACAAATGTGCACTGTGCGATGAACCCACGATGCACAGCGCCTTTAAATGTGACAAATTCATAGCTTTAGACCCAATGCAGAGGTACGATCTTTCCAGGAAGAAGAACCTGTGCTTAAACTGCCTGGGAAAAAATTATATGTCAAGCAAAGGCCCATCAAACAATCGGCCATGACACGTGCGCTGCTTGACTCGGTATCTTCATTAAAGTTTGTTTCCGAGCGCATCGCCAACATGCTGAACGTTTCTCGCCATAAAATCGGCTTGGAAATCAGTGGAATAGGAGCTGTGCGAACAAAGGCACTCTTCGTAGCTGTCGTGGGGCTCAATTCCATTCATTCCACGGTTTCTTCGTTGTTAGAAGCAGTAATCATGCCCTCGATTTCATCATCGCAACCAAGATATTACTCGCTGGGATATACCCAAATAAAAAAACTTAGCTGATAATCGCTTTAACATCCCTTGTGCTATTGACGTGCTTCTGGGAGCAAGCGTCTTCTTCGATATACTCTCTGTGAGCCAAATTAAGTTGCACAAAACTTTACCCATACTGCAAAATACCCAGTTGGACTGGATCGTATCTGGAGTTCTCAAATCGCATTCCCCACTTTCGTCTTCATCGCTGTTAGCATCGCCGTCATCGTCGTATACCGAGCCACCATCACTCACGAATTCAATGCTGGAGGCACTCTTGGAACAATTCTGGGAAATAGAGGACAACGGATTTAAACTTTCATCGAGGGGCATTGATACGGAGCATGAGTGTGAAAAACATTTTTGCAAGCATACTACGCGCTGCTCGCTCACCAAGAAATTCGTTGTACGCCTTCCCTTCAGTGAAAGTCCTGCAGGTCTTGGCAATTCGCTAGAAGTTGCTCGTCGAAGATTTTTCGCATTAGAAAAAAGGTTGCAAAACAATCATTCGACTCTAACTGCAGCGCAATCATCCCAGACGTACCCAGCACAGACATTGAAGAAATCATCAAAGTCGATGACATGATTTTTATAAAGGCTCTTGGATTGAAGTGGTCACACACAAGCGATCATTTCCTCTTCGCATATATCTCTTCGCAGCTAACATCACCAAAGGCGACCAAACCCACCATATTAGCACAAGTGGCAAGTTTCTTCGACCCCTTGGTTATACTTAACCCTCTCGTCGTCAAATGTAAAATGTTGATGCAACGCCTCTGGAAATTGCGCTTAGCGTGGGATGAGAGTGTGACGCTCTCCATTCAAACAGATTGGGAAAACATATGCCACGAACTTACTTTTGTCAACCGCATTAAGGTTACACGGTATGTATGCTTTAATACTAATACTAACCTACACGCCTTTGCAGATGCAAGCGGTAAAGAATACTGTCTGTTGTTTTTCTCTAAATACAATGCACATCATTGTTTATTTATTTATTTCATAAGTCAATGAACAAAGTTCTTACTGACTACTTAGAGCTACAACTTAACGATAACAGAAAATAAATTAACAATAACAAATTTTACAAGGCAGAATATAATAATGAGAGAAACTCAACTTTACATAAAGAAAAATCGAGGAAGACAGAATTCGAGATCTCGTTGAATTCGCAAAGTGCACGCGACAAAGGGGCATTTCTTGCATAATTGGTTTTGAGTTTATCCGGATAGAATGGATTGAAATTACGTAAAGTCCTGAATGGCACAAGGAAATTAATACTTTGGAGCAAAGACGGACAATCAACAGTGCCATTAATTATACCATACACAAAAGAAAGTGAAAGAACTGTCCTTCTCTTCTCGAGCGATTTAAGGCTTATAAGAAGCAAACGCGAATTGTAAGAAGGTAAGGGATCCGAAAATTTCAAACAACGTAGAGCAAATTTTAAAAAAACCTTTTGCACACGTTCAAGTCTATCTACCAAAAACTGTGAATAAGGTCTCCAAATAAACGCTGCATATTCCAGTCGAGATCTAAAATAAAACGAAAAAAATAGTTTTAGAGTATATGGGTCAGTAAAATTTGTACTGTGCCGGCGTACAAAGCCTAAAACTGAGTAAGCATTAGATATAATAAAATTGATGTGATTATTAAAAGAGAAGTTGGAATCAAATATAACTCCAAGATCTTTGATTTCATCAACAGTCTTGAGTATTGTATTCGAAATAGAGTAAGATGTATGCCTGATGTATCGAGCTTTAGCAAGAGTCATATGAAAACATTTTTTAATATTAAGAGAGAGATGGGACTGTTGACACCAAAGAGATAAATTACCCAAATCAGCTTGGAGGTTTGTCACATCGGTTGCACTATTTACTACTGAAAATATTTTCAAGTCATCTGCATATAACAGATATCTGCTAAATGAAAAACACACGCCAATATCATTGATGAATAAAACGAAGAGCAACGGCCCTAAGATATTTCCTTGTGGTACACCTGACGTGGCAATGAAAGGTTCAGAAATGAAAACCAATGAAAACCTAAGCTAGCAAGTTTAAACAATAAAGTATTGTGTGGAACTTTATCGAATGCTTTAGAAAGATCAGTATAAATGCAATCAACTTGGGATCCCAGTGAAAAAAAATGTATGCAATGAACTCTGAACTCTGCTAGATTAGTAACCGTGGAACGACCAGGAACAAAACCATGCTGTTTAGGTGAAATTAAACTCTTAGTCGCAAAATACATCTTATTTTTTACTATACTCTCAAATAGCTTGGAGACAGATGAAAGCTTAGAAATAGGACGATAGTTATAGACATCATTCTTTTTGCCAGCTTTAAAAGTTGGGTTAATGGTTGTCAATTTCCAATCGTCTAGAAAAGTACCTGTACATAGAGGTTTATTAAATAACAGTTTAACAGGGCTAATAACCGTTGGACAGTTTTTCAAAAGAAGAACAGAGAAACCATCAATATCAGTTTGACTCGAAGGCTTAAGACCTAAAATTCCTTCTGATACATCGTCCAAAGTGAGATTCAAATTACCAAAGTTAATTGAAAAAAATTTAATGAACTATTGTTGTTGGGCTCAACAGACAAAACTTGGTCCAGAACGAAATTAGATTTAAAAAAAACTTAGCAAACAGATTAGCTACCTCTCTCGGTGTACTTACAAAATCATCCCCTAAGCAGACAGCGGATAGTGCCTCAGAACAAGACTTTTTTGACTTAATATAATGCCAAAAACTCTTTTGATTTAACTTGATATTCGATTCAATTCTAAATATATAGTTTTTATAAAGAAATTTTTATAAACAGTTGAAGCGTTTTTGATAGTATTGATGTTTTGAAAAATAACATTAGTTTTCTTAAACTTCTTATAAAATTTTTTTCTTTTATTTTTTAGCGATTTAAATTCCCTTGTGTACCAAGGGAGCTTATACTGCTTATTTTTAAATACTGTTATATTATTATGAAAAACTTCCAGAACATGATATTTAAAAATAGAATAACAATCCGCAACATTTCCATTCAAAAATAAATCTTACCAATGAAAATCGTCATTATTTTTTGAAAAATCAGAAGCTGAAAAATTGAAAGTAAGCCTTTTAAGCTTAGAAGTTGTGAATTCATAAAACTCAACTTCAACACTTAAAGGGACATGGTGCTTGTCTGGAGTTGAAATCGGCAAAATACACTGGGAAATAGTTACACTGATATTGTAACTAACAAATACAAGATCTAGAATTCTGCCAAGTAAGTTTACAAAGCTATTAATTTGGACTAGACTTAAACTTAACATATTATCAACAACATAAGATGCAATTGTTGTTGAGACATTAGTTGCAATCAGAATTTGAAAAATTATTGGACCAGGTAATTTCAGGAATATTAAAGTTATGGACTAAGGAAACAATATTATCTGTATGCGCTTTATAAAGTTCAAAATTACTGCAAGGTGGAATATAAGAAACAATTAGGAATAAAGAATTAAGTCCATTTGAACCTCGAACGCAAACGAACAATTGATCCAAAATGGGGTCATCGTTCTGAAGCGTAGTTAGAAATGCTCGAAGATTACGACGAACGGCAATTAGTACACCTCCACCTAAAGAACAGCTGATTCTTTCAGCGTCACGATCCTTTCGAAATACGACGAACAATTTGGACGGACGGAATTTTACCACATTTCATCGTGGGAGGAGGAAGTGTCATCGAAGTGAGACACCACGTCCACATCACTTCAACTTCCATCGTGAGCAGAAATTCATCGGGAAGACCACGCATGCCAAAATCCCCACCCGACATCGAAGATAAATTCAGCAATGGTCACCACATCCAGCTATTACAAATGTGCACTGTGCGATGAACCCACGATGCACAGCGCCTTTAAATGTGACAAATTCATCGCTTTAGACCCAATGCAGAGGTAAGATCTTTCCAAGAAAAAGAACCTGTGCTTAAACTGCCTGGGGAAAATTATATGTCAAGCAAAGGCCCATCAAACAATCGGCCATGACACGTGCGCTGCTTGACTCGGTATCTTCATTAAAATTCGTTTCCGAGCGCATCGCCAACATGCTGAAAGTTTCTCGCCATAAAATCGGCTTGGAAATCAGTGGAATAGGAGCTGTGCGAACAAAGGCACTCTTCGTAGCTGTCGTGGGGCTCAATTCCATTCATTCCACGATTTCGTCGTTGTTAGAAGCAGTAATCATGCCCTCGATTTCATCATAGCAACCAAGAACGAACATCGATATTACTCTCTGGGATATACCCAAATATAAAAATTTTGCCGATAATCGCTTTAACATCTCGGTGCTATTGACGTGCTTCTGGGAGCAAGCGTCTTCTTCGATATACTCTCTTGTGGGCCAAATTAAGTTGCACAAAACTTTACCCATACTGCAAAAGACCCAGTTGGACTGGATCGTATCTGGAGTTCTCAATTCGCATTCCCCACTTTGTTGTTGTTGTTGTTGTAGCGGCTAGCTACACCCCACTGGGTTGGCGGACTCCCTCAATCGTTATCGTCAAGCTCAACTAACGAAAGGTCCAGGAAACGAGCTGTTTCAACAGGGTCGGACCATAGGGAGAGGGGTGTTAGTTGAGTAGGTTTGGCCGGGCATGTGAATAGGTGATTGGTGTCGTGCGGAGACTCTTCACATGCCGGGCATGTGTTGGGGGTGTCGGGGTTGATCCTGGATAAGTAGGAGTTTAACCTGCTACAATATCCAGATCTGAGTTGGGCCAGAGTTACGCGGGTCTCACGAGGCAGCTGGAGCTCCTCAGCTGCAATGGGTGGTGGTTGGACTCCCAGGACTGCACTCACAGGGCGGCTGTCGATGTGTTTGGCCACCGACTCCCTGTGAATGCTGTCCAGAGCCTGTCGGTACGTGCTTGGGTCCAGCGGTCGGTGTACGTATGTCTGGACCTCGTCCGTCAGTTGTGAGAGATGTCCCCTGATGTGCCTGGGTGCCGGCTCCAGCGCGAGCAGGTCTCTATTGGGGTGCCCCGGACGGTGGCATCCCAGTAGAAACTGCTTTGTGAGCATAATGTTGTGCTCCTGCACTGGGAGCACGTTAGCCTCATGGTAGAGGTGATCCACAGGCGTCATCAGGAGACATCCCGTCACTGTCCTGAGTGCGGCGTTCTGACAGGTCTCCAGTCTTGACCACTGAGTCCTGCTAGTTCCAGGCGACCAGATTGGCGCGGCATAATTTAGAACCGGCCGGCCAATCGCCTTGTATGTTGCCAACAACGTTTCTTTGTCTTTGCCCCAAGTGCTGCCGGCGAGCGACTTGAGGACTTTTTTGCGGCTCTGTACCTTATTGACGATTGCGGTTGTATGCGCTGAGAAGGAGACCAGGCTGTCGAGGGTGACTCCCAGGATCTTCGGGTGGTTAACCGTCGGGATGGGGGTCCCCTCGATATGGATGTCGAGGGTGAGCCCGACCTCCTTCGTCCAAGATGTGAAAAGGGTCGCCGTGGACTTAGCAGGAGACAGCGTCAGATTCCGTCCTGTAAAGTAGTGAGCAAGGTCAGGGAGGTAGCTGTTCGCTTTGGAGCACAGGCCATCAATTCCATTGCCGGTAGCCATTATCGTGCAGTCATCGGCGTACGAGACCAGTGTGACTCCCTCTGGCGGGGAAGGGAGTCGCGAGATATAGAAGTTGAATAATAGGGGGGATAGGACGCCACCCTGTGGTACCCCCTGCTTGATTCTTCTCGCTTTTGACACTGAGTCACGGTAGCACACCGACGCTTGACGACCACACAGGTAGTTCGCGGTCCATCGCTTCAACGCCGCTGGGAGAGGTGAGGCCTCCACGTCCTTCAACAAGATGGAGTGGCTGACTGTGTCGAAGGCCTTCGACAAGTCCAAAGCCACGAGGACGGTTCTCTCACAGGGGCGGTTGCCGTTGAGACCACGATTAATCTGGGTGTTTATAGCGTTAAGTGCTGTTGTGGTGCTATGCACTTTCCGGAAGCCGTGTTGATGCTTCGCCGGGCTGAGATGGTAGTTGAAATGCGGGAGCAGCAGGGCCTCAAGTGTCTTGACCACTGGAGAAAGCAGGGAGATCGGTCGATAGGACTCGCCTTGGCCGGCCGGTTTCCCTGGTTTCAGCAGTGGTATCACCCTACTGGTCTTCCAGATATCCGGAATGACCGTGGTGGATAGCGACAGATTGAGGACCCTGGTGAGATATGCTACTCCCGCGGTGCCCAATTTTTTCAGCATCAACATGCTTAACCCGTCTGGGCCAATGGATTTGGAGGCTTTCGCCTTCCCGATGGCTTCCTTCACCTCAGTGGTAGAGAGGACAATTGGTGCGCTTGGTGTTGACTTGCGCAGCCTTCTGGTGACTGACCGTTTGGTTCTGTCGGCCGAAGGATGCAATGTGAATTGTCGACTGAAATAGTTCGCGCATCGCTTCGGGTCCGACGAGGCTCCACTTTCGTCTTCATCACTGTTAGCATCGCCGTCATCGTCGTATACCGAGCCACCATCACTCACGAATTCAATGCTGGAGGCACTCTTGGAACAATTCTGGGAAATAGAGGAAAACGGATTTAAACTTTCGTCGAGCATGAGTGTGAAAAACATTTTTGCAAGCATACTACGCGCTGCTCGCTCACCAAAAAATTCGTTGTACGCCTTTCCTTCAGTGAAAGTCCTGCAGGTCTTGGCAATTCGCTAGAAGTTGCTCGTCGAAGATTTTTCGCATTAGAAAATCGCTTCGTCTTAATGGCCGATATAGCCAAAATGTATCGGCAAATCATCGTTGATCCTCGCGATACGAAATGTCAATGTATATTGTGGCGCAATTCCCCTACAGAGCCGCTTACAACGTACCAGCTGCAAACTGTCACTAACGACACAAGTTGTACTCCTTTCTTAGCAGTTCGTTGTTTACATCAACTCGCCTTCGACAATTGGGAAGTCTATCCTGTTGGAGCTCAATTCACGCTTCGAGATTTCTATGTGGACAATTTATTGACTGGAGGGTCCACTGTTGAAGAAGTTCTCTCAATAAAGTCTGAAGTTACCGCATTACTATCTTCCGGAGGCTTCCCGCTTCGGAAGTTCGACTCTAACTGCAGCGCAATCATCGCAGACGTACCCAGCGCAGACATTGAAGAAATCATCAAAGTCGATGACATGACTTATCTAAAGGCTCTTGGATTGAAGTGGTCACACACAAGCGATCATTTCCTCTTCGCAGCTAACATCATCAAAGGCGACCAAACACACCATATTAGCACAAGTGGCAAGTTTCTTCGACCCCTTGGGTATACTTAACCCTCTCGTCGTCAAATATAAAATTTTGATGCAACGCCTCTGGAAATTGCGCTTAGCGTGGGATGAGAGTTTGACACTCTCCATTCACACAGAATGGGACAACATATGCCACCAACTTACTCTTGTCAACCGCATTAAGGTTCCACGGTATGTACATATGCTTTAATAACGGGTGTTTTTTTTAGGGGTATAGAACTTTGAATGGAAATAAAACACAAGAAAATCGTTTTAAGGTCCATGAATTTGGCTTTATTGGAAGGATAATTTTATGCCATTAATGTTTAAATATGATTTCGGGCATGTGGCCGCCGCGGCTGGCTCGAATAAAGCCAATTCTACAGGTCCAATTTTCAACCACTTTTTCGAGCATATGGGGCCGTATGTCGGCAATAACGCCACGAATGTTGGCTTCCAATTCCCCTAACGTTTCTGGTTTGTTGGTGTAGACGAGCGACTTCACATATCCCCAAAGAAAATAATCCAATGGTGTCAAATCACACGATCTTGGTGGCCAATTGACAGGTCCATTCCGCGAAATTATGCGCTCAGCGAATGTTTCCTTCAATAAACCGATTGTGACGTGCGCTGTGTGGCATGTAGCGCCGTCTTGTTGGAACCACAACTCATCCACATTCATGCCATCCAATTCGGGAACAAAATAGTCGGTTATCATGGCTCTATACCGGTCTCCATTAACGGTAACTGCCTCTCCAGCATTATTGCGGAAGAAGTATGGCCCAATGACTCCACCAGCCCATAGAGCATACCAAACAGTCAGTTTATGTGGATGTAATGGCGTTTCAAGGGTCTCATTAGGATTCTCTTCCCTCCAAATGCTGCAATTTTGCTTGTTGACGTAGCCATTCAACCAAAAATGAGCCTCATCACTGAACAAAATTTTGCGATGAAAATCAGCATCGAGATCAATCTCATTTTCGGCCCATACACCAAAATCACGACGCATTGCATGGTCTCGCGGCTTTAATTCTTGCACAAGCTGGATCTTGTAAGGTCGCAAGCCAAGATCTTTGCGCAAAATTTTCCATAAAGTTGATGGACAAAGCTCCAATTGCTGTGCACGGTGGCGAATCGATTCATTCGGGTCCTCTTCAACACTTTGCTCTACAGCGGCAATTGTTTCTTCGGTGCGCACTGTTCGACGTCTCTGCGGATGCGTATTATCACATAGAGTAAACGTAGTGCAAAAACGATCCATGGTTAACCGAATTAATTGCTCTGATGGACGATTATGTCGACCATAAAATGGACGGAGCTCACGGTAAACTTCGCGAACTGAACCATTATTTTCGAAATAAATTTGCACGATTTGCAAGCGTTGTTCTTTTGTCAACCTGTTCATGATGAAATGGCAAACCAAACTGAACATAAATGACATTAGAGTTGCCAGATTTGACCACAAAATGCCAGTTTTATCTCTATTCGAAAAACAAACCTGTAAAAAAAACACCCTTTACTAATACTAACCTACATGCTTTTGCAGATGCATGCGGTTAAGCATATGGCGCTTGCATTTACGCTACATCTCTGTGACAATGCTGTCCATTCAACGTTTATTTGTGCTAAATCACGAGGAGCACCAACAAAGGTCACATTGCCGAGATTAGAATTGTGCGCTGCTTTACTACTCTCAGAGCTGCTTCAGTCGGTCTTGGAGACGTACAGCGCGCCGCCCAATAATATATACTGTTGGTCTGACTCTACGATCACTCTATCGTGGTTGGAACGTGAACCATATCACTGGACAACGTTCGTAGCAAACCGAGTGGCAAAGATCCAGCACATCACGGCAGACTTTACGCGGCATCATGTCCCATCTGAGGAAAATCCTGCAGATTTGTTATCACGAGGAGCATCTGTAGAGAGCCTCATAGACAATAGCTTGTGGTTTCATGGACCACCGTTTCTAACAAAGGACCATAGTAGCTGGCCACACAATCCAGTAGATGCCAATCAATAAGTTCCGGAACAATGAAAGCTGTGCCTCGCGGTAACATCATCGCCTAAAGAAGACATCATCGCTGAGCACAAATATGTGAATAGTTACGAATCTTCGCTTATGTTAAATGATTTATTTCATCGCTTCGTTGAATCTGGACCCATCACTGAAAGAGAACTAGACGATTCGCTATTGGCCATTTGTCGATATATCGAAACGATAGCATTCGCTGACGAGTACAAATCACTCTTCACATCTGAGGTCAGTCGCGGATCTAAATTGAAGCAATTATCACCATTTTTACATGATCAAATAGTCCGAGTGGGTGGTCGCATTTCGAATTCATTGCTACCATGGTCAATGAAACATCCAATCCTCTCACCATTCGTACGGACACTCATCGAAGCTATGCATCGCCAACACCTTCACGCAGGTTGTCAAACGCTTTTAAGCATTATTCGTGATAGATATTGGATCATAAGCGCTCGAAATTATATTAAACAGGTGATCCATAACTGCATTTTCTGTGTTTGCAATAAACCTATGCTTCAACAGCTCATGGGTGCACTTCCACGAGAACGAGTTCAACCCGCTTACTCCATCGAGGTTTCGGGAGTAGACTATTGCGGCCTTTTGATGATAACACAAAGTATCAGAAGCAAGGGCCCCATCAAGGTGTACATAGCGCTGTTCATCTGCTTCTCAACAGAATCATTTATTGCCGCTAGCAGAGGAAAATGCCGAACAAGTTTCTCAGATAATGCAACAAATTTTGTCGGAGCAAATCGAGAATTAAACCAGATTTTATCGGCATTCACATCACAACAACATATCGACACAGTTCAATTATCGCCAGCTGAAGTAGGCATATAATCGAAATTAATACCGCCGCGCTTATTGGAAAGCTAAAAATGCGCAAAATATTATCTTCGACGAGCTCTTACACCTTTATCTTTGAGCCCAGGCGATCTTCGTGCGCTTACCCCCGAGCATTTCTTAATTGGCAAAAGTCTCACAACAGTCAGCGAACCAGAGCTTCAGCAAACACCTACAGGGTTGCTTGCCAGGCACCAAATTGTCCAATCAATGGAAACGGATTTTGGGATCGATGGCATCAAGAATAACAAAGGAACGACTTAAATCTTATTAAGGAAGAGTCGGTACCGCCACATTGCTTTCGACAATCTTGAAAATTTTAACAAAAATTAAGTTGCTCCAAAACCGGTCGGGTTTAGACTCAAATATGTGGAAATACATATATAATCACGTGTTCAAAATAAGAACTCGATTAATGATAATGCAATTTTTGCAAATAAAATCCATATGACCCATTGTTATGAGTGTCGTACTCCTACTACAGTGCTTATGACAATCTTGAAAATGTCAACAAGTTGCTCCAAAATCTGTCGGGTTTAGACTCAAATGTGTGGAAATATATACTTATATATCCGCATGTACACAATAAGAACTCGATTAAAGATCATGCGTTGTAGAGATTTTCACTGGCAATGATAGGCTGGTAAGAGTGGTACCTATCAAAACTGCTGATGGAACATACAAGAGAGCAGTAACTCGGATATGTTAGCTACCTATCGATTCCTCGTCACTGCAGCAGTAATGGTTAGAACTAGCTTCCAAGAGGGGGAGAATGTTTGAGCATTGAGCTCTAACAACTTGGGCGCTCGCTACCCCTTCGCACTTTCGTTTTCTGCAGGACTGCCACTGTCTGTGGTTTTTCGTTGTTGTTCGCTAATCAGCAGCTAATACAAGAGTGCGTGCATAAAAAACGTTCGCTACCCACAAACACTCATCACAGTTGCTGTAAATTCTTCGCTACAAAAACAACCATACGCATCGTTCGAATCCACACAATTGCGCCATCCCTTTCCACCCGCTATTCGTAGTTGTAACAGTTTAGCATAAGTAATTAGTTTTATGAAATATTTGTACAGTCCATTTGAAGAGGTCGTGTTGTACACACCACATAATTTGAACAATAAAGTTTTTGGCATTCGATAGCCAGTAAAAACAATAAATTTAAAAATGGCATGCATTATAAATTAAAGATAGTTGGTAGACCTTTATATTTAAATGATTGATAAAAATTACTCACGATACCAGGTTTTTTTTTAAGTTATAGTAGCTGGCGTTCGAATGCCAAATATCAAAATTGAGACAAAGTTAAATCGTATATTATGTGGAACATATTAAAAATTTCGATGGTTCTTCAATCAAACAAACTCAGTCACAATAGCGGCTATATATCGGTAAATGACAAAAATTAAATAATTGATTTTAATGTACCAAATTGTTTATAAATATACAAAAAATATCTATGAACATTCTTCTTGGCTCTTTCGGACGCATCGGGCAACCTTCCTCTTAAATTCTGGATATGATTCTCTCCATTCCTTTGCAGCATCTACATTAGCTGGAGATTCGTCATTAGGATCAGCTAGCATTGATATCACAGATATCAAAATTGTTTCAACGGTGTGAACTGGTAAC
Organism: Philophylla caesio; assembly: GCA_963971545.1. NCBI lineage: Eukaryota > Metazoa > Arthropoda > Insecta > Diptera > Tephritidae > Philophylla > Philophylla caesio. The sequence continues at coordinate 131,937,461 of OZ020604.1, forward strand.
CAGCGTTCAGATGCTTTCTCATAACCCCATTTATCATCGCCTGGCTCATGTAAAATTGAAATACAAACATCACCGTTTTTTTCAATATTAGGATGCCAAATTTCTGTCACAAACTTCATTCGAGGGGGTCGTAAAGGATATTCTTTCGGGAAATACAAATGTGCTTTGAAAAAACCGCCTTCACTGTAAAAAAATAAAAATAATAATATTAGAATTAAAAGTATTTATTGAAATTTATTAACTTATAAAGTTAAATTTTCTTTGTAAAATATATGAGAATAGAACCCAAAAAGCTTTTTCATGGCAGAAATACCCTCGAAGGTTTGCCATTGCCTGCCGAGGGGTCACCACTATTAGAATAAGCTTTTTCTATGATTTAGATTTTACATGCCTGACTGATATCACAGTGCTACAAATATGAGTGAAGTCAAAATACCTGGGAAGTGCTGTTATTTTCCTTGTAGGTATTATCGGACGAGAATCCAATTTTGGAATTTGTGAAACACCCCCAAAATCTCGACTTAACCTTAAAAAACCGATTTTCGTGCTTTTGCGCACTTTTTAGCCCATATCTTAGCTAATTAACAATTTTCATTCTAAGAACGGTTTAAGAAAGAAGAAACTCAGACCTTTTGAAAGATATATAGACGTCTTAATAAAGCTGAAGAAATTTACTTGTTTTTGCACAACAAACTTAAATTTTGCTACTCTTTTTCTTCTTTTTTGGACTTTGGCGATATTTTTACACACTATTTTATAAAAACACAAAATGAGTTTTGATTAGATTCAAAGAGTACGTTTAATACCGAGTTCAACGAATGTTTCTTTTAAAAAATCGGCCAAAAAGTGACGTGAGTTATTTTACTTTTTATAAGGACGAAATTTTTGCAAAAATTTGCTTCTGTTGTTCCCAAGGAAATTATCACTTAATTTTTGAGTTTTTACTCAATTTTGAAGTCTTTATAAATTTCCGTTATACTGAAGCGCACGTGTTGTTTATCTTTTGTTGCGTTTGCTGTTAAATTGGATAAAACTCGTGGTAAAGTAAAACGAAAATGTGCAACAAGCGTAATAAGTTTTGATACATTTGTGGCTTATTTACGGATACAAGTCATCGGCGTGATTTTAAAAATAATATTGGTGTAGTAAAAATATATAACAAGATTTTCGAAAGGTTTTATATTGCTGCACAACATTAAAAATAAATTTAAAGTTCAACAATCAATTACTTTGCTTTTTTCTGTGTCTATGACTTGGCATCATCAGGCATATCATAAACAAGACGATTGCTATTTTTGCAAAACGAACGTTTCAGGACACAATTTTAAATCGCGGAATATTAGTAGAGGAAGAATTCCTTCCTTGTAAATCAAAATCAACGGAAAGGCATTTGGTTTCTAATTCTGATTTCGCCGATCTCGTGAATGATTTGCATTAATCGAATCGGGAATCTGAAGTCCTCGGTTCACGACTAAAGCAGTGGAATTTAGTGGAAAAATATTTTCAAATCACATCGGGTAGAAAAAGCGACCGCACTTTGATACTTAGAGAAAGTTTTAAAACTGATGGCAATGACTGTGATCTAGTACATTGTGTAAATGTACCCAAATTATTTTCGGCTTTAAATTATAATTATAATGCAGATGAATGCCGACTTTTCATTGGTGGATCGTGTAAAAGTATGTACCCTAAAAAAAACACATTGGTGTTCCCTTAATGAAGTCTGTAATGTCACCCTTAGGTTTAAAAGCTGTGTTATTACACAATGAAAATCTCTTACCATCAGTTCCAATCGCGTATGGGGTTAACAAGAAAGAAACGTATGAAAAGATGGAAAAAATTTTACGGTTGATTGACTATGCCACGCATAAATGGAAAGTCATCGCTGACTTAAAAGTGTTGACAATTTTATTTGGCATGCAAAGTGGCTAGACAAAATATCCTTGCTACCTTTGTGAATGGGATAGTCGGGCATCCAATCGCTATGATCGCAAAGCATGGCCATCTCGAGAGTCACATCAGATGGGTAGGAAAAACGTTTTAAGCCTCCCATTGGTATAATCTGAGGATGTTATCTTACCACCATTACACTTAAAGCTGGGATACATGAAACAATTTGTAAAGAAATTGGATGTTAATAGCGAAGCTTTTCTTCATCTTAAAACTGTCTTCCCAAAATTAAGTGAAGCTAAAAAAAGCCGGTATTTATTAACTTGTTTTCATACCTACTTGTTTTTAATTTTTTTTTTATAATATGTGTATATAGGTATCTTCATTGGACCTCAAATTCGCAAAATTATGAACGACGTTACCTTTATGAACAAGTTAAGCTGTGTTGAGAAACGTGCATGGAAGAGTTTTGTAGCGCTATGTGATAATTTCCTTGGGAACAACAGAAGCGACGCCTACATCACGGTTGTAAACGAATTTTTAAGTGCATGTGGTGAAATGGGTTGCAACATGTCCATACAAATTCATTTCTTGCATTCGCATTTGGACTTCTTCCCACATAATCTGAGCCAGTTCAGTGATGAACAAGTCGAACACTTCCACCAAGAAATGGCTACGATCGAAAAACGTTTTAAAGGAAAAAACAAAATAAATATGATGGCAGAATATTGCTGGTCAGTACAACGCGAAGTTGACGATGCTGACCTAAGGAAAAAACGGTCAAAAAAGCACTTTTGATCTATATATTTTCATTTTATAATATTTATTAGTAAATTAAGTTCGGTGTAAATTTTTGCAAAAATTTCGTTCTTATAAAAAGTAAAATAACTCAGTTACTTTCGTGGAACTCGGTATTAAACGTACTCTTTGAATCTAATCAAAATCATTTTGTGTTTTTATAAAATATTGTGTGAAAATATCGCCAAAGTCAAAAAAAGAAGAAAAAGGGTAGCAAAATTTAAGTTTGTTGTGCAAAAACAAGTAAATTTTTTCAGCTTTATTAAGACGTATATATATTTTTCAAAAGGTCTGAGTTTCTTCTTTCTTAAACCGTTCTTAGAATGAAAAGCGGTTGTTAATTAGCTAAGATATGGGCTAAGAAGTGCGCAAAAGTAAGGAAAATCGGTTTTTTATGGTTAAGTCGAGATTTTGGGGGTGTTTGACAAATTCCAAAATTGGATTCTCGTTCTACTCGATAAGACCTACAAGAAAAATAACATCACTTAACAGGTATTTTTGAGTGTCACACTGTGTATTCCAACCCCGAATTCAGCGGTATATCGAGTTATAGCTTTAATAAATTGCATATATTTTGTTTTCCAACAAAATTAAAGATCCAATGGGTGTTTCATCTTCACTTCAATATTCCTAGCGAAAGTTAAAGGAGAATTGAAAAGTAAGTTGAGAACTAGTTGAAAAACATAATATTTTACTTTCTCTACAAAAAAATTTCTCCTTTAAGAATTTTATGACGACTCATTAGAACTACAGTTGATAAAAAACATTGAAGGTTTAGGAAGCACGTTAAACAGAAATAATAATCGTAGCATGGTTTTCTGGTTTTCTTCAAAATATTGTCCTGCCAGAATTAAAGAAACATTTGGTTTAAAGTTTATCGACAACTATTACATGCAGTACTCGGTGTCCATGGTTCATTAACATTTTTGGTAGGAAATTATATGTATTCTTCACAAGGTTCAAATAAATTTTTAATAGCTATTCTAATCATAAAATTATTCGATTGTACTTTCACTTACGTATAAGCGTTATTCAGACATATTTTTGAAAATCGAGGGGACAACTCAAACGAATTATATGTACATACCAAGGCACATTCAATAGGTAGCAGCAGTAGAAAAATTGAAAAAAAAAATTTGGGCTCTGTATATTTTGTTTTTGCTTTTAAAAGCTAAACTTTCAAAAATATTTTATCAGCTACCTTGAATTGTACTGAAAGCATTCTTATCACAACGAAATTCAATATTTGACAATTCAAATTAAAATAAAATATGAAAAAAGTTCAAAAAAAAAGTTTGCTGCGGCTACCTATTTGATGTGCCTTGGTACATACATATATTTGCAGAAGGGGCTTTCCAATATGTTTAAAGTAAACCACACTGTACATATTTACAAAGTTTCATTTAGTTTGAGATCAAGAAATTATTTCCCTATCTTTTCATAAAAAAAAATTTACTTTTCATCAGACCGTAAGAAGTGCTTAAATTTACTGCATTAAAATAGGCCAAACTTCTGATTTTTACAACTAGCTATACAAATTTACGTTTAAAACAAAATTTAAAAAATCGTTTAAATTCTTGTAAATACTGACTTTGGCCAGTGATAACTTTGCGAGTTTTGGTCCAATACTGCTTGCATTATTGCACTTAACAGTCGATATTCCACCTAGTTTTACAAAAGGAGATCAATAATAATTTCTTAGCGTTTTTCAAGGTATTATATGCATAGCAGTGTAGTTTAACATACTTCCATTTTTTCGGCTACTTTAACTACATATGTATACAAATATATGTACATATATGTCCAAAGTTTTTTTTTAGTGAGAAGGGGAACACATTTGATCTTACTTGTTTGTCAATGAAAGGTGCAGCAGTGTTGTCCTTAAAATTCTCTATCCACTATGGAATTCACTGATTTGGTTATTTCTTTTTTTTATTTATTATAAGCAGCGACGGAAATGTCATACGCGTTGATCGTGAGTTTACTAGCTAAGTTCATATGGAATATGATTTGATCATAACGTGAGGAGGGCCACAGTTGAACTGATTTTATTCTCAATTAATTTTAGAGATTCCAAGCATAAAAATTGTTTGTTTTAATTTTTTATTAACCAAATAGATATTTATATATAAATATATATATATATCAATATTGTACAACGTTACGACTGATCTATTATACTCGTCTTATACTATGTTCTGACTGCGCAGTAAACTCAAGTTTGTGGTTTTGGGTTTATGAACTACTGTCAAGCATTCTCATTGTGGTGTTTAAGAGACTTTGAGTTTATCTATATTCAAAAATGTTTCTGAAAATACATTTGAACTTACATATATTTATAAATGTTGGAAATATATGCGCGTATATAAATTCGCGAAGAAAGTTAATAACAAGTATGTCTACACTGGTTCAATTTTGTTTACATTTGATCTCTATACAGTCCCGAAATATATCGACATTACGTGGTACAAACTCGGTGTTAGGGAATATTTTCCTAACCCAATGCGATGTAAAAAGGCATACATTCAAGCACTGCGATAGTAATCCCGTTTGCGTAGGTTGTAACCTTCCTCCTTACAACCCTTCTAACTGCACGCGCATCATGTGGTCTAATTGCCTCGGTGTTCACCCTGCCTCCGAACTCTTGCCCAACATACCAACAGCGAAAAGAAATATTAAAAATTAAAACTCAGAACAAATGTAGTTTGTTTGAAGCACGACGCATTTTCAAGCAAAATAACCCACTTAATTGTGAAGCCTCTTACGCCACTGCTCTTTCTTCAAATCTCCATTCAAACCTTGACAAATCTAATTTTTAAAACAATAAATCCAGTTATATGCCCTTTTCCGCCTCCCCCTCTAATCTTTCTCAACCCACAATTAACTATAATGTAGTTACTGACTCTCAGAGCATAACAGAAGTACACGTTCCACTAATCAAAAATACCTTTCACAACGATACTGATCGCCAAATATCTCAGAAACCTGTTCTAAGCCCGCCTCCCCACTTCCCGCAAATAACATCATAATCAACAATCAACACTTAACCACTGACACCAACAATCAACCTAATGAGAACTCTGTTAACATTAGTAACAACAATAATCATAAGTATGCCATATTAAATACTCCTGTTCTTCATTATACCTCTAATCCTCTCACAAATGTTATCTTATCTAACAGAAGAACAACTCAGCACAGAAAATATTCACTCACTAAACCTAACTCTAAACTCAACCTCTAACAACTCTTAACTCACTTTTTCGATACACTGAGTGAGTGTATTTTAATAGTGCATTGATAAATTTCTCTTAGTTGCTTTATTGTTGAACATTCTTTAATGGAATATTCATGGTTATTATAACAACTACTCGAACTTGGAAATATTAATTAAAGAGCAATTGCCAAAGATAATTTGTCTACAAGAGACTCACTGTAAATATAACTATACTCCAACTATGTATATCTAAACAATACAACGCACAATTTCATAATTTTAGTTATAATACCTCCGCTAAGCAGGGTACAGCCTTAATGATTCACAAGAGCATACCATAAAAACTTATCAACATTAATTCAAGTATTTCTGTCGTCGCAGCTGAAAGTAAAATGCACTGTTATCTCTATTTCTCAGCTTTTCAAAATCATAAACGTAGCTAACAAACCAGTGAGCGATCTGAATGCATGGAGCCCACTTTGGGGCTCACCAAATCAAAACTCCAAAGGAGTAATTATTTTAGCATCCAACGACTCTGTCGCCCACGCATTTTAGTACGCACAACTCGTTTACGCATATTGATTTGTCACTATGCTCTTCCCATCTCGTCCCAATATGCAACTGGTACGTTATTAATGATTTGCATAATAGTGATCACTTCCCTACAATAATATCTGTTACAGATGATCGGTATACCCTACACCACACAATTCCACTTTTCAATACCAAAAAGGCTAAATGGTCACTGTTTCAAGACAGTGGACTTGTCACATTTATTTCTCCTGCCGATAACAGCAATGGCGAAGCCGCTCGTATTAAGAAGATAATACGCTCAGCAGCCAACAATTATATTCCCCGAACAACTTGTAAACAATTTAGTAGGACTGTACCTTGGTGATCATCAGGGTTAAAAGCCTTAAGAGATGCTAAACAAAATGCTTGGAGAGCTCACAGGCAGTCCTTCACTTGTGATACCCTAATATCATAAAGCAAACTCTACATTCAATAAAGCTGAGAAAGTAGCTAAACAGCAAAGTTTCGCAGATTTCACCGGGAAAATTAATCCTACTACTTCTACAACCGTAATCTGGCAAAACGTGCGTAAATTAGTAGGCCAGTATAAGCCTTCCAATAAACATACAATTGAAACGGCTTCTACCACATTATCGGATCCCAAAGGCATCGCAGAAACCTTTGCTGGTTTCTGGTCTTCGAACTCTAATGACGCAAACTTTTCCCCTGATTTTCGTTTAGCTAAAATCACTTCCTTCGGCCAATCCGCAAATATTTGCTCTAACTACAAATCTAGCATAATCGACTCCCCATTTATTTTAAATAAATTAGACAACTGTTTAAAGTCATTTACTGGCACAACCCCTGGCCACGACAAAATTTCTTATCCCATGCTTGTTAACATGCCAACCACCTTCAGAAAACGGCTAAACAAACTTTTCAACAATATTTTCGATACACATTCCTTTAAAACTACTTCGGTCATAAAAAAAGCCCAACAAAAATGCTCGGCTGATAGATTCCTATCGCCCCATATCGTTGCTTCCCTGTATTAGTAAGCTACATGAAAAAATGGTCTCAAAGAGGCTTATTTGGTTTTTAACGTCCTCAAAGGCACTTTCACTTAACCAATTCGGCTTCCGTCCAGATTTTGAAAAGGCATTTCGATGGAGTGGGTATTCATGTTGTTCTAAACAAGCTACTTGAACTCCAAATAGGTCCAAAAAATTTACAATTATATTAAATCTTTTCTGACATCGCGTTCCCTACCTCAGGGATCTCCGCTTTCAACGACGTTATTTTTGATTGCATTCGACGAGCTTAGCAAAATACTATGCGCTCAAAAGGGAATCAGCCATTGCTTCTATGCGGACGATTTATACCTCACGTGCAACAGAAGGAACACTAAAGACACTCTCACAAATTTTGCAAACGCGATATCATCAATAAGCTCTTGGTGTCAATACTCTGGAGCAAAGTTATCACTCGAAAAATGCAAGCATCTTCACGTATGTCGGAAACATCTTTGTGACCCCATTTCAATTAAGATTAATAACTTCACTGTAGAAAATGTTCAACAGCTAAAAATTCTAGGTGTAACTTTTGATTGTAAGCATAATTTTAAGGAACACTCTATTAGTTTAAGATCCAGCCTAGTTGCCAGACTCAATCTCATAAAATACCTTTCCTCCAACAGAAGTCATATATATACCAATTCCCTCCTCACTATTGAAGATCGAATTCATTATGTACGATGCCGTCAAATCCCAATCATTTACTCGTCAAACAACTCAGTCATGTATAGAGAGATCAAGTTACTAAAACAACGAAGATGCAAAATGAAATTTTCATTCGCTTAATATACCATCATGTATGCTTCATATAGCACCAGCAAGTGAAATCCATCCGGCCCCACCTCCAACTTGGAATCAGACTCCATGGTATTTGCAAAATAAGTCCTTCCTCGACGGTCTTACAGTTCATAGGAAACAAAACACCAGCGTAGTTACCTATAAGCAATCGTTCTACGAAATTACTGACCGATTCTTGAAGGAAAATTGGATACTTCTTTTCACAGATGGTTCAAAATCAACAGACGGAACCGGTTTTGCAGTCGACAACGCTAATGGCGTATTATTAGCACAAGGAATCTTGCCAATGGTTGCAATAGTTTTTGACGCAGAAGTGCAGGGCATACTGTCTGCTCTCTTTCTAGTTAGAGCATCTAAAGACAAATTTATAATATGCACAGACAAATTATATGTATTCTTCACAAGGTTCAAATAAATTTTTAATAGCTATTCTAATCATAAAATTATTCAATTGTACTTTCACTTACGTATAAGCGTTATTCAGACATATTATTGAAAATCGAGGGGACAACTCAAACGAATTATATGTACATACATATATTTGCAGAAGGGGCTTTCCAATATGTTTAAAGTAAACCACACTGTACATATTTACAAAGTTTCATTTAGTTTGAGATCAAGAAATTATTTTTCCTATCTTTTCATAAAAAAAAAATTTACTTTTCATCAGACCGTAAGAAGTGCTTAAATTTACTGCATTAAAATAGGCCAAACTCCTGATTTTTACAACTAGCTATACAAATTTACGTTTAAAATAAAATTTAAAAAATCGTTTAAATTCTTGTAAATACTGACTTTGGCCAGTGATAACTTTGCGAGTTTTGGTCCAATACTGCTTGCATTATTGCACTTAACAGTCGATATTCCACCTAGTTTTACAAAAGGAGATCAATAATAATTTCTTAGCGTTTTTCAAGGTATTATATGCATAGCAGTGTAGTTTAACATACTTCCATTTTTTCGGCTACTTTAACTATGTTTATATCTGTATGTCAAAAGTTTTTTTTTTTAGTGAGAAGGGGAACATATTTGATCTTACTTGTTTGTCAATGAAAGGTGCAGCAGTGCTGTACTTAAAATTCTCTATCCACTATGGAATTCACTGACTTGGTTATTTCTTTTTTTTATTTATTATAAGCAGGTTGCAACAGCGACGGAAATGTCATACGCGTTGATCGTGAGTTTACTAGCTAAGTTCATATGGAATATGATTTGATCATAACGTGAGGAGGGCCACAGTTGAACTGATTTTATTCTCAATCATTTTTAGATTCCAAGCACAAAAAAAGTTTGCTTTAATTTTTTATTAACTAAATACAACGTTACGACTGATCTATTATACTCGTCCTATACTATGTTCTGACTGCGCAGTAAACTCAAGTTTGTGGTATTGGGTTTATGAACTACTGTCAAGCATTCTCATTGTCGTGTTTAAGAGACTTTGAGTTTATCTATATTCAAAAATGTTTCTGAAAATACATTTGTACTTACATATATTTATAAATGTTGGAAATATATCTGCGTTTATAAAATCGCGAAGAAAGTTAACAAGTATGTCTACACTGGTTCAATTTTGCTTACATTTGATCTCTATACAGTCCCGAAATATATCGACATTGCGTGGTACAAACTCGGTGTTAGGGAATATTTTCCTAACCCAATGCGATGCAAAAGGGCAAACATTCAAGCACTGTAATAGTAATCCCGTTTGCGCAGGATGTAACCTTCCTCCCCACAACCCTTCTAACTGCACGCGCATCATGTGGTCTAATTGCCTCGGTGTTCACCCTGCCTCCGAACTCTTGCCCAACATACCAACATCGAAAAGAAATATTAAAAATTAAAACTCAGAACAAATGTAGTATGTTTGAAGCACGACGCATTTTCAAGCAAAATAACCCACTTAATTGTGAAGCCTCTTACGCCACTTCAAACCTGCATTCAAACCTTGACAAATCTAATATTCAAAAATATAAATCCGGTTATATGCCCTTTTTCGCCTCCCCGTCTAATCTTTCTCAACCCACAATTAACTATAATGTAGTTACTGACTCTCAGAGCATAACAGAAGTACACGTTCCACTAATCAACAATACCTTTGACAACGATACTGATCGCCAAATATCAGAAACCTGAACTAAGCCCGCCTCCCCTCTTCCCGCAAATAACATCATAATCAACAATCAACACTTAACCACTGACACCGACAATCAACCTAATGAGAACTCTGTTAACATTAGTAACAACAATAATCATAACTATGCCATATTAAATACTCCTGTTCTTCTTTCTACCTCTAATCCTCTCACAAATTTTCGCTTATCAAACAGAAGAACAACTCAGCACAGAAAATATTCACTCACTAAACCTAACTCTAAACTCAACCTCTAACAACTCTTTACTCACTTTTTCGATACACTGAGTGAGTGTATTTTAATAGTGCATTGATAAATTTCTCTTAGTTGCTTTATTGCTGAACATTCTTCAATGGAATATTCATGGTTATTATAACAACTACTCGAACTTGGAAATATTAATTAAAGAGCAATTGCCAAAGATAATTTGTCTACAAGAGACTTACTGTAAATATAACTCAACTCCAACTATATCTAAACAATACAACGCACATTTTCATAATTTTAGTTATAACACCTCCGCTAAGCAGGGTTCAGCCTTATTGATTCACAAGAGCATACCATATAAACTTATCAACATTAATTCAAGTATTTCTGTCGTCGCAGCTGAAAGTAAAATTCACTGTAATCTCTATTTACGTTCCCCCCCCCAACACAACCTTTTAATTTCTCAGCTTTTCAAAATCATAAACGTAGCTAACAAACCAGTGATAGCGATCTGAATGCATGGAGCCCACTTTGGGGCTCACCAAATCTAAACTCCAAAGGAGTAATTATTGAAGACTTTCTTTTAGCATCCAACGACTCTGTCCTTAATAATGGTTCGCCCACGCATTTTAGTACGCACAACTCGTTTTCCCACATCCTCAAAGACTGTTCCCATCCTACACATTACAGATCTTCCTTTTTTCCGAACCTCAACCCATTACACTTGCTAAGTACTCCAAGTGAGAAAAATATTAAACTATTATTTAAATTTTGCAAAACAATACATATTGAAAACTTAATTTAACCTTTTATACACCTTAAGCCGATAGCCCTGGCAGCTAGTGCTTATTTAATTATAATTTTAATTGTAATTAATTTAAATAAATAAATAAACTTATCATAATGATTTTTTTTTTTAATATTTTAAGCGATATATGCAAATTTTAAAAACATTTGAAATCGCTAAAATACGTACATACATATATCTTTATTGTATGTACATTAGAATAATAAAATATATAATCTTTGCAAAGAATGTGAAAATATGCATTTGAAATAATTTGTCATAAAGATCTTTAGCATAAAACAAAATACTTACTATATTTCTAAATTTTCCCGACATTATTCCTTAATATGGTACCCATAAATCTAAGTCACATCCTATTGGTGTACTTATGTTGGAACAACATTTTGTCATCCTTTGGCAAGTTTGGTACGGAGACAAACCGGAGGTCCAGGAAACGAGCAATTTCGACAGGGTTAAACCATAGAAAGAGGGTGTTAGTTGAGTGGGTTTCGCCAGGCATGCGAGTAGGAGTCTGGTGTCGTACGAGGACTCACCGGATGCCGGGCTGGTGTTAGGGGCTTAGTTTAACCTTCTAAAATTTTCAGATCCTAATTGGGCCAGATTGACGTTCAAAGATCTTAAATTTAATCAAATTAACAATATTTTAAGTTAAAGAGGGCGTAAAAAGCGTGAAAGGAAAGTGCAGTGCACCTAAATATTGTATATTTAGTGAAATTTTAGTGGTTTTTAGAATGAAAAAATTATGAAATCCACTTAACATATGTATATGCACTTCATAAAATTTAAAATGCAAATATCTTAAAAAGTACAAATACTCGCACCAGGGAGACTCCCCCTTTCCTCCGATACCCCTATTACTCTCTCATTCGTTAGTCACTATTCTAAAGTTTAACCTGTCTTTGCCCCAAGTGCTGCTAGCGAGCGACTTGAGGACCTTGTGGATCTGTACTTGATGACTGCGGCTGTATGCACTGAGACCAGACGGTCAAAGGTTACCCCCAGGTTCGGGTGTTTAACTGTCGGAATGGGGATACCATCGATATGTATGAAATTACGTGGATTTAGCAGGGGAGAGCGTCAGGAAGATAGTTGTTCAACTTCGAGCACAGGTCATCAATTATATTGCCGATAGCCAGTTTCTTACAGTCGTTGACATACAAGACTATAGAAATTTTCTCTGGCGGAGGAGGGAGCTGTGAGATTTTGACATTAAACAGAAGCATACCGGCCACACAGGTTAATCGCCGTCCATCGTTTTAACGCCACGGAAGATACGAGATCTCCACGTCCTGAAAAAGAGTTGAATGGTTGACTGTATCAAAGGCCTTTGACAAGTCCAGAGCCACTAGAACGATTTTCTTACAGGGGCTCCGGTTGTGGAGCTATGCAATTTCCGGAAGCCATATTGGTGCTTCGCCGGGCCGAGATGTTGAGCGAGGTACGGGAGCAGCAGTTCCTCAGGAGTGTTGTCAATTGGTGAATGAAGGGAAATCGGCCGATAAGAGTCACCTTTGTCGGTCGGTTTCCCTGGTTTCAGAAGTGGGATCACCCTTCCCATCTTCCAGATTTCTGGGATGATGAAGGGAACCTTGGGCAGATTGGGGACCTCAGTGAGGTATGCTACTCCAGTTGGTCCCATTTTTTCAACCCAACATACTTAACCCGTCGGTCTCAATGGCTTTGGAGGCTTTCGTCTTCCCGATGGATTCGTTACCCTCGTTTTTGAAGAAAACAATTGGTATGTCTGGTTTTTGGTTACGTAGCCGTCCGGTCACGGTACGTTTGTTCCTGTCTGTGGAAGGATGCGTAAATCGTTTTGTAAAATTTTTCCAACATACATGAACATTCCACACATTAGACAAGAAAGAGAAGATATAAAAACACATATTTTTATTATTTTTTAATCTTAAAAAATCTAAAATTCTTTCTTACATAAAGATTGGAAAATCCAAAAGAATTTGTATTTAGTGGAGTGAATAAAAAGAACACAAACTTATTTAAATTTACTTATTTAACTGGTTTAAGGTTAGGGGTGAGGTTGAAGTTGCAGTTGAAGACAGACAAACTAATTTATTTATTTACGTATTTATTAAAATGAAATATAATTATAAATAATTATACTACAATAAAGTCAACAGCTCTAAGGCCTTCGGCTGAAACTAATTTAAGCTGAGAAGGCGGGAAAAATTTGTTTTTCTTTCAAGTTTGGTTTGCTCATGGAAGCATCGAAGGGGGAGACTTTTCCACTCGCTCCCCGTGGTCAGCCGGGTGCCCTCGACGACCGGAACCGTAAGGGTCTGAGCGGTTCGGGGGCCAAGTGGTACGTCCGCTATCTAGAGCAGGGGAAAACCCCAGAAGAGGCTCGGGCCATGGGGGGAGTACGAATGGAGGTGGAGAAGGAAGAGCGAGAGCGCAAAGAACGAATGCGGATACGCGAGCCACCCGCAACCGCCATCGTGCGGAAGAGCGGGCCCAGCTCCCAAAACAGCGAAACCGCGCTTGCTAGTAAGCAGAGAAGCGTGGAACAATACACTGGGTACCAGCGACCCGCGCCCGCTGTTATGCGGAGAAGCGGGGAACCTGCATCGAAGCAGCCTACAGCAGAGCCCGCTACGAAGCGCGGCAGTGGGCTAATAACACCGCCAGAGCAGCCATCGAGTAAGAGACAGCAAGAACAGCCGCCACTCCCTGATGTGGCGTCGGGCAGTCAAGGGGGGGGGTCAACGGGGGGTGGGCAGTCGCAGGCCACTCAGCAGTCCAGCTGCCCAGCAGCCCGTAGTAGCATCCGGGTGGTTGTGCTACCGAGAGAATACCCAGCGGCGGCCCTTTACTCGGACGACCTCACGAAGCTGCAGGACGCCATAGTTCATGAGGTGTTTAGGAGGCTTCCTTTCCCCTTTCCTTCTACGGGGTGTATTTCCGCTCGGGAATGCTCCTCGTGGATTGCAAGGATGAGAGGACGTCATCTCGAGCAGCACCGACGACGATGGACTAAGACTGAATTTTGGCATCGACGACGGGTCCTACCTAGCGCTAAAAAGAGCCGGTTTCCTCCTGCACTACAGGTTTGGCATGGTAGTAGTGAGGCCGTCGAGGAGAGAACCTCTCGGCAACAAAGAGCCTAAAGCCCAGTGCCCAACGAACACTGGAGCCGCCGGCGTTGCCGCTACTCCTGGTACCGTGTCATCCGAAGAGGTGCCAGGGGGTTCGAAGACAGGTGTGCTGTCGTCTGCCCAGCTGAGCAGTATAAATGAAGCTATTGACAGAAGCCACGGAGAGGACATTCCCATTTCCGAGGAGCTCCTAGAGGGGCTAGACATGAAGAGACTGGAGCTGGGTATAGGTAGCGAGGGCGAGATACTGCTCTCGGACCTAGAAGAGCCCGAGCTATGAGTCCGCCAGCATTATCAGTAGCCCAGTTCTACCTCCACCATGCGGTAGCCGCTTCTGCGGTTATCGCAAGGAGGTTTACCACGGACGACCTGGGCATAGTACTGATCCAAGAGCCGTGGGTCTACAGGGGCCAGGTAAGAGGCCTGAACCACAGGAGTAACAAGGTAGTTTGGGACACCTCCTGTGATAGACCTAGAGCATGTGTAATGCTTAAGTACAACATTAAACACTTCTGCATTACAGAGTTCCTAACGCAAGATCTGGTGGCGGTGCAGGCGACGGTGATGGTGGGTGAATGCAAGAAAGACGTCGTCTTCGCTGCCGCATATTTCCCGGGGGACGACACCAACGTGCCCTCGCGGTGAGTGCCTATTAGAGTATATATATCTAGCGAGAACCTAGGTACCTAGGGAAAACCCAACCAGGCTGGTAGTCTCGGGAGCTCTCAATGCTCCGAAAAGAAGTGCATAGGCTCTTTAATAGAGCCAGGCGCACGGGGCCGTGGAAGGAGTACTCGACCTGCCTAACGAAGTACACCAAGGAGATCAGGAAAGCTAAGCTTAGCAGCTTCAGGAAATTCTGCGAGAGCATTAGCTCAACTCCTGCAGCTCCCAGGCTACACAAAGGCTTAGCGAACGATATTCCGGGGACCACAATGGCGATAAAAAGGTCCGACGGGTCCTACACAGAAAACAAGAGGGAGAGGGCTCTCGCCCTACTTTCGGCTCACTTCTCTGGTGCCGCCGAGAGCTCGCTGGCGGCTGGACGCTGGGAATCGAGTCCGACTTCGGCCGATTGGAAGGTAGCTAGAAGCTTATTCAGCTACAGATCAATCGTTTGAACAGTTCAAGGCCCCTGGGGTGGATGGCATCAGTCCGGTTCTGCTTAAGCGGGGCGGGGAACTCCTTCTTTCGTATCTCGTAAGCATTATGAGGGACAGTCTGGCGCTGGCCCACATTCCCGAGATATGGCAAAGGGCTCGGGTTATTTTCATCCCGAAGGTAGATAGAAGAGATCTATCCTCAGCAAAATCCTTTAGGCCGATCAGTCTCACCTCCTTCGTTTTGAAGACAATGGAAAAGGTGATCGACCTGCAGGTAAGTTCAAACGCTCTCAGGGCTTCACCGTTGCATCCAGATCAACATGCCTATAGGGTTGGCCGCTCGACGAAAACGGCTCTGTATGCGCTGACCTCGGACATTCGGGACGCTTTCGAGAGCCGAGAAACAGTGCTCTGTGCCTTTCTAGATATCAAGGGGGCCTTCGACAACACCTCGCATTCAGTCGTGGACAAAGCCCTGTAGCAGAGAAACGTGCAGCCTACTATTCGTTAATGGATAAAGAGACTGCTAGAGAGCAGATTAGCCGAAGTTGACACTGGCGAAGGCACAGTTCAACTGCAGACAACCAAAGGATGCCCGCAAGGACGGGTTCTATCCCCGCTTTTGTGAAGCTTAGTGGTGGACGAGCTCCTTCACATTCTCACCAACAACGGCACCCGCTGCCAGGGATATGCGGAGGACCTGGTAATAATTGCAAGAGGCAAGTTAGTGAGCACCTTCTTTGACATAGTACAAAGAGGGCTTAACCGGGCAAGGAAATGGTGCATGGAGGTAGGGCTAAATAATGATCCTGCCAAAACTGCTATCGTTTCCTTTACCAAGAAGAGAAAACTACTCGGTAGTAGAATCATAGCCCTGGGGGGGGATTGCGTTTGAAGTCACCACAGAGGTGAATTATCTGGGTCTCATCCTAGATTCTTAGCTTCTGTGGAAGGCTCATGTGGATGCGGCCGTCTCCAGGGCTAGGAGAGCACTGATGGTGTGCAGACGACTAGCGGGTAAATCATGGGGCTGCAGCCCCAAAATCCTGCGGTGGATATACACCATGATAGTGAGGCCAATGGTCACCTATGGGGCGGTGGCTTGGGGTTCCAGGGTCGCCCTGTCTACAGTGAGACAAAATCTTAGCAAGCTGCAACGGCTGGCGTGTGTGTGCATTACGGGAGCGATGTGCACGTGCCCAACAGCAGCGCTGGAGGTGATTCTGGAGCTCGAGCCACTGCATATCACCATTGACCATGTGGCTAATCGAACTTTAATTAACTTCTCTAAGGAAGGTTTCGGCAGGGGAAAGATGATGTCGTCCAAAGTTAGGGATAGACTAGAACCTCAGCTTCCTCTGGTAAGCTTCCCCAGGGATAAGATTCGCAAAGAGATACAATTTTATAGAAAGTTCGAAGTGGAGATTCATAGGCTACCTGGAGTGACTCCACTTCCGGAAGAGTACTCAGCATTGGTATACTGATGGCTCCAGGGCCCCCAAGGGGTTTTGGGGCAGGCGTCCACGGAGGTCCTTGCCATCAGTGTGTGCGCTGAGATAAATATGAGAAGAAAATACAGCAACAAGACGATTCTCATTTCGAGCGACAGCCAGAACGCCCTGGCGGTGAAGAACTGGATTCAACTCCTCTGGGTACCAGGTCACAAAGGGGTGGCTGGCACGAGTAAAGAGTTGCTATGGAAGGAGACTATCAGACTGAGGAGTCAAAACTGGAGCAACCTAGCAGGCCTCAGACAGGCCAAGTCTCTCCTTGGGAGATACAACCTGAGAAGACACAGGTTGTTAATGAATCTGCCCAAGTAGAAACTAAGAATCATTACAGGTTTTCTGACAGGCCACTGCAAACTAAGAGGCCACCTGCATAGACTGGGAATCTGGTCAGGTGACCTTTGTCGCTTCTGCGACGCAGGGAAATAAACACCACAGCATCTACTCTTAAAGTGTGATGCAGTGGCTCGCAGAAGGGGGGTCGCCCTAGGACGGCCATGGCCGCAGGAGCAATTCATATACTCTCTGTCCCGGCAACCATTCTGGATTTCCTGGAGGTGCTGAGGCTGACGGAGGTGCTATGATCAGAGCCGTGGAGGGCACAATAGACCCATCGGTCGCAGTGCATTCCTCCCTCAATCAATCTAATATACTACCGTTTTTGTAAAGTAACCAGACATCCCTGAAAACATCACATAAGCGTTCCTAAATGCGAGTTCGATAAAAGCGATTTAGAGTTTTCAGCAACGCACAGTGGTACCGTCCATAGGGCAAAAATAAATTTTTTGTTGTTATAATTCTCAAAACTAAGAATGCAAATATTATGTTGAGAAGTCGAATATTCAAACAGCAAAACCTGTTTTGTTGATATGTTGTAAAAATAGCACAGAAAGGGAGAGCATATCAATGCTTGTTTAGTTCATTATCAGCAAGGTCTGTTTGATCGTGTTGCGAAAGTTTAACAATAACATATTCATTTATTTTTGGAAATGGAGTTTTTAAAAGAAGGTATTTGCTTTAAATTTATGTAGTCAATAGTTATTGTGGTAATGTTTTTAAGTGATGTATATGGGTTCAAAATAAACTTACTTCAAGTGTAACTTTTATATTTTTCACTCATTTTGATATAGAGTTTTAAGTATGAAGCTAATGACACGCACTCTTTTTTTTTTTTTTTTTAATTAAAGGTTATTACGTATGCTTTAATATGTATACAACTTTTTGTCCCGTCTCGTCCCTCCCTCTCTAAATAACACAAAATTGTTGCACTACCTTTGAGTTTTCTCGTGTTTGTTTGTTCATGTGTTTTATGTGAACTATGTGGATTTACAGTGAAAAACATTAACTTTTATGTGAAATGAATGAAGAAATGAATGATATCGCAAAATGTCAAGAAAAACCAACTCATACAAAGCGTTTATCATTTGGATTATCCCCATTACACTCGTGGATTAGATTTTTTGAATATTTCCTACATATTTCGTACAAAGACGACATCGAAAAATGGCAAATAAGATCGCCAGATGATAAAATGAAACTTTCTGCAAGAAAAACGTTCATTCAATCTGAATTCAGAGAAAAACTTGGACTAATAATAGACAGACCTAAAGTCGGAGGTAGTGGGAATTCAAATGATGGAAACATTGCAAGGACATTTTTTAGGAACTTGGAAATATCAGCTGAAATACTGGTATTCCTCGTAATCTTTTGGAAAGATGTTGCGCATTGTTACAAGCCATATCGTCTGGATATAATATTAATATTGAAAAATTCCAAGAAGCAGCTGAAGCCAAAAATAAAGATATAAAAATGTTTAGATTACGACACACTCGAAAAATATCGCGAATAACAACCAATATCGACTTGCTTCATATGTTGCTATTAAGCTTGGATCCAGTTTTGTATAGTGAGAGGAAATCTTATTGAAATCAGCATTAGATTTATTAGAACAATAAAAATTTTCAATAAAAAAATCATTGCTTATTTTAAAAATGTATTTTTGTTTATTTTGTGCAACTAAATACTTATAACTGAAGTAAAAAAGGATTGGACATGCCCATATTAACTGAAATTTATGTATATTTACATAGCTAATGTTCGACTCCTAAAATTTCCATTTGATATCTCAACCCTAACTTATTTTGACCACTGCTCCAATACAAGTGGAACGACTGTACAACGGTGGGGCATCTTCCATCCTCTTTTTTCGAAAATAGCACCTCTTTGCGATTTTCCGAAGCCCACAGTAGCAAATTAATTCAAGATCTTAATCGCCACAATTAACATCTGCCGAAAACTACTGCTGAACGCTATCCAGGGTGCTGATGCTGTGGGTAAGGCTTTCTCAAGTGGGCCCCGAATTCACCAAGGTTGATAGTCAAAAAGTACACTGTGTAAATTTTATTACAAAATTCCGAATAGTGTGTTTTTTTTAATTAATAATTGAAAATTTTTGCAGTGTTTTCGAAATTTTCATATTTCTTTGAAAGTAAGTGTCCGAATGAAAAAATTTTTTGGGTGCAGATTGTAAAAACAAACTTTACAATGAAATTATTTGCGTTAGAAAAATATCATTTTTTTTGTTGCTTTTCAATATCTTTTTTATACACAATTGAACATTTAAAGAATTTTTGCGCCTCGTGGCCGAAAATTTTTAGCAACTTATGTAATGAACATTTCTGCATTTATCTACGAAATTTCGGTAAATGACACATCAACTGATATTTTTTTTGACACTTCTCTATTACAAATAGTTTTGAATCTATTACATGACGGAACATCTTACGATCCGTCAGCAAACGTGTGCCATAATTCCAATAAAGCCATTCGTAAGACCAGTCACGTAATTTATTTTAATACGAGAGCCGTTCGTTCGCGGAACACATAATTCGACCCCTGACTAACAGTTTTACGTGAAACTTTAATGGTTTTTTGTAATTTTTATCCATTTTTGATTTCATTGAAAAACTTTCTCAGTGACTGTAAGTCAGCTTGAGTCTTTATTTTAGAAAGGAAATGAAAACAAAAAGTTGTTCGGGCTTAATCTAACATTAAACTCAAAGGCGATGTATGCATTTGTTGTCAGACAATTGTTACGGAATTAGGAAATTTAAATAATATTAAAGATGCTAGCAAATATTTGTAGGAATAAGCAAGCTCCAGCAAGAAGTACTTCAGACAGGGGTGGCAAAAATCCTCTGACTGAACCCTACGCGAGGGTGCCGACTGGAAATGGTCACTACAGAGAGTATCCTGTGCGTTGTCAGGATGGTGTCCAGCTAAGAGCAGAGATAAGTGTCGTGTTGCTTATGCTTCTTAATACTTCTGCAACAGGGAAATGGTCCTTGATCGTGGTCTCGAGGTAAGGACTGGGGAGTCCCTAACACCTCTTACCCAAGCCAAGACGTGTAAGGACAACCGTGCCGACGGATGAGTGACCAGCGGGTAATAAAATATGGCTGGCCGCGAACGGTTCCCCTCCGATGCCCAGGCAAGGTCGGTTGTATAAGTGCCTTACCTCGGTATGCCGGCTCTGCTGGGGCGGATTACCCCTTCCGTACCTACTCGAACTCAAATCAATGAAGAAAAATATAAAAACAAAATAAACAACAACAACAAACAAAAACACAGGGAGGTCAAGGAAGACTTGCTAAGCGCAGAATAGGGCGCACTCCTGGCTTCCAGTCAGGAATCGTAATCTGCGGCTCTACCAGTGAACGCTAAGCCTAGCAATCCTGATTTGCCAACTACCTCAAAGGCTGCGTTGAGTGCTCATGGGAGCACTCCGAAGACAATTAGAAGAAGAACGAAGTCCGCTGGGGTGACTTTCAAGGCGAGGTACAAGCAGGCTGTCTACATTCTGGACAAGATTGTACGGTGAACCCCAAAGATGAGGAAGACGGCCGCAAGTATAAGGAGGTGGTGGAGGAGTACAAGAGGAACCTTAACTAAAAACCGCCGACAAAAACGGAAGCCGTTAAACGATGGAGGTCGAGGTCGAAGGACGACTACTCAACGGAATCACCTGGGAAAAGGGCAGACACGAGACTCCCCCAGCTGCAAAAATCACCGACGAAACGGCGGTACTGTGAGGTGGACAGGGTGACGAGGTCACAGGAAAGCCCGCTCGACTCTAGTGAGTCCCTCAGGGGTTGCGGAATTTTCAAATGCAGGGATGAGTTCTCTAGGGAGTTTCTCGGCAAGTGCGTAGCCGAGCTCGACACCGCCTGGAAGGGTTTGAAGGTCAAGCTTATCCCGGCCGCGGAGATCCCTATAAGACCCAGGGCCGCATTTGGCTGCCGAAGATGGCCATGGAGAGCGAGAAGCTGGTGCGTCTGCTACAAAGGCAAAATCCCAGAATACCAATGACAGACTGGGCAGTCATTTGTGCAGAGAAGCCTCTTGAGGGTACGCAGAGCTCATCGTACCTTCTGAGGCACACCGACGAGTGCCTTGAGCCACTACGGAAGATCCACTACAAGCTGTTCTTCGGAGGGAGAACAGCAAAACAAAGTTATCCCGGCAATCTTAGGCAACCTAAGGCCGCCTCGGACATCCTAATCGTCTTCCTTAGGCATGGAGACATCGACGTCGCATTGATTCAGGAACCCTGGGTAAGGGACCTTGAGGTTAAAGGGCGCAGGAACGCCCACTATAACCTTTACTACAGCTGCCTATCAGGTAAACCCCGAGCATGTATACTGGTAAAAAAAACATATTAAAGCTTTTCTCTGTTCCAATTTCAGCTCTTCAGATGTAGCAGTCATCAACCTGGAGTTGATGAACGGAAACAGCGATGCTAACGCAAGGCATACGTTGTAGGGCAGCTCCGAAACTAACGCAAGAAGTGAGTCGCTATTTCAATTTATTATTAATTCTAAGTTAAGAATTTGCACTAGAGGTAGTACCCCCACATTCATCTTCCCTAGTGATCCTGATTTTACAGGCTGGAAAGAAGTTTTAGATTTAACATTGTTAACCCAGCGTATCCTAAAGGCCACAAAGTGGAAAGTATGCGATGATGAAACCCGCTCGGACCACCGCAGTATACTTTTTGAGTTAAACATTGAGGCGGAAATGCCTACTCCTTTAAGGAACCCTCGGAAAAAAACTGGGGCCTTTTCCAAAAAATTATTATTAAAAAGATGAACAAAATACCAGTTGAAAATGTTTCCCAAGAATTGAGCTAGCCGCCAGAACGGACAGCTTAGAAAAAGCCTAGGGAAAGGCCTTTTCGAAAGCCTGTCTGCTAAGATATGGTAAGAAGGCTCGTACACCTAGGTGGAATCTGGAACTCACAGAGCTCCGGAAGCAAGTGAGAAGGGCCTTCAATGACGGCTACAAAACTAAGGTCTGGGCAGAGAACGTATAATAATGAGAAGGTGCATTTCGTATACGATAAAAATAAATTTGTGAAACGCGCGCGCTAGGGAATCCAGAATGTTATTGCACAGAGATTTAGCAGAAGAATTTCGTTAAATTTCTGTAAACTGGCATTCTTCTGCTCAAATTTAATGTGAGAAATGTTGCAGGTACATATGTTGCACAATTATGTATACAAAAATTGGTGGTTTTGCCGACGGCATTACTCTTGCGTGTTGTGAATAAATATTGAGATTTTTATTTAAAGGCAATTGCTATTTCATATAGAGATTTTGGAGTTATGAACCTCGTTGGTATTTTTAAGGTACTGAAAAAAAATTACCAAGAGATTGAATTTATTTAATTTGTATTGGGTTAGTCACAATGCAAATTCCTAAATTTGTGCTCATGCTCGTTTCCCTATTTTACTTTTAAATATGAATTGTGTAATAATTTAATGTAAATTACACACACATGTTTCCCGAAAATTTGAAATTATTTTGTGAGAATTTGTATTCGGTTGTTTAAAATGCAAATTCGCGAAAAGTTTCTATATAATGCCCTTTTATTTATTTTCAAATAAATTACTGAAGTTTTAGAGACAATATTTAAGGTTAACTTTTTAAAATTTTGAAGTAACATTTTAATTTCATATTTTAATTGATTTCTCGCGTTTGTCTCCGCAAAAAATAATATTTATGTACATATGTACTTTGTTCTCTGCCATACATATCTGTTTTTACAATATTTCCTTCTTACAAGCGTCATAGAAATATATGTATCTGCCCGCACTTATAATCGAAGAAAATAACTTATAAAATTATACTTTGGTATAAAAATATAACCATCTGCTGTTAAGCGCCAATTGCATATAGAGCGCATTTAATAACAATGCAAATTGAACTATTAATTAAAAAGAAACTCTCATCAGGAATAAAATTGATGCGAAGAAGAATTGAACGCATATACATAAATAAGATATACTGTATACAAATTGGCGAAATCCAAATCTTCTCAGCAAACTGCTTAAAACGGCAGTTAAGATCGACCGACAGCAAGAAGCTCTGTGGTGTGATGAATATAGTTGAAGCAATAATCGGACGTTTTTGTTTTGCCGCGAGTTCGATGCCAGCAGCCACCGAATTTGCAATTTGGTGGTTAATTTATTATTTGTTTTTTCCAATTTTTGTCTTCATGCAAAAGAAGAAGAAGAATGATTAAGGAGCAGGGGCGGGTAGAAGCGCAATTGAAACTATTTGCTTGACTCGAGCTGCGCACTTTTGTTCAACTCGCGCAAATTTACTTTTTGCTTGCGACGATTGGCAAGACAACTCCAAGGGGACAGGGGTTTATGCGCTTTGTTGTCGATCTTCAACTAGCGAAGAGAATTTCAGACTTCATAATTTTTGTGTGGACAATGCAAGTGTGGGAAGGGAAAGAGGTTTAAGCACTTTGTTGCCAATTTTCATTTTGACATCAGCGAATGGTCAAATTGAAGATTTTATAATTTTTGTCATCGTCGCGAACAAGAATGGTTTGTGGACGGCACATGCGCGTAGCGGGGCAAGTGTGCAAGGTGCGCACAAATTATGAGAATGAATGAGTTGGATGCGCATCTGCAAATGATGACATACATATGTACAGGGTGTTTTTTTTACAGGTTTGTTTTTCGAATAGAGATAAAACTGGCATTTTGTGGTCAAATCTGGCAACTCTAATGTCATTTATGTTCAGTTTGGTTTGCCATTTCATCATGAACAGGTTGACAAAAGAACTACGCTTGCAAATCGTGCAAATTTATTTCGAAAATAATGGTTCAGTTCGCGAAGTTTACCGTGAGCTCCGTCCATTTTATGGTCGACATAATCGTCCATCAGAGCAATTAATTCGGTTAACCATGGATCGTTTTCGCACTACGTTTACTCTATGTGATAATACGCATCCGCAGAGACGTCGAACAGTGCGCACCGAAGAAACAATTGCCGCTGTAGAGCAAAGTGTTGAAGAGGACCCGAATGAATCGATTCGCCACCGTGCACAGCAATTGGAGCTTTGTCCATCAACTTTATGGAAGATTTTGCGCAAAGATCTTGGCTTGCGACCTTACAAGATCCAGCTTGTGCAAGAATTAAAGCCGCGAGACCATGCAATGCGTCGTGATTTTGGTGTATGGGCCGAAAATGAGATTGATCTCGATGCTGATTTTCATCGCAAAATTTTGTTCAGTGATGAGGCTCATTTTTGGTTGAATGGCTACGTCAACAAGCAAAATTGCCGCATTTGGAGTGAAGAGAATCCACATGAGACCCTTGAAACGCCATTACATCCACAAAAACTGACTGTTTGGTGTGCTCTATGGGCTGGTGGAGTCATTGGGCCATACTTCTTCCGCAATAATGCTGGAGAGGCAGTTACCGTTAATGGAGACCGGTATAGAGCCATGATAACCGACTATTTTGTTCCCGAATTGGATGGCATGAATGTGGATGAGTTGTGGTTCCAACAAGACGGCGCTACATGCCACACAGCGCACGTCACAATCGATTTACTGAAGGAAACATTCGCTGAGCGCATAATTTCGCGGAATGGACCTGTCAATTGGCCACCAAGATCGTGTGATTTGACACCATTGGATTATTTTCTTTGGGGATATGTGAAGTCGCTCGTCTACACCAACAAACCAGAAACGTTAGGGGAATTGGAAGCCAACATTCGTGGCGTTATTGCCGACATACGGCCCCATATGCTCGAAAAAGTGGTTGAAAATTGGACCTGTAGAATTGGCTTTATTCGAGCCAGCCGCGGCGGCCACATGCCCGAAATCATATTTAAACATTAATGGCATAAAATTATCCTTCCAATAAAGCCAAATTGATGGACCTTAAAACGATTTTCTTGTGTTTTATTTCAATTCGAAGTTCTATACCCCTAAAAAAAACACCCGTTATTAACTGACATAAAATGAAGATGCCTAAAACAAAATCTGAATAATTTCGCATTTTGTTTTTTATTGATGCAAATAACGGAAAATATGAAAGAGTAGGAGTCCTGCGAAAAGAATTTTGCTACTCAAGTACTTAATTGTCCAGCCATCATGAAATGCCTTCAATGGCATTATTGTCTGAGATGGCGGCAACAAATTATAGCGAATTACGCTTTTGCCCGAGTTCAACTCCCAACTATGTAAATACATACATATGTACATTTATTAAATTATAATTTTTTTTTTAATTTTGAATAAAAATTATTATATTAATTAATTAGTGTGTGCATTATAATAACAAGGAAAAGTGAAGAAATCATTGGTCAACAAGCTAGAAAAGTATAAATTTTCTTAAAAGTCAACACGCAACAAATGTCTATCAATATTTAGTTGACGCGTATTTTTCTGTTTCTTAACATACATTTTTACATTTTTCCGCCTTTAAAATTTCTCTGGTAATCAAAATGTTAAATTCCTCTGCCTAATTCTTTCAAATATGTTAGCATTCTTCGCTGAATAGTTTCCAAATAGGAAATGCACCTTCTCAATATTACACGTTCTCTGGTCTGGGACCGTTACAACTAATCTTAAAAAATTTAAGAAAGATATCCGAGGTGCAGGGCCAGCGAATTAGAATCGGCTTTGGACCCGAACCATTCACGAACCTACCCCAGCGAGCTCTTGGATGAGCTACTGGACAAGGAGAAGCTATAATTTGCAATTTTTAGCTTTTCACCATTTAAATCCCAGGAAATGGACGGAATACTACGAATTATGCTTCAGAAAGCTTCAGAGGTAAGTCGTCCCGGACATGGTGGCAATTTTCAGAGAGTAATTTCATTTCTAAAGCAGGGAAACGAGGCCATGATAACGTTAAGGATTTCAGGCCAATTAGCCTAATGTCCTTTGTACTGAAGACTTTTAAAATACTTCTAGACCTGTACATTAGAGATAACACTTCCTTCTTATCACACTCACACCATGCGTACCTGAAAGTGAAGTCAACAGAGACAGCCATGCACGAAGTGGTGCGCACGATTGAGAGTTCACTTTACTATAAACAATATATTATGGCTTCCTTTATAGATAACGAAGGGGCCTTTAATAATGTCAGCATAGATTCAATACCTGGGGCACTGCTGGAAGCAGGAATTGATCACTGCGTCCGCTCATGGATAGTGTCGCTGCTAAGGAGCAGAGCAATTTATGCAAATCTAGGTTTCCAAGATAGAACCGTTTATGCGGTTAAGGGCACCCCCAGGCAGGAGTGCTCTCACCGCTACTGTGGCGCATGGTCTTAAACCAACTACTGGCAAAGTTAGATTCCTGGGGAATCAAAGTAGTAGCTTATGCAGATGACGTTGCAATACTTGTATCGGTAACATTTCTTCCGGTCATCAGCGAAATTGTGGAGAGGGCTTTACAAGAGGTGGACTTCTGGGCCATAAACAGTTCGCTTAGGGTGAACCCTGATAAAACGGACCTAAACCTCTTCACAAACAAAACAAAACTACCTCATTGCACTAAACCTAAGATCCGAGGAACGGAACTTGATCTGTCAAACTGGGTGAAATACCTTGAAGTCTTTCTGGACCCTAAGCTTAATTGGAGACTGTAAATCCAGGAGCATGTAAGCAAGGCCTCGGGGGCTCTCTACGCCACGAAAATAATGTTAGGCAATAAATAGGGACTAAAACCAAAGATTGTGCATTGGATGTACACAGCTATAGTCCGACTCATACTCTCATACGGGGCGCTGGTATGGTGGCCAGCTCTCACCAAAAATTACGTCGTCAAGAAACTGAGAAGAATTCAAAGGTCGGCAGCTACTGGTGTAACGGGCGCAATGAGGTCTTGCCCAACTGATGTCTTGAACGTACTAATCGACTTCTTACCAATAGATATTTTTATCGAAAACTCAGCGGCTAACAGTGCCATTAGGCTACATGCATTGGGGTTCTCGATTCTTGCCAGAACCCCAGCTGAGATTAAGGCGCTACCCACTCGCGGAAGAGTTAGATCACTGGATGGTCTCGCCGTATATTTGGACGGATCAAAGATGGAGTGCGGGGTACGTGCGGGGGTTTTCAGCATAAACTAAAGCTATCCTACCGTCTACCAGACTATGCAAGTGTGTTCCAGGCAGAAACGTTTACAATAAAGGAGGCGATTAGATACGTTGAGAGGAATGCAACAGTAGGTACGCAAGTGAACATTTTCACAGATTGCCAGGCTGCCATTCAAGCGCTCTCTTCTACCTCGGTCGGCTCTCAAATCGTATATGAATGTAGGAGGCTTCAATCTCCAACGAATACGAAATTGCCTTGATATTGGTACCGGGGCAAAGGGACATTTACGGAAACGAAACTGCGGTGAACATGGGCGTCTCGCTTAAAGAAATAATGGAGTAATACAGGATCGTACTGGATTACCCGAAAGGTTTGGGTGTCCTATGATTCGCTTAAAACAAAGCCTCTTTTAGAAATTTGCAAAGAAAATATATACAATTACAGCTGTTTGCACAGGGCACTGGCCTGTAGGAGTACATGCTGAAAGAATAGGCATACGCTTCAACCGGTTTTGCCGCAGCTGTAAAGACCCAGGGCCAAAGGAGGCAGTTGAGCATTTTATGTGCGAGTGCCCGGTCCTTGCTAATATAAGGATAAAAGACCCGCGGCAAACCATCACTGCAGAGTAGTTTAGAGTGCAGCCGCCTCTCTTTGTATGATATACTACGAGTCATAAAAACCCTCAAATAGCTGCGCACGAAATGTGGAATCAAAATGGCAAACTTACTAATTGCTTGCCACTAGGGTGGCCATCCACTTAAACCAACTAACCAACCAACGTCAGACAAGGTCGGCAATTCGATACCGTCGAGTTGTAGAAATATATTGGCGATGTTTGCGTTCTTCCACTCAAGCATTGTCACGCATTCTTAGGGTTCAACGACTCCCTATTGAGTTTTCTAGACTAAAAACGCTTAACCGTTAACACAGGAATATGAATACAGTTTTATCGTGAATTTCATGTGAACAAGTTTTCACAACAAGTGAATTCTGTTCAGCGGGGTAATATGTGCATGTTTTATTATTTCGTAAAAGAAAAAAAAACAATTTAAAAGTACCGGTATACTATAATATTATTCACAATAAATCCTAAATGTGTATAAAATATAAACAATAAGAGGGTTCACAAGGTGTCGTAAAATGTCATTAGGTCAAAAGTGTTTTTGTTTTTGTTGCATTGCACAGAAAAATAATGGTAAATAACGCAACTTAGAATTTTTCAAATTTTATGACTTTACGAAATCTTGTGAATCACCTACATAAATATATGAGAAGTACTAATAAGTAATTAATACATATTATCAACTTACTAAAGTGTGTCCGGGGGTCCTATTATGAGAACTTCCCATCGAAATATGTCGTTCTCATCAATCAATCCTGCGGAAAATCCTTCAACGGGATTCTTATTCAACTCTAAAATAAAAAATAAGAACAGCAAATATTTATTTCAAGATGTTTATTCAAAACAAAACTAATTTTGATACAAACAAGAAACGCGATTTATTACTTTTGCAGTGACTTTCGTTTTACAGAAAAATGTGTGTTAATTAGTTAAGATTTTTATTGGCCTTAAAATGAATAATAATTCACAATTTGATTGAGCTCGAAGCCAAATGTCGCAAATCTGCATATAACATATGTATATGTATATCATACTTAAGTCTGCAACATTTTCTCAAGTTTTCTCTAGTTTCCTTAGGTTGTAATTTTTGTAACATAAGTATACTGTTGTCCAAAACCGAGTCAACGTTTGTTTTTTTGAGATATTAGCAATGTTTTTTATGATACCCTTTTTTCGAAAGAAGTCTGATGACGAAACATGCTTTGAGTATTGTTTTTTCTTTTTATTTTTTTCCAAAAACCAATCAGCCTTAAGGGGATATTCTACTTTAGACAGTTCAAAAATTCGACTTTTTTTATTGCATATTTTCGTCGTGTATTGTATGTAAAATATGTCTGCAAAATGTTATAACTCGATCTTAAATACTTTTCGAGATACAAAGCCATGAATGGAGTTATGCACGGTGCAAGGTGGTGCTTTCATGAAACTTTCACCTCGTTTTTCTCAGAATTATTATTTTTAAAACAGTCGCCACGATAACTAGAAAAATGCTAGTTCGATTGCGTTTAAATTTTTACAGTTTACTCAGCAATCTCATATTTCTAGCCGGAACCAGAAATATGCAAAACGCATTTGTTTAAATATTTTTTCGAAAACATGGTAAACATGGTAAAAATCGTCTATCGTCACTTAACGTAGTGTAAAATGGTAAACTTTTAACTTTATCGACCATATTCACAAGTCTACTGAATACAAAGAAAGTTTAATTTTCTGTTTCAGATGATTTAAACGGGAAAAACCGTGGCAACATCGAAGCAACGGCTCAACTTCGAAACGTCACTATATTGATTTGAATAAACTTTTTGACAAAGAAAAACCGTCAATTTATTAATTATATCCCCCTTTTTTTTCGTTGGAATCAGGCACGAAATAACGCGTGCAGAAAACAGCACTCAGACTACATGCCGTCCATTGTACTGTTTTCATGTTCCTTTTAATATGTTTTAAATCTGCAGGATTTACGAATAAATCATAGCAGGTTTTGGGGTGTCAAAAAGCTCAGGTGTTCGTCTCTTAACACGTCGCGACCAAATGCCTCACATCTAGTTCTTGCAAAGGCGGGGCAGAAGCACAGAAAGTGTTCCGCCGTCTCTTCCTCTTCATAACAGGATGTGCATATGGAGTTGTTATGTACGTCTATCATTGTCAGGTGTCTATGCCACGTGAAGTGACCGGTCAACAGTCCAACAAGTTGCCTGCAGTCTCGCCTGTTAAGCGAGAGCAAGTGTTTTGATAGTCCTTCTCAGATTGAAGGTAACATGAGTTTTGCCCATCTGCAACCTCTCGACGCCTCCCAGTCATTGCTAAGCGAAGTATTCACCCAGTTTCTGATGGTGGCATCGATGGCCGAAGGTGCTATAGCTGGCTGCGGGCCAAGGAACACCTGATCCGAGCCAATTCTGGCCAAATGGTCAGGTGTCTCATTACCAAGTACTCCCGAGTGACCAGGTACCCAGAGTAAAGCATGTTCATTATGTTTACCAACATAGTTCAGTAGGGACTTGCATTGCCGAACTAGTTTGGAAGTAGTTAGATGGCTGGCCAATGCCTTGAGTGCAGCTTGGTTGTCACTGCAGACACGTATACTCCTCCCCCTTCACCTACTTCCCCCATGTAGTATATGGCCTTGAGAATTGCAAATACTTCGGTCTGGAAAACCGAGGCATATTCCCCAAGAGAAAAGTGAAGCTTATCCTCATTTTCTTCTATTAAAACTCCAGATCCAGAACCAGAGTCAGTTTTGGAGCCATCAGTAAAGATTCGACAACATGTAAGACCGGGTTCAGAGTTGGCATTAAACCAGCATTCAGCCTCAGGGAACTTATCGTTATAGAGTCTCATCAAAGGAAACGTTGGCGTACTATCCTGTGGCATTCAAAAGACGCAAGTGTCCATATCTCTGCCGCCAGAAATTGCGCCTCGCCCCACTAAGTTTTATACCAATATCCGGTTCTTTTAAGTCTGCAGGTGGCCTTTAAGACCTCCCCACGTATGAATATACAAAGTGACGGTAAGTGCAGCAATGCATCCCTTTTTTAACTTGCAAAAAGGCGCGTTCAAAAATATTAATAGTCTTGTTTTGACAAAAATTATAAAAAAAAAGCTCATTTTCCGGTCTCTAAAGTAGAATACCCCCTTAAGCCTCACAATCAATTAAAATAAATAGTTATGTATATGGCCAAACAATAACAAAAAATGTATAAATAAAGTTTCTGAAGCAAGGAGAATTAAAAAATGTAAATGTACGCCTATTTATAATATTCTGTCAATACCACTCATTGCGATATATAAGAGTGCCCAAACAGAGGCAGCACTACCTTTGCGATATGCTGCGGTTAAATATTATACCGCAGCAAGGACAATTGACCGCACGGCATGAATGTGAATGCGTAGCTCATTCGACTCATACACTCATGCGATAATAAAAATGTGTATTCACAGAGAAAACGAAACCAATATGAGTACTCTCTGCTTATGATATAAGGGATGTAAAAATATTTCTCTGCGCCGCGCTCATTTATAGTCAAGTGATCATGCATGCATTCACGGCCAGATACTAAACCCTCTCCACCACGACCATTCTCCCCACGGAACTGCCAAAAAAGGTATTACCTCACGGGGCTGGTTAGCTTATTTGCTCCTTACGTGTTTCGTTGGCGACGTCTTGCCATCTCTGCGTTTCTCAGGTATATGTGAATGCGCGTTACGTGAGGGCATATTTCATTCCACTTTTTATTAAACTGAAGCAGTCAGAAACTTGACCAAAAATACAATGCCTAGCATTTCTCTGCGACTAGCAAGTGTAGGAAGATTAATGAGTTTTAAACGACTTATATATGGCGACAGGTTGTACTGAGAATCCCAACGAAAATTCCTTAAAGCAAAAAGCAGAAATTGTTTTTGAATTGACTCTATTCTGTCGGAATGAACTTGATAGCGCGGGTTCCAAACAACAGATCCATATTCCAGTATGGGCCTCACTAACGTTGTGAACAGAGCCTTCGTGATGAAAGGGTCATTTAATTCTTTTGACCACCGTTTTACAAATGCAAAAACACCCTTGGCTTTGTTAACTGTAACATTTATGTGAAGAGTAAAATTAAATTTCGGGTCCATTGTAATTCCAAGATCAACAAAGTTAAACACTTGTTCGAGGTTATGGTTACATATTTCATAAGAAGCTGGTTGAACTGCTCTGCGAGAAAAGCACATTACTTTAAATTTTTTAAGGTTTAGTGGCATGTAATTTACTTCACACCAGTTAGTCATACTATTTAAATCCGCTTGTAGTAAGGACCTTTCCTCAACAGAATGATACGATCTAAAAAGCTTTACATCATCAGCATACAATAAAATTTTCGAATAATTTATTACAGAAGGTAAGTCATTTATAAAAAGTAAAAACAGAATCGGACCAAGGTGACTTCCTTGCGGAACCCCTGAAGAAACATGAATAATGTTTGAGGAACTATTTTTAAAAAGAACTCGATGTGTTCTGCCAATGAGGTAAGAAGACATCCAACGAAGGAGATTAGGTAGAAAACCAAGGAGATCGAGTTTATGGATCAGTAAAGAGTGACTTACTCTGTCGAATGCTTTACTAAAATCAGTGTATATAACATCAGTGTGCATAAATTCTCTGAATCCATTTGAAACATGAGTTGTGAACTCAAGCAAGTTTGTAACGGTAGATTTACCCTTAGAGAACCCGTGTTGTGTGCTAGAAATTGTAGAGGATATGGAATACGTTAAATGGCCAACAACAATAGCTTCGAATAATTTAGGAATTGCAGAAAGCTTAGCTATACCGCGATAATTTTCTATAGAGGACCTACTCCCGGTCTTATAAAGGGGTATAGTGAATGATTCTTTCCAAGCTGAAGAGAAAATCCCAAACTTAAGAGAAAGATTAAATAAATTAGTTAAGGGCTCATAAATATGTTTAGCACAGTTTATGAGGAAACACGTCGGGATCGAATCGGGGCCAGCCTTAAATGATTATTTTAAGTTACTCAAATAATAAAATACTTCCTCGGAAGATATCTGCGGAATAATAGCAGAGGTGAGGGAACAGAGTTTATAAGGATAAGGTTTCCTCAGAGGCGAGTTAATGGAGTAATTTGACCTGAAGAATTGGGCAAACATGTTGGAAATTGATTGGGAGTCACAAGAAACGGTATTTTGATATTTCATAGCAGACGGAAAACTAGTCACTCTGCGCCTAGAGTTAACGAAGTCTTAAAATGATTCAGGGTTTTTTATTAGATTCCTTTTAACTTTGCACAAATAAGATCTGTAGCATTTTTTATTTAATTCAAAATAAGCGTGTCGGATAACTGAGTATTTAATATAGTTAGTGTGCAAACCAGTTTTTTTGTACAATTTAAACGATTCTTATTTTAAAAATTGTTTAGTTCTTTAGTAAACCAAGGTTGTGATTGCTCCTTTTGTACGCAAACCCGTTTTGGTACAAACTTTTGAAATAAGCTGAATATAGTGTTATTAAAATACTGGACGCAACGTTCAACGTCATCTTTATACGTCGGCCATGATAATTTTGATAATTCTCGATCTAATTTCTTGAAATTGGCTTTCGCGAAAATAAAACGAGCGTTTAAGCTACTTGATTTATCAACATTATTTCCATTGTTTTCGGAAAGCTTATCATAAATGCGTTTCATTTCATGGGCCATAATATCTACTGGCATCAGTCCAGCTATGACAAACGAGGCTTCGTCTGAAATTGTGAGGAAGACGCAGATCGCTCGTAAGGCGCTTAGCCGATGTACAGTTGTTGTTATCTTTTTCGCGTTGGGTCTGAGCGTCTGCCCAGATTGGGGCCGCATATAGGAGGATTGAGCTAATGACCCTACTGTAAAGAACTCGTTTGCTGTGCCTTTGTCCTCCGTTGTTTGACATAATACGCGACAAGCTTGACTGCACTGTCGAGGCTTTCTTTGAAACGAACTCTAAATGGGACTTGAAGTTAAGTCTGTCCCCACGCGAATATTCAGAAATTTCACTGTCTTTCTGCTGCTTATCAAAAGTCCCTCGGTCTTGTGGTCGGCCAACGTTAGGTGCATTAATTTAAGGCCTGTTTATATGTGTGTACGTTGTAATGCTAAGCATATGCGTTGTTTTCGCTTATGCTTAATACTTTGTTATTAAAGCTGATGGATAACTGATAAAAAAATTCTTTTAACTGATGTTATTTATACAATATTATTTTTTTTAAGACCTAAATAATATTGATGTGAATAAAATATAAGTGGACATTTTACTTAATTATATTACCTATACAAATAATCCTCATAGAAAATTTGAATATTTAACAATTTTCGGAGTTGTTTTTTGATTGTTTTCCACAATTCAATGTAGGTATATGCAATAGTAGTTAAATGCTTTATTTTTGAGATATAGTAAGTACAAAGCTCGCAAAATTAATGCATTTTAATGTTTTTTTTTGGAATAAATTCGAGAAGTCTTATGTATGAATATGTTTTGTAATACCATTCAAACCCAATTGCACTTCCATTTTCAGAAACCAGAATCAGAAACTTTATAATTTTTTTTTTTCAAAGGTATACTGCATATAATATAGGAACAAAATTTACTTAACAGGAATATAATATATGTATAAATGTGTCAAGAATGACTCGATACGGATATAATTTAATAAATATACATAAATGTTTATTTAAAAGAATAAGAAATTTTGTAGATGTGACAACTTTAATATAAATCAACGACCATTTTGCTTGTTACTTTTCCATCAACTCCCGACACAACCTCTCTCGGCAAGCGCTCTCGATAGATTTCCCTTACAGCTCGGCCTCTCCTGACCACTCGTCGGACGACACCTGGCCATCTTCTTCGCTGATGTCGAGCTCGGGACCCGAAATACACCATGGCTTGATGTGATCGCTGCTCATTATATTGCAATATCGTCGCTGGGTGACTGCGTTGTCAGGCAAGTCCTCCACTACATATCGATCGTAACTCAGCACCTTGGTTATGACATACGGACCTTTGAATGCTGGATCGAGTTTGTGGGACTGGCCAGTTGCTGTGGAGACATAGTCAATACATACCAGATCGCCCACTTCGTAACTATGTCGTTTGGAATGTTTCTCGTCGTATCGCTTCTTCCAACGCTTTCGTTCTTCAATTATGTTCCTCCCTGCTATCTGTCTTTTCTCATCTATGCTGATTTCGGTTGAGTCGATATTATCATGAATCGCTTGAATCACCCGATTTCTAGAAACGTCTCGTGAATTGAAATTGAAAATGAGCTCGTTTGGACAGAACTTGGTTACGCTGTGACATTGTGAATTAACTGCCCATTGGATTGTTGGCAAGGTCAAGTCCCATTCTCTTTCGGATTTGGAGCTACATTTTATTGCGCTGAGTATCGTCCGGTTGACCCGCTCTGCTTGACCATTGGCCCGTGGTGTTCTTACGGCAGTCTTAACATGTTGAATACCGTAGTTGTTAACAAACTCTTGGAACAGCTTGGATGTAAAAGCGGTACCTTGGTCCGACACGATGCGCAATGGTTGTCCAAAAGTTGCCATAGTTTCTGCTAACGCTCTTATAACTGGCTCTGACTTAGTGTTTCGCGAAGGTTTCAGCACAATGTACTTGCTGAAACTGTAAACTATTACCAGTATATGGATGTTGCCTCAACGACTTTTAGGGAACGGACCCAGATGATCCGACATTAATACTTCTGAACGGAATAGGTAGGACCTCAATGATATGCAATCGACCATCCGATCTTCCCCCTTTTGCCTTAAAAAAACAGCATTCTTCGCACGCGTTAACACTCCAGTGGTCGCGCCCCTATTTGTGCCGTTAGTAGTCGCGCGTACTACATGTGTAGAACATTTTCGACATAAGGGTTTGAAACGAAATATTCGTAAATAAAAAAATATGTTTTAATAATAATAAGTAACAGTTTATTATAAAACCAAATCAACCAAAAATATTCATTTTAAACATATTAGGAACTTAAAATCAGACTTCTTGCGAATAACTAAAAAATGTGTCTTCTTCTTCCAGCCATCTACAAATTCTTTCTTCTTCACTGCTTGAAGCCATTTTTCTGAAAAAAAATCCCCGCTCTAGTTACTGCTAACCTTCTAATTATCTGTATATATCATAACAACTTCAATAAAGGGTAATAAATATACTTACAACAAATAAACATATACCGCAGCTCGCAAAAAAAATGTCACGCCAGTGGTCGCACGTACTACAATAGTAGAACTTTTCTTTTGGCTTCAAAAATCTCCAACACTCGCTAGCATCGGTCGCCGAAAACACACTGAATGTGTTTGTTGTTAACTAATAGAGGATTAATGAGACTGTCGGTGTAACGGTACATGAATAAGCGAAAATATTCAAGTATATACACAAGTGGTCTACTATTGTAGTACGCGCGACTACTGGAGGTCTTCACATATCGCCTAATGCGCGGAAACCAAAAATGTTTCCCAATTCGTTCTATTGTCTTCTCGACAGCAAAGTGTCCAACGTCATCATGACATGCTTTGGTTATGCGCCATCTAATAGCCCGTGGAATAACCAATTTGCGGTTTGCATTAACGTTTCGATATACACGCCCATTTTGCAATTGATAATCGGTGTGGATCTTCTTCTCGTCTTCGCCATCTGGTGGACAATTATTTTTCAATACCTCTGCAATTTTCTTCACCTTCTCATCTTGGATTTGCATAGCATATATCCAGTCGTTGTTGCCATCGTCTGAATTAATATTCATAACTTTCTCTGCCACAGTCGACACTTCGCTTGCTGGCTGTACTGGAGCTCTACTAAGCCCATCGACATGTGCACCTGCCCGATGAATGCATTTGAAGTCAAATTCTTGGAGCTTTAGCCACCATCATGCGCGGCTGAAGAAGTGTCGTTTCCTTAGTTGCAGCTACGGCGTTGCATCGGTAACCACCACAAACGGCCTCCCTAGTAGATATACTCTAAATCGCTCCAAAGCTTCGACGATCGCCAGGACCTTCAACTCATGGCTCGCATACTTTGACTCTGTTGCACTGCATTGACGACTGGCTTTAGACCTACTTCTGCACGTTGAAACAATACCCCTGATAAACCATGGCTACTTGCATCTGTATGCACCTCATGTGTCTTCTCGTTGTTAAACATTGCCAACACTGGATGACCTGTCAATGCCGTCTTTAACTCGTCGAATGCTCTTTGCTCCTCTTTACCCCAGATGAATACCTCGTCCTTCTTTAGTAATTTAGTCTAATTTTGTCTCGGCCCGGACGTATGCCTTCACCGCTTACCATGTGTCCCAGGAAGTTGACTTTCTCAGCCAAAAATGTACACTTTGACGGCCGTAATGTCAGCCCGGCTGCCCTCATCGCTCTCAAGAATTCTTCGAGAATCTCGATGCCTTCCCATTCAGTTGCGGTTGCGATGATCACTTCGTCTATGTACATAGGTTACGACCTTTTCTCGGTGCTGAAGTCCTCTTACTAAACTGACCACCATCTCCTGGAACACCATGGGTGCATTAACTAACCCAAACGGCATGCCTTCCCATTCAGTTGCGGTTGCGATGATCACTTCGTCTACATAGGTTATGACCTTTTCTCGGTGCTGAAGTCCTCTTACTAAATTGACCACCATCTCCTGGAACACCATGGGTGCATTAACTAACCCAAACGGCATGACTTTATGTTCGAAAAGGCCATCCGGAATCAAAAATGCTGTGTACGGTCGACTCACCTCCTTCAGTGGTATCTGGTAGTAACCAACGTCGTAAACCACTCGTTACCACCCATTCGCGCCAACTGTTCCTCCACAATTGGCATGGGAAACTGCTTCTTTACGGTCACTGCATTTAGAGCCCTGAAGTCGACGCACATTCGATCTTCACCATTCGCCTTTTTAACTAAAACAACTGGCGCTGCATGTAGTGACGCGGTCGGTTGAATGATGTCGTGATCTATTAGCTCCTTGATTATCGATGATAATACCGGCCTTTGGGTTAACGGTACCTGATACCTCTTACCAACAATCGGATCTTCTGTTGTGACTTTGATTTTCATTTCGGTGGTATTACATCGACCAAGACCTCTTAAATCTTCAGAGAAACAGTCGCTATAAGTGTCCAACAACTGCTTCACTCCTTCATGGTTACCCCGATTGATCAAACTATTTATTGATGAAAAACTATGAATTGATTCCGTTCGCATTACACCCGAATCGATGACTACTTGTCATGTCGCGTCCCAAAAGTAATTGATATGGCATAAAATCATCAGGTGCCACCAATAACGATAATTGAACTCGACGACCATTTAGTACTGCATTGACCTTCACCTTTTATCTAGTCTCGACTGCTCCACCTCCGAAGCCAGCAAGTCTGTGGACTTCCGGTTCACGATGGACATCACAAGGAAGTTCTTTAGTTGCCACCAGTGAATAATCACTTCCGGTATCTACAAATGCTGACAGTACTTTACCCCAAAACCTCAACTCTCTCCATGATCGGTGGTGGTGTTCCGTACGGCTCAGTTAAACTAGCCACTGTGCTTTTACCTAAGTTGCATGCCTTTGCATCATGCCCCATCTTATTGCAGTTGCTACACTTTGGCTTACGTGACGGCTGTAGACATTTTGAAGACATTTGAAGTCAAATTCTTGGAGCTTTAGCCACCATCATGCGCGGCTGAAGAAGTGTCGTTTCCTTAGTTGCAGCTACGGCGTTGCATCGGTAACCACCACAAACGGCCTCCCTAGTAGATATACTCTAAATCGCTCCAAAGCTTCGACGATCGCCAGGACCTTCAACTCATGGCTCGCATACTTTGACTCTGTTGCACTGCATTGACGACTGGCTTTAGACCTACTTCTGCACGTTGAAACAATACCCCTGATAAACCATGGCTACTTGCATCTGTATGCACCTCATGTGTCTTCTCGTTGTTAAACATTGCCAACACTGGATGACCTGTCAATGCCGTCTTTAACTCGTCGAATGCTCTTTGCTCCTCTTTACCCCAGATGAATACCTCGTCCTTCTTTAGTAATTTAGTCTAATTTTGTCTCGGCCCGGACGTATGCCTTCACCGCTTACCATGTGTCCCAGGAAGTTGACTTTCTCAGCCAAAAATGTACACTTTGACGGCCGTAATGTCAGCCCGGCTGCCCTCATCGCTCTCAAGAATTCTTCGAGAATCTCGATGCCTTCCCATTCAGTTGCGGTTGCGATGATCACTTCGTCTATGTACATAGGTTACGACCTTTTCTCGGTGCTGAAGTCCTCTTACTAAACTGACCACCATCTCCTGGAACACCATGGGTGCATTAACTAACCCAAACGGCATGCCTTCCCATTCAGTTGCGGTTGCGATGATCACTTCGTCTACATAGGTTATGACCTTTTCTCGGTGCTGAAGTCCTCTTACTAAATTGACCACCATCTCCTGGAACACCATGGGTGCATTAACTAACCCAAACGGCATGACTTTATGTTCGAAAAGGCCATCCGGAGTCAAAAATGCTGTGTACGGTCGACTCACCTCCTTCAGTGGTATCTGGTAGTAACCAACGTCGTAAACCACTCGTTACCACCCATTCGCGCCAACTGTTCCTCCACAATTGGCATGGGAAACTGCTTCTTTACGGTCACTGCATTTAGAGCCCTGAAGTCGACGCACATTCGATCTTCACCATTCGCCTTTTTAACTAAAACAACTGGCGCTGCATGTAGTGACGCGGTCGGTTGAATGATGTCGTGATCTATTAGCTCCTTGATTATCGATGATAATACCGGCCTTTGGGTTAACGGTACCTGATACCTCTTACCAACAATCGGATCTTCTGTTGTGACTTTGATTTTCATTTCGGTGGTATTACATCGACCAAGACCTCTTAAATCTTCAGAGAAACAGTCGCTATAAGTGTCCAACAACTGCTTCACTCCTTCATGGTTACCCCGATTGATCAAACTATTTATTGATGAAAAACTATGAATTGATTCCGTTCGCATTACACCCGAATCGATGACTACTTGTCATGTCGCGTCCCAAAAGTAATTGATATGGCATAAAATCATCAGGTGCCACCAATAACGATAATTGAACTCGACGACCATTTAGTACTGCATTGACCTTCACCTTTTATCTAGTCTCGACTGCTCCACCTCCGAAGCCAGCAAGTCTGTGGACTTCCGGTTCACGATGGACATCACAAGGAAGTTCTTTAGTTGCCACCAGTGAATAATCACTTCCGGTATCTACAAATGCTGACAGTACTTTACCCCAAAACCTCAACTCTCTCCATGATCGGTGGTGGTGTTCCGTACGGCTCAGTTAAACTAGCCACTGTGCTTTTACCAACAGTTGCATGCCTTTGCATCATGCCCCATCTTATTGCAGTTGCTACACTTTGGCTTACGTGACGGCTGTAGACATTTCGCTGCTATGTGGCCACTCTCGTTCCAATTGAAGCATCGTATAGTCTTTCGCATTTGGCCCACCGTTACATCACTCTCACTATGTTTTGTTGTTGCTGCTGTACGTTAACACTGACTTACCCACAACGGGTGTTGCTGACACACTTACGATCGCTTTCAGAAGATCGTTGGACGTCTTCGGGTTAATGGCTAATAATGTTCGCGACAAATTCAAATCATTAAGCCCACCAATAAGTACGTGTTTATAGACGCCTGGTCCATATTTGCCTTACGGCCCATGTTGAGCATTTTGTAATAATTATCCTTCAACGTCTCGTTGTGCTTTCGCTTGCATCTATCCATCTCACGGTGTACCTCTGCAACGTTGACTTCGCTCGGAAAATCGCTCTTCAGTGCATTGACAAAAAATTGCCAAGAACTGAAAGCAGACTGACCATCCGCCCAATCAGATGCTACACCCTTCAATTTGTGTTGAGTTGCAAATAGAACTTGACCTTCGTTCCATTCGTAAATAGTTCGCAATTGTTCAATTTTATCTATGAATTGCTGTGCTGTCAAATTTCCCTTAAGCGGGTTGAATTCAGGCAAAATGCCAATAATTTCTCGCATAGTGTGTTTAACGATGCGTATTGTGTCATGGTTCTATTGACCATTCACCGGTAATGAAGAGCCCATTGTGACTCCCCTACCCTCTGAATTTAACTGCTGCTGTGTTGCTGTAACTCCGCCATATGTTGTAGGCACCATGTTACCTACGGCTGCTGCAGATGTTACTTGCTTCGTATCAACCGCTGCTGGAACTGCACAATACGACACTACGACACTACGCCACATGTTGCTGTTGTTCCGCTACATGTGGCGCCGGATTTCGGTGGTGCTCCGCTACATGTTGCGCCGGAGTTTGCTGATACTTGTGCCGTTTGTACTGCTGCTAACTGACTTACCGTTTAAGTTGCGCATTTCTTTAAGTTGCTGGTGCCAACCCATCTCTGTTACCTGGTACTCGTCTAACTCCTCCCGGTCTACTTCGTCTGTTTCATAAACCTCCATCAGCCTTGCAATTTTATGAGACTTGTTGCCGGAGAGTGATAGTCCTTGTTGTTGCAACAATTTGTTTAG
Organism: Philophylla caesio; assembly: GCA_963971545.1. Lineage (NCBI taxonomy): Eukaryota > Metazoa > Arthropoda > Insecta > Diptera > Tephritidae > Philophylla > Philophylla caesio. Next base: position 131,979,241 of record OZ020604.1, read on the forward strand.
CTGCTCCACCTTCAGTGAAGAAAATTTTACTTTACTGACGATTAACGCGCTTTGATCTGTATCCATTGCAAACTTTTTCTTTTCTGCCAATAAAAAATCAGTAGAAAAACTCCAAAAAAAAACAATTTTCTTCACACTCGTTGCTTGATCCTCATAAACCAACCTCTCTTGCCACTCGTTGCTTTATATCTCAAGCATCAACAGAATGCTCTCTGTTGTGTTGCGATAAATTAAATCACCACACAAAGCTTTTATATTTCTTCTCGGAGAGGTATATGCTTTGAGCGTCTCTCGCTCATACCACTTGCTTATCTCTCGGGCTACTCTTTGCTGCTGCAATGCCTGTACACCAACATATTAGAATAGTGGTGGTTGTTTTCGTTGAAATGTCGAGTTCATGCAGTTCGCCGAATAAACGTCGTTTATTGACGTTGTTGATGCTGCGCGTGCTTTTTATAATCGACGGTTCTGCTGTTGCGCGATTAACTCTGCAACAGCTCGCTGAATTCCAAAACTTGCTGAAGTTTTGCTGAATTTTAGCTGAATGGCAGAACGAATACACCTGCAATGGTCGCTGCAACTACTCGTTGTCTTTTAGCTTATGCACGATTAAATTCTTCGCATGTGTATGTATTATATTTTTATTTACATATCTTTTCGAGTGGAAACCCGTTCGCGTTCTCACTTCTGAAACTGTCAAGAATGACTCGATACGGATATAATTTAATGAATATAAATGTTTATTTTGTAGATGTGACAACTTTAATATAAATCAACGACCCTTTTGCTTGTTACTTTTCCATCAACTCCCGACACGACCTCACTCGGCAAGCGCTCTCGATAGACTTTCCTTACAAATATATGTACATACATTAGATACGTATGTATGTATGTACATGTGACCACCAGCGCAGACGCACACTCTTGCGGAGTGGGAAAATAAATGGGATCGCGTGTCAAACGGGCGATGGACACACCGATGTATACCGGATATAGAGCGCTGGATTCAAAGAAGCCACGGTAAAGTAGATTTTTACACGACCCAATTTCTAAGCGGCCATGGATGCTTTAAGTCGTATCTACGTATCAAACACGAGGTCGACCCTTGCTGTGATTTCTGTAGTATCGGAGTAGTAGATAACGCGGAACATATTTTCCTAATGTGCCAGCGCTTATCCACGAAAGAAGCATACTGCAATCAGCAATTCGAGAAAACCTTTCACCACAAGCGATTGTAAACTACATGCTGATGGGCAAAGACGAATAGAATTTGGCCAATGGCTTTATTTCATTAACGATGAAGGTTTAAAGAAGTGAGGAAAGAGGAAGACGCAGAAGTTCCAGTACCATATGAGACGTGGTGAGAGGTTTTGTGTTCCCTAATGCATTACAGCAGATTGGAACCAAGGCCGTTGCAACCGCCAAGTCATGTATCCAGATCGTCCCTTCGGCCCAATGTACGAGCAGATCGGAATCTCGGACTTTCTGACTGCTTAAGGCTTTCTGTAGAAACACACACATTCGGGCGTGGATGCGGATTGGAATCTAGGGCGTTCCAACCGTCAAACTACGCAAAGAGAAAAATAAATAAAAATAATTCATTTAATAATATACAAGTGTTTTTCATACATAAATGCAGCATAGAAATTAAGGCATCACAGCGGATTGGAACCCAGGCCGTTCCAACCGCCAAGTAGGGCTTTCCCAACGTCCGCTGGACCCAATAAACGAGCAGATCGGAATCTCGGACTTTCCGACTGCTCAAGGTCTTTCTGCCGAAACACACACACTTAGGCGTCGATGGGTATTGGAACCTCTTGCGTTCCAACTGCCAAACCTCCCAACGAGGGAAAAATATAATATACTATCATACAATAATATAAAAGTATTTTTTAGTCATAGACGCAGCAAAGGATTCAAGAATCTGGGACAGATTGGAATCTAGGGCGTTCCAACCGTCAAGAACTACAATGCAAAACTGGTCATCTTCCCTGTGGTAACTTTCAACAAATATGTTTACCTACATGGAATCTTATTTATATTTAATAGCATAGGAGGAGGCTGCGGCCCAAGACAGATTACAATAGACGCAAAACGTAAGATCGGGCTTTGTGCTCAAACCACCTCCCGACGGAATACCTAAAGGTGGTACCGGCGGGATCGGTACATGACAGTAGGAGATTTAGTGCTGGTTAAAGTCCCACAATATCGGGGTATAGGCTTTCGGTGCTTCCTCGTTAAAAAACAAAAGAAAAAAAAACACAATACGCATACGTACAATGCACAAGCATGTATGTATATAATGTATGTGGCACCCTGCATTATTCCTTTATTTTCATTTTACTTTAGTTTTACTTTTCGTTAGTCAACTACGAATATTGACTTGTTACTTTATACTGAATTATTTTTTCTTCTGTCTTTGACACCCAACTGGTACACACGCGCGTGCTAACAAGATTGTTTAACTTCCATTAAAATAAAATTATATTAATTTAACCTACATTGGTTTTACAAATACAATCTACGAGATCTACGGAGGCTTAACCTACACGGCCTCCAGAAACTGGTTACCCCGCTGAATTCCGTACGCGTAACGGAGCTGCGTGCCCGCTATATTTGTGCACATAACTGCACTTGCATCCCGTTGAGGTTTTGGTCAACTCACAATCCGTTAAACCACGCCACTTGCATACGTTTTGCAAATAGTTGTCACACGCTTTCAACATATTTTAAAGTTAGAAAATGGTGGACAGTGGCCTATCGATAGCAGCAGAGTCTGCAAACAGTACGCCGTTACCGCCTGACGCTAACACTGTTGCGCTAGTGTACGCCCGACTGCCACTACCACCAATGTGCAACACCAACATCGAAGCTTGGTTCACGACAATGGACTTTTGGTTTACTGCGTCAGGCATAACGTCTGACAAGCAAAAAACAGCAACAGTCCTGGCAGCGCTCAATCCCAATATTATTGCGCAGCTAGGGGATGTCATCGCTTCGTTGCCGCAGAACGACAGGTTCGACTTCATCAAGCACAAAATCATCGACCACTTTGCAGACAGTGAGCAGCGACGTCTCAACCGACTTTTGTCAGAATTACCATTGGGCGACAAGAAACCTTCGGAGCTATACCACGAGATGAAAAGAGTTGCCGGTAGCACTCTAGAGGAAGCAGGGTTGAAGGGGCTCTGGACGAAACGTTTACCACAGTTTGCACAGCCGGTTGTTGCCGCTTCATCCGGAACAGCAGCCGAGTTTACTAAAATTGCCGACTCGATTGTAGACGCCATAACTCCCACTCAAATCAACAAAGTTGGGACAGAGCAGCCTAACGAAATAGGGGAACTTCGTGCAGCCATTATGGAACTGGGTAAGAAATTTGAAAAACTCAGATCTCGCTCACGTTCTCCGAATCGCAGGAAAAGCAACTTCCGGTCTCACTATTGTAGCCGTAAGCATTCGCAAGCCGCTAACCCATCGACCAGTGCACTTGAAGAATGTTGGTACCATAAGAGGTACTGGGTCACTAAGCGCAAAGTACTACGCCTGCAAGTACACGACAAACACTCCCGGAAAACATTCCTTATCGACACTGGAGCTGATGTTTCCGTGCTTCCACTCATTGCCAAAAGCTACGACGTCCGACCTACAACAACGACGTTATATGCTGCAAACGGATCGCCAATCAAAGTTATTGGAGAAAAAAGAATCACCTTAGATCTTGGACTCCGCCGTAACTTTCAATGGTCCTTCGTTATTGCTGATGTCACAACTCCGATAATTGGCGCGGATTTTATACGGTTTTACGACTTGCTGATCGATCTACGCCGCAATCGAATTATCGACAACGTAACTCAACTTCGTTCACCCCTAACTGCTCCAGCGACGTCTCAAACGCTCGGAATCAAAACGCTTGATTCAACCGACCCATTTTCTTTCTTATTGGCCGAGTTCTCCGACGTCATGAAGCTAGCTCCGCAGGGATCAACGACGAAGTGTATGACCACGCATCAAATCAAAACCACTGGCCAGCCCGTGTTTGCCAGGCCAAGGCGCCTTCCTCCCGACAAGTTGGCAGCAGCGAGGAAAGAATTTGAATTCTTAACGAAGACAGGCATTTGCCGCCCGTCTAGCAGCAATTGGTGCAGCCCGCTGCACTTAGTCAAAAAAAGCGACGGGACCTGGAGACCATGCGGCGATTACCGTGCGTTAAATGCGCAAACACTTCCCGATCGATATCCGCTTCCATACTTAACGGACTTTCAAGCCAACTTGCGAGGTAAGACTATATTTTCTAAAAATCGACCTTCAACGCGCATTTCACCAAGTGCCCATCCACGAGAATGACATTGCGAAGACTGCAATCACGACTCCATTCGGCTTATACGAATTTAAGTTCATGACGTTCGGGTTGTGCAACGCTGCGCAGACGTTTCAGAGGGTGATTAACGATGCATTGCGTGGGTTGGTTTACGTCTTCCCATACATTGACGACATTTGTGTTGCATCGTCTATCGAATAGCATCGCCAAGATTTGAGAGCAGTATTTCAACGCCTTCGCGAAAATCATCTAGCCATCAATCCATCGAAATGTGAGTTTGGAAAAAGCGAGCTGAAGTTCCTAGGACATCTTATCGACGCGCAAGGAATTCACCCTTTGCCTGAAAAAGTTGCTGCGATTAAAGACTTTCCGAAGCCTACCATCGCTAAGGGCTTGAAGAGTTTTTTGGCTATGGTGAATTTTTACCGCAAGTTTTTGCCGAACGCCATGTCATATCAGTCGCACCTTCACCAACTCATCACTGCAAATCGTAAAAATGACTGCACCCCCATGGCATGGAACGCTGATGCTGAGGCTGCAAACGGGAATTAGCAAACGCAGCGCTGCTAGCTCATCCTGCTCCCGATGCAGAGCTAGTGCTATACGTCGACGCTTCAGACACTTCTGTAGGCGCTGCACTTCATCAAATCATCAATGGTGAGCTGCAGCCGCTGGGTTTTTATTCAAAAAAAACTCAGCAGCGCGCAACGCAACTACAGCACATACGACCGTGAACTGACGGCCGTGTACCAAGGTGTGTGCCACTTCCGCTACATGATAGAAGGGCGCAAATGTTTCATCGTTACCGACTATCGCCCATTAATTCACGCATTTCGACAAAAACCATAGAAGGCTTCGCCTCGCCGCATTCGCCAACTTGACTTTATCAGTCAATTCTCAACCGACATTCGCTATACACCTGGTAAGGACAACGTGACAGCAGACCTACTCTCGCGCATGCAGTCGATCGAAGCAATAGTCGACTATACGAAGGTGGCAGAAGCACTAAAAGCCGATAAGCAGCTGCAAGCACTACCGAACAGGTCAGGTACTCTAAATAGCTCACTAATTCTTAAGAATTTTCCAATTACCAACAGTACCACTCGATTGGTTTGTGATACATCGACTTCAAGCGTTCGACCATATATTCTGAAACAGTTTCGAGATACTCTGCTCAAAAAGGCGCATGGTCTTTCGCACCCAGGTGTACGTGCAACGGTTAAGCTAATGACATACAGATTTTTTTGGCCGAACATTAGACGAGATACAACTACTTTCGTCCGCCACTGCGAAGCATGCCAAAGCTCAAAGATTCATCGTCACACAAAGTCTTTACCAGCAAGATACGAACCACCTAAGGCACGTTTTTCACACATCAACATAGATATCGTTGGTCCTTTCCCATTATGTGAGGGACAACGCTATTGTCTAACGATGATCGATCGCTATACTCGATGGCCAGAGGCGGCACCAATGCCAGACATGTCCGCCGAATCTGTCGCTAAAGCATTTCTGTCACACTGGATTGCGCGGTTTGGTGTTCCAGAGCGAATCACATCAGACCAGGGAAGGCAATTTGACTCCGCCGTTTTTACCGAGCTAGTTGCAACCATTGGAGCAACCCACCTGCGAACAACTCCATACCACCCGCAGTCTAATGGTATAATCGAGAGGTGGCACAGGGGTTTCAAATCAGCCATTCTATGTCACGACCCAACGAGATGGGTTCAGCATTTACCAACAATTTTACTTGGCTTACGCTTAAGGCATCTCCTGCATTATTCGTTTATGGGTCAACACTGCGAATCCCAGGCGAATATTTGCAAGGTACGAAACAAACGGAGCCTACCGAAGATACCGTATCGCAATTCAGGTCAGCAATGCAGAAGTTACGACCGACTCAGACATCGCATCACACGACTAGCAAAGTCTTTGTATCAGCAGCCCTACAAACAGCAACGCATGTATTTGTGCGCAACGATTCGATACGTCCATCATTGACACGTCCGTACGATGGACCATATCCCGTTATTAAGCGATCGCCAAAATTCTATAAAATTCAAATGCGAGGGCGTGATATAAACATCAGTATTGATCGGTTGAAGCCAGCATTTTTAACAAATGTCGACCTCGAAGATACCACCGTGGCTCCGCCAACTGTAGAGCCGCCACAGCAAGAACAGCAGCAGCCGCCACACCTGATGTCGAAAGAGAAGCTGCACGACCAACATCAACAAACACACAGTACGATGAAACCTACTAGAAGTGGCAGGCATGTCACCATACCGCTCCGGTACCGATAGTTTCATCTAGCGGGGGAGTACTGTGGCACCCTGCATTATTCCATTATTTTCATTTTACTTTAGTTTTACTTTTCGTTAGTCAACTACGAATATTGACTTGTTACTTTATACTGAATTATTTTTTCTTCTGTCTTTGACACCCAACTGGTACACACGCGCGTGCTAACAAGATTGTTTAACTTCCATTAAAATAAAATTATATTAATTTAACCTACATTGGTTTTTTACATCGGAAACATAGCCCTACGTATTTTACAGGTAAATACAATCTACGAGATCTACGGAGGCTTAACCTACACGGCCCCCAGATGTATGTACATAAATACAAAAGGGATAATCACCAAGTTGAGGAAAAGGCCTGGCCCTCAGTAAGTAGGCTGCATATACATACATGCATATTTGCGGATATAAAGCTGGCGAATATTTATCAAAGGGTTTTACTACCATACATTATACCCACACATAAATAGACATATGTACGTATATAAATACGTATATATGTAGATACGAAAATCCTTTCCGTTAATTCTTTATAAAACAATATCGCATTCTTTAACTAGAACCTTATCAATTAAAGTTTCAAAACTTGTACAAAGTGCACACATTTTCCTAATATCAAAGTTTTCCATCCAAAATTTCCAACGTTTTAATGAGAAATTGAAAATTTCTAACATTTTAATGAGAGCCTTAGAAATTTTATGTATTGAAAGCATTGTTAACATTTTTTCTAAAACTGTTTTCCTTCTATTTATATTTGCACCTACATATGAACATACCTTCATACAAATGTGTATAGACTTTATTATATGTGAATGCATTTATTTTATAGTTATTTATTTATTTCAGTAAAATTCAATGTGGATTATGCATGTATGTACGTATATCTATGACATGCATTTATTGCATTTTTTTCTATTTAATTGCTTTCAGAATGTAGCCGCTGTCGTTTATAAAAATTGGCGCCGCCATAATATCGTACAGTCGAATGATGTATCATACAGTCGCATGTGGTCTCATACAGTCGAATGAGCATGTGTCGTTGCACAACAAATTAGCCTCTCTTTGTACAACGGCTGTCTCTTTTAATGAATTCGACTGTCATCGCGCTTGCTGTGAGCAGAATGCGTAGAATGTTGCGCATATGCGTGAATGTGTTAAAACGGTCAATGACTACATTCATGCAGATATCTATTGTCTAACTAAAATATTAATTATATTCCTTTAGTGATGGTCACGCGGGTGCAAGCAAAGTGTAAATTGTCAGAACAATGGAATTGTTAATTTGACATGTTAAATGATAAATTTATGCGCGATATTTATATATGTACAGTTGCGATCACAGAAATAGCAGTGCGCACTTGCGAAATGCTTTGTGCCCTTAATTTCACATATTACGCGAAATGTGTATGGAATTTTTTTTAATTATCATCTCTAGTGTATGATTTAACTTCATGAAAATGTTGAACCGTTCAACGATTATGATTTAAATTTTTACGAGGTAGGCTCTGTTGTGAACGGCATTTTAGGCGAGCTGTGAAATAGGTGAAACAAACTTTATGCAAGAAGTTCACGTATGGATGAAACCGTATTATGCTCCCGTATAAACGTAGTATATGTTTTCTAAACTTAAGCTGACATTAGCTAATATATAAGTAATATCCTTATACAATAGAAGAGGCAAAGGAAAAGAGGTGTAACTGCCATTTCGAAGCATCTACTTGATTTAATACATTTAATTGATAATGATAAGAAATTCCACAGCCTGATGGCACTAATAAAAAACAATCTGGAAACTGTTAAAGTTTTATATTTTCGAAGAACAATATTATGTGTGCGAGCCGATTGACTAATTATTTTGAAAAGGAATAAAATATTTCGAACATCAAGGTAATTTTCCAGACTAAAATCTAGAATACTTTTTGTATAAAACGAAATGTGATCAAACTTTCGCTTAAAATATACATATAAATCTTGCGGCATTGTTCAAAGCTAGATTTAATTTATTTTTAGATTCGCTATCAATATTACCATACACCGCTTCAAAGTAAGATATATGAGGGACAATTAGGGCCTGAACGAGTTTAAGCTGTGTGTTGATGGGTAGACAGTAACATGTTTGCCAAAGATTTCTTAAGATGTAATACGAGAATATCTTCGATATGATATAATTAATGTGGTTTTTGCAACTTAAATGGGAATTTATAGCTAGCTTTTCATCAAATTAACTGAGGTCGCGTGAAACCCGAAATGATGTTCGTGGTTTACAGTATCGAAAGCTTTAGAAAAATTCAGTAGAACTAATATGCTAAGTAATTTGCTATTGAGCAACTATGATTAGATCTGAAGCCAGATTGAAACTCACTTAAAAGGTTATTTTCATTCATATGTAAACTGGAAACTGTTAAAGTTTTATATTTTTGAAGAACAATATTATGTGTGCGAGCCGATTGACTAATTATTTTGAAAAGGAATAAAATATTTCGAACATCAAGGTAATTTTCCAGACTAAAACCTAGAATACTTTTTGTATAAAACGAAATGTGATCAAACTTTCGCTTAAAATATACATATAAATCTTGCGGCATTGTTCAAAGCTAGATTTAATTTATTTTTAGATTCGCTATCAATATTACCATACACCGCTTCAAAGTAAGATATATGAGGGACAATTAGGGCCTGAACGAGTTTAAGCTGTGTGTTGATGGGTAGACAGTAACATGTTTGCCAAAGATTTCTTAAGATGTAATACGAGTATATCTTCGATATGATATAATTAATGTGGTTTTTGCAACTTAAATGGGAATTTATAGCTAGCTTTTCATCAAATTAACTGAGGTCGCGTGAAACCCGAAATGATGTTCGTGGTTTACAGTATCGAAAGCTTTAGAAAAATTCAGTAGTACTAATATGCTAAGTAATTTGCTATTGAGCAACTATGATTAGATCTGAAGCCAGATTGAAACTCACATAAAAGGTTATTTTCATTCATATGTCAACTGGAAACTGTTAAAGTTTTATATTTTTGAAGAACAATATTATGTGTGCGAGCCGATTGACTAATTATTTTGAAAAGGAATAAAATATTTCGAACATCAAGGTAATTTTCCAGACTAAAACCTAGAATACTTTTTGTATAAAACGAAATGTGATCAAACTTTCGCTTAAAATATACATATAAATCTTGCGGCATTGTTCAAAGCTAGATTTAATTTATTTTTAGATTCGCTATCAATATTACCATACACCGCTTCAAAGTAAGATATATGAGGGACAATTAGGGCCTGAACGAGTTTAAGTTTTGTGTTGATGGGTAGACAGTAACATGTTTGCCAAAGATTTCTTAAGATGTAATTCGAGTATATCTTCGATATGATATAATTAATGTGGTTTTTGCAACTTAAATGGGAATTTATTTTAAATCCAAAACTAGTCACAACCGATTGAAGTTTGATCTCTGTATGGTTCAGCACAATTGGCGACAAACCACTCAGGTCAAAAGAGTCGTGCGCTATTGATAAGGCCTGCGTTTTACCTGCGTTCAAGCAAAGGTCATTTGTTTTGGCCCAGATGGAAATTCTTCTTAGGTCGTCGTTTAACCTGAATACTAAGTCTTCCCCAAGACCAATAGGTCGTGAGTAGTATAACTGAGTGTCGTCAACGTAAAGATGGATAGAGGCATTTTGACGAGCAGATCGGAATCTCGGACTTTCCGACTGCTCAAGGTCTTTCTGCCGAAACACACACACTTAGGCGTCGATGGGTATTGGAACCTCTTGCGTTCCAACTGCCAAACCTCCCAACGAGGGAAAAATATAATATACTATCATACAATAATATAAAAGTATTTTTTAGTCATAGACGCAGCAAAGGATTCAAGAATCTGGGGCAGATTGGAATCTAGGGCGTTCCAACCGTCAAGAACTACAATGCAAAACTGGTCATCTTCCCTGTGGTAACTTTCAACAAATATGTTTACCTACATGGAATCTTATTTATATTTAATAGCATAGGAGGAGGCTGCGGCCCAAGACAGATTACAATAGACGCAAAACGTACGATCGGGCTTTGTGCTCAAACCACCTCCCGACGGAATACCTCAAGGTGGTACCGGGGGGATCGGTACATGACAGTGGGAGGTTTAGTGCTGGTTAAAGTCCCACAATATCGGGGTATAGGCTTTCGATGCTTCCTCGTTAAAAAACAAAAGAAAAAAAAAACACAATACGCATACGTACAATGCACAAGCATGTATGTATATAATGTATGTGGCACCCTGCATTATTCCTTTATTTTCATTTTACTTTAGTTTTACTTTTCGTTAGTCAACTACGAATATTGACTTGTTACTTTATACTGAATTATTTTTTCTTCTGTCTTTGACACCCAACTGGTACACACGCGCGTGCTAACAAGATTGTTTAACTTCCATTAAAATAAAATTATATTAATTTAACCTACATTGGTTTTACCGTAGTTGGTTTTTTACATCGGAAACATAGCCCTACGTATTTAACAGGTAAATACAATCTACGAGATCTACGGAGGCTTAACCTACACGGCCTCCAGAAACTGGTTACCCCGCTGAATTCCGTACGCGTAACGGAGCTGCGTGCCCGCTATATTTGTGCACATAACTGCACTTGCATCCCGTTGAGGTTTTGGTCAACTCACAATCCGTTAAACCACGCCACTTACATACGTTTTGCAAATAGTTGTCACACGCTTTCAACATATTTTAAAGTTAGAAAATGGTGGACAGTGGCCTATCGATAGCAGCAGAGTCTGCAAACAGTACGCCGTTACCGCCTGACGCTAACACTGTTGCGCTAGTGTACGCCCGACTGCCACTACCACCAATGTGCAACACCAACATCGAAGCTTGGTTCACGACAATGGACTTTTGGTTTACTGCGTCAGGCATAACCTCTGACAAGCAAAAAACAGCAACAGTCCTGGCAGCGCTCAATCCCAATATTATTGCGCAGCTAGGGGATGTCATCGCTTCGTTGCCGCAGAACGACAGGTTCGACTTCATCAAGCACAAAATCATCGACCACTTTGCAGACAGTGAGCAGCGACGTCTCAACCGGCTTTTGTCAGAATTACCATTGGGCGACAAGAAACCTTCGGAGCTATACCACGAGATGAAAAGAGTTGCCGGTAGCACTCTAGAGGAAGCAGGGTTGAAGGGGCTCTGGACGAAACGTTTACCACAGTTTGCACAGCCGGTTGTTGCCGCTTCATCCGGAACAGCAGCCGAGTTTACTAAAATTGCCGACTCGATTGTAGACGCCATAACTCCCACTCAAATCAACAAAGTTGGGACAGAGCAGCCTAACGAAATCGGGGAACTTCGAGCAGCCATTATGGAACTGGGTAAGAAATTTGAAAAACTCAGATCTCGCTCACGTTCTCCGAATCGCAGGAAAAGCAACTTCCGGTCTCACTATTGTAGCCGTAAGCATTCGCAAGCCGCTGACCCATCGACCAGTGCACTTGAAGAATGTTGGTACCATAAGAGGTACTGGGTCACTAAGCGCAAAGTACTACGCCTGCAAGTACACGACAAACACTCCCGGAAAACATTCCTTATCGACACTGGAGCTGATGTTTCCGTGCTTCCACTCATTGCCAAAAGCTACGACGTCCGACCTACAACAACGACGTTATATGCTGCAAACGGATCGCCAATCAAAGTTATTGGAGAAAAAAGAATCACCTTAGATCTTGGACTCCGCCGTAACTTTCAATGGTCCTTCGTTATTGCTGATGTCACGACTCCGATAATTGGCGCGGATTTTATACGGTTTTACGACTTGCTGATCGATCTACGCCGCAATCGAATTATCGACAACGTAACTCAACTTCGTTCACCCCTAACTGCTCCAGCGACGTCTCAAACGCTCGGAATCAAAACGCTTGATTCAACCGACCCATTTTCTTTCTTATTGGCCGAGTTCTCCGACGTCACGAAGCTAGCTCCGCAGGGATCAACGACGAAGTGTATGACCACGCATCAAATCAAAACCACTGGCCAGCCCGTGTTTGCCAGGCCAAGGCGCCTTCCTCCCGACAAGTTGGCAGCAGCGAGGAAAGAATTTGAATTCTTAACGAAGACAGGCATTTGCCGCCCGTCTAGCAGCAATTGGTCCAGCCCGCTGCACTTAGTCAAAAAAAGCGATGGGACCTGGAGACCATGCGGCGATTACCGTGCGTTAAATGCGCAAACACTTCCCGATCGATATCCGCTTCCATACTTAACGGACTTTCAAGCCAACTTGCGAGGTAAGACTATATTTTCTAAAATCGACCTTCAACGCGCATTTCACCAAGTGCCCATCCACGAGAATGACATTGCGAAGACTGCAATCACGACTCCATTCGGCTTATACGAATTTAAGTGCATGACGTTCGGGTTGTGCAACGCTGCGCAGACGTTTCAGAGGGTGATTAACGGTGCATTGCGTGGGTTGGTTTACGTCTTCCCATACATTGACGACATTTGTGTTGCATCGTCTATCGAATAGCATCGCCATGATTTGAGAGCAGTATTTCAACGCCTTCGCGAAAATCATCTAGCCATCAATCCATCGAAATGTGAGTTTGGAAAAAGCGAGCTGAAGTTCCTAGGACATCTTATCGACGCGCAAGGAATTCACCCTTTGCCTGAAAAAGTTGCTGCGATTAAAGACTTTCCGAAGCCTACCATCGCTAAGGGCTTGAAGAGTTTTTTGGCTATGGTGAATTTTTACCGCAAGTTTTTGCCGAACGCCATGTCATATCAGTCGCACCTTCACCAACTCATCACTGCAAATCGTAAAAATGACTGCACCCCCATCGCATGGAACGCTGATGCTGAGGCTGCAAACGGGAATTAGCAAACGCAGCGCTGCTAGCTCATCCTGCTCCCGATGCAGAGCTAGCGCTATACGTCGACGCTTCAGACACTTCTGTAGGCGCTGCACTTCATCAAATCATCAATGGTGAGCTGCAGCCGCTGGGTTTTTATTCAAAAAAACTCAGCAGCGCGCAACGCAACTACAGCACATACGACCGTGAACTGACGGCCGTGTACCAAGGTGTGTGCCACTTCCGCTACATGATAGAAGGGCGCAAATGTTTCATCGTTACCGACTATCGCCCATTAATTCACGCATTTCGCCAAAAACCATAGAAGGCTTCGCCTCGCCGCATTCGCCAACTTGACTTTATCAGTCAATTCTCAACCGACATTCGCTATACACCTGGTAAGGACAACGTGACAGCAGACCTACTCTCGCGCATGCAGTCGATCGAAGCAATAGTCGACTATACGAAGGTGGCAGAAGCACAAAAAGCCGATAAGCAGCTGCAAGCACTACTGAACAGGTCAGGTACTCTAAATAGCTCACTAATTCTTAAGAATTTTCCAATTCCCAACAGCACCTCTCGATTGGTTTGTGATACATCGACTTCAAGCGTTCGACCATATATTCTGAAACAGTTTCGAGATACTCTGCTCAAAAAGGCGCATGGTCTTTCGCACCCAGGTGTACGTGCAACGGTTAAGCTAATGACATACAGATTTTTTTGGCCGAACATTAGACGAGATACAACTACTTTCGTCCGCCACTGCGAAGCATGCCAAAGCTCAAAGATTCATCGTCACACAAAGTCTTTACCAGCAAGATACGAACCACCTAAGGCACGTTTTTCACACATCAACATAGATATCGTTGGTCCTTTCCCATTATGTGAGGGACAACGCTATTGTCTAACGATGATCGATCGCTATACTCGATGGCCAGAGGCGGCACCAATGCCAGACATGTCCGCCGAATCTGTCGCTAAAGCATTTCTGTCACACTGGATTGCGCGGTTTGGTGTTCCAGAGCGAATCACATCAGACCACGGAAGGCAATTTGACTCCGCCGTTTTTACCGAGCTAGTTGCAACCATTGGAGCAACCCACCTGCGAACAACTCCATACCACCCGCAGTCTAATGGTATAATCGAGAGGTGGCACAGGTGTTTCAAATCAGCCATTCTATGTCACGACCCAACGAGATGGGTTCAGCATTTACCAACAATTTTACTTGGCTTACACGTCGCATTTAAGCCTGACATTAAGGCATCTCCTGCATTATTCGTTTATGGGTCAACACTGCGAATCCCAGGCGAATATTTGCAAGGTACGAAACAAACGGAGCCTACCGAAGATACCGTATCGCAATTCAGGTCAGCAATGCAGAAGTTACGACCGACTCAGACATCGCATCACACGACTAGCAAAGTATTTGTATCACCAGCCCTACAAACAGCAACGCATGTATTTGTGCGCAACGATTCGATACGTCCATCATTGACACGTCCGTACGATGGACCATATCCCGTTATGAAGCGATCGCCAAAATTCTATAAAATTCAAATGCGAGGGCGTGATATAAACATCAGTATTGATCGGTTGAAGCCAGCATTTTTAACAAATGTCGACCTCGAAGATACCACCGTGGCTCCGCCAACTGTAGAGCCGCCACAGCAAGAACAGCAGCAGCCGCCACACCTGATGTCGAAAGAGAAGCTGCACGACCAACATCAACAAACACACAGTACGATGAAACCTACTAGAAGTGGCAGGCATGTCACCATACCGCTCCGGTACCGATAGTTTCATCTAGCGGGGGAGTACTGTGGCACCCTGCATTATTCCATTATTTTCATTTTACTTTAGTTTTACTTTTCGTTAGTCAACTACGAATATTGACTTGTTACTTTATACTGAATTATTTTTTCTTCTGTCTTTGACACCCAACTGGTACACACGCGCGTGCTAACAAGATTGTTTAACTTCCATTAAAATAAAATTATATTAATTTAATCTACATTGGTTTTTTACATCGGAAACATAGCCCTACGTATTTTACAGGTAAATACAATCTACGAGATCTACGGAGGCTTAACCTACACGGCCCCCAGATGTATGTACATAAATACAAAAGGGATAATCACCAAGTTGAGGAAAAGGCCTGGCCCTCAGTAAGTAGGCTGCATATACATACATGCATATTTGCGGATATAAAGCTGGCGAATATTTATCAAAGGGTTTTACTACCATACATTATACCCACACATAAATAGACATATGTACGTATATAAATACGTGTATATGTAGATACGAAAATCCTTTCCGTTAATTCTTTATAAAACAATATCGCATTCTTTAACTAGAACCTTATCAATTAAAGTTTCAAAACTTGTACAAAGTGCACACATTTTCCTAATATCAAAGTTTTCCATCCAAAATTTCCAACGTTTTAATGAGAAATTGAAAATTTCTAACATTTTAATTAATTTCAGTAAAATTCAATGTGGATTATGCATGTATGTACGTATATCTATGACATGCATTTATTGCATTTTTTTCTATTTAATTGCTTTCAGAATGTAGCCGCTGTCGTTTATAAAAATTGGCGCCGCCATAATATCGTACAGTCGAATGATGTATCATACAGTCGCATGTGGTCTCATACAGTCGAATGAGCATGTGTCGTTGCACAACAAATTAGCCTCTCTTTGTACAACGGCTGTCTCTTTTAATGAATTCGACTGTCATCGCGCTTGCTGTGAGCAGAATGCGTAGAATGTTGCGCATATGCGTGAATGTGTTAAAACGGTCAATGACTACATTCATGCAGATATCTATTGTCTAACTAAAATATTAATTATATTCCTTTAGTGATGGTCACGCGGGTGCAAGCAAAGTGTAAATTGTCAGAACAATGGAATTGTTAATTTGACATGTTAAATGATAAACTTATGCGCGATATTTATATATGTACAGTTGCGATCACAGAAATAGCAGTGCGCACTTGCGAAATGCTTTGTGCCCTTAATTTCACATATTACGCGAAATGTGTATGGAATTTTTTTAATTATCATCTCTAGTGTATGATTTAACTTCATGAAAATGTTGAACCGTTCAACGATTATGATTTAAATTTTTACGAGGTAGGCTCTGTTGTGAACGGCATTTTAGGCGAGCTGTGAAATAGGTGAAACAAACTTTATGCAAGAAGTTCACGTATGGTCCCTCTTTTGAGAAAAAAGCATGTAGTACGCAGACGGTACATAGACAAGATTTTGCTAAAAAGCACCTAAATTGGCCTATTCAGAAGTGGATGAACATTTTTGGACGGCTAAGTCAAAAACTGTTGAAGCCACTATTATGGCATAGGGCTGCTTCTCATATCATGGTGTGGGGCCTATATATTTATTTATATTTATTTCACATGTGTATACCGTAAGACATGAAATCTTTTCAGTATACGAATTTGAAAGTTAAATTACAAACATTTATTTTAAATTTTCAATTAACTATTACCTTGTTTATACAAAGCATTATCCGAGATCGTATCTACTTAATACACTTTATTTGTTTCTGTTTATACATTCGACTTTAAAGTGTGCCCAGCGAAACCGTATTTTAAGCTGAACAGCTGATTTGAATTTCAAATCGATAAATGTATTCGTTTATATGCTCCTTCTAACCGAAGCGAGAAATAAAGTACCGATTTGCGTATTCAAAATCAGTTTATACATGCGTTTTGAAGTGATGTGTATTCGATGAAACCGTATTATACTCCCGTATAAACGTAGTATATGTTTTTTAAACTTAAGCTGACATTAGCTAATATATAAGTAATATCCTTATACAATAGAAGAGGCAAAGGAAAAGAGGTGAAAGAGTATTACATAAACAGATTTGTAACTGCCATTTTGAAGCATCTACTTGATTTAATACATTTAATTGATAATGGTAAGAAATTCCACAGCCTGATGGCACTAACAAAAAACAATCTGGAAGCCGTTAAAGTTTTATATTTTCGAAGAACAATATTATGTGTGCGAGCCGACTATACAAAGATTAATTTTTGAAACAGGTAGAGAGACTGATGATAACTAATTATTTTGAAAAGGAATAAAATATTTCGAACATTAAGGTAATTTTCCAGACTAAAACCTAGAATACTTTTTGTATAAAACGAAATGTGGCATTGTTTAAAGCTAGATTTAATTTATTTTTAGATTCGCTTTCAATATTACCATACACCGCTTCAAAGTAAGATATATGAGGGACAATTAGGGCCTGAACGAGTTTAAGTTTTGTGTTGATGGGTAGACAATAACATGCTTGCCACAGATTTCTCAAGATGTAATACGAGTATATGTTCGATATGATATCATTCATGTGGTTTTTGCTAATTAAATGGGAATTTATTTTAAATCCAAGACTAGTCACAACCGATTGAAGTTTAATCTCTGTATGGTTCAGCACAATTGGCGACAAACCACTCATGTCAAAAGAGTCGTGCGCTATTGATAAGGCCTGCGTTTTACCTGCGTTCAAGCAAAGGTCATTTGTTTTGGCCCAGATGGAAATTCTTCTTAGTCGTTTAGCCTGAATACTGAGCCTTCCCCAGGACCAATAGGTCGTGAGTAATATAACTGAGTGGCGTCAACGTATAGATGGATAGAGGCATTTTGACAGCAATGGACAATGTCATTCACAAAAATTGTAAATAGTATTGGGCCCAAAATTGATTCCTGAGGAACACCAAAAGATATTGTACTGTGTTTCGAAAATAAATTTCCACATTGCACTTGTTGTACCCTATTCGTTAGGTAGCTTTTCATCAAATTAACTAAGGTCGCGTGAAAACCGAAATAATGTTGAAGTTTCAATAACAAAATATCGTGGTTTACAGTATCGAAAGCTTTAGAAAAATTCAGTAGTACTAATATGGTAAGTAATTTGCTATCAAAGGCGGTCGAATGTTGTCCATTACCTTTATTATTGCTGTTAATCAACTATGATAAGATCTAAAGCCAGATTGAAACTCACTTAAAAGGTTATTTTCATTCATATGTAACACTATTTGTTTAGAGATACATTTTTCAAAGACTTTTGATAGTGCCGACAAAACACTGATACGTCTATAGTTCGAAGGGCAGTCATAAATTTTACTTTTAGGAATCGGAAAAACATTTGGCACTTTCCATTGGTTTGGGAATATAGAAGAGGTTATAACAAAATTGATTATGTGTGTAAGCGAGGGAAGCACATAGCGAAGAATCAGTTTTAAAAACCTAGAAAACAAAAACCAAACTTAAGGTCAGACTACAATCACCCTTGCTGTAGTAGACAATGCCAAATTTAAATAAGACATATTTTTGTTAGACTAAAATTTCTCTTTCTAGGCATAGGTGAAACATGGTGCCCATCAAGCGGCAGTATACAAAGGGAGGAATTGCAATTGTATTATTCTGGCAATGACTCATCGCGGCTCTGAAGAGGGATTGGACTTGGCCAAGGCTATTTCAAGTCGACCCAAAAATTACCAATATTCGAATTTACTGTTGATATTCCGTCATAATAAAGCTTCATTCGGCCAAAAGACATCCTGTAAATATCTCTGCCAAAATTTGAATTGTTGATTTTCATCAACAATTGAAATTTTTGCCGTATTACAGAATTTATTTTTTTCTCCGAAAATATGTATGTACGTAACCCAATTGGATAATTTTTTTACTGTAAGTCAAAAACATACTACTCTTCTGAACTGTATTTTTTTGTGGTAAAATTTTGAAATGTAATGCAAGTTATACATTTTTTGTATATTTTACAATTTTCATTGAGCTCAAGGCCAGTTTATGAAGGATTTTTGTGAAAAAACAACAACAGTTTTTTAATGGTAGAAATTATAGTACTATTTCGGAAATCACCACATTTCCTCATCAGACTTCTTTTTATTAAATTAATTAAATTAATTTTTCATAACCACTTCTCCCAACCTTTGCACCCGGGAGTTCGGAGTTGCAGAGCCAATACGCTACATATTGTGCTACGCTAGCCGAGTTGGCTGTTGTGTTTATTTCATCTTCCTTAAACAAACCAACTACAAACTGTTGTTTTTTTACAAAAATCTTCCATAAACTGGCCTTGAGCTCAATAAAAATTGTAAAATTAACATTTTAGGCGAGCTGTGAAATAGGTAACACAAACTTTATGTAAGAAGTTCACGTATAGTCCCTCTTTTGAGAAAAAAGCATGTAGTACGCAGACGGTACATAGACTAGATTTTGCTAAAAAGCACCTAAATTGGCCTATTCAGAAGTGGATGAACATTTTTGGACGGGTAAGTCAAAAACTGTTGAAGCCACTATTATGGCATAGGGCTGCTTCTCATATCATGGTGTGGGGCCTATATATTTATTTATATTTATTTCACATGTGTATACCGTAAGACATGAAATCTTTTCAGTATACGAATTTGAAAGTTAAATTACAAACATTTATTTTCAATTTTCAATTAACTATTACCTTGTTTATACGAAGCATTATCCGAGATCGTATCGACTTAATACACTTTATTTGTTTCTGTTTATACATTCGACTTTAAAGTGTGCCCAGCGAAACCGTATTTTAAGCTGAACAGCTGATTTGAATTTCAAATCGATAAATGTATTCGTTTATATGCTCCTTCTAACCGAAGCGAGAAATAAAGTACCGATTTGCGTATTCAAAATCAGTTTATACATGCGTTTTGAAGTGATGTGTATTCGATGAAACCGTATTATACTCCCGTATAAACGTAGTATATGTTTTCTAAACTTAAGCTGACATTAGCTAATATATAAGTAATATCCTTATACAATAGAAGAGGCAAAGGAAAAGAGGTGTAACTGCCATTTTGAAGCATCTACTTGATTTAATACATTTAATTGATAATGATAAGAAATTCCACAGCTTGATGGCACTAATAAAAAACAATCTGGAAACTGTTAAAGTTTTATATTTTCGAAGAACAATATTATGTGTGCGAGCCGATTGACTAATTATTTTGGAAAGGAATAAAATATTTCGAACATCAAGGTAATTTTCCAGACTAAAACCTAGAATACTTTTTGTATAAAACGAAATGTGATCAAACTTTCGCTTAAAATATACATATAAATCTTGCGGCATTGTTCAAAGCTAGATTTAATTTATTTTTAGATTCGCTATCAATATTACCATACACCGCTTCAAAGTAAGATATATGAGGGACAATTAGGGCCTGAACGAGTTTAAGCTGTGTGTTGATGGGTAGACAGTAACATGTTTGCCAAAGATTTCTTAAGATGTAATACGAGTATATCTTCGATATGATATAATTAATGTGGTTTTTGCAACTTAAATGGGAATTTATAGCTAGCTTTTCATCAAATTAACTGAGGTCGCGTGAAACCCGAAATGATGTTCGTGGTTTACAGTATCGAAAGCTTTAGAAAAATTCAGTAGTACTAATATGCTAAGTAATTTGCTATTGAGCAACTATGATTAGATCTGAAGCCAGATTGAAACTCACTTAAAAGGTTATTTTCATTCATATGTAAACTGGAAACTGTTAAAGTTTTATATTTTTGAAGAACAATATTATGTGTGCGAGCCGATTGACTAATTATTTTGAAAAGGAATAAAATATTTCGAACATCAAGGTAATTTTCCAGACTAAAACCTAGAATACTTTTTGTATAAAACGAAATGTGATCAAACTTTCGCTTAAAATATACATATAAATCTTGCGGCATTGTTCAAAGCTAGATTTAATTTATTTTTAGATTCGCTATCAATATTACCATACACCGCTTCAAAGTAAGATATATGAGGGACAATTAGAGCCTGAACGAGTTTAAGTTTTGTGTTGATGGGTAGACAGTAACATGTTTGCCAAAGATTTCTTAAAATGTAATACGAGTATATCTTCGATATGATATAATTAATGTGGTTTTTGCAACTTAAATGGGAATTTATTTTAAATCCAAAACTAGTCACAACCGATTGAAGTTTGATCTCTGTATGGTTCAGCACAATTGGCGACAAACCACTCAGGTCAAAAGAGTCGTGCGCTATTGATAAGGCCTGCGTTTTACCTGCGTTCAAGCAAAGGTCATTTGTTTTGGCCCAGATGGAAATTCTTCTTAGGTCGTCGTTTAACCTGAATACTAAGTCTTACCCAAGACCAATAGGTCGTGAGTAGTATAACTGAGTGTCGTCAACGTAAAGATGGATAGAGGCATTTTGACAGCAATGGACAATGTCATTCACAAAAATTGTAAATAGTATTGGGCAAAAAAATTTATCCCTGAGGAACACCAAAAGATATTGTACTGTGTTTCGAAAATAAATTTCCACATTGCACTTGTTGTACCCTATTCGATAGGTAGATTTTCATCAAATTAACTGAGGTCGCGTGAAACCCGAAATAATGTTGAAGTTTCAATAACAAAATATCGTGGTTTACAGTATCGAAAGCTTTAGAAAAATTCAGTAGTACTAATATGGTAAGTAATTTGCTATCAAAGGCGGTCGAATGTTGTCCATTACCTTTATTATTGCTGTTAATCAACTATGATAAGATCTAAAGCCAGATTGAAACTCACTTAAAAGGTTATTTTCATTCATATGTAACACTATTTGTTTAGAGATACATTTTTCAAAGACTTTTGATAGTGCCGACAAAACACTGATACGTCTATAGATCGAAGGGCAGTCATAAATTTTACTTTTAGGAATCGGAAAAACATTTGGCACTTTCCATTGGTTTGGGAATATAGAAGAGGTTATAACAAAATTGATTATGTGTGTAAGCGAGGGAAGCACATAGCGAAGAATCAGTTTTAAAAACCTAGAAAACAAAAACCAAACTTAAGGTCAGACTACAATCACCCTTGCTGTAGAAGACAATGCCAAATTTAAATAAGACATATTTTTGTTAGACTAAAATTTCTCTTTCTAGGCATAGGTGAAACATGGTGCCCATCAAGCGGCAGTATACAAAGGGAGGAATTGCAATTGTATTATTCTGGCAATGACTCATCGCGGCTCTCTGAGGGATTGGACTTGGCCAAGGCTATTTCAAGTCGGCCCAAAAATTACCAATATTCGAATTTACTGTTGATATTCCGTCATAATAAAGCTTCATTCGGCCAAAAGACATCCTGTAAATATCTCTGCCAAAATTTGAAATTTTTGCAGTATTACAGAATTTATTTTTTTCTCCGAAAATATGTATGTACGTAACCCAATTGGATAATTTTTTTACTGTAAGTCAAAAACATACTACTCTTCTGAACTGTATTTTTTTGTGGTGAGTGGTATATGCTTTGAGCGTCTCTCGCTCATACCACTTGCTTATCTCTCGGGCTACTCTTTGCTGCTGCAATGCCTGTACACCAACATATTAGAATAGTGGTGGTTGTTTTCGTTGAAATGTCGAGTTCATGCAGTTCGCCGAATAAACGTCGTTTATTGACGTTGTTGATGCTGCGCGTGCTTTTTATAATCGACGGTTCTGCTGTTGCGCGATTAACTCTGCAACAGCTCGCTGAATTCCAAAACTTGCTGAAGTTTTGCTGAATTTTAGCTGAATGGCAGAACGAATACACCTGCAATGGTCGCTGCAACTACTCGTTGTCTTTTAGCTTATGCACGATTAAATTCTTCGCATGTGTATGTATTATATTTTTATTTACATATCTTTTCGAGTGGAAACCCGTTCGCGTTCTCACTTCTGAAACTGTCAAGAATGACTCGATACGGATATAATTTAATGAATATAAATGTTTATTTTGTAGATGTGACAACTTTAATATAAATCAACGACCCTTTTGCTTGTTACTTTTCCATCAACTCCCGACACGACCTCTCTCGGCAAGCGCTCTCGATAGACTTTCCTTACAAATGTATGTACATACATTAGATACGTATGTATGTATGTACATGTGACCACAAGCGCAGACGCACACTCTTGCGGAGTGGGAAAATAAATGGGATCGCGTGTCAAACGGGCGATGGACACACCGATGTATACCGGATATAGAGCGCTGGATTCAAAGAAGCCACGGTAAAGTAGATTTTTACACGACCCAATTTCTAAGCGGCCATGGATGCTTTAAGTCGTATCTACGTATCAAACACGAGGTCGACCCTTGCTGTGATTTCTGTAGTATCGGAGTAGTAGATAACGCGGAACATATTTTCCTAATGTGCCAGCGCTTATCCACGAAAGAAGCATACTGCAATCAGCAATTCGAGAAAACCTTTCACCACAAGCGATTGTAAACTACATGCTGATGGGCAAAGACGAATAGAATTTGGCCAATGGCTTTATTTCATTAACGATGAAGGTTTAAAAAAGTGAGGAAAGAGGAAGACGCAGAAGTTCCAGTACCATATGAGACGTGGTGAGAGGTTTTGTGTTCCCTAATGCATTACAGCAGATTGGAACCAAGGCCGTTGCAACCGCCAAGTCATGTATCCAAATCGTCCCTTCGGCCCAATGTACGAGCAGATCGGAATCTCGGACTTTCTGACTGCTTAAGGCTTTCTGTAGAAACACACACATTCGGGCGTGGATGCGGATTGGAATCTAGGGCGTTCCAACCGTCAAACTACGCAAAGAGAAAAATAAATAAAAATAATTCATTTAATAATATACAAGTGTTTTTCATACATAAATGCAGCATAGAAATTAAGGCATCACAGCGGATTGGAACCCAGGCCGTTCCAACCGCCAAGTAGGGCTTTCCCAACGTCCGCTGGACCCAATAAACGAGCAGATCGGAATCTCGGACTTTCCGACTGCTCAAGGTCTTTCTGCCGAAACACACACACTTAGGCGTCGATGGGTATTGGAACCTCTTGCGTTCCAACTGCCAAACCTCCCAACGAGGGAAAAATATAATATACTATCATACAATAATATAAAAGTATTTTTTAGTCATAGACGCAGCAAAGGATTCAAGAATCTGGGGCAGATTGGAATCTAGGGCGTTCCAACCGTCAAGAACTACAATGCAAAACTGGTCATCTTCCCTGTGGTAACTTTCAACAAATATGTTTACCTACATGGAATCTTATTTATATTTAATAGCATAGGAGGAGGCTGCGGCCCAAGACAGATTACAATAGACGCAAAACGTACGATCGGGCTTTGTGCTCAAACCACCTCCCGACGGAATACCTCAAGGTGGTACCGGGGGGATCGGTACATGACAGTAGGAGGTTTAGTGCTGGTTAAAGTCCCACAATATCGGGGTATAGGCTTTCGATGCTTCCTCGTTAAAAAACAAAAGAAAAAAAAACACAATACGCATACGTACAATGCACAAACATGTATGTATATAATGTATGTGGCACCCTGCATTATTCCTTTATTTTCATTTTACTTTAGTTTTACTTTTCGTTAGTCAACTACGAATATTGACTTGTTACTTTATACTGAATTATTTTTTCTTCTGTCTTTGACACCCAACTGGTACACACGCGCGTGCTAACAAGATTGTTTAACTTCCATTAAAATAAAATTATATTAATTTAACCTACATTGGTTTTACCGTAGTTGGTTTTTTACATCGGAAACATAGCCCTACGTATTTAACAGGTAAATACAATCTACGAGATCTACGGAGGCTTAACCTACACGGCCTCCAGAAACTGGTTACCCCGCTGAATTCCGTACGCGTAACGGAGCTGCGTGCCCGCTATATTTGTGCACATAACTGCACTTGCATCCCGTTGAGGTTTTGGTCAACTCACAATCCGTTAAACCACGCCACTTGCATACGTTTTGCAAATAGTTGTCACACGCTTTCAACATATTTTAAAGTTAGAAAATGGTGGACAGTGGCCTATCGATAGCAGCAGAGTCTGCAAACAGTACGCCGTTACCGCCTGACGCTAACACTGTTGCGCTAGTGTACGCCCGACTGCCACTACCACCAATGTGCAACACCAACATCGAAGCTTGGTTCACGACAATGGACTTTTGGTTTACTGCGTCAGGCATAACCTCTGACAAGCAAAAAACAGCAACAGTCCTGGCAGCGCTCAATCCCAATATTATTGCGCAGCTAGGGGATGTCATCGCTTCGTTGCCGCAGAACGACAGGTTCGACTTCATCAAGCACAAAATCATCGACCACTTTGCAGACAGTGAGCAGCGACGTCTCAACCGGCTTTTGTCAGAATTACCATTGGGCGACAAGAAACCTTCGGAGCTATACCACGAGATGAAAAGAGTTGCCGGTAGCACTCTAGAGGAAGCAGGGTTGAAGGGGCTCTGGACGAAACGTTTACCACAGTTTGCACAGCCGGTTGTTGCCGCTTCATCCGGAACAGCAGCCGAGTTTACTAAAATTGCCGACTCGATTGTAGACGCCATAACTCCCACTCAAATCAACAAAGTTGGGACAGAGCAGCCTAACGAAATCGGGGAACTTCGTGCAGCCATTATGGAACTGGGTAAGAAATTTGAAAAACTCAGATCTCGCTCACGTTCTCCGAATCGCAGGAAAAGCAACTTCCGGTCTCACTATTGTAGCCGTAAGCATTCGCAAGCCGCTGACCCATCGACCAGTGCACTTGAAGAATGTTGGTACCATAAGAGGTACTGGGTCACTAAGCGCAAAGTACTACGCCTGCAAGTACACGACAAACACTCCCGGAAAACATTCCTTATCGACACTGGAGCTGATGTTTCCGTGCTTCCACTCATTGCCAAAAGCTACGACGTCCGACCTACAACAACGACGTTATATGCTGCAAACGGATCGCCAATCAAAGTTATTGGAGAAAAAAGAATCACCTTAGATCTTGGACTCCGCCGTAACTTTCAATGGTCCTTCGTTATTGCTGATGTCACGACTCCGATAATTGGCGCGGATTTTATACGGTTTTACGACTTGCTGATCGATCTACGCCGCAATCGAATTATCGACAACGTAACTCAACTTCGTTCACCCCTAACTGCTCCAGCGACGTCTCAAACGCTCGGAATCAAAACGCTTGATTCAACCGACCCATTTTCTTTCTTATTGGCCGAGTTCTCCGACGTCATGAAGCTAGCTCCGCAGGGATCAACGACGAAGTGTATGACCACGCATCAAATCAAAACCACTGGCCAGCCCGTGTTTGCCAGGCCAAGGCGCCTTCCTCCCGACAAGTTGGCAGCAGCGAGGAAAGAATTTGAATTCTTAACGAAGACAGGCATTTGCCGCCCGTCTAGCAGCAATTGGTGCAGCCCGCTGCACTTAGTCAAAAAAAGCGACGGGACCTGGAGACCATGCGGCGATTACCGTGCGTTAAATGCGCAAACACTTCCCGATCGATATCCGCTTCCATACTTAACGGACTTTCAAGCCAACTTGCGAGGTAAGACTATATTTTCTAAAATCGACCTTCAACGCGCATTTCACCAAGTGCCCATCCACGAGAATGACATTGCGAAGACTGCAATCACGACTCCATTCGGCTTATACGAATTTAAGTTCATGACGTTCGGGTTGTGCAACGCTGCGCAGACGTTTCAGAGGGTGATTAACGATGCATTGCGTGGGTTGGTTTACGTCTTCCCATACATTGACGACATTTGTGTTGCATCGTCTATCGAATAGCATCGCCATGATTTGAGAGCAGTATTTCAACGCCTTCGCGAAAATCATCTAGCCATCAATCCATCGAAATGTGAGTTTGGAAAAAGCGAGCTGAAGTTCCTAGGACATCTTATCGACGCGCAAGGAATTCACCCTTTGCCTGAAAAAGTTGCTGCGATTAAAGACTTTCCGAAGCCTACCATCGCTAAGGGCTTGAAGAGTTTTTTGGCTATGGTGAATTTTTACCGCAAGTTTTTGCCGAACGCCATGTCATATCAGTCGCACCTTCACCAACTCATCACTGCAAATCGTAAAAATGACTGCACCCCCATGGCATGGAACGCTGATGCTGAGGCTGCAAACGGGAATTAGCAAACGCAGCGCTGCTAGCTCATCCTGCTCCCGATGCAGAGCTAGTGCTATACGTCGACGCTTCAGACACTTCTGTAGGCGCTGCACTTCATCAAATCATCAATGGTGAGCTGCAGCCGCTGGGTTTTTATTCAAAAAAACTCAGCAGCGCGCAACGCAACTACAGCACATACGACCGTGAACTGACGGCCGTGTACCAAGGTGTGTGCCACTTCCGCTACATGATAGAAGGGCGCAAATGTTTCATCGTTACCGACTATCGCCCATTAATTCACGCATTTCGACAAAAACCATAGAAGGCTTCGCCTCGCCGCATTCGCCAACTTGACTTTATCAGTCAATTCTCAACCGACATTCGCTATACACCTGGTAAGGACAACGTGACAGCAGACCTACTCTCGCGCATGCAGTCGATCGAAGCAATAGTCGACTATACGAAGGTGGCAGAAGCACAAAAAGCCGATAAGCAGCTGCAAGCACTACCGAACAGGTCAGGTACTCTAAATAGCTCACTAATTCTTAAGAATTTTCCAATTACCAACAGTACCACTCGATTGGTTTGTGATACATCGACTTCAAGCGTTCGACCATATATTCTGAAACAGTTTCGAGATACTCTGCTCAAAAAGGCGCATGGTCTTTCGCACCCAGGTGTACGTGCAACGGTTAAGCTAATGACATACAGATTTTTTTGGCCGAACATTAGACGAGATACAACTACTTTCGTCCGCCACTGCGAAGCATGCCAAAGCTCAAAGATTCATCGTCACACAAAGTCTTTACCAGCAAGATACGAACCACCTAAGGCACGTTTTTCACACATCAACATAGATATCGTTGGTCCTTTCCCATTATGTGAGGGACAACGCTATTGTCTAACGATGATCGATCGCTATACTCGATGGCCAGAGGCGGCACCAATGCCAGACATGTCCGCCGAATCTGTCGCTAAAGCATTTCTGTCACACTGGATTGCGCGGTTTGGTGTTCCAGAGCGAATCACATCAGACCAGGGAAGGCAATTTGACTCCGCCGTTTTTACCGAGCTAGTTGCAACCATTGGAGCAACCCACCTGCGAACAACTCCATACCACCCGCAGTCTAATGGTATAATCGAGAGGTGGCACAGGGGTTTCAAATCAGCCATTCTATGTCACGACCCAACGAGATGGGTTCAGCATTTACCAACAAATTTACTTGGCTTACGCGTCGCATTTAAGCCTGACATTAAGGCATCTCCTGCATTATTCGTTTATGGGTCAACACTGCGAATCCCAGTCGAATATTTGCAAGGTACGAAACAAACGGAGCCTACCGAAGATACCGTATCGCAATTCAGGTCAGCAATGCAGAAGTTACGACCGACTCAGACATCGCATCACACGACTAGCAAAGTCTTTGTATCACCAGCCCTACAAACAGCAACGCATGTATTTGTGCGCAACGATTCGATACGTCCATCATTGACACGTCCGTACGATGGACCATATCCCGTTATGAAGCGATCGCCAAAATTCTATAAAATTCAAATGCGAGGGCGTGATATAAACATCAGTATTGATCGGTTGAAGCCAGCATTTTTAACAAATGTCGACCTCGAAGATACCACCGTGGCTCCGCCAACTGTAGAGCCGCCCACAGCAAGAACAGCAGCAGCCGCCACACCTGATGTCGAAAGAGAAGCTGCACGACCAACATCAACAAACACACAGTACGATGAAACCTACTAGAAGTGGCAGGCATGTCACCATACCGCTCCGGTACCGATAGTTTCATCTAGCAGGGGAGTACTGTGGCACCCTGCATTATTCCATTATTTTCATTTTACTTTAGTTTTACTTTTCGTTAGTCAACTACGAATATTGACTTGTTACTTTATACTGAATTATTTTTTCTTCTGTCTTTGACACCCAACTGGTACACACGCGCGTGCTAACAAGATTGTTTAACTTCCATTAAAATAAAATTATATTAATTTAACCTACATTGGTTTTTTACATCGGAAACATAGCCCTACGTATTTTACAGGTAAATACAATCTACGAGATCTACGGAGGCTTAACCTACACGGCCCCCAGATGTATGTACATAAATACAAAAGGGATAATCACCAAGTTGAGGAAAAGGCCTGGCCCTCAGTAAGTAGGCTGCATATACATACATGCATATTTGCGGATATAAAGCTGGCGAATATTTATCAAAGGGTTTTACTACCATACATTATACCCACACATAAATAGACATATGTACGTATATAAATACGTATATATGTAGATACGAAAATCCTTTCCGTTAATTCTTTATAAAACAATATCGCATTCTTTAACTAGAACCTTATCAATTAAAGTTTCAAAACTTGTACAAAGTGCACACATTTTCCTAATATCAAAGTTTTCCATCCAAAATTTCCAACGTTTTAATGAGAAATTGAAAATTTCTAACATTTTAATGAGAGCCTTAGAAATTTTATGTATTGAAAGCATTGTTAACATTTTTTCTAAAACTGTTTTCCTTCTATTTATATTTGCACCTACATATGAACATACCTTCATACAAATGTGTATAGACTTTATTATATGTGAATGCATTTATTTTATAGTTATTTATTTATTTCAGTAAAATTCAATGTGGATTATGCATGTATGTACGTATATCTATGACATGCATTTATTGCATTTTTTTCTATTTAATTGCTTTCAGAATGTAGCCGCTGTCGTTTATAAAAATTGGCGCCGCCATAATATCGTACAGTCGAATGATGTATCATACAGTCGCATGTGGTCTCATACAGTCGAATGAGCATGTGTCGTTGCACAACAAATTAGCCTCTCTTTGTACAACGGCTGTCTCTTTTAATGAATTCGACTGTCATCGCGCTTGCTGTGAGCAGAATGCGTAGAATGTTGCGCATATGCGTGAATGTGTTAAAACGGTCAATGACTACATTCATGCAGATATCTATTGTCTAACTAAAATATTAATTATATTCCTTTAGTGATGGTCACGCGGGTGCAAGCAAAGTGTAAATTGTCAGAACAATGGAATTGTTAATTTGACATGTTAAATGATAAATTTATGCGCGATATTTATATATGTACAGTTGCGATCACAGAAATAGCAGTGCGCACTTGCGAAATGCTTTGTGCCCTTAATTTCACATATTACGCGAAATGTGTATGGAATTTTTTTTAATTATCATCTCTAGTGTATGATTTAACTTCATGAAAATGTTGAACCGTTCAACGATTATGATTTAAATTTTTACGAGGTAGGCTCTGTTGTGAACGGCATTTTAGGCGAGCTGTGAAATAGGTGAAACAAACTTTATGCAAGAAGTTCACGTATGGTCCCTCTTTTGAGAAAAAAGCATGTAGTACGCAGACGGTACATAGACAAGATTTTGCTAAAAAGCACCTAAATTGGCCTATTCAGAAGTGGATGAACATTTTTGGACGGCTAAGTCAAAAACTGTTGAAGCCACTATTATGGCATAGGGCTGCTTCTCATATCATGGTGTGGGGCCTATATATTTATTTATATTTATTTCACATGTGTATACCGTAAGACATGAAATCTTTTCAGTATACGAATTTGAAAGTTAAATTACAAACATTTACTTTCAATTTTCAATTAACTATTACCTTGTTTATACAAAGCATTATCCGATATCGTATCGACTTAATACACTTTATTTGTTTCTGTTTATACATTCGACTTTAAAGTGTGCCCAGCGAAACCGTATTTTAAGCTGAACAGCTGATTTGAATTTCAAATCGATAAATGTATTCGTTTATATGCTCCTTCTAACCGAAGCGAGAAATAAAGTACCGATTTGCGTATTCAAAATCAGTTTATACATGCGTTTTGAAGTGATGTGTATTCGATGAAACCGTATTATACTCCCGTATAAACGTAGTATATGTTTTCTAAACTTAAGCTGACATTAGCTAATATATAAGTAATATCCTTACACAATAGAAGAGGCAAAGGAAAAGAGGTGAAAGAGTATTACATAAACAGATTTGTAACTGCCATTTTGAAGCATCTACTTGATTTAATACATTTAATTGATAATGGTAAGAAATTCCACAGCCTGATGGCACTAACAAAAAACAATCTGGAAGCCGTTAAAGTTTTATATTTTCGAAAAACAATATTATGTGTGCGAGCCGACTGTACAAAGATTAATTTTTGAAACAGGTAGAGAGACTGATGATAACTAATTATTTTGAAAAGGAATAAAATATTTCGAACATTAAGGTAATTTTCCAGACTAAAACCTAGAATACTTTTTGTATAAAACGAAATGTGGCATTGTTAAAGCTAGATTTAATTTATTTTTAGATTCGCTTTCAATATTACCATACACCGCTTCAAAGTAAGATATATGAGGGACAATTAGGGCCTGAACGAGTTTAAGTTTTGTGTTGATGGGTAGACAATAACATGCTTGCCACAGATTTCTCAAGATGTAATACGAGTATATGTTCGATATGATATCATTCATGTGGTTTTTGCTAATTAAATGGGAATTTATTTTAAATCCAAGACTAGTCACAACCGATTGAAGTTTAATCTCTGTATGGTTCAGCACAATTGGCGACAAACCACTCATGTCAAAAGAGTCGTGCGCTATTGATAAGGCCTGCGTTTTACCTGCGTTCAAGCAAAGGTCATTTGTTTTGGCCCAGATGGAAATTCTTCTTAGTCGTTTAGCCTGAATACTGAGCCTTCCCCAGGACCAATAGGTCGTGAGTAATATAACTGAGTGGCGTCAACGTATAGATGGATAGAGGCATTTTGACAGCAATGGACAATGTCATTCACAAAAATTGTAAATAGTATTGGGCCCAAAATTGATTCCCGAGGAACACCAAAAGATATTGTACTGTGTTTCGAAAATAAATTTCCACATTGCACTTGTTGCACCCTATTCGTTAGGTAGCTTTTCATCAAATTAACTAAGGTCGCGTGAAAACCGAAATAATGTTGAAGTTTCAATAACAAAATATCGTGGTTTACAGTATCGAAAGCTTTAGAAAAATTCAGTAGTACTAATATGGTAAGTAATTTGCTATCAAAGGCGGTCGAATGTTGTCCATTACCTTTATTATTGCTGTTAATCAACTATGATAAGATCTAAAGCCAGATTGAAACTCACTTAAAAGGTTATTTTCATTCATATGTAACACTATTTGTTTAGAGATACATTTTTCAAAGACTTTTGATAGTGCCGACAAAACACTGATACGTCTATAGTTCGAAGGGCAGTCATAAATTTTACTTTTAGGAATCGGAAAAACATTTGGCACTTTCCATTGGTTTGGGAATATAGAAGAGGTTATAACAAAATTGATTATGTGTGTAAGCGAGGGAAGCACATAGCGAAGAATCAGTTTTAAAAACCTAGAAAACAAAAACCAAACTTAAGGTCAGACTACAATCACCCTTGCTGTAGTAGATAATGCCAAATTTAAATAAGACATATTTTTGTTAGACTAAAATGTCTCTTTCTAGGCATAGCTGAAACATGGTGCCCATCAAGCGGCAGTATACAAAGGGAGGAATTGCAATTGTATTATTCTGGCAATGACTCATCGCGGCTCTCTGAGGGATTGGACTTGGCCAAGGCTATTTCAAGTCGGCCCAAAAATTACCAATATTCGAATTTACTGTTGATATTCCGTCATAATAAAGCTTCATTCGGCCAAAAGACATCCTGTAAATATCTCTGCCAAAATTTGAATTGTTGATTTTCATCAACAATTGAAATTTTTGCCGTATTACAGAATTTATTTTTTTCTCCGAAAATATGTATGTACGTAACCCAATTGGATAATTTTTTTACTGTAAGTCAAAAACATACTACTCTTCTGAACTGTATTTTTTTGTGGTAAAATTTTGAAATGTAATGCAAGTTATACATTTTTTGTATATTTTACAATTTTCATTGAGCTCAAGGCCAGTTTATGAAGGATTTTTGTGAAAAAACAACAGTTTTTTAATGGTAGAAATTATAGTACTATTTCGGAAATCACCACATTTCCTCATCAGACTTCTTTTTATTAAATTAATTAAATTAATTTTTCATAACCACTTCTCCCAACCTTTGCACCCGGGAGTTCGGAGTTGCAGAGCCAATACGCTACATATTGTGCTACGCTAGCCGAGTTGGCTGTTGTGTTTATTTCATCTTCCTTAAACAAACCAACTACAAACTGTTGTTTTTTTACAAAAATCTTCCATAAACTGGCCTTGAGCTCAATAAAAATTGTAAAATTAACATTTTAGGCGAGCTGTGAAATAGGTAACACAAACTTTATGTAAGAAGTTCACGTATAGTCCCTCTTTTGAGAAAAAAGCATGTAGTACGCAGACGGTACATAGACTAGATTTTGCTAAAAAGCACCTAAATTGGCCTATTCAGAAGTGGATGAACATTTTTGGACGGGTAAGTCAAAAACTGTTGAAGCCACTATTATGGCATAGGGCTGCTTCTCATATCATGGTGTGGGGCCTATATATTTATTTATATTTATTTCACATGTGTATACCGTAAGACATGAAATCTTTTCAGTATACGAATTTGAAAGTTAAATTACAAACATTTATTTTCAATTTTCAATTAACTATTACCTTGTTTATACGAAGCATTATCCGAGATCGTATCGACTTAATACACTTTATTTGTTTCTGTTTATACATTCGACTTTAAAGTGTGCCCAGCGAAACCGTATTTTAAGCTGAACAGCTGATTTGAATTTCAAATCGATAAATGTATTCGTTTATATGCTCCTTCTAACCGAAGCGAGAAATAAAGTACCGATTTGCGTATTCAAAATCAGTTTATACATGCGTTTTGAAGTGATGTGTATTCGATGAAACCGTATTATACTCCCGTATAAACGTAGTATATGTTTTCTAAACTTAAGCTGACATTAGCTAATATATAAGTAATATCCTTATACAATAGAAGAGGCAAAGGAAAAGAGGTGTAACTGCCATTTTGAAGCATCTACTTGATTTAATACATTTAATTGATAATGATAAGAAATTCCACAGCCTGATGGCACTAATAAAAAACAATCTGGAAACTGTTAAAGTTTTATATTTTCGAAGAACAATATTATGTGTGCGAGCCGATTGACTAATTATTTTGAAAAGGAATAAAATATTTCGAACATCAAGGTAATTTTCCAGACTAAAACCTAGAATACTTTTGTATAAAACGAAATGTGATCAAACTTTCGCTTAAAATATACATATAAATCTTGCGGCATTGTTCAAAGTTAGATTTAATTTATTTTTAGATTCGCTATCAATATTACCATACACCGCTTCAAAGTAAGATATATGAGGGACAATTAGGGCCTGAACGAGTTTAAGCTGTGTGTTGATGGGTAGACAGTAACATGTTTGCCAAAGATTTCTTAAGATGTAATACGCGTATATCTTCGATATGATATAATTAATGTGGTTTTTGCAACTTAAATGGGAATTTATAGCTAGCTTTTCATCAAATTAACTGAGGTCGCGTGAAACCCGCAATGATGTTCGTGGTTTACAGTATCGAAAGCTTTAGAAAAATTCAGTAGTACTAATATGCTAAGTAATTTGCTATTGAGCAACTATGATTAGATCTGAAGCCAGATTGAAACTCACTTAAAAGGTTATTTTCATTCATATGTAAACTGGAAACTGTTAAAGTTTTATATTTTTGAAGAACAATATTATGTGTGCGAGCCGATTGACTAATTATTTTGAAAAGGAATAAAATATTTCGAACATCAAGGTAATTTTCCAGACTAAAACCTAGAATACTTTTTGTATAAAACGAAATGTGATCAAACTTTCGCTTAAAATATACATATAAATCTTGCGGCATTGTTCAAAGCTAGATTTAATTTATTTTTAGATTCGCTATCAATATTACCATACACCGCTTCAAAGTAAGATATATGAGGGACAATTAGGGCCTGAACGAGTTTAAGTTTTGTGTTGATGGGTAGACAGTAACATGTTTGCCAAAGATTTCTTAAGATGTAATACGAGTATATCTTCGATATGATATAATTAATGTGGTTTTTGCAACTTAAATGGGAATTTATTTTAAATCCAAAACTAGTCACAACCGATTGAAGTTTGATCTCTGTATGGTTCAGCACAATTGGCGACAAACCACTCAGGTCAAAAGAGTCGTGCGCTATTGATAAGGCCTGCGTTTTACCTGCGTTCAAGCAAAGGTCATTTGTTTTGGCCCAGATGGAAATTCTTCTTAGTCGTTTAGCCTGAATACTGAGCCTTCCCCAGGACCAATAGGTCGTGAGTAATATAACTGAGTGGCGTCAACGTATAGATGGATAGAGGCATTTTGACAGCAATGGACAATGTCATTCACAAAAATTGTAAATAGTATTGGGCCCAAAATTGATTAATGAGGAACACCAAAAGATATTGTACTGTGTTTCGAAAATAAATTTCCACATTGCACTTGTTGTACCCTATTCGTTAGGTAGCTTTTCATCAAATTAACTAAGGTCGCGTGAAAACCGAAATAATGTTGAAGTTTCAATAACAAAATATCGTGGTTTACAGTATCGAAAGCTTTAGAAAAATTCAGTAGTACTAATATGGTAAGTAATTTGCTATCAAAGGCGGTCGAATGTTGTCCATTACCTTTATTATTGCTGTTAATCAACTATGATAAGATCTAAAGCCAGATTGAAACTCACTTAAAAGGTTATTTTCATTCATATGTAACACTATTTGTTTAGAGATACATTTTTCAAAGACTTTTGATAGTGCCGACAAAACACTGATACGTCTATAGTTCGAAGGGCAGTCATAAATTTTACTTTTAGGAATCGGAAAAACATTTGGCACTTTCCATTGGTTTGGGAATATAGAAGAGGTTATAACAAAATTGATTATGTGTGTAAGCGAGGGAAGCACATAGCGAAGAATCAGTTTTAAAAACCTAGAAAACAAAAACCAAACTTAAGGTCAGACTACAATCACCCTTGCTGTAGTAGACAATGCCAAATTTAAATAAGACATATTTTTGTTAGACTAAAATTTCTCTTTCTAGGCATAGGTGAAACATGGTGCCCATCAAGCGGCAGTATACAAAGGGAGGAATTGCAATTGTATTATTCTGGCAATGACTCATCGCGGCTCTGAAGAGGGATTGGACTTGGCCAAGGCTATTTCAAGTCGACCCAAAAATTACCAATATTCGAATTTACTGTTGATATTCCGTCATAATAAAGCTTCATTCGGCCAAAAGACATCCTGTAAATATCTCTGCCAAAATTTGAATTGTTGATTTTCATCAACAATTGAAATTTTTGCCGTATTACAGAATTTTTTTTTTTCTCCGAAAATATGTATGTACGTAACCCAATTGGATAATTTTTTTACTGTAAGTCAAAAACATACTACTCTTCTGAACTGTATTTTTTTGTGGTAAAATTTTGAAATGTAATGCAAGTTATACATTTTTTGTATATTTTACAATTTTCATTGAGCTCAAGGCCAGTTTATGAAGGATTTTTGTGAAAAAACAACAACAGTTTTTTAATGGTAGAAATTATAGTACTAT
Source organism: Philophylla caesio (assembly GCA_963971545.1). Taxonomy (NCBI): domain Eukaryota; kingdom Metazoa; phylum Arthropoda; class Insecta; order Diptera; family Tephritidae; genus Philophylla; species Philophylla caesio. The sequence goes on from OZ020604.1 coordinate 132,016,292, forward strand.
TTCGGAAATCACCACATTTCCTCATCAGACTTCTTTTTATTAAATTAATTAAATTAATTTTTCATAACCACTTCTCCCAACCTTTGCACCCGGGAGTTCGGAGTTGCAGAGCCAATACGCTACATATTGTGCTACGCTAGCCTAGTTGGCTGTTGTGTTTATTTCATCTTCCTTAAACAAACCAACTACAACTGGCCTTGAGCTCAATAAAAATTGTAAAATTAACATTTTAGGTGAGCTGTGAAATAGGTAACACAAACTTTATGTAAGAAGTTCACGTATAGTCCCTCTTTTGAGAAAAAAGCATGTAGTACGCAGACGGTACATAGACTAGATTTTGCTAAAAAGCACCTAAATTGGCCTATTCAGAAGTGGATAAACATTTTTGGACGGGTAAGTCAAAAACTGTTGAAGCCACTATTATGGCATAGGGCTGCTTCTCATATCATGGTGTGGGGCCTATATATTTATTTATATTTATTTCACATGTGTATACCGTAAGACATGAAATCTTTTCAGTATACGAATTTGAAAGTTAAATTACAAACATTTATTTTCAATTTTCAATTAACTATTACCTTGTTTATACGAAGCATTATCCGAGATCGTATCGACTTAATACACTTTATTTGTTTCTGTTTATACATTCGACTTTAAAGTGTGCCCAGCGAAACCGTATTTTAAGCTGAACAGCTGATTTGAATTTCAAATCGATAAATGTATTCGTTTATATGCTCCTTCTAACCGAAGCGAGAAATAAAGTACCGATTTGCGTATTCAAAATCAGTTTATACATGCGTTTTGAAGTGATGTGTATTCGATGAAACCGTATTATACTCCCGTATAAACGTAGTATATGTTTTCTAAACTTAAGCTGACATTAGCTAATATATAAGTAATATCCTTATACAATAGAAGAGGCAAAGGAAAAGAGGTGTAACTGCCATTTTGAAGCATCTACTTGATTTAATACATTTAATTGATAATGATAAGAAATTCCACAGCCTGATGGCACTAATAAAAAACAATCTGGAAACTGTTAAAGTTTTATATTTTCGAAGAACAATATTATGTGTGCGAGCCGATTGACTAATTATTTTGAAAAGGAATAAAATATTTCGAACATCAAGGTAATTTTCCAGACTAAAACCTAGAATACTTTTGTATAAAACGAAATGTGATCAAACTTTCGCTTAAAATATACATATAAATCTTGCGGCATTGTTCAAAGTTAGATTTAATTTATTTTTAGATTCGCTATCAATATTACCATACACCGCTTCAAAGTAAGATATATGAGGGACAATTAGGGCCTGAACGAGTTTAAGCTGTGTGTTGATGGGTAGACAGTAACATGTTTGCCAAAGATTTCTTAAGATGTAATACGAGTATATCTTCGATATGATATAATTAATGTGGTTTTTGCAACTTAAATGGGAATTTATAGCTAGCTTTTCATCAAATTAACTGAGGTCGCGTGAAACCCGCAATGATGTTCGTGGTTTACAGTATCGAAAGCTTTAGAAAAATTCAGTAGTACTAATATGCTAAGTAATTTGCTATTGAGCAACTATGATTAGATCTGAAGCCAGATTGAAACTCACTTAAAAGGTTATTTTCATTCATATGTAAACTGGAAACTGTTAAAGTTTTATATTTTTGAAGAACAATATTATGTGTGCGAGCCGATTGACTAATTATTTTGAAAAGGAATAAAATATTTCGAACATCAAGGTAATTTTCCAGACTAAAACCTAGAATACTTTTTGTATAAAACGAAGTGTGATCAAACTTTCGCTTAAAATATACATATAAATCTTGCGGCATTGTTCAAAGCTAGATTTAATTTATTTTTAGATTCGCTATCAATATTACCATACACCGCTTCAAAGTAAGATATATGAGGGACAATTAGGGCCTGAACGAGTTTAAGTTTTGTGTTGATGGGTAGACAGTAACATGTTTGCCAAAGATTTCTTAAGATGTAATACGAGTATATCTTCGATATGATATAATTAATGTGGTTTTTGCAACTTAAATGGGAATTTATTTTAAATCCAAAACTAGTCACAACCGATTGAAGTTTGATCTCTGTATGGTTCAGCACAATTGGCGACAAACCACTCAGGTCAAAAGAGTCGTGCGCTATTGATAAGGCCTGCGTTTTACCTGCGTTCAAGCAAAGGTCATTTGTTTTGGCCCAGATGGAAATTCTTCTTAGTCGTTTAGCCTGAATACTGAGCCTTCCCCAGGACCAATAGGTCGTGAGTAATATAACTGAGTGGCGTCAACGTATAGATGGATAGAGGCATTTTGACAGCAATGGACAATGTCATTCACAAAAATTGTAAATAGTATTGGGCCCAAAATTGATTAATGAGGAACACCAAAAGATATTGTACTGTGTTTCGAAAATAAATTTCCACATTGCACTTGTTGTACCCTATTCGTTAGGTAGCTTTTCATCAAATTAACTAAGGTCGCGTGAAAACCGAAATAATGTTGAAGTTTCAATAACAAAATATCGTGGTTTACAGTATCGAAAGCTTTAGAAAAATTCAGTAGTACTAATATGGTAAGTAATTTGCTATCAAAGGCGGTCGAATGTTGTCCATTACCTTTATTATTGCTGTTAATCAACTATGATAAGATCTAAAGCCAGATTGAAACTCACTTAAAAGGTTATTTTCATTCATATGTAACACTATTTGTTTAGAGATACATTTTTCAAAGACTTTTGATAGTGCCGACAAAACACTGATACGTCTATAGTTCGAAGGGCAGTCATAAATTTTACTTTTAGGAATCGGAAAAACATTTGGCACTTTCCATTGGTTTGGGAATATAGAAGAGGTTATAACAAAATTGATTATGTGTGTAAGCGAGGGAAGCACATAGCGAAGAATCAGTTTTAAAAACCTAGAAAACAAAAACCAAACTTAAGGTCAGACTACAATCACCCTTGCTGTAGTAGACAATGCCAAATTTAAATAAGACATATTTTTGTTAGACTAAAATTTCTCTTTCTAGGCATAGGTGAAACATGGTGCCCATCAAGCGGCAGTATACAAAGGGAGGAATTGCAATTGTATTATTCTGGCAATGACTCATCGCGGCTCTGAAGAGGGATTGGACTTGGCCAAGGCTATTTCAAGTCGACCCAAAAATTACCAATATTCGAATTTACTGTTGATATTCCGTCATAATAAAGCTTCATTCGGCCAAAAGACATCCTGTAAATATCTCTGCCAAAATTTGAATTGTTGATTTTCATCAACAATTGAAATTTTTGCCGTATTACAGAATTTATTTTTTTCTCCGAAAATATGTATGTATGTACGTAACCCAATTGGATAATTTTTTTACTGTAAGTCAAAAACATACTACTCTTCTGAACTGTATTTTTTTGTGGTAAAATTTTGAAATGTAATGCAAGTTATACATTTTTTGTATATTTTACAATTTTCATTGAGCTCAAGGCCAGTTTATGAAGGATTTTTGTGAAAAAACAACAACAGTTTTTTAATGGTAGAAATTATAGTACTATTTCGGAAATCACCACATTTCCTCATCAGACTTCTTTTTATTAAATTAATTAAATTAATTTTTCATAACCACTTCTCCCAACCTTTGCACCCGGGAGTTCGGAGTTGCAGAGCCAATACGCTACATATTGTGCTACGCTAGCCGAGTTGGCTGTTGTGTTTATTTCATCTTCCTTAAACAAACCAACTACAAACTGTTGTTTTTTTACAAAAATCTTCCATAAACTGCCTTGAGCTCAATAAAAATTGTAAAATTAACATTTTAGGCGAGCTGTGAAATAGGTAACACAAACTTTATGTAAGAAGTTCACGTATAGTCCCTCTTTTGAGAAAAAAGCATGTAGTACGCAGACGGTACATAGACTAGATTTTGCTAAAAAGCACCTAAATTGGCCTATTCAGAAGTGGATGAACATTTTTGGACGGGTAAGTCAAAAACTGTTGAAGCCACTATTATGACATAGGGCTGCTTCTCATATCATGGTGTGGGGCCTATATATTTATTTATATTTATTTCACATGTGTATACCGTAAGACATGAAATCTTTTCAGTATACGAATTTGAAAGTTAAATTACAAACATTTATTTTCAATTTTCAATTAACTATTACCTTGTTTATACGAAGCATTATCCGAGATCGTATCGACTTAATACACTTTATTTGTTTCTGTTTATACATTCGACTTTAAAGTGTGCCCAGCGAAACCGTATTATAAGCTGAACAGCTGATTTATATTTCAAATCGATAAATGTATTCGTTTATATGCTCCTTCTAACCGAAGCGAGAAATAAAGTACCGATTTGCGTATTCAAAATCAGTTTATACATGCGTTTTGAAGTGATGTGTATTCGATGAAACCGTATTATACTCCCGTATAAACGTAGTATATGTTTTCTAAACTTAAGCTGACATTAGCTAATATATAAGTAATATCCTTACACAATAGAAGAGGCAAAGGAAAAGAGGTGAAAGAGTATTACATAAACAGATTTGTAACTGCCATTTTGAAGCATCTACTTGATTTAATACATTTAATTGATAATGGTAAGAAATTCCACAGCCTGATGGCACTAACAAAAAACAATCTGGAAGCCGTTAAAGTTTTATATTTTCGAAAAACAATATTATGTGTGCGAGCCGACTGTACAAAGATTAATTTTTGAAACAGGTAGAGAGACTGATGATAACTAATTATTTTGAAAAGGAATAAAATATTTCGAACATTAAGGTAATTTTCCAGACTAAAACCTAGAATACTTTTTGTATAAAACGAAATGTGGCATTGTTAAAGCTAGATTTAATTTATTTTTAGATTCGCTTTCAATATTACCATACACCGCTTCAAAGTAAGATATATGAGGGACAATTAGGGCCTGAACGAGTTTAAGTTTTGTGTTGATGGGTAGACAATAACATGCTTGCCACAGATTTCTCAAGATGTAATACGAGTATATGTTCGATATGATATCATTCATGTGGTTTTTGCTAATTAAATGGGAATTTATTTTAAATCCAAGACTAGTCACAACCGATTGAAGTTTAATCTCTGTATGGTTCAGCACAATTGGCGACAAACCACTCATGTCAAAAGAGTCGTGCGCTATTGATAAGGCCTGCGTTTTACCTGCGTTCAAGCAAAGGTCATTTGTTTTGGCCCAGATGGAAATTCTTCTTAGTCGTTTAGCCTGAATACTGAGCCTTCCCCAGGACCAATAGGTCGTGAGTAATATAACTGAGTGGCGTCAACGTATAGATGGATAGAGGCATTTTGACAGCAATGGACAATGTCATTCACAAAAATTGTAAATAGTATTGGGCCCAAAATTGATTCCCGAGGAACACCAAAAGATATTGTACTGTGTTTCGAAAATAAATTTCCACATTGCACTTGTTGCACCCTATTCGTTAGGTAGCTTTTCATCAAATTAACTAAGGTCGCGTGAAAACCGAAATAATGTTGAAGTTTCAATAACAAAATATCGTGGTTTACAGTATCGAAAGCTTTAGAAAAATTCAGTAGTACTAATATGGTAAGTAATTTGCTATCAAAGGCGGTCGAATGTTGTCCATTACCTTTATTATTGCTGTTAATCAACTATGATAAGATCTAAAGCCAGATTGAAACTCACTTAAAAGGTTATTTTCATTCATATGTAACACTATTTGTTTAGAGATACATTTTTCAAAGACTTTTGATAGTGCCGACAAAACACTGATACGTCTATAGTTCGAAGGGCAGTCATAAATTTTACTTTTAGGAATCGGAAAAACATTTGGCACTTTCCATTGGTTTGGGAATATAGAAGAGGTTATAACAAAATTGATTATGTGTGTAAGCGAGGGAAGCACATAGCGAAGAATCAGTTTTAAAAACCTAGAAAACAAAAACCAAACTTAAGGTCAGACTACAATCACCCTTGCTGTAGTAGACAATGCCAAATTTAAATAAGACATATTTTTGTTAGACTAAAATTTCTCTTTCTAGGCATAGGTGAAACATGGTGCCCATCAAGCGGCAGTATACAAAGGGAGGAATTGCAATTGTATTATTCTGGCAATGACTCATCGCGGCTCTGAAGAGGGATTGGACTTGGCCAAGGCTATTTCAAGTCGACCCAAAAATTACCAATATTCGAATTTACTGTTGATATTCCGTCATAATAAAGCTTCATTCGGCCAAAAGACATCCTGTAAATATCTCTGCCAAAATTTGAATTGTTGATTTTCATCAACAATTGAAATTTTTGCCGTATTACAGAATTTTTTTTTTTCTCCGAAAATATGTATGTACGTAACCCAATTGGATAATTTTTTTACTGTAAGTCAAAAACATACTACTCTTCTGAACTGTATTTTTTTGTGGTAAAATTTTGAAATGTAATGCAAGTTATACATTTTTTGTATATTTTACAATTTTCATTGAGCTCAAGGCCAGTTTATGAAGGATTTTTGTGAAAAAACAACAACAGTTTTTTAATGGTAGAAATTATAGTACTATTTCGGAAATCACCACATTTCCTCATCAGACTTCTTTTTATTAAATTAATTAAATTAATTTTTCATAACCACTTCTCCCAACCTTTGCACCCGGGAGTTCGGAGTTGCAGAGCCAATACGCTACATATTGTGCTACGCTAGCCTAGTTGGCTGTTGTGTTTATTTCATCTTCCTTAAACAAACCAACTACAACTGGCCTTGAGCTCAATAAAAATTGTAAAATTAACATTTTAGGTGAGCTGTGAAATAGGTAACACAAACTTTATGTAAGAAGTTCACGTATAGTCCCTCTTTTGAGAAAAAAGCATGTAGTACGCAGACGGTACATAGACTAGATTTTGCTAAAAAGCACCTAAATTGGCCTATTCAGAAGTGGATAAACATTTTTGGACGGGTAAGTCAAAAACTGTTGAAGCCACTATTATGGCATAGGGCTGCTTCTCATATCATGGTGTGGGGCCTATATATTTATTTATATTTATTTCACATGTGTATACCGTAAGACATGAAATCTTTTCAGTATACGAATTTGAAAGTTAAATTACAAACATTTATTTTCAATTTTCAATTAACTATTACCTTGTTTATACGAAGCATTATCCGAGATCGTATCGACTTAATACACTTTATTTGTTTCTGTTTATACATTCGACTTTAAAGTGTGCCCAGCGAAACCGTATTTTAAGCTGAACAGCTGATTTGAATTTCAAATCGATAAATGTATTCGTTTATATGCTCCTTCTAACCGAAGCGAGAAATAAAGTACCGATTTGCGTATTCAAAATCAGTTTATACATGCGTTTTGAAGTGATGTGTATTCGATGAAACCGTATTATACTCCCGTATAAACGTAGTATATGTTTTCTAAACTTAAGCTGACATTAGCTAATATATAAGTAATATCCTTATACAATAGAAGAGGCAAAGGAAAAGAGGTGTAACTGCCATTTTGAAGCATCTACTTGATTTAATACATTTAATTGATAATGATAAGAAATTCCACAGCCTGATGGCACTAATAAAAAACAATCTGGAAACTGTTAAAGTTTTATATTTTCGAAGAACAATATTATGTGTGCGAGCCGATTGACTAATTATTTTGAAAAGGAATAAAATATTTCGAACATCAAGGTAATTTTCCAGACTAAAACCTAGAATACTTTTGTATAAAACGAAATGTGATCAAACTTTCGCTTAAAATATACATATAAATCTTGCGGCATTGTTCAAAGTTAGATTTAATTTATTTTTAGATTCGCTATCAATATTACCATACACCGCTTCAAAGTAAGATATATGAGGGACAATTAGGGCCTGAACGAGTTTAAGCTGTGTGTTGATGGGTAGACAGTAACATGTTTGCCAAAGATTTCTTAAGATGTAATACGAGTATATCTTCGATATGATATAATTAATGTGGTTTTTGCAACTTAAATGGGAATTTATAGCTAGCTTTTCATCAAATTAACTGAGGTCGCGTGAAACCCGCAATGATGTTCGTGGTTTACAGTATCGAAAGCTTTAGAAAAATTCAGTAGTACTAATATGCTAAGTAATTTGCTATTGAGCAACTATGATTAGATCTGAAGCCAGATTGAAACTCACTTAAAAGGTTATTTTCATTCATATGTAAACTGGAAACTGTTAAAGTTTTATATTTTTGAAGAACAATATTATGTGTGCGAGCCGATTGACTAATTATTTTGAAAAGGAATAAAATATTTCGAACATCAAGGTAATTTTCCAGACTAAAACCTAGAATACTTTTTGTATAAAACGAAGTGTGATCAAACTTTCGCTTAAAATATACATATAAATCTTGCGGCATTGTTCAAAGCTAGATTTAATTTATTTTTAGATTCGCTATCAATATTACCATACACCGCTTCAAAGTAAGATATATGAGGGACAATTAGGGCCTGAACGAGTTTAAGTTTTGTGTTGATGGGTAGACAGTAACATGTTTGCCAAAGATTTCTTAAGATGTAATACGAGTATATCTTCGATATGATATAATTAATGTGGTTTTTGCAACTTAAATGGGAATTTATTTTAAATCCAAAACTAGTCACAACCGATTGAAGTTTGATCTCTGTATGGTTCAGCACAATTGGCGACAAACCACTCAGGTCAAAAGAGTCGTGCGCTATTGATAAGGCCTGCGTTTTACCTGCGTTCAAGCAAAGGTCATTTGTTTTGGCCCAGATGGAAATTCTTCTTAGTCGTTTAGCCTGAATACTGAGCCTTCCCCAGGACCAATAGGTCGTGAGTAATATAACTGAGTGGCGTCAACGTATAGATGGATAGAGGCATTTTGACAGCAATGGACAATGTCATTCACAAAAATTGTAAATAGTATTGGGCCCAAAATTGATTAATGAGGAACACCAAAAGATATTGTACTGTGTTTCGAAAATAAATTTCCACATTGCACTTGTTGTACCCTATTCGTTAGGTAGCTTTTCATCAAATTAACTAAGGTCGCGTGAAAACCGAAATAATGTTGAAGTTTCAATAACAAAATATCGTGGTTTACAGTATCGAAAGCTTTAGAAAAATTCAGTAGTACTAATATGGTAAGTAATTTGCTATCAAAGGCGGTCGAATGTTGTCCATTACCTTTATTATTGCTGTTAATCAACTATGATAAGATCTAAAGCCAGATTGAAACTCACTTAAAAGGTTATTTTCATTCATATGTAACACTATTTGTTTAGAGATACATTTTTCAAAGACTTTTGATAGTGCCGACAAAACACTGATACGTCTATAGTTCGAAGGGCAGTCATAAATTTTACTTTTAGGAATCGGAAAAACATTTGGCACTTTCCATTGGTTTGGGAATATAGAAGAGGTTATAACAAAATTGATTATGTGTGTAAGCGAGGGAAGCACATAGCGAAGAATCAGTTTTAAAAACCTAGAAAACAAAAACCAAACTTAAGGTCAGACTACAATCACCCTTGCTGTAGTAGACAATGCCAAATTTAAATAAGACATATTTTTGTTAGACTAAAATTTCTCTTTCTAGGCATAGGTGAAACATGGTGCCCATCAAGCGGCAGTATACAAAGGGAGGAATTGCAATTGTATTATTCTGGCAATGACTCATCGCGGCTCTGAAGAGGGATTGGACTTGGCCAAGGCTATTTCAAGTCGACCCAAAAATTACCAATATTCGAATTTACTGTTGATATTCCGTCATAATAAAGCTTCATTCGGCCAAAAGACATCCTGTAAATATCTCTGCCAAAATTTGAATTGTTGATTTTCATCAACAATTGAAATTTTTGCCGTATTACAGAATTTATTTTTTTCTCCGAAAATATGTATGTATGTACGTAACCCAATTGGATAATTTTTTTACTGTAAGTCAAAAACATACTACTCTTCTGAACTGTATTTTTTTGTGGTAAAATTTTGAAATGTAATGCAAGTTATACATTTTTTGTATATTTTACAATTTTCATTGAGCTCAAGGCCAGTTTATGAAGGATTTTTGTGAAAAAACAACAACAGTTTTTTAATGGTAGAAATTATAGTACTATTTCGGAAATCACCACATTTCCTCATCAGACTTCTTTTTATTAAATTAATTAAATTAATTTTTCATAACCACTTCTCCCAACCTTTGCACCCGGGAGTTCGGAGTTGCAGAGCCAATACGCTACATATTGTGCTACGCTAGCCGAGTTGGCTGTTGTGTTTATTTCATCTTCCTTAAACAAACCAACTACAAACTGTTGTTTTTTTACAAAAATCTTCCATAAACTGCCTTGAGCTCAATAAAAATTGTAAAATTAACATTTTAGGCGAGCTGTGAAATAGGTAACACAAACTTTATGTAAGAAGTTCACGTATAGTCCCTCTTTTGAGAAAAAAGCATGTAGTACGCAGACGGTACATAGACTAGATTTTGCTAAAAAGCACCTAAATTGGCCTATTCAGAAGTGGATGAACATTTTTGGACGGGTAAGTCAAAAACTGTTGAAGCCACTATTATGACATAGGGCTGCTTCTCATATCATGGTGTGGGGCCTATATATTTATTTATATTTATTTCACATGTGTATACCGTAAGACATGAAATCTTTTCAGTATACGAATTTGAAAGTTAAATTACAAACATTTATTTTCAATTTTCAATTAACTATTACCTTGTTTATACGAAGCATTATCCGAGATCGTATCGACTTAATACACTTTATTTGTTTCTGTTTATACATTCGACTTTAAAGTGTGCCCAGCGAAACCGTATTATAAGCTGAACAGCTGATTTATATTTCAAATCGATAAATGTATTCGTTTATATGCTCCTTCTAACCGAAGCGAGAAATAAAGTACCGATTTGCGTATTCAAAATCAGTTTATACATGCGTTTTGAAGTGATGTGTATTCGATGAAACCGTATTATACTCCCGTATAAACGTAGTATATGTTTTCTAAACTTAAGCTGACATTAGCTAATATATAAGTAATATCCTTACACAATAGAAGAGGCAAAGGAAAAGAGGTGAAAGAGTATTACATAAACAGATTTGTAACTGCCATTTTGAAGCATCTACTTGATTTAATACATTTAATTGATAATGGTAAGAAATTCCACAGCCTGATGGCACTAACAAAAAACAATCTGGAAGCCGTTAAAGTTTTATATTTTCGAAAAACAATATTATGTGTGCGAGCCGACTGTACAAAGATTAATTTTTGAAACAGGTAGAGAGACTGATGATAACTAATTATTTTGAAAAGGAATAAAATATTTCGAACATTAAGGTAATTTTCCAGACTAAAACCTAGAATACTTTTTGTATAAAACGAAATGTGGCATTGTTAAAGCTAGATTTAATTTATTTTTAGATTCGCTTTCAATATTACCATACACCGCTTCAAAGTAAGATATATGAGGGACAATTAGGGCCTGAACGAGTTTAAGTTTTGTGTTGATGGGTAGACAATAACATGCTTGCCACAGATTTCTCAAGATGTAATACGAGTATATGTTCGATATGATATCATTCATGTGGTTTTTGCTAATTAAATGGGAATTTATTTTAAATCCAAGACTAGTCACAACCGATTGAAGTTTAATCTCTGTATGGTTCAGCACAATTGGCGACAAACCACTCATGTCAAAAGAGTCGTGCGCTATTGATAAGGCCTGCGTTTTACCTGCGTTCAAGCAAAGGTCATTTGTTTTGGCCCAGATGGAAATTCTTCTTAGTCGTTTAGCCTGAATACTGAGCCTTCCCCAGGACCAATAGGTCGTGAGTAATATAACTGAGTGGCGTCAACGTATAGATGGATAGAGGCATTTTGACAGCAATGGACAATGTCATTCACAAAAATTGTAAATAGTATTGGGCCCAAAATTGATTCCCGAGGAACACCAAAAGATATTGTACTGTGTTTCGAAAATAAATTTCCACATTGCACTTGTTGCACCCTATTCGTTAGGTAGCTTTTCATCAAATTAACTAAGGTCGCGTGAAAACCGAAATAATGTTGAAGTTTCAATAACAAAATATCGTGGTTTACAGTATCGAAAGCTTTAGAAAAATTCAGTAGTACTAATATGGTAAGTAATTTGCTATCAAAGGCGGTCGAATGTTGTCCATTACCTTTATTATTGCTGTTAATCAACTATGATAAGATCTAAAGCCAGATTGAAACTCACTTAAAAGGTTATTTTCATTCATATGTAACACTATTTGTTTAGAGATACATTTTTCAAAGACTTTTGATAGTGCCGACAAAACACTGATACGTCTATAGTTCGAAGGGCAGTCATAAATTTTACTTTTAGGAATCGGAAAAACATTTGGCACTTTCCATTGGTTTGGGAATATAGAAGAGGTTATAACAAAATTGATTATGTGTGTAAGCGAGGGAAGCACATAGCGAAGAATCAGTTTTAAAAACCTAGAAAACAAAAACCAAACTTAAGGTCAGACTACAATCACTCTTGCTGTAGTAGACAATGCCAAATTTAAATAAGACATATTTTTGTTAGACTAAAATGTCTCTTTCTAGGCATAGCTGAAACATGGTGCCCATCAAGCGGCAGTATACAAAGGGAGGAATTGCAATTGTATTATTCTGGCAATGACTCATCGCGGCTCTCTGAGGGATTGGACTTGGCCAAGGCTATTTCAAGTCGGCCCAAAAATTACCAATATTCGAATTTACTGTTGATATTCCGTCATAATAAAGCTTCATTCGGCCAAAAGACATCCTGTAAATATCTCTGCCAAAATTTGAATTGTTGATTTTCATCAACAATTGAAATTTTTGCCGTATTACAGAATTTATTTTTTTCTCCGAAAATATGTATGTACGTAACCCAATTGGATAATTTTTTTACTGTAAGTCAAAAACATACTACTCTTCTGAACTGTATTTTTTTGTGGTAAAATTTTGAAATGTAATGCAAGTTATACATTTTTTGTATATTTTACAATTTTCATTGAGCTCAAGGCCAGTTTATGAAGGATTTTTGTGAAAAAACAACAACAGTTTTTTAATGGTAGAAATTATAGTACTATTTCGGAAATCACCACATTTCCTCATCAGACTTCTTTTTATTAAATTAATTAAATTAATTTTTCATAACCACTTCTCCCAACCTTTGCACCCGGGAGTTCGGAGTTGCAGAGCCAATACGCTACATATTGTGCTACGCTAGCCGAGTTGGCTGTTGTGTTTATTTCATCTTCCTTAAACAAACCAACTACAACTGGCCTTGAGCTCAATAAAAATTGTAAAATTAACATTTTAGGCGAGCTGTGAAATAGGTAACACAAACTTTATGTAAGAAGTTCACGTATAGTCCCTCTTTTGAGAAAAAAGCATGTAGTACGCAGACGGTACATAGACTAGATTTTGCTAAAAAGCACCTAAATTGGCCTATTCAGAAGTGGATGAACATTTTTGGACGGGTAAGTCAAAAACTGTTGAAGCCACTATTATGGCATAGGGCTGCTTCTCATATCATGGTGTGGGGCCTATATATTTATTTATATTTATTTCACATGTGTATACCGTAAGACATGAAATCTTTTCAGTATACGAATTTGAAAGTTAAATTACAAACATTTATTTTCAATTTTCAATTAACTATTACCTTGTTTATACGAAGCATTATCCGAGATCGTATCGACTTAATACACTTTATTTGTTTCTGTTTATACATTCGACTTTAAAGTGTGCCCAGCGAAACCGTATTTTAAGCTGAACAGCTGATTTGAATTTCAAATCGATAAATGTATTCGTTTATATGCTCCTTCTAACCGAAGCGAGAAATAAAGTACCGATTTGCGTATTCAAAATCAGTTTATACATGCGTTTTGAAGTGATGTGTATTCGATGAAACCGTATTATACTCCCGTATAAACGTAGTATATGTTTTCTAAACTTAAGCTGACATTAGCTAATATATAAGTAATATCCTTATACAATAGAAGAGGCAAAGGAAAAGAGGTGTAACTGCCATTTTGAAGCATCTACTTGATTTAATACATTTAATTGATAATGATAAGAAATTCCACAGCCTGATGGCACTAATAAAAAACAATCTGGAAACTGTTAAAGTTTTATATTTTCGAAGAACAATATTATGTGTGCGAGCCGATTGACTAATTATTTTGAAAAGGAATAAAATATTTCGAACATCAAGGTAATTTTCCAGACTAAAACCTAGAATACTTTTGTATAAAACGAAATGTGATCAAACTTTCGCTTAAAATATACATATAAATCTTGCGGCATTGTTCAAAGTTAGATTTAATTTATTTTTAGATTCGCTATCAATATTACCATACACCGCTTCAAAGTAAGATATATGAGGGACAATTAGGGCCTGAACGAGTTTAAGCTGTGTGTTGATGGGTAGACAGTAACATGTTTGCCAAAGATTTCTTAAGATGTAATACGAGTATATCTTCGATATGATATAATTAATGTGGTTTTTGCAACTTAAATGGGAATTTATAGCTAGCTTTTCATCAAATTAACTGAGGTCGCGTGAAACCCGCAATGATGTTCGTGGTTTACAGTATCGAAAGCTTTAGAAAAATTCAGTAGTACTAATATGCTAAGTAATTTGCTATTGAGCAACTATGATTAGATCTGAAGCCAGATTGAAACTCACTTAAAAGGTTATTTTCATTCATATGTAAACTGGAAACTGTTAAAGTTTTATATTTTTGAAGAACAATATTATGTGTGCGAGCCGATTGACTAATTATTTTGAAAAGGAATAAAATATTTCGAACATCAAGGTAATTTTCCAGACTAAAACCTAGAATACTTTTTGTATAAAACGAAATGTGATCAAACTTTCGCTTAAAATATACATATAAATCTTGCGGCATTGTTCAAAGCTAGATTTAATTTATTTTTAGATTCGCTATCAATATTACCATACACCGCTTCAAAGTAAGATATATGAGGGACAATTAGGGCCTGAACGAGTTTAAGTTTTGTGTTGATGGGTAGACAGTAACATGTTTGCCAAAGATTTCTTAAGATGTAATACGAGTATATCTTCGATATGATATAATTAATGTGGTTTTTGCAACTTAAATGGGAATTTATTTTAAATCCAAAACTAGTCACAACCGATTGAAGTTTGATCTCTGTATGGTTCAGCACAATTGGCGACAAACCACTCAGGTCAAAAGAGTCGTGCGCTATTGATAAGGCCTGCGTTTTACCTGCGTTCAAGCAAAGGTCATTTGTTTTGGCCCAGATGGAAATTCTTCTTAGGTCGTCGTTTAACCTGAATACTAAGTCTTCCCCAAGACCAATAGGTCGTGAGTAGTATAACTGAGTGTCGTCAACGTAAAGATGGATAGAGGCATTTTGACAGCAATGGACAATGACATTCACAAAAATTGTAAATAGTATTGGGCAAAAAAATGTATCCCCGAGGAACACCAAAAGATATTGTACTGCGTTTCGAAAATAAATTTCCACATTGCACTTGTTGTACCCTATTCGATAGGTAGATTTTCATCAAATTAACTGAGGTCGCGTGAAACCCGAAATAATGTTGAAGTTTCAATAACAAAATATCGTGGTTTACAGTATCGAAAGCTTTAGAAAAATTCAGTAGTACTAATATGGTAAGTAATTTGCTATCAAAGGCGGTCGAATGTTGTCCATTACCTTTATTATTGCTGTTAATAAACTATGATAAGATCTAAAGCCAGATTGAAACTCACTTAAAAGGTTATTTTCATTCATATGTAACACTATTTGTTTAGAGATACATTTTTCAAAGACTTTTGATAGTGCCGACAAAACACTGATACGTCTATAGTTCGAAGGGCAGTCATAAATTTTACTTTTAGGAATCGGAAAAACATTTGGCACTTTCCATTGGTTTGGGAATATAGAAGAGGTTATAACAAAATTGATTATGTGTGTAAGCGAGGGAAGCACATAGCGAAGAATCAGTTTTAAAAACCTCTAGAAAACAAAAACCAAACTTAAGGTCAGACTACAATCACCCTTGCTGTAGTAGACAATGCCAAATTTAAATAAGACATATTTTTGTTAGACTAAAATTTCTCTTTCTAGGCATAGGTGAAACATGGTGCCCATCAAGCGGCAGTATACAAAGGGAGGAATTGCAATTGTATTATTCTGGCAATGACTCATCGCGGCTCTGAAGAGGGATTGGACTTGGCCAAGGCTATTTCAAGTCGACCCAAAAATTACCAATATTCGAATTTACTGTTGATATTCCGTCATAATAAAGCTTCATTCGGCCAAAAGACATCCTGTAAATATCTCTGCCAAAATTTGAATTGTTGATTTTCATCAACAATTGAAATTTTTGCCGTATTACAGAATTTATTTTTTTCTCCGAAAATATGTATGTACGTAACCCAATTGGATAATTTTTTTACTGTAAGTCAAAAACATACTACTCTTCTGAACTGTATTTTTTTGTGGTAAAATTTTGAAATGTAATGCAAGTTATACATTTTTTGTATATTTTACAATTTTCATTGAGCTCAAGGCCAGTTTATGAAGGATTTTTGTGAAAAAACAACAACAGTTTTTTAATGGTAGAAATTATAGTACTATTTCGGAAATCACCACATTTCCTCATCAGACTTCTTTTTATTAAATTAATTAAATTAATTTTTCATAACCACTTCTCCCAACCTTTGCACCCGGGAGTTCGGAGTTGCAGAGCCAATACGCTACATATTGTGCTACGCTAGCCGAGTTGGCTGTTGTGTTTATTTCATCTTCCTTAAACAAACCAACTACAAACTGTTGTTTTTTTACAAAAATCTTCCATAAACTGGCCTTGAGCTCAATAAAAATTGTAAAATTAACATTTTAGGCGAGCTGTGAAATAGGTAACACAAACTTTATGTAAGAAGTTCACGTATAGTCCCTCTTTTGAGAAAAAAGCATGTAGTACGCAGACGGTACATAGACTAGATTTTGCTAAAAAGCACCTAAATTGGCCTATTCAGAAGTGGATGAACATTTTTGGACGGGTAAGTCAAAAACTGTTGAAGCCACTATTATGGCATAGGGCTGCTTCTCATATCATGGTGTGGGGCCTATATATTTATTTATATTTATTTCACATGTGTATACCGTAAGACATGAAATCTTTTCAGTATACGAATTTGAAAGTTAAATTACAAACATTTATTTTCAATTTTCAATTAACTATTACCTTGTTTATACGAAGCATTATCCGAGATCGTATCGACTTAATACACTTTATTTGTTTCTGTTTATACATTCGACTTTAAAGTGTGCCCAGCGAAACCGTATTTTAAGCTGAACAGCTGATTTGAATTTCAAATCGATAAATGTATTCGTTTATATGCTCCTTCTAACCGAAGCGAGAAATAAAGTACCGATTTGCGTATTCAAAATCAGTTTATACATGCGTTTTGAAGTGATGTGTATTCGATGAAACCGTATTATACTCCCGTATAAACGTAGTATATGTTTTCTAAACTTAAGCTGACATTAGCTAATATATAAGTAATATCCTTATACAATAGAAGAGGCAAAGGAAAAGAGGTGTAACTGCCATTTTGAAGCATCTACTTGATTTAATACATTTAATTGATAATGATAAGAAATTCCACAGCCTGATGGCACTAATAAAAAATAATCTGGAAACTGTTAAAGTTTTATATTTTCGAAGAACAATATTATGTGTGCGAGCCGATTGACTAATTATTTTGAAAAGGAATAAAATATTTCGAACATCAAGGTAATTTTCCAGACTAAAACCTAGAATACTTTTTGTATAAAACGAAATGTGATCAAACTTTCGCTTAAAATATACATATAAATCTTGCGGCATTGTTCAAAGTTAGATTTAATTTATTTTTAGATTCGCTATCAATATTACCATACACCGCTTCAAAGTAAGATATATGAGGGACAATTAGGGCCTGAACGAGTTTAAGATGTGTGTTGATGGGTAGACAGTAACATGTTTGCCAAAGATTTCTTAAGATGTAATACGAGTATATCTTCGATATGATATAATTAATGTGGTTTTTGCAACTTAAATGGGAATTTATAGCTAGCTTTTCATCAAATTAACTGAGGTCGCGTGAAACCCGAAATGATGTTCGTGGTTTACAGTATCGAAAGCTTTAGAAAAATTCAGTAGTACTAATATGCTAAGTAATTTGCTATTGAGCAACTATGATTAGATCTGAAGCCAGATTGAAACTCACTTAAAAGGTTATTTTCATTCATATGTAAACTGGAAACTGTTAAAGTTTTATATTTTTGAAGAACAATATTATGTGTGCGAGCCGATTGACTAATTATTTTGAAAAGGAATAAAATATTTCGAACATCAAGGTAATTTTCCAGACTAAAACCTAGAATACTTTTTGTATAAAACGAAATGTGATCAAACTTTCGCTTAAAATATACATATAAATTTTTTTTTTTTTGTTGTTTTTTTACTCCGACAAGGTTGAAAGTTGATGTATTTTGGAACGATTTTCCGTCGATCCTTGTCAAATTTGGTTTTGAAACAAACCGGTTTCGGCGTTGTGCCATCTTCAGTGTTATTTTTCGTTCTGTTTAGTTTACGTCTGGCGGTCCCTATTTATTGTGTTTTGTCCTTCGTAGGTATCGGTATCTGTCGTTAACTAGCAGCCAACAAATGTTTGTAGGTGTATGCTACCTGAGTTTAGGGTTTATTTGTCAGCGTCAAGTTTTTTTGTGGTATGCATGGGTAGGTAGAAGTCAGTAATTTTTGTCCTGCTGGATGTTTTGTGTTGGTCCTGTGCGTTAGTTTCTTTCGTAGTACCTAAGTTCGTGCTTTGTTTTTTGTAAACAAGTTTCAATGGCTCAAATATTACGTCCGAGTTGGTGTTCGTCTGTTCGTTTATTATTCTTCCGTCAAATGTTTTTTGTTTGTATATCTCCATGTTTTCCAGTGCGTTTAGGCGCCGACCTTTTTGCTGCACATGCAATACCTTTACGGTTTTCTTAATGTTTGCTGGTGTACATTTGCTGTGGAACATGTGATTTGCAAAGTTAGATTCAGGTGTTGTGGTGGGTTTCCGTGACTTCTTGTTGTAATCCCTTATGTGTTCGCGGAACCTTGTTCTTACTTTACGTCCTGTTTGTCCTATGTAGCTGTATTGGCATTCGCAGGTCAGTTGGTATACGCCTTGGCTGTTTAGTGAGTCCTCTGTATTTGTACTTGTCCGTAGTATTCGTCCTAAGTTGTTTACTGTTTTAAATGCTGTGTGAATGTTGTGTTTTTTGAAAAAATTTGCTAATTTATGTGTCGATTTTCCTGTATAAGTTAATACTGTCCATGTCTTTCCGTCTTTATCCTTATCGCTTCTTTTTGGGGTCCCATTGTTTCTTCTGATTTTGTCTATCAGATCTTTTTTATATCCGTTATTGACCGCTATGTTGTAAATAATGTTTAGCTCTCTCTTGTGTGCTTCTGGTGTTAAAGGTGTTCGTTCTAGTCTGTCAACTAGTTGCTTTAACGCCGCATTTTTGTGCTGCTGAGGGTGGTTCGAAGTGTTATGAATTACCGTGTCTGTGGCTGTTGGTTTTCTGTAAATTTCATAGCCAAGTTTTCCTGTGGTCTTGTCTGCCCTAATTGCCAGATCTAGGTAGTTAATCCTTCCTTCGCTTTCTGTTTCCATTGTAAACTGTATGTTTCCGTGTTGTTTGTTGAGATACTCCAATACTTGTTCTTCGTTGTTGCTGGTTAGAATGCAGATAATGTCATCAACGTATCTCGCGTAAAATGTAACCCCCAACTCGGTTGTAAGTTCTTTCATGTATTTTTCTTCCAAATTCTGCATGAATACTTCCATGAGTACGGCTGGTTTGCGTATTCAAAATCAGTTTATACATGCGTTTTGAAGTGATGTGTATTCGATGAAACCGTATTATACTCCCGTATAAACGTAGTATATGTTTTCTAAACTTAAGCTGACATTAGCTAATATATAAGTAATATCCTTATACAATAGAAGAGGCAAAGGAAAAGAGGTGTAACTGCCATTTTGAAGCATCTACTTGATTTAATACATTTAATTGATAATGATAAGAAATTCCACAGCCTGATGGCACTAATAAAAAATAATCTGGAAACTGTTAAAGTTTTATATTTTCGAAGAACAATATTATGTGTGCGAGCCGATTGACTAATTATTTTGAAAAGGAATAAAATATTTCGAACATCAAGGTAATTTTCCAGACTAAAACCTAGAATACTTTTTGTATAAAACGAAATGTGATCAAACTTTCGCTTAAAATATACATATAAATCTTGCGGCATTGTTCAAAGTTAGATTTAATTTATTTTTAGATTCGCTATCAATATTACCATACACCGCTTCAAAGTAAGATATATGAGGGACAATTAGGGCCTGAACGAGTTTAAGATGTGTGTTGATGGGTAGACAGTAACATGTTTGCCAAAGATTTCTTAAGATGTAATACGAGTATATCTTCGATATGATATAATTAATGTGGTTTTTGCAACTTAAATGGGAATTTATAGCTAGCTTTTCATCAAATTAACTGAGGTCGCGTGAAACCCGAAATGATGTTCGTGGTTTACAGTATCGAAAGCTTTAGAAAAATTCAGTAGTACTAATATGCTAAGTAATTTGCTATTGAGCAACTATGATTAGATCTGAAGCCAGATTGAAACTCACTTAAAAGGTTATTTTCATTCATATGTAAACTGGAAACTGTTAAAGTTTTATATTTTTGAAGAACAATATTATGTGTGCGAGCCGATTGACTAATTATTTTGAAAAGGAATAAAATATTTCGAACATCAAGGTAATTTTCCAGACTAAAACCTAGAATACTTTTTGTATAAAACGAAATGTGATCAAACTTTCGCTTAAAATATACATATAAATTTTTTTTTTTTTGTTGTTTTTTTACTCCGACAAGGTTGAAAGTTGATGTATTTTGGAACGATTTTCCGTCGATCCTTGTCAAATTTGGTTTTGAAACAAACCGGTTTCGGCGTTGTGCCATCTTCAGTGTTATTTTTCGTTCTGTTTAGTTTACGTCTGGCGGTCCCTATTTATTGTGTTTTGTCCTTCGTAGGTATCGGTATCTGTCGTTAACTAGCAGCCAACAAATGTTTGTAGGTGTATGCTACCTGAGTTTAGGGTTTATTTGTCAGCGTCAAGTTTTTTTGTGGTATGCATGGGTAGGTAGAAGTCAGTAATTTTTGTCCTGCTGGATGTTTTGTGTTGGTCCTGTGCGTTAGTTTCTTTCGTAGTACCTAAGTTCGTGCTTTGTTTTTTGTAAACAAGTTTCAATGGCTCAAATATTACGTCCGAGTTGGTGTTCGTCTGTTCGTTTATTATTCTTCCGTCAAATGTTTTTTGTTTGTATATCTCCATGTTTTCCAGTGCGTTTAGGCGCCGACCTTTTTGCTGCACATGCAATACCTTTACGGTTTTCTTAATGTTTGCTGGTGTACATTTGCTGTGGAACATGTGATTTGCAAAGTTAGATTCAGGTGTTGTGGTGGGTTTCCGTGACTTCTTGTTGTAATCCCTTATGTGTTCGCGGAACCTTGTTCTTACTTTACGTCCTGTTTGTCCTATGTAGCTGTATTGGCATTCGCAGGTCAGTTGGTATACGCCTTGGCTGTTTAGTGAGTCCTCTGTATTTGTACTTGTCCGTAGTATTCGTCCTAAGTTGTTTACTGTTTTAAATGCTGTGTGAATGTTGTGTTTTTTGAAAAAATTTGCTAATTTATGTGTCGATTTTCCTGTATAAGTTAATACTGTCCATGTCTTTCCGTCTTTATCCTTATCGCTTCTTTTTGGGGTCCCATTGTTTCTTCTGATTTTGTCTATCAGATCTTTTTTATATCCGTTATTGACCGCTATGTTGTAAATAATGTTTAGCTCTCTCTTGTGTGCTTCTGGTGTTAAAGGTGTTCGTTCTAGTCTGTCAACTAGTTGCTTTAACGCCGCATTTTTGTGCTGCTGAGGGTGGTTCGAAGTGTTATGAATTACCGTGTCTGTGGCTGTTGGTTTTCTGTAAATTTCATAGCCAAGTTTTCCTGTGGTCTTGTCTGCCCTAATTGCCAGATCTAGGTAGTTAATCCTTCCTTCGCTTTCTGTTTCCATTGTAAACTGTATGTTTCCGTGTTGTTTGTTGAGATACTCCAATACTTGTTCTTCGTTGTTGCTGGTTAGAATGCAGATAATGTCATCAACGTATCTCGCGTAAAATGTAACCCCCAACTCGGTTGTAAGTTCTTTCATGTATTTTTCTTCCAAATTCTGCATGAATACTTCCATGAGTACGGCTGAGGTTGGGTTCCCCATTCCAAGTCCGTTCGTTTGTCTGTAGATTTTGTTATTAAATTTGAAATAGTTTTGTTGTAGTGTGGTTCTTAGAATTCTTGCGATCTGTGCAGCCTTGATTTTGTTTTTGGTTTTCTCCAGTATTTTTGTGTATACCATGTCTATTGTCTCAGGTAGTGGTATTGAGGGGTATAAGTCCTTAATGTCAAACGATACTAGTTTACTGTCCTTTGTGATGTTAACGGTCGTCAGTTTCGCTATCAGTTTCGTTGTGTTAGTTATTGTGTGTTCGTTTTCAAGTTCTAGGGTGTCCTTCAGTATCGTCTTTAGATGCTTTGTTAATCTATATCCAGGTGCTAACTTGTAGTTGATTATGGGCCTCATTGGAATGTCCGGTTTGTGAATCTTCGGTAATGCGATCAGTGGTGGGGCTGCTGGGTTCATTTGGGTTAGTTGGTGTGCAAACCCCGAGCTTATGATGCCGGTTGCATCTTTTATGGCTCTTTTTATTTGCGTTTGGTATTTGTCCGTTGGGTCCTCCCCCACTCTCTTGCAACCCATTTTTTCAATGAGTTCTTCTGTCTTGCCTATGTATTCTTGTTTGCCGATGAGTACTGTTGTATTGCCTTTATCCGCCTTGGTTGTTACGACATTGTTCCTCCTGAGCTTCTGTTTTAATTCCCTTGCAACGTTTTCTTCCTTGCTGTTCTTTGTTTCTTGGTCGTTTTGTATTTGGTTGCTTATTATTTCTCTGCACATGTGTCTTGCGTGTTCCTGCTCTTCGCTCGGCATTAGTGATATTGCGACCTCTGCATCTATAATGGCTTGCTCCGCCCGTCTCTTCCTGTTATTATCCTTAATGTTGTGTTTGAGGCCTTTTTGTAATAGCTGTATTTCTTCTTTGTTTAGTGGTACTTCCGTTAAATTTGTCAGTCTAGTATGAAAATTGTGTTGTTGGTTTCGGTCTTTTGATTCGCGCTGTCCCGCAAGTTTGTTTAACTTCCTGTTCAACGTTCTGTATTTCAGTGTCATTTCGTGTTCGATGTCATTCCTTATGCGGTCGAATATGTCCATTAGGGTGTTGGTTGGTATGTAGTCCGTTAGTCTTAAATGGATGTTTAAAATTTCTATGTTTGTCTGTTCTTTCTTGGCGTATAAGCTTCTCACTTCATTTTTGATGAAGTCCTTCTCAGCCTTTCTAATCGTTTTTCGGCTTGCCTCTGTGTTGGTTTTGATTTTGATTTGTGCAAATTTTGGTGTAACATTCAGTGTTAGACATTGTTTGTTAAACCAAATATTCGCCTTAATCGTATGTATTTTTTAGTACGCGTCGTTTGTATACTGTCAATAGTCCGCTGCTTTCTAAGTTTAAAGAAACAATGGGACCCCAAAAAGAAGCGATAAGGATAAAGACGGAAAGACATGGACAGTATTAACTTATACAGGAAAATCGACACATAAATTAGCAAATTTTTTCAAAAAACACAACATTCACACAGCATTTAAAACAGTAAACAACTTAGGACGAATACTACGGACAAGTACAAATACAGAGGACTCACTAAACAGCCAAGGCGTATACCAACTGACCTGCGAATGCCAATACAGCTACATAGGACAAACAGGACGTAAAGTAAGAACAAGGTTCCGCGAACACATAAGGGATTACAACAAGAAGTCACGGAAACCCACCACAACACCTGAATCTAACTTTGCAAATCACATGTTCCACAGCAAATGTACACCAGCAAACATTAAGAAAACCGTAAAGGTATTGCATGTGCAGCAAAAAGGTCGGCGCCTAAACGCACTGGAAAACATGGAGATATACAAACAAAAAACATTTGACGGAAGAATAATAAACGAACAGACGAACACCAACTCGGACGTAATATTTGAGCCATTGAAACTTGTTTACAAAAAACAAAGCACGAACTTAGGTACTACGAAAGAAACTAACGCACAGGACCAACACAAAACATCCAGCAGGACAAAAATTACTGACTTCTACCTACCCATGCATACCACAAAAAAACTTGACGCTGACAAATAAACCCTAAACTCAGGTAGCATACACCTACAAACATTTGTTGGCTGCTAGTTAACGACAGATACCGATACCTACGAAGGACAAAACACAATAAATAGGGACCGCCAGACGTAAACTAAACAGAACGAAAAATAACACTGAAGATGGCACAACGCCGAAACCGGTTTGTTTCAAAACCAAATTTGACAAGGATCGACGGAAAATCGTTCCAAAATACATACATATAAATCTTGCGGCATTGTTCAAAGCTAGATTTAATTTATTTTTAGATTCGCTATCAATATTACCATACACCGCTTCAAAGTAAGATATATGAGGGACAATTAGGGCCTGAACGAGTTTAAGTTTTGTGTTGATGGGTAGACAGTAACATGTTTGCCAAAGATTATTAAGATGTAATTCGATATGATATAATTAATGTGGTTTTTGCAACTTAAATGGGAATTTATTTTAAATCCAAAACTAGTCACAACCGATTGAAGTTTGATCTCTGTATGGTTCAGCACAATTGGCGACAAACCACTCAGGTCAAAAGAGTCGTGCGCTATTGATAAGGCCTGCGTTTTACCTGCGTTCAAGCAAAGGTCATTTGTTTTGGCCCAGATGGAAATTCTTCTTAGGTCGTCGTTTAACCTGAATACTAAGTCTTCCCCAAGACCAATAGGTCGTGAGTAGTATAACTGAGTGTCGTCAACGTAAAGATGGATAGAGGCATTTTGACAGCAATGGACAATGTCATTCACAAAAATTGTAAATAGTATTGGGCAAAAAAATGTATCCCTGAGGAACACCAAAAGATATTTTACTGCGTTTCGAAAATAAATTTCCACATTGCACTTGTTGTACCCTATTCGATAGGTAGATTTTCATCAAATTAACTGAGGTCGCGTGAAACCCGAAATAATGTTGAAGTTTCAATAACAAAATATCGTGGTTTACAGTATCGAAAGCTTTAGAAAAATTCAGTAGTACTAATATGGTAAGTAATTTGCTATCAAAGGCGGTCGAATGTTGTCCATTACCTTTATTATTGCTGTTAATCAACTATGATAAGATCTAAAGCCAGATTGAAACTCACTTAAAAGGTTATTTTCATTCATATGTAACACTATTTGTTTAGAGATACATTTTTCAAAGACTTTTGATAGTGCCGACAAAACACTGATACGTCTATAGTTCGAAGGGCAGTCATAAATTTTACTTTTAGGAATCGGAAAAACATTTGGCACTTTCCATTGGTTTGGGAATATAGAAGAGGTTATAACAAAATTGATTATGTGTGTAAGCGAGGGAAGCACATAGCGAAGAATCAGTTTTAAAAACCTAGAAAACAAAAACCAAACTTAAGGTCAGACTACAATCACCCTTGCTGTAGTAGACAATGCCAAATTTAAATAAGACATATTTTTGTTAGACTAAAATTTCTCTTTCTAGGCATAGGTGAAACATGGTGCCCATCAAGCGGCAGTATACAAAGGGAGGAATTGCAATTGTATTATTCTGGCAATGACTCATCGCGGCTCTGAAGAGGGATTGGACTTGGCCAAGGCTATTTCAAGTCGATCCAAAAATTACCAATATTCGAATTTACTGTTGATATTCCGTCATAATAAAGCTTCATTCGGCCAAAAGACATCCTGTAAATATCTCTGCCAAAATTTGAATTGTTGATTTTCATCAACAATTGAAATTTTTGCCGTATTACAGAATTTATTTTTTTCTCCGAAAATATGTATGTACGTAACCCAATTGGATAATTTTTTTACTGTAAGTCAAAAACATACTACTCTTCTGAACTGTATTTTTTGTGGTAAAATTTTGAAATGTAATGCAAGTTATACATTTTTTGTATATTTTACAATTTTCATTGAGCTCAAGGCCAGTTTATGAAGGATTTTTGTGAAAAAACAACAACAGTTTTTTAATGGTAGAAATTATAGTACTATTTCGGAAATCACCACATTTCCTCATCAGACTTCTTTTTATTAAATTAATTAAATTGATTTTTCATAACCACTTCTCCCAACCTTTGCACCCGGGAGTTCGGAGTTGCAGAGCCAATACGCTACATATTGTGCTACGCTAGCCGAGTTGGCTGTTGTGTTTATTTCATCTTCCTTAAACAAACCAACTACAAACTGTTGTTTTTTTACAAAAATCTTCCATAAACTGGCCTTGAGCTCAATAAAAATTGTAAAATTAACATTTTAGGCGAGCTGTGAAATAGGTAACACAAACTTTATGTAAGAAGTTCACGTATAGTCCCTCTTTTGAGAAAAAAGCATGTAGTACGCAGACGGTACATAGACTAGATTTTGCTAAAAAGCACCTAAATTGGCCTATTCAGAAGTGGATGAACATTTTTGGACGGGTAAGTCAAAAACTGTTGAAGCCACTATTATGGCATAGGGCTGCTTCTCATATCATGGTGTGGGGCCTATATATTTATTTATATTTATTTCACATGTGTATACCGTAAGACATGAAATCTTTTCAGTATACGAATTTGAAAGTTAAATTACAAACATTTATTTTCAATTTTCAATTAACTATTACCTTGTTTATACGAAGCATTATCCGAGATCGTATCGACTTAATACACTTTATTTGTTTCTGTTTATACATTCGACTTTAAAGTGTGCCCAGCGAAACCGTATTTTAAGCTGAACAGCTGATTTGAATTTCAAATCGATAAATGTATTCGTTTATATGCTCCTTCTAACCGAAGCGAGAAATAAAGTACCGATTTGCGTATTCAAAATCAGTTTATACATGCGTTTTGAAGTGATGTGTATTCGATGAAACCGTATTATACTCCCGTATAAACGTAGTATATGTTTTCTAAACTTAAACTGACATTAGCTAATATATAAGTAATATCCTTATACAATAGAAGAGGCAAAGGAAAAGAGGTGTAACTGCCATTTTGAAGCATCTACTTGATTTAATACATTTAATTGATAATGATAAGAAATTCCACAGCCTGATGGCACTAATAAAAAACAATCTGGCAACTGTTAAAGTTTTATATTTTCGAAGAACAATATTATGTGTGCGAGCCGATTGACTAATTATTTTGAAAAGGAATAAAATATTTCGAACATCAAGGTAATTTTCCAGACTAAAACCTAGAATACTTTTTGTATAAAACGAAATGTGATCAAACTTTCGCTTAAAATATACATATAAATCTTGCGGCATTGTTCAAAGCTAGATTTAATTTATTTTTAGATTCGCTATCAATATTACCATACACCGCTTCAAAGTAAGATATATGAGGGACAATTAGGGCCTGAACGAGTTTAAGCTGTGTGTTGATGGGTAGACAGTAACATGTTTGCCAAAGATTTCTTAAGATGTAATACGAGTATATCTTCGATATGATATAATTAATGTGGTTTTTGCAACTTAAATGGGAATTTATAGCTAGCTTTTCATCAAATTAACTGAGGTCGCGTGAAACCCGCAATGATGTTCGTGGTTTACAGTATCGAAAGCTTTAGAAAAATTCAGTAGTACTAATATGCTAAGTAATTTGCTATTGAGCAACTATGATTAGATCTGAAGCCAGATTGAAACTCACTTAAAAGGTTATTTTCATTCATATGTAAACTGGAAACTGTTAAAGTTTTATATTTTTGAAGAACAATATTATGTGTGCGAGCCGATTGACTAATTATTTTGAAAAGGAATACAATATTTCGAACATCAAGGTAATTTTCCCGACTAAAACCTAGAATACTTTTTGTATAAAACGAAATGTGATCAAACTTTCGCTTAAAATATACATATAAATCTTGCGGCATTGTTCAAAGCTAGATTTAATTTATTTTTAGATTCGCTATCAATATTACCATACACCGCTTCAAAGTAAGATATATGAGGGACAATTAGGGCCTGAACGAGTTTAAGTTTTGTGTTGATGGTTAGACAGTAACATGTTTGCCAAAGATTTCTTAAGATGTAATACGAGTATATCTTCGATATGATATAATTAATGTGGTTTTTGCAACTTAAATGGGAATTTATTTTAAATCCAAAACTAGTCACAACCGATTGAAGTTTGATCTCTGTATGGTTCAGCACAATTGGCGACAAACCACTCAGGTCAAAAGAGTCGTGCGCTATTGATAAGGCCTGCGTTTTACCTGCGTTCAAGCAAAGGTCATTTGTTTTGGCCCAGATGGAAATTCTTCTTAGGTCGTCGTTTAACCTGAATACTAAGTCTTCCCCAAGACCAATAGGTCGTGAGTAGTATAACTGAGTGTCGTCAACGTAAAGATGGATAGAGGCATTTTGACAGCAATGGACAATGTCATTCACAAAAATTGTAAATAGTATTGGGCAAAAAAATGTATCCCTGAGGAACACCAAAAGATATTGTACTGCGTTTCGAAAATAAATTTCCACATTGCACTTGTTGTACCCTATTCGATAGGTAGATTTTCATCAAATTAACTGAGGTCGCGTGAAACCCGAAATAATGTTGAAGTTTCAATAACAAAATATCGTGGTTTACAGTATCGAAAGCTTTAGAAAAATTCAGTAGTACTAATATGGTAAGTAATTTGCTATCAAAGGCGGTCGAATGTTGTCCATTACCTTTATTATTGCTGTTAATCAACTATGATAAGATCTAAAGCCAGATTGAAACTCACTTAAAAGGTTATTTTCATTCATATGTAACACTATTTGTTTAGAGATACATTTTTCAAAGACTTTTGATAGTGCCGACAAAACACTGATACGTCTATAGTTCGAAGGGCAGTCATAAATTTTACTTTTAGGAATCGGAAAAACATTTGGCACTTTCCATTGGTTTGGGAATATAGAAGAGGTTATAACAAAATTGATTATGTGTGTAAGCGAGGGAAGCACATAGCGAAGAATCAGTTTTAAAAACCTAGAAAACAAAAACCAAACTTAAGGTCAGACTACAATCACCCTTGCTGTAGTAGACAATGCCAAATTTAAATAAGACATATTTTTGTTAGACTAAAATTTCTCTTTCTAGGCATAGGTGAAACATGGTGCCCATCAAGCGGCAGTATACAAAGGGAGGAATTGCAATTGTATTATTCTGGCAATGACTCATCGCGGCTCTGAAGAGGGATTGGACTTGGCCAAGGCTATTTCAAGTCGACCCAAAAATTACCAATATTCGAATTTACTGTTGATATTCCGTCATAATAAAGCTTCATTCGGCCAAAAGACATCCTGTAAATATCTCTGCCAAAATTTGAATTGTTGATTTTCATCAACAATTGAAATTTTTGCCGTATTACAGAATTTATTTTTTTCTCCGAAAATATGTATGTATGTACGTAACCCAATTGGATAATTTTTTTACTGTAAGTCAAAAACATACTACTCTTCTGAACTGTATTTTTTTGTGGTAAAATTTTGAAATGTAATGCAAGTTATACATTTTTTGTATATTTTACAATTTTCATTGAGCTCAAGGCCAGTTTATGAAGGATTTTTGTGAAAAAACAACAACAGTTTTTTAATGATAGAAATTATAGTACTATTTCGGAAATCACCACATTTCCTCATCAGACTTCTTTTTATTAAATTAATTAAATTGATTTTTCATAACCACTTCTCCCAACCTTTGCACCCGGGAGTTCGGAGTTGCAGAGCCAATACGCTACATATTGTGCTACGCTAGCCGAGTTGGCTGTTGTGTTTATTTCATCTTCCTTAAACAAACCAACTACAAACTGTTGTTTTTTTACAAAAATCTTCCATAAACTGGCCTTGAGCTCAATAAAAATTGTAAAATTAACATTTTAGGCGAGCTGTGAAATAGGTAACACAAACTTTATGTAAGAAGTTCACGTATAGTCCCTCTTTTGAGAAAAAAGCATGTAGTACGCAGACGGTACATAGACTAGATTTTGCTAAAAAGCACCTAAATTGGCCTATTCAGAAGTGGATGAACATTTTTGGACGGGTAAGTCAAAAACTGTTGAAGCCACTATTATGGCATAGGGCTGCTTCTCATATCATGGTGTGGGGCCTATATATTTATTTATATTTATTTCACATGTGTATACCGTAAGACATGAAATCTTTTCAGTATACGAATTTGAAAGTTAAATTACAAACATTTATTTTCAATTTTCAATTAACTATTACCTTGTTTATACGAAGCATTATCCGAGATCGTATCGACTTAATACACTTTATTTGTTTCTGTTTATACATTCGACTTTAAAGTGTGCCCAGCGAAACCGTATTTTAAGCTGAACAGCTGATTTGAATTTCAAATCGATAAATGTATTCGTTTATATGCTCCTTCTAACCGAAGCGAGAAATAAAGTACCGATTTGCGTATTCAAAATCAGTTTATACATGCGTTTTGAAGTGATGTGTATTCGATGAAACCGTATTATACTCCCGTATAAACGTAGTATATGTTTTCTAAACTTAAGCTGACATTAGCTAATATATAAGTAATATCCTTATACAATAGAAGAGGCAAAGGAAAAGAGGTGTAACTGCCATTTTGAAGCATCTACTTGATTTAATACATTTAATTGATAATGATAAGAAATTCCACAGCCTGATGGCACTAATAAAAAACAATCTGGCAACTGTTAAAGTTTTATATTTTCGAAGAACAATATTATGTGTGCGAGCCGATTGACTAATTATTTTGAAAAGGAATAAAATATTTCGAACATCAAGGTAATTTTCCAGACTAAAACCTAGAATACTTTTTGTATAAAACGAAATGTGATCAAACTTTCGCTTAAAATATACATATAAATCTTGCGGCATTGTTCAAAGCTAGATTTAATTTATTTTTAGATTCGCTATCAATATTACCATACACCGCTTCAAAGTAAGATATATAAGGGACAATTAGGGCCTGAACGAGTTTAAGCTGTGTGTTGATGGGTAGACAGTAACATGTTTGCCAAAGATTTCTTAAGATGTAATACGAGTATATCTTCGATATGATATAATTAATGTGGTTTTTGCAACTTAAATGGGAATTTATAGCTAGCTTTTCATCAAATTAACTGAGGTCGCGTGAAACCCGCAATGATGTTCGTGGTTTACAGTATCGAAAGCTTTAGAAAAATTCAGTAGTACTAATATGCTAAGTAATTTGCTATTGAGCAACTATGATTAGATCTGAAGCCAGATTGAAACTCACTTAAAAGGTTATTTTCATTCATATGTAAACTGGAAACTGTTAAAGTTTTATATTTTTGAAGAACAATATTATGTGTGCGAGCCGATTGACTAATTATTTTGAAAAGGAATAAAATATTTCGAACATCAAGGTAATTTTCCCGACTAAAACCTAGAATACTTTTTGTATAAAACGAAATGTGATCAAACTTTCGCTTAAAATATACATATAAATCTTGCGGCATTGTTCAAAGCTAGATTTAATTTATTTTTAGATTCGCTATCAATATTACCATACACCGCTTCAAAGTAAGATATATGAGGGACAATTAGGGCCTGAACGAGTTTAAGTTTTGTGTTGATGGTTAGACAGTAACATGTTTGCCAAAGATTTCTTAAGATGTAATACGAGTATATCTTCGATATGATATAATTAATGTGGTTTTTGCAACTTAAATGGGAATTTATTTTAAATCCAAAACTAGTCACAACCGATTGAAGTTTGATCTCTGTATGGTTCAGCACAATTGGCGACAAACCACTCAGGTCAAAAGAGTCGTGCGCTATTGATAAGGCCTGCGTTTTACCTGCGTTCAAGCAAAGGTCATTTGTTTTGGCCCAGATGGAAATTCTTCTTAGGTCGTCGTTTAACCTGAATACTAAGTCTTCCCCAAGACCAATAGGTCGTGAGTAGTATAACTGAGTGTCGTCAACGTAAAGATGGATAGAGGCATTTTGACAGCAATGGACAATGTCATTCACAAAAATTGTAAATAGTATTGGGCAAAAAAATGTATCCCTGAGGAACACCAAAAGATATTGTACTGCGTTTCGAAAATAAATTTCCACATTGCACTTGTTGTACCCTATTCGATAGGTAGATTTTCATCAAATTAACTGAGGTCGCGTGAAACCCGAAATAATGTTGAAGTTTCAATAACAAAATATCGTGGTTTACAGTATCGAAAGCTTTAGAAAAATTCAGTAGTACTAATATGGTAAGTAATTTGCTATCAAAGGCGGTCGAATGTTGTCCATTACCTTTATTATTGCTGTTAATCAACTATGATAAGATCTAAAGCCAGATTGAAACTCACTTAAAAGGTTATTTTCATTCATATGTAACACTATTTGTTTAGAGATACATTTTTCAAAGACTTTTGATAGTGCCGACAAAACACTGATACGTCTATAGTTCGAAGGGCAGTCATAAATTTTACTTTTAGGAATCGGAAAAACATTTGGCACTTTCCATTGGTTTGGGAATATAGAAGAGGTTATAACAAAATTGATTATGTGTGTAAGCGAGGGAAGCACATAGCGAAGAATCAGTTTTAAAAACCTAGAAAACAAAAACCAAACTTAAGGTCAGACTACAATCACCCTTGCTGTAGTAGACAATGCCAAATTTAAATAAGACATATTTTTGTTAGACTAAAATTTCTCTTTCTAGGCATAGGTGAAACATGGTGCCCATCAAGCGGCAGTATACAAAGGGAGGAATTGCAATTGTATTATTCTGGCAATGACTCATCGCGGCTCTGAAGAGGGATTGGACTTGGCCAAGGCTATTTCAAGTCGACCCAAAAAT
Organism: Philophylla caesio; assembly: GCA_963971545.1. Lineage (NCBI taxonomy): Eukaryota > Metazoa > Arthropoda > Insecta > Diptera > Tephritidae > Philophylla > Philophylla caesio. Next base: position 132,049,450 of record OZ020604.1, read on the forward strand.
TACCAATATTCGAATTTACTGTTGATATTCCGTCATAATAAAGCTTCATTCGGCCAAAAGACATCCTGTAAATATCTCTGCCAAAATTTGAATTGTTGATTTTCATCAACAATTGAAATTTTTGCCGTATTACAGAATTTATTTTTTTCTCCGAAAATATGTATGTATGTACGTAACCCAATTGGATAATTTTTTTACTGTAAGTCAAAAACATACTACTCTTCTGAACTGTATTTTTTTGTGGTAAAATTTTGAAATGTAATGCAAGTTATACATTTTTTGTATATTTTACAATTTTCATTGAGCTCAAGGCCAGTTTATGAAGGATTTTTGTGAAAAAACAACAACAGTTTTTTAATGGTAGAAATTATAGTACTATTTCGGAAATCACCACATTTCCTCATCAGACTTCTTTTTATTAAATTAATTAAATTAATTTTTCATAACCACTTCTCCCAACCTTTGCACCCGGGAGTTCGGAGTTGCAGAGCCAATACGCTACATATTGTGCTACGCTAGCCGAGTTGGCTGTTGTGTTTATTTCATCTTCCTTAAACAAACCTACTACTACAAACTGTTGTTTTTTTTACAAAAATCTTCCATAAACTGGCCTTGAGCTCAATAAAAATTGTAAAATTAACATTTTAGGCGAGCTGTGAAATAGGTAACACAAACTTTATGTAAGAAGTTCACGTATAGTCCCTCTTTTGAGAAAAAAGCATGTAGTACGCAGACGGTACATAGACTAGATTTTGCTAAAAAGCACCTAAATTGGCCTATTCAGAAGTGGATGAACATTTTTGGACGGGTAAGTCAAAAACTGTTGAAGCCACTATTATGGCATAGGGCTGCTTCTCATATCATGGTGTGGGGCCTATATATTTATTTATATTTATTTCACATGTGTATACCGTAAGACATGAAATCTTTTCAGTATACGAATTTGAAAGTTAAATTACAAACATTTATTTTCAATTTTCAATTAACTATTACCTTGTTTATACGAAGCATTATCCGAGATCGTATCGACTTAATACACTTTATTTGTTTCTGTTTATACATTCGACTTTAAAGTGTGCCCAGCGAAACCGTATTTTAAGCTGAACAGCTGATTTGAATTTCAAATCGATAAATGTATTCGTTTATATGCTCCTTCTAACCGAAGCGAGAAATAAAGTACCGATTTGCGTATTCAAAATCAGTTTATACATGCGTTTTGAAGTGATGTGTATTCGATGAAACCGTATTATACTCCCGTATAAACGTAGTATATGTTTTCTAAACTTAAGCTGACATTAGCTAATATATAAGTAATATCCTTATACAATAGAAGAGGCAAAGGAAAAGAGGTGTAACTGCCATTTTGAAGCATCTACTTGATTTAATACATTTAATTGATAATGATAAGAAATTCCACAGCCTGATGGCACTAATAAAAAACAATCTGGAAACTGTTAAAGTTTTATATTTTCGAAGAACAATATTATGTATGCGAGCCGATTGACTAATTATTTTGAAAAGGAATAAAATATTTCGAACATCAAGGTAATTTTCCAGACTAAAACCTAGAATACTTTTTGTATAAAACGAAATGTGATCAAACTTTCGCTTAAAATATACATATAAATCTTGCGGCATTGTTCAAAGCTAGATTTAATTTATTTTTAGATTCGCTATCAATATTACCATACACCGCTTCAAAGTAAGATATATGAGGGACAATTAGGGCCTGAACGAGTTTAAGCTGTGTGTTGATGGGTAGACAGTAACATGTTTGCCAAAGATTTCTTAAGATGTAATACGAGTATATCTTCGATATGATATAATTAATGTGGTTTTTGCAACTTAAATGGGAATTTATAGCTAGCTTTTCATCAAATTAACTGAGGTCGCGTGAAACCCGAAATGATGTTCGTGGTTTACAGTATCGAAAGCTTTAGAAAAATTCAGTAGTACTAATATGCTAAGTAATTTGCTATTGAGCAACTATGATTAGATCTGAAGCCAGATTGAAACTCACTTAAAAGGTTATTTTCATTCATATGTAAACTGGAAACTGTTAAAGTTTTATATTTTTGAAGAACAATATTATGTGTGCGAGCCGATTGACTAATTATTTTGAAAAGGAATAAAATATTTCGAACATCAAGGTAATTTTCCAGACTAAAACCTAGAATACTTTTTGTATAAAACGAAATGTGATCAAACTTTCGCTTAAAATATACATATAAATCTTGCGGCATTGTTCAAAGCTAGATTTAATTTATTTTTAGATTCGCTATCAATATTACCATACACCGCTTCAAAGTAAGATATATGAGGGACAATTAGGGCCTGAACGAGTTTAAGCTGTGTGTTGATGGGTAGACAGTAACATGTTTGCCAAAGATTTCTTAAGATGTAATACGAGTATATCTTCGATATGATATAATTAATGTGGTTTTTGCAACTTAAATGGGAATTTATTTTAAATCCAAAACTAGTCACAGCCGATTGAAGTTTGATCTCTGTATGGTTCAGCACAATTGGCGACAAACCACTCAGGTCAAAAGAGTCGTGCGCTATTGATAAGGCCTGCGTTTTACCTGCGTTCAAGCAAAGGTCATTTGTTTTGGCCCAGATGGAAATTCTTCTTAGGTCGTCGTTTAACCTGAATACTAAGTCTTCCCCAAGACCAATAGGTCGTGAGTAGTATAACTGAGTGTCGTCAACGTAAAGATGGATAGAGGCATTTTGACAGCAATGGACAATGTCATTCACAAAAATTGTAAATAGTATTGGGCAAAAAAATGTATCCCTGAGGAACACCAAAAGATATTGTACTGCGTTTCGAAAATAAATTTCCACATTGCACTTGTTGTACCCTATTCGATAGGTAGATTTTCATCAAATTAACTGAGGTCGCGTGAAACCCGAAATAATGTTGAAGTTTCAATAACAAAATATCGTGGTTTACAGTATCGAAAGCTTTAGAAAAATTCAGTAGTACTAATATGGTAAGTAATTTGCTATCAAAGGCTGTCGAATGTTGTCCATTACCTTTATTATTGCTGTTAATAAACTATGATAAGATCTAAAGCCAGATTGAAACTCACTTAAAAGGTTATTTTCATTCATATGTAACACTATTTGTTTAGAGATACATTTTTCAAAGACTTTTGATAGTGCCGACAAAACACTGATACGTCTATAGTTCGAAGGGCAGTCATAAATTTTACTTTTAGGAATCGGAAAAACATTTGGCACTTTCCATTGGTTTGGGAATATAGAAGAGGTTATAACAAAATTGATTATGTGTGTAAGCGAGGGAAGCACATAGCGAAGAATCAGTTTTAAAAACCTAGAAAACAAAAACCAAACTTAAGGTCAGACTACAATCACCCTTGCTGTAGTAGACAATGCCAAATTTAAATAAGACATATTTTTGTTAGACTAAAATTTCTCTTTCTAGGCATAGGTGAAACATGGTGCCCATCAAGCGGCAGTATACAAAGGGAGGAATTGCAATTGTATTATTCTGGCAATGACTCATCGCGGCTCTGAAGAGGGATTGGACTTGGCCAAGGCTATTTCAAGTCGATCCAAAAATTACCAATATTCGAATTTACTGTTGATATTCCGTCATAATAAAGCTTCATTCGGCCAAAAGACATCCTGTAAATATCTCTGCCAAAATTTGAATTGTTGATTTTCATCAACAATTGAAATTTTTGCCGTATTACAGAATTTATTTTTTTCTCCGAAAATATGTATGTACGTAACCCAATTGGATAATTTTTTTACTGTAAGTCAAAAACATACTACTCTTCTGAACTGTATTTTTTTGTGGTAAAATTTTGAAATGTAATGCAAGTTATACATTTTTTGTATATTTTACAATTTTCATTGAGCTCAAGGCCAGTTTATGAAGGATTTTTGTGAAAAAACAACAACAGTTTTTTAATGGTAGAAATTATAGTACTATTTCGGAAATCACCACATTTCCTCATCAGACTTCTTTTTATTAAATTAATTAAATTAATTTTTCATAACCACTTCTCCCAACCTTTGCACCCGGGAGTTCGGAGTTGCAGAGCCAATACGCTACATATTGTGCTACGCTAGCCGAGTTGGCTGTTGTGTTTATTTCATCTTCCTTAAACAAACCAACTACAAACTGTTGTTTTTTTACAAAAATCTTCCATAAACTGGCCTTGAGCTCAATAAAAATTGTAAAATTAACATTTTAGGCGAGCTGTGAAATAGGTAACACAAACTTTATGTAAGAAGTTCACGTATAGTCCCTCTTTTGAGAAAAAAGCATGTAGTACGCAGACGGTACATAGACTAGATTTTGCTAAAAAGCACCTAAATTGGCCTATTCAGAAGTGGATGAACATTTTTGGACGGGTAAGTCAAAAACTGTTGAAGCCACTATTATGGCATAGGGCTGCTTCTCATATCATGGTGTGGGGCCTATATATTTATTTATATTTATTTCACATGTGTATACCGTAAGACATGAAATCTTTTCAGTATACGAATTTGAAAGTTAAATTACAAACATTTATTTTCAATTTTCAATTAACTATTACCTTGTTTATACGAAGCATTATCCGAGATCGTATCGACTTAATACACTTTATTTGTTTCTGTTTATACATTCGACTTTAAAGTGTGCCCAGCGAAACCGTATTTTAAGCTGAACAGCTGATTTGAATTTCAAATCGATAAATGTATTCGTTTATATGCTCCTTCTAACCGAAGCGAGAAATAAAGTACCGATTTGCGTATTCAAAATCAGTTTATACATGCGTTTTGAAGTGATGTGTATTCGATGAAACCGTATTATACTCCCGTATAAACGTAGTATATGTTTTCTAAACTTAAGCTGACATTAGCTAATATATAAGTAATATCCTTATACAATAGAAGAGGCAAAGGAAAAGAGGTGTAACTGCCATTTTGAAGCATCTACTTGATTTAATACATTTAATTGATAATGATAAGAAATTCCACAGCCTGATGGCACTAATAAAAAACAATCTGGAAACTGTTAAAGTTTTATATTTTCGAAGAACAATATTATGTATGCGAGCCGATTGACTAATTATTTTGAAAAGGAATAAAATATTTCGAACATCAAGGTAATTTTCCAGACTAAAACCTAGAATACTTTTTGTATAAAACGAAATGTGATCAAACTTTCGCTTAAAATATACATATAAATCTTGCGGCATTGTTCAAAGCTAGATTTAATTTATTTTTAGATTCGCTATCAATATTACCATACACCGCTTCAAAGTAAGATATATGAGGGACAATTAGGGCCTGAACGAGTTTAAGCTGTGTGTTGATGGGTAGACAGTAACATGTTTGCCAAAGATTTCTTAAGATGTAATACGAGTATATCTTCGATATGATATAATTAATGTGGTTTTTGCAACTTAAATGGGAATTTATAGCTAGCTTTTCATCAAATTAACTGAGGTCGCGTGAAACCCGAAATGATGTTCGTGGTTTACAGTATCGAAAGCTTTAGAAAAATTCAGTAGTACTAATATGCTAAGTAATTTGCTATTGAGCAACTATGATTAGATCTGAAGCCAGATTGAAACTCACTTAAAAGGTTATTTTCATTCATATGTAAACTGGAAACTGTTAAAGTTTTATATTTTTGAAGAACAATATTATGTGTGCGAGCCGATTGACTAATTATTTTGAAAAGGAATAAAATATTTCGAACATCAAGGTAATTTTCCAGACTAAAACCTAGAATACTTTTTGTATAAAACGAAATGTGATCAAACTTTCGCTTAAAATATACATATAAATCTTGCGGCATTGTTCAAAGCTAGATTTAATTTATTTTTAGATTCGCTATCAATATTACCATACACCGCTTCAAAGTAAGATATATGAGGGACAATTAGGGCCTGAACGAGTTTAAGTTTTGTGGGTTTGTGGGGTAGACAGTAACATGTTTGCCAAAGATTTCTTAAGATGTAATACGAGTATATCTTCGATATGATATAATTAATGTGGTTTTTGCAACTTAAATGGAAATTTATTTTAAATCCAAAACTAGTCACAACCGATTGAAGTTTGATCTCTGTATGGTTCAGCACAATTGGCGACAAACCACTCAGGTCAAAAGAGTCGTGCGCTATTGATAAGGACTGCGTTTTACCTGCGTTCAAGCAAAGGTCATTTGTTTTGGCCCAGATGGAAATTCTTCTTAGGTCGTCGTTTAACCTGAATACTAAGTCTTCCCCAAGACCAATAGGTCGTGAGTAGTATAACTGAGTGTCGTCAACGTAAAGATGGATAGAGGCATTTTGACAGCAATGGACAATGTCATTCACAAAAATTGTAAATAGTATTGGGCAAAAAAATGTATCCCTGAGGAACACCAAAAGATATTGTACTGCGTTTCGAAAATAAATTTCCACATTGCACTTGTTGTACCCTATTCGATAGGTAGATTTTCATCAAATTAACTGAGGTCGCGTGAAACCCGAAATAATGTTGAAGTTTCAATTACAAAATATCGTGGTTTACAGTATCGAAAGCTTTAGAAAAATTCAGTAGTACTAATATGCTAAGTAATTTGCTATTGAGCAACTATGATTAGATCTAAAGCCAGATTGAAACTCACTTAAAAGGTTATTTTCATTCATATGTAACACTATTTGTTTTGAGATATATTTTTCAAAGACTTTTGATAGTGCCGACAAAACACTGATACGTCTATAGTTCGAAGGGCAGTCATAAATTTTACTTTTAGGAATCGGGAAAACAATTGGCACTTCCCATTGGTTTGGGAATATAGAAGAGGTTATAACAAAATTGATTATGTGTGTAAGCGAGGGAAGCACATAGGGAAGAATCAGTTTTAAAAACCTAGAAAACAAAAACCAAACTTAAGGTCAAATGGCAATCACCCTTGCAGTAGTAGACAATGCCAAATTTAAATAAGACATATTTTTGTTAGACTAAAATTTCTCTTTTTAGGCATAGGTGAAACATGGTGCCCATCAAGCGGCAGTATACAAAGGGAGGGATTGCAATTATATTATTCTGGCAATGACTCATCGCGGCTCTGAAGAGGGATAGGACTTGGGCAAGGCTATTTCAATTCGACCCCAAAATTATCAATATTCGAATTTACTGTTGATATTCCGTCAAAATAAAGCTACATTCGGCCAAAATACATCCTGTAAATATCTCTGCCAAAATTTGAATTGTTGATGTTTATCAATTTATACATTTTTTTTATAAACAAATTGAAATTTAATTAATTTCTCAAGCGGCAGTATACAAAGGGAGGGATTGCAATTATATTATTCTGGCAATGACTCATCGCGGCCCTGAAGAGGAATAGGACTTGGGCAAGGCTATTTCAATTCGACCCTAAAATTATCAATATTCGAATTTACTGTTGATATTCCGTCAAAATAAAGCTACATTCGCCCAAAAGATATCCTGTAAATATCTCTGCCAAAATTTTAATTTGATTTTTATCAACAATTGAAATTTTTTGCCGTATTACAGAATTTATTTTTTTTTCTCCGAAAATATGTACGTAACGCAATTGGATAATTTTTTTACTATAAGTAAAAAATATACTACTCTTCTGAACGGTATTTTTAGTGTAAAAATCAGTTTCCAACATGTTTGCTCAATTCTTCAGGTCAAATTACTCCATTAACTCGCTTCTGAGCAAACCTCATCCATATAAACTCTGTTCCTTCACCTCTGCTATTATTCCGCAGATATCTTCCGAGGAAGTATTTTATTATTTGAGTAACTTAAAAGAATCAATTAAGGCTGGCCCCGATTCGCTCCCGACGTGTTTCCTCAAAAACTATTCTAAAGATAGCCCTTAACTTATTTATTTAGTATTTCTCTTAAGCTTGGAAAGCATCATTCATTATACCCCTTTATAAGACCGAGAGTTGTTGTTGACCATTTAACGTATTCCATATCCTCTACAATTTCTAGCACACAACACGGGTTCTCTAAGGGTAAATCTACCGTTACAAACTTGCTTGAGTTCACAACTCATGTTTCAAATGGATTCAGAGAATTTATGCACACTGATGTTATATACACTGATTTTAGTAAAGCATTCGACAGAGTAAGTCACTCTTTACTGATCCATAAACTCGATCTCCTTGGTTTTCAACCTAATCTCCTTCGTTGGATATCTTCTTTCCTCATTGACAGAACACAACGAGTTCTTTTTAAAAATAGTTCCTCAAACATTATTCATGTCCCGCAAGGAAGTCACCTTGGTCCGATTCTGGTTTTACGTTTTATAAATGACTTACCTTCTGTAATAAGTTATTAAAAAATTTTATTGTATGCCGATGATGTAAAGCTTTTTAGATCGTATCATTCTGTTGAGGAAAGGTTCTTACTACAAGCGGATTTAAATAGCATGACTATCTGGTATGAAGTAATTTACATTCCACTAAACCTTAAAAAATGTAAAGTAATGTGCTTTTCTCGAAGGGCAGTTCAACCACCTTCTTATGACATACATACTATGTAACCATAACCTCGAACAAGTGTTTAACTTTGTTGATCTTGGAATTACAATGGACCCGAAATTTAATTTTAATCTTCACATAAATGTTACAGTTAACACAGCCAAGGGTGTTTTTGCATTTGTAAAACGGTGGTCAAAAGAATTCAATGACCCTTATATCACGAAGGCTCTGTTCACAACGTTAGTGAGGCCCATACTGGAATATGGATCTGTTGTTTGGAACCCGCGCTATCAAGTTCATTCCGACCGAATAGTCAATTCAAAAACAATTTCTGCTTTTTGCTTTAAGGAATTTTCGTTGGGATTCTCGGTACAACCTGCCGCCATATATAAGTCGTTTAAAACTCATTAATCTTCCTACACTTGCTAGTCGCAGAGAAATGCTAGGCATTGTATTTTTGGTCAAGTTACTGACAGGCTTGATCTCTAGCCCATCCAGAGTTTTAAGACATTTCCGGCCTCTGTTTCTGAAGCAATGTAAAAGTAATTTTGAATTAAATGAGCCACTCCGTAGATTGACTCACTTTTTTACATAAAGAAAACTATACTCAATCCTCTCAATAATTAATACATACATATACATATATTACTATTCGATCAGCTGATGAGCATTTGTTCTGTAGCTGAACAGTTTTAGATCTCGACACTTAACAAACCTTTGCCTTTCATGACTCGGCGCAACATACATATATGAAAAAAAAAAAAAAATTAAAAAATTCGTCATACGGATGCGCCCCTCGCGTCGGTCGGGCGGTTATGGAGGGATAAAACTGTTGGGGATTATTATTAAAATTTGAAATTTAATGCAAATTATAAATTTTTTTGATAAACAAATTGATATTTAAACAATTTCTCCGTCTCCCAGAATAATTTTTTACAATAGAAAGAAAACATTCGTGCATTTATTCCCGAAAAAACATGTATGCGGATATTAGTAATTAATTAGCTCTTCGCAAAGATCGCTGCGGTAAGTAAAACACCAACAAACATTTAGGGTAGAGTTTTATTAACGAAGGTAAAAACTATTATTAAAACCTAGCTGCTTAATTCTATCCTTTTCATAGCCTTCGCTGCAGTTATGGAATAAACTGGTCGGTAGTTGTTTTTGTTGAAGTGCAGGTTACCAAGACCCTGTCCGGGGCGATCGGGCCATCAATCGCTATCAACTAACGGGAGGTCCAGGTAACGAGCAGCTTCGACAGGGTTGGAACATAGGGAGATGGGTGTTAGATGAGTTGGTTTGGCCGGGCATGCGAATAGTAGTTTGGTGTCGTGAGAGGACTCCCCGCATGCGGGCAAGTGTTAAGGGTGCCGGGGTTGATTCTGGATAAGTTCGAGTTTAACCTGCTGCAATATCCAGATCTTAATTGGGCTATAGTGACGTGTAACTCACGAGGAAGCTAGAACTCTTCCACTGCTACCGGTGGGGGTTGGACTCCTAAGGCGGCATTCACAGACCGGGAATCCATGTAGTTGGAAACGGAATCCCTGTAAATGTCGCCTACACATCGTCAGGTCCAGTGGTTGTCGGATGTATGTCTGGACCTCGTCCCTTAGTTGGAAAAGGTGCCCCTGATGTGCCTGGGTGGCGGTTACAGCGCGAGAAGATCCCTGTTTGGGTGCCCCTGACGGTGGAAGCCCAGTAGGAACTGCTTTGAAAGAATAAAGTTCTTTACCGAGAGCACGCCAGCTTCATGGTGAAGATGTTCTTCGGGCGACATCGAACCGCTGCCAGCCAACCTTTTTAAAGTTGACATAAGTTCGGCGATCCGGGGATACAAAGTCGGCGGGCCTGTGTTATATCTGGCTAGCTACAGCAACTGCACACTATCCTGGTGGCGGCGTCAGCGTTCACTATGCAGATTGTCGAATCGTCTATTTCCTCTGTCAATAGGTTTCCCCTACGATGATTTGGTAGAGTTGCAAACCAAAGATCGTGGTGAGCGTTAAAGACTTCTACTACCAATATCTTTTCAGATCTGAGGAGCGCATCTATGTCTGGGTGATATCCAGCCGGGAAGCAGGAGGCCGGAGGGTACGTTAAATATTTCGATCTCGACATCGCCTGACCGGACAGCTATTCCCTGACATTCAAGGGTGGTGTTCCTTGTGTGGACGTGTTCATCGATTAGACGATACAACACGGTGTGGTGCAGTATGACCGCTAAACCTCCACCATTGTCTCGCTCGCAATCCTTACGAATCGCGTTGTAACCGTCGCAGCTCATTAAAGCGGATCTGCGACGTAGCTTTGTTTTCTGAACCGCTGCTATAAACAGGGTACCATTGGCAACATTGGGCCAAGAATTCCGTTGCAGTTAATACACCGTACCGAAGGGGAATTTCGGATTAAGCCTTCTCTGGCAGCAGAGAAATACGATTCTGAACCCTGCTGCGATGGATTACCACGGGGGGAGAAACGGTTGTTTGGCTCGGGCGGCCTAAACAAGGTTAGGTCGCCGAAACAACAGACCTTGACCGGGGAAACCCCGGGTCATTCCGATACGTATAACCGTCTGTATATGGGAATGATTGGTCGTAGGTCGATCACATCCTATGTTACTCAGATTACGCTGCATCTATGGGACGAAACTGGATGCGCGTATTGGTTAGCGAAGTATCAGCACTTTTCTTGGTGGGAAAAAACTCTTTGCTGGTGGATATGTGCTGATGGGTTGGTATTGTTCAGCGAGATGTAAAAATTGTTTGGTGGAGTGTTAGTGTTAACTCCTCCTTTGGGGTACAGACCAATTAGCCCTTTTCCTTACTTAAGCAAATAATCGAAGAAATTTGTGCTTAACGAATGGCATCTCGGTTCCACTGGGGGCTTACCCCAGCATCTTTCAAGCGGAGGTCTTTGCCATCAGTGTATGCGCGACGACAATTAAGCCGCGATCAGAGCTCTCTCCTCCTTCGAAATAAAATCGCCGTTTATTTTAAAGTGCATAGAGAGACAAAACGCCCTGGCGGAGAGAAACCGGATCCAACTTCTTTGGGTACCAGGGCATAGAGGATAGAGACATAGGGCTAGGGATCTGGTCAAGCGACCTTTGTCGCTACTGTGACTCGGAAAAAGAGACCCCACATCACCTGCTCATGGAGTGAGATGCTGTGGCAAGCAGAAGGGTGACTACCCTTGGAAGAGCAGCAGATACATTCTCTGTCCCCGGCAACCATTCTGGATTTTATGAAGGTACTGAGGCTGGCTGAATAATGTTCGATAAAAGATTTAGATTAAAGAACATTGTAAATACATTGGAGCACAGCTAAACAAAAGACTTAATTTTATTAAATATTTGTCTTCGAAACATTGTTTGATACAGTCATCAACACTACGAAAGAAAATAAATGACGCTGTGAGCAGACGTGTTTTTGTGGCGCTGCTTTGAATCTGGCTTTTGAATTGTAATTTATGAATATTTAAAGTAAACTGCATAGTTACCAATTGCGAGTGCTTACATCTGCAGCCACAGCTGACCAGCGTTCATATCATTTGTATTATTTTGCTAATTTTCGCTTTTATAATAATCCTAATACTCAATCAGTGTAAATATGTCAACAAGAAAAAGTGCGCGCAATACCTCCTCTCCACATCAAACTCCAGCACAACAACAATTGAAAGGAATTTGCAGTCCGAAAACGATGTTTGCTTGAGAGGCTGGAAAAGAAATTAGAACATTCTATGGACAGCATAATTTCGAAATTTCATGAGAGTGAAAAGCGGGTCATGCAGAGAATAGGTGAAGTCGCTCTGCTGAACTGTCAAATATAAAAACAACCATGAAGAAGCTAGATGAGAGAGTGTGATTTAGAGAAAAAAAAAACGTTAGTGTAGGTGGCGAGCAAAATAAAAACGTCCAAGCTCTATGCCAACACGTCGATCATCTTGAGAACGCGCTGGTGTCGACTGACGAAAATCAATTAAACTCCTCCAGCCGGCCGCTCAGCTTTTCGTATGCGTAAGAACAACAACTCCAAAGAGCACTCTCCGATTATTTACAAATTCAATACAAACTATGATCGCTCACTTCTTTTCAAAGCGATTGCTGGTGCATTTAAATCTGGCCGTAAATCGTTTACTCTCCATGATGTTGGGGTAAACGCTGATAAGTTTTTCGTGCACGAATGCTTAACAAAAAAGAATCGTGATTTAATGCATTATGCATACCAAATGAAAAGGCAAAATCGTTTGAAGAGTGCATTTACAATTCATGGACATGTGTATGTGAGAAAGCGCTCGGACAGCGAAGCAGTTGAAGTACTTGACCGTACAAGCGTAAACAGCATGGCAGCAGCTACATAAATTTCATCAGATCGATAGCTAATTGTTTATATACATATATAATAAATATGACTAGTGTCTTTGCATTACGAGTATTAATGTAATTGTTTAGTTCTAAGAGAATATATGCCTATTTCTTTGTCTATTTATTTCTCTTCCTATTTAATTATCTTTTCTCTTCGTACTTTACTTTACTCTACATTTACTTTTCCTTCGTAACCTGACCTTCTGAGGATTCTCTTATCTGCCTTCGAGTTGATCGATGACCCCAGCGAACACACTAACAGGGATAATCTAGGACTGTCTTTTAATTTAACGTGCAAGTATAATAAGGGCTTTAATATTTGCTCGAAGCTTAACGGCAGACAAACTAGATTATTTAAGCAATGTTTTTTATAATAGTAGCATCGATGTAGTTTGTGTAACCGAGACTTGGTTTAAACCATGCATCCTTAGCTCAGCATATGCGCTGTGCGACTTTTCTCTTCTAAGGAATGACAGATCCACTGGTTGCAGAGGTGGTGGCATATCTATATATTTTAATTCCAAGATTAAATCTAAAGTTTTGTAGAAGTCTCGTTGTTCAGATGTGTTTGAGTGTTTGTTTGTCTAATTTAGTGCCAATGTACACATTTCCTCATCAGACTTGTTGTTTGTATATATAACCCACACAAATGTAATGACCTATCGTTCACCTTTTCGATAGCGAACTATCTGTCAACTATGTACATGTCCTCATATGTTGTGACTTCAATGTAGATTTGATAACTAACAACGCTTGGTCCAAGCACTTATTTAGTAACTTGAATTCTTGTGGTATTAATATTGTTAATAAGCATGCGACACGCTTTGCCCCGCAATGTAAACCATCTACGTTAGACCTTTTAGGAACCAGTGAAGTTAATAATGTAATCTATGTCGATCAATTTCCCTTAGCTGGAGTCTCTGACCATGAACTAATGTTTTTATGCTATAATATCGAATTTATTAAAGTGCAACAATTAATCAACGTGACTTTTAGAGACTTCAAAAACATTGATATGCCTGATTTAATGGATGAAACCAATTCTCTGGATTGGAATTTCTGCTCGGTCCTCTCTGATGTTGACGAAAAACTAGAACATTTTACAAACCTAGTAAAGTATCTCTTTAATAAGTATATTCCAATTCGCACAATTAAAACAACGGACAATAGAAAACAATGGATCACCCCATCCATTTTAAGTCTTATAAAGGAACGAAATAAGGCTTACAAATATTGGAAGCGTAATTCTTCTGCCGACCGCTGTTGTACATATAAGTATCTACGAAAAAACGTAACTAAAAATTGCGCGAGAAAAGATTCTATCTTCAGAACAAATTCACTGATACAGCTTCTACGAAAGACGTTTGGAAAAACTTAAAATCAATAGGAGTTTGCGTGAAAGATAAGAAAGCATGTCCGATTGATGCCAACATAATGAACTCATACTTCTTAGGTATAAATAGGCAGTAAGTATGTCAGCCCTCTGTGGTCGAGTTGGTAGCGGTGCGTGCTATAACTTGATATGCTGGTGAGTTCGAGGTTCAAATCTCCGTCAGGGCAAGCAAAATCTTAATGATAGAGTTTTTTCTAATAGCGGTCATCCCTCGGCGGGCAATGGCAAACCTTCGAGGGTATTTGTGACATGAAAAATCTCATTAAATACGTCTGCCGTTCGGAGTCGGCAAAAAACTGTAGGTCCCTGCATTTGTGGTATACCCGAGTATTCAGTTCTATAACAATCTGAAAGTTTCAAATGGTTAAGAATTATCATTGATTTTTTTTGTCAAAGGTGTTGCGACTTTCTTTTATATAAAAATAATTTTCCTTACACCATTGAAAAAAAGTAGTAAAATTGAATGAGCCAAAAACTGTGTACTCAAAAAAATTCTAACACTACTGAGAAAAAAAAGTTATAAAAATGTGGGACATTTTTTTCGGATGTCTAGAGTGGCAAATTGAGTAATTAAACGCACTAGTGCACCTTGTCCGGAGGACAAGCAGTTCAGGCAGTGGTGATTCTGTTTTATATAAGTATCTTACAATTTTTTTATGCAAAACCCGCTTAAAAATCTTTTAATCTTCTTTGAGAATTGATGGAGCTCGACTTAGAGGATTGCGGCTCTGAGGACCTGGTCCCTCTAATATCGAAGACAGAATTTTAGAATTTCAGTTTTATCATGCACCGATTGTTCCCACATTCACAGCAGCAGCCAACTCTAAATAACTTCAGTATCACAATAAAATTTGCTAAACTTCATTGCGAAATTTTGACAATATTGTTTATTATTTGCATTTGTCGTCCCCTGTGATAGCTAACCTATGCACCTAAGCAGTTTTAATTACTAACGAGGCGTGAATTATAATTGTATTCAAAGTCGGTGTCAAGATTGATAAATTAGAAGATTTCGACACTTTCGCTTCGTTATCTTTTTTGGTTTCGGTTTGACAGCTGTGACGTCATAGGGTACCAGAATATCAAGTCAAAACGGAAAATAAACAAAAATTTACATTCGCGTGCAAAACAATAAAACAATTAAGGGTTTTTTAATAAACGAAGTGTATAGTGGAAAATTATAGTAAGGACAACATAAAATAGTAGCATTTTCACTATATTTTGATATTAAAGTATTTAAACAAAAGGATTTTTTAATTTAACGTTTCTTATCCACTTTTTGATAATTATACAAATACACCATTAGCTGTGTCAAAATCACCGGAATATCAATATTTTACTTCTGTTTTTGATCAAACATGGCCTTTTAGTTGTTGGCATGCATAAAACACAACACTTGTATAAATGCTTCCCAATTGTATACTGGTGTGAACGCGTCTGTGTAAGATTTCGCCTCCATGTTTGCATTTTCATTTAGCTTCATACTCATATTTCGTACGCTTTGACGTAAACATGTCACAATCTTCTAATGTATCTTTGTTGAGTCGGTGTCGTACGATGCCTTGTACCTATGTACATATTAGACGTCTGCATGAATGTACTCATTGGCCGTTTTAACACATTCACACGTAAGCGCAACATTCTACGCATTCTGCTCACAGCAAGCGTGAGACCCGCGTCACTCTGGCTCAACTCAGATCTGGATATTGTAGCAGGTTAAACTCCTACCTATCCAGGATCAACCCCGACACCCCCAACACTTGCCCGGCATGTGAAGAGTCTCCGCACGACACCAATCACCTATTCACATGCCCGGCCAAACCTACTCAACTAACACCCCTCTCCCTATGGTCCGACCCTGTTGAAACGGCTCGTTTCCTGGACCTTTCGTTAGTTGAGCTTGACGAAAATGATTGAGGGAGTCCGCCAACCCAGTGGGGTGTAGCTAGCCGCTACAACAACAACAACAACTGAATGCTGTGTGCAGATAGCTGAGAATACTGCGCTCAGTCGCATTCAGAAAAAGAGGCATTCGTTGTACAAAGAGTGCCAAATATGTTGTACAACTAGACATGCGCATTCGGATGTATGAGACCACATCCGGCTGTATGAGACAACATTCCACTGAAAGATTTTATGACGGCGCCAATTTTTGCAAATGATAGCGGCTACATTATGAAAGCAATTTAATAGAAAAAATTCAATAATTGCATGTCTCTTCATATTTATGTACATACATATGTACATGCATAATCTACATTGAATTTTACTGAAATTAATTAGAAACTTTAAAATAAATGCATACACTTATAATACACATTTATATGAAAATATGTTCATATGTAGGCGCAAATGTAAAATTTTCACAATGCTTTTTATATTCAGAATTTCTTAAGA
This sequence comes from Philophylla caesio, assembly GCA_963971545.1. Classification (NCBI taxonomy): domain Eukaryota; kingdom Metazoa; phylum Arthropoda; class Insecta; order Diptera; family Tephritidae; genus Philophylla; species Philophylla caesio. The sequence continues at coordinate 132,066,080 of OZ020604.1, forward strand.
CTCTCACTTTTTCAATTTCTCATTAAAACGTTAGATATTTTGGATGGAAAACTTTGATATTTGGAAAATGTGTGCACTCTGTACAAGTTTTGAAACTTTAATAGATATTGTTCTAGTTAAAGAATGCGATATTATTTTATAAAGAATTAACGGAAAGGATTTGTGTTAAAAAACATTGTAAGAATTGCATACAACTGTAACCTGTTTTTGACGCTGAAGTGCATACATATCTATAAATGTATTGTATAAATAACATGAGTTAAAAGAATTTTTAATCAGTTATCCATCCGCTTTAATAACAAAGTAGTAAGTATAAGCGAAAACAACGCATATGCTAAGCGTTGTTACGTACACACATAATAACAGCCATCGCTAGCTGCACCTTACATATGTATGTATGTATGTGCCTTTGGTGGTGTCTCCCTGCGCAACGTCCGCCACATTCGTCACATTCATGCAAAATCCGGACAGGCCGTGAATGCATAAATGATCGATGACTATAAATGAGCGTAGCGAAGAGAAAAATTTGTACATCCCTTAAACATAAGCGGAGAGTGCCCTTATTGGTCTCTTTTTTCTCTGTAAGTACACATATTTATGATCGCATGAGTGGCTGAGTTGAATGAGCACCGCATTCACATTCGTGTCACTCGGCTAACAGAAGAAATGAATGTGCTCATTCAGCCCTCTAGTACATATACCCTGCAAAAATTGTAAGACCATGTAGTCTAATAGGACCACGTTTTAAAGTGGGTGCGAAGGGACCTGGTTACTTATATGCCACATGTTATGCTGTGTTGGACCATATTAAGCACACGTTCAACGTCGTTTCTAGGTTCTTTCGTGAATTATCTGTAATTCTGTTTCGGCTAGTGGTGTTGCCAAATGTAAAACAATAATATGTTAAATGTAAAGAAAATAAGGTTTTGAATATAATATGTTTTTTCATTTAAAATTAATTAAACTATCAATTACTTTGTTGAAAAAAAATATCAATTGACAAAGCCCTACAAAATTTTTTTAACAAAATATCTTCATGCATAAATATGCACCCTAAACCAAAATTAACTGTTCAATAAACTACGCATATCCCTAAACTTGTCTACTCAAATTTATCCGAAACACTTAAACAATTAAGGGTTTTTTAATAAACGAAGTGTATAGTGGAAAATTATAGTAAGGACAACATAAAATAGTAGCATTTTCACTATATTTTGATATTAAAGTATTTAAACAAAAGGATTTTTTAATTTAACGTTTCTTATCCACTTTTTGATAATTATACAAATACACCATTAGCTGTGTCAAAATCACCGGAATATCAATATTTTACTTCTGTTTTTGATCAAACATGGCCTTTTAGTTGTTGGCATGCATAAAACACAACACTTGTATAAATGCTTCCCAATTGTATACTGGTGTGAACGCGTCTGTGTAAGATTTCGCCTCCATGTTTGCATTTTCATTTAGCTTCATACTCATATTTCGTACGCTTTGACGTAAACATGTCACAATCTTCTAATGTATCTTTGTTGAGTCGGTGTCGTACGATGCCTTGTACCTATGTACATATTAGACGTCTGCATGAATGTACTCATTGGCCGTTTTAACACATTCACACGTAAGCGCAACATTCTACGCATTCTGCTCACAGCAAGCGTGAGACCCGCGTCACTCTGGCTCAACTCAGATCTGGATATTGTAGCAGGTTAAACTCCTACCTATCCAGGATCAACCCCGACACCCCCAACACTTGCCCGGCATGTGAAGAGTCTCCGCACGACACCAATCACCTATTCACATGCCCGGCCAAACCTACTCAACTAACACCCCTCTCCCTATGGTCCGACCCTGTTGAAACGGCTCGTTTCCTGGACCTTTCGTTAGTTGAGCTTGACGAAAATGATTGAGGGAGTCCGCCAACCCAGTGGGGTGTAGCTAGCCGCTACAACAACAACAACAACTGAATGCTGTGTGCAGATAGCTGAGAATACTGCGCTCAGTCGCATTCAGAAAAAGAGGCATTCGTTGTACAAAGAGTGCCAAATATGTTGTACAACTAGACATGCGCATTCGGATGTATGAGACCACATCCGGCTGTATGAGACAACATTCCACTGAAAGATTTTATGACGGCGCCAATTTTTGCAAATGATAGCGGCTACATTATGAAAGCAATTTAATAGAAAAAATTCAATAATTGCATGTCTCTTCATATTTATGTACATACATATGTACATGCATAATCTACATTGAATTTTACTGAAATTAATTAGAAACTTTAAAATAAATGCATACACTTATAATACACATTTATATGAAAATATGTTCATATGTAGGCGCAAATGTAAAATTTTCACAATGCTTTTTATATTCAGAATTTCTTAAGACTCTCACTTTTTCAATTTCTCATTAAAACGTTAGATATTTTGGATGGAAAACTTTGATATTTGGAAAATGTGTGCACTCTGTACAAGTTTTGAAACTTTAATAGATATTGTTCTAGTTAAAGAATGCGATATTATTTTATAAAGAATTAACGGAAAGGATTTGTGTTAAAAAACATTGTAAGAATTGCATACAACTGTAACCTGTTTTTGACGCTGAAGTGCATACATATCTATAAATGTATTGTATAAATAACATGAGTTAAAAGAATTTTTAATCAGTTATCCATCCGCTTTAATAACAAAGTAGTAAGTATAAGCGAAAACAACGCATATGCTAAGCGTTGTTACGTACACACATAATAACAGCCATCGCTAGCTGCACCTTACATATGTATGTATGTATGTGCCTTTGGTGGTGTCTCCCTGCGCAACGTCCGCCACATTCGTCACATTCATGCAAAATCCGGACAGGCCGTGAATGCATAAATGATCGATGACTATAAATGAGCGTAGCGAAGAGAAAAATTTGTACATCCCTTAAACATAAGCGGAGAGTGCCCTTATTGGTCTCTTTTTTCTCTGTAAGTACACATATTTATGATCGCATGAGTGGCTGAGTTGAATGAGCACCGCATTCACATTCGTGTCACTCGGCTAACAGAAGAAATGAATGTGCTCATTCAGCCCTCTAGTACATATACCCTGCAAAAATTGTAAGACCATGTAGTCTAATAGGACCACGTTTTAAAGTGGGTGCGAAGGGACCTGGTTACTTATATGCCACATGTTATGCTGTGTTGGACCATATTAAGCACACGTTCAACGTCGTTTCTAGGTTCTTTCGTGAATTATCTGTAATTCTGTTTCGGCTAGTGGTGTTGCCAAATGTAAAACAATAATATGTTAAATGTAAAGAAAATAAGGTTTTGAATATAATATGTTTTTTCATTTAAAATTAATTAAACTATCAATTACTTTGTTGAAAAAAAATATCAATTGACAAAGCCCTACAAAATATCTTCATGCATAAATATGCACCCTAAACCAAAATTAACTGTTCAATAAACTACGCATATCCCTAAACTTGTCTACTCAAATTTATCCGAAACACTTATTTTTTTTGAATTATCACTTCTCACGAAAATTTATAAACGGTAGCGTTGCTTCCTATAACATATTTAAGCAGGTGTCAGTGGCCTAATTTTGTCTTTATTGAAGATTTGTAAGTAATAGAACAAATTCAACGTAAATAAGATATTCTCTATTAAAACGCAAAAATTCGTACAAATCATAAATATTTTGTAATTAGGGCATTTTTCCCTTTTTATAGGGTAATTTTAAAGATAACCGGTGGCATCACTACGTTAGTAAACTCATCAGCTGCTGTTAGGGATGAATCGATATTGTAAAATATCGATACTTTTACTCTCTTCCAGTATCGCCATAAAGTATCATTATTTGATTATTATTTTGTTACATGGTATTACTCGCGGAAATCAATATAATTTACAAACACATTATATGTATATTGTTAATAACTTCAAAGAAGTATATAAATAGAATTAAAAACATGTCTAAAAATATTAAACTTTATGTGTAAATAAAAATATAGTGAAAAGTGCTGCATTTTATTTAAAAAAAATAGTGAAACCGGTGGAAAAAGTTCAACAACAAACTACTTAAGCATTATGTAAGCGGTGGGAATTATGAATTTATCGCTTGAAGTCGCTTCTAGACATTCGCGCCAAGTTTCTTTAAACAAATTTCCAAAAGCATAAAGAAGTGTTTGGAACATTAATAAAGAACCAACGCCATAACACTGGCTAATATTAAATTGCTTATTGTATCCCATTGCTCGACAAAATTATTTAAAGAAAACCTACTTTTTGTTGCAGTGAAAAGTACGAAATGGTATCGAAAAAAAATCGAGTAATTACTTGACCTCATTGGTAGCGGTTCATCCCTATTTGATAGTGAGTAATTGATTGAAAAGTGCATTGTGTTTCTTGGAGTCATCTTTTCTGCATTCAGGTGATTTATATGTGAATAAAAGAAGTGTCAAATTATATAATAAATAGTGGTGTTCAAAAAAGAAGAAAAATGTAGTGCTCAAAACGACATTTAAAGCGTCTTTTTAAAAAAAAAACAAGAGTTGTATGCTCAGCAATTGCTGGCGAGCGAAGCGTCAATACAAATTCGCGGAAATGACGCCGGCAACGTTTCTGCCGCGTCAAGTGATTTTTTTTATACCGACACTACCAGCGCGCAAGAGGTGCCAAGAAAAAGATCCAAAATAATAGTAGTGATTTATATTAACAATTTTTTTTTTAGAAGTTTAGTTTGAAAAAAAAAATTAATAAATGAATAACTACTTTTCAAAAATTTTAAATATAAATCACTCCTATCATTTTGAACACAGCTGTATGTATGTGATATGTGTGGACCTCTTACAAAACAACTTATTTGGCCACTAATATGCTCATTGGAACTAAGTTGTTATGTAAAATATGTGTATTTTTAACCGAATTTTAATCACTCCAATTTTACAGATTTCATTGGAAAACAGAACAGCTTTGTTATTGAAGTTTTAGCAAAACACACTGTGCTTTTGGAGCAGCTCACTGACAAAGAAAAAAATGTTATGGATTCATGTTCCCGATTCCCTATTAAAACAGAGGAGGATATCCAGAAACTGAACGAAGATATATGTAAATAACAGCAACCAAGACTCTTACGTAAAAGTTTTTATTTATATTATATATGACGATTTTTATAAAAGAACTAACAAAAACTTTATTCGTATCGCAGATTTCAGCGTTACAATTTATTACAAGGAGAGGTTGGCAAGAACTTCGAGAAAGTACTGGCAAGGAGTTTCTGCCTCAAATTTAACATTCATGGAATATCTGGAAAAAAAATGCCTCAAAGATTTTCAGGAGGTGTTTGCCGTATTAAAAAGTAAGAAAATGTAATAAGTGTTATTGAAAAGTTGCCATAGCCCTTATATTTCACTTTTTTATTTACAGGGTCAATTGGCAAAACCTCGGTTGACGCGGAGGCCGAAATAAGGAAGGCGTTCCAGATTGTTTAAAAACGGCATTTCCGTATGGTTTCCCAAGGGTAATCTTAAATTCTCTAAATTTTAACATTATACCTTATTCGTTATGCTACCTTATTTTGTTATTGAAGTTAAACCTTGAAATTGCTATTTTGTTTTGGATTTTTTTTCAACGTTTGTTTTTAATGTTTTGGTCATTTATGAAAATAATTTTTTTTTATATACATAAATATCTTTTAAAGACCTACCTCATTATTATTATATATTTTTTTACCTTATAAAAAAATGTCATTAACAATTGAATTATTAAAAAAACAAATTTCAACGAGGTATTTAATTTAAGTATTAAAAATAATAAAATGTAATAAATATGAACTTAATGATTTAAAACAGCAAACAATTAATAGAATATATGAATTAAAATTGATATGAATAATAAATCCTTTTTTAAATTAGAAGATATGTAACGTAAAAAGAATAATTAATAGCATAAGATAAGAAATCAAAATTAATTTTTTTAAAATAGTAAATATATGTTTAAAAATAATAATTATAAGTATAGTAAGTAATAAAGAAAAGTAAAGATTATTTTAAAATAAAATACTAAATATACATAATTGTACTGCAAAAATAATAATTAATAGTATTATAAAAGATAACACATGAAAAATAATTTTTTTTAAACAAATTTCAATATATTGGCAAAACTAATAATTAAAAATGTAAAATATAATTAATAGGGTAGTTAATATTAAAACTGTACGAATAAAAATGTTAATAAATAGTTTCTTTTCCTGTTAATAAAAAGCGTGTAAACTTCTTAATGAACATATTAGACGTATTAATTGGTTTTATTGCTGAAATATGCATTTGATATAGTTTATTGTCATTAGTCTAAACAATGGTCCTTTGTCACTAGTCTAAAACTTGGTCTAGTCAGGCAAGAATACAAAATGGTCAGCTGTAACTAGTACATCGAATAGTCCTGCAGATACACTTGAAAAACTGCTCTAGTGTAAGTAGTCCAGTTGATGGTCCATACGAGCTAGTTGTGTAGGTGGTCCTATGTTAATCAGCGGCAGACCACATGTTGTCAGGTCCAATGACATCGCAATGTAACCATTTTTTTGCCATATATTTGGACCATTTTGGTTACTTGTGTTGGTTACAGTGTAGCGTAGTCCTGTACTAGGATTTATTATGGTCCCACTTTTTGCAGGGTATACATAACTATGTATGTATAGGTCAGCGGTTTCATTCGCGTTAGTATCAAATCGTTCTCTGTTTATTTAAAATCCACTCGATATGCATTCAAGAACAATTTTAAATACTTGTTGGAACAATTTTCCGTTATACATTGTCAAGTTTGGTTTGGAAACAAAATGGTTTCGGCGTTGTGTCATCTTCATTGTAAATTGTCGTCCTGAATAGTTTTGTATTTTAATTCTTTTTATGAGAGATACATCAATTTTCTTTCTTTATCACTGCCGACAATTCATCGCCTTAAAAAAATATGCGGTTGGAGTTCCCGTCATTTGAGTTGCCTTATGCGTATAGTTCGGCACTTATTATTATTATTAAGAATTTAAGTGACGAATCACCCAACTACGATAAGTAGGAGCGCAAGTAGCATTGACCTTCGCCTCGCCTGTCTAGCTTCTTATGTTTCTTAATGTACTAGTTAAGGAAATAACCTTATTCTAAAATAAACTTAACTCTAGATTAACTTCTTTAGATTAAGTCAGTTCTAAGAATTTAATAATTATTTCAATGTTTATACTTTCTACATTTTTTAAGTGATTTGCTGTTTCCAAAGATATATTTTCTTATGTTGATAAAGTGATTGTATTCGTCAAGAAGGTGGATTACGGAAAATTGATTCGAGATACAATACGGACATGGCGGTTGGTGATCTCTCTTCAAGATGTGACTGTGGGTTATAATTGTGTAACCAATTTGTAACCGAGTAAAGGAATTTAAGTTATTGCACGAGGTGTTTGAGATGCAGCCGAGTTTCTTCCCTGTTCTTATGTATTTGCTGTAATGGTGTTGTGAAATTAAAAAATCCTGCGCACTTCTTTTGGTAGTATGTGCATTCGCAGACGGATAATGTCGACTTTTAAGAACCATTCGGATGTAGTACATAGCGGTTCATTAGTTGTATGTTTGGCAAGTAAAAGGAGGCTAGGTTGCTAGCGCAGATATTGGAAGATTTAGAGTCAGCGACTGCATAAGCGATTTGAGATTTAGCTTTGGATACGCCGGTGCAGAGAAATTTCCAACCCTTGTCTTTCAAGTTAGTTGAAAGCTTAATAAAAAGTTGCCGGTATACCGCTGGATTGGTTTCGCCTTTACGATATTTTACCAGGTTCAAATAAATGAAGTTGCTGAGTGACTGCCTGGTTAGTGGCCTTGAAAGCAGCACTTTTAAGAGCAGTGGAATGTCAAGTTCCCTTGCCGCTGATATATGTACATCTGACTATTGTGGACGTGTGGCGATGAAGGGTTAATCATTTTCTTATTTTGCATTATTATATGTTATGGTACTTTGTTCAATTTAATATTGTTTGTTGTATAATTTTAGATTTAAGTAATTTCTGTAATATTAAATCAAAAAGAAAATGTTTTTATATCATTTTTAAATAAATATTCATTCATATACATATATGAGAATATTCCTAAAATTAAATTCTTTTAAAAAATAAAAATAAGTTAATAACTACAATTGGCGATCCTGCTAACGAACAACGCATAATTTTGATTATAGAGCCCTCTATAGCTCAAAATACACGCATTTTGGCCGTTGCAAAACGTCGCAGTGTTTCACCAACCATCTCAAAATTGACAAAAAAGTATCAAATGACCACAAAACTGAAGAAGCCATTGAAAATAAATTGAATATTCCACCTTCAACAACTGTGGACGCTTTTGAGACAATACCAACATTTACAATAGGCAACATCAATGATATGATTAATAAAAGGCCATATATTAATTTCTAAATCGCTTAAACACAAAAGTGAGATGAGAATATGAAAGTTATCTAGACAATATAGAACAAGAGGCAGTGAATGAACACAAATCTGGTACAAATCGACGCAAATTTTTGATTGCAGACAAAACTAACGTTCGTTCGTTCAAAGAGTCCATTGACATCTTCAAGAAAACCAGCGCAAAAAAAAAAGTTCTTTATCACAGCATGCTTTAAAATCACCACCTCTAGTATACATTATACGAAGGAGTTGATTATTAATATATTTTATTAAATAAAGGTCATATAATATTATATTTAAATGTTTTATTAACTAAATTTTTTTCAAATTATATTTAAGTTTTTACCAATTGTAAACACCCCTTTTTAGAGAATATCTGTGTGAAGTTTTCACAATGTTCCGTTCGCCATCACGCGATACACTTACACACACATCTACGCGGACAAATAATTTAACTGACTCACTTATCGATTTACAAAACAATACTTTTCAAATGGAGTTAGATAATCCTTATGCAAATCAAAATAATAATGAAATTTTTGCGACTTCAATTAAGCTTCCACAATTTTGGACAAGTTGTCCTGAAGCATGGTTCATCCTCATGCTGAAATGAAACTTAATACCAAAAGTATAACTCAAGAGATAACAAGGTATGAATATGTAATAACTGCACTTCCTCAGGATGTCATTATTACAATATTAGATTTTATTCAAAATCCAACACAGGATAATAAATTTTCTGCGTTAAAAAAAATTTTGATTGAAAGGCATTCTTTAAGTGAGAATGCTAAATTAGATAAAGTATTATCCGATTCTGAATTGGGTTATCGTAAACCCTAGGAATTTTATCGGTCTCTTGCAATACTTTCTGGTTCTAATTTTAGTCAAGATTTTTTTAAGAAACTTTGGATGAGGTTTATGGAATATGGTTTTAACGAGTTCTACTTCCAGCGATATTAACGAATTGACAAAATTACCTGATCACATTTGGGAAGTTATCAAAAAAAATTAAATAGCTGTTATGAATAGTTCTCAAAATTCAGAAGTAGAAAACTCAGTGTGGCAACGCTGCGCCAGTAACAAAAATGCAACTCTACTTAATCTAATCTGACATCGGGAGGTTGGCGATCTCTTCCGTGCCGACCTCGCAAACATACCAGACGTGCGATCTTCAATTTTATTAACTTTGTATAATTTAAGTAAAATAAATAGTTTTCTTAGTTTTATTATAAATAAATAATTGGTGTTCCTTATTACTTAAGAGACAGGAACCCGTAACTGGTGACCCTCAACTGTGAACACATCGACATAAGGCGGATTGCTGCAGATTAAAATTTTGTTCCGCACTTTCGAGGAATTAAGAATCTGCAATCATGGCATCCAGCGAGGAAAATTTTGGCGACACCACCGCCGAAAATAGCACCAGCTGTGACGACCGCGCCGACGTTAGCAGTTTTGCAGCTCGAGTCCAAGTGCCACTATTGAATGGTTTTTCGCTATCAAGCATCGAGTCCTGGTTCACCCGCCTGGAAGCGTTTTTCTCCATTAATAATTTCGGGAAAATGAACCAGGAACAACGTGACAACGCCAAGTTCAACATTGCAGTAATGTATATGGATGAGCGGTTGCACGAACAAACATTCGATATCGTACGAAATCCACCAGTGAAGGATAAGTACGCGTCTCTTCGCACTGCAGTTTTAAGCAAATTTGCAGTCTCGCCAATCGCACGCCTAGAGCAACTCACTTCGGGGATTCAACTCGGTGATAATAAACCGAGTCAGAACAGGAGTCACGACGGATAAGCGGCTAATAAAGGATTTTTGGCTCCAAAAACTACCTGTTTCAGCACGTGCCGTAATCACGGGAATCGACAAAGGTAACCCGGAGATGACCCTGGAGCAACTAGCGTCAATAGCTGACGAGATCATCGACGTCGTTCGGGTTAATTCACTGGAGGCCGTTACCGTGGGCTCCACTAACCGACCACACCAACAGAGTTCATCACACGCGGATTCCAATGCTTCCGTAGAAGGCAGAATCGACCGTATTGAACGAACACTCGCCCGCATGGAGCAAAAAAGCAACAAAAGCAATCAGCGAGCACGGTCTCAAAGTCGGCACAACAGTCCTCGACGTTCTCCTGCAAATTCGCAACAAATGTGTTGGTATCACAAGCGATTCGGAACCAAGGCACTTAAATGCAATTATCCTTGCAACTTTAAAGAACAAAAAAACTAACATCGCCGGCGGCTTCTGCAGCTAACGTCGTCGTATTAAACCAACAAGGCTGTTCCAATTTCAATACTCCAAGTCCACGCCCAAACACTCGAAGATTTTTTATCATCGATCACCGTTCCAAACTTCGTTTTTTGATTGATACAGGGGAAGACATTTCAATAATAAATGCTGCATCCATCAAACGGCCAGTACTGGCACAAGCAACATCACAATTGTACGCCGCAAATAATACAAAAATAAAAACATTCGGTATCATACGATTAACCCTCGACCTAGGACTACGAAGACCCTTCGAGTGGACTTTTGTTGCTGCTGACACGAAACACAATATAATAGGTGCATACTTTCTGAGTAAGTACAACATTTTGATTGATATGCATAACGCCACCATCATCGACGGGGAGACGCAATTGGCAAGCCCAGCTATATGCGCAGTTGGTGTGCAGCCGTACAACATCAAAACATACGACACCAACAGCATGCACGCAGATTTACTGCGAGAGTTTAACGATATTACTCAAACCAACAAACCTTCCAAAAGTAATATCAGCAGCAACAACGTTGAACATTTCATCGTAACGGAAGGCCAACCAGTGTTTCAAAAGCCACGCCGATTGAGCCCAGAGAAATACCACGCAGTTAAAGAGGAATTTCAGCATCTTTTAAAGACCGGGGTATGCGGGCCATCAAAAAGCCCCTACGCCAGTCCACTACACGTAGTACGCAAAGCTGACAACACATGGCGACCCTGCGGTGACTATAGGGCACTCAACGCGCAAACCCTACCGGACAGATATCCCCTGCCGCACATTCAAGATTTTACTTGTTTCTTGCACGGCAAAAACGTATTTTCCAAAATTGATTTATACCGTGGGTACTACCAGATACCGGTCGCCGGACGGGGACGTCCCGAAGATAGCAGTCACCACACCGTTCGGCCTATTCGAGTTCGGTTTGCGAAACGCCGCACAAACCTTTCAAAGGTATATGCATGAGGCATTGAGAGGCCTAGACTTTGCGTTCAGCTATGTGGATGACATTTGCATCGCATCTACAACAAACGAAGAGCATACGTCACACCTTCGTTCAATTTTTGAAAGACTTCGGAAACACTCATTAACCATCAACCTGTCTAAATGTGTATTCGGCTCTGCGCAGATCGAGTTTTTAGGCTACTTAGTTAAACCAGAAGGTATCAGTCCTCTACCGGCGAAAGTAGAAGTCATCCGCAAATTTCCTTTGCCAAAATTCGCATTCGAACTCAAACGTTTCTTAGCCATGGTAAATTTTTATCGTCGGTTTATACCGCACGCGATCGACCATCAGCAGCATTTGCACGCACTTGTTATAGGGAACAAAAAAAACGACAAAACGCCTTTAACTTGGGATGATAAGTCAATTTATCACTTTCAAAAATGTAAAGATGACTTAGCAAATGCTACACTGTTAGCACACCCAGCACCATCGGCCAATTTGATATTGTGCACAGACGCAAGCGATAACGCTATGGGCGCCGTAGTACATCAGCTTATCGAAGGGCAACCACAACCACTCGCATTTTTTTCAAGAAAGCTTACAAACGCACAGTGCAAATACAGCACTTATGATCGCGAATTGCTCGCGATTTACACCGCAGTTAAGCACTTTAGACATCTGTTGGAAGGAAGACAATTTTCGGTAGCAACAGATCACAAGCCGCTCACTTTTGCTTTCTCACATATAAAAGACAATGCATCACCTAGACAGATTCGTCATCTTGATCTTATAGGTCAATTCACGACAAGCATACTACTCATTCCAGGTGCTGCTAACATAACTGCAGATGCACTCTCGCGCATCAACGCACTCCATGTAGCTGTAGACGACGTCATCGATTACGAATTAGTAGCTAAGCAACAGGCAACATGCGAAGAACTCCAAAGATTAATGCAAGCAAACAGCTCGTCATTACAGTTCAAACAAATAAAATTGTCTCCAGATGCTACACCTATCACTTGTGACGTTTCCGGCAGTTCAGCGCGACCTTATATACCACCTCCACAGCGGCAAGCGGTCATAGCAAAGTTTCACAATGTAGCGCATCCTGGAAAGAGCCACAGCGCGGTTGGTGAAGCAGCACTTCGTATGGGAGAATATGGCAGCAGACATTGGTAGATACGTAACGCATTGCATACCATGCCAACGCTCAAAGGTGGATAGGCACGTCGTTTCACCGATGGAGAAGTACAATTTACCTTCGAAACGCTTCGATCACCTAAACGTAGATATCATCGGCCCCTTGCCGCCATCTAATGGAAACAGATACTGTTTAACAATTATCGATAGATTTTCCCGATGGCCGGAGGCAGTTCCGCTATCGGATATAAACGCAGAAACCATAGCCTTTGCATTAATTAACGGGTGGATAAAACATTTCGGAGTGCCACTTCGCATCTCAACCGATCAGGGTAGGCAGTTCGAGTCAACACTATTCCGAGAGTTATCGCAGGCATTGGGCGTAACACACCTGCGAACGACCGCTTACCACCCTCAATCGAACGGTTTAATTGAGAGGTTCCATAGGCCACTTAAGGCAGCGATCATGTGCTCGAATTCAGCCAATTGGTCCTACCAGCTTCCACTTAAACTGCTGGGGCTCCGATCAGTATACAAACCAGACATCAAAGCAACACCCGCTCAATTGGTCTACGGCACTACCCTTAGACTTCCAGGCGACATGTGTGAAACCCGCCAAACTACTTCGCCATCTCAATTCGTCCAAACGCTGTTAACTAACATGCACGAGTTGCAACCGACAGACACAGCGCACCACCGTAAGCAAAAACCTTTCGTGTTCCCAGCACTCGCCACAGCTACCCATGTATTTGTGCGTAACGATGCGAGATTGAGGAACGCTCAAATAAAACTTTTAAGGTTAAAATCCGTGACAAATCGGTTACAGTCTCAATCGACCGCATCAAACCTGCCTTTGTATGCAAGCCTTGCGAAGAATCGCAAAATCAAGACGAATCAGAACACGAAGAAAGTGTCGCAAAACCTGTGTCCGCCGAGAAGAATACAAGATCCGGACGTTCGGTCAGACTCCCACCTCGCTACGCGACCTAGAAGTCTAGGGGGAGTATTGTGGCAACGCTGCGCCAGTAACAAAAATGCAACTCTACTTAATCTAATCTGACATCGAGAGGTTGGCGATCTCTTTCGTGCCGACCTCGCAAACATACCCGACGTGCGATCTTCAATTTTATTAACTTTGTATAATTTAAGTAAAATAAATAGTTTTCTTAGTTTTATTATAAATAAATAATTGGTGTTCCTTATTACTTAAGAGACAGGAACCCGTAACTGGTGACCCTCAACTGTGAACACATCGACATAAGGCGGATTGCTGCAGATTAAAATTTTGTTCCGCACTTTCGAGGAATTAAGAATCTGCAATCATGGCATCCAGCGAGGAAAATTTTGGCGACACCACCGCCGAAAATAGCACCAGCTGTGACGACCGCGCCGACGTTAGCAGTTTTGCAGCTCGAGTCCAAGTGCCACTATTGAATGGTTTTTCGCTATCAAGCATCGAGTCCTGGTTCACCCGCCTGGAAGCGTTTTTCTCCATTAATAATTTCGGGAAAATGAACCAGGAACAACGTGACAACGCCAAGTTCAACATTGCAGTAATGTATATGGATGAGCGGTTGCACGAACAAACATTCGATATCGTACGAAATCCACCAGTGAAGGATAAGTACGCGTCTCTTCGCACTGCAGTTTTAAGCAAATTTGCAGTCTCGCCAATCGCACGCCTAGAGCAACTCACTTCGGGGATTCAACTCGGTGATAATAAACCGAGTCAGAACAGGAGTCACGACGGATAAGCGGCTAATAAAGGATTTTTGGCTCCAAAAACTACCTGTTTCAGCACGTGCCGTAATCACGGGAATCGACAAAGGTAACCCGGAGATGACCCTGGAGCAACTAGCGTCAATAGCTGACGAGATCATCGACGTCGTTCGGGTTAATTCACTGGAGGCCGTTACCGTGGGCTCCACTAACCGACCACACCAACAGAGTTCATCACACGCGGATTCCAATGCTTCCGTAGAAGGCAGAATCGACCGTATTGAACGAACACTCGCCCGCATGGAGCAAAAAAGCAACAAAAGCAATCAGCGAGCACGGTCTCAAAGTCGGCACAACAGTCCTCGACGTTCTCCTGCAAATTCGCAACAAATGTGTTGGTATCACAAGCGATTCGGAACCAAGGCACTTAAATGCAATTATCCTTGCAACTTTAAAGAACAAAAAAACTAACATCGCCGGCGGCTTCTGCAGCTAACGTCGTCGTATTAAACCAACAAGGCTGTTCCAATTTCAATACTCCAAGTCCACGCCCAAACACTCGAAGATTTTTTATCATCGATCACCGTTCCAAACTTCGTTTTTTGATTGATACAGGGGAAGACATTTCAATAATAAATGCTGCATCCATCAAACGGCCAGTACTGGCACAAGCAACACCACAATTGTACGCCGCAAATAATACAAAAATAAAAACATTCGGTGTCATACGATTAACCCTCGACCTAGGACTACGAAGACCCTTCGAGTGGACTTTTGTTGCTGCTGACACGAAACACAATATAATAGGTGCAGACTTTCTGAGTAAGTACAACATTTTGATTGATATGCATAACGCCACCATCATCGACGGGGAGACGCAATTGGCAAGCCCAGCTATATGCGCAGTTGGTGTGCAGCCGTACAACATCAAAACATACGACACCAACAGCATGCACGCAGATTTACTGCGAGAGTTTAACGATATTACTCAAACCAACAAACCTTCCAAAAGTAATATCAGCAGCAACAACGTTGAACATTTCATCGTAACGGAAGGCCAACCAGTGTTTCAAAAGCCACGCCGATTGAGCCCAGAGAAATACCACGCAGTTAAAGAGGAATTTCAGCATCTTATAAAGACCGGGGTATGCCGGCCATCAAAAAGCCCCTACGCCAGTCCACTACACGTAGTACGCAAAGCTGACAACACATGGCGACCCTGCGGTGACTATAGGGCACTCAACGCGCAAACCCTACCGGACAGATATCCCCTGCCGCACATTCAAGATTTTACTTGTTTCTTGCACGGCAAAAACGTATTTTCCAAAATTGATTTATACCGTGGGTACTACCAGATACCGGTCGCCGGACGGGGACGTCCCGAAGACCGCAGTCACCACACCGTTCGGCCTATTCGAGTTCGTACGTATGCCCTTCGGTTTGCGAAACGCCGCACAAACCTTTCAAAGGTATATGCATGAGGCATTGAGAGGCCTAGACTTTGCGTTCAGCTATGTGGATGACATTTGCATCGCATCTACAACAAACGAAGAGCATACGTCACACCTTCGTTCAATTTTTGAAAGACTTCGGAAACACTCATTAACCATCAACCTGTCTAATGTGTATTCGGCTCTGCGCAGATCGAGTTTTTAGGCTACTTAGTTAAACCAGAAGGTATCAGTCCTCTACCGGCGAAAGTAGAAGTCATCCGCAAATTTCCTTTGCCAAAATTCGCATTCGAACTCAAACGTTTCTTAGCCATGGTAAATTTTTATCGTCGGTTTATACCGCACGCGATCGACCATCAGCAGCATTTGCACGCACTTGTTATAGGGAACAAAAAAAACGACAAAACGCCTTTAACTTGGGATGATAAGTCAATTTATCACTTTCAAAAATGTAAAGATGACTTAGCAAATGCTACACTGTTAGCACACCCAGCACCATCGGCCAATTTGATATTGTGCACAGACGCAAGCGATAACGCTATGGGCGCCGTAGTACATCAGCTTATCGAAGGGCAACCACAACCACTCGCATTTTTTTCAAGAAAGCTTACAAACGCACAGTGCAAATACAGCACTTATGATCGCGAATTGCTCGCGATTTACACCGCAGTTAAGCACTTTAGACATCTGTTGGAAGGAAGACAATTTTCGGTAGCAACAGATCACAAGCCGCTCACTTTTGCTTTCTCACATATAAAAGACAATGCATCACCTAGACAGATTCGTCATCTTGATCTTATAGGTCAATTCACGACAAGCATACTACTCATTCCAGGTGCTGCTAACATAACTGCAGATGCACTCTCGCGCATCAACGCACTCCATGTAGCTGTAGACGACGTCATCGATTACGAATTAGCAGCTAAGCAACAGGCAACATGCGAAGAACTCCAAAGATTAATGCAAGCAAACAGCTCGTCATTACAGTTCAAACAAATAAAATTGTCTCCAGATGCTACACCTATCACTTGTGACGTTTCCGGCAGTTCAGCGCGACCTTATATACCACCTCCACAGCGGTCATAGCAAAGTTTCACAATGTAGCGCATCCTGGAAAAAGAGCCACAGCGCGGTTGGTGAAGCAGCACTTCGTATGGGAGAATATGGCAGCAGACATTGGTAGATACGTAACGCATTGCATACCATGCCAACGCTCAAAGGTGGATAGGTACGTCGTTTCACCGATGGAGAAGTACAATTTACCTTCGGAACGCTTCGATCACCTAAACGTAGATATCATCGGCCCCTTGCCGCCATCTAATGGAAACATATACTGTTTAACAATTATCGATAGATTTTCCCGATGGCCGGAGGCAGTTCCGCTATCGGATATAAACGCAGAAACCATAGCCTTTGCAATAATTAACGGGTGGATAAAACATTTCGGAGTGCCACTTCGCATCTCAACCGATCAGGGTAGGCAGTTCGAGTCAACACTATTCCGAGAGTTATCGCAGGCATTGGGCGTAACACACCTGCGAACGACCGCTTACCACCCTCAATCGAACGGTTTAATTGAGAGGTTCCATAGGACACTTAAGGCAGCGATCATGTGTTCGAGTTCAGCCAATTGGTCCTACCAGCTTCCACTTATACTGCTGGGGCTCCGATCAGTATACAAACCAGACATCAAAGCAACACCCGCTTAATTGGTCTACGGCACTACCCTTAGACTTCCAGGCGACATGTGTGAAACCCGCCAAACTACTTCGCCATCTCAATTCGTCCAAACGCTGTTAACTAACATGCACGAGTTGCAACCGACAGACACAGCGCACCACCGTAAGCAAAAACCTTTCGTGTTCCCAGCACTCGCCACAGCTACCCATGTATTTGTGCGTAACGATGCGAGATTGAGGAACGCTCAAATAAAACTTTTAAGGTTAAAATCCGTGACAAATCGGTTACAGTCTCAATCGACCGCATCAAACCTGCCTTTGTATGCAAGCCTTGCGAAGAATCGCAAAATCAAGACGAATCAGAACACGAAGAAAGTGTCGCAAAACTTGTGTCCGCCGAGAAGAATACAAGATCCGGACGTTCGGTCAGACTCCCACCTCGCTACGCGACCTAGAAGTCTAGGGGGAGTATTGTGGCAACGCTGCGCCAGTAACAAAAATGCAACTCTACTTAATCTAATCTGACATCGGGAGGTTGGCGATCTCTTCCGTGCCGACCTCGCAAACATACCAGACGTGCGATCTTCAATTTTATTAACTTTGTATAATTTAAGTAAAATAAATAGTTTTCTTAGTTTTATTATAAACAAATAATTGCGTGTTCCTTATTACTTAAGAGACAGGAACCCATAACTGGTGACCCTCAACTGTGAACACATCGACATAAGGCGGATTGCTGCAGATTAAAATTTTGTTCCGCACTTTCGAGCAATTAAGAATCTGCAATCATGGCATCCAGCGAGGAAAATTTTGGCGACACCACCGCCGAAAATAGCACCAGCTGTGACGACCGCGCCGACGTTAGCAGTTTTGCAGCTCGAGTTCAAGTGCCACTATTGAATGGTTTTTCGCTATCAAGCATCGAGTCCTGGTTCACCCGCCTGGAAGCGTTTTTCTCCATTAATAATTTCGGGAAAATTAACCAGGAACAACGTGACAACGCCATGTTCAACATTGCAGTAATGTATATAGATGAGCGGTTGCACGAACAAACATTCGATATCGTACGAAATCCACCAGTGAAGGATAAGTACGCGTCTTTTCGCACTGCAGTTTTAAGCAAATTTGCAGTCTCGCCAATCGCACGCCTAAAGCAACTCACTTCGGGGATTCAACTCGGTGATAATAAACCGAGTCACATGTTATCCCAGTTACAGAGAACAGGAGTCACGACGGATAAGCGGCTAATAAAGGATTTTTGGCTCCAAAAACTACCTGTTTCAGCACGTGCCGTAATCACGGGAATCGACAAAGGTAACCCGGAGATTGACCCTGGAGCAACTAGCGTCAATAGCTGACGAGATCATCGACGTCGTTCGGGTTAATTCACTGGAGGCCGTTACCGTGGGCTCCACTAACCGACCACACCAACAGAGTTCATCACACGCGGATTCCAATGCTTCCGTAGAAGGCAGAATCGAGCGTATTGAACGAACACTCGCCCGCATGGAGAAAAAAAAGCAACAAAAGCAATCAGCGAGCACGGTCTCAAAGTCGGCACAACAGTCCTCGACGTTCTCCTGCAAATTCGCAACAAATGTGTTGGTATCACAAGCGATTCGGAACCAAGGCACTTAAATGCAATTATCCTTGCAACTTTAAAGAACAAAAAAACTAACATCGCCGGCGGCTTCTGCGGCTAACGTCGTCGTATTAAACCAACAAGGCTGCTCCAATTTCAATACTCCAAACACTCGAAGATTTTTTATCATCGATCACCGTTCCAAACTTCGTTTTTTGATTGATACAGGGGCAGACATTTCAATAATAAATGCTGCATCCATCAAACGGCCAGTACTGGCACAAGCAACACCACAATTGTACGCCGCAAATAATACAAAAATAAAAACATTCGGTGTCATACGATTAACCCTCGACCTAGGACTACGAAGACTCTTCGAGTGGACTTTTGTCGCTGCTGACACGAAACACAATATAATAGGTGCAGACTTTCTGAGTAAGTACAACATTTTGATTGATATGGATAACGCCACCATCATCGACGGGGAGACGCAATTGGCAAGCCCAGCTATATGCGCAGTTGGTGTGCAGCCGTACAACATCAAAACATACGACACCAACAGCATGCACGCAGATTTACTGCGAGAGTTTAACGATATTACTCAAACCAACAAACCTTCCAAAAGTAATATCAGCAGCCACAACGTTGAACATTTCATCGTAACGGAAGGCCAACCAGTGTTTCAAAAGCCACGCCGATTGAGCCCAGAGAAATACCACGCAGTTAAAGAGGAATTTCAGCATCTTATAAAGACCGGGGTATGCAGGCCATCAAAAAGCCCCTACGCCAGTCCACTACACGTAGTACGCAAAGCTGACAACACATGGCGACCCTGCGGTGACTATAGGGCACTCAACGCGCAAACCCTACCGGACAGATATCCCCTGCCGCACATTCAAGATTTTACTTGTTTCTTGCACTGCAAAAACGTATTTTCCAAAATTGATTTATACCGTGGGTACTACCAGATACCGGTCGCCGGACGGGGACGTCCCGAAGACCGCAGTCACCACACCGTTCGGCCTATTCGAGTTCGTACGTTCGTACCCTTCGGTTTGCGAAACGCCGCACAAACCTTTCAAAGGTATATGCATGAGGCATTGAGAGGCCTAGACTTTGCGTTCAGCTATGTGGATGACATTTGCATCGCATCTACAACAAACGAAGAGCATACGTCACACCTTCGTTCAATTTTTGAAAGACTTCGGAAACACTCATTAACCATCAACCTGTCTAATGTGTATTCGGCTCTGCGCAGATCGAGTTTTTAGGCTACTTAGTTAAACCAGAAGGTATCAGTCCTCTACCGGCGAAAGTAGAAGTCATCCGCAAATTTCCTTTGCCAAAATTCGCATTCGAACTCAAACGTTTCTTAGCCATGGTAAATTTTTATCGTCGGTTTATACCGCACGCGATCGACCATCAGCAGCATTTGCACGCACTTGTTATAGGGAACAAAAAAAACGACAAAACGCCTTTAACTTGGGATGATAAGTCAATTTATCACTTTCAAAAATGTAAAGATGACTTAGCAAATGCTACACTGTTAGCACACCCAGCACCATCGGCCAATTTGATATTGTGCACAGACGCAAGCGATAACGCTATGGGCGCCGTAGTACGTCAGCTTATCGAAGGGCAACCACAACCACTCGCATTTTTTTCAAGAAAGCTTACAAACGCACAGTGCAAATACAGCACTTATGATCGCGAATTGCTCGCGATTTACACCGCAGTTAAGCACTTTAGACATCTGTTGGAAGGAAGACAATTTTCGGTAGCAACAGATCACAAGCCGCTCACTTTTGCTTTCTCACATATAAAAGACAATGCATCACCTAGACAGATTCGTCATCTTGATCTTATAGGTCAATTCACGACAAGCATACTACTCATTCCAGGTGCTGCTAACATAACTGCAGATGCACTCTCGCGCATCAACGCACTCCATGTAGCTGTAGACGACGTCATCGATTACGAATTAGTAGCTAAGCAACAGGCAACATGCGAAGAACTCCAAAGATTAATGCAAGCAAACAGCTCGTCATTACAGTTCAAACAAATAAAATTGTCTCCAGATGCTACACCTATCACTTGTGACGTTTCCGGCAGTTCAGCGCGACCTTATATACCACCTCCACAGCGGCAAGCGGTCATAGCAAAGTTTCACAATGTAGCGCATCCTGGAAAAAGAGCCACAGCGCGGTTGGTGAAGCAGCACTTCGTATGGGAGAATATGGCAGCAGACATTGGTAGATACGTAACGCATTGCATACCATGCCAACGCTCAAAGGTGGATAGGTACGTCGTTTCACCGATGGAGAAGTACAATTTACCTTCGGAACGCTTCGATCACCTAAACGTAGATATCATCGGCCCCTTGCCGCCATCTAATGGAAACATATACTGTTTAACAATTATCGATAGATTTTCCCGATGGCCGGAGGCAGTTCCGCTATCGGATATAAACGCAGAAACCATAGCCTTTGCAATAATTAACGGGTGGATAAAACATTTCGGAGTGCCACTTCGCATCTCAACCGATCAGGGTAGGCAGTTCGAGTCAACACTATTCCGAGAGTTATCGCAGGCATTGGGCGTAACACACCTGCGAACGACCGCTTACCACCCTCAATCGAACGGTTTAATTGAGAGGTTCCATAGGACACTTAAGGCAGCGATCATGTGCTCGAATTCAGCCAATTGGTCCTACCAGCTTCCACTTATACTGCTGGGGCTCCGATCAGTATACAAACCAGACATCAAAGCAACACCCGCTTAATTGGTCTACGGCACTACCCTTAGACTTCCAGGCGACATGTGTGAAACCCGCCAAACTACTTCGCCATCTCAATTCGTCCAAACGCTGTTAACTAACATGCACGAGTTGCAACCGACAGACACAGCGCACCACCGTAAGCAAAAACCTTTCGTGTTCCCAGCACTCGCCACAGCTACCCATGTATTTGTGCGTAACGATGCGAGATTGAGGAACGCTCAAATAAAACTTTTAAGGTTAAAATCCGTGACAAATCGGTTACAGTCTCAATCGACCGCATCAAACCTGCCTTTGTATGCAAGCCTTGCGAAGAATCGCAAAATCAAGACGAATCAGAACACGAAGAAAGTGTCGCAAAACTTGTGTCCGCCGAGAAGAATACAAGATCCGGACGTTCGGTCAGACTCCCACCTCGCTACGCGACCTAGAAGTCTAGGGGGAGTATTGTGGCAACGCTGCGCCAGTAACAAAAATGAAACTCTACTTAATCTAATCTGACATCGGGAGGTTGGCGATCTCTTCCGTGCCGACCTCGCAAACATACCAGACGTGCGATCTTCAATTTTATTAACTTTGTATAATTTAAGTAAAATAAATAGTTTTCTTAGTTTTATTATAAACAAATAATTGCGTGTTCCTTATTACTTAAGAGACAGGAACCCATAACTGGTGACCCTCAACTGTGAACACATCGACATAAGGCGGATTGCTGCAGATTAAAATTTTGTTCCGCACTTTCGAGCAATTAAGAATCTGCAATCATGGCATCCAGCGAGGAAAATTTTGGCAACACCACCGCCGAAAATAGCACCAGCTGTGACGACCGCGCCGACGTTAGCAGTTTTGCAGCTCGAGTCCAAGTGCCACTATTGAATGGTTTTTCGCTATCAAGCATCGAGTCCTGGTTCACCCGCCTGGAAGCGTTTTTCTCCATTAATAATTTCGGGAAAATGAACCAGGAACAACGTGACAACGCCAAGTTCAACATTGCAGTAATGTATATGGATGAGCGGTTGCACGAACAAACATTCGATATCGTACGAAATCCACCAGTGAAGGATAAGTACGCGTCTCTTCGCACTGCAGTTTTAAGCAAATTTGCAGTCTCGCCAATCGCACGCCTAGAGCAACTCACTTCGGGGATTCAACTCGGTGATAATAAACCGAGTCAGAACAGGAGTCACGACGGATAAGCGGCTAATAAAGGATTTTTGGCTCCAAAAACTACCTGTTTCAGCACGTGCCGTAATCACGGGAATCGACAAAGATAACCCGGAGATGACCCTGGAGCAACTAGCGTCAATAGCTGACGAGATCATCGACGTCGTTCGGGTTAACTCACTGGAGGCCGTTACCGTGGGCTCCACTAACCGACCACACCAACAGAGTTCATCACACGCGGATTCCAATGCTTCCGTAGAAGGCAGAATCGACCGTATTGAACGAACACTCGCCCGCATGGAGCAAAAAAGCAACAAAAGCAATCAGCGAGCACGGTCTCAAAGTCGGCACAACAGTCCTCGACGTTCTCCTGCAAATTCGCAACAAATGTGTTGGTATCACAAGCGATTCGGAACCAAGGCACTTAAATGCAATTATCCTTGCAACTTTAAAGAACAAAAAAACTAACATCGCCGGCGGCTTCTGCAGCTAACGTCGTCGTATTAAACCAACAAGGCTGTTCCAATTTCAATACTCCAAGTCCACGCCCAAACACTCGAAGATTTTTTATCATCGATCACCGTTCCAAACTTCGTTTTTTGATTGATACAGGGGAAGACATTTCAATAATAAATGCTGCATCCATCAAACGGCCAGTACTGGCACAAGCAACACCACAATTGTACGCCGCAAATAATACAAAAATAAAAACATTCGGTGTCATACGATTAACCCTCGACCTAGGACTACGAAGACCCTTCGAGTGGACTTTTGTTGCTGCTGACACGAAACACAATATAATAGGTGCAGACTTTCTGAGTAAGTACAACATTTTGATTGATATGCATAACGCCACCATCATCGACGGGGAGACGCAATTGGCAAGCCCAGCTATATGCGCAGTTGGTGTGCAGCCGTACAACATCAAAACATACGACACCAACAGCATGCACGCAGATTTACTGCGAGAGTTTAACGATATTACTCAAACCAACAAACCTTCCAAAAGTAATATCAGCAGCAACAACGTTGAACATTTCATCGTAACGGAAGGCCAACCAGTGTTTCAAAAGCCACGCCGATTGAGCCCAGAGAAATACCACGCAGTTAAAGAGGAATTCCAGCATCTTATAAAGACCGGGGTATGCAGGCCATCAAAAAGCCCCTACGCCAGTCCACTACACGTAGTACGCAAAGCTGACAACACATGGCGACCCTGCGGTGACTATAGGGCACTCAACGCGCAAACCCTACCGGACAGATATCCCCTGCCGCACATTCAAGATTTTACTTGTTTCTTGCACGGCAAAAACGTATTTTCCAAAATTGATTTATACCGTGGGTACTACCAGATACCGGTCGCCGGACGGGGACGTCCCGAAGACCGCAGTCACCACACCGTTCGGCCTATTCGAGTTCGTACGTATGCCCTTCGGTTTGCGAAACGCCGCACAAACCTTTCAAAGGTATATGCATGAGGCATTGAGAGGCCTAGACTTTGCGTTCAGCTATGTGGATGACATTTGCATCGCATCTACAACAAACGAAGAGCATACGTCACACCTTCGTTCAATTTTTGAAAGACTTCGGAAACACTCATTAACCATCAACCTGTCTAATGTGTATTCGGCTCTGCGCAGATCGAGTTTTTAGGCTACTTAGTTAAACCAGAAGGTATCAGTCCTCTACCGGCGAAAGCAGAAGTCATCCGCAAATTTCCTTTGCCAAAATTCGCATTCGAACTCAAACGTTTCTTAGCCATGGTAAATTTTTATCGTCGGTTTATACCGCACGCGATCGACCATCAGCAGCATTTGCACGCACTTGTTATAGGGAACAAAAAAAACGACAAAACGCCTTTAACTTGGGATGATAAGTCAATTTATCACTTTCAAAAATTTAAAGATGACTTAGCAAATGCTACACTGTTAGCACACCCAGCACCATCGGCCAATTTGATATTGTGCACAGACGCAAGCGATAACGCTATGGGCGCCGTAGTACATCAGCTTATCGAAGGGCAACCACAACCACTCGCATTTTTTTCAAGAAAGCTTACAAACGCACAGTGCAAATACAGCACTTATGATCGCGAATTGCTCGCGATTTACACCGCAGTTAAGCACTTTAGACATCTGTTGGAAGGAAGACAATTTTCGGTAGCAACAGATCACAAGCCGCTCACTTTTGCTTTCTCACATATAAAAGACAATGCATCACCTAGACAGATTCGTCATCTTGATCTTATAGGTCAATTCACGACAAGCATACTACTCATTCCAGGTGCTGCTAACATAACTGCAGATGCACTTTCGCGCATCAACGCACTCCATGTAGCTGTAGACGACGTCATCGATTACGAATTAGCAGCTAAGCAACAGGCAACATGCGAAGAACTCCAAAGATTAATGCAAGCAAACAGCTCGTCATTACAGTTCAAACAAATAAAATTGTCTCCAGATGCTACACCTATCACTTGTGACGTTTCCGGCAGTTCAGCGCGACCTTATATACCACCTCCACAGCGGCAAGCGGTCATAGCAAAGTTTCACAATGTAGCGCATCCTGGAAAAAGAGCCACAGCGCGGTTGGTGAAGCAGCACTTCGTATGGGAGAATATGGCAGCAGACATTGGTAGATACGTAACGCATTGCATACCATGCCAACGCTCAAAGGTGGATAGGTACGTCGTTTCACCGATGGAGAAGTACAATTTACCTTCGGAACGCTTCGATCACCTAAACGTAGATATCATCGGCCCCTTGCCGCCATCTAATGGAAACATATACTGATTAACAATTATCGATAGATTTTCCCGATGGCCGGAGGCAGTTCCGCTATCGGATATAAACGCAGAAACCATAGCCTTTGCAATAATTAACGGGTGGATAAAACATTTCGGAGTGCCACTTCGCATCTCAACCGATCAGGGTAGGCAGTTCGAGTCAACACTATTCCGAGAGTTATCGCAGGCATTGGGCGTAACACACCTGCGAACGACCGCTTACCACCCTCAATCGAACGGTTTAATTGAGAGGTTCCATAGGACACTTAAGGCAGCGATCATGTGCTCGAATTCAGCCAATTGGTCCTACCAGCTTCCACTTATACTGCTGGGGCTCCGATCAGTATACAAACCAGACATCAAAGCAACACCCGCTTAATTGGTCTACGGCACTACCCTTAGACTTCCAGGCGACATGTGTGAAACCCGCCAAACTACTTCGCCATCTCAATTCGTCCAAACGCTGTTAACTAACATGCACGAGTTGCAACCGACAGACACAGCGCACCACCGTAAGCAAAAACCTTTCGTGTTCCCAGCACTCGCCACAGCTACCCATGTATTTGTGCGTAACGATGCGAGATTGAGGAACGCTCAAATAAAACTTTTAAGGTTAAAATCCGTGACAAATCGGTTACAGTCTCAATCGACCGCATCAAACCTGCCTTTGTATGCAAGCCTTGCGAAGAATCGCAAAATCAAGACGAATCAGAACACGAAGAAAGTGTCGCAAAACCTGTGTCCGCCGAGAAGAATACAAGATCCGGACGTTCGGTCAGACTCCCACCTCGCTACGCGACCTAGAAGTCTAGGGGGAGTATTGGGGCAACGCTGCGCCAGTAACAAAAATGCAACTCTACTTAATCTAATCTGACATCGGGAGGTTGGCGATCTCTTCCGTGCCGACCTCGCAAACATACCAGACGTGCGATCTTCAATTTTATTAACTTTGTATAATTTAAGTAAAATAAATAGTTTTCTTAGTTTTATTATAAACAAATAATTGCGTGTTCCTTATTACTTAAGAGACAGGAACCCATAACTGGTGACCGTCAACTGTGAACACATCGACATAAGGCGGATTGCTGCAGATTAAAATTTTGTTCCGCACTTTCGAGCAATTAAGAATCTGCAATCATGGCATCCAGCGAGGAAAATTTTGGCGACACCACCGCCGAAAATAGCACCAGCTGTGACGACCGCGCCGACGTTAGCAGTTTTGCAGCTCGAGTCCAAGTGCCACTATTGAATGGCTTTTCGCTATCAAGCATCGAGTCCTGGTTCACCCGCCTGGAAGCGTTTTCTCCATTAATAATTTCGGGAAAATGAACCAGGAACAACGTGACAACGCCAAGTTCAACATTGCAGTAATGTATATAGATGAGCGGTTGCACGAACAAACATTCGATATCGTACGAAATCCACCAGTGAAGGATAAGTACGCGTCTTTTCGCACTGCAGTTTTAAGCAAATTTGCAGTCTCGCCAATCGCACGCCTAAAGCAACTCACTTCGGGGATTCAACTCGGTGATAATAAACCGAGTCACATGTTATCCCAGTTACAGAGAACAGGAGTCACGACGGATAAGCGGCTAATAAAGGATTTTTGGCTCCAAAAACTACCTGTTTCAGCACGTGCCGTAATCACGGGAATCGACAAAGGTAACCCGGAGATTGACCCTGGAGCAACTAGCGTCAATAGCTGACGAGATCATCGACGTCGTTCGGGTTAATTCACTGGAGGCCGTTACCGTGGGCTCCACTAACCGACCACACCAACAGAGTTCATCACACGCGGATTCCAATGCTTCCGTAGAAGGCAGAATCGAGCGTATTGAACGAACACTCGCCCGCATGGAGCAAAAAAGCAATCAGCGAGCACGGTCTCAAAGTCGGCACAACAGTCCTCGACGTTCTCCTGCAAATTCGCAACAAATGTGTTGGTATCACAAGCGATTCGGAACCAAGGCACTTAAATGCAATTATCCTTGCAACTTTAAAGAACAAAAAAACTAACATCGCCGGCGGCTTCTGCAGCTAACGTCGTCGTATTAAACCAACAAGGCTGCTCCAATTTCAATACTCCAAGTCCACGCCCAAACACTCGAAGATTTTTTATCATCGATCACCGTTCCAAACTTCGTTTTTTGATTGATACAGGGGCAGACATTTCAATAATAAATGCTGCATCCATCAAACGGCCAGTACTGGCACAAGCAACACCACAATTGTACGCCGCAAATAATACAAAAATAAAAACATTCGGTGTCATACGATTAACCCTCGACCTAGGACTACGAAGACCCTTCGAGTGGACTTTTGTCGCTGCTGACACGAAACACCATATAATAGGTGCAGACTTTCTGAGTAAGTACAACATTTTGATTGATATGGATAACGCCACCATCATCGACGGGGAGACGCAATTGGCAAGCCCAGCTATATGCGCAGTTGGTGTGCAGCCGTACAACATCAAAACATACGACACCAACAGCATGCACGCAGATTTACTGCGAAAGTTTAACGATATTACTCAAACCAACAAACCTTCCAAAAGTAATATCAGCAGCAACAACGTTGAACATTTCATCGTAACGGAAGGCCAACCAGTGTTTCAAAAGCCACGCCGATTGAGCCCAGAGAAATACCACGCAGTTAAAGAGGAATTTCAGCATCTTATAAAGACCGGGGTATGCAGGCCATCAAAAAGCCCCTACGCCAGTCCACTACACGTAGTACGCAAAGCTGACAACACATGGCGACCCTGCGGTGACTATAGGGCACTCAACGCGCAAACCCTACCGGACAGATATCCCCTGCCGCACATTCAAGATTTTACTTGTTTCTTGCACGGCAAAAACGTATTTTCCAAAATTGATTTATACGGGTACTACCAGATACCGGTCGCCGGACGGGGACGTCCCGAAGACCGCAGTCACCACACCGTTCGGCCTATTCGAGTTCGTACGTATGCCCTTCGGTTTGCGAAACGCCGCACAAACCTTTCAAAGGTATATGCATGAGGCATTGAGAGGCCTAGACTTTGTGTTCAGCTATGTGGATGACATTTGCATCGCATCTACAACAAACGAAGAGCATACGTCACACCTTCGTTCAATTTTTGAAAGACTTCGGAAACACTCATTAACCATCAACCTGTCTAATGTGTATTCGGCTCTGCGCAGATCGAGTTTTTAGGCTACTTAGTTAAACCAGAAGGTATCAGTCCTCTACCGGCGAAAGTAGAAGTCATCCGCAAATTTCCTTTGCCAAAATTCGCATTCGAACTCAAACGTTTCTTAGCCATGGTAAATTTTTATCGTCGGTTTATACCGCACGCGATCGACCATCAGCAGCATTTGCACGCACTTGTTATAGGGAACAAAAAAAACGACAAAACGCCTTTAACTTGGGATGATAAGTCAATTTATCACTTTCAAAAATGTAAAGATGACTTAGCAAATGCTACACTGTTAGCACACCCAGCACCATCGGCCAATTTGATATTGTGCACAGACGCAAGCGATAACGCTATGGGCGCCGTAGTACATCAGCTTATCGAAGGGCAACCACAACCACTCGCATTTTTTTCAAGAAAGCTTACAAACGCACAGTGCAAATACAGCACTTATGATCGCGAATTGCTCGCGATTTACACCGCAGTTAAGCACTTTAGACATCTGTTGGAAGGAAGACAATTTTCGGTAGCAACAGATCACAAGCCGCTCACTTTTGCTTTCTCACATATAAAAGACAATGCATCACCTAGACAGATTCGTCATCTTGATCTTATAGGTCAATTCACGACAAGCATACTACTCATTCCAGGTGCTGCTAACATAACTGCAGATGCACTCTCGCGCATCAACGCACTCCATGTAGCTGTAGACGACGTCATCGATTACGAATTAGCAGCTAAGCAACAGGCAACATGCGAAGAACTCCAAAGATTAATGCAAGCAAACAGCTCGTCATTACAGTTCAAACAAATAAAATTGTGTCCAGATGCTACACCTATCACTTGTGACGTTTCCGGCAGTTCAGCGCGACCTTATATACCACCTCCACAGCGGCAAGCGGTCATAGCAAAGTTTCACAATGTAGCGCATCCTGGAAAAAGAGCCACAGCGTGGTTGGTGAAGCAGCACTTCGTATGGGAGAATATGGCAGCAGACATTGGTAGATACGTAACGCATTGCATACCATGCCAACGCTCAAAGGTGGATAGGTACGTCGTTTCACCGATGGAGAAGTACAATTTACCTTCGGAACGCTTCGATCACCTAAACGTAGATATCATCGGCCCCTTGCCGCCATCTAATGGAAACATATACTGTTTAACAATTATCGAAAGATTTTCCCGATGGCCGGAGGCAGTTCCGCTATCGGATATAAACGCAGAAACCATAGCCTTTGCAATAATTAACGGGTGGATAAAACATTTCGGAGTGCCACTTCGCATCTCAACCGATCAGGGTAGGCAGTTCGAGTCAACACTATTCCGAGAGTTATCGCAGGCATTGGGCGTAACACACCTGCGAACGACCGCTTACCACCCTCAATCGAACGGTTTAATTGAGAGGTTCCATAGGACACTTAAGGCAGCGATCATGTGCTCGAATTCAGCCAATTGGTCCTACCAGCTTCCACTTATACTGCTGGGGCTCCGATCAGTATACAAACCAGACATCAAAGCAACACCCGCTTAATTGGTCTACGGCACTACCCTTAGACTTCCAGGCGACATGTGTGAAACCCGCCAAACTACTTCGCCATCTCAATTCGTCCAAACGCTGTTAACAACATGCACGAGTTGCAACCGACAGACACAGCGCACCACCGTAAGCAAAAACCTTTCGTGTTCCCAGCACTCGCCACAGCTACCCATGTATTTGTGCGTAACGATGCGAGATTGAGGAACGCTCAAATAAAACTTTTAAGGTTAAAATCCGTGACAAATCGGTTACAGTCTCAATCGACCGCATCAAACCTGCCTTTGTATGCAAGCCTTGCGAAGAATCGCAAAATCAAGACGAATCAGAACACGAAGAAAGTGTCGCAAAACCTGTGTCCGCCGAGAAGAATACAAGATCCGGACGTTCGGTCAGACTCCCACCTCGCTACGCGACCTAGAAGTCTAGGGGGAGTATTGTGGCAACGCTGCGCCAGTAACAAAAATGCAACTCTACTTAATCTAATCTGACATCGGGAGGTTGGCGATCTCTTCCGTGCCGACCTCGCAAACATACCAGACGTGCGATCTTCAATTTTATTAACTTTGTATAATTTAAGTAAAATAAATAGTTTTCTTAGTTTTATTATAAACAAATAATTGCGTGTTCCTTATTACTTAAGAGACAGGAACCCATAACTGGTGACCCTCAACTGTGAACACATCGACATAAGGCGGATTGCTGCAGATTAAAATTTTGTTCCGCACTTTCGAGCAATTAAGAATCTGCAATCATGGCATCCAGCGAGGAAAATTTTGGCGACACCACCGCCGAAAATAGCACCAGCTGTGACGACCGCGCCGACGTTAGCAGTTTTGCAGCTCGAGTCCAAGTGCCACTATTGAATGGTTTTTCGCTATCAAGCATCGAGTCCTGGTTCACCCGCCTGGAAGCGTTTTTCTCCATTAATAATTTCGGGAAAATGAACCAGGAACAACGTGACAACGCCAAGTTCAACATTGCAGTAATGTATATGGATGAGCGGTTGCACGAACAAACATTCGATATCGTACGAAATCCACCAGTGAAGGATAAGTACGCGTCTCTTCGCACTGCAGTTTTAAGCAAATTTGCAGTCTCGCCAATCGCACGCATAAAGCAACTCACTTCGGGGATTCAACTCGGTGATAATAAACCGAGTCACATGTTATCCCAGTTACAGAGAACAGGAGTCACGACGGATAAGCGGCTAATAAAGGATTTTTGGCTCCAAAAACTACCTGTTTCAGCACGTGCCGTAATCACGGGAATCGACAAAGGTAACCCGGAGATTGACCCTGGAGCAACTAGCGTCAATAGCTGACGAGATCATCGACGTCGTTCGGGTTAATTCACTGGAGGCCGTTACCGTGGGCTCCACTAACCGACCACACCAACAGAGTTCATCACACGCGGATTCCAATGCTTCCGTAGAAGGCAGAATCGAGCGTATTGAACGAACACTCGCCCGCATGGAGCAAAAAAGCAACAAAAGCAATCAGCGAGCACGGTCTCAAAGTCGGCACAACAGTCCTCGACGTTCTCCTGCAAATTCGCAACAAATGTGTTGGTATCACAAGCGATTCGGAACCAAGGCACTTAAATGCAATTATCCTTGCAACTTTAAAGAACAAAAAAACTAACATCGCCGGCGGCTTCTGCAGCTAACGTCGTCGTATTAAACCAACAAGGCTGCTCCAATTTCAATACTCCAAGTCCACGCCCAAACACTCGAAGATTTTTTATCATCGATCACCGTTCCAAACTTCGTTTTTTGATTGATACAGGGGCAGACATTTCAATAATAAATGCTGCATCCATCAAACGGCCGCCATCATCGACGGGGAGACGCAATTGGCAAGCCCAGCTATATGCGCAGTTGGTGTGCAGCCGTACAACATCAAAACATACGACACCAACAGCATGCACGCAGATTTACTGCGAAAGTTTAACGATATTACTCAAACCAACAAACCTTCCAAAAGTAATATCAGCAGCAACAACGTTGAACATTTCATCGTAACGGAAGGCCAACCAGTGTTTCAAAAGCCACGCCGATTGAGCCCAGAGAAATACCACGCAGTTAAAGAGGAATTTCAGCATCTTATAAAGACCGGGGTATGCAGGCCATCAAAAAGCCCCTACGCCAGTCCACTACACGTAGTACGCAAAGCTGACAACACATGGCGACCCTGCGGTGACTATAGGGCACTCAACGCGCAAACCCTACCGGACAGATATCCCCTGCCGCACATTCAAGATTTTACTTGTTTCTTGCACGGCAAAAACGTATTTTCCAAAATTGATTTATACCGTGGGTACTACCAGATACCGGTCGCCGGACGGGGACGTCCCGAAGACCGCAGTCACCACACCGTTCGGCCTATTCGAGTTCGTACGTATGCCCTTCGGTTTGCGAAACGCCGCACAAACCTTTCAAAGGTATATGCATGAGGCATTGAGAGGCCTAGACTTTGTGTTCAGCTATGTGGATGACATTTGCATCGCATCTACAACAAACGAAGAGCATACGTCACACCTTCGTTCAATTTTTGAAAGACTTCGGAAACACTCATTAACCATCAACCTGTCTAATGTGTATTCGGCTCTGCGCAGATCGAGTTTTTAGGCTACTTAGTTAAACCAGAAGGTATCAGTCCTCTACCGGCGAAAGTAGAAGTCATCCGCAAATTTCCTTTGCCAAAATTCGCATTCGAACTCAAACGTTTCTTAGCCATGGTAAATTTTTATCGTCGGTTTATACCGCACGCGATCGACCATCAGCAGCATTTGCACGCACTTGTTATAGGGAACAAAAAAAACGACAAAACGCCTTTAACTTGGGATGATAAGTCAATTTATCACTTTCAAAAATGTAAAGATGACTTAGCAAATGCTACACTGTTAGCACACCCAGCACCATCGGCCAATTTGATATTGTGCACAGACGCAAGCGATAACGCTATGGGCGCCGTAGTACATCAGCTTATCGAAGGGCAACCACAACCACTCGCATTTTTTTCAAGAAAGCTTACAAACGCACAGTGCAAATACAGCACTTATGATCGCGAATTGCTCGCGATTTACACCGCAGTTAAGCACTTTAGACATCTGTTGGAAGGAAGACAATTTTCGGTAGCAACAGATCACAAGCCGCTCACTTTTGCTTTCTCACATATAAAAGACAATGCATCACCTAGACAGATTCGTCATCTTGATCTTATAGGTCAATTCACGACAAGCATACTACTCATTCCAGGTGCTGCTAACATAACTGCAGATGCACTCTCGCGCATCAACGCACTCCATGTAGCTGTAGACGACGTCATCGATTACGAATTAGCAGCTAAGCAACAGGCAACATGCGAAGAACTCCAAAGATTAATGCAAGCAAACAGCTCGTCATTACAGTTCAAACAAATAAAATTGTGTCCAGATGCTACACCTATCACTTGTGACGTTTCCGGCAGTTCAGCGCGACCTTATATACCACCTCCACAGCGGCAAGCGGTCATAGCAAAGTTTCACAATGTAGCGCATCCTGGAAAAAGAGCCACAGCGTGGTTGGTGAAGCAGCACTTCGTATGGGAGAATATGGCAGCAGACATTGGTAGATACGTAACGCATTGCATACCATGCCAACGCTCAAAGGTGGATAGGTACGTCGTTTCACCGATGGAGAAGTACAATTTACCTTCGGAACGCTTCGATCACCTAAACGTAGATATCATCGGCCCCTTGCCGCCATCTAATGGAAACATATACTGTTTAACAATTATCGAAAGATTTTCCCGATGGCCGGAGGCAGTTCCGCTATCGGATATAAACGCAGAAACCATAGCCTTTGCAATAATTAACGGGTGGATAAAACATTTCGGAGTGCCACTTCGCATCTCAACCGATCAGGGTAGGCAGTTCGAGTCAACACTATTCCGAGAGTTATCGCAGGCATTGGGCGTAACACACCTGCGAACGACCGCTTACCACCCTCAATCGAACGGTTTAATTGAGAGGTTCCATAGGACACTTAAGGCAGCGATCATGTGCTCGAATTCAGCCAATTGGTCCTACCAGCTTCCACTTATACTGCTGGGGCTCCGATCAGTATACAAACCAGACATCAAAGCAACACCCGCTTAATTGGTCTACGGCACTACCCTTAGACTTCCAGGCGACATGTGTGAAACCCGCCAAACTACTTCGCCATCTCAATTCGTCCAAACGCTGTTAACAACATGCACGAGTTGCAACCGACAGACACAGCGCACCACCGTAAGCAAAAACCTTTCGTGTTCCCAGCACTCGCCACAGCTACCCATGTATTT
Source organism: Philophylla caesio (assembly GCA_963971545.1). NCBI lineage: Eukaryota > Metazoa > Arthropoda > Insecta > Diptera > Tephritidae > Philophylla > Philophylla caesio. Next base: position 132,101,070 of record OZ020604.1, read on the forward strand.
GTGCGTAACGATGCGAGATTGAGGAACGCTCAAATAAAACTTTTAAGGTTAAAATCCGTGACAAATCGGTTACAGTCTCAATCGACCGCATCAAACCTGCCTTTGTATGCAAGCCTTGCGAAGAATCGCAAAATCAAGACGAATCAGAACACGAAGAAAGTGTCGCAAAACCTGTGTCCGCCGAGAAGAATACAAGATCCGGACGTTCGGTCAGACTCCCACCTCGCTACGCGACCTAGAAGTCTAGGGGGAGTATTGTGGCAACGCTGCGCCAGTAACAAAAATGCAACTCTACTTAATCTAATCTGACATCGGGAGGTTGGCGATCTCTTCCGTGCCGACCTCGCAAACATACCAGACGTGCGATCTTCAATTTTATTAACTTTGTATAATTTAAGTAAAATAAATAGTTTTCTTAGTTTTATTATAAACAAATAATTGCGTGTTCCTTATTACTTAAGAGACAGGAACCCATAACTGGTGACCCTCAACTGTGAACACATCGACATAAGGCGGATTGCTGCAGATTAAAATTTTGTTCCGCACTTTCGAGCAATTAAGAATCTGCAATCATGGCATCCAGCGAGGAAAATTTTGGCGACACCACCGCCGAAAATAGCACCAGCTGTGACGACCGCGCCGACGTTAGCAGTTTTGCAGCTCGAGTCCAAGTGCCACTATTGAATGGTTTTTCGCTATCAAGCATCGAGTCCTGGTTCACCCGCCTGGAAGCGTTTTTCTCCATTAATAATTTCGGGAAAATGAACCAGGAACAACGTGACAACGCCAAGTTCAACATTGCAGTAATGTATATGGATGAGCGGTTGCACGAACAAACATTCGATATCGTACGAAATCCACCAGTGAAGGATAAGTACGCGTCTCTTCGCACTGCAGTTTTAAGCAAATTTGCAGTCTCGCCAATCGCACGCATAAAGCAACTCACTTCGGGGATTCAACTCGGTGATAATAAACCGAGTCACATGTTATCCCAGTTACAGAGAACAGGAGTCACGACGGATAAGCGGCTAATAAAGGATTTTTGGCTCCAAAAACTACCTGTTTCAGCACGTGCCGTAATCACGGGAATCGACAAAGGTAACCCGGAGATTGACCCTGGAGCAACTAGCGTCAATAGCTGACGAGATCATCGACGTCGTTCGGGTTAATTCACTGGAGGCCGTTACCGTGGGCTCCACTAACCGACCACACCAACAGAGTTCATCACACGCGGATTCCAATGCTTCCGTAGAAGGCAGAATCGAGCGTATTGAACGAACACTCGCCCGCATGGAGCAAAAAAGCAACAAAAGCAATCAGCGAGCACGGTCTCAAAGTCGGCACAACAGTCCTCGACGTTCTCCTGCAAATTCGCAACAAATGTGTTGGTATCACAAGCGATTCGGAACCAAGGCACTTAAATGCAATTATCCTTGCAACTTTAAAGAACAAAAAAACTAACATCGCCGGCGGCTTCTGCAGCTAACGTCGTCGTATTAAACCAACAAGGCTGCTCCAATTTCAATACTCCAAGTCCACGCCCAAACACTCGAAGATTTTTTATCATCGATCACCGTTCCAAACTTCGTTTTTTGATTGATACAGGGGCAGACATTTCAATAATAAATGCTGCATCCATCAAACGGCCGCCATCATCGACGGGGAGACGCAATTGGCAAGCCCAGCTATATGCGCAGTTGGTGTGCAGCCGTACAACATCAAAACATACGACACCAACAGCATGCACGCAGATTTACTGCGAAAGTTTAACGATATTACTCAAACCAACAAACCTTCCAAAAGTAATATCAGCAGCAACAACGTTGAACATTTCATCGTAACGGAAGGCCAACCAGTGTTTCAAAAGCCACGCCGATTGAGCCCAGAGAAATACCACGCAGTTAAAGAGGAATTTCAGCATCTTATAAAGACCGGGGTATGCAGGCCATCAAAAAGCCCCTACGCCAGTCCACTACACGTAGTACGCAAAGCTGACAACACATGGCGACCCTGCGGTGACTATAGGGCACTCAACGCGCAAACCCTACCGGACAGATATCCCCTGCCGCACATTCAAGATTTTACTTGTTTCTTGCACGGCAAAAACGTATTTTCCAAAATTGATTTATACCGTGGGTACTACCAGATACCGGTCGCCGGACGGGGACGTCCCGAAGACCGCAGTCACCACACCGTTCGGCCTATTCGAGTTCGTACGTATGCCCTTCGGTTTGCGAAACGCCGCACAAACCTTTCAAAGGTATATGCATGAGGCATTGAGAGGCCTAGACTTTGTGTTCAGCTATGTGGATGACATTTGCATCGCATCTACAACAAACGAAGAGCATACGTCACACCTTCGTTCAATTTTTGAAAGACTTCGGAAACACTCATTAACCATCAACCTGTCTAATGTGTATTCGGCTCTGCGCAGATCGAGTTTTTAGGCTACTTAGTTAAACCAGAAGGTATCAGTCCTCTACCGGCGAAAGTAGAAGTCATCCGCAAATTTCCTTTGCCAAAATTCGCATTCGAACTCAAACGTTTCTTAGCCATGGTAAATTTTTATCGTCGGTTTATACCGCACGCGATCGACCATCAGCAGCATTTGCACGCACTTGTTATAGGGAACAAAAAAAACGACAAAACGCCTTTAACTTGGGATGATAAGTCAATTTATCACTTTCAAAAATGTAAAGATGACTTAGCAAATGCTACACTGTTAGCACACCCAGCACCATCGGCCAATTTGATATTGTGCACAGACGCAAGCGATAACGCTATGGGCGCCGTAGTACATCAGCTTATCGAAGGGCAACCACAACCACTCGCATTTTTTTCAAGAAAGCTTACAAACGCACAGTGCAAATACAGCACTTATGATCGCGAATTGCTCGCGATTTACACCGCAGTTAAGCACTTTAGACATCTGTTGGAAGGAAGACAATTTTCGGTAGCAACAGATCACAAGCCGCTCACTTTTGCTTTCTCACATATAAAAGACAATGCATCACCTAGACAGATTCGTCATCTTGATCTTATAGGTCAATTCACGACAAGCATACTACTCATTCCAGGTGCTGCTAACATAACTGCAGATGCACTCTCGCGCATCAACGCACTCCATGTAGCTGTAGACGACGTCATCGATTACGAATTAGCAGCTAAGCAACAGGCAACATGCGAAGAACTCCAAAGATTAATGCAAGCAAACAGCTCGTCATTACAGTTCAAACAAATAAAATTGTGTCCAGATGCTACACCTATCACTTGTGACGTTTCCGGCAGTTCAGCGCGACCTTATATACCACCTCCACAGCGGCAAGCGGTCATAGCAAAGTTTCACAATGTAGCGCATCCTGGAAAAAGAGCCACAGCGTGGTTGGTGAAGCAGCACTTCGTATGGGAGAATATGGCAGCAGACATTGGTAGATAAGTAACGCATTGCATACCATGCCAACGCTCAAAGGTGGATAGGTACGTCGTTTCACCGATGGAGAAGTACAATTTACCTTCGGAACGCTTCGATCACCTAAACGTAGATATCATCGGCCCCTTGCCGCCATCTAATGGAAACATATACTGTTTAACAATTATCGAAAGATTTTCCCGATGGCCGGAGGCAGTTCCGCTATCGGATATAAACGCAGAAACCATAGCCTTTGCAATAATTAACGGGTGGATAAAACATTTCGGAGTGCCACTTCGCATCTCAACCGATCAGGGTAGGCAGTTCGAGTCAACACTATTCCGAGAGTTATCGCAGGCATTGGGCGTAACACACCTGCGAACGACCGCTTACCACCCTCAATCGAACGGTTTAATTGAGAGGTTCCATAGGACACTTAAGGCAGCGATCATGTGCTCGAATTCAGCCAATTGGTCCTACCAGCTTCCACTTATACTGCTGGGGCTCCGATCAGTATACAAACCAGACATCAAAGCAACACCCGCTTAATTGGTCTACGGCACTACCCTTAGACTTCCAGGCGACATGTGTGAAACCCGCCAAACTACTTCGCCATCTCAATTCGTCCAAACGCTGTTAACAACATGCACGAGTTGCAACCGACAGACACAGCGCACCACCGTAAGCAAAAACCTTTCGTGTTCCCAGCACTCGCCACAGCTACCCATGTATTTGTGCGTAACGATGCGAGATTGAGGAACGCTCAAATAAAACTTTTAAGGTTAAAATCCGTGACAAATCGGTTACAGTCTCAATCGACCGCATCAAACCTGCCTTTGTATGCAAGCCTTGCGAAGAATCGCAAAATCAAGACGAATCAGAACACGAAGAAAGTGTCGCAAAACCTGTGTCCGCCGAGAAGAATACAAGATCCGGACGTTCGGTCAGACTCCCACCTCGCTACGCGACCTAGAAGTCTAGGGGGAGTATTGTGGCAACGCTGCGCCAGTAACAAAAATGCAACTCTACTTAATCTAATCTGACATCGGGAGGTTGGCGATCTCTTCCGTGCCGACCTCGCAAACATACCAGACGTGCGATCTTCAATTTTATTAACTTTGTATAATTTAAGTAAAATAAATAGTTTTCTTAGTTTTATTATAAACAAATAATTGCGTGTTCCTTATTACTTAAGAGACAGGAACCCATAACTGGTGACCCTCAACTGTGAACACATCGACATAAGGCGGATTGCTGCAGATTAAAATTTTGTTCCGCACTTTCGAGCAATTAAGAATCTGCAATCATGGCATCCAGCGAGGAAAATTTTGGCGACACCACCGCCGAAAATAGCACCAGCTGTGACGACCGCGCCGACGTTAGCAGTTTTGCAGCTCGAGTCCAAGTGCCACTATTGAATGGTTTTTCGCTATCAAGCATCGAGTCCTGGTTCACCCGCCTGGAAGCGTTTTTCTCCATTAATAATTTCGGGAAAATGAACCAGGAACAACGTGACAACGCCAAGTTCAACATTGCAGTAATGTATATGGATGAGCGGTTGCACGAACAAACATTCGATATCGTACGAAATCCACCAGTGAAGGATAAGTACGCGTCTCTTCGCACTGCAGTTTTAAGCAAATTTGCAGTCTCGCCAATCGCACGCATAAAGCAACTCACTTCGGGGATTCAACTCGGTGATAATAAACCGAGTCACATGTTATCCCAGTTACAGAGAACAGGAGTCACGACGGATAAGCGGCTAATAAAGGATTTTTGGCTCCAAAAACTACCTGTTTCAGCACGTGCCGTAATCACGGGAATCGACAAAGGTAACCCGGAGATTGACCCTGGAGCAACTAGCGTCAATAGCTGACGAGATCATCGACGTCGTTCGGGTTAATTCACTGGAGGCCGTTACCGTGGGCTCCACTAACCGACCACACCAACAGAGTTCATCACACGCGGATTCCAATGCTTCCGTAGAAGGCAGAATCGAGCGTATTGAACGAACACTCGCCCGCATGGAGCAAAAAAGCAATCAGCGAGCACGGTCTCAAAGTCGGCACAACAGTCCTCGACGTTCTCCTGCAAATTCGCAACAAATGTGTTGGTATCACAAGCGATTCGGAACCAAGGCACTTAAATGCAATTATCCTTGCAACTTTAAAGAACAAAAAAACTAACATCGCCGGCGGCTTCTGCAGCTAACGTCGTCGTATTAAACCAACAAGGCTGCTCCAATTTCAATACTCCAAGTCCACGCCCAAACACTCGAAGATTTTTTATCATCGATCACCGTTCCAAACTTCGTTTTTTGATTGATACAGGGGCAGACATTTCAATAATAAATGCTGCATCCATCAAACGGCCAGTACTGGCACAAGCAACACCACAATTGTACGCCGCAAATAATACAAAAATAAAAACATTCGGTGTCATACGATTAACCCTCGACCTAGGACTACGAAGACCCTTCGAGTGGACTTTTGTCGCTGCTGACACGAAACACCATATAATAGGTGCAGACTTTCTGAGTAAGTACAACATTTTGATTGATATGGATAACGCCACCATCATCGACGGGGAGACGCAATTGGCAAGCCCAGCTATATGCGCAGTTGGTGTGCAGCCGTACAACATCAAAACATACGACACCAACAGCATGCACGCAGATTTACTGCGAAAGTTTAACGATATTACTCAAACCAACAAACCTTCCAAAAGTAATATCAGCAGCAACAACGTTGAACATTTCATCGTAACGGAAGGCCAACCAGTGTTTCAAAAGCCACGCCGATTGAGCCCAGAGAAATACCACGCAGTTAAAGAGGAATTTCAGCATCTTATAAAGACCGGGGTATGCAGGCCATCAAAAAGCCCCTACGCCAGTCCACTACACGTAGTACGCAAAGCTGACAACACATGGCGACCCTGCGGTGACTATAGGGCACTCAACGCGCAAACCCTACCGGACAGATATCCCCTGCCGCACATTCAAGATTTTACTTGTTTCTTGCACGGCAAAAACGTATTTTCCAAAATTGATTTATACCGTGGGTACTACCAGATACCGGTCGCCGGACGGGGACGTCCCGAAGACCGCAGTCACCACACCGTTCGGCCTATTCGAGTTCGTACGTATGCCCTTCGGTTTGCGAAACGCCGCACAAACCTTTCAAAGGTATATGCATGAGGCATTGAGAGGCCTAGACTTTGTGTTCAGCTATGTGGATGACATTTGCATCGCATCTACAACAAACGAAGAGCATACGTCACACCTTCGTTCAATTTTTGAAAGACTTCGGAAACACTCATTAACCATCAACCTGTCTAATGTGTATTCGGCTCTGCGCAGATCGAGTTTTTAGGCTACTTAGTTAAACCAGAAGGTATCAGTCCTCTACCGGCGAAAGTAGAAGTCATCCGCAAATTTCCTTTGCCAAAATTCGCATTCGAACTCAAACGTTTCTTAGCCATGGTAAATTTTTATCGTCGGTTTATACCGCACGCGATCGACCATCAGCAGCATTTGCACGCACTTGTTATAGGGAACAAAAAAAACGACAAAACGCCTTTAACTTGGGATGATAAGTCAATTTATCACTTTCAAAAATGTAAAGATGACTTAGCAAATGCTACACTGTTAGCACACCCAGCACCATCGGCCAATTTGATATTGTGCACAGACGCAAGCGATAACGCTATGGGCGCCGTAGTACATCAGCTTATCGAAGGGCAACCACAACCACTCGCATTTTTTTCAAGAAAGCTTACAAACGCACAGTGCAAATACAGCACTTATGATCGCGAATTGCTCGCGATTTACACCGCAGTTAAGCACTTTAGACATCTGTTGGAAGGAAGACAATTTTCGGTAGCAACAGATCACAAGCCGCTCACTTTTGCTTTCTCACATATAAAAGACAATGCATCACCTAGACAGATTCGTCATCTTGATCTTATAGGTCAATTCACGACAAGCATACTACTCATTCCAGGTGCTGCTAACATAACTGCAGATGCACTCTCGCGCATCAACGCACTCCATGTAGCTGTAGACGACGTCATCGATTACGAATTAGCAGCTAAGCAACAGGCAACATGCGAAGAACTCCAAAGATTAATGCAAGCAAACAGCTCGTCATTACAGTTCAAACAAATAAAATTGTGTCCAGATGCTACACCTATCACTTGTGACGTTTCCGGCAGTTCAGCGCGACCTTATATACCACCTCCACAGCGGCAAGCGGTCATAGCAAAGTTTCACAATGTAGCGCATCCTGGAAAAAGAGCCACAGCGTGGTTGGTGAAGCAGCACTTCGTATGGGAGAATATGGCAGCAGACATTGGTAGATAAGTAACGCATTGCATACCATGCCAACGCTCAAAGGTGGATAGGTACGTCGTTTCACCGATGGAGAAGTACAATTTACCTTCGGAACGCTTCGATCACCTAAACGTAGATATCATCGGCCCCTTGCCGCCATCTAATGGAAACATATACTGTTTAACAATTATCGAAAGATTTTCCCGATGGCCGGAGGCAGTTCCGCTATCGGATATAAACGCAGAAACCATAGCCTTTGCAATAATTAACGGGTGGATAAAACATTTCGGAGTGCCACTTCGCATCTCAACCGATCAGGGTAGGCAGTTCGAGTCAACACTATTCCGAGAGTTATCGCAGGCATTGGGCGTAACACACCTGCGAACGACCGCTTACCACCCTCAATCGAACGGTTTAATTGAGAGGTTCCATAGGACACTTAAGGCAGCGATCATGTGCTCGAATTCAGCCAATTGGTCCTACCAGCTTCCACTTATACTGCTGGGGCTCCGATCAGTATACAAACCAGACATCAAAGCAACACCCGCTTAATTGGTCTACGGCACTACCCTTAGACTTCCAGGCGACATGTGTGAAACCCGCCAAACTACTTCGCCATCTCAATTCGTCCAAACGCTGTTAACAACATGCACGAGTTGCAACCGACAGACACAGCGCACCACCGTAAGCAAAAACCTTTCGTGTTCCCAGCACTCGCCACAGCTACCCATGTATTTGTGCGTAACGATGCGAGATTGAGGAACGCTCAAATAAAACTTTTAAGGTTAAAATCCGTGACAAATCGGTTACAGTCTCAATCGACCGCATCAAACCTGCCTTTGTATGCAAGCCTTGCGAAGAATCGCAAAATCAAGACGAATCAGAACACGAAGAAAGTGTCGCAAAACCTGTGTCCGCCGAGAAGAATACAAGATCCGGACGTTCGGTCAGACTCCCACCTCGCTACGCGACCTAGAAGTCTAGGGGGAGTATTGTGGCAACGCTGCGCCAGTAACAAAAATGCAACTCTACTTAATCTAATCTGACATCGGGAGGTTGGCGATCTCTTCCGTGCCGACCTCGCAAACATACCAGACGTGCGATCTTCAATTTTATTAACTTTGTATAATTTAAGTAAAATAAATAGTTTTCTTAGTTTTATTATAAACAAATAATTGCGTGTTCCTTATTACTTAAGAGACAGGAACCCATAACTGGTGACCCTCAACTGTGAACACATCGACATAAGGCGGATTGCTGCAGATTAAAATTTTGTTCCGCACTTTCGAGCAATTAAGAATCTGCAATCATGGCATCCAGCGAGGAAAATTTTGGCGACACCACCGCCGAAAATAGCACCAGCTGTGACGACCGCGCCGACGTTAGCAGTTTTGCAGCTCGAGTCCAAGTGCCACTATTGAATGGTTTTTCGCTATCAAGCATCGAGTCCTGGTTCACCCGCCTGGAAGCGTTTTTCTCCATTAATAATTTCGGGAAAATGAACCAGGAACAACGTGACAACGCCAAGTTCAACATTGCAGTAATGTATATGGATGAGCGGTTGCACGAACAAACATTCGATATCGTACGAAATCCACCAGTGAAGGATAAGTACGCGTCTCTTCGCACTGCAGTTTTAAGCAAATTTGCAGTCTCGCCAATCGCACGCATAAAGCAACTCACTTCGGGGATTCAACTCGGTGATAATAAACCGAGTCACATGTTATCCCAGTTACAGAGAACAGGAGTCACGACGGATAAGCGGCTAATAAAGGATTTTTGGCTCCAAAAACTACCTGTTTCAGCACGTGCCGTAATCACGGGAATCGACAAAGGTAACCCGGAGATTGACCCTGGAGCAACTAGCGTCAATAGCTGACGAGATCATCGACGTCGTTCGGGTTAATTCACTGGAGGCCGTTACCGTGGGCTCCACTAACCGACCACACCAACAGAGTTCATCACACGCGGATTCCAATGCTTCCGTAGAAGGCAGAATCGAGCGTATTGAACGAACACTCGCCCGCATGGAGCAAAAAAGCAACAAAAGCAATCAGCGAGCACGGTCTCAAAGTCGGCACAACAGTCCTCGACGTTCTCCTGCAAATTCGCAACAAATGTGTTGGTATCACAAGCGATTCGGAACCAAGGCACTTAAATGCAATTATCCTTGCAACTTTAAAGAACAAAAAAACTAACATCGCCGGCGGCTTCTGCAGCTAACGTCGTCGTATTAAACCAACAAGGCTGCTCCAATTTCAATACTCCAAGTCCACGCCCAAACACTCGAAGATTTTTTATCATCGATCACCGTTCCAAACTTCGTTTTTTGATTGATACAGGGGCAGACATTTCAATAATAAATGCTGCATCCATCAAACGGCCGCCATCATCGACGGGGAGACGCAATTGGCAAGCCCAGCTATATGCGCAGTTGGTGTGCAGCCGTACAACATCAAAACATACGACACCAACAGCATGCACGCAGATTTACTGCGAAAGTTTAACGATATTACTCAAACCAACAAACCTTCCAAAAGTAATATCAGCAGCAACAACGTTGAACATTTCATCGTAACGGAAGGCCAACCAGTGTTTCAAAAGCCACGCCGATTGAGCCCAGAGAAATACCACGCAGTTAAAGAGGAATTTCAGCATCTTATAAAGACCGGGGTATGCAGGCCATCAAAAAGCCCCTACGCCAGTCCACTACACGTAGTACGCAAAGCTGACAACACATGGCGACCCTGCGGTGACTATAGGGCACTCAACGCGCAAACCCTACCGGACAGATATCCCCTGCCGCACATTCAAGATTTTACTTGTTTCTTGCACGGCAAAAACGTATTTTCCAAAATTGATTTATACCGTGGGTACTACCAGATACCGGTCGCCGGACGGGGACGTCCCGAAGACCGCAGTCACCACACCGTTCGGCCTATTCGAGTTCGTACGTATGCCCTTCGGTTTGCGAAACGCCGCACAAACCTTTCAAAGGTATATGCATGAGGCATTGAGAGGCCTAGACTTTGTGTTCAGCTATGTGGATGACATTTGCATCGCATCTACAACAAACGAAGAGCATACGTCACACCTTCGTTCAATTTTTGAAAGACTTCGGAAACACTCATTAACCATCAACCTGTCTAATGTGTATTCGGCTCTGCGCAGATCGAGTTTTTAGGCTACTTAGTTAAACCAGAAGGTATCAGTCCTCTACCGGCGAAAGTAGAAGTCATCCGCAAATTTCCTTTGCCAAAATTCGCATTCGAACTCAAACGTTTCTTAGCCATGGTAAATTTTTATCGTCGGTTTATACCGCACGCGATCGACCATCAGCAGCATTTGCACGCACTTGTTATAGGGAACAAAAAAAACGACAAAACGCCTTTAACTTGGGATGATAAGTCAATTTATCACTTTCAAAAATGTAAAGATGACTTAGCAAATGCTACACTGTTAGCACACCCAGCACCATCGGCCAATTTGATATTGTGCACAGACGCAAGCGATAACGCTATGGGCGCCGTAGTACATCAGCTTATCGAAGGGCAACCACAACCACTCGCATTTTTTTCAAGAAAGCTTACAAACGCACAGTGCAAATACAGCACTTATGATCGCGAATTGCTCGCGATTTACACCGCAGTTAAGCACTTTAGACATCTGTTGGAAGGAAGACAATTTTCGGTAGCAACAGATCACAAGCCGCTCACTTTTGCTTTCTCACATATAAAAGACAATGCATCACCTAGACAGATTCGTCATCTTGATCTTATAGGTCAATTCACGACAAGCATACTACTCATTCCAGGTGCTGCTAACATAACTGCAGATGCACTCTCGCGCATCAACGCACTCCATGTAGCTGTAGACGACGTCATCGATTACGAATTAGTAGCTAAGCAACAGGCAACATGCGAAGAACTCCAAAGATTAATGCAAGCAAACAGCTCGTCATTACAGTTCAAACAAATAAAATTGTGTCCAGATGCTACACCTATCACTTGTGACGTTTCCGGCAGTTCAGCGCGACCTTATATACCACCTCCACAGCGGCAAGCGGTCATAGCAAAGTTTCACAATGTAGCGCATCCTGGAAAAAGAGCCACAGCGTGGTTGGTGAAGCAGCACTTCGTATGGGAGAATATGGCAGCAGACATTGGTAGATACGTAACGCATTGCATACCATGCCAACGCTCAAAGGTGGATAGGTACGTCGTTTCACCGATGGAGAAGTACAATTTACCTTCGGAACGCTTCGATCACCTAAACGTAGATATCATCGGCCCCTTGCCGCCATCTAATGGAAACATATACTGTTTAACAATTATCGAAAGATTTTCCCGATGGCCGGAGGCAGTTCCGCTATCGGATATAAACGCAGAAACCATAGCCTTTGCAATAATTAACGGGTGGATAAAACATTTCGGAGTGCCACTTCGCATCTCAACCGATCAGGGTAGGCAGTTCGAGTCAACACTATTCCGAGAGTTATCGCAGGCATTGGGCGTAACACACCTGCGAACGACCGCTTACCACCCTCAATCGAACGGTTTAATTGAGAGGTTCCATAGGACACTTAAGGCAGCGATCATGTGCTCGAATTCAGCCAATTGGTCCTACCAGCTTCCACTTATACTGCTGGGGCTCCGATCAGTATACAAACCAGACATCAAAGCAACACCCGCTTAATTGGTCTACGGCACTACCCTTAGACTTCCAGGCGACATGTGTGAAACCCGCCAAACTACTTCGCCATCTCAATTCGTCCAAACGCTGTTAACAACATGCACGAGTTGCAACCGACAGACACAGCGCACCACCGTAAGCAAAAACCTTTCGTGTTCCCAGCACTCGCCACAGCTACCCATGTATTTGTGCGTAACGATGCGAGATTGAGGAACGCTCAAATAAAACTTTTAAGGTTAAAATCCGTGACAAATCGGTTACAGTCTCAATCGACCGCATCAAACCTGCCTTTGTATGCAAGCCTTGCGAAGAATCGCAAAATCAAGACGAATCAGAACACGAAGAAAGTGTCGCAAAACCTGTGTCCGCCGAGAAGAATACAAGATCCGGACGTTCGGTCAGACTCCCACCTCGCTACGCGACCTAGAAGTCTAGGGGGAGTATTGTGGCAACGCTGCGCCAGTAACAAAAATGCAACTCTACTTAATCTAATCTGACATCGGGAGGTTGGCGATCTCTTCCGTGCCGACCTCGCAAACATACCAGACGTGCGATCTTCAATTTTATTAACTTTGTATAATTTAAGTAAAATAAATAGTTTTCTTAGTTTTATTATAAACAAATAATTGCGTGTTCCTTATTACTTAAGAGACAGGAACCCATAACTGGTGACCCTCAACTGTGAACACATCGACATAAGGCGGATTGCTGCAGATTAAAATTTTGTTCCGCACTTTCGAGCAATTAAGAATCTGCAATCATGGCATCCAGCGAGGAAAATTTTGGCGACACCACCGCCGAAAATAGCACCAGCTGTGACGACCGCGCCGACGTTAGCAGTTTTGCAGCTCGAGTCCAAGTGCCACTATTGAATGGTTTTTCGCTATCAAGCATCGAGTCCTGGTTCACCCGCCTGGAAGCGTTTTTCTCCATTAATAATTTCGGGAAAATGAACCAGGAACAACGTGACAACGCCAAGTTCAACATTGCAGTAATGTATATGGATGAGCGGTTGCACGAACAAACATTCGATATCGTACGAAATCCACCAGTGAAGGATAAGTACGCGTCTCTTCGCACTGCAGTTTTAAGCAAATTTGCAGTCTCGCCAATCGCACGCATAAAGCAACTCACTTCGGGGATTCAACTCGGTGATAATAAACCGAGTCACATGTTATCCCAGTTACAGAGAACAGGAGTCACGACGGATAAGCGGCTAATAAAGGATTTTTGGCTCCAAAAACTACCTGTTTCAGCACGTGCCGTAATCACGGGAATCGACAAAGGTAACCCGGAGATTGACCCTGGAGCAACTAGCGTCAATAGCTGACGAGATCATCGACGTCGTTCGGGTTAATTCACTGGAGGCCGTTACCGTGGGCTCCACTAACCGACCACACCAACAGAGTTCATCACACGCGGATTCCAATGCTTCCGTAGAAGGCAGAATCGAGCGTATTGAACGAACACTCGCCCGCATGGAGCAAAAAAGCAACAAAAGCAATCAGCGAGCACGGTCTCAAAGTCGGCACAACAGTCCTCGACGTTCTCCTGCAAATTCGCAACAAATGTGTTGGTATCACAAGCGATTCGGAACCAAGGCACTTAAATGCAATTATCCTTGCAACTTTAAAGAACAAAAAAACTAACATCGCCGGCGGCTTCTGCAGCTAACGTCGTCGTATTAAACCAACAAGGCTGCTCCAATTTCAATACTCCAAGTCCACGCCCAAACACTCGAAGATTTTTTATCATCGATCACCGTTCCAAACTTCGTTTTTTGATTGATACAGGGGCAGACATTTCAATAATAAATGCTGCATCCATCAAACGGCCGCCATCATCGACGGGGAGACGCAATTGGCAAGCCCAGCTATATGCGCAGTTGGTGTGCAGCCGTACAACATCAAAACATACGACACCAACAGCATGCACGCAGATTTACTGCGAAAGTTTAACGATATTACTCAAACCAACAAACCTTCCAAAAGTAATATCAGCAGCAACAACGTTGAACATTTCATCGTAACGGAAGGCCAACCAGTGTTTCAAAAGCCACGCCGATTGAGCCCAGAGAAATACCACGCAGTTAAAGAGGAATTTCAGCATCTTATAAAGACCGGGGTATGCAGGCCATCAAAAAGCCCCTACGCCAGTCCACTACACGTAGTACGCAAAGCTGACAACACATGGCGACCCTGCGGTGACTATAGGGCACTCAACGCGCAAACCCTACCGGACAGATATCCCCTGCCGCACATTCAAGATTTTACTTGTTTCTTGCACGGCAAAAACGTATTTTCCAAAATTGATTTATACCGTGGGTACTACCAGATACCGGTCGCCGGACGGGGACGTCCCGAAGACCGCAGTCACCACACCGTTCGGCCTATTCGAGTTCGTACGTATGCCCTTCGGTTTGCGAAACGCCGCACAAACCTTTCAAAGGTATATGCATGAGGCATTGAGAGGCCTAGACTTTGTGTTCAGCTATGTGGATGACATTTGCATCGCATCTACAACAAACGAAGAGCATACGTCACACCTTCGTTCAATTTTTGAAAGACTTCGGAAACACTCATTAACCATCAACCTGTCTAATGTGTATTCGGCTCTGCGCAGATCGAGTTTTTAGGCTACTTAGTTAAACCAGAAGGTATCAGTCCTCTACCGGCGAAAGTAGAAGTCATCCGCAAATTTCCTTTGCCAAAATTCGCATTCGAACTCAAACGTTTCTTAGCCATGGTAAATTTTTATCGTCGGTTTATACCGCACGCGATCGACCATCAGCAGCATTTGCACGCACTTGTTATAGGGAACAAAAAAAACGACAAAACGCCTTTAACTTGGGATGATAAGTCAATTTATCACTTTCAAAAATGTAAAGATGACTTAGCAAATGCTACACTGTTAGCACACCCAGCACCATCGGCCAATTTGATATTGTGCACAGACGCAAGCGATAACGCTATGGGCGCCGTAGTACATCAGCTTATCGAAGGGCAACCACAACCACTCGCATTTTTTTCAAGAAAGCTTACAAACGCACAGTGCAAATACAGCACTTATGATCGCGAATTGCTCGCGATTTACACCGCAGTTAAGCACTTTAGACATCTGTTGGAAGGAAGACAATTTTCGGTAGCAACAGATCACAAGCCGCTCACTTTTGCTTTCTCACATATAAAAGACAATGCATCACCTAGACAGATTCGTCATCTTGATCTTATAGGTCAATTCACGACAAGCATACTACTCATTCCAGGTGCTGCTAACATAACTGCAGATGCACTCTCGCGCATCAACGCACTCCATGTAGCTGTAGACGACGTCATCGATTACGAATTAGCAGCTAAGCAACAGGCAACATGCGAAGAACTCCAAAGATTAATGCAAGCAAACAGCTCGTCATTACAGTTCAAACAAATAAAATTGTGTCCAGATGCTACACCTATCACTTGTGACGTTTCCGGCAGTTCAGCGCGACCTTATATACCACCTCCACAGCGGCAAGCGGTCATAGCAAAGTTTCACAATGTAGCGCATCCTGGAAAAAGAGCCACAGCGTGGTTGGTGAAGCAGCACTTCGTATGGGAGAATATGGCAGCAGACATTGGTAGATAAGTAACGCATTGCATACCATGCCAACGCTCAAAGGTGGATAGGTACGTCGTTTCACCGATGGAGAAGTACAATTTACCTTCGGAACGCTTCGATCACCTAAACGTAGATATCATCGGCCCCTTGCCGCCATCTAATGGAAACATATACTGTTTAACAATTATCGAAAGATTTTCCCGATGGCCGGAGGCAGTTCCGCTATCGGATATAAACGCAGAAACCATAGCCTTTGCAATAATTAACGGGTGGATAAAACATTTCGGAGTGCCACTTCGCATCTCAACCGATCAGGGTAGGCAGTTCGAGTCAACACTATTCCGAGAGTTATCGCAGGCATTGGGCGTAACACACCTGCGAACGACCGCTTACCACCCTCAATCGAACGGTTTAATTGAGAGGTTCCATAGGACACTTAAGGCAGCGATCATGTGCTCGAATTCAGCCAATTGGTCCTACCAGCTTCCACTTATACTGCTGGGGCTCCGATCAGTATACAAACCAGACATCAAAGCAACACCCGCTTAATTGGTCTACGGCACTACCCTTAGACTTCCAGGCGACATGTGTGAAACCCGCCAAACTACTTCGCCATCTCAATTCGTCCAAACGCTGTTAACAACATGCACGAGTTGCAACCGACAGACACAGCGCACCACCGTAAGCAAAAACCTTTCGTGTTCCCAGCACTCGCCACAGCTACCCATGTATTTGTGCGTAACGATGCGAGATTGAGGAACGCTCAAATAAAACTTTTAAGGTTAAAATCCGTGACAAATCGGTTACAGTCTCAATCGACCGCATCAAACCTGCCTTTGTATGCAAGCCTTGCGAAGAATCGCAAAATCAAGACGAATCAGAACACGAAGAAAGTGTCGCAAAACCTGTGTCCGCCGAGAAGAATACAAGATCCGGACGTTCGGTCAGACTCCCACCTCGCTACGCGACCTAGAAGTCTAGGGGGAGTATTGTGGCAACGCTGCGCCAGTAACAAAAATGCAACTCTACTTAATCTAATCTGACATCGGGAGGTTGGCGATCTCTTCCGTGCCGACCTCGCAAACATACCAGACGTGCGATCTTCAATTTTATTAACTTTGTATAATTTAAGTAAAATAAATAGTTTTCTTAGTTTTATTATAAACAAATAATTGCGTGTTCCTTATTACTTAAGAGACAGGAACCCATAACTGGTGACCCTCAACTGTGAACACATCGACATAAGGCGGATTGCTGCAGATTAAAATTTTGTTCCGCACTTTCGAGCAATTAAGAATCTGCAATCATGGCATCCAGCGAGGAAAATTTTGGCGACACCACCGCCGAAAATAGCACCAGCTGTGACGACCGCGCCGACGTTAGCAGTTTTGCAGCTCGAGTCCAAGTGCCACTATTGAATGGTTTTTCGCTATCAAGCATCGAGTCCTGGTTCACCCGCCTGGAAGCGTTTTTCTCCATTAATAATTTCGGGAAAATGAACCAGGAACAACGTGACAACGCCAAGTTCAACATTGCAGTAATGTATATGGATGAGCGGTTGCACGAACAAACATTCGATATCGTACGAAATCCACCAGTGAAGGATAAGTACGCGTCTCTTCGCACTGCAGTTTTAAGCAAATTTGCAGTCTCGCCAATCGCACGCATAAAGCAACTCACTTCGGGGATTCAACTCGGTGATAATAAACCGAGTCACATGTTATCCCAGTTACAGAGAACAGGAGTCACGACGGATAAGCGGCTAATAAAGGATTTTTGGCTCCAAAAACTACCTGTTTCAGCACGTGCCGTAATCACGGGAATCGACAAAGGTAACCCGGAGATTGACCCTGGAGCAACTAGCGTCAATAGCTGACGAGATCATCGACGTCGTTCGGGTTAATTCACTGGAGGCCGTTACCGTGGGCTCCACTAACCGACCACACCAACAGAGTTCATCACACGCGGATTCCAATGCTTCCGTAGAAGGCAGAATCGAGCGTATTGAACGAACACTCGCCCGCATGGAGCAAAAAAGCAACAAAAGCAATCAGCGAGCACGGTCTCAAAGTCGGCACAACAGTCCTCGACGTTCTCCTGCAAATTCGCAACAAATGTGTTGGTATCACAAGCGATTCGGAACCAAGGCACTTAAATGCAATTATCCTTGCAACTTTAAAGAACAAAAAAACTAACATCGCCGGCGGCTTCTGCAGCTAACGTCGTCGTATTAAACCAACAAGGCTGCTCCAATTTCAATACTCCAAGTCCACGCCCAAACACTCGAAGATTTTTTATCATCGATCACCGTTCCAAACTTCGTTTTTTGATTGATACAGGGGCAGACATTTCAATAATAAATGCTGCATCCATCAAACGGCCGCCATCATCGACGGGGAGACGCAATTGGCAAGCCCAGCTATATGCGCAGTTGGTGTGCAGCCGTACAACATCAAAACATACGACACCAACAGCATGCACGCAGATTTACTGCGAAAGTTTAACGATATTACTCAAACCAACAAACCTTCCAAAAGTAATATCAGCAGCAACAACGTTGAACATTTCATCGTAACGGAAGGCCAACCAGTGTTTCAAAAGCCACGCCGATTGAGCCCAGAGAAATACCACGCAGTTAAAGAGGAATTTCAGCATCTTATAAAGACCGGGGTATGCAGGCCATCAAAAAGCCCCTACGCCAGTCCACTACACGTAGTACGCAAAGCTGACAACACATGGCGACCCTGCGGTGACTATAGGGCACTCAACGCGCAAACCCTACCGGACAGATATCCCCTGCCGCACATTCAAGATTTTACTTGTTTCTTGCACGGCAAAAACGTATTTTCCAAAATTGATTTATACCGTGGGTACTACCAGATACCGGTCGCCGGACGGGGACGTCCCGAAGACCGCAGTCACCACACCGTTCGGCCTATTCGAGTTCGTACGTATGCCCTTCGGTTTGCGAAACGCCGCACAAACCTTTCAAAGGTATATGCATGAGGCATTGAGAGGCCTAGACTTTGTGTTCAGCTATGTGGATGACATTTGCATCGCATCTACAACAAACGAAGAGCATACGTCACACCTTCGTTCAATTTTTGAAAGACTTCGGAAACACTCATTAACCATCAACCTGTCTAATGTGTATTCGGCTCTGCGCAGATCGAGTTTTTAGGCTACTTAGTTAAACCAGAAGGTATCAGTCCTCTACCGGCGAAAGTAGAAGTCATCCGCAAATTTCCTTTGCCAAAATTCGCATTCGAACTCAAACGTTTCTTAGCCATGGTAAATTTTTATCGTCGGTTTATACCGCACGCGATCGACCATCAGCAGCATTTGCACGCACTTGTTATAGGGAACAAAAAAAACGACAAAACGCCTTTAACTTGGGATGATAAGTCAATTTATCACTTTCAAAAATGTAAAGATGACTTAGCAAATGCTACACTGTTAGCACACCCAGCACCATCGGCCAATTTGATATTGTGCACAGACGCAAGCGATAACGCTATGGGCGCCGTAGTACATCAGCTTATCGAAGGGCAACCACAACCACTCGCATTTTTTTCAAGAAAGCTTACAAACGCACAGTGCAAATACAGCACTTATGATCGCGAATTGCTCGCGATTTACACCGCAGTTAAGCACTTTAGACATCTGTTGGAAGGAAGACAATTTTCGGTAGCAACAGATCACAAGCCGCTCACTTTTGCTTTCTCACATATAAAAGACAATGCATCACCTAGACAGATTCGTCATCTTGATCTTATAGGTCAATTCACGACAAGCATACTACTCATTCCAGGTGCTGCTAACATA
This sequence comes from Philophylla caesio, assembly GCA_963971545.1. Lineage (NCBI taxonomy): Eukaryota > Metazoa > Arthropoda > Insecta > Diptera > Tephritidae > Philophylla > Philophylla caesio. The sequence continues at coordinate 132,120,923 of OZ020604.1, forward strand.
ACTGCAGATGCACTCTCGCGCATCAACGCACTCCATGTAGCTGTAGACGACGTCATCGATTACGAATTAGCAGCTAAGCAACAGGCAACATGCGAAGAACTCCAAAGATTAATGCAAGCAAACAGCTCGTCATTACAGTTCAAACAAATAAAATTGTGTCCAGATGCTACACCTATCACTTGTGACGTTTCCGGCAGTTCAGCGCGACCTTATATACCACCTCCACAGCGGCAAGCGGTCATAGCAAAGTTTCACAATGTAGCGCATCCTGGAAAAAGAGCCACAGCGTGGTTGGTGAAGCAGCACTTCGTATGGGAGAATATGGCAGCAGACATTGGTAGATAAGTAACGCATTGCATACCATGCCAACGCTCAAAGGTGGATAGGTACGTCGTTTCACCGATGGAGAAGTACAATTTACCTTCGGAACGCTTCGATCACCTAAACGTAGATATCATCGGCCCCTTGCCGCCATCTAATGGAAACATATACTGTTTAACAATTATCGAAAGATTTTCCCGATGGCCGGAGGCAGTTCCGCTATCGGATATAAACGCAGAAACCATAGCCTTTGCAATAATTAACGGGTGGATAAAACATTTCGGAGTGCCACTTCGCATCTCAACCGATCAGGGTAGGCAGTTCGAGTCAACACTATTCCGAGAGTTATCGCAGGCATTGGGCGTAACACACCTGCGAACGACCGCTTACCACCCTCAATCGAACGGTTTAATTGAGAGGTTCCATAGGACACTTAAGGCAGCGATCATGTGCTCGAATTCAGCCAATTGGTCCTACCAGCTTCCACTTATACTGCTGGGGCTCCGATCAGTATACAAACCAGACATCAAAGCAACACCCGCTTAATTGGTCTACGGCACTACCCTTAGACTTCCAGGCGACATGTGTGAAACCCGCCAAACTACTTCGCCATCTCAATTCGTCCAAACGCTGTTAACAACATGCACGAGTTGCAACCGACAGACACAGCGCACCACCGTAAGCAAAAACCTTTCGTGTTCCCAGCACTCGCCACAGCTACCCATGTATTTGTGCGTAACGATGCGAGATTGAGGAACGCTCAAATAAAACTTTTAAGGTTAAAATCCGTGACAAATCGGTTACAGTCTCAATCGACCGCATCAAACCTGCCTTTGTATGCAAGCCTTGCGAAGAATCGCAAAATCAAGACGAATCAGAACACGAAGAAAGTGTCGCAAAACCTGTGTCCGCCGAGAAGAATACAAGATCCGGACGTTCGGTCAGACTCCCACCTCGCTACGCGACCTAGAAGTCTAGGGGGAGTATTGTGGCAACGCTGCGCCAGTAACAAAAATGCAACTCTACTTAATCTAATCTGACATCGGGAGGTTGGCGATCTCTTCCGTGCCGACCTCGCAAACATACCAGACGTGCGATCTTCAATTTTATTAACTTTGTATAATTTAAGTAAAATAAATAGTTTTCTTAGTTTTATTATAAACAAATAATTGCGTGTTCCTTATTACTTAAGAGACAGGAACCCATAACTGGTGACCCTCAACTGTGAACACATCGACATAAGGCGGATTGCTGCAGATTAAAATTTTGTTCCGCACTTTCGAGCAATTAAGAATCTGCAATCATGGCATCCAGCGAGGAAAATTTTGGCGACACCACCGCCGAAAATAGCACCAGCTGTGACGACCGCGCCGACGTTAGCAGTTTTGCAGCTCGAGTCCAAGTGCCACTATTGAATGGTTTTTCGCTATCAAGCATCGAGTCCTGGTTCACCCGCCTGGAAGCGTTTTTCTCCATTAATAATTTCGGGAAAATGAACCAGGAACAACGTGACAACGCCAAGTTCAACATTGCAGTAATGTATATGGATGAGCGGTTGCACGAACAAACATTCGATATCGTACGAAATCCACCAGTGAAGGATAAGTACGCGTCTCTTCGCACTGCAGTTTTAAGCAAATTTGCAGTCTCGCCAATCGCACGCATAAAGCAACTCACTTCGGGGATTCAACTCGGTGATAATAAACCGAGTCACATGTTATCCCAGTTACAGAGAACAGGAGTCACGACGGATAAGCGGCTAATAAAGGATTTTTGGCTCCAAAAACTACCTGTTTCAGCACGTGCCGTAATCACGGGAATCGACAAAGGTAACCCGGAGATTGACCCTGGAGCAACTAGCGTCAATAGCTGACGAGATCATCGACGTCGTTCGGGTTAATTCACTGGAGGCCGTTACCGTGGGCTCCACTAACCGACCACACCAACAGAGTTCATCACACGCGGATTCCAATGCTTCCGTAGAAGGCAGAATCGAGCGTATTGAACGAACACTCGCCCGCATGGAGCAAAAAAGCAACAAAAGCAATCAGCGAGCACGGTCTCAAAGTCGGCACAACAGTCCTCGACGTTCTCCTGCAAATTCGCAACAAATGTGTTGGTATCACAAGCGATTCGGAACCAAGGCACTTAAATGCAATTATCCTTGCAACTTTAAAGAACAAAAAAACTAACATCGCCGGCGGCTTCTGCAGCTAACGTCGTCGTATTAAACCAACAAGGCTGCTCCAATTTCAATACTCCAAGTCCACGCCCAAACACTCGAAGATTTTTTATCATCGATCACCGTTCCAAACTTCGTTTTTTGATTGATACAGGGGCAGACATTTCAATAATAAATGCTGCATCCATCAAACGGCCGCCATCATCGACGGGGAGACGCAATTGGCAAGCCCAGGGGGCCTACTCTCTATTTCTATTCTAAAATCAAAATATTAATATTCGTACATTTGACACTCTGTCCTACGATTTTCGAATTTATTTTTTTCCCTTTCTTGCTTTTTCGCATTTGTGGCACTCTGTTTCGCGAAGCGAAATGTCAAAAGTCTCCGAAAGTGGCAAATTTTATTCGACAACTATTGACTGCGCGCAAATCATCAAAAATGTAAGTATTCAAAATTGAATTACTTAATTTGTTGGAAAAATAATAAAATATGTAAATTTGTTTAATCAGGGAGTTAAATAAAAAGATGAAGAATACCAAACTAGCTCAATTTGATCTGCTAGTTGATTTTATGGAGGAACATCCGCAGCTTGCCAAAGGGCACTTGAAAGCGGCAAATGCTAAAGCAAGTGCCAACCATTTGTGGAAGAGGTTGATGGAGGACCTCAATAGTTGTGGACAACCTACGCGTGATGTAGCTGGGTGGAAAAAAGTAAGTAATATCTGAATATTAGTTATAATTTGGAAGTATAACTTAGAAATATAGGTTTGGGCTGACTACAAAAATCACCTAAAAGCTAAAATGCGGAAAAACAAGTCAAGTATTGCAGGAACGGGTGGTGGACCATCTAGGTTTCAACACATTACTCCTTTAGAGGAAAGGGTTGTCCAGTTGATGAGCATTGATGAGGCGGTGAATGGCAGTAGTGGCTCAGAAAGATTTGGTTGTGGTGACATGTCAGTGGATGAATCTCCCGTATTGAGCACAACGACACCACGACTTCAATCTGTATCACCACGTCTTCAATCTGCAACACCACGTCAATCTGCAACACCACGTCTTCAATCTGCAACACCACGTCGTCAATCTGCAACAAATGTCGGACGCGATCAACTTTTAAAAAAGCAAGTGGACAATCAAATATTGTACCAAGACAATTCCGTTCAAAAGCTAACAGCTATACACGATACGCTGAAAGATATAAATAGAAATTTGAGAAAAGCGAGAGAAACTGAGGAAAAGAAATATGACTTACTGAAGCAAAGATTTGAACATGAAAAGAAAATAAGTGTTGAAAACCTTAAACTCAAGTGTGCAAAGCTAAATATAAAAAAGGAAATGCTCCAAATTAATCGCGCTTGATTTTTTCTAACTTTTGAAATATACGGGCATGTGCTGCAAATCGTTTTCGCATGAAAGTGAACCCCAAACACGCATGTGTCGTATTGCTTTGGTGGACACTTTCATGCGAAAACGATTTGCAGCACATGCCCGATAAACAACAATTTTTAAAAGCTTTGCACAAAGTTTGAACCTTTGATTTATGTGGATTATGTTATGAAATGAATTGAAATGAAGACAAACATCTAAGTACCTTTAAAATTAATTTAGTGAATTATTATTTATTTTTATATATGTAACTAATGCTAGTCCAACGTGTTTTTGTACGGGTTGTGAAATGAAGTAGAGATAAACATCTAATTCCTTTTTATAATTTATTTTGTGAATTATTATTAATTTTCATTTACATATGTATGTAACTAATGCTTGTCATGGTACATTTTTTTTTTAATAGGGTTGTGAAATAAATTGAATATTTAAATATAATTTATAAGTCTATATTAAAGTCGGAGTAAAAAAACAACAAAAAATCTATATTAAACTATTTTTTATTTCATCTCTCATATTTCGCGCAAATGATGCTAGGTTTGCAGTGGTGTCGTCGGGTGTAGATGGAATCGCAGGCGATGAATCCTCATCTTCATATTGTGCGATCGGGGGTTGTTCGACATTAAACAGAAGGCAAATATTATGCAGGGCGCAGCATACGTTCGTTATTCTAATAACTTTTTGCGGTGTATAGTGTAACTCCCTTGCAGCCAATAGGCACCGAAATCTTCCTTTGAGCATACCGAAAGATCGTTCAATAATTGATCTCGCTTGCGAATGTTTCTCATTAAATTTTGCTTCCGCAGAGTCTGCATTCGCGCTCCTATATGGTGTTAACAACCATGCTTCCAAAGGATATCCCGAGTCCCCTTTAAACAAATATAAAAAAATCCATTACGAAATTAGTACATAAAAGAGAACAGCAAAACAAACCAACCTATGAGGCGTGTTGCCTTATCGCCGCTTTCAAATCGATCTTTTAGTTGACGTCTCTCATGAGACACATTCCACACATGCGAATCGTGACATGCTCCTCCAAAACGAGCATCAACTGCCCTAATAATCATTTTATGATCACATATCTGCAATAGTTGAATCATATGGTTACATATAAACATACATATTTGCATAAGTGCTTCATTAAAATACTCACAACCATAGCATTAACACTGTGCTTCATTTTCCTATTGAAGAACAAATGTTCGTTTTCTGTAGGACGCACCATTTGAATATGGGTTCCATCAATCGCTCCAATCGTTGCAGGAATTCCAAACTTTTGGAAAAAATACCTCTTCGCGTCTCTTTCGTCTTGCACAGTCATTTTAAATGTGATGTGTTTCGGGCACAGAGTTTTTTCGATGGCCTTGCAGACTTCGTTTAGAGAAGTTGACATAGACTGTTGAGCCAAGCCTATATGATTATCAGTACCAATTTGATGCTGATATCCTCCTTGGGCTAAAAGTTTTAGCGTAGCTGATAGTCTACGCATTGCCGAAATTCCTACGCACCGTCTGTTTTCCCTAAGTTCGGGAGAGATCTCGTTTAACACGTATATAAACGCCTCTTTGCTAAGCCGGAAATTTCGCACAAAACTATGATTTTGTTTATTAGTTAACAGTAACACATTTTCAGCACTATTTACTCACCTTTTGTCGCTAAGCCCCAATATATTGCTTTGGTCTCTAAGAATTCTTCGCTCAATTCTTTCATCCCTTATAGGTTCTTCTAACCACAACGCTACGGAATCCATTTTATTTATTAATTAGCTTTATTTATATTTCGTTATATGCCTGTGCTAATTGTTTATTTTTCAACAGCTGTTTATCTATTTTTGACGTTTTGTTACAGTGTTGCTTCTTTTTACAAAAATAGTTCGAACGGCAATGCGAATGCGATTCAGAGTTTCAATTTACTTTAGCATCGCATTTTCCGTGCTAATAGCATCATTTTTCGAATAGAAATAGAGAGTAGGCCCCCAGCTATATGCGCAGTTGGTGTGCAGCCGTACAACATCAAAACATACGACACCAACAGCATGCACGCAGATTTACTGCGAAAGTTAAACGATATTACTCAAACCAACAAACCTTCCAAAAGTAATATCAGCAGCAACAACGTTGAACATTTCATCGTAACGGAAGGCCAACCAGTGTTTCAAAAGCCACGCCGATTGAGCCCAGAGAAATACCACGCAGTTAAAGAGGAATTTCAGCATCTTATAAAGACCGGGGTATGCAGGCCATCAAAAAGCCCCTACGCCAGTCCACTACACGTAGTACGCAAAGCTGACAACACATGGCGACCCTGCGGTGACTATAGGGCACTCAACGCGCAAACCCTACCGGACAGATATCCCCTGCCGCACATTCAAGATTTTACTTGTTTCTTGCACGGCAAAAACGTATTTTCCAAAATTGATTTATACCGTGGGTACTACCAGATACCGGTCGCCGGACGGGGACGTCCCGAAGACCGCAGTCACCACACCGTTCGGCCTATTCGAGTTCGTACGTATGCCCTTCGGTTTGCGAAACGCCGCACAAACCTTTCAAAGGTATATGCATGAGGCATTGAGAGGCCTAGACTTTGTGTTCAGCTATGTGGATGACATTTGCATCGCATCTACAACAAACGAAGAGCATACGTCACACCTTCGTTCAATTTTTGAAAGACTTCGGAAACACTCATTAACCATCAACCTGTCTAATGTGTATTCGGCTCTGCGCAGATCGAGTTTTTAGGCTACTTAGTTAAACCAGAAGGTATCAGTCCTCTACCGGCGAAAGTAGAAGTCATCCGCAAATTTCCTTTGCCAAAATTCGCATTCGAACTCAAACGTTTCTTAGCCATGGTAAATTTTTATCGTCGGTTTATACCGCACGCGATCGACCATCAGCAGCATTTGCACGCACTTGTTATAGGGAACAAAAAAAACGACAAAACGCCTTTAACTTGGGATGATAAGTCAATTTATCACTTTCAAAAATGTAAAGATGACTTAGCAAATGCTACACTGTTAGCACACCCAGCACCATCGGCCAATTTGATATTGTGCACAGACGCAAGCGATAACGCTATGGGCGCCGTAGTACATCAGCTTATCGAAGGGCAACCACAACCACTCGCATTTTTTTCAAGAAAGCTTACAAACGCACAGTGCAAATACAGCACTTATGATCGCGAATTGCTCGCGATTTACACCGCAGTTAAGCACTTTAGACATCTGTTGGAAGGAAGACAATTTTCGGTAGCAACAGATCACAAGCCGCTCACTTTTGCTTTCTCACATATAAAAGACAATGCATCACCTAGACAGATTCGTCATCTTGATCTTATAGGTCAATTCACGACAAGCATACTACTCATTCCAGGTGCTGCTAACATAACTGCAGATGCACTCTCGCGCATCAACGCACTCCATGTAGCTGTAGACGACGTCATCGATTACGAATTAGCAGCTAAGCAACAGGCAACATGCGAAGAACTCCAAAGATTAATGCAAGCAAACAGCTCGTCATTACAGTTCAAACAAATAAAATTGTGTCCAGATGCTACACCTATCACTTGTGACGTTTCCGGCAGTTCAGCGCGACCTTATATACCACCTCCACAGCGGCAAGCGGTCATAGCAAAGTTTCACAATGTAGCGCATCCTGGAAAAAGAGCCACAGCGTGGTTGGTGAAGCAGCACTTCGTATGGGAGAATATGGCAGCAGACATTGGTAGATACGTAACGCATTGCATACCATGCCAACGCTCAAAGGTGGATAGGTACGTCGTTTCACCGATGGAGAAGTACAATTTACCTTCGGACCGCTTCGATCACCTAAACGTAGATATCATCGGCCCCTTGCCGCCATCTAATGGAAACATATACTGTTTAACAATTATCGAAAGATTTTCCCGATGGCCGGAGGCAGTTCCGCTATCGGATATAAACGCAGAAACCATAGCCTTTGCAATAATTAACGGGTGGATAAAACATTTCGGAGTGCCACTTCGCATCTCAACCGATCAGGGTAGGCAGTTCGAGTCAACACTATTCCGAGAGTTATCGCAGGCATTGGGCGTAACACACCTGCGAACGACCGCTTACCACCCTCAATCGAACGGTTTAATTGAGAGGTTCCATAGGACACTTAAGGCAGCGATCATGTGCTCGAATTCAGCCAATTGGTCCTACCAGCTTCCACTTATACTGCTGGGGCTCCGATCAGTATACAAACCAGACATCAAAGCAACACCCGCTCAATTGGTATACGGCACTACCCTTAGACTTCCAGGCGACATGTGTGAAACCCGCCAAACTACTTCGCCATCTCAATTCGTCCAAACGCTGTTAACTAACATGCACGAGTTGCAACCGACAGACACAGCGCACCACCGTAAGCAAAAACCTTTCGTGTTCCCAGCACTCGCCACAGCTACCCATGTATTTGTGCGTAACGATGCGAGATTGAGGAACGCTCAAATAAAACTTTTAAGGTTAAAATCCGTGACAAATCGGTTACAGTCTCAATCGACCGCATCAAACCTGCCTTTGTATGCAAGCCTTGCGAAGAATCGCAAAATCAAGACGAATCAGAACACGAAGAAAGTGTCGCAAAACCTGTGTCCGCCGAGAAGAATACAAGATCCGGACGTTCGGTCAGACTCCCACCTCGCTACGCGACCTAGAAGTCTAGGGGGAGTATTGTGGCAACGCTGCGCCAGTAACAAAAATGCAACTCTACTTAATCTAATCTGACATCGGGAGGTTGGCGATCTCTTCCGTGCCGACCTCGCAAACATACCAGACGTGCGATCTTCAATTTTATTAACTTCGTATAATTTAAGTAAAATAAATAGTTTTCTTAGTTTTATTATAAATAAATAATTGGTGTTCCTTATTACTTAAGAGACAGAAACCCATAACTGGTGACCCTCAACTGTGAACACATCGACATAAGGCGGATTGCTGCAGATTAAAATTTTGTTCCGCACTTTCGAGCAATTAAGACTCTGCAATCATGGCATCCAGCGAGGAAAATTTTGGCGACACCACCGCCGAAAATAGCACCAGCTGTGACGACCGCGCCGACGTTAGCAGTTTTGCAGCTCGAGTCCAAGTGCCACTATTGAATGGTTTTTCGCTATCAAGCATCGAGTCCTGGTTCACCCGCCTGGAAGCGTTTTTCTCCATTAATAATTTCGGGAAAATGAACCAGGAACAACGTGACAACGCCAAGTTCAACATTGCAGTAATGTATATGGATGAGCGGTTGCACGAACAAACATTCGATATCGTACGAAATCCACCAGTGAAGGATAAGTACGCGTCTCTTCGCACTGCAGTTTTAAGCAAATTTGCAGTCTCGCCAATCGCACGCCTAGAGCAACTCACTTCGGGGATTCAACTCGGTGATAATAAACCTAGTCACATGTTATCCCAGTTACAGAGAACAGGAGTCACGACGGATAAGCGGCTAATAAAGGATTTTTGGCTCCAAAAACTACCTGTTTCAGCACGTGCCGTAATCACGGGAATCGACAAAGGTAACCCGGAGATGACCCTGGAGCAACTAGCGTCAATAGCTGACGAGATCATCGACGTCGTTCGGGTTAATTCACTGGAGGCCGTTACCGTGGGCTCCACTAACCGACCACACCAACAGAGTTCATCACACGCGGATTCCAAGGCTTCCGTAGAAGGCAGAATCGAGCGTATTGAACGAACACTCGCCCGCATGGAGCAAAAAAGCAACAAAAGCAATCAGCTAGCACGGTCTCAAAGTCGGCACAACAGTCCTCGACGTTCTCCTGCAAATTCGCAACAAATGTGTTGGTATCACAAGCGATTCGGAACCAAGGCACTTAAATGCAATTATCCTTGCAACTTTAAAGAACAAAAAAACTAACATCGCCGGCGGCTTCTGCAGCTATCGTCGTCGTATTAAACCAACAAGGCTGCTCCAATTTCCATACTCCAAGTCCACGCCCAAACACTCGAAGATTTTTTATCATCGATCACCGTTCCAAACTTCGTTTTTTGATTGATACAGGGGCAGACATTTCAATAATAAATGCTGCATCCATCAAACGGCCAGTACTGGCACAAGCAACACCACAATTGTACGCCGCAAATAATACAAAAATAAAAACATTCGGTGTCATACGATTAACCCTCGACCTAGGACTACGAAGACCCTTCGAGTGGACTTTTGTCGCTGCTGACACGAAACACAATATAATAGGTGCAGACTTTCTGAGTAAGTACAACATTTTGATTGATATGCATAACGCCACCATCATCGACGGGGAGACGCAATTGGCAAGCCCAGCTATATGCGCAGTTGGTGTGCAGCCGTACAACATCAAAACATACGACACCAACAGCATGCACGCAGATTTACTGCGAGTTTAACGATATTACTCAAACCAACAAACCTTCCAAAAGTAATATCAGCAGCAACAACGTTGAACATTTCATCGTAACGGAAGGCCAACCAGTGTTTCAAAAGCCACGCCGATTGAGCCCAGAGAAATACCACGCAGTTAAAGAGGAATTTCAGCATCTTATAAAGCCCCTACACCAGTCCACTACACGTAGTACGCAAAGCTGACAACACATGGCGACCCTGCGGTGACTATAGGGCACTCAACGCGCAAACCCTACCGGACAGATATTCCCTGCCGCACATTCAAGATTTTACTTGTTTCTTGCACGGCAAAAACGTATTTTCCAAAATTGATTTATACCGTGGGTACTACCAGATACCGGTCGCCGGGGAGGACGTCCCGAAGACCGCAGTCACCACACCGTTCGGCCTATTCGAGTTCGTACGTATGCCCTTCGGTTTGCGAAACGCCGCACAAACCTTTTAAAGGTATATGCATGAGGCATTGAGAGGCCTAGACTTTGCGTTCAGCTATGTGGATGACATTTGCATCGCATCTACAACAAACGAAGAGCATACGTCACACCTTCGTTCAATTTTTGAAAGACTTCGGAAACACTCATTAACCATCAACCTGTCTAATGTGTATTCGGCTCTGCGCAGATCGAGTTTTTAGGCTACTTAGTTAAACCAGAAGGTATCAGTCCTCTACCGGCGAAAGTAGAAGTCATCCGCAAATTTCCTTTGCCAAAATTCGCATTCGAACTCAAACGTTTCTTAGCCATGGTAAATTTTTATCGTCGGTTTATACCGCACGCGATCGACCATCAGCAGCATTTGCACGCACTTGTTATAGGGAACAAAAAAAACGACAAAACGCCTTTAACTTGGGATGATAAGTCAATTTATCACTTTCAAAAATGTAAAAATGACTTAGCAAATGCTACACTGTTAGCACACCCAGCACCATCGGCCAATTTGATATTGTGCACAGACGCAAGCGATAACGCTATGGGCGCCGTAGTACATCAGCTTATCGAAGGGCAACCACAACCACTCGCATTTTTTTCAAGAAAGCTTACAAACGCACAGTGCAAATACAGCACTTTAGACATCTGTTGGAAGGAAGACAATTTTCGGTAGCAACAGATCACAAGCCGCTCACTTTTGCTTTCTCACATATAAAAGAAATGCATCACCTAGACAGATTCGTCATCTTGATCTTATAGGTCAATTCAATTCCAGACATCAAAGCATCACCCGCTCAATTGGTATACGGCACTACCCTTAGACTTCCAGGCGACATGTGTGAAACCCGCCAAACTACTTCGCCATCTCAATTCGTCCAAACGCTGTTAACTAACATGCACGAGTTGCAACCGACAGACACAGCGCACCACCGTAAGCAAAAACCTTTCGTGTTCCCAGCACTCGCCACAGCTACCCATGTATTTGTGCGTAACGATGCGAGATTGAGGAACGCTCAAATAAAACTTTTAAGGTTAAAATCCGTGACAAATCGGTTACAGTCTCAATCGACCGCATCAAACCTGCCTTTGTATGCAAGCCTTGCGAAGAATCGCAAAATCAAGACGAATCAGAACACGAAGAAAGTGTCGCAAAACCTGTGTCCGCCGAGAAGAATACAAGATCCGGACGTTCGGTCAGACTCCCACCTCGCTACGCGACCTAGAAGTCTAGGGGGAGTATTGTGGCAACGCTGCGCCAGTAACAAAAATGCAACTCTACTTAATCTAATCTGACATCGGGAGGTTGGCGATCTCTTCCGTGCCGACCTGGCAAACATACCAGACGTGCGATCTTCAATTTTATTAACTTTGTATAATTTAAGTAAAATAAATAGTTTTCTTAGTTTTATTATAAATAAATAATTGGTGTTCCTTATTACTTAAGAGACAGGAACCCATACTCAGTTATAACGAATTTAGTCAAGACAACTGCTCTTATCTGTGAAAAATTTCAGAAACTTAATTTAGAACTATGCGAAATGAGGAATGAAGTCAATAACAATTATTCGAGGTCACGTTCAGTAAATATAAATCGTTTTAGAAGCCCATTTAGAAGCCGGTCAAAATCACGCGATAATCCAAATTGGTTATGTAGATATCATTATAAGTTTGGAAATAATTCTATAAAATGTGAGCAGCCATGTACTTTTTCGAAAAATGATAGTCCAAAAAACTAAATTCTTCCGTTGTTGCGGCGACAAACAACGGAAGCATATTTATATTTGACAAAGGAAACAAATTTAACTTTTTAATCGATAGCGGAGCAGAAATTTCGTTACTTCCAGCTTCAAAATTCTGTTGTACAAGGATATCTTCAGATATACTTTTAACAGCGGCCAACGGTTCTAGTATTTCAACATACGGAAAAAAACTTTTAAATGCAAATTTAGGGTTAAGGCGCGAATTTCCATTTACCTTATTGATTGCTGATATAGCTAAGGCAATTATAGGGGCCGACTTTCTGTGCAAATACGGTCTCTTAATTATAATTAAACACAAACGTTTAGTTGATCCACTGACAAACCTTTCAGTAAACACAATTTCGTGCTTTTGTAATATTCCACTTCCAAAAATTTTCTCAGTTGATAATCAATACACAAAATGATTGAAGAAATATCCTTCACTAATTGCCGAACCCGATTATTCGAAATCAGTTAAACATACTACGGTTCACAGACTTGTTACTGAAGGAAACCTTCCATATTCTAAGCCAAGGCGCTTAGATCTTATAAAATATAAAGTTGCTAAAACAGAATTAGATTTTTTGGTTAAAACAGGCATTTGTAGATCTTCAAATTCTTCAGTTGCTTCACCACTTCATTTAGTACCCAAAAAAGAATTAAATGACTGGCGTCCTTGTGGTGATTTTCGAAGACTAAACGTCGTGACTGTACCGGACCGTTATCCGTTACCTCATGTTTATGACTTCAACATGAACCTCAGGAATAAGAACATATGTATTTTCGAAATTAGATTTAGTAAGAGCTTACCACCAAATTCCAATGGCAGAAGATGATATTTATAAAACTGCAATTACAACTCCTTTTGGTATGTTTGAATTCATCCGAATGCCTTTTGGACTTAGAAATTCAGCGCAAACTTTTCAAAGATTCATGAATTAAGTAGTAAGTGGTTTAGACTTAGTTTTTACATATATTGATGATCTCTTAGTAGCAAGTGAGAATGAGGAACAGCATTTAAAAAACCTCAATGTACTTTTTAAACGTCTAACAGAGTACGGTTTAAATTTAAAACCAAGCAAATGTACTTTGTTGATTTTTTAGGATATAATATATCAGGAGCGCAGTTTCGAACGACCAGAATCGGTTAAACAAATTCAAGTCCAAGACAAACGAGACATATGGAATTTATTGCAGAATTGACTAATGACATAGAGTATATTAAAGGAAAAGAAAATGTTGTAGCTTACATATTATCTCGAGTTTTTGAGGTTGACGTAATTAAAAACACAGAATGGAATTTCAAAATTTTACAAAATAAACAGGATCAGGACGAAGAACTAAACGACTTAAAATCAGAACAAACATCACATAATTTTAAATTAATTCAAATTCCTCTTTTAAATTTTGGTGTGAAATTACTGGTGAAAATCCTAGACCGTTTGTACCAAACCGTTTACGCAAGACAGTATTTAACATGCTACATGGGATTACACATCCTGGGACCATGGCTACACGCCGTCTAATTATTAAAAAATACTATTGGCCAAGAATGAATAAAGAAATAAACACAAAAGAATGTATAAATTGCCAAAAATCGAAAGTTTATCGTCATACTAAAACCCCAGTAATTAAAATTCCGATTCCAAGAAGTAGATTTGAGCATATTCATTTAGATATTGTTGGACCTCTACCTATTTCGAAAGAACATCGTTACATTTTAACAATAATTGATAGATTTACACGTTGGCCAGAGGCATACGCATTACGGGACATTGCAGCAACTACGATTGCAAATAAATTTTTCAAAGAATATGTTTCTCGATTCGGAGTACAGTTAAAAATTACTACGGACCAAGGCTCTCAATTTACGTCAAAATTGTTTTCAGAACTTACAAAATAGCTAGGTAGTCATCACATTACAACTTCTCTATATCATCCTCAAGGTGATGGTATGGTGGAACGGTTTTACAGGCAGTTCAAAGCTACAATGATGGCTAGAAATGGAACTTGCAATTGGTATGATGAGTTACCAATAATACTTCTAGGTTTACGGTCAATACAAAAAGAAAGCATTTCAGCCTCGCCATCTGAGATGGTTTTTGGGCAACCTTTGCGTCTACCCGGTGAACTTGTTGTTCCATCTGAAGAAAAATTTGCTCCAACTGAAATTTTAGACAATTTACGGGAGCATTTTAAAAATGTTAATTCAAATTTAAACCATAATCAAAATTCTGACACTGGTGTATATGTGCCAAAGGATTTGGAGACTTGTAAATTTGTTTTTGTGCGGGTCATTAATAAACAATCATTACAACCACCATACGAAGGACCGTACAAAGATAAAAAATATTTTAGACTTAAAATAGATAATGCAACTAAAACCATTCCAATAGATAGACTTAAACCAGCAATAATTGAAATAACACAAACACTTGACACGAATGCTCACATAGTTGATAACACGATACCAAACAAGAAGCGAGTTACATTTAATTTATACAACATTAATTCTCACGAAGGGGGAGTATTGTAGGGATTCCAAAAATTAAATTCTTTTAAAATTTTACAATATTTTACAATTTTATTGAGCTCAAGGCCAGTTTATGGAAGATTTTTGTGAAAAAACAACAATAGTTTTTTAATGGTAGAAGTTATAGTACTATTTCGGAAATCACAGCATTTCCTCATCAGACTTCTTTTTTATTATTATTAAATTAAATTAATTTTTAATTTAATTTTTCATAACCACTTCTCTCAGGCTTTGAACCCGGGAGCTCGGAGTTGCAGAGCCAATACGCTACCCATGGTACTACGCTAGCCGAGTTGGCTGTTGTGTTTATTTCATCTTTCTTAAACAAACCAACTACAAACAAGAGCAACTGATCTGCCGCTATTTAACTTGTTTGTGTGGTTGTTGTTTGTGTTTTTGTTTGCAAATTCTGTATAATGTATATTTACTTTATATTCTAATGCATTTTTTTAAGGCGTGCTCATCCTTGTATATAAATGTTTGTTCATTTTTCTGTTGGCCTAGTAAATGTTAATATTCTTACAATTTTATTGAGCTCAAGGCCAGTTTATGGAAGATTTTTTTTTTTGTGAAAAAACAACAACAGTTTTTGAATGGTAGAAGTTATAGTACTATTTCGGAAATCACCACATTTCCTCATCAAACTTCTTTTTTATTATTATTAAATTAAATTATTTATAATGGATGTGCAGAGGGAGGGCGGTCGAGGGCTCTCGGACTTGGAAGAACCCCAACCCTGACCAAACCACGAATGCGAGCAGCCCAGGTCAACCTGCATCATGCGGTGGCCGCTTCGGCGGTCATTGCAAGCAGGTTCTCCACGGAAGACCTGGGCTTTCTGCTCGTTCAAGAACCGTGGACGTACAATGGCCAGGTAAGGGGCCTAAATCAGAATAAGGTAATTTGGGACTTCTCCTGTGAGAGCCCCAGAGTGCGTAATGCTTCGAGCAGGTATTAACCACTTTTGCATTACAGAGTACTTAACCAAGGAACAACACGAGGTTTAAACAGCTCATAAACCTCCCAAAGGCAAAACTTAGAATCCTCACAGGTCACTGCAGGTAAAGAGGTCCCCTGCACAAGATGGGTATCTGGTCAAATGACGCTTCTGCGATACGGTCAAGGAAACCCCCTCACACATACTACTGGAGTGCGACGCTGTAGCGCGTCGAAGGGAGAGGTGGCTAGGTCAGATGTGGCCTAAAGAATAATACATACACTCCTTAAGTCCGGGATCTATCTTAAAATTTATAGATGTTCTCGGACTGGGGGAAGTGTTGTAAGGTACTGAGGGCACAATAGATCTACAGGTCGCAGTGCGATTCTCATGTTTTAATCTTATCTTATCTTATCTTAAACAATTCGTAGCATTTATCAGCACCGCGAACACTCTTATTAACACACGCTGCTAATTTACTGCCGAAAACGTCAAATATAAATGAACTTAAAACAAGTATTCGAATTTAGTTAGCTTTTTACGCACGCCGCCAAAATTCGTATTTTCCCATACAAGTTGTGAGAATGAGAATTCTTTACAGTTAACTTGCGGCGTGCGTGGATATTTAGCTATCCTAATGGTTCAGTTATGCATATTTTGCTTCACTTGACTTAACTTAAGAAATTTCACATAACGATTATATTTAATGAACATTGCGTATAAGTTATTAGCTAACACGTAATCCAACATAACTTTACAAGAAAGTATGTTGAATATTGATTTTCTACGTAAATTCCAAGTGAAATTTAATTTTTGTGACGCCCCTTGTGTTTGTTTTCTTGATTTTGGCAATCCTCTTCACACACTTGATAAGTATTTGGATGAGAACGCTTGGCGCCATTTTCCATTTCGGCCAAAAGGAAGTATTATTTATGAAATAAATCTTAAATTTCTTAAACAAAACCAGGAAGAATAAAATGAGGGCTAATGAAGATGCTAGATGGTATGCGCTATGAGTATGAGTATAATCAGCTCTGTGTTGGCCGTATGGTGTAAGTTTAAGTATAAGTAATACTAACCCCCGAATTCAGTAAGCAGTCTCAGTCTCTAATAGAGACAAAAGTCGCAATTTTAGACCGTTGGCAGTCATTAGATTCGAAATAAATCCTCAAGTCTCCAAATAAAGTCTCTAGATAGTGACCTGGTGATGAGCAGGTCACAAAAAATTGTAATAAAAACAAAAGAACAAAACGTGAAAGCGAGGAAAAGCAATAATCTCTAGCTCATTTTGAGACTTGAGATGATACAAAGTTACTGAATTCGGGCATAAGTATGCATAATTGAACCATAAGTCTTTTCCTAACTTGCATCGGGTTATCGCTTGTGTCCGCAACTATACATTTTGCGTTCCTTTAACGATGCAACAAAATAGATATGGTGCATTCCATGGTATCACTGCTTTGGATTTGCACATTTGGCAATTTTTAAGTATATGTAAACACAATTTTTTTGGAACAAGTAAAGAATACGGACCTTTAAGCTAGAAAAAAGAAAAAAAGTGGGCGTTATTCAACCCTTTTTACCGATTTTAGTGAAATAATTCTTTTTTGGTGCAAAGTAATAGGGGGTGTGTTAGGGAGGGTTAAAGGGACAACTTTTAATATTTTGAAAAGCTATCTTAAAAACTGCTTATCCTATTTTCACAATTTTGGTATCTTTAAAGATAATTTAAAGACCTTTTATTTGATATCCATATGTGTAAATAAATTATATATATGTGGCAACACAGCTCCTAAACGTCATAAGAAGTGCAACGCTGTTAGTAAAGGAGAAAAGGCAATAAGCAAAAAATACAACCATCTTGGTTCTTCTTCCGGTTCTTTTCTCTGTCTTTTTTCTGGTTCTTGGAGCATTGGCGGAACAGACAACCTGAATTTATTTATCCGTAATCATCAGCTATTTTTAGTATATAAATTTATATAAGCCATTCTCATTTAAATAAAGTAAATTCTAACCGAGTTGCTGCAAAGTAAATACCAACATCTAAAGTGGTGACCCCGACGTGATCGACGACATTACATGCAGCCTTCTGGTTCTTATTGAGTAACGCGTTGGATTTTAACTGGTAAACGCGAGATAAAGCAGCGAGTATTTATTATGGGAGGCGAAGAAGACCCAATGGTTCCGCCGAGCACTCAAGCTGCACCAAATGAGGCATGGGTGGATTCAGCAGCCGCTCCGCGTATAAGCCCTCCCAATATGACGGCAACCAATATCGAATCATACTTTATGTCGCTGGAATTTTGGTTTGCAGCTTCAGGTATAGCGCAAGACCTGAAAAAGTTTAATATAGTTATGGCCCAGGTCCCGCCGAGCAGGCTAACGGAACTACGCGCAATAATTGACGCGGTACCCCAGCAAAATCGGTACGAGTATATCAAAGTAAGGTTAATTTCACATTTTGCCGATAGTCAGCAAAGGCGACTACAGCGGGTCCTATCGGATATGCCGTTGGGCGATAAGAAGCCTAGCCAACTTTTCAACGAGATGCGTCTAGTGGCAGGCGACGCTCTAGGCGAGACGGTTCTTTTGGACTTATGGGCCACACGTTTGCCACCACATGCTCAAGCGGCAGTAATTGCAGTGAAGGGCGACGCTGCGGATAAAAGTGTTGTCGCAGACGCAATCGTAGAATCAATGAGTCTTCGCAACGTAAATTCGATAGACCAACCTTCTGCCACGTTCAACAACACTAGCCAGGATTCTCCGTCAACCTTGGAAGCCATTCAACGAGAAATTGCTCAGCTCTCACGACGTTTTGAATCACTGCAAGCACGAAGCTATGATTCTCGAAGGCGTTCCCGCTCACGCGGTCGCACCGAGACTCCGCCGAGGCGACGAGAGAGTAGCTCATCAAACGAACCTTGCTGGTATCATAGAGAATTTGGAGCCAACGCGCGCAAATGTAGGACTCCGTGTGGGTATGGGAAGAACAACGCAACACAATGAAGTTGCCTGGCTGAGGCTGTAACCAGTGCCGGCAAACAGCTGGAAGCAGCCATTTTCCGCCTTAAGGTATCAGACACTACAACTAATATGCAGTTCCTAATAGACACCGGCGCCGATGTGTCTGTAATACCAAAAGGCTCCCGTTCAGTCAAGCATAAACCTACGTCTACTAAATTGTTTGCCGCAAATGGCACAGCCATTAATGTATATGGAGAAGCGTTGTTGAAAGTTAATCTGGGCTTACGCCGCGAATTTCTATGGACGTTCTTAATCGCCGACGTCACATCAGGTATAATAGGCGCAGATTTTATAAAACACTTCGACCTACTCATCGACTTAAAAAGGAACCGAGTCATCGATAAAGGCACGTCCTTGCAATCCACAGCGCAACCAGTTATAGCTAGAGGTGCATCAATTAAGTCATTCGACGCATCTTCACCCTTCGCCGATTTATTACGCGAATTCGCAGGGATCACACGACGTGCACAGCCCGGCGTTATTAAAAGTTCTGCCGTGGTTCACTACATCGAAACACGTGGCCAACCTGTTTTCGCTCGCCCACGTCGTCTATCTGCTGACAAACTACAAGCTGCGCGCACGGAGTTCGAAGGTCTAATGAGACTAGGTATTTGTCGACCGTCACGGAGTAGCTGGGCCAGCCCGCTACATATGGTACGGAAGGCAGACGGGTCATGGCGTCCTTGTGGAGACTACCGAGCGTTAAACGCCATCACGATACCAGATAGGTATCCAATACCGTATCTTCAGGACTTCACCAATATATTGCGAGGTAAGTCAATTTTTTCGAAGGTGGATCTGCAAAAGGCATTTCACCAGGTTCCGGTGCACCCAGAAGACATACCAAAGACCGCCATATCCACACCATTCGGCTTGTTCGAATTCGTCTACATGACATTTGGTCTGCGAAATGCAGCGCAAACTTTCCAGCGCCTTATACACGAAGTCGTACGTGGACTAGACTTTGTGTTTGCTTATATGGACGACATCTGTATTGCATCAACAAACTTAGCGGAACACCGATCGCATCTTCGGCAACTCTTTGTAAAACTCCAACAATATAATCTCGCAATAAACGTGGCAAAGTCCGAGTTCGGCCGTAGCCAAATAACATTCCTCGGACACATAGTGTCATCCCAAGGCATTCGTCCGCTACCGGAGCGCATTGAAGCAATTCGCAATTTCGAGCGACCTTCGACAGTGAAAGATTTGAAAAAGTTCTTAGCTGTAATAAATTTTTACCGACGTTTTATCCCACATGCCCTAGAAAAACAGTGCAGAGTTGTCGCTGTGGGTGGATGCGTCCGATACAGCGGCCGGAGCCGCACTACACCAAGTGGTCAAAGGAGCTCTTGAGCCCCTGGGTTTCTTTTCAAAAAAATTCGACAAGACACAATTGCGCTACAGTACCTACGATCGCGAGCTAACAGCGATCTACCTGGCGGTACGTCATTTCAGATTTATGCTGGAAGGCCGTGTCTGTCATATTTACACTGACCACAAGCCAATTACCTTCGCGTTTCGACAAAATTTGGAAAAGGCGTCTGATCGACAAGCGCGGCAACTAGACTTTATCTCTCAAATAACGACTGACATTCGTTTTGTAGAAGGGAAAGATAATGTGACAGCTGACTTGCTATCCCGTATTTCGTCTTTAGAGGTTTCGCATATAGACTATAACGAATTAGCCGAAAATCAGAAAGTAGATGCAGAGTTAAAGCTGCTGCTGCACGATCCTTCGAAAAGCTCTCTTAATTTGAAACTTTTTACCGTTCCAGGGACCTCTAAGCAACTATATTGCGATTCAGCAATGAATTCTATTCGACCATTTGTGACGAAGAATCTCAGGCGAGAGGTATTAAGATGTACTCACAACTTATGCCACCCTGGCCCACGTGCTACAGCAAAGTTGATGACGCAGCGATTCGTTTGGCCGGGGATCCAAAAAGACAGCAGAGATTTCGCTAAAACCTGTATCCAATGTCAGCGAGCGAAAGTTCATAGACATGCTTCTACAGAGCTGCAGCGCTACGCACTTCCAAGTAAACGTTTCTCTCACATCAACGTGGATATAGTGGGACCATTTCCGCTCAATAACGAATTCCGCTACTGTCTCACCATAGTCGACAGATTTACGAGGTGGCCAGAAGCAGTACCTATGGCAGACATAACCGCACCCACGGTTGCAAGAGGGTTGATTGAAAGCTGGATATCCAGGTTTGGAGTTCCTCATACAATCACTTCAGACCAAGGGCGCCAATTTCAGTCTACGCTTTTTGCTGAGCTCACGAGGACCCTAGGCATAACGCATCTACGAACTACGCCATACCATCCTCAGTCGAACGGAATGGTGGAGAGATGGCACAGGACATTGAAAGCAGCGATATTATGTCATAACCACGAGCGCTGGGCTGAGTATTTACCGACAATTTTATTAGGTCTACGCACGACGTTTAAACCTGATCTTCAGGCGTCCCCAGCAGAGCTAGTGTACGGTGCTAATCTCCGAATCCCTTCAGAATTTCTTATCGACAATTCATCAAATACCTCGGAATCGGAAGTTGTGGTTGAGCTTCGGAATGCAATGCGACACTTGAGAGCACCAGAAACCACGTGGCACGCGAAAGGCAAAGTGTTCATTCATCCCAATTTAAGAACGTGTGAAAATGTGTTCGTCAGAGACGACTCTATCAGGCCATCTCTGTCACACCCGTACACGGGCCCATACAAGGTTTTGAGAAGGTCAGACAAGCATTTTAAACTCAGCATGAACGGCAGAGAAAAATCAATTTCTGTGGACCGCCTTAAACCGGCATACATCTGGGAGGACGATGCTCCAACGCAACTTCCAGAAGCCGAGCCAGATGAAAAATTACCGCCTGAGACTTCAATGACATCCGGCGAGATAAATCGTCCGAAACGTCGTGTTGTTATTCCAGCTCGCTATCGTTGACCTGACGCTGGACTTGAGGGGAGTACTGTGGCAACACAGCTCCTAAACGTCATAAGAAGTGCAACGCTGTTAGTAAAGGAGAAAAGGCAATAAGCAAAAAATACAACCATCTTGGTTCTTCTTCCGGTTCTTCTTCCGGTTCTTTTCTCTGTCTTTTTTCTGGTTCTTGGAGCATTGGCGGAACAGACAACCTGAATTTATTTATCCGTAATCATCAGCTATTTTTAGTATATAAATTTATATAAGCCATTCTCATTTAAATAAAGTAAATTCTAACCGAGTTGCTGCAAAGTAAATACCAACATCTAAATATACATTTTGAGGAAAATAACAAATACTGAAAAACGCACATTTTTTTAATACAAAACTATATTTTTCTTTAAAAAATACTTAATTAATTGTATGTGAAAATAAGTTTGTCTTAAAGCGTATAAAAATACCTTTAATTTGATGTATAATTTTATATATTAAAACTTAAGTTTTAAAAGAAATTTTGTTTTATTTGTGTTGCTGGCGATAAGAAAATTGGTCATACTGAGGGTTATGATCCTGAGCGATATTTTTTGTTGCGAATGAAGCACAAGTAGATAAGCTACAGTTTATGCAAAATAAGGCCATGAGATTTATTTTAAAGATGCTGTAAGACACCCCAGTAAAAAAACATGATTGTTAAATTAAAGTGGTTGAGCGTCAAAAATCTAATTTTTTTTATCATAGTATGAAATTTGTTTTTAATATTAAGATTGGTAACTGTGGTCGAGTTGGTAGCGGTGCGTGCTATAACTTGAAATGCCGGTGAGTTCGAGGTTCGAATCTCAGTCAGGACAAGCAAAATCTTTATAATAGAAAAAGTTTTTTCTAATAGCGGTCACCCCTCGGCAGGCAACGGCAAACCTCCGCGGATATTTCTGCCATGAAAAAGCTTCTCATTAAATACATCTGCCGTTCGGATTCAAACTGTAGGTCCCTCCATTTTGTGGTATAATATAAAGACGCACACCACAAATGGTAGAAGCTCGGCCAAACACTGAGCTATATAGTGTACGCGCCAAAATTATATATATATAACCTACCAGAGTATCTGAGTGAAAAAGTCAATTATGTTAATGAAACTCACTCCCATGGAATGAGGGAGAATAATAACTTTAGATTGCCTCTTTTTAAAACAAAAATAGACAAGCGAAATATATTTGATAAAGGTTTAAAAAGTTACAATGAACTTCCTAATTATATAAAGAACAGTAATGATTTCAATAATTTTAAAGAGTCTATTTGAATACTGCCGAACCCTTCCTCTAAGATGAAATTTTTCCTTTTTATTTTTTCACGCTAAACCACACGCATCGATTATCTGAGGGAAACTAGACAATATGGGAGAGATTGCTTTTATATACCATATATACCTAGCGGGACTAACCTCGCGCTGTCACCCATGTTGACCGAAAATATAAAAGAAAATAATATAATATAATATGATCAAAGTGCTATTTAACAATGAGAACTTAAAACTGCAAGAAGACCTCGGCTGTCTCTGCAGATATTTAACTCGGCATCCATAGCGCTTTGGTAATAAAGTCATAGTGAAGTGAAACTAACTCTGTCCACTGTAATGCTCAAATTGAAGAGGACCTGTATCAATTGTCTGATGGAATTAATTATATTAAATATTAAAATAATATTGAGATGAGACTAGCACTGTCTATTGTAATGAGCGGAATCAAATTACGCGATGTTTGCTAATGGCCATTTTCTCTGTATTGAGACCTCGTCAGTCTCAAAATACCCTAACAGTAGCCGCCAAAAAAAGGAGTAATAAGAAATTCGAAAACCAAAGCATAGCTATATTTTTAAATTATAATTACTTATAATGAATTTTATTTATTATACTGTAATTACATACATATGTATAATGGATCTTGTTTACAGTTTGTTGTTTTATGATATATAAATTCAAATGAAATGAATTAAGTGATTGTATAGTTGTAAGTTTTAGGCTTAGAAAGCCGTAATAATAAATAAATAAATAGAAGCTTTTCAAAATATTGACATTTCCCCCTTTACCCCTCCCTACAACCACCCTATTGGATTGCACCCAAAAAAAAAGTACACCATCGAAAAAGGCGGTTCACGGCCAGGTTAATATTCGGTATAGCGCCGCATAAAAAGGGGGTGATGGGCGGTGAAGGAGGCGGCGTGGCGTGGCCAACTGCCATGCAGATCACGCAGCCTCTTCCAATGTCTCCAAAATATACTCAAGCAATTAAAACGACAAAAAAATGCACGACAGTCGGTTCTACGTTACCGAATTGACTCGGATTTCATCCGACCAAGGACTGTTGTTTCGGCGAAATAACCCCACTTAGGCTGCCGAACACCCCCAATCTTATCTCCTCTTGGGTGCAATACCTAGCAGCAGGTTTGCTACTCATACTTCTGGCTAGGGCGGGCGTCGAGTCTAATCCTGGCCCTGAGACCTATTTCTGCTGCTTCTGCCAGAGAAGGCTCTATCCGAATTCCACTTCGGTGAGGTGTAATTCATGCAACGGATGGTGCCATCTTAAGGTCTGCTCAGGCCTTAAGAAAACCAGGGAGTGGTCCACAACCTATGTGGGCCAGTGTTGGTCGCGCACTCAAGCGCCCCAAGCCTCCACGGCATCACCCCTTGCACCCCCGCGCCGGTGCCTCAACGCACCCCCCTGCCCCCCGGAGCTCACAGCAACACCTAACCTAAAAAGCTGACTGAATACGCCTTCAGTGCTCTTTCAACTCCAACCAACGTTCGCGTTGGCGAGCGCGAGGCAGGTAGGATCCCTGTGATCCGTCCTGAATTCCCGGGTGAGGCGGTGTCTCTGGCGGATGAACGCGACCACCTTCGGCAGGCGGACCCCGGTAATCCCCGTATTAGGCAACTAAACGGGGAGATCCAACGCCAGGTTAACGTACATAAGCGGAACAAGTGGAGGGAGCACCTGAAGTCCTGCAACCTCGGTGCCGGAGTGGGCAAATTATGGTCGACCGTGAGGTCCCTGTCCAACCCGACGAGGCGTGATGATCGAACAGAAATCTCCTTTGGAGACCACGCCTCGTCGGACCCGAAGCGATGCGCGAACTATTTTAGTCGACAATTCACACTGCATCCTTCAGCCGACAGGACCAAACGGTCAGTCACCAGAAGGCTGCGCAAGTCAACACCAAGCGCACCAATTGTCCTCTCTACCACTGAGCTGAAGGTAGCCATCGGGAAGGCGAAAGCCTCCAAATCCATTGGCCCAGATGGGTTAAGCATGTTGATGCTGAAATAATTGGGCACCGCGGGAGTAGCATATCTCACCAAGGTCCTCAATCTGTATTTAAGCTCCCTGGTCATTCCGGATATCTGGAAGACCAGTAGGGTGATACCACTGCTGAAACAAGGGAAACCGGCCGGCCAAGGCGAGTCCTACCGGCCGATCTCCCTGCTTTCTCTAGTGGTCAAGACACTTGAGGCCCTGCTGCTCCCGCATTTCAATCACCACCTCAGCCCGGCGATGCATCAACACGGCTTCCGGAAAGTGCATAGCACTACAACGGCACTTAACGCTATAAACACTCAGGTTAATCGTGGTCTCAACGGCAACCGCCCCTGTGAGAGAACCGTCCTCGTGGCTTTGGACTTGTCGAAGGCCTTCGACACAGTCAGCCACTCCATCCTGATGAAGGACGTGGAGGCCTCACCTCTCCCAGCGGCGTTGAGGCGATGGACCGCGAACTACCTGTGTGGTCGTCAAGCGTCGGTATGCTACCGTGACTCACGTGTCAAAAGCGAGAAGAATTAAGCAGGGGGTACCACAGGGTGGCGTCCTATCCCCCCTATTATTCAACTTCTACATCTCGCGACTCCCTTCCCCGCCAGAGGGAGTCACACTGGTCTCGTATGCCGACGACTGCACGATAATGGCTACCGGCAATGGAATTGATGGCTTGTGCTCTAAAGTGAACACCTACCTCCCAGAGCTTGCTCATTACTTTACGGGACGGAATTTGACGCTGTCTCCTGCTAAGTCCACGGCGACCTTGTTTACATCTTGGACGAAAGAGGTCGGGCTCACCCTCGACATCCACATCTAGGGGACCCCCACTCCGACGGTTAACCACCCAAAGATCCTGGGAGTCACCCTCGACAGCCTGGTCTCCTTCTCAGCACATACAACCGCAATCGTCAACAAGGTACAGAGCCGCAACAAAGTCCTCAAGTCGCTCGCCGGCAGCACTTGGGGCAAAGACAAAGAAACGTTGTTGCCAACATACAAGACGATTGGCCGGCCGGTTCTAAATTATGCTGCGCCAATATGGTCGCCTGGAACTGGCAGGACTCAGTGGTCAAGACTGGAGACCTGTCAGAACGCCGCACTCAGGACTGATGACGCCTGTGGATCACCTCTACCATGAAGCTAACGTGCTTCCAGTGCATGAGCACAATATGATGCTCACAAAACACTTTCTACTGGGGTGCCACCGTCCGGGAGACCTGCTCGCGCTGGAGCCGGCACCCAGGCACATCAGGGGACATCTCTCACAACTGACGGACGAGGTCCAGACATACGTACGCCTACCGCTGGACCTTAGGACGTACCGACAGGCTCTGGACAGCATTCACAGGGAGTCGGTGTCCAAATACATCGACACCCGCCCTGTGAGTGCAGTCCTGGGAGTCCAACCACCACCCATAGCAGCTGAGGAGCTCCAGCTGCCTCGTGAGACCCGCGTTACTCTGGCTCAACTCAGATCTGGATATTGTAGCAGGTTAAACTCCTACCTATCCAGGATCAACCCCGACACCCCCAACACTTGCCCAGCATGTGGAGAGTCTCCGCACGACACCAATCACCTATTCACATGCCCGGCCAAACCTACTCAACTAACACCCCTCTCGCTATGGTCCGACCCTGTTGAAACGGCTCGTTTCCTGGACCTTTCGTTAGTGGAGCTTGACGATATTGATTGAGGGAGCCCGCCAGCCCAGTGGGGTGTAGCTAGCCGCTACAACAACAACAACAAAAATGCACCATGTTTGAAGCGATTAAAATTTACAATACAAGCAGTCTCCTTCCTGCTACCGTCTCTCATAATCAAAATAGCAAGCAAGATAATCACCAAATAAACTCATCTCCAACTCCCTTACTCACTAATTCTTAATTATCTCCCAGTATAAATATTTCCAACAACCAACCATCAAAAGAAAATAATATCCAAACTCACATCAATACACCCAACACAACAATCAATGAACCATCTACTCAAGTCCCAGATCCCAACTTACACGACCTAACCACATCCGACTACTCTAAAGTACTAGAACAAAGTTATCGCACTCTCATGCAGCTACATCAAACTCGCTATCAAACAACGAAATGTTTGACTCAAACTCAAACGCAGCAGCTAATCTCTCGTTTGATCTATCATACAATAGCAACACAATTCAAACAACTTCTAACCCTGCAAACATTTCTCTTTCGAATGCTGATGACTCTATAATGTCAATAGAAGACGATGATATACCAACTCACATTTAAAAACAGCTCAACAAGGAAATCGTATAAACTCCTATACTAAACACTCATATACTCAATTTAATTTGATTCACTCATATTCATAAGTCAATTCTTAAATTTAATAACACGTTGTCAATACTACAATGGAACATGAATGGTTTCTACAACAACTATCATGAGCTTCAGCTCTTGATAAAGGTTGCCTCACCCTCTATAATTTTACTCAATGAAACCCATTTAGCTCTTACATACCGCCAACATAGTGCTTCTTAAACGCCGATATATTACACTTGCTCCAACAAGTATCAGCACCTGTTATACTGGCAGGTGATCTTAATGCGTGGAGCCCAATATGGCGATCACCATTTGCAAACACAAGAGGCAAGCACATTGAAGATGTTTTGCTAACTTCAGACCTCATTTGTCTTAATAATGGCAGTCCAACACATTTTTCAACGCACGGTACCTTTTCGCACCTTGATCTCACCCTTTGCTCAGCAGCTCTTGCCCCAAATTGAATCTGGAGTATCTTTAATGACTTACACGGTTGTGATCCATACCCAATTATCTGCAAAATAATCGCACACAATTCGCGTTTCAAATTTAAACCATAATTCATATTTAAAACTGACTTCGCTGACTGGCGTAAATTTTCAAATTTATGTGAAGAAGCTAATAATAACACTACCATTTTAAAAAATCCAAATAGAGAAGCTACGTTAATACAAAAAATAATTTGCCGCAGCAAATTTGTCGATACCACACACTAATGGAAAAAAAACATGCATACAAAGTACCCTGGTGGAACGCCAACCTAGGATCCCTAAGATTAAAGTAGCAATTGGCATTGCATGAGTACAAACGTTGCCAAACGGTCGACAACTTAGTTGCATACAAGAGGGCGAACGCTGTTTTTCGGCACATGGCCAAAAAAGCAAAACGCAACTGTTTCCAAAAATTTACAGAAAAAGTAAGCTCCTCTTCTTCTCCCAAAAAAATTTGGAATGGCATCACTTTATTGTCAGGTGGAATCAAAAATACACTAATCTCTTAAATAAACACCCACAATGAATCTTTAATTACACCTGAAGAAATTTCGAACGAATTTGCAAGCGCGGATGAAAACTTTAGTACAGAATTCCGAAACACCAAAGCATTAGTCCTAGGGAGTCCCATTAAACTAACGTACAGTCTACCGTCCTCCGCAAAGATGATAGAATCAAAAATATCG
Source organism: Philophylla caesio (assembly GCA_963971545.1). NCBI lineage: Eukaryota > Metazoa > Arthropoda > Insecta > Diptera > Tephritidae > Philophylla > Philophylla caesio. The sequence continues at coordinate 132,149,614 of OZ020604.1, forward strand.
ACCTCTTAATTTGAATATGCTCTTTTTTCAGTCAAAGGTAAAACGCCAGGACTGGACAAAATATCTTATCCCTTAATCAAAAATCTCCCTAATTCAATTAAGCTACGCCTCGTCGAATTATACAATAATATCTTTGACACTGGTGTCTATCCGCAATTTTGGAAAACATCAAATATAATTCCCATACTGAAGGCTAAAAAACTATCTGATGATGTCAATAGTTATCGCCCTATCTCTCTCTTGAGCTGTCTCGGGAAAGTTTTAGAAAAGATCGTAGCGAACCGATTAGCATGGTATGCTAAAAGAAACAACCTTATCAGCGCACGACAAGTTGCATACAAGAAAGGACATGACACCATTGACGCCTTACTCTCACTTGACAATTTTGTAGCCAACGCTCGATCTAGTAAAAATCACGTGTGTTTGTTGTCACTCGATTTTCAAACAAATAATTCTCAGTAACCGTTAATGGTTTCCTTTCATCAACCCGGAACCGATCAAACGGTACCCCTCAAGGCTCACCCCTTTCCGCTGTACTTTTTACTATCGCTTTTGATGAATTAAATAAGTCACCTTCTATCTAAACACAAGAAAATAAAGCACCAAATTTACGCCGATGACGTTCTTATTTTTTAAAAGTCAACGACAACCGTACTTTGCAGGATATTTTTGTAAAAGCTCTTAAGGATATTAATTCTTGGTCAACAACTTCAGGCGTTCCTCTTTCGCTAAAGACGAACCTCCTTCATATTTGCCGAAAAAGAAGACAGTGCAACATTACAGTTAATATCGATAACTGTACAATTGAACCTAAAGATTGCCTAATGGTCCTAGGATTAATCGTAGGTTCGAAATATTGTTTTAAGCAGCATTGTGATTACATTAGAAACTCCTTAGTATCTAGATTAAATATAATTAAGTATCTTTCTAGTAAGCATAGCCATATACACCCTACTACTCTTATCAATGTTGTCAGGGCACTACTACTTTCAAAAATGGACTACGCTCTACCAATCTACGGAAACTGTGCGAAATCTCACATTCGAAAAGTGTCAGCTCCTTACCACGCAGCAATAAGTCGATATCAGAGCTTTCCCAACTTCGCCAACGAAATTTCTCCTAACAGAATGTGGCTTACCGTGCTTATCCAATAGAGTGTCTGATGCAACAAAACGTGTCCTCGGAAAACATCTTGACACTACAAACACAGAGCTTGCAAGTACTTTCAACAATGTAATTTTACGTAAAACGCGGTCAAGAATACCATCAGCAATATCCCGAGCGCTTGTTTTCGCCAAAGAAAAATGCATATCTCTTTTCCGAGTAAAAACAAATATTTATTAGTGAAAGCGCCACAGGAGAAAATTTGTAATAAAAAATCGCTCTGATTTTTTATTACAAATTTTCAATACACATATAGCGAAATATATGGGTCAGGTTAAGTATAGTGCCGCATAAATTTGGTTTACTGTGGCTATACGCGTATATCAAATTGAAAAATTCAAATGCACATAGATGAACAACAAAATATTCTTTCGTTTAACTATCCTTTTGCAAAAATTCCTCCAAAAATTTTATCAGAACTTAACTTTAAAAATGCTCTTTTTTTGCATTTTTCACATATATAGTGTTTGATTTTCTTTCTCTACATCTAATATCGAGCTACTAATGCATTCATTTTGGCACACACATATTATTAACACATTGTGCTATAAATTTTCACCGTTTTTTGAATCAAAAAATATTTAAATACTTCACAATTATTAAATATAAAGTTGCATATTTAAGCCCCGCACAAAAAACAAAATCTCCTACCAAATGCATCTGTCAAACTACTGCAAACAACGAGCGAAAGAGAAAACAATGGCAAATTGATATAACCCAAAAGCTTCCTGGTTCCCTCCCGTCAGAGCATACAGCGCAGTATCGGTGGATCTACCTACTCTCTTTTTTGATTCAAAAAACGGTGAAAATTGATAGCACAATGTGTTAATAATATGTGTCCTGGTTATAATAAACAAACATTAATTCGTAAAAACGGAAAATTTTAGTTTAGCATCCCCGGAATTGGAAAACAAGAGGCTGATGGGGGGGGAGAGGGGGACCTCCTGATCTCAAATATATAGTGTTTAGCTGCCGTTGACTTATAGTTTTCGAGATATTAATACCTAAAGTTGAAAAAATGCACACTTATATTGATCCATTATTTCTCGAAGCACAAAATAACAGCCATAGCACATTTACAAGTGCGATAATTGGCAGAATTAGAACTAGAACGAATATTGTGAGATAATAAAATGTAAAAGTGAAGGGTTGCCAGATGAATATTCGTAACCAATGTTAATCGTAACCAATGTCATTCCAAGACGCGAACCCATACGTTTGCCTTCAACGTACGGTCAGACCCTATAAGATCGTATGTACTTCTATACCGACCATAAGTAAGCCGGTGTCCATATCCCGCAAGGGAATGAAAGAAGTCTTTCTTCTTTTTGACATCGGACGAACCGAACGTGCCCATCAACTCCCGTGTGTTAATTAAGTCGAAGTGAAATCGAACGACACTCAGAAAAATATAGAAAAGGCTAGGAGAGAAAAGCCGTAAGTTACCACGGAAGGAATAGGTTGACCCAACAATAACCATGTTGTTTGTTTCAGTTTTTTTTTCTATTTTTCTCTATATTAAATTTACTCCGTCAACATTGGGTACGAATCATTCTGACGGCTACACCGAAGTATTGAAAGTGAATAAATACTGTAAAAAGGTAACATCGGTCTTTCATTTACCTTGGGAAAGCCTATCTAGGATTCCACATCATACCAACATACGATTAGAACGAGCTGATGGACTACGGTCCGAAGAGGTTTACTTGGAACCAGCAACATCAAGGGAAGAGTAAATCATTGGCGCCCAACTAAACGGGTAAAACAAATGAATTAAGTATTGTAGAACATAACCGCAATTACACCCGAAACAATATAACCGCGTGCTTAGTAGAGGAAAAGTAAAATATTGCATAGTAAAATAAATTGGTAACATCAGAAAACTAAAATTAAGTAAGCACTTAAGTTTTTCTCATTTTTGCGTCACAAAACTATGCGTCAGTGAACCATAAATTTTCGAGTTAATTAAGATTGCTTAACTTTGGGAAATCCCGTATTTTGCAGACATCAGTGCGAGTCAACAAAATTAGTTTATTCATGCAGTACTCACTCTTGCAACACAAAATTGTACGTCTGCAAAATTTGTAAACTCATTGCGATTTGATCAAAACATTTTACTTTACATATATACATCATCAAAACATCAAGTAGTTGTACATGAATATCATTATCATAATTATTGTATGGGATTATTATTGTAAACTATTATATTTGAATGATTGTACATCATTATTTTCCTCACTCTTCACACGGCATGATCTAGTAAAATTTTTATTGAAGCTCGTTGCAATCGAAATTTTTGTGATTAAATTCCGATTTTTTTTTTCCGGGGGTGAATGGTGATCGATTTGCGATAAGCAGTCCAAGCCATTCGCAGTTCGGTTCACCAATTTAGAAAAAGCACGTTAATTGATTTTTTTAACCAATAACACAAAACATCTAAGGTCAAGATTTTGATCCGATTAATTTTTCACGTTGATTAAATTTTGCAATCAACTCCAAATCTACGGTCAATATTGTGAACCGATAATTTTTGCAGGTTGATTAAATTTTGCAATCAACTCCACATCTACGGTCAATATTGTGAACCGATAATTTTTGCACGTAATCGAATTTTTGTAAATATACATCTACGGTCAAGATTTTGAACCGACAGTATTTACACAGTAATCGATTTTCTTTTGTAAACAACACCGCACATTGACGGTCAAAGCATTTAAGTAATTAATTATACGTTTATAAATTGGTTAATCGATTAAAATACCCTTAATTAAACCGAACCACAACCAGCTAGAGACCCTAGTGTGTCATCTTTGGGTAATCTTAAGTGAAGCAGTAATTTGTTTTGCCAGTATAATTTTTTTGAGGTTACAATCAAGGCAGGCATTATTTTTCTTTGGATTTGTCTAGTTCCGTACAACAATAGAACCATAATAGTGCGGAATAAACACAGGAGTGATTTTCCAGGTGGGAGACTAGCGCATCGTTGTATAGCCAAGACTTACGTCTGTATATTGGTACAAGTGTGCATTTGAGGTCTGCGAACATGGAATTTTTCCCCATCCTCGATGCCACACACGACGAACACCGGCAGATTGAATGTGAGCTTTATAACCTTAACCCAGTACCGGTCGAGTGGAACGAGACTGCAATAGCCTCCCTCAATGGTAAAATCTCTACTTATGTGGGTCAGCCATGGTTAATGAAATCTCATGCCATACACCAAATTAATGAGTTAGAAGTGTGTGAGGGAGCAGGGCGAGAATTAGCAGTGAATGACTCGTTAGCACCTCAGACTCGTATCAATCAAATGATACATTATTGTTATCGAGCCGCTCGGTTGAAGTTACAACCTGAACTTGTGCCACGCCAAGAGTACATATGTTATTGGAAAACTCCAATTAAAGATTAGGGAGATACGGATAGCGTCACCACATCGGATAGGCGATCCACAAATGAGCTCGACAACTTTCCATGGGTTTGACAATGAACTGGGAGCGACAGGTCCAACTCCTCCCCCTATTTCAGCACACCTTTTACCCTTAACTATACCCAACTCAATTACAAATCAGACCATTACTACTTCGGTGCAGGCAAGTGTACCACGATATAGCTTATCCCCCCAAACGATTAATTCGGGTGCCCAATCAGTAGTCCCCAATCCAACACCAGGGATTGTTGGAACGGATCAAACACCCTCATTACAACAACTCTCTGCGATGGTGGCTGAGTTGTTGAGAACTCAGACCCAAATGCAACAACAAATGAATCGCGAACTAATTCATTTGCTGCCACCAGCACAGAACATGGGCGATATAAGTTATTCAATCCCGTCGAGTTTAACTCACCCCTTGCCACCACCATCGCTGTACCAACATGTTCCTGTCGTTGCTCCTCAAATACCTACCCCATACAATCGGATGCCATATCCGTCACAAACAATGACCTCTCCGGCTAACTTGTTCCCGATTCAGTCATCTCAATCATACCCTACCTATTCCCTACCCGGTGTATCACACGTACGACCAAATCAAACCGCAGTCGCTGACGAATCGGCACAAGCGGATGCCATGGAAAGGAAGTTCCGAGGCTTACCATTATGGATGGGACGTGCTCAATTTGATGGCGTCCATGTAAATGAAAGATTCCTGTCGGTTGAAGACTATTTGGCTATAATAGATTCCTTTCGATTTAAGATCAGGGTACCCGATCATGAATTGGTTACGAGATTAGTACCAACACTCACTGGTGCCGCTCGACAATGGTACTTCACCGAATTGAGGAAGTTTGAAGATTATCCCGATTTTTGCACAAAACTTCGTGCTCGTTTCCTCAACAAACATAGTCGTGCTCAAGTGATAATGTCGTATGCCCAAACTAAATTCGACCCCCATTCACAAACACTGCTGAAGCATATCGATGATTTGACCTTCCAACTACAAGGTAATGCTTGTGGCCTGGATGAACGGGATCATCTTGATATTATCATTGGCACCCTATCTGATCATCTTCGTGAACTCGTTTATACTCGACAAGTTCACACAGTAGAACAATTGCGGGAGTTCGCTCAACGAATTGCACCACACTCGTTCATTGTAGCTAATTCACGGCCGGAAAGAACCCGTTCTGATAGGCAGCGAGTGGAACCTCGCGGAATAGCAGCCGTACACGATTCACCGGATGGTTCAGAGCATACGGTATCGTTTGCGGAATCCGACTCAGATGACGGGGAGTGCGCGTACGTGAGCAAACAAATTAAACCAAGAAAGTCTCCCCAGGAAAGTGTTTATTCGAAACCAGTCGATGGTCCCAAAAACGATAAACATCGAAGTGAGAACGATGAAAAAGTACGAACCATTGTCGATCTCTTTCTCACAGTGGAGGGCGACGAAAACGTACGATGTGCTAAATGCCTCGTGTGGGGTCACCATTTTAAGAATTGTCGGAAACACCCGGAGCGGGTGATATGCTACAAATGTACACGACCGGGAGTGACCTCCGACAAATGTCCGTGTTCAAAAAACGCATAAGTAGGCCGATTGGTAATAGTGGTCAATCGGACGCAGAAGACACAACCTTTTCTAAATCCACTGCCTTTAATTAACCGGATTCTGCTGAATCTCCGTTACAAGTCGACGCATCCTTATTGCTGAATTCCAGTGATAACTCTCATAGCAAATGTAACCAAACTCAAAGTGAAGGTCCTGATCATCACCGAGTCGAACTCGATGATGTTGGCCAGCCTCTGACCCGCGAGTTGTTCTATATTTCGGAGAAATGCTTAACATACAGTACTCCAAACGACTGTCGAGACTATCTCTCGGTGATGGTTAACAACCACTCGCATACGGCTCTACTGGATGGGGGAGCCGAAGTCACGGCCATCTCAAAATCATTTTACGAGAAGTACCAATGGGGCCAATTACAGCCCACCAAAACTTCTATCGGTCTGGCCGATAACTCCATATCTTTTAAGGCCGTTGGCAAAGTGGATGTATTATATACAGTCGGTCGTCTTACTCGACTTGTACCAACTATTGTAGTGCCTATCTCTCTCAAACACCCAATCATGGGACGGACGTTCCTGGAGGCGTTCTTTTTCGAATTGGTTCAGAACCAAGACAAAGTTGAGCGATTCTTGGGTAATGTTGCTAAAATCGACCTGGTTACGGCTCCATTGAGAAAGGATCCGGAACCAAAAGAGGCTTCCACCCTCGGTCCAGAGGGGGATCCAGACACACCAAAACTAACAACGGTAAGCCTCCCACATAATCTCACTCCAGAACAAAGGCAAAAGTTGGACGCCGTTCTTAGGCTTTTTAACCCAACTCCTGACGACGGTCCTTTAAATGTCACCAATCAGATAGAACATGTAATCAATACGGGTGATGCAAAACCAGTCGTGAAACGCCAATATCCGGTCTCACCGTATGTAGCCGAACGTGTCCAGGCCGAACTGGACAAAATGCTTAGTCGTGGTATAATTATGTCAATCGAGGACAGCCCTTGGCGGTCCCCAATTTTGGCGGTAAAAAAGAAGGATGGAACGTGTCGAGTGTGTCACTGTTCCAAACGCCTACCCGATTACGGATACCAACCAGATTTTGGCACGCTTAAAATTAACAAAGTACCTTACCAGTATTGACCTTTCTCAAGCTTTCTTTCAAATTCCCTTGGCAAAGACCAGTCAGCTGAAAACCACATTTGCATTTGGTAATAGACTTTACGCCTTCCGTCGTATGACGATGGGCTTGAGAAATTCACCCGCTACCTTAGCCGTTCTCATTAATAATATATTCCGAGATTTGGTTCCGCAGGCATTCGCATATGTTGACGATTTTATAATTTGCACTTCAACGTTTAAAGAACACATTAAGATTCTGGAAATTATTGCCAAAGGATTAGCCAGGGCTGGTTTAACCATCTCGACGTCCAAATCGAACTTTTGTTGTAAACGATTAGAATTCCTGGGTTACGTCCTGTCCCAGGAGGGTCTATCCGCGGATCCATCTCGCATTCAGGCGATTGTCGAATTTGTTCGGCCCCAAACTGCAATGGAAGTCAGGCGGTTCGTTGGTGCAGCGGGTTGGTACCGTAAATTCATCCCAAATTTTTCGGAAATCACCGCTCCCCTTTGCGGATTGTACAAAGGGAACCGAAAAGGACCCATCGAGTGGAGTACTACGGCGGAACAAGCCTTTGTCAAACTCAAAGATTGTTTAACTACTACACCCGTTTTGACAATGTCCGATTACTCAAAACCATTCAAGGTGTACACTGATGCCTCGCTCGATTACTCAGCTTCCGAACGAGAATGTTTAGCCGTTCTCTTAGCGGTCGAAAAATTTCGTCCATACTTTGAAGGTCGTGAATTGGTTGTGGTGACGGACCATGCCGCTCTGCGCTGGTTACAAACCCTCAAGGATCCGACAGGCCGGTTATGTCGTTGGGCCATACGACTATCCCCATACGACCTAAGAATTATTCATAAACCATGGAAACATTTAGAACTTCCTGACGCCCTTTCTCGGTCAGTTGCTCTTCTCAACATCGTTCGTAAGAATCCAATTAACCTTCCGCTTAATTTTCCCGCGAACCTTTCTTCCACCATATCCGTGATCAACATCGATCCAACTACAGGCGATGAATGGTACCGCAAAATGCATGCCATGGCCTCAAAGCAACCCTTAGACCGATATAAAGTCGAAAATACGTTATTGTACCACCGATTGAAATTTTCCAACCAAAGTGCGGAAATACTGTGGACCCTTTGTGTACCATCTGCTGACAGAGCGAAAGTCCTCAAGGAGAACCACGACCACCACTCCCACCAAGGTATTTGGAAAACTTATAGGCGTATCTCACAACGGTACTACTGGCCAAACATGCATGAGTCCGTTTATCAGTACGTCCGCCAATGCGACTTATGTCACCGCATCAAACCAAGTAATGAGGCCACCAAAACCCCTCACGGTGAATATCGAGAACCAAAACGTCCAGGTCGCCAACTATCGATCGACTTCATCGGTAAGCTTCCTTTGTCTAAAAACCGTAACCAATGGATATTCGTAGTCATTGATTGCTACTCACGGTATGTATGGGTACAACCCATGAAAAATGCCAACGCCATATCCGTGGTCAATTGCCTCCAACACATATTCACTGTAAACGGTTGCCCCGAACTAATTATATCGGATAACGGCTCTCAATTCGTCAGTCAGACTTTCGCCAAGTTGTGTGCTGGTTACAACATCAAACACATGAAAACGCCTTTGTACCACCCACAAGCCAACCAGGTGGAGGCCACGAATAAAAGCATTAAAGTAGGATTACGTTCGTATATGGCTGACCGTCGTCAACATTCCTCGTGGGAAAATCACCTTTCACGGGTAATCCATGACATTAACACGTCAGTTCATTCGGCCACAGGCTACACGCCGTACTTTCTACACACCGGTCGTGAGCATGTGAAGGATGGAACCGAGTACGAATTGTTGTTGGATGTAAATCCACACCATACTCAAGAGGCAGAGCAACGAAAAGTTTTAGCCGATGAAGTACGCAACAAACAATTCGAAAAATACCAACAAACCGCCCGACGGGCATTGACTCGCAAAAGAGAACGTCATTTCGAGATTGGGGCAGAAGTTTACGTACCCAACCCTAAACAGTCGTTGGGCGGAGAAGGGTATGCGCAAAAATTAGCACCACCCAAAATTAGAGCATACGTTTCGCGTAAACTGGGCTCGAATTCGTACGAACTGATCGACGCTAAGCACCGAGTACTCGGCAATTACTCCGCCGACTTAATTACCACACGCTAATCTACCCTTTACATTAATGCCCCTAAGAATGTCCGTGAACACCTCATTGGCATCCCTAACTTATCGATTTCGCTTCAATTTAATATATAAATAATAAAACAACTAAAACTATATGAAGTAAGGGTTATGATTCGGGGGGGGGGGTTTATTTCCACCATGCGTGTAATTTTCTTAACTTATAAACGATTTCCAGTCGTGCACATATTGAGGTAGGTGAGCCGAGTTGATTGCGTTGATTGAAGTCACTGGTTGTCGGAATCGAACAACCATCCCATAAAACACTCCACATTTTTTCGGGTTGATGTGTCGTTGAAGAGAGGAGGGGGATAATGATCCATTATTTCTCGAAGCACAAAATAACAGCCATAGCACTTGTAAATATGAAGACGATAATTGGCAGAATTAGAACTAGAACGAATATTGTGAGATAATAAAATGTAAAAGTGAAGGGTTGCCAGATGAATATTCGTAACCAATGTTAATCGTAACCAATGTCATTCCAAGACGCGAACCCATACGTTTGCCTTCAACGTACGGTCAGACCCTATAAGATCGTATGTACTTCTATACCGACCATAAGTAAGCCGGTGTCCATATCCCGCAAGGGAATGAAAGAAGTCTTTCTTCTTTTTGACATCGGACGAACCGAACGTTCTTAGGCTTTTTAACCCAACTCCTGACGCCGGTCCTTTAAATGTCACCAATCAGATAGAACATGTAATCAATACGGGTGATGCAAAACCAGTCGTGAAACGCCAATATTCGGTCTCACCGTATGTAGCCGAACGTGTCCAGGCCGAACTGGACAAAATGCTTAGTCGTGGTATAATTATGTCAATCGAGGACAGCCCTTGGCGGTCCCCAATTTTGGCGGTAAAAAAGAAGGATGGAACGTGTCGAGTGTGTTTAGACGCACGAGAATTGAATAAGATCACTGTTCCAAACGCCTACCCGATTACGGATACCAACCAGATTTTGGCACGCTTAAAATTAGCAAAGTACCTTACCAGTATTGACCTTTCTCAAGCTTTCTTTCAAATTCCCTTGGCAAAGACCAGTCAGCTGAAAACCACATTTGCATTTGGTAATAGACTTTACGCCTTCCGTCGTATGACGATGGGCTTGAGAAATTCACCCGCTACCTTAGCCGTTCTCATTAATAATATATTCCGAGATTTGGTTCCGCAGGCATTCGCATATGTTGACGATTTTATAATTTGCACTTCGACGTTTAAAGAACACATTAAGATTTTGGAAATTATTGCCAAACGATTAGCCAGGGCTGGTTTAACCATCTTGACGTCCAAATCGAACTTTTGTTGTAAACGATTAGAATTCCTGGTTTACGTCCTGTCCCAGGAGGGTCTATCCGCGGATCCATCTCGCATTCAGGCGATTGTCGAATTTGTTCGGCCCCAAACTGCAATGGAAGTCAGGCGGTTCGTTGGTGCAGCGGGTTGGTACCGTAAGTTCATCCCAAATTTTTCGGAAATCACCGCTCCCCTTTGCGGATTGTACAAAGGGAACCGAAAAGGACCCATCGAGTGGAGTACTACGGCGGAACAAGCCTTTGTCAAACTCAAAGAGTGTTTAACTACTACACCCGTTTTGACAATGTCCGATTACTCAAAACCATTCAAGGTGTACACTGATGCCTCGCTAATCGCGGCAGGAGCTGTTTTAGTTCCAGAACACGACGGTAACGAACGGGTGGTTCAGTATTTCTCCAAGAAATTCACGCCGGCCGAACAGAATTACTCAGCTTCCGAACGAGAATGTTTAGCCGTTCTCTTAGCGGTCGAAAAATTTCGTCCATACTTTGAAGGTCGTGAATTGGTTGTGGTGACGGACCATGCCGCTCTGCGCTGGTTACAAACCCTCAAGGATCCGACAGGCCGGTTATGTCGTTGGGCCATACGACTATCCCCATACGACCTAAGAATTATTCATAAACCAGGGAAACATTTAGAACTTCCTGACGCCCTTTCTCGGTCAGTTGCTCTTCTCAACATCGTTCGTAAGAATCCAATTAACCTTCCGCTTAATTTTCCCGCGAACCTTTCTTCCACCATATCCGTGATCAACATCGATCCAACTACAGGCGATGAATGGTACCGCAAAATGCATGCCATGGCCTCAAAGCAACCCTTAGACCGATGTAAAGTCGAAAATACGTTATTGTACCACCGATTGAAATTTTCCAACCAAAGTGCGGAAATACTGTGGACCCTTTGTGTACCATCTGCTGACAGAGCGAAAGTCCTCAAGGAGAACCACGACCACCACTCCCACCAAGGTATTTGGAAAACTTATAGGCGTATCTCACAACGGTACTACTGGCCAAACATGCATGAGTCCGTTTATCAGTACGTCCGCCAATGCGACTTATGTCACCGCATCAAACCAAGTAATGAGGCCACCAAAACCCCTCACGGTGAATATCGAGAACCAAAACGTCCAGGTCGCCAACTATCGATCGACTTCATCGGTAAGCTTCCTTTGTCTAAAAACCGTAACCAATGGATATTCGTAGTCATTGATTGCTACTCACGGTATGTATGGGTACAACCCATGAAAAATGCCAACGCCATATCCGTGGTCAATTGCCTCCAACACATATTCACTGTAAACGGTTGCCCCGAACTAATTATATCGGATAACGGCTCTCAATTCGTCAGTCAGACTTTCGCCAAGTTGTGTGCTGGTTACAACATCAAACACATGAAAACGCCTTTGTACCACCCACAAGCCAACCAGGTGGAGGCCACGAATAAAAGCATTAAAGTAGGATTACGTTCGTATATGGCTGACCGTCGTGAACATTCCTCGTGGGAAAATCACCTTTCACGGGTAATCCATGACATTAACACGTCAGTTCATTCGGCCACAGGCTACACGCCGTACTTTCTACACACCGGTCGTGAGCATGTGAAGGATGGAACCGAGTACGAATTGTTGTTGGATGTAAATCCACACCATACTCAAGAGGCAGAGCAACGAAAAGTTTTAGCCGATGAAGTACGCAACAAACAATTCGAAAAATACCAACAAACCGCCCGACGGGCATTGACTCGCAAAAGAGAACGTCATTTCGAGATTGGGGCAGAAGTTTACGTACCCAACCCTAAACAGTCGTTGGGCGGAGAAGGGTATGCGCAAAAATTAGCACCACCCAAAATTAGAGCATACGTTTCGCGTAAACTGGGCTCGAATTCGTACGAACTGATCGACGCTAAGCACCGAGTACTCGGCAATTACTCCGCCGACTTAATTACCACACGCTAATCTACCCTTTACATTAATGCCCCTAAGAATGTCCGTGAACACCTCATTGGCATCCCTAACTTATCGATTTCGCTTCAATTTAATATATAAATAATAAAACAACTAAAACTATATGAAGTAAGGGTTATGATTCGGGGGGGGGGGTTTTATTTCCACCATGCGTGTAATTTTCTTAACTTATAAACGATTTCCAGTCGTGCACATATTGAGGTAGGTGAGCCGAGTTGATTGCGTTGATTGAAGTCACTGGTTGTCGGAATCGAACAACCATCCCATAAAACACTCCACATTTTTTCGGGTTGATGTGTCGTTGAAGAGAGGAGGGGGATAATGATCCATTATTTCTCGAAGCACAAAATAACAGCCATAGCACTTGTAAATATGAAGACGATAATTGGCAGAATTAGAACTAGAACGAATATTGTGAGATAATAAAATGTAAAAGTGAAGGGTTGCCAGATGAATATTCGTAACCAATGTTAATCGTAACCAATGTCATTCCAAGACGCGAACCCATACGTTTGCCTTCAACGTACGGTCAGACCCTATAAGATCGTATGTACTTCTATACCGACCATAAGTAAGCCGGTGTCCATATCCCGCAAGGGAATGAAAGAAGTCTTTCTTCTTTTTGACATCGGACGAACCGAACGTTCTTAGGCTTTTTAACCCAACTCCTGACGCCGGTCCTTTAAATGTCACCAATCAGATAGAACATGTAATCAATACGGGTGATGCAAAACCAGTCGTGAAACGCCAATATTCGGTCTCACCGTATGTAGCCGAACGTGTCCAGGCCGAACTGGACAAAATGCTTAGTCGTGGTATAATTATGTCAATCGAGGACAGCCCTTGGCGGTCCCCAATTTTGGCGGTAAAAAAGAAGGATGGAACGTGTCGAGTGTGTTTAGACGTACGAGAATTGAATAAGATCACTGTTCCAAACGCCTACCCGATTACGGATACCAACCAGATTTTGGCACGCTTAAAATTAGCAAAGTACCTTACCAGTATTGACCTTTCTCAAGCTTTCTTTCAAATTCCCTTGGCAAAGACCAGTCAGCTGAAAACCACATTTGCATTTGGTAATAGACTTTACGCCTTCCGTCGTATGACGATGGGCTTGAGAAATTCACCCGCTACCTTAGCCGTTCTCATTAATAATATATTCCGAGATTTGGTTCCGCAGGCATTCGCATATGTTGACGATTTTATAATTTGCACTTCGACGTTTAAAGAACACATTAAGATTTTGGAAATTATTGCCAAACGATTAGCCAGGGCTGGTTTAACCATCTTGACGTCCAAATCGAACTTTTGTTGTAAACGATTAGAATTCCTGGTTTACGTCCTGTCCCAGGAGGGTCTATCCGCGGATCCATCTCGCATTCAGGCGATTGTCGAATTTGTTCGGCCCCAAACTGCAATGGAAGTCAGGCGGTTCGTTGGTGCAGCGGGTTGGTACCGTAAGTTCATCCCAAATTTTTCGGAAATCACCGCTCCCCTTTGCGGATTGTACAAAGGGAACCGAAAAGGACCCATCGAGTGGAGTACTACGGCGGAACAAGCCTTTGTCAAACTCAAAGAGTGTTTAACTACTACACCCGTTTTGACAATGTCCGATTACTCAAAACCATTCAAGGTGTACACTGATGCCTCGCTAATCGCGGCAGGAGCTGTTTTAGTTCCAGAACACGACGGTAACGAACGGGTGGTTCAGTATTTCTCCAAGAAATTCACGCCGGCCGAACAGAATTACTCAGCTTCCGAACGAGAATGTTTAGCCGTTCTCTTAGCGGTCGAAAAATTTCGTCCATACTTTGAAGGTCGTGAATTGGTTGTGGTGACGGACCATGCCGCTCTGCGCTGGTTACAAACCCTCAAGGATCCGACAGGCCGGTTATGTCGTTGGGCCATACGACTATCCCCATACGACCTAAGAATTATTCATAAACCAGGGAAACATTTAGAACTTCCTGACGCCCTTTCTCGGTCAGTTGCTCTTCTCAACATCGTTCGTAAGAATCCAATTAACCTTCCGCTTAATTTTCCCGCGAACCTTTCTTCCACCATATCCGTGATCAACATCGATCCAACTACAGGCGATGAATGGTACCGCAAAATGCATGCCATGGCCTCAAAGCAACCCTTAGACCGATGTAAAGTCGAAAATACGTTATTGTACCACCGATTGAAATTTTCCAACCAAAGTGCGGAAATACTGTGGACCCTTTGTGTACCATCTGCTGACAGAGCGAAAGTCCTCAAGGAGAACCACGACCACCACTCCCACCAAGGTATTTGGAAAACTTATAGGCGTATCTCACAACGGTACTACTGGCCAAACATGCATGAGTCCGTTTATCAGTACGTCCGTCAATGCGACTTATGTCACCGCATCAAACCAAGTAATGAGGCCACCAAAACTCCTCACGGTGATAATCGAGAACCAAAACGTCCAGGTCGCCAGCTATCGATCGACTTCATCGGTAAGCTTCCTTTGTCTAAAAACCGTAACCAATGGATATTCGTAGTCATTGATTGCTACTCACGGTATGTCTGGGTACAACCCATGAAAAATGCCAACGCCATATCCGTGGTCAATTGCCTCCAACACATATTCACTGTAAACGGTTGCCCCGAACTAATTATATCGGATAACGGCTCTCAATTCGTCAGTCAGACTTTCGCCAAGTTGTGTGCTGGTTACAACATCAAACACATGAAAACGCCTTTGTACCACCCACAAGCCAACCAGGTGGAGGCCACGAATAAAAGCATTAAAGTAGGATTACGTTCGTATATGGCTGACCGTCGTGAACATTCCTCGTGGGAAAATCACCTTTCACGGGTAATCCATGACATTAACACGTCAGTTCATTCGGCCACAGGCTACACGCCGTACTTTCTACACACCGGTCGTGAGCATGTGAAGGATGGAACCGAGTACGAATTGTTGTTGGATGTAAATCCACACCATACTCAAGAGGCAGAGCAACGAAAAGTTTTAGCCGATGAAGTACGCAACAAACAATTCGAAAAATACCAACAAACCGCCCGACGGGCATTGACTCGCAAAAGAGAACGTCATTTCGAGATTGGGGCAGAAGTTTACGTACCCAACCCTAAACAGTCGTTGGGCGGAGAAGGGTATGCGCAAAAATTAGCACCACCCAAAATTAGAGCATACGTTTCGCGTAAACTGGGCTCGAATTCGTACGAACTGATCGACGCTAAGCACCGAGTACTCGGCAATTACTCCGCCGACTTAATTACCACACGCTAATCTACCCTTTACATTAATGCCCCTAAGAATGTCCGTGAACACCTCATTGGCATCCCTAACTTATCGATTTCGCTTCAATTTAATATATAAATAATAAAACAACTAAAACTATATGAAGTAAGGGTTATGATTCGGGGGGGGGGGTTTATTTCCACCATGCGTGTAATTTTCTTAACTTATAAACGATTTCCAGTCGTGCACATATTGAGGTAGGTGAGCCGAGTTGATTGCGTTGATTGAAGTCACTGGTTGTCGGAATCGAACAACCATCCCATAAAACACTCCACATTTTTTCGGGTTGATGTGTCGTTGAAGAGAGGAGGGGGATAATGATCCATTATTTCTCGAAGCACAAAATAACAGCCATAGCACTTGTAAATATGAAGACGATAATTGGCAGAATTAGAACTAGAACGAATATTGTGAGATAATAAAATGTAAAAGTGAAGGGTTGCCAGATGAATATTCGTAACCAATGTTAATCGTAACCAATGTCATTCCAAGACGCGAACCCATACGTTTGCCTTCAACGTACGGTCAGACCCTATAAGATCGTATGTACTTCTATACCGACCATAAGTAAGCCGGTGTCCATATCCCGCAAGGGAATGAAAGAAGTCTTTCTTCTTTTTGACATCGGACGAACCGAACGTTCTTAGGCTTTTTAACCCAACTCCTGACGCCGGTCCTTTAAATGTCACCAATCAGATAGAACATGTAATCAATACGGGTGATGCAAAACCAGTCGTGAAACGCCAATATTCGGTCTCACCGTATGTAGCCGAACGTGTCCAGGCCGAACTGGACAAAATGCTTAGTCGTGGTATAATTATGTCAATCGAGGACAGCCCTTGGCGGTCCCCAATTTTGGCGGTAAAAAAGAAGGATGGAACGTGTCGAGTGTGTTTAGACGCACGAGAATTGAATAAGATCACTGTTCCAAACGCCTACCCGATTACGGATACCAACCAGATTTTGGCACGCTTAAAATTAGCAAAGTACCTTACCAGTATTGACCTTTCTCAAGCTTTCTTTCAAATTCCCTTGGCAAAGACCAGTCAGCTGAAAACCACATTTGCATTTGGTAATAGACTTTACGCCTTCCGTCGTATGACGATGGGCTTGAGAAATTCACCCGCTACCTTAGCCGTTCTCATTAATAATATATTCCGAGATTTGGTTCCGCAGGCATTCGCATATGTTGACGATTTTATAATTTGCACTTCGACGTTTAAAGAACACATTAAGATTTTGGAAATTATTGCCAAACGATTAGCCAGGGCTGGTTTAACCATCTTGACGTCCAAATCGAACTTTTGTTGTAAACGATTAGAATTCCTGGTTTACGTCCTGTCCCAGGAGGGTCTATCCGCGGATCCATCTCGCATTCAGGCGATTGTCGAATTTGTTCGGCCCCAAACTGCAATGGAAGTCAGGCGGTTCGTTGGTGCAGCGGGTTGGTACCGTAAGTTCATCCCAAATTTTTCGGAAATCACCGCTCCCCTTTGCGGATTGTACAAAGGGAACCGAAAAGGACCCATCGAGTGGAGTACTACGGCGGAACAAGCCTTTGTCAAACTCAAAGAGTGTTTAACTACTACACCCGTTTTGACAATGTCCGATTACTCAAAACCATTCAAGGTGTACACTGATGCCTCGCTAATCGCGGCAGGAGCTGTTTTAGTTCCAGAACACGACGGTAACGAACGGGTGGTTCAGTATTTCTCCAAGAAATTCACGCCGGCCGAACAGAATTACTCAGCTTCCGAACGAGAATGTTTAGCCGTTCTCTTAGCGGTCGAAAAATTTCGTCCATACTTTGAAGGTCGTGAATTGGTTGTGGTGACGGACCATGCCGCTCTGCGCTGGTTACAAACCCTCAAGGATCCGACAGGCCGGTTATGTCGTTGGGCCATACGACTATCCCCATACGACCTAAGAATTATTCATAAACCAGGGAAACATTTAGAACTTCCTGACGCCCTTTCTCGGTCAGTTGCTCTTCTCAACATCGTTCGTAAGAATCCAATTAACCTTCCGCTTAATTTTCCCGCGAACCTTTCTTCCACCATATCCGTGATCAACATCGATCCAACTACAGGCGATGAATGGTACCGCAAAATGCATGCCATGGCCTCAAAGCAACCCTTAGACCGATGTAAAGTCGAAAATACGTTATTGTACCACCGATTGAAATTTTCCAACCAAAGTGCGGAAATACTGTGGACCCTTTGTGTACCATCTGCTGACAGAGCGAAAGTCCTCAAGGAGAACCACGACCACCACTCCCACCAAGGTATTTGGAAAACTTATAGGCGTATCTCACAACGGTACTACTGGCCAAACATGCATGAGTCCGTTTATCAGTACGTCCGTCAATGCGACTTATGTCACCGCATCAAACCAAGTAATGAGGCCACCAAAACTCCTCACGGTGATAATCGAGAACCAAAACGTCCAGGTCGCCAGCTATCGATCGACTTCATCGGTAAGCTTCCTTTGTCTAAAAACCGTAACCAATGGATATTCGTAGTCATTGATTGCTACTCACGGTATGTCTGGGTACAACCCATGAAAAATGCCAACGCCATATCCGTGGTCAATTGCCTCCAACACATATTCACTGTAAACGGTTGCCCCGAACTAATTATATCGGATAACGGCTCTCAATTCGTCAGTCAGACTTTCGCCAAGTTGTGTGCTGGTTACAACATCAAACACATGAAAACGCCTTTGTACCACCCACAAGCCAACCAGGTGGAGGCCACGAATAAAAGCATTAAAGTAGGATTACGTTCGTATATGGCTGACCGTCGTGAACATTCCTCGTGGGAAAATCACCTTTCACGGGTAATGCATGACATTAACACGTCAGTTCATTCGGCCACAGGCTACACGCCGTACTTTCTACACACCGGTCGTGAGCATGTGAAGGATGGAACCGAGTACGAATTATTGTTGGATGTAAATCCACACCATACTCAAGAGGCAGAGCAACGAAAAGTTTTAGCCGATGAAGTACGCAACAAACAATTCGAAAAATACCAACAAACCGCCCGACGGGCATTGACTCGCAAAAGAGAACGTCATTTCGAGATTGGCGCAGAAGTTTACGTACCCAACCCTAAACAGTCGTTGGGCGGAGAAGGGTATGCGCCAAAATTAGCACCACCCAAAATTAGAGCATACGTTTCGCGTAAACTGGGCTCGAATTCGTACGAACTGATCGACGCTAAGCACCGAGTACTCGGCAATTACTCCGCCGACTTAATTACCACACGCATTTTACATTAATGCCCCTAAGAATGTCCGTGAACACCTCATTGGCATCCCTAACTTATCGATTTCGCTTCAATTTAATATATAAATAATAAAACAACTAAAACTATATGAAGTAAGGGTTATGATTCGGGGGGGGCGGTTTTATTTCCACCATGCGTGTAATTTTCTTAACTTATAAACGATTTCCAGTCGTGCACATATTGAGGTAGGTGAGCCGAGTTGATTGCGTTGATTGAAGTCACTGGTTGTCGGAATCGAACAACCATCCCATAAAACACTCCACATTTTTTCGGGTTGATGTGTCGTTGAAGAGAGGAGGGGGATAATGATCCATTATTTCTCGAAGCACAAAATAACAGCCATAGCACTTGTAAATATGAAGACGATAATTGGCAGAATTAGAACTAGAACGAATATTGTGAGATAATAAAATGTAAAAGTGAAGGGTTGCCAGATGAATATTCGTAACCAATGTTAATCGTAACCAATGTCATTCCAAGACGCGAACCCATACGTTTGCCTTCAACGTACGGTCAGACCCTATAAGATCGTATGTACTTCTATACCGACCATAAGTAAGCCGGTGTCCATATCCCGCAAGGGAATGAAAGAAGTCTTTCTTCTTTTTGACATCGGACGAACCGAACGTTCTTAGGCTTTTTAACCCAACTCCTGACGCCGGTCCTTTAAATGTCACCAATCAGATAGAACATGTAATCAATACGGGTGATGCAAAACCAGTCGTGAAACGCCAATATTCGGTCTCACCGTATGTAGCCGAACGTGTCCAGGCCGAACTGGACAAAATGCTTAGTCGTGGTATAATTATGTCAATCGAGGACAGCCCTTGGCGGTCCCCAATTTTGGCGGTAAAAAAGAAGGATGGAACGTGTCGAGTGTGTTTAGACGCACGAGAATTGAATAAGATCACTGTTCCAAACGCCTACCCGATTACGGATACCAACCAGATTTTGGCACGCTTAAAATTAGCAAAGTACCTTACCAGTATTGACCTTTCTCAAGCTTTCTTTCAAATTCCCTTGGCAAAGACCAGTCAGCTGAAAACCACATTTGCATTTGGTAATAGACTTTACGCCTTCCGTCGTATGACGATGGGCTTGAGAAATTCACCCGCTACCTTAGCCGTTCTCATTAATAATATATTCCGAGATTTGGTTCCGCAGGCATTCGCATATGTTCGACGTTTAAAGAACACATTAAGATTTTGGAAATTATTGCCAAACGATTAGCCAGGGCTGGTTTAACCATCTTGACGTCCAAATCGAACTTTTGTTGTAAACGATTAGAATTCCTGGTTTACGTCCTGTCCCAGGATGGTCTATCCGCGGATCCATCTCGCATTCAGGCGATTGTCGAGTTTGTTCGGCCCCAAACTGCAATGGAAGTCAGGCGGTTCGTTGGTGCAGCGGGTTGGTACCGTAAGTTCATCCCAAATTTTTCGGAAATCACCGCTCCCCTTTGCGGATTGTACAAAGGGAACCGAAAAGGACCCATCGAGTGGAGTACTACGGCGGAACAAGCCTTTGTCAAACTCAAAGAGTGTTTAACTACTACACCCGTTTTGACAATGTCCGATTACTCAAAACCATTCAAGGTGTACACTGATGCCTCGCTAATCGCGGCAGGAGCTGTTTTAGTTCCAGAACACGACGGTAACGAACGGGTGGTTCAGTATTTCTCCAAGAAATTCACGCCGGCCGAACAGAATTACTCAGCTTCCGAACGAGAATGTTTAGCCGTTCTCTTAGCGGTCGAAAAATTTCGTCCATACTTTGAAGGTCGTGAATTGGTTGTGATGACGGACCATGCCGCTCTGCGCTGGTTACAAACCCTCAAGGATCCGACAGGCCGGTTATGTCGTTGGGCCATACGACTATCCCCATACGACCTAAGAATTATTCATAAACCAGGGAAACATTTAGAACTTCCTGACGCCCTTTCTCGGTCAGTTGCTCTTCTCAACATCGTTCGTAAGAATCCAATTAACCTTCCGCTTAATTTTCCCGCGAACCTTTCTTCCACCATATCCGTGATCAACATCGATCCAACTACAGGCGATGAATGGCACCGCAAAATGCATGCCATGGCCTCAAAGCAACCCTTAGACCGATGTAAAGTCGAAAATACGTTATTGTACCACCGATTGAAATTTTCCAACCAAAGTGCGGAAATACTGTGGACCCTTTGTGTACCATCTGCTGACAGAGCGAAAGTCCTCAAGGAGAACCACGACCACCACTCCCACCAAGGTATTTGGAAAACTTATAGGCGTATCTCACAACGGTACTACTGGCCAAACATGCATGAGTCCGTTTATCAGTACGTCCGTCAATGCGACTTATGTCACCGCATCAAACCAAGTAATGAGGCCACCAAAACTCCTCACGGTGATAATCGAGAACCAAAACGTCCAGGTCGCCAGCTATCGATCGACTTCATCGGTAAGCTTCCTTTGTCTAAAAACCGTAACCAATGGATATTCGTAGTCATTGATTGCTACTCACGGTATGTCTGGGTACAACCCATGAAAAATGCCAACGCCATATCCGTGGTCAATTGCCTCCAACACATATTCACTGTAAACGGTTGCCCCGAACTAATTATATCGGATAACGGCTCTCAATTCGTCAGTCAGACTTTCGCCAAGTTGTGTGCTGGTTACAACATCAAACACATGAAAACGCCTTTGTACCACCCACAAGCCAACCAGGTGGAGGCCACGAATAAAAGCATTAAAGTAGGATTACGTTCGTATATGGCTGACCGTCGTGAACATTCCTCGTGGGAAAATCACCTTTCACGGGTAATGCATGACATTAACACGTCAGTTCATTCGGCCACAGGCTACACGCCGTACTTTCTACACACCGGTCGTGAGCATGTGAAGGATGGAACCGAGTACGAATTATTGTTGGATGTAAATCCACACCATACTCAAGAGGCAGAGCAACGAAAAGTTTTAGCCGATGAAGTACGCAACAAACAATTCGAAAAATACCAACAAACCGCCCGACGGGCATTGACTCGCAAAAGAGAACGTCATTTCGAGATTGGCGCAGAAGTTTACGTACCCAACCCTAAACAGTCGTTGGGCGGAGAAGGGTATGCGCCAAAATTAGCACCACCCAAAATTAGAGCATACGTTTCGCGTAAACTGGGCTCGAATTCGTACGAACTGATCGACGCTAAGCACCGAGTACTCGGCAATTACTCCGCCGACTTAATTACCACACGCATTTTACATTAATGCCCCTAAGAATGTCCGTGAACACCTCATTGGCATCCCTAACTTATCGATTTCGCTTCAATTTAATATATAAATAATAAAACAACTAAAACTATATGAAGTAAGGGTTATGATTCGGGGGGGGCGGTTTTATTTCCACCATGCGTGTAATTTTCTTAACTTATAAACGATTTCCAGTCGTGCACATATTGAGGTAGGTGAGCCGAGTTGATTGCGTTGATTGAAGTCACTGGTTGTCGGAATCGAACAACCATCCCATAAAACACTCCACATTTTTTCGGGTTGATGTGTCGTTGAAGAGAGGAGGGGGATAATGATCCATTATTTCTCGAAGCACAAAATAACAGCCATAGCACTTGTAAATATGAAGACGATAATTGGCAGAATTAGAACTAGAACGAATATTGTGAGATAATAAAATGTAAAAGTGAAGGGTTGCCAGATGAATATTCGTAACCAATGTTAATCGTAACCAATGTCATTCCAAGACGCGAACCCATACGTTTGCCTTCAACGTACGTTCAGACCCTATAAGATCGTATGTACTTCTATACCGACCATAAGTAAGCCGGTGTCCATATCCCGCAAGGGAATGAAAGAAGTCTTTCTTCTTTTTGACATCGGACGAACCGAACGTGCCCATCAACTCCCGTGTGTTAATTAAGTCGAAGTGAAATCGAACGACACTCAGAAAAATATAGAAAAGGCTAGGAGAGAAAAGCCGTAAGTTACCACGGAAGGAATAGGTTGACCCAACGATAACCATGTTGTTTGTTTCAGTTTTTTTTCTATTTTTCTCTATATTAAATTTACTCCGTCAACATTGGGTACGAATCATTCTGACGGCTACACCGAAGTATTGAAAGTGAATAAATACTGTAAAAAGGTAACATCGGTCTTTCATTTACCTTGGGAAAGCCTATCTAGGATTCCACATCATACCAACGTACGATTAGAACGAGCTACTGGACTACGGTCCGAAGAGGTTTACTTGAAACCAGCAACATCAAGGGAACAGCAAATCAATATTGGTTGTTCCACTGAATATTACACTATATACACTTAACTACCGTTTGTAAAATGCAAATAATTAACATTTCCGAGCCCGCACAATTAAGAAAATTAATATTTAATCGTTTTATTAATAAATATTAAATAAATAAAAGTAACCTAATTGCATTCATGCAAAATGGTCGGCACAAACATTAGATGAGTGTGTTGCCATATCTGTGATGTGCATAAAAGCATACGAAAAGTAGTCATAGTCGCCTTTGATTGTATTCGAAACGAATTCTTAGAAAAATCGCTCTTTTTATATTAATTGTAACAATATTTTATTTGGAAGTTACTTTAATAAATAAACGAAATATTGTATAGTTGAGTTTAAAAAAAAAAAATAGCTCCGCAGGCGAAAATTTGTAATAAATTTCCGCGCGATTTTTTATTAAAAATGTTCACCATATTTTCTTTTAAGGTATGTTATACATATGTATATTCCCGGAATTCGAGGCTCTAGCGCGTAGAAGGGAAAGGTGGCTGGGCCAAATGTGGCCTAATGATGAACACATACACTCCCTAAACCCAGGATCCATCTTGAAATTTATAGAGGCTCTCGGACTGGGGGAGGTGTGGTAAGGCACTGAGGGCACAATAGATCTACAGGTCGCAGTGCGATCCTCGTTGGAAATCTAATCTAATCTAAAGGTTTAGTTGAATTTAAAATCAGAAAATAGCGCCGCAAAAACTCAGTATAAAATAAGATATTTAGAAGACATATTTTTCGTATTTTATGCACATCATAAATCGTCGCCTGGGTAAATTATTGTCGTATATCACTTTTCATGATTTTTGGGAAAACGCAATTGAAGATTATGAGTATATTACTCAAAAACGAAACGGTAAATTTTTCTTAAAATTTCAGGAATTATAAATCGTTTCATTAACAAATGAAATTTAAAAGGTTTATATACATATATTTTGTTGTTATTGTGGGAGTTATTTTCCTCAGCATGATTTTGTCGTATATCACAGCTTCAAAATGCATGCGCAAAGTCCGTACATATACGACAAAATTTTAAATATTTTTGTATAAGAATTCACTTTTTATTTTCCACACGAACACATACATAAAGTAAAATAAAGCAATAAAATTGACATAAAAAATACATATTTGCATTACATACTTAACATAAAACTAAAGGAACATAAATAAATAAATAAATTCAGTCTGATGAGTCACATAAAAATATAATATTTAAAATACTAGCCGGTATTACATGTTTCATATGGGCCGATAAAAATTTTTGTCCTCTTCTTTTTCTAAGAAAGGAAGGCAACTTTGCTGTCAAGTGTTTTTTTGGGAACAACTCGAAGACGGTTTTCCCAAATCGTTGTAGAAAACCGCCCTTTACTTTTCCTTAAAGCGAGAATGGTACATTCGAGATCATTAAATGATAATATTGTTCAAACCTTAAAATAGTCATTGTTGGAATATATATAACAGACTTGCACATGAATAATTCTACTTGTTTGAAAATCAAACTTTCTGCTTTTTTTGAAAAATATTTAAAATCAATATCGTTGATTTGCAGAAGTTGTAATTTAACGTTGGGAAAATTTGCGTTTTTGAGCAGCCGAATTAAACACAATTGGCTGGGAATTTCAACGTTCTGCAAAAACTTTTGTGCTATGAACACTATGAAGCTGCTGTATAGAAGAATGTCCAGAACTCGCTGAATTTTTGCACAATTTCTCGGTAGTTGCAAGACTTTAGTAGTATTGGGAGTAATTGGCGAAACAATTGTGAAGAAGAACCGTCCGGTCGCGACATCACGATTGATACTGAAATTACCATAACACATACGACTGAATTCTATTAAGCGGCAATAAAATTTTGTCGTATGTGTCAAGCAATCTTCCACATACGACAATAAAAATTGGTCAATTTGTATGGGAAAATTGTCGTATTCATGAATACCAATAAACGAATAAACTTAATAGTAAACTAATAAAAGAACATACTAAATAGTACTTTTTTGTTTGGTTAAGTTTGCAAGTGACTAAAAATAAGTGTATAATCAGATATACTTATATGAGTATAATATACGTCTTGTTTCAGGTAGGAAATTGAGTTTTTGCGTTCCCGTGCATTTGCCCTTATAAGTCTGTTACGCCCATTTGCCTAAAATCAAAAGAACAATCTGATAACAAAACACGTTTTATGCCGCCCGACAATATTCTTCTTCACACTCATCAATTTCACACGGCAAAGAATGGCAAGGAAGCAACAATACATTCAAATAAACAGCAACAGACTTACAATACCGAACATAATGCTTTTGTTATATACCTTGCAAAGTAGTAGGGAAGTCAGCCTTAGTTTTGGGCAAGACCCTCTAGTCTGTTGGCTGGAGTTAAAAATCAATTAAATGCGGTCCGTGGCAGGTAGATCCCGAGAAATGCCTTGACCGATCAAACTCCGACCACATCTTTTCAATATCAACTGCACTTTATCTGCATTCATCTTATAGAATTAATTAGTAGAAAATTAAGAAATTACTTTAAACAAAACTTTCAACATTCTATATTTGATATTAAATATGGGGCAATAGGAAGCAGGCGTTTTTACCCGTCAAAAGTAATCCTTACTAGTTTCCAATTAAACGCCTAAATAAACTTCATTGCTCATTATTAACTACATACCTTAACCCAAATATTTGAATGTAGTTTCAAATATGTGTATTGACTCACCTGCTAATTGTTTCTTTAAGAGAAGAGACGATTGCAGCTCAGACATTTTACAGACCAATATATCCTATCGCTTTATAAGGAAGATATTATTATTGCAAGCAAGTTGAATCGGCAAATGATAGTGCTATAGGTCCGGATGAGATTATAATTCTCCACGACTTCAATTTTTAACAATCCAGAGCGCCCTATTTTGCCAGCGTTAAAAATTTAGCATCCGAGCAAATTAGTTATGTTCAAAATCAAACTTATCGATTACAAAAAGTCATAATCCAATAGGGCAGCCACTTCAAATTTCAAATTCGGAATCTTCAAAAGCGGTCTTAACCATCGGTTTCCGTTTCCATCTATCGGGTTAAAGCACGAATCCTAATACTATGTTTCCAAGCCAGATGATTCGGTCTACTATTCGTAATTCGCTTTCTCATTCACGAACCAAATCCATTTGATTCCCAATACAAATTTTGTGAGCGAATCATCTAATTTGTACTTTATTCAATCCAAGGCGAATTCATATAGGTGGCAGCAAATGTAAACCAACCAAACAAGAAATCATTTTGGTATTTGCTGTACCTCGGCGATAGAACAAACACATCAATCAGCTGCTTACTAAGGCCACCTTACTAAATTCGCCTTGATTCAATCTGATTCAATTTGCGAATGACGAAAAAATCTATCCCTTCTTTAATTTCGATCGGAAATTTATCGAAAATAGCATGCAAAGTACATATAAATATCAAAACAGCACACAAATTAAACAAACAAGAAACAATTTGATGCTTAAATTGTTCCAAACGTTAAGTTTGTGAAGAAAATAATCATGTGAAAGAGGCGAATGACGAATCACACCGTTTACACGACACATTCGTGATTCGTTTGGCATTTCTGTTGCTGGCGTAGTATTTCCATACATGTTTGCGTCCTCTTTCACTCGATTTGTAGCCTTCACCCTCTTCGACATGATTATTTCCTTCATAAACTCAACCTTTGTATCCATTTAAGTATTTAATTGTTTCTTGTTCGTTAAATTTTGGTTTTGTTTCGATAGCTGTATGTGCTTTGGCTGCTATTTTCGATTAATTTTCTACCAAAATTAGAGACAGCATTGATTGTTTCGTGATCCGCAAAGCGAATCATGATTAATTCAAGTGCATATGAGGTGATTCGCTAACAATATATTGTAGGGGAAATCATGTTGATAAGGTTCGTAATTGCTGTGTTAATTACGAGTGAGGGAGAGAATTATGAATGATAGAGCGGATCATGTGCCTTGGAAACAACCCGCTAGAGGGCCGCTGGCTTGACGTGTCATATTTATCGTGCTCTGTTTCTGTTAATAAAATTATAGTAACAATAATTAAATAATTAATTATAAACTATTGCTTCTTGTGTCTAAATAAGTGTCAGAATTAATTTCTAACTGTCAATTCTGCAATTTTTGGAAACCATTATGCCACCTAAGAAGCAAAATGTTCAGAGTGTCAGTGCGGGCTGCTCCAACATCATACGAGATAACTCTTCTAGCGTTCTCTGCTCATCGTGTCGAAAATGGAATCACGTCACATGTACAAATTTGTCTACTGATGAATTCAAGGACCTGGCCAAAAAAAATCAAAAAGGGTATTGCTGCATGGACATTTAATTACTGTTCAATTGAGGTTAGTGTGGTTCTGTCAGATGATGATTCAGATGATGATTCAGATGATTTGCAACCTTGATAAGTGCGAGATAATGCTAGAGAGGCAATTTCGACGTTTCTCGAAACCAAATTTCAAAGCTTCAAAACCTCAATCGAGGGCAGTCTGCACAATTTCAGAAACGAGGTAAATAAACTGTCTACACAGAATGCTATGACGTACAAAAGGTGCACCAGTCCAGACGGTTAGATCACACCAATCGAAAACAAATTAAACTCAGTCGCTGGTAACTCGTCATCTGAGGATATTATTTATGAAATTAACGATCGTAAGCGTCGTGAATTTAATGTAATTGCACTTTACGTTTCTGAGTCGAAAAAAGTCAATGGTAATGATCGCCTGGAAGACGATAGAACTCTCCTGTCTGCTGTATTGCCCAATAGCATATCTGGCAATGCTCCTAACCTCAAACTCCGCAGGCTGGGGCGACAAACAACTGGTCGCGCCCGTCCCCTGCTTATTGAAACTCAGTCCATAGCAGATGCCAAATCTATCCTTAAATTGGAGCCGCAAGGAGATACCCAAATTATCTTCAAGCCTGACCTCACTCCTGCTCAGCAGACTCACATTAAGGAACTTCGCTCCGAGTTAGATACACTAGTTAAGAATGGCGAAAAAGGAATTTTCGCTCGATCTGTGAGGAGAAGAGGTCCCAGGAACCCGCTATTGTATTATCAAAACGCCCGGGGCCTAAGGACAAAACTGTGCAACTTTCTGACCGCATCAGCGTGCAGTGAATATGATGTGATCTGTATAACATAATCGTGGCTACACCCATCGGTACACGATGGTGAAGTAATCGACAACACTTACGCTATTTTTAGAAACGATAGGGATCCAACTAAGACTGGGTGCGAGCGTGGCGGAGGTGTGTTCATTGCTATCAAACGTACCTTACACGCTGAACAAATACCCATTGAAGACAATCGTCTCGAACAGATCTTTGTCAGAGTCAAAGGCCCGAGTTTTGATGTCATCATAGGCTGTATCTATTTGCCGCCACAATCATTCTATGAATCTTATTCCAATCACCTCATGACTTTAACATACATTACCGAAAAATTCAACGACGTCAAACTTCTACATTTAGGGGATTTTAACTTACCGAGCAGGACACCGCGTTATGACTGCGAGAAACTCATCTACGATAGTCTCGCATCACTGGAATGCCGACAACCTAACTCCAACTTTGCTCAGCAACCTTGACATCACCATCGACAATGCACTAGCGTTTGTATTAGAAGATAAGTATCAGCCTGCTCTGTCGATTCACCTTGACTTCCAAAATAGTATTAAACCATTAAGCCCTGCTACTTATGCTTTTAAAAAAGCAGACTATCCTAACATCAACGCTTACTTTAACAGGACGAACTGGATTGAACTCTATGAAATATACTCTATTGATGACAAGGTCTGCTGGTTCTATAACAAACTCGAAGAAGGAATAGCACTCCACCTTCCCGTCTATAGGAAGAACAACATCTACTATCCCTGTTGGTTCTCCTACGAGCTCATACACAAAGTTAAACACAAGAAAGCAGCTCACTCACAGTTTAAGAAAAAGCAAAATTAACAGATCTACGCACGGTTTAGTAACCTCAGACTAGAATGTAAAACGCTCAGCACTGTATGCTACAGAAAATATGTTAACAAAATTGAAAACCAACTGCAATCGGACTCGAGTATTTTCTGGAAGTTTATCAAGAATAAGAAGCGCGGTAATAGTGACATACCATCCACAATGTCCTGGGATGACCGTTTAGCTGGCACTGGTGCTGATATCTGCAACTTATTTGCACTATATTTCAAGAATATTTTCATGCAGGATACTAATAATGAAACCTACACTAATACCAGCTCCAACACTATTAAACTCAATTTGAATGACTTTGAAGTCAACTTTGATGACGTCTATAAGCAGCTATCTGCTCTAAATCCCAATAAAGGAGCAGGTCCGGATGGGATTCCCAATATTTTTCTGAAGAATTGTGCAGCTAGGCTCTGTGAGCCACTCACTCACATCTTTAACAAATCCCTCAAATTAGGTATCTTCCCAAGTTGCTGGAAGCTATCCTACGTCTGCCCGATCCACAAAGATGGTCTCAGATCGGATGTGTCTAATTGCAGACCTATCTGTATTCAGTCCGCACTAGCCAAACTCTTAGAGAAACTGGTCTTTCCCCAACTCTCCGAGGCTTTCAAGGACACTATCTCTGTCAGGCAACACGGATTCGTTGGTGGCAGATCGACCTCATCTAATCTCTAATTTATGTCAACTATATACTGAACGCATTGAACAACAGTCTTAGGACACATGCAATATACACAGACTTCAGCAAAGCTTTTGATCGAGTTGACCATGAGGTGCTTATAAAAAAACTGCATGATTACGGTGTGGAGGGAAAAGCACTGAATTGGCTCGGCTCATATTTAGCAGATAGGCGCCTTCAGGTTAGGATTGACGGGCATCTTTCGACTGAATACGAAGTAACATCAGGTGTCCCACAGGGGTCCCACTTAGGTCCACTTCTTTTCAACATCTTCGTCAATGACATCGGGAATAAACTTCACTCCGAATATCTGCTCTACGCGGATGACCTGAAAATATTCAGGACAATCGCTAACGATTCCGATCCTCTGCTTCTACAGCGGGACATTGACGAACTATCAGCATGGTGTACTGCTAACAAACTGGATCTGAATATCAACAAGTGTGCTGTGATGTCCTGCTCTCGTTCACATACAAGTGTGCCGGCTAATTATAAACTTAATGGCCAAAGATTACAAGAAGTTGATTGCATCAAGGACTTGGGGATTACAATCGATAACAAGTTATCTTTCGCGAAACATGTTGACAAAGTTTTTTTATAAGGTATCAAATGGTTATATAGTTCTCTCCGACTGGGCTCGCGCTCAGGCGTCATCGTCTGTTAAAAACTATTAAAACCCAGAAAAACTACGTTGCTCATGGACCGCATAACATAATTGCCAATCTGGTTAATCTTCACCACGGCGACGTCGACTTCTATGGCGGCTCATACCCTGTATTTTTAAACAATATTAATAAACTACTACTTCCCTATCGTTAATTTAATTTAATTTAATTCAATTTAATTTATACCTGTTCACTAGTGGATTTATCTCTGTTATTTAGTATTATTTTATATAAATTATTTATTCTCTACGATGTATACTGCCGATTGGCGTTTTCAATTAATACATAAATAAATAACCTTGTTATGTTTTCTTGTGTGAACCCTTGTGGCCTTAGCTTGGAGCTTTGAAAATTCCACTGCCATCGATTTTTTTTATATAATAAAATAGTTTTTTTGTTTCTTTAATTTGCCGCCCTAATTTAATTAACTGACATATCTCGCTCGATATGAAATATGAAGATGTCACTCGTTCAAATGACAGTTCATGTTCAAACAGTCTTGTTCTGACGTCATTTGGCGGTTTGTGGAATTTTAAAAGTTCTGACATATGAAATGTTGGGACGAGCAAATGCCTACATATGGAGGCAAGATGAAGTTAAGACACGAATATAAATGAGGTCAAGACACTACAAAGCATAATTTTTAAGCTGACAGTAGGGCTTAATTAAAAAACAAAATAAGAATAATACTAACGCAAATTAAAAGGTTTCTAATTGCACAAGATGTGGTTATTTGGTTGGTAATTTTAT
Organism: Philophylla caesio; assembly: GCA_963971545.1. Classification (NCBI taxonomy): domain Eukaryota; kingdom Metazoa; phylum Arthropoda; class Insecta; order Diptera; family Tephritidae; genus Philophylla; species Philophylla caesio. The sequence continues at coordinate 132,181,352 of OZ020604.1, forward strand.
ACTTAAAATTAAAAAAATTATACTGAATGGAAAAAAAATATGTATGTAAATTAAACACCGACCTTTCGTACATGTGTTATATTTGCCTCGCAGATAAAAATAAACTTCCGCAGACCATACGTTCATCACAACATGCAAAAGCAAACTGATTTGCTGGCAGCGTCGCTACAGTTCGTTAGCTGCGCACACACGACCTGTATCCGGATTCCAGCATTCGCTAACGCTAAAACTCTAAAAATCGCTAAAATTCCAAACGCTAAAAATTATCTGAACTTTTGACGATGTTTCTAAAATGCGATTCTGGCTTTTTCATCGCCAAAAATCTCCAAGGAAATTTGTTATACATTTATCTGCTGCAGGCGTCGCTGGTATAGTTTGAGAAACGTCAAATTTTGTTTAAGTTTATGGTAACCGATAATTTGATAAATTTCTGAAAAATTAAAAGCTGTGCCGCAATCTCGCTCTATTTTATAAATAAAAATTGGCTATCTTAATAAATAAATATATTGAAATGAGTGCGCTGCGAAGGTATTTATATAGCATTTCCGCGAGATTTACGGAATCGTTTGCGAAGTAAAAGAAAGTTGGGTTAATATTCGGTATAGCGCCACATAAAAAGGGAGTGGTGGGTGGTGAAGGAGGGGTCGTGGCTCCCCTCCCAGCACACCGTTAGAAAGGGAAAGAATAAACTTTTCCATAAGCCCCCTCTGGTTCCTCTAGACCCTGAGTAAGGCCCTAGGAAAGCCTTTGAAAATGGGCAAAAATCCAACTTTTTCCATACAAAAGGGCTGCAAATATACCCAGTAAAAATTTTTTGTTAAACTCCAGAAAAAATGTGAGTTCACTACATATGTTAAACTGCGCGATTTTGAATAACAAATTTTCAATATATTACGAAATATTTATTTCTTAGTGAAAAGCGCCGCCGGTGAAAATTTGTAATAAAAATAGCTAAATTTGTAAAAAAAATCGCGCGAGTTTTTATTACAAATTTTCAATATATAGCGAAATATATATTTATTAGTGAATAGCGCCGTAGTCGAAAATTTGTAATAAAAAATAGCGCGATTTTTAATTACAAATTTTAAATATATAGGGAAATATATATTTATTAGTGAAAAGCGCCGCCGGCGAAAATTTGTAATAAAAAATCGCGCTATTTTTAATTACAAATTTTCAATATATCACGAAATATTTATTTTTGAAAAATGCCACAGGCCTTAATTGTAGTGTATATACTTTTGAAACGTATCTCAGAGCTCCTTTCTGCGTAGTTTTAGCTAACTGGGTTATATCAATTTCTGTTTTGTTTCTCCTTTGCTCGTTGTTTTCAGTAGTTTGACAGATGCATTTGGCAAGAATTTTTAGTAAAATTCTGTTTAAATTTGTGAACGGATTTTTGCAAAGCGATAGTAAACAAAAGTTTATTTTGTTGTTCAGCTATGTGCATTTGAATTTTTCAATTTGGTTTATGCGTTTAGCCACAGTAAACCAAACTTATGCGGCGCTATATTGAATCCCACCCGAAAGTTGTTGCGAGAGTCCACGGATCCTTTTGTATTTCCGAGGAACGGTTTATATTTCGACTTCCAAAAGAAATATGCAGAAATGTTTTTAACCAAATTCGTCCCTTTATGCTGCAAAGGAAGGCAAGTGGTGGATTGCCGAAAATTTTAAGCTTTCTTGAAGCATTGCGATTTTTCGCCCAAGGTACATACATACATACATATATACATACTTATGAACTCTTGTTTACTATTTCATTAAACGAATTGATACTTTTTTAGGAAGCTACCAACGTTCGGCGGGACAAGACTTTTTGCTTAATGTATCCCAAAGCAGCGCTATCAGCAGCATTAAGGAAATTGTCATGGACAAATATTTGTTAACTAGGTACATAAAGTTTCCATCAACTGTTGAAGAAAAACAGGCTGTAAAAGTGTTGCAATTATAAAATGTGAATACAAGAATTATATTATATTCCTATTGTGAATATTATCTAAGCTTTGAGTAAAACATATTGTATTAACGTGAAACAAATATATGTATGTACTCAAAGCTACTCTTTCGTTCTTAAAAAAACAAATGTACAGAAACTGATATAAAACCTTCTTCTCTAATTAATCGCTGAACCATACGGACGTATTCTTTCTTTTATTACTTTGGACACTAGCGCAAGTATATAAATCTCCTTATAAAGCTAACAAAGGTTATGGGCCCAGACAACGGCCATAAGTATAAAAGAAATTGAGTAGATAGATTTAGTTAATATTTTTTCAATATAAAATGAATGCTTATTACCAAATAGAGAAGCTTGGAGATGGTAATTATGACGTATGGTGTATGCAAATGCGTAGCATACTAATTAATGCGGATCAGTGGATCATAGTAAATGAAGATTTACAACGTAGCACCGAGAACGCGCAAAAGTGGGATCAAGCTGATCAAAAGGCGCTGGCTAACATCATTTTGAGTGTCAAGCCAACACAGTTGACTAACATCAAAGCATGCAAAACTTCAGTAGAAGCATGGAAAAAACTTCGCGAAATTGATCTGCCTAGTGGGCCACTACAAAAAGTATATTTATACAAAAAGCTGTTGAATTGCGGTATGTCGGCAAATCAAAGTATGTCGAACTACTTAACATCGTTCGTCGAAATAGTTGACAAATTGGCTGAAGTAAATATCGAGCTAAATGAAGAGCTCAAAGTCATCATATTGCTTTCTAGTTTACCTGCTGAATATGAAAAATTTGTTGTTGCGATAAAAACTCGCGACGAGCTACCGACCTTCAACGCTTTGAAAGTCAAACTCCTAGAAGAAGGTACAAGAAGAGAACAGCAAATCGCTACAAATGCCTCTGCGCAAGCAGTTTACGCAGGCATAAAAGAGTCATCCCATCAAAACAACAAATCAAATGCTAAAAGAAATAACTTCAAGGGCAAATGCTACAATTGCGGTATGCGTGGGCACACTGCTGTTCAGTGCGAAAGAAAAGCGAAAGCAGGTATCAATTAAGATGTAAAAAAGGGCATAAAAAGAAACGAGCTTTCATATGCTGTGTATGCTGCGAGAACAAGCGTTGAAAGCAATAAATATAATAAATATTCTTGGTGTGTCGATAGTGGAGCTACATCACACATTTGTTGTGATTTAAATATGTTTACCTCGTTCGTAGAAAGGCAAGAAAAAATTATGTTAGCTGCCGACAAATTCACTAATGCTCATGGTATAGGTACGGTAATAATAGAAACAAAAGAATGCAAAATCGAACTGAGAGAAGTATTGTACGTCCCATCGCTTAAAATTAATTTTTATTCGGTAAGCAAAGCCATGCATCATGATCACACGGTGGTGTTTAAAAAATATGTTGCCGAAGTAAAAAATTTGAACTGATTAACACTGCTAAAAGCAAAATTAATAAATGATTTGTTTAATGTGCTGGCCCACAACTCGAAATTTCTACTAAACTGTGTAACATGGCATAATCGGTATGGCCACATTAATTACGACAGTCTAAAAGATATAATGAAAAACGATTTAGTGCGTGGCATTCAAAAATGCAATATAAGAAAAAAACCAAATTGCGATACTTGTAATAAAGCAAAAATATGTGCGGTGTCATTCCCTAAAAAGAATGCTATTGAATCAAAGCAAGTATTAGAGCTTATACATACGGACGTTTGCGGTCCTATTAATGTCAAGTCTATTGGTGGTGCGCGGTACTTCCTAACTTTCGTGGATGACTTCTCGCGAATGATTTTTGTCTACTGTATAAAAGAAAAAAGCGAAGTATTCGAAAAATTCAAACTATTTAAAAGCGAGGTAGAATGTCAAACGCAAAAAAAAATTAAGAAACTTCGAAGTGATAATGGTACCGAATATACCAAAACCCAATTTAATGAATTTTTGAAGGAGTGCGGAATTAAAAGGGAGTTTACTGTGCCATATACTCCACAGCAAAACGGTGTTGCTGAGCGTGTTAACCGCACTATCGTGGAAATGGCTAGAAGTTTGTTAGTGCATGCAGCAGTATACATACGTAATCGAGCACCAACAAAATTATTAAAGCGTTGTACTCCATACGAAGCCTGGTATAATAAAAAGCCGTCAGTAAAGCATTTAAGAATTTTCGGTGTGCGTGCGTTTGCATTAGAAAAAACAAACCGCGGTAAATTTAGTGCTAAAGGAAAAGAATATGTATTTGTTGGGTATTCTGATACTGCTAAAGCTTATCGTTTGTATGACAGAAAGCTGAAGCAAATAATTGTACGGCGCGACGTTAAGTTCGTAGAAAATCAAACTAACATTGGTGAACATAATAATGACAACAGCGCTACAATAAATTGTAAATTTGATGAAATAATTTTAAAAATTAAAGATCAAAATTTAGATTTGCAAGATGTCGAAGCCTTTGAAAGCTGCGATGAGGAAGCAGAAATTGAAAATGCTGAAATAGGCGATGAAGTGGCACAAAACAAGGTAAATGAAGAAGAGCAATCAACCAGTGATTCAGATAATGCTGAGGGTAAGCTGCGTTACGGTCGTGGCATACCTAAGTTAATACGTACAGGGAGTGTCGGTCGCCCGAGAAAAGAATACAAACAGCTAAATTATATGCAATATGGAGAAGACATAGAAACGCCGCAAACATACAAAGAAGCATTAGGAAGCGAACACTCCTTTGAGTGGGAGAAATCGCTGCGTTAGTAGCGAATAATACTTGGTCAATAGTGGATCTACCTCATGGTCAAAACTCAATTGGCACCAAGTGGGTATTTCGTATAAAACGCGGCCCAAATGGTGTTATTGATAAATTTAAGTCAAGACTTGTAGCAAAAGGGTGCAGCCAGAAAATAGGTCTAAACTATTGGGAGACATTCTCGCCAGTCATCCGGTATGAAACAATACGTATGTTGTTAGCTATTGCAGTAGAGAAAGAGTTACACCTTTATCATCTCGATGTATCAAACGCGTACCTTAATAGCACACTTTCTGAGGAGGTGTACATACAACAACCTGAAGGCTTTATCGACAGTAAGAATCCACATAAGGTGTTAAAGCTAAACAAGGCTATTTATGGCCTTAAGCAATCAGGCCGTCAGTGGAATAGCACACCAGATGCAGCGTTGAAGAGTTTGGACTTCAATCCTTGTAAGAGCGAACCATGTTTGTATGTCAAACGTACAAATCGTGTTTACTGTTATATAGCAGTTTATGTCGACGATTTGATTGTGGCAAGTTCAAGCGAGAAAGAGATTGAAACTATCAAAAGAAAACTGTCTACAAAATTTGACATACACGACGGCGGTGTATTGAAGTTCTTTCTGGGTTTTGAAATACAGCGTAAGGGTCAAACAGGCTCGATTTCTGTTTGTCAGACGACATATATCAATAACTTACTTCGTACATATGGTATAAGTGCATGCCGTCCTGTAAGCACACCTCTAGATCCTGGTTTCCAAGTGAGCTGTAACAGCGAGACATGTTCGAAGGCAAACGTAACAGATTACCAGTCATTGATCGGGTCACTCATGTATTTGGCCATTTCGACGCGCCCGGACATAATGCACGCTGTCAGCGTATTAGCCCAAAGAAACAAGGACCCTCACTCTGAACACGAAGCTGGCGCAAAACATGTTTTAAGGTACTTATCAAAAACTATTGATTTTCAATTGCACTTCCAGAAAAATGGCAGGCCGGTAGAAGGCTTTGCAGATGCCGACTGGGGAAGTAACAGCTCAGACAGAAAGTCGTACACCGGGTATTCGTTTTTCTTGGCCGGTAGCGTTTTTTCATGGCAATCCAAAAAGCAAGATGTGATTGCTTTAAGCAGTACCGAAGCAGAATACATTGCTCTAAGTACGGCAGCGAAAGAGGCAGTTTATCTACGTCGCTTACTTCAAGATATAGGCTACCATGCAGAAGATCCTGTTGTTATACATGGTGACAATATGAGCGCTATTCAGATTTCTAAAAATCCCGTTTTTCATAAAAGGACTAAACATATAGATATTAAATACCACTATATTAGAGATATAGTTGCTAGAAAAGAAATTGAAGTAAAATATGTTCCTACTGTCGACAATGTATCTAATATTTTTACTAAAAACTTACCAAAGCAAAAACATTGTAAATTCGTAAACTTGCTTGGTCTTAACTAATAATTAAAATAAATATATAACTTGAGAAAGAGTGTTGCAATTATAAAATGTGAATACAAGAATTATATTATATTCCTATTGTGAATATTATCTAAGCTTTGAGTAAAACATATTCACCCTTATCGTGAGTTTCGTTTTCGCCCGAAATAGTTCACTTTTCACTGTTCGCTTATTATGAGTTTCGGGCGGAAATTTTCCGCTTTCGAACATTGTTTCGCCTTATCGGCAGCACTCATTCCGGGCGAAAAAAGTAGCCATTTCAATTGAATTTTTTCACAATTTTTTGAGAGGCGAACAATATACACGGATTCCAAATGTAAGTTGCATCTGTTTTTATATAAGATATATAACAATTATTAATAGCAAATTTTTACATATGTAATCTATAATTCCAGGAGTAAAACAATCAATAAAGTTCAAAGTGAGATACTTTTGAGTAGAATGCAGGAAAAGCAAAACTTCAGAGAGAACGTGACTAAAAGACGATTGCGCTAGCCCAATTTCACAATCGTAGTAAATACTTAAACGCATCTTTATTGACTCTGTAATATTTCAAAAACCTGAAAGAATTATAATTTTATTAATAGTTGCATCACCCATAATTTCTTACAAAGTCTCTGGCATTTCCAGTGCTTCCTGCTCGTTAAAGCGAGTTTTCTTCATCTTCGCATAAAATTCTCATTGCAATGGAATACATTTTGCAAAATTACTATTTACTTTGTCTATTTGATTATTGTACACTTTCATTAAACAAGTAAACAAATTTCAGAGTTGCAATTTCCATGTTCGAATTTTTCGAAGCGAAATTTATTCCGGGCGAAACTTACAATAGGCGGATTCAATTCGTGCGAATGAAAAAATTTCGGGCGGATTTTTTTCCGGGCGGAACTCACGATAAGGGTGATTGTATTAACGTGAAACAAATATATGTATGTACTCAAAGCTACTCTTTCGTTCTTAAAAAAACAAATGTACAGAAACTGAAATAAAACCTTCTTCTCTAATTAATCGCTGAACCATACGGACGTATTCTTTCTTTTATTACTTTGGACACTAGCGCAAGTACATATATAAATCTCCTTATAAAGCTAACAAAAAGAAAAGTAAATTAAAAATTAATATTACTTAAGATAATTTAATAATTCTTCGTTTTCTCAGATTCTAATAAAAGTTTACATTCCCAGGGGTCATAGGAGCCATTGACGGCTCGCACATAAAATTTAAGACTCCATCGAAAGACATTGACCATGCATATGTATGTGTGCCGAAAAGGAGGACACTCAATTAACGTACAAGCGGTATGTTATATTAATTTCCATGTAAAAAAATGTATAAAAACATGCACATATAGTATATGTGTATTTACATTATTTTATCACTTGAAGGTTTGTGATATGGATTTAAGAATACTTGACTGTAATGCTCGTTTCGGGGGAACTGCTCACGATGCATCAGTTTGGAGAGCAAGTGCGTTAAAGAATTTTCTTGAAAATGCGTAAGCAAATGGAGAACGAAATTTTTGGCTTTTAGGTAGTATAAAGTGCAAGGTAATTATAATAGACATCACCGGAAAGCAAGAAACTTTATTGAACGCTGTTTTGGAGTATTAAAATCTAGATTTCGATGCCTTTCAAAAGATAGAGTTCTTATGTATGATCCAGTTTTAGCCGGAAAAATTATAAATTCGTGTATAATTTTGCACAATGTGGTGTATTGAATAATATAAGAAATGGAATTGAGGATACTAATAGCTTAAGTTTTGACCAGGAGATAAATTTCGTTGATGAAATAACTAGTACTCGTTATGGCATTGCTACTAGACAACATTAAAATTTTGCGTTGATCTATTTGAACTATGTCTGCAAATATTTTTTAAATATAAATTTTATAAAGAAATCAGAGCGATGTTCTACAGCTTGAAAAACTTAATCTACGGATTAAATACTTAATTTATTTACAAGAAATATAAAAAATCACAGCGCTATCCTACGGGGCTCGACGTTGTGCTGGCTGAGGATTCTCAGGAACCATATGTGAGGCTTGCTGTGCCGCAGCGCTTTCTTCAAGAAACTGTAACAAAAGGTTTTTGGAAACAGAGATAAGCGTAATGGCTAATGAACTAACCTCTATTTCAAGGTGGCTTTCCGCTACTTATCTGTAATTATAAATTATTAGACATTTTAAGATACACATATGATCATACGTAATTATAGATAAGATTCCATTTGACGCCTATGATACGCTTATCTAGGCTGTTTAAATGCTTATTGCTAATAGATGAGTTGACACCGCTTCGCTCCATTGCATTTCGTAAGTCCTGCGATTTTTGTTTGGCATTGCTCCTAATATTATTTGGAAACGATATTAAGAATCATAATGCTCTCTAGATTCTCAAAATTATTTACCACATATTAATCCACGCTCTTTTCCATCCTTCACCATCTTTAACAGCTCCCCCGCGCGCATTTAATTTCTGGGCAAGTTGGTTCCACCGCTCCAGCAAACTTTTACAACCAGTGACATTTGTGAATCTTAAAAAAAGACTTAACGATAACTTTTCTTCGTCGCCAAATTATCAGCCTTTTAAACGAAAGATAGAGATTTTTAGCGATGAAAATACACTGAAATCGCAATTTTAGCTTTTTGAGCTGTCAAAAACTGTTCACTCACATTATCCGGGTTCACTTTGTTCATCGCTAAAATCTGCCAAAAATGAACTAAAAATGGAGATTTTTGGAGATTTTCAGAGTCGCTTTTTTATGATAGAATCGCGAAAATCGCAAGTTAGTTAGTTAGTTAATTTATAGGGTAAAGTAGGATCAAGGGACACTGCGACCTAAAAGATCTTTTGTATCCCTGCAATTAGTTCCTAGCCCTGACAGCCCAAGATACTGTCAGCTTCTCTAATAAAAGCCAATAATAACTTGGTACACGAGTTCCTAATGTTGAGACACTCGACTATTGCTGAGTTGAAGTATCTAACTCTCAGTCTGGCCAAAGCCGGACAAACGCACAGAATGTGCTCCGATGACTCCTCCTCCTCGAGACATAGACGGCAGTCCGTTTCGGTGGCGAGTCCAATCCGGTGCATATGGACGCGTAGATTGTTGTGACCGGTCAGATAACCGGTAAGCAACCTTATATTGCCTCTATTTAGATTAATTATGTCCTTTCTGGAAAAAGGATACCCAAATAATTTGGCCTGTCTGAGGCCTCCTGTCTCAGCCCAATACCTAGTGCGTTCAGAGCCCACCCACTTGGTGATTAAAGATTTTGAAGAGGACCAACTAAGTCCGCAAAAAGGTTCCGGTCCCATAAAGACAGAAAAATATCCTTTTCTGGCCAGTTCATCAGCGGTCTAGTTGCCTTCAATCCCGCAGTGTCCTGGTACCCAGCATAGTATTACCTTGTTTTTCGTTGCCAGGAGCTGAACAGTGTCATAGCACTCTTTGACGAGCCTGGAACTGATAACCCTATTGGATAGAGATTTTATAGCCGCCTGGCTGTCTGAGAATATGATTAAAAAAGCGCCTTTCAACCCCTTTTCAAGGTTTAATCTGGCGCACGTTGCGATTGCTAGAACCTCAGCCTGAAACACAGTAGGCCATGTGCCCATTGCAATCGAAAGTTTAGTGCCGGGACCATAGACACCTGCACCTGTTCTTCCCTCCATCCTAGAGCCGTCTGTATACCAATGTATATATCTTGGATCTAGTTGAGGAGGTCTGTTTGACCAGACTTCCCGATCCGGTATTTTGACCTGAAAGATTCGACCAAAACAGATTTCTTTTTGTATGGAGTCAGTAAGCATGCTTGAACCCAAACCTGGGATTTTATCCAGAATACAACTGTGTTGTGAGCTCCTATACTGAGCTTCATTAGTAATTTGCATTTGCAGGATCCTCTTGGCCGCGACTGATTGAACATGAATATGTAGAGGAGTCAACCCTAAAAGTGACTCCAGAGCCGCGGTTGGACAAGTTCTTATTGATCCGGAGACCGAGAGCAGCGCCAGCCTTTGGAGCTTGTTAAGGCAAGTAACGGTGGTTTTTTGTAAGGTTTTTGGCCACCAGACTACGGAGGCATAGGTTAGAATCGGACGGACCACCGTGTGGTAGAGCCATCCAATCAACTTGGAATTTAGACCCCATGTCCGACCAAAAAGTTTTCTGCAGGCCCACATGGCTCGGGTAGCTTTCCTTAGAGTGTTGTCTAGGTGGGAATTCCAACTTAGTCTCTCATCGAGGATTACTCCTAGATATTTGACTTCGTCGGAGTATTCAAGCACAGTGTCTCCAAGGGTTACCGAACCCAGATTCGGTTTATACCTTCTTGTAAACGGTACGAGAACAGTTTTTAGCGGGTTCACATTAAGGCCCTCAATGGCACACCAGCTTGTCACCACGCGCAAAGCTGAACACATAACGTCTGATACCGTGCTGCCGAATTTTCCCGTGACAATGATAACTGGATCATCTGCGTATCCAATAGCATCAAACCCGTTTTCTTGTAGTTTAGTTAGGAGGTCGTCTACTACTAGAGACCAAAGTAAGGGGGAAAGAACACCCCCTTGTGGGCATCCTTTATTAGCTCTAAAATTTAGAGCACTTTTGCCCAAGGATGTGGTTATATCACGCTCGCGCAGCATAGCGTCAATCCACCCAACAGTTGATAGATCCACATCTCTTCGGACCAAAGCCCTCGAGATGGATCTATAGGAAGTATTATCAAAAGCTCCCTCGATGTCCAGGAAGGCGCACAGAGCAATCTCCCTGAATTCAAAGGCCCGTTCGATCTTACCGACCAGACACCGCAGAGCGGAATCCGTCGACTTCCCTTTGACGTAAGCAAACTGAGTCTTATGTATGGGAGTTGAGAACCTCAGATTGTGTCTTATGTGAAGAACTAGCAGTCTTTCGACTGTCTTAAGAATGAAGGAAGTCAAACTGATCGGCCGGTATGATTTAGGTGAGTCAGACGGCCGATTGCCTGTCTTAGGGATAAACACAACGGATACCTTCCTCCAAGTATACGGTATGTATTCCCAAGAATAACTGGCCCTAAATAAACAGATCAGCGGGTGAATGACATGATCAATACATCTCTGAACCAGAGCCGGATAGATACCATCGCCCCCTGCCGCTTTAAAGGGTTCGAAGGATTCTATTGCCCAAAGTACCTGGTCCCTGTCAAATATGGAGCCAGACCTGGCTATGCTTCTCACTCGATTCTCTTTTGGATCGTCTTATGAGTTTATTGTACTCAGTGAGAGCAGCCCTGTATTCGTCCACTGACGTGATCTTTTTGCTCCGTTGAAAAGCCTCCTGACAAGCTTGCGTTTAGCATCCAGCTCCGCGCTCCACGAGGGAACCTTGCGTTTCATCAAGATGGAACTGGGAGCCGTACTGTCGTGGAAGGATTCCAGCAGAACATTGTTGAGCACTCTCGCCGAACCTTATGTGCTGGTGATCCGAGAGCGATGCCTCGTCCGACACCTGCCAGTCTCCAAGAGAATCACTAATAGATCTGCTGCAGAGAGTGAGATCTAGTACCTCTTCTCTGGCAGCAGTAATAAAAGTAGGTTTGCACCCCCTATTTGCGAATTCTATATTGTTTTGCATAAGATATTCTAGAAGGTACTCACCCCTTTCATTTATGTCGGTGCTGCCCCACAACACATAATGGGCGTTGGCATCGCAACCAATGATGAATTGTCGATTCGTTTGTTGGCAAAATTTGACAAGCTGCTGAACTTCTGCGGAAGGAATGGTGGGGATGTCACCTGGAAAGTAGGCGGATGCGATGACAATTTCTTGCATTCCGCCTACCGTCGACACTTCGACGACAGCAGCTACTAGATCCCTGGAAATAAAAGGAGTAAGAGGTGTGAGATTAATGTTGTCAATGAGCAGGAGCGCGCCACGGGGCCGGCCTCCCACCCGGTCATACACCAACCTACCTGATTGACTCAGCCCTCTTACTTGGCCTCCAGTATGCCAGGGCTCCTGGAGCAGGCCAATAGCGAAACTGCGTTCGCTGGCTAATCTGCAAAGTGTGGCAGATGCCCCCTTGGCATGATGCAGATTAGCTTGAAGCACCCTTATGGTGCTCATTGCTTCCTTAGGAGCGATTGACTGACGAGACTCTTCTTCTTGTCTCGTCGGGACCCTTTGTCCCTAGCTTCTTTGGTAAGAGCCGACCTACTGCTTTTTAGCCCTGCGGCAACCTTTTGTATCTTGGTGCCGGTCGAAGTTGGTGGCAGTTGCTCTCCCCTCAAGATCGGGACCGCCCCTGGAGCTGCCGCCATCGCCAGCACAGTTGCTTGGCTTTGACTACCGCTCTGAAGGTAGCTATGGCCCGTTGGGAGGCCAGCTGTCGTTGGAGGTACCTGGGTCAGAGGATGCGCCTTTGCGGACCCGGCGGCTACCGTGCTTGGGTTGGTCTCACTCCCGCCACCTTCCTGCCCAGTGGCTGTGCTGGTAGAGGGGCGCAAGTCCAAATTGGCCTCCGCGGGGGCCCCAATGAGCGTTCCCTCCTCCTTTGGCTCTTTGGTCTGCGTAGGTGAGTTTTATGTGGCCAAATCTATACGCAATTCTATGTTTCATGGCCACTAGTTTCGTCATAGACGCGTGATTAATCAGGAGCACCAGATGAACGAACTGACCATTTGACAGCCTGTTAGATACTTTCCAGCTAGTTGTCGAGGTTGAATTCTGAGCAGCGATTGTTGCCAAAATTTTATCATTGCCTAGCTGGATACTCTGTGGGAAGTATCCTCGGACCACATGTGTCCTAGGAAATTCATTTTCCGTCACAAGATTGATTTCAAGACCACACTTGGTCTTGATGTTCATGACGTTCGACCTTAACCACGTCGCAGTCTGAGGATTCGAGCAGACGACAAGAAGCCACCCAGCCCGGGGGACTCACCTTTCGAACTCCGGCTTTATGTCGTCCTTCGAGTACTCAATCGCGACGTCAATTATCGCCTCCTGTAGCAGTGCCAGTTGCTCTGCCGTGACAGATTTGTTGACAGGGTCAACCGGAACAAATCCCAGTTCCACACTATAGAATATGTTTTTATTCTATTTAAAATATTTTATTTTTATAACTTTTATTTTATACATCCAGAAAATTAATTATTAAAAAAATCAAATTGAAAAATATTGAAAGACAAATTTATATATGAAAATAAAAATATTAAAACAAGTTCAAATTAATAAAGTAGATACATATATTATAAACCCTACATATACTCCCCCTCCAATTAAAAAAAAAAAAAATTAATTAATATTAAATGTAATTTTTTTGGTTTTCTTTGGAAGTGTTAGTGAACTGGAATTAGAAATTGTATGTGCAGGTTTTAATAAGTCTATGGAAATTGTTTTGATTAAGTTACCTTTTTGAATTTTGAATACTTTATTGTGTTTAGAGAAAACTTTAAATGGGCCTTCATAAGGTGGTTGTAGATTTGACCTATGAATAACTTTAACAAACACATATTCACAAGTATCCAAATTTTTGGGAACAAAAAAATCTTCTTTATTATGATGTACAATTTTTGAACGAACGTGTGAAAAATGTTCTCTCAGTTTGGAAAGTGTTTCCATTGTATTATCAAATTCATTATTGTTATTATTATTTGAAACGATTAATTCTCCAGGTAATCTGAGTGTTTGTCCGTAAACTAATTCTGCAGAAGAACATTTTAAATCATCTTTAATAGATATACGAAGTCCCAATAAAATCCAAGGAAGAATTTCAGACCAGTGAATTGAATCGTTTGATGCTGTAATAGCAGTTTTTAAGGTTCTATGAAATCTTTCAATCATTCCATTTGATTGAGGATGATAAGGAGATGTATGAATTTTGTGAGATCCTAATAATTTTGTTAATTCAGTAAATAATTTTGATGTAAATTGTGATCCTTGATCTACTGTTATATTAAGTGGAACGCCGAAACGGGGAATATAATTTTGTACAAATGTTTTGGCAATTGTATTCGCTGAAATATCTTTAAGTGGATAAGCTTCCGGCCAACGTGTATGTCTGTCAATTATAGTTAAAATGTAACGATTTTCTTTTGAAACAGGTAATGGACCAACAAGATCCATATGTATGTGTTCAAATCGTCCAGATGGTATATTAATTTTTTGTACTGGTGTTTTAGTATATTTAGAAATTTTTGATTTCTGGCAGTTAATACATGCGGAAGTCTAACTATTAATTTCTTTACGCATGTTAGGCCAAAAATATTTTGATTGAATTAAACGTCTAGTAGTACGAACACTAGGATGTGATAAAGAATGGATTTTATCAAAAATTATATTCTTCATAGAATTTGGAACAAAAGGTCTAAAAGGTTGTTGAGAAATATCACACCAAATATTGAGATTAAGAACTGGAATATTAATTTCTTTTAAATTATTGTTACAATTTTTGTCAGAAATTAAGTCATGAAGAGTTTGGTCTTTTTGTTGTTCTTTATACAAAGTTTGAAAATTAATATCTTGAGTTAAAATTGTGTTAATATCTGAAATACGTGAAAGTGTGTCAGCAACAATGTTTTCTTTTCCAGAAATGTATTGAATATCATTTGTAAATTGTGCAATGTACTCAAGATGTCTAATTTGTCGAGGTGATCTATCTGTTTTTGAATTTAGAACATGTGTTAAAGGTTTATGATCAGTGTATATTGTGAAAATTCTACCTTCAAGAAAATGTTTAAAATGTTTAATTGAATTGTATATGGCTAAAAGTTCTCTGTCAAATGTTGAGTAATTCATTTCCGTAGAAGATAATTTTCGTGAAAAATAAGCAAGTGGTTCTAAAGTGTTGTTACTAAATTGTTGTAAAACTGCACCTATTGCTACATTTGATGCATCAACAGCAAGTGATAATTTACCATTTTTATCAAAATGAGTAAGTAAAGTTTGTTGAGCAAAGAGTTGTTTAACGTTTTCAAAAGCAGTGGTTGTCTTTTCTGTCCAAATAAGCTGTTTGAGTTTTTGTTTAGTTGCAAATGTTAACATTTCATGTAGAGGACTAAGTTCTGCTGCTAACATTTTCACATATCTATGGTAATAATTTACCATACCTAAGAACTTTTGTAATTTATTTATTGAAAGTGGTTTTTCAAAATTTGTAATGGTTTCAATACGATCGGAAGATGGTCTAATGCCTTGATTAGAAATTTCATAACTGAGAAAATCTAGTTTATTAGTTCCGAAAATGCATTTAGAAGGTTTAATATTTAAATTATATTTCTCAAGTCTTTTAAATATTAGTTTTAAATGTTCTAAATGTTGTTCTTCATTATCACTAGCAACAAGAATATCATCAATATAAACAAATACAAATTCTAAACCGGAAAATACTTCGTTAATAAAACGTTGAAATGTTTGGGCACTGTTTCGTAAACCAAAAGGCATCCGTACGAACTCAAACATTCCAAAAGGTGTGGTTATTGCTGTTTTATGAATGTCTTCTTCAGCCATTGGAATTTGGTGATATGCACGAACAAGATCAATTTTCGAAAATATTTGTTTATTATGTAAATTTATAGCTAAATCATGAATATGTGGTAATGGATAACGATCAGGTATCGTTATAAAATTGAGTCTTCTGTAATCGCCACAAGGTCTCCAATCATTTGGTTCTTTTTTTGGAACTAAATGTAAAGGAGATGCAATGTGAGAGTTTGAAGGTCTGCATATACCAGTTTTTATTAAAAATTCGAATTCAGTTTTTGCTATTTTAAATTTAATTTGATCTAGACGACGAGGTTTTGAAAAAGGTAGAACTCCTTTGGTTTCAATCCTGTGAACCGTATGGTGTTGCACTGGTTTAGTGTAATCTGGTTCACAGGTTATTAAAGGAAAATTATTTAAAAGGGTTGTAAATTTATTTTCAGAAATTGGTATTTTGAGTGAAAATATATCGCAAAATCCAGAAGATCCAGAAACTTTTAATTTTGTTGTTAAATCAGTAATTTCTTTATTTCTGATATCCACTAATATCCCGAATTTCTCTAAAAAGTTAGCACCTATAATTGGAGTTGAAATATCTGTTAAAATGAAAGGGAATTCGAAATCACGTCTAAGACCTAAGTCAATTTTTAAAAGTTTGGTACCAAATGTTTTAATAGAGGAACCGTTAGCTGCAGTCAAATTAAGATCGGAATTTCTTTTAAATGATTTGAATTTGGAAGAAGGAATTACAGAAACTATAGCGCCAGTATCTATTAAAAAATTTAGTTTATTTAATTTATCATAAATAAATAGGCGGCGTGATGATTTAATGTTATTTCCATTATTAGCCACCGTCATAATGGAACGTTTCAGTTTAAACAGTTTTGATTTGATTGTTTTTCATTTGTATTAAAACTACAGGGTTTAATACATTTTAAAGCATTATTTTTAAATTTTCTATGATACCAACAAATGGTTTGAATAATATTATCTTTTGATCTAGAAAATCTTCTTGAATTAGAATTACTTCTATTTCTATTTCTAGATCTTGATCTAATTTGTAATTCATTAATATCAGAAGTAATTTTGTTTAAATTTTGATAAATTGCAGTAGTTAATTCTGTTAAATTTTTAATACATTGTTCGAGGATGTTATTTTCAACACTTGCTATTGACAAAGATTTAGAAGATTGAGATTGATTTAATAAATCAAAAAGTTTATCTGCAAGAATAACATTTTCATCTTTATTTTGATTATTACTTGATGTTAAATGAATTTGTATCTGTTGTGGTAATTTTCGGATCCACAATTTGAAAAGTAATTCCTTACTGACGATAGAATCAGAACCTATTAGAGACTTCATATATCTAAAATGTTCTGATGGAGAACGATCGCCTAGTTCGGTATTTGAAAATAACTTTTCTAATCTTTTTTCTTCGCTAAGAGAAAATCTTTCACACAACGCTTTCTTAATAGTAGCGTACTTATTCATAAAAGGAGGTGGATTGATAACATCCAAAATTTTGGAAATTGTTTCACGTTGTAAAACAATAAGTATGTTTTGAAATTTTATATTATCGTCTTGAATATTATTGATTTCAAATTGTCCTTCAACAAGAAGAAACCAAGCTTCAGGACATTCTTCCCAAAATGGAGGTAATTTAATTGATTTTGAAAAATTTGTTCTTAAGTTATTATTGTTTTGAGTTAAATTATCATTGTGTATAGTTTGTGTAGTGTTTAAGTCTGAAGTGTAAGTTGGATTGTTATTTTGATTTTCCATTGTTGTGAAGTTGCGTGTACGTATAGGTGAACGTGATAGTGGCATATAAAAAAAAAAAAAAAATAATTGGAGAGAAAGTTTACAAAAGTAAATTAAATATAAGTAATAATAATAATTTAAATAATATTAATATTAAGAATTAATATTTAATATTTGTAATAATTTTATTTTAATAAAAGATTTAAGATACGAACTTGATTGCACACAAAATGTTCAGCAAAAAATGGTTGTAGTATTTGTAATTATAAAAGAGATTATAGATGATCTGGAGTGTTATTGCGTTGTTGTAGACACTGTGATGGTTGTAGCGACGTTAAATGTGAATATTTGAAGTGATGTTGTGAGGATTGTTGGTGCTGAATTTGATGTTGAATGTTGAGATTGTTTATTTCGCAATGTTTTAATTCAGGAAAGTAGTCAAATTTAATTTTATTTCACAAGTATGGTTTGTGCTTTCGGTATTCGAGTATTCGCACTCTTGGTTTGCTTGCAACGTTCGGAAATGCTAACTTTGTGAGTGCACAAAATGTCCTGGGTTAATGTTAAGCCAGCTTCTAACAATTAATAACACGTTGAATCGATGATTTCCCTTTACTACAAATTCTTGTGAAATATTACTGCAAGATATGGTGCGTCGGTTTGTAGCGTTATATGTAAAAACGGGAGTAAGTGACCAAAGTGAAAACACGAACGGGTTCACAATTGTTATTATTGTTTTAATGATGGTTATTGATGAATTTTTAAAATGAGTACTTATAAATGCAGGATCGCCAATATAGAATATGTTTTTATTCTATTTAAAATATTTTATTTTTATAACTTTTATTTTATACATCCAGAAAATTAATTATTAAAAAAATCAAATTGAAAAATATTGAAAGACAAATTTATATATGAAAATAAAAATATTAAAACAAGTTCAAATTAATAAAGTAGATACATATATTATAAACCCTACACACACTACCCACCACCCGGCTGAAGGTGACTTTTTTAGGCTCCGTATGAGCCGGTCTTGGCCACTTGTTGGCATTGTCCTGAGGAGACTGCTCTTCGGAGCGAACACGTTTCAACTCCGCTGTGGTTGTCGAATTAGATTTGGCAAGTTTAATGGCTTCTTCCCTAGATTTGCCATTATCTAAGGCGCGCTTAAAAATTCTCCTCTCCTTGGAGTTGAATAAAACGAAACCGGAAGTTGAGTCCAGACTGACTCGCTGCACCAAGTTGCCGACTTCCGTAAGCCCTGAGATTTCAGAGCAGACGCTGATGGTGTCTGGTGTCATCGTGCTGCATGACTCGGAGTCAGATGCCGAGGCAAACTCCAACCGAGCAGACAAAGCACTGGACGAAGGTCCGACAAACTGCGGTTCTCCAGGGGAGGTGGAGAGTGAAGGCCCACTGGCCTCCGAGATCTTCGCGCTAGTCTCTCCTGCAACGTGCCCAATGGATCCGTCGGAGGAGGTTGAGGGCAACCCACTGGCTGCAATGTTTGCCGAACAGACCACCGCCGTGCAGGCCGGGTCCGGAAATGTTGATTTCTGAGCATCATCAGGCTCATCTGAATTTTTAAAATTTATTTTAAACATTTTATTCCCACGAGTGAGCGGGAAAGGGGAATGTCCAACGCGGTAATCCCGATCCCGCGGTAAGTCTATATGAAACTGGAGGTCGACAGGTATCCAGAGTTCGCATACTAGCGGCCAGGCACCCCCCTGGTCATGCATCCCTCGACGTATGCTGTTCCGTCTTGGAGTTGGGGTAATTTGTGAGGAGGTGGTTGCATCTCAGTGGGCCATTCGAGGAATGCAAGGAACCATAGTTCGAAGTCATTCCCAAACAGACCACTAAGGAGCACCATCAACTCGGGAGTTTTCTTCTCCCCGCCCGGCTACCACTAGCCAGGACTATAGCCAGAGACATGACCGTGACTACATCCTGTTTCCAGCCGCCCCCAACGTGGAGAGTATAGCCGCACTTCCGGCAGTGCCTACAGACAGAAGCAACCCCCAGGTGGAGTTGGGACTGTACATTGACCTGTCGGCTGACGGCCCGAAAATCGCTAAAACTTGCTAAATTTCATTTACCTTTTCTTGGCGATGGAGTTTTAGCGATAGCGAATGCTGGAATCCGGGTGATGTATATGAAAGCCGAGCAACCCCATACGGATCCGGTGGGCGTCTCTGATCTACATTTTTATTTCGTGCCAACACTTGATTATGCAACATCGAATAGTTACACATATTTTTGAGGTTTTTCGCGGCATTGTCAACGAAAATATCTATATGTCGCCATTTAAATTTTTTTTGTTACAGAAAATTATATTTACTTATTGAAAACTTGTTAATAGTTTTTAAGAAATAACTTTTTTACTTTTTTGGTTTTAGGGAGTGCAAGATAGCAACAACAATGCCTAATCGAACTTGAGATATTCGAACGATGCTCGCGTTTTAACTTTCGTTTAACAAGTTTCAGTTCACTTAGCCTAAGACTTAAACTAACGACTTAGAACTAACTGTCTGAAAGGAGAAGATGTTGGTATCTGTGTGTATATAAGGTAAGTATGAAGTATGATAAATATGGTATTGCGGTACGATATTTTTTATGTGCAGTGTACAATGGTAAGTATGTGTAGATGTATATAAAGGTAAGTAAATGTGTGTTTCATGTATTATTGTAGGTATATATATAAAAAATATATAATGATGTTTTGCTAATATTAAACTTTGACTTAACACCGGCCACCTTGACAGGATCATCATCCATCAATAGGTAGCAAGGCAAGCCTGTGGATTGGACGTTTAATTACGTCCGCCTTAGTTGCGACGACTGCAACTCGCACGTTGCCGTCTTTTTCTGGGACGATTGCGGTGAATCGACCGAGCACCTACTGTTGGGGCGGAACGTTGTCCTCCTGACTAAGACGAGCTCATTGGACAGGAAGTTGCGCTGCAGTTTAAACGACAAACAGAGTTCAACTTGCACTGAAAAACTGGCCCTTTGTCAACCAAATTCGATCTCGTAAGAGCGCTCTCCATGCCTTTGCCCCAGCATGGTGGTTACGAAAATGTAGGTACCGTCAATATGTCTTAACGAAATGCGAGTTCTTGCTTAAGAGCTATGGGAACTTGGCATCGTATTACTCGAAGTTATTTAAACGAAAACGAACGCTCCGAGTAGGTTTGCAAAAACGGATTGAGTTTTTCTAAGCTTGCGGATAGGGTGGTACCTTTTGTGAGTTTCAAAATTTCATGTGTTTAACTCTTTTGCCGTTAGTTCCTTTGTAAAGAACCCTACACTTAATGCGTCTAAACTCACCTTGACATATATGCGATAATCTGCAGCTGTTTTTGGTGAGAATAAAAGTTATCCATATGATCTATAACCAAGTTGCGTTCATCAGGACTCTTTTTCTTCTCCTGCGGGGTCTTCTAAGAGGAACTGTGGACCGCTAAACCGGTAAATATAATTATTTAATTGGTCCAAGTTGCAACCCCGAGACACTTGATCCGCAGGATTTTGTTTCGTTGAAACATGTCGCCAAACAATTTTATCAGTAAACTTTTGGATTTCGGTATTTGTTTTTATCCAGTGCATAACGATTTCGGAGTCTATCCTGAAGTTTACATTTTCAATTAGTTGACTCAACATTGGTTAAACTCTCAACCATAGTTTGGCCAGAAGATGTGCTGCCGAGAGCTCTAAACGCGGAAGAGATAACATTTTTAGAGGAGACCCTTTAGATTTTGGAGTCAACAGCATTAATTTCGTACGACCAGCGGATTTGCAGCACAAGTATACGTAGCAGCCGTACGCTTTCCATGAGCCGTCGGCGAAGACGGGAACTTGGCACCTTGCACTCGAGTCTATGTTAACATACCGAGGAATGATGATTGAAGAAAACTGCAGTAAGTTGGCTTTGTAACTTTGCCAGCTAGTGTTAAGGTGCAATGGAATCGACTTATCCCAATCTAGTTACTGAAGCCAAAGCTCTTGCAGTAAGATTTTTGCTTTTGTGACCAGCGGGGAAAGCAAACCAAGAGGATTGAAAAGACGAGCCGAAACTGTAGCTTGTAAATATATAAAGGTATGGTCCAACACGAATCAAAACAAATCCTCTTTCGGCATCCAATGGATTCCAAGCGTTTTTGTGGAATCTGTGTCATTGGAATTTAATGACTTTTCAGAATTCTCACTTTAGAAAAATGTTGGATGGTTTGAAAACCACTTGAAATTCCTCACATCTGATAAGATCTCGAGGCTCCAAATCTTCGGATCCTGTGAGTAAGTCATCAACATAGAAGTCTTTTTTAATAACCTTTGAACCGAGTGGATACTTAGTCGTATTAGCATCACTGAGCACTTTTAAACACCGTACCGCGAGAAATGGAGCAGGCGAAGTGCCGTATGTTACGGTGTTGAAGCGAAAAATTGAAATTGCTCAGCGGGATGTCTTCTCCACACTACAGGCTAAAAGTTTCTGTATTCTTCGTGCATGAGAATTTCTCGGTACATTTTAGTAATGTCTGCCGTAAGTGCATATTTATGCAGACGAAAACGAAGAAGAGTGGAATACAGCTTTCCTGAACAGTCGGCTCAACCATCAGTATTTCATTCAACGCAATTTGAGTTGAAGTGGGACTCGACAACTCGTTACCTTGTTGTCGTACTTTCATGCCGAAACACATTGCGGAATGAAGTAGTGCGGCTCACTCGGGATCTTATTATTTGTTGGGCTCATGTTACCCAAGTCAATATATTCATTCATGAAATCTAGATACATTTTACGAAGTTCAGGATCATTCAATGTTTTTCTCTGCAGGGCCTGAAACCGCCTATTTGCAGCTTCATATGACGGCAAAACTTGGGTGGTTTGGCGAAAAATTCTTCACACATTTTTTGTTCAGATGTGAATTTTGTAGAATTTGTTTCTGAAGGCAATTCTTCCAGCGCCCAGAACCTTTGGACTACGGAATCTATTAAT
This sequence comes from Philophylla caesio, assembly GCA_963971545.1. Classification (NCBI taxonomy): domain Eukaryota; kingdom Metazoa; phylum Arthropoda; class Insecta; order Diptera; family Tephritidae; genus Philophylla; species Philophylla caesio. The sequence continues at coordinate 132,203,751 of OZ020604.1, forward strand.
GATAATTCATCTTCAGTTTGGCATAGTGTACTACTGACAGTAGGAGAAGGAAGTTAAAAAATGTTTCAGCACCCAACAGAAGATACATTTTCTGGATCAACCAAAATTATCATTTAGGTATTTTCCATTCATTAATGTTTATATTGTGATCTGGATGATCAGCGGAAATTGATCGCATATTCCAGAATTCTGCCGAAAATTCGTGATTATTAACTCTCGATTTCACAAACGCGTTTAATTTTGTCCTTACTTTCTTATTCGCATTACCGATGGCAATGACGTTAAACGAAAAATCCCCACGAAAAAAAATAATCCTCTGTCAAAAAGACCTTGAGAATTGAGATCCAGAATCCAAAAAGGCTCGCGCAAACAGGTACTCAAAAAGTTTAGAAATTGTGTCGAAGAATATTAGACACTTGTTGTCATAAACTTTTTTGAGACTAGCCAAAGCCTTCGGGTAATTTTTGTTCGACATTTGTAAGGCCTATACGATTCCAAGATTCACCAGACTAACACTTTACCAAGTGATTAAATTACTCAATGTCTGGTATTGTATGATCATTATGGACTAGACGCTCGAAAAAACTCATAAAGCTTTTAAAATCCGAATATTGTCCTTTAAATTTTGGCAAATTCATCTTAGGGAGCCTTGAGCTGTGAGGTGCTATAAATGAAGATTCGGCAATTGAGGGTCTATTTTTCGCTAAAATTGATGTAAATATGGGTTTCGTTTCCACAATTATGTCTTCTAACTCCCCTTGTCAATCCATGTCTTCCTTGTCAATCTCTTCTATTTTCGACTGACATTTCATTACACTCTAATCCAATTGGATCTAGCGACATTGTTTTCTCGAAAAGTATTATGCGAAGTATACTGTCATATATATGGGTCATATTGTCAGTATGAGCAAGTGCAGTCAGCAAATAGTACAGTACAGATATATAAAATTAGAAAAGGAAAACCGAGTAAACGTAAGTCAAAAATGACACTTGAATTCAGAGGAGAATCCTGTGGCGTAGCCAAAAATTAGTTGTCAAACTCTAAATTGTTTTTGTCGTTTCAAAATTTTTCGTTTATTTATTTTTTATTTTCAAATATAGTTAATTTGACAAAAAGCATATGCTTTTAAATTATATACCATGTGCAAAAATTAGAAATCTTCATCAAAAAAAATGAACGACATTGCGAATATTGTAAAAATATCACTTCCGTTGTGAGGTTAAGCCAACATAATGTTTTTTCTCATTAGTTGAATAGTCAATGATTGAATTTTGACTCACTGAAAATGAAAATTTATGAATATGCATATGAATTAAACATTCACATATAAAAAATTGCTTATCAATGGAAATCAAATCGTTTTTGTTTTGTAGCTCTATAAAATTTGAATCTTTATCAGCACACTTTATGTTGTATAACTAAACTTCGTCAAAAAAGGGTATAAGCCCCCCACAGTGAAGCAACCCTCTTCAAATTTAATTTTTTGGCGCAACTACAAATATGTCAATCCCGCTTTTATGTGTTTGTCACATGTATCCACAGATACTAATACATGTAAAACCTGCGCATGCGCACAATGTACATTTACACTAAAACTATATCCCTTTGATTGCTGAATTTTTACACATTGCGCAGGTAGGTTACTGCCAATATATGAGTATTATATATATGTAATAATAATAATAATAATCCCAACGGTTGTATCCCTCCATACCCGCCCGACCGACGCGAGGGGCGCATCCGCATGACGCACGGATATATAAAAAAAAAAAAATTTTGTTTTTTCATATATATTGCGCCGAGTCATGAAAGGCAGAGGTTTGTTAAGTGTCGAGATCTAAAACTGTTCAGCTACAGAACAAATGCTCATCAGCTGATCGAATAGTAATATATGTATATGTATGTATGTATTAATTATTGAGAGGATTAAGTATAGTTTTCTTTATGTAAAAAAGTGAGTCTGAAATATCAAAAGAACCGGAGTGAGTGTTAAAATCCTGACACAAACTACGGAGTGGCTCATTTAACTCAAAATTACTTTTACATGGCTTCAGAAAGAGAGGCCGGAAATGTCTTGAAATTCTGGAGGGAACGTTAAGTTTTATTTCGCTAAGAAGAGATGGGCTAGAGATCAAGCCTGTCAGTAACTTGACCAAAAATACAATGCCTAGCATTTCTCTACGACTAGCAAGTGTAGGAAGATTAATGAGTTTTAAACGACTTATATATGGCGGCAGGTTGTACTGAGAATCCCAGCGAAAATTCCTTAAAGCAAAAAGCAGAAAGTGTTTTTGAATGGACTCTATTCTGTCGGAATGAACTTGATAGCGCGGGTTCCAAACAACAGATCCATATTCCAGTATGGGCCTCACTAACGTTGTGAACAGAGCCTTCGTGATGTAAGGGTCATTGAATTCTTTTGACCACCGTTTTACAAATGCAAAAACACCCTTGGCTTTGTTAACTGTAACATTGATGTGAAGATTAAAATTAAATTTCGGATCCATTGTAATTCCAAGATCAACAAAGTTAAACACTTGTTCGAGGTTATGGTTACCTATTTCATAAGATGTTGGTTGAACTGCTCTGCGAGAAAAGCACATTACTTTACATTTTTTAAGGTTTAGTGGCATGTAATTTATTTCACACCAGTTAGTCATGCTATTTAAATCCGCTTGTAGTAAGGACCTTTCCTCAACAGAATGATACGATCTAAAAAGCTTTACATCATCAGCATACAATAAAATTTTTGAATAATTAATTACAGAAGGTAAGTCATTTATAAAAAGTAAAAACAGAATCGGACCAAGGTGACTTCCTTGCGGGACCCCTGAAGAAACATGAATAATGTTTGAGGAACTATTTTTAAAAAGAACTCGTTGTGTTCTGTCAATGAGGTAAGAAGCCATCCAACGAAGGAGATTAGGTTGAAAACCAAGGAGATTGAGTTTATGGATCAGTAAAGAGTGACTTACTCTGTCGAATGCTTTGCTAAAATCAGTGTATATAACATCAGTGTGCATAAATTCTCTGAATCCATTTGAAACATGAGTTGTGAACTCAAGCAAGTTTGTAACGGTAGATTTACCCTTAGAGAACCCATGTTGTGTGCTAGAAATTGTAGAGGATATGGAAAGAGTGACTTACTCTGTCGAATGCTTTACTAAAATCAGTGTATATAACATCAGTGTGCATAAATTCTCTGAATCCATTTGAAACATGAGTTGTGAACTCAAGCAAGTTTGTAACGGTAGATTTACCCTTAGAGAACCCATGTTGTGTGCTAGAAATTGTAGAGGATATGGAATACGTTAAATGGTCAACAACAATAGCTTCGAATAATTTAGGAATAGCAGAAAGCTTAGCTATACCGCGGTAATTTTCTATAGAGGACCTACTCCCGGTCTTATAAAGTGGTATAATGAATGATTCTTTCCAAGCTGAAGGGAAAATCCCAAGCTTAAGAGAAAGATTAAATAAATTAGTTAAGGGCACATAAATATGTTTTGCACAGTTTATGAGGAAACACGTCGGGATAGAATCGGGGCCAGCCTTAAATGATTCTTTTAAGTTACTCAAATAATAAAGTACTTCCTCGGAAGATATCTGCGGAATAATAGCAGAGGTGAGGGAACAGAGTTTATATGGATAAGGTTTGCTCAGAGGAGAGTTAATGGAGTAATTTGACCTGAAGAATTGGGCAAACATGTTGGAAATTGATTGGGAGTCACAAGAAACGGTATTTTGATATTTCATAGCAGACGGAAAACTAGTCACTCTGCGCCTAGAGCTAACGAAGTCATAAAATGATTCAGGGTTTTTTATTATTAGTTAGTATACTGTTCTTCGGTTCGTTGGCGCTTTAATAGCTTTAATTCACTCACCTCCTTACTTGGAGAGAAACTAGCTTGCTCATTTTAAATTACTTGAATTAGTTAATTCACGAAAATAGGTTAAACTGGCAGAATTTGTGGTCGACAAGACGAAACTACAAATTTATTTAAAATCTTCACAAACCTCAACCTGCTCTCAGAAAAATAGCTATCACGCCAAACAGTGGTTAATGCGCAAGAATATGAACAAGCACAAGCTCAAATGCAATGAATGCAATACAATTATTCCACAAAAGCGAAATCCCGAGAAATTTGTATTTAATTTGAATATTTAATTTATTATTATTAAACAAATTATAAAACATGAACACGACTTATCTTCACTATTTGTATATATTATATATAAGCACTTACAGCATTCACAACATATTCACCTTTTAAATTTAACCCCTTTTTTATGAAACGTTAAATTATTTATTTGAATAGCTTCAAGCGAATTGAGGGAGGTACGTCCGCACGGGCTCACATTATAATAGGACATATGATATGGTGTACATGTGTGTGTGTGGTTTGTTTATGTTTACAATTGTGTGCTTGTGTATGTATGTCGGTGGTGAAATCATGTGTCAAATGTGAGCGGAAGAGTGTATGTGTAGGTGTTGTGCCATCTGCAATCATAAGCTGGCGATAGAGCGGGTGAGCGTAAGTGCTCATTTAACTCCTGGCCCCTAGACGTATACTATGCCTAGTAAACGCTGCAGTTGCTGCATAGTTCCTGAGCCCGGTTGGGCGACGAGAACTTTGATGCATATCTAACGTAGGGCGTAATCTAGTCACTGGCTGTCTCCAGCTACGGCGAAGATGAAACTGATGAGGACGAGGAAGTGTTGATTGTTCCACCTGCAATCTCCGACGTCTGCTGTTCCGCGTAGTTGCAGCTTCTTGTACCGCCGGTCTGGTCGATGCCACAGTGCCAGACAGATAAGGCCATGCGCTTGGGCTACTTGTTGGCGTTGGTATGGCTGCATACCTTTGAAAATAGCGCATAAGCGCAATGGGTAAGTACGGCGGCATAGAGGGCATCGAACACCGGAAGGTCTCCGCGCTATGTCCGCTCTCTGCTCTACAACGGATTCGGCTACCGTCATACTGGTGTTGCGGCGCGGCGTTGCTGTCTGTGCTGCCGTAGTACGTGGCAAGTTGGAGCGGGGAGTTGCAGTTGGTGCTGCAGAATGGCGGCGTACAGTGATTGCCGAACGGATAGTGGGTGAAGGGTTTGCTTCGCTTATATAAGTGTCCATATTTATTTTCTTTGGGAGAAAAGAGAAGTTTAGTAAAAACTTGCATGTTTGATCATGGATGACGAAATTTTGCAGTTGAAAGCGCAGATTCCTCCCTTTTTGTTCTGATGTTTTAATTTTGTTCTTGCGGTTTCTTGTATCTTATTTTTTGTTTATTTATTGCGGATTTTTCGGGTAGTGTCATTAATCCGTTATGTTCGCGGTCGCGGTATTACTGGTGGTTGGGAGAAAACATAGCGGTCGAGTTATCTTGCCGATTTGCGTACGTAAATCAGCCACTCTAATAGGACCGTCTGAACGTTTATATACTTTGCTATACGACCGAGCCCCATTCGGTATGGGGGAGACATTCGTCGTGAATAAGGACGCTTTGTCCAATTTTTGGGTCTTCTTTAGTATTTTTCCATCGATATCTTTTATGGAGGTCTTTAAAATATTCTTCCTTCCATCGATGACTGAATGCATGATGGAGAATTTTAATTCGTTCCCATCTATTTATTAATCAAAGAGACTACGTTTCTGGATCAGGGATGGCCAGAAATTTTCTTGAAATGAGTTTTAACACCCTTTACGCGGTCTCCGATAATAATAATAACAATAATAATAATTTTGGCGCTTACACTATATAGCTCAGTGTTTGGCCGAGCTTCTCCTACCATTTGTGGTGTGCGTCTTTATATTATATCACAAATGGAGGGACCTACAGTTTTGTGCGGACTCCGAACGGCAGATGTATTTAATGAGAAGCTTTTCATGGCAGAAATACCCTCGGAGGTTTGCCATTGCCTGCCGAGGGGTGACCGCTATTAGAAAAAACTTTTTCTCTGATTAAAATTTTACTTGCCCTCACTGAGATTCGAACCTCGAACTCACCGGCATATCGAGTTATAGCACGCACCGCTACCAACTCGACCACAGCGGCCACTACGCGGTCTCCCATAACCCACCCATATGTGGTGCGTGTTTTTCGGTTGCTCTTTGAGCTCCTACAAAGGTTTTACCATTGTCCCTCATTAGTTTAAAAGGAAATCCGCGCCGTCCGACAAAAAGTGCAAATGCCGCAAGGAAGGCCGCAGTCGTCAGATTGGAACACACCTCAAGGTGTGCCGCCTTTGTCATAAAGCATACAAATACGGCCACATAACCCAAAGTAAAGGTAGAGAATCTTAGCATAGAGGCCTTTATCTGGAAAGGTCCCGCAAAGTCAACACCTGTAATTGTGAAGGGCAGAGTGAAATTACAGCGTTCGGGTGGTAGTGCTGCCAGGAAGGCCGCAGTCGTCAGATTGGAACACACCTCAAGGTGTGCCGCCTTTGTCATAAAGCATACAAATACGGCCACATAACCCAAATTAAAGGTAGATAATCTTAGCATAGAGGTCTTTATCTGGAAAGGTCCCGGAAAGTCAACACCTGTAATTGTGAAGGGCAGAGTGAAATTACAGCGTTCGGGTGGTAGTGCTGCCATGATCTGCGTGCGCATTTTCTGCTTATGTAGAGTGCAGACTTTACACATGAAAATATATTTCTTTATTTGTGGTTTGAGTCTTGTGATGTAAAACTCTTGTCGGACCATTTGTTGCATGATACGATGTTCGGCATTAAGCATTGATATGTGCAAAAAATTCATGTATATTGTGGAGAAAGGATGTTTTTCAGGTATAATTAGGAGGTATCTTTCATTGTAGCTCAAACTGGAGTTTGCTAGCCACCCATTGGCACGAAGGAATCCTTTCGAGTCCAAAAAGGGATTGAGTACTAAGAGTGGACTTTTTTTTCAATTGGCTTTGATTCTCTTAGCATCAATATTTCACGCCTGTAATAACGCGTTTGAGTGGAAGCAATGAGGGAGACCTTTGCATGTTGTAGGTCGTGATGCGTTAATGCAATACTTGCTGAGTTAGCCGATCCTTTTATTTTATTCTTCAGACGGTTTATGAACTGGAACATATAGGCTATTACACTGAGAGCTCGGGGGAATGATGAAAATCGCTCTAGGATGTCATCATCATTTTATATTGTATGAAAGGTTTAAATTCTCCGACTTTCTGGAGGTATTATAAAGGGTACGGGGAATTTTGGCCAAAATTCGGGGGTTTCTGAAAGCCAGCTGGGACCATTCCACCAGAGTGTGGTGGAGGCTAGGTGCATGGGTTTGCAACCTCTTGTGCCAAGATCAGCTGGGTTATCGCCACTGGCTACATGTCGCCAAGTAGCAGGCCCTAATAGATCAAGTATTTGGGCTGCGCGGTTGGAAGCGTATGTTTTCCATATATGGGGTAGTTTTTCTAACCAGGCTAAGACGAATTCGGAGTCAGACCAGAGATATAATTTTCGATCGCTGAATCCTAAATTAGTTTACACAGTGCGATAAATTTTGCTAGAAGAAGCGCTCCGCACAGGTCGAGGCGTGGTAAACTTATGGTTTTAAGGGACTTTGCCTTTGGCGACTAATAAACGGCCTATTGCTTTGCCATTATGTTGAGTGCGTATATATATAGCTCCGTCTTCGTTTTCAGAGAAATAGTGCAATGGGGTACAGTGGTGCTTCTGGGTATGCGGTTACAGTTGCGCGGCTGTACTCAATCCCTACTCTTACGTCCACGTTCGTGCACCTTGGGCAACGTGAGCCACCCATGTGCGAGATACGGTAACCAATCCGTGTGGAGCCATGAATCACGACTAATAGAGAGGGAGCTTTATAAACGAATTTAAAATTTCAACCCCCAGCAATGGGTTGTGCGCAGGGCTTGGAACCCGCCACGTAAAAAAACCACTCCCAATGAAAAGTAAACAAAGCCTCGGACAGGACCCCCCTTTTTAGATGACGACCACGGCAAACGTTTTAAGGACCACGATTTGAGGGTATGCAAATGGAATGTCCGAACCCTTAATTGGGAAGGTGCCTCTGCCTGGCTGGTTGATGTCCTCGACAGAGCGAAGGCTAACATCACCGCCATCCAAGAAATGCGATGGACGGGGCAAGGGAGGATAATGGTAGGCCCTTGCGACTTATACTACAGCTGCCATGTAAAGGAGCGCAAATTTGGAGTCGGATTTGTGGTGGGACAGAGACTTCGCCGTAAAGTACTGTCGTTCACTCCGGTGGACGAACGTCTCCCCACAATCCGCATAAAGGCGAGATTCTTCAACATCTCAATGATTTGCGCCCATGCCCCGACTGAAGAGAAAGACGATGGGACCAAAGATCGCTTCTACAATCTCCTTGGCCGCACGTATGAGCGGTGGCCCCACCACGATATAAAAATCGTGCTTGGTGATTTCAATGCCAAGGTAGGCAAGGAGCGCATCTTTGGTTCCACAGTCGGAAAATTCAGTCTCCACGAGGAAACGTCTGATAACGGATTGAGACTGAACGACTTCCCCGGGGCCCGAAACATGGTAGCCTGTAGTAACAGGTTCCACCATAGGAGCATACATCAGGCTACGTGGCTGTCTCCAGATGATAAGACACGAAACCAAATCGACCAAGTTGTGATAGACGGAAGGCACGCTTCCAGTGTCCTAGATGTGCGCACGATCCGAGGAGCCAACATCGACTCGGACCAAAACCTTCTCGCAGCCAAGATAAGCACTCGCCTCTGCGCGTCAAAAAGCGTGCGAAAATGGACACAAGGAAAGCTCGACGTCGGAAAGCTGTATTAAAACAGACAGCCACGCACTTCGCTTCTCGGCTCGCACTCCTGCTCTCTAAGAGCACTAATCAACACAGCGATATTTCAGAGCAATGGAACCACATCTCTTGCTCTTTACGCACCGCCGCTGAACCATCTATTGATTTTCAGCGAGCCCGGAAAAACTACAGGTACGATGAGGAATGTCGCTTCGCCACGGACTGGAAAGATGCTGCCTACAGGGCCACGTTGCGATTGGACGCACCGCGAGCCTTGCGGGAGAGATATCGTGAGTTGAAGAAGGAAGCGAGACGCATTTCTTGAGAGAAGAAGAGAAAGGCCGAAATGCGTGAGTGCGAACAGCTTGAAATGCTGGCCGACAGGAAAAGCGCCCGAAAATTCTTTCAGAAAGTACAACGGCTAACAGCATGTTTTAAGACCGGGGCGAATTCCTGTAAGAACGACAACAGCGACCTGGTGACTGACGATCAGAATATACTTAGTTTATGGAGGGAACACTTCTCCACACTACTTAGTGGTAGTGACCGTAATGTCTGAATTTGGTATCCCCGCAAAACTTATACGGCTATGTAAAATGACGTTGAGCAACACCACCAGCTCCATCAGAAATGAGAAGGACCTCTCCGAACCGTTTGATACCAAATGAGGTTTCAGACAGGGTGACTCTTTGTCGTGTGATTTTTTAACCTTATGCTGGAGAAGATAATTCGATCCGCAGAACTAAATCAGCAGGCACTATCTTTTATAAGAGTGTGCAACTGCTGGCGTACGCCGATGACTTTGACATCATCGGCCTTAACAACCGCGCAGTTAGTTCTGCCTTCTCCAAACTGAATAGAGAAGCAAAGCGAATGGATCTGGAGGTGAACGAGGGCAAGACGAAGTATCTCGTGTCATCAAATAAACGGTCGGCACATTCACGACTGGGATCAAACATCACTGTTGACAGTTATAACTTTGAAAAAGTAGAAGACTTCCTTTACTTAGGAACCAGCATTAACATCAATAATAATGTCAGCCTCGAAATCCAAAGGAGGATCACTCTTGCCGACAAGTGCACCTTCGGACTGAGTAGGCAACTGAGAAGTAAAATCCTATCTCGACGGACAAAAATCACGCTCTATAAGTCTCTCATTATGCCCGACCTACTGTATAGCGCAGAAGCATGGACGATGAAGATATCTGATGAGAAGGCTCTAGGAGTGTTCGAGAGAAAGATTCTCCGAAAGATTTATGGGCCTTTACGCCTTTGCGATGGCGAATACCGTAGAAGATGGAACGATGAGCTGTACGAGCTTTATAACGACATAGATATAGTGCAGCGAATTAAGATCCAGCGGCTTCGCTGGCTTGGTCATGTCGTTCAAATGGATGAAAGCGCTCCAGCTCTGAAAGTATTCGACGCGGTACCCGCTGGTGGTAGCAGAGGAAAAGGGAGGCCTCCTCTGCGTTGGAAAGACCAGGCGGTAAGGGACCTGGGAAAGGATTTGCCTTTTAGTGGTTGAAAGGATTTGCCTTTTAGTGGTTGCAGATGTTGACTCAAGAGTATATGAGAATTGGTCTGATATTGCGTTCTATAGAATTCCCAATATTTGTGTGGTACTTTTCTTTTCGAATTTTAAGAAATTTTGTGTCTAACAAATTTTCTTTATTGATATTTTTTAATCTTTCGGGGTTGTTGGCCGTAACCTTTTTTAAGAGGAACCCTGCTGAGTGGAGGGCTTGGATCACTTGAGAAAGTGATTCGCATGATATTAGTAAGCTGTGGCTTCCTGATAATATGTCATCTACATATATTTGTGTCTTTAACACCGGGGTTGCTAAGGGTACCTTTGATTCCGTATCTTTTGTCAATTCATGCAGTGTTCGAATGGCTAGAAAGGGGCGCAATTAACTCCATACGGAAGCATATTTGTAAGTTGCGGCAGAACTACAGTCTGGGCTTGTATTATTTTGTCCGCTTTGGGAGAAATAAAGGTAAAGGAGCAGATTTTATTTGAGTTTTGAACTACTCTTCCGCCCATTACCGAAATTTCAAAATTGGCTTGTTTAATCGGCAGTTTCAATCTGTTTTGGGCCTTAGTTCAAATAAATGATCGTTGTGATCCTTGATCTATTAAGACCCTTAGCCTAAATAGTTTTCCTCTATGTTCGAGGGAGATCACCGCAGTGGGTAGTAATATTTTGCTTGCATTCTCGGAATGAAGCGTTTGTATTCATGGTTCCTCGTGAATATTTACGGTATTTTGATTTTCGAGGTTGTTGGGTCTTGTTGTTGTTGTTGCAACTAGCCCTAATGCTCTTTTAACGTTTCAACCATTTTGGGGTGTGTTGGAAAAATTGGTAAATTGGAGCATCGAGTGGTGCCTTTTGTGGCAATATACGCAATTAAATTTGCTCTCAGAGTCTTTTAGCATGTGGGAATGTGAAAAACAATTTGTCATAATTTGGCATTTCGAATAAAATTATTTCTTTCATTTATCGACAAGTTCTTAAATCTCTCGGCGACCTCCTTTACACCATTCGCATGAGGCATAGTTCTTTTGATCAGAGAGAAATGTTTGCGATCTATTAAAGCTTCTGTTTGTTGTAATTGCTGGCTTGGGGGTTTGTGAAGCTTCTATATAGATCATTTTGTGCATTTTTTAGTTTTGTGTTGCTAACACCGATAGACAATTTGTGACAGTGAACTGTCATTTTATATATTCTTCGCTTGTTTCTCTTTGAATCTTTGGTAAGTTCATTAAAATCCTGATCTTTTGTTGTCGTTGCTTCCGACAGGGTGTGAAATGATTGGTTTTGGGACAAATTTTCGTCATCCCTCGTATTTTCCGTTCATCGTCGAGAAGGCTATCTTTGCTACGTCTGTAGTTTTCATCGGTATCTGATGAAACCAGATGTGAAGTCAATCGTGGTATAGTAGCTTGCCTGTCCAAGGCTGCAGAGTGTTGCGTTTATGCCAGAGATTGGGTACGTGTCGGCTATTGCCTTTGAGTTTAGTATTTTATAATCGATCACCAAGCGATATTGCTTTTCCCCATTTGGCTTTGGTTTCTTTGGTACAACCCAAATTGGGGAATTGTAAGGACTTTTGGATGGTCGGATGACACCTTCCTCAAGAAGCTCATTTACTTGCCTTTCAACTTCATATCTCATACAAGCAGGATACGGGTAGCTCTTGCTGCATATAAGCTCAGGTGTGGATGTTTTTATTTCGGCGTGGATACTGGTGCTCATTCCCACTTAGTGGTTTAAAAAGCTCAGAGTACACCGCCGATTTTTTCATAAACTTCAGGGGGCAGATCCTTTCCTATTGTTAAATTAACTGCACACGATTTGCGTGCCTTAATAGGAATTTTGAGCTCTCTTAAGGTAAGTATCCTTTCTATCCATTATTGCTCCTAATTCTTTTAACGTATCATCTCCGATGATACCGGAAAGTCCGCTAAGAGTAGGTAGAACGAGAAACTAAAATTTTTATCGATTCCTACACCTCCAAATAGCTTTAACTGTACTTTATTTGTTATAGCCACAGGACCCCGCACGGACACCACATTGAATGTCTTACTTACCGGAATTGATTTTGTCGCGACAGCTTCTGGAATCAAATTTTTATTCGCACCGGTGTCGACTAGGAAGTGTAGCACGCGACCATCGGGAAGAGTGTACTCTAAGTATGGTACGCTAGATGGGCAGAGGAAAAAAAATCCTCTGATTTCTCGTCATCCGGTCGTTCCTGAACATCGTCCTGCACTTCACCTTCTTCAGGAACGGTATGATAGAGTCGTTGCTGCTTGCGGGGTACATTTCCCGACCGTGCACTACGTTTGAACGGGTTGGGTCTGTTCATGTTATTTACCTTTCGCGTCTGCACGGAAGGATCTACTTCAACTTTTTCCACTGGAGCACGTGAACAACTGGCTTAGATATCCTCCCGCGGCACAATACGATCATTCTTTGGGAATTGCGAACGGTATTCTTGAGATCGCCATTTGGGTTTGGGGGGTAATTGAGGAGGTTTGTTCCTCCCAGGCAGATATTTCACGTGTGCAGCGAATAGTTCCGGAAGTTAACGTTCTGTAGGTGGAGTAGGTCTTCGGCAAGGTTTTCGGACGCTGAACGAGAAGCATTCTAGACATTTTCTCACTAAGGCCGCGAACAAATACGTCAAGGGCGCGGTTGCGATAAGTTTCCAACAGAAAATTCACCGTTTTGTCCGTGTATATCGCGTTTATCCGCATAATGCAATGAAAGGCACTCCTTTGCACGGTAGAGAGGGGTTCCATTTATGACTTCGAAGTCAGAAAGAATCACCTCCTCCGTATGAAACCAGGAAACGTATTGCACTGGGTTTCCATCAAAAACTTGCGTATTCTTCTGTTTAGCTCAAATGCTATTTATTCAGACATTAATTATTTACTTAAAACACTCTTTGTTCTTTTCACTACTGGGTCTCTGCTCGGGCGCCAGTTTAGAATCTTTTAAGGATTACACTTAAAAAAATATGAAGGGCCAGCTGCCCTAAAGAAACAACACTAGTTAAGGGATATCAGACTTGAGTTTATTTAAGAAGGTCTTAATAACTACGTTAAACTATTAAGAAGCCCGTCCCGAACTCGACTGACTGCCAGCTGTGTCCGTAGAGTACATTTCACCTCGGCAACCTGGAAGCGGCGCTCCCGAACATAGAGCGCTGGATTCAAAGGAGCCACGGCGAAGTAGATTTTCACACGTCCATGGATGCCTTAAATCGTATCTCCACAGATTCAAACACGAGGTCGACCCTTACTGTGATTTCGGGGTAGATTTTCCAGTACGTAATAAGAGGGCACACAAAATTTTACCCAAATGCATCACAGCGGATTTGAACCTAGGCCGTTCCAACCGCCATGTGGTGCATCCAGATCGCTCGCTTGACCCAGTGAACGGGCAGATTGGAATCTCGGACTTTCCGACTGCTTAAGGTTTTTTTTTCGCGGAAACACACACAGTCAGGCGTCGTTGCGGGTTGGAACTTATTGCGTTCCAACCGCCAAACTACGAAACGAGAAAAGAATAAAAATATATATAATAATACATATGTATTGCTTAGACATAGATGCAGCAAGGAAACCAAGCTTCCAAGGAGTTGGGGCGGATTAAAAACTTGGGCGTTCCATCCGCCATGACCAACAGATGCCAAATTGGCCTAGTCTAGCTGGTAACATTCAAACACATTATGTTTGTTTGTGTGGAGATATTCGATGCATGCATATGTAAGTACATTGATGTCTTTTATAATAAATAGGGGACGAGGCTACGGCCCACGACAGATTACAGTAGACCTAAAACGAACGATCGAGCTTAGTGCTCACACCACCTAAAGACGGAATACCTGACGGTGGTACCGGTGGGATCGGTACATGACAGTAGGAGGTTTAGTGCTGGTTAAAGTCCCTTACTGACGAGGTATAGGCGTTCAATGCTTCCTCCTCGTAAAAAAAAAAAAAAAACCTGGCAGCGGCGCAATGGTTGCATAACTTGTTTACAACTTGTTGTCTGAGACCAGCCCTGGCCTTGATTCTCCACGGTGCATTTGTTGGATGCAAGTGGCAATTGCTCCCGTTACATTATATGGTGAAATGGAAATCTGCTGACACTGCGGCACGTGTAACGGGCAACCGTGGGAGCGCCCAATAAGTGCGAGTTAACTTATATATATATGTACATAATTCAAAACCTCACAAATACAACTTCTAATTCATTAAAACAACAACAACAAAAACAAAATAATTATGCAGTGGTCGGTCAATGTTACGAATCTTATGATGTACGCCTAATTAAAAAAATCAAAAAATTCGTTAAATCGAGTCAATATTTTTACCTAAATATAATACCACCAGCTTTCAATTAAAAAACTAAATACATACATTCAGTAAAAAAGAAAAGAAATTAAATTGCCTTTATTTCAACTATAACAAAATTCGAACATTCGATTAATTTTTTACAATAGAGTCCTTCACACTATCTGCATTAGATGACAGCTTCTCACATCGATAAAACAAAAACCAGGAAGGAACCGTTGAAACAACAAACAAACAATACACAACTAATATCGACGACACAAAAACCAAAAAAGGGAAAATTACCGATTTGTATCTACCTGTAGGTACAAACCACAAAATAGCGCCTGAACAAACATGAACCTTAAGACAACAATGTGTGTTTGTGTGGAGATATTCGATGCATGCATATGTAAGTAGATTGATGTCTTTTATAATAAATAGCGGACGAGGCTGCGGCCCACGACAGATTACAGTAGACCAAAAACGAACGATCGAGCTTAGTGCTCAAACCACCTCCCGACGGAATACCTGAAGGTGGTACTGGGGGATTGGTACCATGACAGTAGGAGGCTTAGTTCTGGTTAAAGTCCCACACTGACGGGGTATAGGCTTTCGATGCTTCCTCTTCGTAAAAAAAAAAAACCTGGCAGCGGCGCAATGGTTGTATAACTTGTTTACAACTCGTTGTCTCAAAGATACAACTTCTAAATCATTAAAACAACAACAACAAAAACAAAAAAATTATACAGTGGTCGTCCAATGTAACGAGTCTTATGATGTTTGCCTTATTAGAAAAATCGAAAAATTCGTTAAATCAAGTCAATATTTTTACCTAAATATAATACCACCAGCACCCTGTTTTGAGCGTGTAGCATCTGCAGGTGTGCCACGGAGTTTTTCGTCATCAATCATCGTCATAATTTTTGTTATGACCTTCTGCTGTTTTAATGGGGGGGGGGGAGGGGATTTTCTGATTACATGTAAAGGCAAGAACAATTTGAATATTGTTTTTGATTAAATTAGTTTTTTAAAATTCGTAAATTTTATGTTAAATTATATTAACAATACGTGTATTTTTTTTTTTTTTTTTTTTTTTTTTCTTCTTTTCTAGAGGTGGCACAAAGCATTGAAAGCCGAAGTGTGGGACTTGCCTTTTGACTCACCGCACTAAAAAGCCACCCCTGCTCCGTTTCCTCGCTCCGTGGAACTACCGTTAAGTATTACTTCGCGGAGGGGGAGCGGCCTATTGTCTTTCTATGAATTTCTGCGTTGCTCCGCTTGACGCAGTTTAGTTACGATTTTGTTCGCCATATTGCAAACAACGGACCAATTTTCTTTAGATTCGAGCATAGTATCTACAAGGTTTTTAACCGAAAGCGATCTCCTCAACTTAGTGCTCGAGTCATCCCTTTCAATTGCAAACCGCGGACAGACGAAAAAACAGTGTTCGGCGTCTTCAACAACCTGATTTGCACAGAAGGTGCAGTAAGGGTCATCATCATGTTTATACTTGTATAAATAGGACTTAAAGCAACCGTGACCTGTCAATATTTGGGAAAGGTGGAAATCTACTTCACCGTGTGGCCTATCTAACCATTTCTCTAAAGAAGGAATAAGTCTATTCGTCCAGCGTCCCTTACCTGCAGCGCTCCACCGCCTCTGCCACATCCGCAAACAGTTTTGCCTCACCACCTCGCGTTCAGCAATACTCAGTGGGGTTTCTACAGCCTCTTTAACCAAGATCTCGATTCTGAGGTTGTTCTAAATGCACTGCACACTCGTATAGCGCAAAGTCGAAAAAGTGATCTCATTTCTCTTGCGTATGAAACTTTTTCAAGCGCAGCCGACCTGATTAGTGCTTCGTATAGTAGTACTGAGCGTATTACGCTTGCATACAACTGCCTACTTTTCTGCTTAGGACCTCCTTTATTTACCATAAGCCTCGTTAGCGCTGCTGCCACCTTCTCTGCTTTCTCGACTGCATATTGTACGTGAGTCTTAAATACTAATGAACGTCAAACATAATGCCTAGATATTTAAGGGCAGCTTTTGAAACAATTTCATGTCCTCCGACATTAATTTTAATAACCTCTAGGATTTTTCTGCTGCTAATTAACACTGCCTCAGTTTTCTGTTCGGCTAACTGCAGGCCATTTTCTTCCAGCCATGTCTGAATTCGTGCAGTCATGAGGTTTGCCTCTCGCTCCACGTCTTTTATATGCTTGGCAACAATAACCACCGCTATATCATCTGCAAAACCAACAATTTTTGAACCTTTAGGTACTTGCAAGCGCAGAATGCCGTCATACATAATGTTCCAGAGCAATGGTCCAAGAACGGATCCTTGAGGAACTCCTCCGGTTATATTATACTCTTTGCTGCCTTTGTCTGTATCATATACTAGGACTCTATCTTCCAAGTAGTTACTTATGATTTTTCGCAAATATCTTGATACTTAAAAGCCACGGAGAGATTCGATAATTTTCTTCCAGCTAGCGGAATTGAACGCATTTTTAACGTCAAGTGTCATGACCAAGCAATATTTCTTAGATCCGCCTTTCCATCTTACTGCACTTATCGCTTCTTCTGCTAGCTTCTTAACAAGCATAGCCGCGTCAACTGTTGATCGCTTTTTTCTAAAGCCGAATTGCGTTTCTGAGAGGTTTCCCCCTGCTTAAATTTCTGAGCTCAGTCTATCGCTAAGGATTCGTTCAAACAGTTTTCCGGCTGTGTCAAGCATGCATATTGGGCGGTATGCGGACGGGTCTCCTGGATGTTTACCAGTCTTTGGTAGGAGTACTAACCGCTGGCGCTTCCATATAGGGGGAAATATACCTTATTTAAGACATTCATTGTACGTCCGTACAAACGCTTCGGTGTTGGTATTTGCAGTTAGCTTCAATATGTGGTTCGGTATCAAATCAGGACCTGGTGCCTTTTTCTCTTTAAGGCTTTTAACGGCTTTTAAAATTTCTTCTGTCGTAACTAGAGGCGTTTCGTACTCTGTAGGGGGAAAAGTTTCCCGTTCAAATGGTGATTGGTCTGGGAAAAGTGCGCTTACTATTTTTTCCAACTCTCCAGGGCATGAAATCTTCGGTTGTATCGACTTTTGTAGCTTTTCAGTCACTACTTTAAATGCTGAACCCCAGGGGTCTTTATCTGCGCTGTCACATAGACTTCGAAAACATTTCGTTTTACTGGCTTTTATAGCCCGTTTCAGCGCCGTGCGCTTTTCTTTGTAGTCCCTTTGCTGCACCGCAAAGTTTGCGCTTCGATTTCTGGCTCTTTGGTAGCTTCTTAACAAGCATAGCCGCGTCAACTGTTGATCGCTTTTTTCTAAAGCCGAATTGCGTTTCTGAGAGGTTTCCCCCTGCTTAAATTTCTGAGCTCAGTCTATCGCTAAGGATTCGTTCAAACAGTTTTCCGGCTGTGTCAAGCATGCATATTGGGCGGTATGCGGACGGGTCTCCTGGATGTTTACCAGTCTTTGGTAGGAGTACTAACCGCTGGCGCTTCCATATAGGGGGAAATATACCTTATTTACGACATTCATTGTACGTCCGTACAAACGCTTCGGTGTTGGTATTTGCAGTTAGCTTCAATATGTGGTTCGGTATCAAATCAGGACCTGGTGCCTTTTTCTCTTTAAGGCTTTTAACGGCTTTTAAAATTTCTTCTGCCGTAACTAGAGGCGTTTCGTACTCTGTAGGGGGAAAAGTTTCCCGTTCAAATGGTGATTGGTCTGGGAAAAGTGCGCTTACTATTTGTATAGTGTATGTTAAGTATGATACGCCATTCATTAACAATAGTTTCCCTTCAGCAAATACCTTGAATTGCCTTGATATCTCTGCGGATGACGTACTAAATATCTGCAATCTCAAATCTAAAATCTAGTCCGAAAGTTGACGTAGAAGGACTCTCCCCAATATTTTTCAAAAGTTTTTCAGAGGAAGTAGCTAAACCAGTTGCTTTCCTTTTCCAAAATTGTCTGAATGATGGAATTTATCTCCATTTTTGGCGATCGTAATGATATTAACAATTATAGGCCTATTGTCAAACAAAGCACGCTGGCGAAATTATTTGACATTGTAATCAATAATAAATTATTTGAACACGTCCACAGTGCCATTTCAATATACCAGCATGGGTTTTTTCCGGGTAGGTCGACAGAAACCAACCTGACTCTTATTACCAATAATATAATAAGCTATCTGGAGCAACAAGCTCAAATGGACGTTCTTTATACGGACTTTTCTAAAGCGTTCGATAAAGTTAACCATACGATTCTCTTGGATAAACTATGTAGTTATGGTATAAGTGGGAAGCTCCTTGATTTTTTCTTCAGTTTCCTGAGTGGTCGTAAGCTTGTTGTTAAAGTTGACTCATTTGAGTCAACAATTTTAGTTGACGCATGGTCAGGCATACCCCAAGGGACTCACCTCGGTCCGCTGCTATTTCTAATTTTTATAAACGATTTGCCAAACTGTTTTAAGTTTTCTAAATGTTTAATGTTTGCCGACGATGTTAAGCTGTTCCTGAAAGTACGTCATTTGGGAGATTGTATCAATCTTCAAGCCGATCTTATTGAATTTGAGAAATGGTGTATCAACAACCATTTATACCTTAATATTGATAAATGTTGCGTGGTGACTTATTCATAGAAGCCTGAGAGTATTCTTTATAGTTATGTTCTAGGCCATTGTTCTCTCAAACGTAGATATGAAGTAAAGAATCTGGGGGTTATTTTTGATTCGAAACTTTCATTTTCAAAACATATTGATTACATTGTCTCTAAGTCATTCGCTATCCTTGGGTTCATACGAAGAAATTCTGAAGACTTCAAGGACCCCAATACTTTAAAATCTCTTTACATTTCATTAGTAAGAAGTCGCTTGGAATATTGTGCTTTGGTATGGAATCCCTACTATTGGATCCACTCAAATAAGATTGAAAAAGTCCAAAGGGTATTTACGAAATTTGCTCTTTTGAAGTTGCACTGGCAAGATGGTCCTCCTTCATATATTGGTAGAAGGAAACTGCTTGGTCTGCAATCTCTCCACGAGAGAAGAATTTGTCTTTCATTAACCTTCGTTTACAAATTAATTAATGAGATCTTAGGAACAAGCGCTTATTTGTAGAACCTTTTCATAAGAACAATTACTCATATAACGAGCCGATAGCTAGATGCCTGCGTTTATGTAATACCTACAATAATGTTATTGATTTTAATGTTAACTTATACAGGTTTAAATTAAGTTTACTCGCTTTATTTAATTAAATTTATCAATTAGTCTGTAAGAAATTTCTTTGTAGACTGAAAGCAAATAAATAATTACCCATCCGATTCGCACTTTACCGGCTGCTAGCAGTTTGTTTGCTACTGGAACGGGGACCAATAGAGTGGCGGTTTTAGTTCCGCAGTAGGCACCTCTCAGTGACTTCACGAAAGTTTCGGCAAACTGTATCCCTTCAAACTCCTGCTCCAAGGCGGTACACAACTCTTTTTTACTCGTAAGTTCGTCCAAGTCTCTTATTTTAATCGCCGTTACTGCTGTTAGCGTTTGCACCGAGGCCTTTTCACCTAGCGCGGATTTAACCGCACTTTGTACCTCGTTAGTGTGCGTACCGGTGGGTTTTGCTAATTGGAGTATAAGGTCCCCGCTAGCCGTCTTTCGGATTTTGGTTATCATACTACCAACATGCTTAAGCTGTGGGTCGCTTTTGACTATCTTTAGCACGTCTGCATATGATCCCCTGCAGTTACTTTTAATAATCAGTGCGTCCGGCCGTACTGCTTTTTTAGGCTTCCTTTTAGACTATACTGTCTTCCACTGGGGTTCTTCAGCCATTTTTGTTACTTCATGTGGGCCATTTGCTTTTCTGTCATATCCTGCTTCAACTAATTTACCATGCTGCATTTCATTTTCTCTCCTTTCTCTGTGCTGCGGCTTGCTCGTGGAAGCTTTTGGAGTAGTCTGCGAGGCTACACTTATAGCTTTTGAACGGGTATCGGTCTTTACTTTTTCGTACAGTATCGACAGCTCGGAGATTAAATCTCGCATCTGCTGGTTTACTGACCTCCTCTTACCATCGTCCATCATGCCGTGGAGCTCACATATTTTTGCCCCTAGCTTGACCCATGCGGGGCCTTGCAGATCTGCGGGCGGTTGTTCGGGAACCGGCGAACATGGCAGCCACTTCGGCGGAGAGTATGCAAGTCTGGGACGCTTTGCCAGCGGGTTTAACAAACCACTGTCTATTGCTCTAATCCCTGTTTGGGGGGGACCTGCATCGTCTGGGATATTTCGCCCTTGTACGGGCGACCTAGTAACACTCATATATAAGTTTTTCTTTTTGCCTTATTATTTGTATGTTATATATCAAAAGTTATTTAAATCGTATAGTTACAGTTATTGTTATTATTACTACTAAATTTTATTGGGTATTCTGTTAGTTTTAATTTTTATTTTTACTATTGATTATTTTTATTATTAATAATTATTATTATTATTTTTTTTTTATTATTTTTATTTTTATTTTTATATTGGTTTAATTTAGTGTGATTATTGCTATTATATTTATTTTAATTTATTTATTTTTATTTTATATTTTATTATTATTTTTATTTTTTTTTATTTTGGGGTGACAAGATCAGCTGTAGTTGACAATTAAACAAAGCCTCTTACCTGTCTCGTTTATATTTTCTCACAAAATTTTTTTATTTTTATTATTTTCGCGCGTATTTATAAAAAAAAGAAGAAGAAAGTTTGAAAAGTTTTATAAACGCGAGTTTATTGGGTCTCCCGTCGAAAAACCAATACCACTGACTCCCGGAAAGTTTACAAGAGATTCCTAGACACTTCTTCGGTATGTTGTGTGGCGGAGCCCCACAAAACACCTGCTATTTCTACTACAAACGTCTATCTTCTATCACTATGAACACTTATGTGTATATACGTGTGAATATGTGTACAACTCTGAATAACTGAGCGTATATTTTTTTATTTAAATGCAGTGCTCGCACAGTATAACGATCTTTCGGGATAACGAATTTTCGGTTTACCGAACCTGAATATTTTCTCATTGATGTTTCTATATTACGAACGCAAACGATTTTTTATTGTTCGATATTACGAATGCTGTTTTTTATCTTAAATTTCGCGTTCATTGCAAAAGCAAGAATCATTAAACCAACGGTAGTTTAACTGTTGTTAAGCATCTACAGAAAGTATATACATATGTATGTATGTAGTTTGAATTTAACGCAATTCAGCCAATACAAAGTATTTTTTCGTGCGGTCGGTTCTATTTCATTTGGTTAAGAAAGTGCAACGGCAAATCGAAAGCGTTTATCACTGGAAAATAAATATGGAGTTCCGAAGTCGTCAGTTTATACTATAAGAAAAATTCAATTTAAAATCGAGGAATACGTTTGTTGAGGACATGGGTCCTCTAATTGACTTCGAATAATAGTATTTATGATTTGTAATTTATTACGTGCGGCTGGCAACGCTTAATATTGTATCGCTCTGTCATGTCATCCATCTTCGAATTTTACATTTTTTTTTGCATTTGTAAGCGGCACCACGGGGCGACCCGTATCCGCAAGTAAAACAGTTTTACACAGTCAAAAACCAACCGTCGCCACGACCGCATCGCAAATCTTCACATTTGTTTTTTTCCAATATAGCCATTGTGGCAAACTGTACTAAGTACATTGAATTATTATATTTGTAAATCAACCTCCATTTGAATTAAATAAATTATAGTTGTTATATTGAATCCATACATCAAATACTTCTTTCCTTAAACATCATTGTATAGTGCACCCTGCACTACATTCAAACTGCCACCCCAGACGGCGACATGGTCCTTTTTCGCTAAAAAGGCAACCCGCGACCTAGCGAATTTCAAAAGTCTAACGTACATGTGTACATACATACATATGTACAAACGCAAGTGCGCGTGAGCAAACAAATGTAATCTCAGTGCAGTCTGGATTTTAACTTGGCGTGTGCGGTTTAAAACGGTTTAAACAAAAAAAAAACGAACGATTGTGCAAAACTAAATTGTGTGAAACTAATCACTTAAAATATAGTTAAAATCAAAATTTATACATTTAAAGTTGTGAAAACATAAAATTATTGAAAAAAAAGTGTGAAAAGTGCGCATTCATAAGCAAAACTAAAGTGTGTGAAACTAAGCACTTATAATATAGTTAAAAATCAAAATTTATACATATATAAAGTTGCGAAAACATAAAATTATTGAAAAAAAGTGTGAAAAGTGCGCATTTATAAGCAAAACTAAAGTGTGTGAAACCAAGCACTTAAAATATAGTTAAAAATCAAAATTTATAAATATATAAAGTTGTGAAAACATAAAATTATTGAAAAAAAAACTTTTTGCGAAATCTAAAAACTAATATAAAAAAAAGAAATAAAACTCCATCTAAATCGCTTGCGCGGTTGTGTAATTGAAATATTAAAGTGGTACATACAAAACATAAAAAAAAAAAAATAACAAAAAGAAAGTGTAAGTGTAACAAAAATTTATTACAGCAAAAACGAAACAAAAAGTGATAGTAACGTTTTAAACAAAACCGAAATCGTCAAATTGGTAAAAGTTTGAAAGGGCAAATTTGAAGTGAAAATCTCAAATTTAAACAAAAAAAAAGAGAAGCGAAAACAAAATATAAAAAGTTGAAAGCATATAAAATACGAAAAAAAAAAGTGAAAAGTGCAAGCGCGCATATTCAAAACAAAAGAAACCAATGTTGCGAAACTCAACTAAATTACAAAAAAAGGTTTTTTCAAAAAAAAAAAAAAAGAATATTTTACATAAAAGTGCACAACTTTACCACAACAACAACAACAACAGGATCAGGCCACTCAACCAGTGTGATCACAACAACATCAACTGCAGTGGCAATATCAATAATTTAACAGCGAAGCACCACAGCAACGACAGTGAACTTCAACAACAACAACAACAGAAAAGCTAGCAAAACTCCAAAGGTACAGTCCCCCCAAAACGTACCGAATCTCAAGTAAGTGGCATTATATCCCAGTACTCACCAAATATACATACACATATATACATACATATATACACAAAGGGTACTTTGTCTTTTTGGAGTTACTCGTATATTCAATCCCAACGGAAAATTAAAAAAAAAACAAAATGAAATTCGCGCCAGTACCTCCTTATATATATGTATATGTACATATACATATGTATATGTATGTGAATGCATAAATAACTCTCATCCCTGCACGTATATTCCAAACTCCTCCCCTTTGCGCGCTCTCTACCTACTGATATAAAATACCGTTACTGTGCTTAGACGCGCTAAGGCAGTACAGTGGAGCAAAATATTTAAAAAAAACATAGACTCAAAATATAAATCCCGTGATATATGTATATATACACATATATATTTATGTATAAATTTACATAATTCCCGCGCAAACTAAAATTTCCCCTCTTAAAAACCGCTAAGAAATCAGTAGCGGAAATAATCCCGTTGTCCACTCAACGTCTTACAAAGTCCCGAATTTCTCACCGGGCATACTATACTGTTTGGTCGTGCAAATTTACTGACGCTACAAACTCGCGCCAAAAATATAATCACATATGTATGTGTTGTACACATACAGAACTCATGGTTCATACATATGCATACATATTAGCACCCAGCGCAGTCGCCTTACAAAATGCCGTCGCAGTGTCAAAGCAAGGAGAATTTGCGCATTTTTGCAGTCGCTCAGACATTTATACACATACGTATGTACATAAGCACGGCTATGGTCGCTCGCTCTTGTTCTAGCCCACTTTGCATGCAATTTTCGGAGGTACATTCACACGTGCATACATAATAATCATAAAAAAAAAAAATAAGATCCACCCATTTGCTCATTCTCACAAATAAATTTGTACCACATAAACATACATACGCACAGGTGTATGCACACAAACCCCTTGATTCGTGCATACGTATTGTAAAAAAAAAAAATAAGAATAAAAAGGAAAACTCGCCCTCCTTTGAATATTAATATAATTTGAATAAATTATATTATTCAAATATATACAAAAAAAAAAAAAAAAAAAATCCAATATTTAATTTATTTATATTATTATTATTTAATATACTATTGGAAAATTATATGCTTGTGTCCCCTTCACGTACATAATTTATTGTTTCATATTCCACAAAACTTTTACCCCCCCTAACGTAACTTGTTGTGCACCAACATACACATATACATATGTACATACGTGTTCCCGTTTTTCACAATTTCGGTAGCAGCACATAGCTACACATACATACACGCGTATACGTAACAATAAGCTCCGCACATTCTCTCACTCTCACTGCTTATATACTACACTTAGACGCGCTAAGGTAGTACAGTGGGACAAAACAGCATAAAAACACAGTGGGGCATAACAGATTAAAAACAACTTAAATTAAAATAAAAATAAAACAAAATTAATATAACTGAATCAATTCCCAGATTTCAGTGATTTTCTTTCACAACCCCAGCTCTCTTCTTTAACTATCTCAAAATGCCAAAATCTCAGGAGACCCCACAAAAATCTTTGATAGATCCGTCCCTGCAAGATTTCATTTTTGAGAGCAATAGTCTTGAATCAATTTATTCCAAATGGTGCGCCACACTCATAAGTGACCATACCCCATCTCTTCTCAATGTCAAGTTACAGCAGCTTGACAAACTTTGGGAATGCCTTGTAGACTCATACAAGGCAGTTTTTCACTCAATAAACTTTTCCGAATCCAGCGGTTCAGTTGAGCAGAAATACGACAAATGCTCAGAAAGCTACGAAAATTACAAATCGCAAATTTTAGATTCGCTACAGCTTTGTGGAGAAAATTCCCAATCTCAAACAAGCACATCGTTTGCAGCAAACACCACACAGACTTTAAACTCCCAAGAAGTATTTCTTAAAGTACCACCGTGCGACACAGAGATTTTCCACGGTGGATACGAAGACTGGCCGGCGTTCAGAGATATGTTCACGGCAGTCTATAAAAACCAAATTAACTCCAGTTCAAAAACTCTATTATTGACGGCAAAAAACCCGAAGTCAGGCAGGACAAATAGTTAAGCAGTTCCCCCTAACTGACGACAATTTTGGGCTTGCCTGGGATGCCCTCAAATCACGGTATGAAAACCGAAGAGTATTGGTCGATAACCAACTCAAAACTCTCTTCAACATACCCCTATTATATACAGAAAATGGTGAGCAAATACAAAAAATTCAAGCCACCATTAATAACTCTCTCGCAACACTCTTAGCACAAGGAATCCCAACTAGCGACTGGGACCCAATTCTTGTGTATCTCTGTTCTTCAAAACTGCCAAGTGAAACGTTATCTCTGTGGGAGCAATCACTTAGCTCTCGCAAGGAGTTACCACTTTGGGCAGATATGAATAAATTCCTCACTAGCCGGTATGAAATAGTAGAGAGACTTCAAGCATATCGACCAGGAAAACCAAAACCTCCCCACCCTAACTTCACTCCAAGGGCAATAAATCACAACTCCTCATTTATTCACAAAAATCGAACTCAAAATTTCCATGTCGAACTTAATCCACCCATTTCTTGCAAATTATGCAACGCTAGACACCCCATGAAGACATGTTTGAAATTTCAAGCTTCATCCGTGTCCGATCGCCTAAAGTTTGTCAAAGGAAACTATTATTGCGAAAATTGTCTTTCTTACTCTCACTTGAAGAATGAATGCCAAAGTAACTTCACGTGCGTATATTGCCAACGAAGACACCATTCACTGTTGCATTCTCCCCAAAAATCGCAATTTACAAAAACACACTCAAAACCCCAGAGAGTTTCTAGTCAGCTAACTATTCAGACAGCAAATAATGACGAGCAACCAACTTGCTCAAAATATATTTCAAAGGAAACTCCCGCCTCAAATTCCCAACAAAAAGACGTAAATAAAGTCTCGTCACATTTCGCGAGTACTAGCGTCACAACCCTTCTCCCAACGGCAATGGTACCGATCTATTGTGATGGCGAATATCACAATATTCGCGCCCTGCTAGATCAAGGTTCCCAAAAAACGTTTGTATCATCCCGGATACAAAAACTCTTACGCTTGCCCATGAAAGATGCACACTTCGAAATTTCTGGAATGGGCGGACTGGTGGTGCGAAACTCCAAAAATGTCTGCGAAATCACACTGTGCTCAGCAGATCGAACCAAAAAAATTAAAGCGCAAGCGATTGTCTTACCTAAATTAACTCATTTTCTCCCTACCTCGAATATTACAAATATTAAACTTGAAAAGGTAAAACATTTAACACTCGCCGATCCCCACTTCTTTACCCCTAGTAAGATAGACATGGTCATCGGCAGTGACTTAATCCCCCAAATCCTCTTGCAAGGACTGCAACACAGCAGTAGTCTCATCGCTCAGAACACCATATTCGGTTGGATTTTGAGCGGCCCGATCCCGGAGAAAATCTCAGCGTTTACCACCCAGGTAACGGAACCCCAAGATGAATCGCTCAATACACTACTGAGGAAGTTTTGGGAGTAAGAGGAGGTAGCAGTAATTCAACCCCGATCCACCGAAGATGAATTCTGTGAGGACCTATATCGACGAACCACAATCCGACAAGGAGATGGACGATACATGGTCAAGCTTCCCTTCAAACCAGAGTTTCCAGAATCGATCGCGCTAGGACACTCCCGACTAGCAGCGCAGCAGCAATATCTCATCATCGAAAGGACTCTGGAGAGAAAACCAGAACTGCGAGCGAAGTACTCAGAAGTTCTCGAAGAGTACGTCGCCATGAATCACATGGAACCCACCCTATCCCAAGAAGTTATTAAGGGCGGTAAATATCTCTCCTTTTATTTACCGCACCACGCCGTCATAAAACCCGACAGCACAACCACCAAAGTAAGAGTAGTTTGCAATGCCTCTAGAATATCTCACTCTGGAAACTCTCTTAACAATGTACTATATACTGGGCCAACGTTACAAAACGACTTGATGCTCATCGTTCTCCGATGGCGCCTCTACAAGTTCGTATTCAATGGCGACATCGAAAAGATGTACCGCCAAATTCTCATACACAAGGAAGATCAAGACTTTCAAAGAATTCTCTTTCGTAAGTCCCCCAATCAACCCATACAAGATTTCAAGTTGAAAACGGTGACATTCGGTGTTAATTGCGTACCCTATCTCGCAATCCGTAAGCTTAATCAGTTAGCGCAAGATTGTAAAACCGAATTCCCGCTCGCCACAAATATCCTACTTAATGATACTTACGTAGACGATATCCTCTCAGGCGGGCATAATATACAGTCCACTAAAAACTCGATGACCCAAGTAATAGGCGCATTAAAATCTGCAGGTTTCCCACTGCGAAAAATTACGGCAAACCACCCATAAATCTTGATCTCAATCCCAACTTCCGATTTGCTTGATGTAGATTTCCTGAAATTCCATGACGCCAGCTCAACCAAAACTCTAGGCATTAAATGGAATGCTCTTGCAGACTCCATCTCCTACACTTACGATCCTCTACCAGCTGCTCACTCAAAAACAAAGCGACAAATATTATCGGCAATAGCGAATAGCGCAGGATGGCTATCGCCAATAATGATATTAGCGAAAATTCTCCTACAACAACTTTGGATGGTAGGAACATACTGGGATGAGCACGTAAAACCCGGCGCTTTTCACAAATGGAACACTCTCTGTGAAAACCTTCCAGCCATAAGCAGCATTAGCATCCCCCGCTGGGTGCAATATACTCCCTCTCAACAGGTGCAGATACATGGATTCTCCGATGCCTCCGAAAAAGCGTAATGTGCTTGTATATATCTCAGGGTGAAAATAGATGAAAACTCCTTTTCATCACACTTGCTCGTAGCCAAAAGTAAGGTCGCCCCCCTACAGACCGTAAGCCTCCCACGGCTCGAGCTCTGCGGGGCAGTACTGCTCTCAAAACTGGCCCATCAAGTTCGCTCCCACCTGAATTTCTCAAATCATGAACTTTTCCTCTGGTCAGACTCCTCCATTGTGTTAGCATGGCTGGAAAAACCACCTCACACTTGGAATACTTACGTCGCCAATAGCATCACGCTCATCCTCTAAAATGTGGGAAATGCCACATGGCGACATGTAGCTAGCGCGGACAATCCAGCCGATCTAGGTACTCGCGGATGTCAACCCCAAGATCTTGCGATGTGTACCCTTTGGTGGAATGGCCCAAAATGGCTAAAAGAACCAGCTACTTCATGGCCAAAACTACCTTCTCTCAACTCCTCCCCTCCGGAACAACGACGAATTGAGTCACTGCATACGAACGATAGTGAAGACATTCTGGAGCGTTTCTCTTCATTTCCCCGAGCACTCCGCGTCTTAGCATTTATCTATCGATTTATACACAGAGCTCAAAAGCGAACCATTCCTACGTCATTATCTCTCACGCATAACGAAATAAATGAGGTGAAAAAATGTCTCATTACCCAAACTCAACGTAAATTCTATAGCGTTGAAATTAGCTCACTTAGCGCCTCTAGTCCTATTAGCAAAAAAAGCACTCTGCTTACTCTCAATCCAATGCTGGACAGCTCAGGCATCATGCATGTGAACGGGCGTTTAATTTACGCAGCCCTCTGCTACAATGAGCGGCACCCGATTATAATTCCAGAAAACTCTAAATTCTGTACGCTGTTGCTCGATTTCTTCCACTCAACTTTGCTGTACGCAGATAAACAGCTAATGCCTCGAATGGTTCAACAAGAATATTACATCCCCCGTTTGAAACAGAAGGTAAAAAAGTGCGTCTTCCATTGCAAAGTTTGTACCCTTTACAAACAAAAGATGCGCTCACAGATAATGGCCGCATTGCGCCCTGAAAGATCCACCTATACTCGCCCTTTTCATACAACAGGTGTAGACTTTGCCGGGCCATTTATGGTCAAAACCTCCATGCTCCGGCGTGCTTCTCATACTAAGACGTATGTGTGTGTGTTTGTGTGCTTCTCCACAAAAGCGATACATTTAGAATTATGCTCTGATCTCACTACCGAAACGTTCAAAGCCGCGTTCACTAGATTTGTCGGCCGTCGCGGAATCCCCTCCAAAATAATGTCCGACAACGGAAAGACGTTCGTGGGCGCAAAACGATCGTTTCAAAGAGAATTCTCCCAATTTCTCAAAGAATCCGCTACGGACATCGCCGAAAGATACGCCTCCCACGGATTGACTTGGCAGTTCATTCCACCCTACGCTCCTCACATGGGCGGTCTATGGGAAGCTGCAGTAAAAAGTTTTAAAACACATTTCACAAAGGTGGCAGGGACCCTCAAGTTCACCTTCGAGGAATTCACCACACTCCTTATCCGCATTGAGGCAGTCCTCAATTCGCGACCTCTTTCTCCTATGTCAGAGGATTCTACTGATTTACTTGCTCACACACCGGGACATTTCTCAATAGGCGCACCATTGCACTCCTTGCCTGAACCCCAAGCCGACTATCTCTCGCTAGCCCATAAATGGCAAAAGTTAAAGGTTATTCATCACCAGTTTAGTACTCGGTGGAAGAACGAATACCTTAAAGAACTCCATAAAAGGCATAAGTGGAAGCGCCAAAAACCCAACCTCCAGGAGGGAGATCTCGTCGTCGTAAAGGACGATCTTCTACCCACAAACGAGTGAAGACTCGGGTGCATAGTAAATTTTCACCCCGGACAGGATAGGAACGCTCGCGTAGCAGATATCCATACCCAAGCAGGAATTATCACACGCAACATTGCCAAGCTATGTCTCCTACCCCCCTCGTAATGGCTCGTGTACCACTTCCCCTTCATCCAAACTGTATGACTCCACAAATTTCTTACGCCGTGATACGTGACTAATGTTGTTTTCACACCTTCTGCTCTCGTTTTCTCCACAGATGGACCGTAATGCCATGGATTTTAGCCAGTGCCGGCTGTGTTGACGTCACCACCCGCTGCGATTCTGCCGAGCATTCCAGGTCATGACGCCTGACGAGCTGTACAAGTCTGCCCGGGTACATAAGTACTGTATCAACTGCCTGGCGACTTCACATGTCACCGGCGCCTGTAACTCCTCGGACAGCTGCCATTTGTGCGGGAAAGCACATCACACCATGCTGCATCGTCCAACGATGTCGACCGTAGAGCGTAATCGCCGAGACATCCGTACGCGCGTCCACCCGGACAGAACAACCCTGGCTAGCCGTGTGGTCAAACCGACAGCGAAGAAGGCCCAGGGCGGACGTAATACAGTCCAGAACCGCATCCGCAACCGCTTTAACCGGGCTGTCCTGACTCTTGAGAAGCTGCAGGAGTTGCTTCACCTCGCACCGGCGCAGGCGGGCCGGCATGTTGAGGACATGGGTCCTCTAATTGACTTCGAATAATAGTATTTATGATTTGTAATTTATTGCGTGCGGCTGGCAACGCTAAATATTGTATCGCTCTGTCATGTCATCCATCTTCGAATTTTACATTTTTTTTGCATTTGTAAGCGGCACCACGGGGCGACCCGTATCCGCAAGTAAAACAGTTTTACACAGTCAAAAACCAACCGTCGCCACGACCGCATCGCAAACCTTCACATTTGTTTTTTTCCAATATCGCCATTCTGGCAAACTGTACTAAGTACATTGAATTATTATACTTGTAAATCAACCTTCAGTTGAATTAAATAAATTATAGTTGTTATATTGAATCCATACATCAAATACTTCTTTATAGTAATCATTGTATAGTGCACCCTGCACTACATTCAAACTGCCACCCCAGACGGCAACAACGTTCAAAACACGAATCAAACGAAATCAACAATTAAGTCCTTAAAGAAAGCGAATTTCCTAGAATGGAGCAAGCCCTCTACAAATGGCTTATGACTCAAATCACCATATTCCTATTAGTGGTGTTGTTTTAAAGACAATGACGAAAAAGTTCAATTCTAAGTTTTACGAGGGAAATTTTTTTGCCAGTGATGGTTGGATGACAAAATTCAAGAAACGCTTCGGAATACGACTTCTTAAAGAAAGTGGTGATAAAAAAAATTAATCTCTCCCACAATGCTATTTTTAATGCGGACGAAAGCGGTATTTATTGAAAATTGCTTCCTGAAAAGGCATACGTTCTCCCCGAAGAAACGTCTGCACCAGGAAGAAAGAACACCAAAGAAAGGTTAACATTTTTAGCATTCGCCAAGGCATCGGGAAACAAGAAATTACCACTTTTAGTCATTGGAAAATCCGAAAACCCAAGACTTTTCGAAAACAAATTTCTACCAGTAACCTATATGAGCTCGAAGTCTGCTTCGTCTTTAAAAAATGGGTTTTCTATCATTTTGTCCCACAGGTAGGTTTAAAAAGAACGAAATCTTTAGTTGGTGATATTCATTAACTCTTGTTTTAAAGGGTTTTAAATTTATGGAGGAGAATAACCTTCCAAAGAAAGCGTTGCTTATCTTGGATAATGCTCCAAGCCACCTGAAAACGAACTAGTTAAGGCTACAGATGACGGATTAATATGGACAATGTTTATGCGCTGCTTATCTTGGATAATGCCAAGCCACCTTAAAACGAACTAGTTAAGGCTACAGATGACGGATTAATGTGGACAATGTGCGCTGCTTATCTTGGATAATGCTCCAAGCCACCTGAAAACGAACAAGTTAAGAATACAGATGACGGATTAAAATGGACAATAATTATGCCACCTAATGTAACGGCACTGATTCAACCGATGGATCAGAACGCTATTAGGCTTGTGAAAGTTTGTTACAGAAATAGCCTTTTGAGTAAACTTATTGCCGCTGAAACAGATAATATCTCAAAATCTTTAAAGCGTATTAATATATTCGATGCTGTATCTCTCTTGGCTTCTTCTTGGGAAAAACTGTCAGAGAACTCCATCATAAGATGCTGTAGAAATATTTTTAATTATGACTTTGAAGGATTCGATGAAGAAGATGACATACCAATATCAGAACTGATTAGGCGCGACAGCGAAAACATCATTGAATCGACATTGACTCTGGCAGCGGCAGTTTGTCCTGATGTAAGCACTTGTTAATAGTTATATAAATTGTATTTACTTTAATTTTTCAAAATAATTTGCCAGTGTTGAGTTGGAATCGCCAATATTCACGAGTGGAATCGTGATGATGGTTTTGCAGATTCCGATAAAAGCGACAATGAAGATGATGTGCGTTCCACTACTCATTTAGGCGATGGTGCAATTGAAGTTAAACATGAGGAAGCAATAAATTGTTTAGAGAAATGTGTCATCTGGGCAGTATCAAACCATGTTGAGCTTTCAAAAGTTTTGGCGCTAAGGGATTTGCAAGAAATCGCAGTACAGAAAAGCTTGGAAACCGTTAAAAAGTATACGCGAATTGAGAACTTTTTTGGAAAAAATTAATAGAATGTTCGAATTTTATTATCGTTGAAATAAGGGCAATATATTTTCTTTTCTTTTCTACTGAATGTATGTATTTAGTTTTTTATTTGAAAGCTGGTGGTTTTATATTTAGGTTAAAATATAGACTCGATTTAACGAATTATTCGATTTTTCTAATTAGGCGTACATCATAGGATTCGTTACATTGGACGACCACAGTATAATTTTGTTGTTTTTGTTGTTGCTGTTTTAATGATTTAGAAGTTGTATCTTTGAGGTTTTGAATAATGTATATATAAGTTAACTCGCACTTATTGGGCGCTCCCACGGTTGCCAGTTACACGTGCCGCAGTGTCAGCAGATTTCCATTTCACCATATTTTGCAACGGGAGCCATTGCCACTTGCATCCAACAAATGCGCCGTGGGAAATCAAGGCCAGGGCTGGTCTCAGGCAACGAGTTGCAAACAAGTTATACAACCATTGCGCCGCTGCCAGGTAGCCGAGGTGAAATGTACTCAACAAACACAGCGGGTAGTCAGTCGAGTTCGGGACGGGCTACTTAATAGTTTAACGTAGTTATTAAGACCTTCCTAAATAAACTCAAGTCTGATATCCCTTAACTAGTGTTGTTTCTTAAGAGTAGCTGGCCCTTCATATTTTTTTAAGTGTAATCCTTAAAAGATCCTTAACTGGCGCCCGAGGATAAAGTGCGACACCTAAGTCAGGCGAAAGAGGACAAGCCATTTTATGCGAAATTTTGGTATTTTGTAAGTTGAAAACTGTGTTTCTTCCTTTGCATCTTTATTTCCAGAATGGAGGAACTGATGACCACTGTGACGAATTTGACGGGGCCGTCAATGCCTTTCTAGATAAAATGAACACTCTAGAAAGGCGTGTGGCGCACATTGACGCGGCCAGGTCTATGGCAGCAATACCACCAGCGGGTGGCCCAATTGAACTTGTAGAGGAAGTGGAGCCTCATGCTCCCACATCTGAAGCAGATATCAAGGATATAAGCAGGCTTCTTGTCTGTGTCAAGGAGCTGCAAATTTTGATGGAAACCCAGCACAATACGTTTGCTGGGTTCATTCGGAGGAGGTGATTCTTTCTGACTTCGAAGTCATAAATGGAAGACCTCTCTACCGTGCAATCTTGCAACATATAAGGCAGAAGTTGAGGGGCAACGCTAATCCCGCCTTGATTTCTTATAATATTTTTAATGGCAGCTGGGCCAAAATAAAGGAGTGCTTTCATTGCAATATGCGGATAAACGCGATATCCGCACACTTAAGCACCAGCTGCACCAATTACAACAGAAGGTTTCGACGATCGACGAATTTTATGCGAAGGTTAACCACTAGTTCTCGATTATAATTAACAAAATTAACTGCCAGAATGGTCACAAAACTGACCTGCAGTGCCCAAACACCATTAAACATCACTTTAAAGAACAAATTGAAACAGAAACGATAAAAAAAAAAGAATCAGCGCTCCAAAAAATAATAAACACCGCTAAAGAAATAAATGTTTCGCTGGAAAATCTAAACCCCATTAAAGTTAGATATCCACCCTGGCTTTTACCCAACAATTCTATCATACTAGACCTATATAAATACAAAAAAGGTGCAACAGCGCCAGAAGTATACCATCAGCACTTCCGCAAAATCTTAGCCAATTACCCGCAATTCGCCATTTTATATACGGATGGATCAAAGGTAGACAACAGAACAGCTTTCAGCGTTGTCGGAGACAACATAACAATAACTGTAGCGACACTACCAACGTATGCATCAGCTTTTACCGCTGAGGCAACAGCCATCCTCGAAGCATGCCGAATCGCTAAAGCCAGCAAAAAGAAATACCTAATATGCTCCGACTCATTATCCACTCTAACTGCAGTACAAAATTGTAACCACACTGACAACTATATGGAAGAAATCAGAGACATCATAACAGGTAGTGCAAATAAAATAAAACTACTTTGGATTCCTGAACACATTGGAATAAGAGGAAATACGCTTGCTGACAATGCCGCCAAGCTTGCTACAAGATCACCTGTTAAAATGATTAACACCCGAAACAAAAATGACATAAAGGTAGCTGCAAACAACTATTACTCCGATATTTTTGAGAAACGCTGGATGAAGTACAATCATCCATATAAAATCCTTAATCCATCCCACTCCCCTCCTATACTCCCAGTGACAGTACCCAGGAGACACACTATCGCATACACAAGATTCCGGATGGGTCACACGCGAATAACACACAGCAACCTCTTCAACCAAACACAAACACCCACTTGCCACTTTTGCCACGAAGACACGTTAACAGTAAAACACATCACAACCAACTGTCAAGCACTTCAAGCTAGCCGAAACCTTTTGCACAACCCCAACATTGAAGAGTTACTAACCCAATTTAATTTAAATTGTGATTGTAATTATATATATTACTTTTATCAATAAATGAAAAAAAAAAAAAAAAAAACTTAATCCTACACGGACGAAATGGTGAAAGTTCTGGTGAAAACTTATCGCAACCGCGCCCTCGACGTATTTATTCGCGGCTTTAGTACGAAAATGTCTAGAATGATTCTCATTCAGTCTCTGAAAACTTTGGCGGAGGCCTACTCCGCCTCCAGAATGCTTCTAGCAAACGTTTCATATCTGCCTGGGAGGAACAAACCTCCTCAATTAACCCCCAAACACAAATGGCGATCTCAAGAATACCGTTCGCAATTCCTAAAGAATGATCATATTGTGGGAGGATATCTAAGCCAGTTGTTCATGTGCTCCAGTGGAAGAAATTGAGGTAGATCCTCCCGTGCAGACGCGAAAGATAAATTACATGAACAGACCCAACCCGTTCAAACGCAGTGCACGATCGGAAAATGCAACGACTCTATCATACCGTTCCTGAAGAAGATGAAGTGCAGGACGATGTTCAGGAACGACCGGATGACGAGAAATCAGAGGATTTTCTTTCCTCTGGCCATCTAGCGTACCATACTTAGAGTACACTCTTCCCGATGGTCGCGTGCTGGACTTCCTAGTCGACACCGGTGCGAATAAAAATTTGATTCCAGAAGCTGTCGCGACAAAATCAATTCCGGTAGGTAAGACATTCAAAGTGGTGTCCGTGCGGGGTCCTGTGGCTATAAAAAATAAAGTACAGTTAAAGCTATTTGAAGGTGTAGGAATCGATAAAAATTTTAGTTTCTCGTTCTACCTACTCTTAGCGGATTTTCCGGTATCATCGGAGATGATACGATAAAAGAATAAAAGGGAAGCTCCTATAAATGTCTTTAGGATTCAAATAATTTTCTGGGTGGGAAATTATCCTCGATGTTTTTATGAAGCTTATCAAGGATACTGTAGATTTTATATCTCAATACAAGATCACAACAGTGCTGCACTTACCTCAATCCTGAGAAAGTGTGTGTATCCAAATGCCATTAACGGCATTAAAATTCGGGAAAAGCTTCTTGCTCTACTGCAGGAAGTTTTTATCCAACATTTCCAACGATATCGCATCAGGATATCGCCGAGAATTGTAGAGTATAAAACTTTTTTTTTTGTTGGAATTAGGCACGAGTGCAACGCGTGCAGAAAACCGCACTCAGACTACATGCCGTCTATTGTAGTTTTTTCATGTTAATTTTAATCTGTTTTAAATCTGCAGGATTTTCGAATAAATCTTAGCGGATTTTGGGGTGTCAAAGAGCTCAGGTGTTCGTCTCTCAACACGTCGCGACCAAATGCTTCATATCTAGTGCTTGCAAAGGCGGGGCCGAAGCACAGAAAGTGTTCCGCCGTCTCTTCCCCTTCATGGAGGCATATGGAGTTGTCATGTACACCTATCATTGTCAGGTGTCTATGTCACGTGAAGTGACCGGTCAACAGTCCAACAAGATGCCTGTACTCTCGCCTGTTAAGCGAGAGCAAGTGTTTTGATAGTCCTTCTGAGATTGAAGGTAACATGAGTTTTGCCCATCTGCAACCTCTCGACGCCTCCCAGTCATTGCTGAGCGAAGTATTCGCCCCGTTTCTGATGGTGGCATCGATGGCCGAAGGTGGGAGTGCTATAGCTGTCTGCGGCTCAGGTACACCTGATCCCAGCCAATTCTGGCCAACTGGTCAGATGTCTCAATACGAGGTACTCTCGAGTAACCAGGCACCCAGAGTAAAGCAAGTTCATTATGTCTACCAACATAGTTCAGTCTATGGCCTTGAGAATTGCAAATACTTCCGTCTGGAAGACCGAGACATATTCCCCAAGAGAAAAGTGAAGCTTATCCTCATTTTCTTCTATAAGAACTCCAGATCCTGACCCAGAGTCAGTTTTGGAGCCATCAGTAAAGATTCGACAACGTGTAAAACTGGGCTCAGTGTTGGCATTAAACCAGCATTCAGTCTCAGGGAACTCAACGTTATAGAGTCTCATCAGCAAAGGAAACGTTGGCGTACTATCCTGTGGCATTCAAAAGACGCAAGTGTCCATATCTCTGCCGCGTGCAATTTCCGCCTCGCCCCATTCCGTTTCATACCAATATCCGTTTCTTTTAAGTCTGCAGGTGGCCTTTAAGGCTTCCCCACATATGAATATACAAAGTGACGGTAAGTGCAGCAATGCGTCTAGAGCAGCGCCAGGCGTTGTAAAGAATGCCCCTGTACAGCACACGGCGATTGTTCTCTGAAGTTTAGGTTAAGCAGGTCCCCCACGCTATTAATTGAGAGTCTGCTCCACCATACCACTGAAGCATAGCTGATTATGGGTCTGATCATAGAGGTATATACCCAGAGGATACCCTTTGGTGATAGACCCCACGTTTTGCCGAAGACCCTTTTACACTGCCAGAAGGCAGCCAATGCTTTAGAGGTCTTTTGCTCAACTTGAGATTTCCACGACAGTTTTGCATCGATAATTACTCCTAGATACTTCACTTTGGGAGAAGTCTGAATTGTGACTCCCTTAAGTGTGAGAGGAATGAGGCCATCCAACCTTCTCCGCCTAGTGGGAGAATAGTCCATTATCATCACACCAAGTGTCAATCTTATTCAGAATTGTCTGCGCTTTTCTGCAAAGAGCCGACAGAGATGGGCCCGTGACTAGAAAGACCACATCGTCCGCATAGGTCTGAGCCTGCCTGAATCCTAATAATCTGCTGCGCCATTGAACGAATCCAGTTTACCAGCGAAGGATCTACCACATGCCTTAGAGCAGCAGTGCATACGACCTCGCTAACTCTAGCAACCAGATTTTGCAAAGCCGTCTCACGGGATTTTCCCGCCTGATAGGCATGTTTCTGCAAAGATAGAGGATGTGATGACAGCGCCTCCCTACGAATGCGTAGCTCTACTAATATTTTCAGACATTTTAGCATGAATGATGTCATGCTTATAGGTCTGCAGCTTCTGGGCTAGCGGAGTCGTTCTTGCCAACCTTTGGAATAAAGGCGACATTTACGAGCCTCCAAGATTGTGGTATATAGGAAAGTGCGAGCGACGCTATGAAAATATTTTTCAAGGTCACCAACACGAGCTCGACACCTTCTTTTAGTACAATAGGTGCGATGCCATCCGCACCGGGCGATTTCAAACTGTCAAAAGACTCAATAGCATATCTTATGGCATCTTCCATCGCCACATTTCTGGCAACAAACCAGTCATACCTTGTCGCGGTGGTTCTCGCATTTCCTTTCTCCCCTGTCGAGGGAGAAGCCGGCGCAACTATCACCTGATCTCCAGGAAAGTGAGTCTCTAGAAGAAGAGAGTAAGTCTCCGTCCTGGTCTCTGTAAAACAGCCGTCAGGCCTCTTGAGCGAACCCAGCTTTACGCATTGGTCCTTTTTCAGAACTTTTACCAGTCTAGCTGTTTCACCCAAGGTTTCAATCCCGCTGCTGTATTCTTTAAAGAGTCCCTTTTCGCCGAGCGAATTCGCCTCTTATACTCTCTTTGAGTGCAGCGATATTGTTCCCAGTCCATCTCAAGAATCGTTTTGAGGGCCTGGTTAAGATATTTTCTCGATTCAAAACTCATTTTCCGCAGCAGAGGTGTTCGAGTCGGACAGGCCTTATCCAAACTATCATGTAGGGCAGTCGTTAAAAAATCCACTGCCTCATCAATGGCATAAGTGGATCGTATTCTAGGTGGCGCCGAGATCTGATTGCCAAGCTCCTCCCTAAACACGACCAGTCCGATTTTTTCAAGTTTCGTACTGGCGCAGAGCACATAGCATCCTCGCCAAGTTGAAACTGGATATATCTGTGGTCCGAAAGCGGGTCTTCACTCAGGACTCTCTAGTTTAGGGCTGACCACCCTAACCGAGAGTTAGAAATAGTGAGATCAATCACTTCCTGTCTCCTGGGCGTGAAAAATGTTGGCTTAGAGCCCACATTCCAGATGCTCAGCCCTCTTGACAGAATATACTCGAAAAGCCGATTTCTCCTCGCGTTGCATTTGCTGCTGCCCCAGATTTTATTCTGGGCATTAGCATCGCAACAGAGGATCAATCCAACGTTTCGGTTTTCGCAATACTTTACAAGACTGGCCGCCTTCCCCGGAGGTGGCGGCAGCAGAGAGTCATATGGAAAGTACGCGGATGCAATAATGAAATGTTTCCACCCATTTTTGCACTTGAAGCTCAGCCTCGCTGCCTCCAAGTCCTGACAGCAGAACTGTACAAGCTTAGTTACAGCAATGTGAGAAGACACTACAAAACAAGTCCTCGGTCTGACCGAGCATTCGTCATATAAGATGTTGGCACCACGTAAGTCACTCAGTCCACAGGGTTTTTGTTTGAAAACAGAAATGCAAGAATTAATACTCGCCGCACGACACCACGCAATTTCGATACCTGTATTAATCTTTATATTGCAAACAAACAAATAAATTGCCAACACAAGCCTTTATGCAATAAAAATTTTCACAAAACTGACATGAAAAACGTCTAGCATTGGTCAGAAGACTAGCGCATGCATAGAACCTCAAGCCCCAGTGGTTTGGGTACAGATTTCTGTATTTGTCCAAATCTTGTTGGATCAATTCCAGCATACTCGGTGGTCCGAGGGATAACAGTCAAAGTGGTTCAACTCTACCAGAGGACTATAGCTTTAATTGGCGTGAAGTATCTCGTGCCATGAGTAGGCCATTTGCAATTATTAACGCTTCAGGTTAAAAGGGATCTACGCGAGCCTTCCAATGCCATCTGAGACAATGTCTATATTCCAATGCAGAACTTAAATGGCAAAAGATACGAAAAAGCGACAATACGCAAAGAAAAAAATAAAAAATGTAAGTTGCTAAATTATACTGTAAGACACAAATATCTTAGATTGGATTATTGCTACAAGTATTTTCTAACTAAAGCAATCAATAAATTTGTATAAAAAAAAAACAAAAAAAATTAGGAGAGTTCCACACAAAAAAGAAAAACTATACTCACAAAACACTATTGTGTAATATTGTGTTGTTCTTTTAAATCATTTAGAATTACTATCGCCTTAAGAATTATTAGTTTTGCTTTAAAAGCTAAAATTGTTCTGTTCTTTTAAAAATTATTTAGAATTTGTATTGCATTAATAATAATAATAATCCCAACGGCTTTATCCCTCCATACCCGCCCGACCGACGCGAGTAGCGCATCCGCATGGCGCATGGTTTTTTTTTCATAAATCGTCAGCGAAAGAAGCGAATGAGTTAAGTCACATTTTGCAAATTTTGCAGGAGAGACAAAAAACCATTTAAATATTTTTTATGCCAATATTTTTGAAAATTGTTAATGCAGTTTTATGTAATGTTCGAAATTAATGAACTTTAGTAAATTTTTGAGTTTTATTAAGCATTAAATTCTTGTTTAAACGGTTTTTTAGGACTTAGCTTCTTTTCCTCAAAGCTTTTTTATTTTTGTATTGGACTTAGCTCATTTTCTTTAATTTTGTTTTACTTGCTTTTCAAATAAAAATAATACAAAAAAATTTGGACGTATTGCCATTAGGAACTTTTATTTATTAAGTTTTATAAAGTCAAAAAAATATCGCAGACTTACTTCTTAGCTGCTTACAAATTAATTTAAAAAAATAAAGTCTCATTCGTTACTATAAAATAGAGTTCCTTATTCATTAAAACGATAATAAAAATTATTCATGTTGTAAATCGTAGTAGAACTTATGATAATCGTTTGGCAATGTTGTCTTTAAGATTTGTAAATCTTCATATTTTTTGGTAGATATTGCTCTTTGTGTAATGTGAATCTGATTCAAATCACACCACTACTGACGTATCTTTCCGTTGAGGAAGAATGCTCCAATTGTCTGTAAACCGTAGTTTGTAAAATGTATCACCCCCCGGAGTATATTTCAATGCTCGAATGTCAGTTACTTTCGGGTCACCCTTACGGTGCCCGTCACGAATATTTTTGAAAAATTGTACATTATTGAAAGATTTAAAGAATGTGTGGTCTAGGTATGTTACATTATAGGGCTCTGGATTTTTTCGAGCACCCTTACATATAGTTATGTAATCAGCAGGAACATTGATATTCCTTTTTTTTAGGCACATTCAATGACACTATGTACGCTATCGGCCTTCATTTGCGAATGACCAACTTCAAGTATTTTTGGTTGTATAGTGACTCCATTAGTAATCGCTGTATTAAGTAGAGCATTTGCCATGTCACAATTTCTGTTCTCGTAAGTACACCCATCACTATAAAAAATAATTTTCCTGGGTTTCCATCCTCTTGCAAATAATGTAGAATTCTTTGCTCAATAAAGAAAACCCACAAACTAGAAAATTTATCCGAGGTCAATCCACCCTCGACTTCGCTCCATAGAAATACCCTTTGTTGGTTTTCAAATCATAGAATACCAAATTATGAACCTGCAACTTTATGCGGTAATAAAATGAGCTTACATTGGATTTGGGTGCTATCAAAACCGCTTGCATATCTACTGTAAATACATATGGATATTCATTTTTATCCTTGCTTTTTTCTTCTCTAGACTCATTTTTTTTTTCAATATGCCGCTCGTAGTCTTCAGATGGAACATTTCCAACAACGTAACAGGAACAAATTTCACACTGTTCTTTTTTTGGTTTAAATAATGTAAGATTTTTAATTGCAAATACTTCTTTGAAAACTGTAATAGAAAGTGGTTTCTTGTCTGGTGCCTGACACCAATCATTTACATAAAAGTTGTATAACATTGCCTTTGAATGTCATTCCGTCAGAAGATATTTTTTCGTTGTATTAGCACGACAGTAATGGGATTTTGTAAACGGAAGGGTTTTCGTCCAATTTTGAACAGTATTTCTGCCGATCTTAAGCGTATTTAAAAAAAAAGTGCGACATACACGCCAATTTTTATTATCTAATCTGATATGATACTGCAGAGTTCGAGATCTTTTAGATTGGCTCTCTATTTAAAGATAAAGCGGTCTTTTTGGTGTAATTGATGTAACAAGATTTTTCACATACGTTTCTTTTTGTGGCCAGCCCAAAATTCCTTGAAAATTTGTTATCTACATTGTACACATATTTTCCAGCATTGCTTAGGTAAAGGTAATGCCTTTAGATACACAATTGCATCTTTTTTTTAATTTGTCTTGCACCTTTTGAATTGTTATACTGCCAAACGTCGCCAATTTTCTTTTTGCCGTTGTATTTTTTTCCACATTGTCCGTTTTTTTCTTGTACTTGCAACCTCAACAGATTCGTCTGAGCTTGTATTGAAGCCATATGGTACAAGCCCGAGAACTCCATCGTCCCTTTTAAAACCAAAAACTGGAGATTCTACTGATTTTGACTGAATATTGTTGTTTTCATCAGAAGACATCTGTAAATTTACAATAATAACACTTAATATAATATTAAAATTAAATAATAACTCAATTTTACCTTCAAACTCTAAGTAACTTTCCAAAGCATGTAAATTTAAGGCGCGAAAACATATTATTATTATAATTATTAATTATTATCGATTATGACATATTGAGTGTTCAGTGGACTTAGCCCGCGCATTTTGACAATTATGGACTTGACACTTTTGCTCATCAGTCAATTATTGAACAAAGAAAAAAGATAATGCAGTTTTTTTTTTGACTATTTTTTATTTTTTTATCATTCTGCATCAAAATGTCACTTTTTAAAAAAATGTGACTTAACTTATTTGCTTCTTTCGCTGACTATATGATGCGCCGTCATGAAAGGCAGAGGTTTGTTAAGTGTCGAGATCTAAAACTGTTCAGCTACAGAACAAATGATCATCAGCTGATCGAATAGTAATATATATGTATGTATGTATCAATTATTGAGAGCATTGAGTATAGTTTTCTTTATGTAAAAAAGTGAGTTTGAAATATCAAAAGAACCGGGAAAAAACCGGAATGTTAAAATCCTGACACAAACTACGGAGTGGCTCATTAAACTCAAAATTACTTTTACATGGCTTCAGAAAGAGAGGCCGGAAATGTCTTAAAATTCTGGAGGGAACGTTTAGTTTTATTTCGCTAAGAAGAGATGGGCTAGAGATCAAGCCTGTCAGTAACTTGACCAAAAATACAATGCCTAGCATTTCTCTGCGACTAGCAAGTGTAGGAAGATTAATGAGTTTAAACGACTTATATATGGCGGCGGGTTGTACTGAGAATCCCAACGAAAATTCCGTAAAGCAAAAAGCAGAACTAGTTTTTGAATTCACTCTATTCGGTCGGAAT
The DNA here is from genome assembly GCA_963971545.1 of Philophylla caesio. Classification (NCBI taxonomy): domain Eukaryota; kingdom Metazoa; phylum Arthropoda; class Insecta; order Diptera; family Tephritidae; genus Philophylla; species Philophylla caesio. Next base: position 132,247,536 of record OZ020604.1, read on the forward strand.
GAACTTGATAGCGCGGGTTCCAAACAACAGACCCATATTCCAGTATGGACCTCACTAACGTTGTGAACAGAGCCTTCGTGATGTAAGGGTCATTAAATTCTTTTGACCACCGTTTTACAAATGCAAAAATACCTTTGCCTTTGTTAACTGTAACATTTATGTGAAGATTAAAATTAAATTTCGGGTCCTTTGTTATTCCAAGATCAACAAAGCACATTACTTTAAATTTTTTAAGGTTTAGTGGCATGTAATTTACTTCACACCAGTTAGTCATACTATTTAAATCCGCATGTAGTAAGGACCTTTCCTCAACAGAATGATACGATCTAAAAAGCTTTATATCATCAGCATACAATAAAATTTTTTAATAATTTATTACAGAAGGTAAGTCATTTATAAAAAGTGAAAACAGAACCATGGAGAAACATAAATAATCTTTGAGGAACTATTTTTAAAAAGAACTCGTTGTGTTCTGTCAATAAGGTAAGAAGACATCCAACGAAGGAGATTAGGTTGAAAACCAAGGAGATCGAGTTTATGGATCAGTAAAGAGTGACTTACTCTGTCGAATGCTTTAGTAAAGTCAGTGTATATAACATCAGTGTACATAAATTCTCTGAATCCATTTGAAACATGAGTTGTGAACTCAAGCAAGTTTGTAACGGTATATTTACCCTTAGAGAACCCATGTTGTGTGCTAGAAATTTGTAAAGGATATGGAATACGTTAAATGGTCAACAACAATAGCTTCGAATAATTTAGGAATAGCAGAAAGCTTAGCTATACCGCGGTAATTTTCTATAGAGGACCCAATCCCGGTCTTATAAAGGGGAAATCCCAAGCTTAAGAGAAAGGTTAAATAAATTAGTTAAGGGCACATAAATATGTTTAGCTCAGTTTATGAGGAAACACGTCGGGATCGAATCGGGGCCAGCCTTAAATGATTCTTTTAAGTTACTCAAATAATAAAATACTTCCTCGGAAGATACCTGCGGAATAATAGCAGAGGTGAGGGAACAGAGTTTATATGGATAAGGTTTGCTCAGAGGCGAGTTAATGGAGTAATTTGACCCGAAGAATTGGGCAAACATGTTAGAAATTGATTGGGATTCACAAGAAACGGTATTTTGATATTTCATAGCAGACGGAAAACTAGTCACTCTGCGCCTAGAGTTAACGAAGTCATAAAATGATTCAGGGTTTTTTATTAGATTCCTTTTAACTTTGCACAAATAAGATCTGTAGCATTTTTTATTTAATTCAAAACACGCGTGTCGGATAACTGATTATTTAATATAGTTAGTGTGCAAACCATTTTTTTTGTACAATTTAAAAGATCGTGACTTTTTATTTAAACAATTTTTTAGTTCTTTAGTAAACCAAGATTGTGATTGCTCCTTTTGTACGCAAACACGTTTTGGTACAAACTTTTGAAATAAGCTGAATATAGTGTTATTAAAATACTGGACGCAACGTTCAACGTCATCTTTATACGTCGGCCATGATAATTTTGATAATTCTCGATCTAATTTCTTGAAATTGGCTTTCGCGAAAAAAAACGAGCGTTTGAGCTACTTGATTTATCAACATTATTTCCAAAATCACTAATAACTTCGTAATTTACCTCAATCGCAGGATGATAAGAGTCCTTTGGAATAACCAAGGGTTCGCACCTCTTCATAGATGACTTAGATACGTCATCAACAAAAACAAGATCCAGAATGGGGCCAAAATTGTTTGGAGTTAAATTGATCTGATTTAGACAGAGCTCAGCCATATCTTCTAAAACCACATTGTATCTATCCTTTGATGATATTGGAACGCTAAAGTCGTCTATAAGAGTCCATGATAAGCCTGGCATATTGAAGTCACCAAGTACAATCATCGAGTCATGTGCAGTAATCATTGAACTTAAAGATCTAAGTAACGCAATATGTTGAGAATAAACCGATAAGTCAGAGTTAGGAGGGATGTAGCAAGCAGCTAAATAAAATAAGCCATTTGCTACCATAACTCGTATTGCTTTTAATTCGATTGATTCGATGAGGGAGATATTAATATCTTCGGATGGTATTGAAGAATGAACAGCAAAAAGAACACCCCCACCGATTCTGTCCTTACGGTCATTTCTATAAATTGGATATTGATTAAGAAGGATCTCTGAATTAAAAATATGGGGTTTAAGCCAGGTTTCAGTAAAGCAAATTACGTTATAGTTACAGTCTAAGCCTTTTAAATATAAATCGTTCAATTTAGTATTTAAACCTCTAACGTTTTGGTAGAAAATAATTAAAGTATAATTAAAAATTAGTTTTTTGGCTTAGTGTCACGATTAGGAAATGAAACTAAGTTATTAATTTTATTTTTATGTGGCTTGTATTCAAATTCGCGAACAAATGCCCCGGTTGGCCAAAAATAATTGTTAAGCAAAGTATCGAAAACTTCAGGTGCCACATCAATTTTAAAAGATGATACATTACGTTCGTATTTAAAGTTAAATTTTCGGATTAATTAGCTCAATTTGTTGGGGTTGAGGTACAATATTCTTTTGAAGTAATATAAGAGGAGTTACAATACTTTCCTTGGGTGGACTATGTGTCCGTTTGCGTTTGGTCTCTCTTACAGGTTGCGAAGTTAGTTTATCTAGGCACTTAAATGATTTAAAGACGTTTTCATAACGTTTAAATTTATCATTAAGAGCCCGAAGGTCTTTGCCGATTACAAAAAATCCATTTTTGGTTTCTCTAAAAAATTGGAAAAGTTCAACCTCAGTTGATCTGCATTTTAAACAAGCCCTTCTAATACATCTTCCTTCATTTATTAAGTCTACGACTCTATCGCTTTTATTTTTGCAGTTGTCCAAAATGCAAGACTTAATTTAAACAGTAAAATTCAATATGAGTAAAACAAAAATTGTATTAATAAATCAAAGAAGAAAGCAGTTTGGAAGGTAGTGCAAGTTTTATAATTATTTAAGGTTTGAGAGCTATTTATGCAACGAACAGTTTTAGACGCACAGTAATAGACACCAAAAAAACTAAACGCAAACCGCTGTTGAAAGAATGGCAATCAAAAAAGAGAAAAGAAAATACGCGCAAACATAAACAAATACACAAAGTTTAAAGCAAAAAAAGAAGCAAAAACAATGTAAATAAGAAAAAATAACAATGCAAATCAACTAATGACTCGGCAAGTGAAAACTAAATTAAAGTGTAAAAAAATCAATGCAAAAATTGCTTAACAAATATTATACTTAGATTTAAATGCGCACAGATAAATCTCCAAAACTTTTATCGCTAAATTATTAATTTATATACAAAAAAAGAATGAAATTTCAATAAGAAAGAAGTAGCACAGAGAAAACACAACTATACAACTTGACGTTTGCTTGATTGTTTCGTAATGTAAAATTGTAATGTTCTTTTAAAAGCATTTTGAATATATTACGGCAAAAGGATTAAGCTAATAGTTTGTAATCTTATTAATAGGATATGGCTCTGTGCAAACGCACGGGCATTCGTCCTATTCGATCTCGACTTCCCCGTTCTAACCGTTCGTGATGGGTACAGCTGGATAGTCATCGGATACTTCAAATTAGTCCACACAATCGAATTGACACGCTACGAAAGCTGTTACATCGCTTAGAGGACGACGCCACCAAAATAAACGAGATCGATTCCATAAAAAAGTCATCGCATATCAGCTGGGGAAAATTCGCTCTCAACCCGACGGGCTAAGTGGCACAAAGCTCAAAAGCTCCAGGCGTTCTATCAATTGGATCGGGACTGCTTGTAAATGGATTGCCGGCTCACCTGATGCATCGGACTGGGATGAAGTGTTGCGAAGCGAAAACGCCTTGGTTTCTAACAATAATTTGCAGTACAAGGTAAACTCTGAAATATTTAAGAAGACTCAGGAGTAATTGCAAACTTTCAACGGAATCGTAACGGCATCTTGGGTCGCAACCACTGGCAAAGTTTTCACAGTATTTAGAGCACAAGGTAATGATTCTGAAGGAAGATGTCAGCGAGGAACAAATTAACCAACTAATAAGTGAAATCGAGGTCCTTCCTTACAGCAACGTCGTCGAAGCCATCGAATATAGTGAACCGTCAATGTATACGAATGGCACTCCTTTGCTTTATGTGCTGTCCATTCCAAAAGTAGCAGAAACGAGATTCAACCACTTAATCACACGTGCAATCATATAGAATGGTCAACGGTTGGTCCTGAACTATAAAACCATCCTGATGAACAAGCGACAAACCTATGGAGTCAGGGATAGCTTACTTTACCTTTCAACCGCTATCGTTCAAAAAGGAAGCACTTGATTTACTAACCGTAGAAGATTGCTTGCCTCGCTTACTCAAGGGAGGTCAAACGAGTTGCCGCTATGCAACCTGCACGGACTCAACAGTTAAAGTACTCAAGGATGACACCATATTTCTTGACAACTTCCATAGCAGCGTTTGGTCAGGTAAACTTATACTAACTTTAACATTACTTACATTCTACAGCTGGATAACGAGACGGTAACAATCATTAATCAAACCTATTGGAGTACAAGTAGCTCGGGTGTTTAAGTTGTTCCATTTGTATTGTCCACTGTAACACTGTTCTTAAAACACACGTTGTACAACTTTGTGCTTTTATTATGCTTTCAGATGAAACAGGTTAATCAGTATGATGTACGGATAAAATTTTTAACAAATCATCAAAGCTTGCCCAGGAAATATTATGTTCAACAGCCCATGTTTTCAATTTATTAGCTAAACTTTCTGCAAATTCAACACTTTCCTTTCTTTCTGTACAGTTCATATTTTCTTCAACAAAACTGCTCTTTTCCTCTGTACTATTATTATTTTCAATATTACCTATGTCTTCACTTGCACACTGTTTTTTTTTTGCTAAAAGTCTTCTCCAATGCCGTTTAGAATAAATTTTTTGTTTTATTTCAATCAAACCTTGTCTTTCTTGCTGAGCGCTACAACACAAAATGAGCTATTTACATAAGTATGTGTTCTTAAGAAAAATACGCACATTTTGTAGGCGACATGACGGCGACAACAGATAATGGGAAAACCCTACTAGTAATAAATGCATATTTAACAGCTGTGCACATACGAGCAGTTTTTTCAATTCTTTCTTTTGCATATGTTGCTTGTTGTTCTTGTTTGTGTTATGGTCATAGCTAATATAAAACAAACAATTCATTACGGCTTCGATTCTGGTGGAATGAATTATTATATTAAACCTCAAGAATTAATAAAATAATGAGTTATAAAAATAATAAATTCCTAACTTTCCTGCTGGGTATATAATATAATTTTCGCGCTCAATATAGCTCAGTGTTTGGCCGAGCTTCTCCCAACATTTGTGGTGTGCGTCTTTATATTATATCACAAATGGAGGGACCTACAGTTTTGTGCCGACTCAGAACGGCATATATATTTAATGAAAAGCTTTTTCATGGCAGAAATACCCTCGGTGGTTTGCCATTGCCTGCCTAGAGGTGACCGCTTTTAGAAAACAACGTTTCTATTATTTAGATTTAACCGCCCGAACCTCGAACTCTGCCGCATATCAAGTTATAGCACGCACCGCTACCCACTCGACCACAGCGGCTACTGATCATCCTATTGCGCAGAATTAAAATTTTGGGTGGATTTCGTATTGCCAAGTTGCTCCTGCAGCGCCAAATATTGACCAAACATCATTCCTTATTGTCATCATACTGCAATAAATGCAGTGAACTTCGTTCAAGAATATTTTGACTTGAAACAAATAGTTCCTTCTACAACAACGGAAGAACAGCACTTTACTTTCACTAGTAAAAACCAAGCAAGCGTTATCGCGTGTTCATTATAGCTCCATGCGGTTATTCGTGAAGACAAACTAACTACGAAGCTTTTTATTGTATTCGACGCCTCTGCGAAAACGCCAAATAGGAAATCAATTAATCATATCTCATGCTTCGAGCCTGATTTTCAAACTGAGCTCCCATCGGTTACTTTGAATTACATTTCATTTCACAATATATATTGACGAAATTACAAAGGGTGTATTATGATCAGTGTCATAATAGCCGATGATGAAAAGGAACGCTACCCACTGGCAGGAAATATGCTAAAAGGGGAAATGTACTTTAATGATGTCAGTCAGGCGGCCACTCCTTAGAATCAGCAATCATGAAAACAGATCAAGTGCAGGCAGATCTCGCATCAGCGGGAATGGAATTGAGAAATGGGACATGGAATCACCCGGCATTGCTCGAATCAATTCTTATTGAACATTGGTATAGCGGCACTCTACTCGACCTCAAAGCGATGAAGTAGTCAAGACGATAGGTATTTAATTTGAGGTTGGAAGTGTCAACAATTGCAATAAGGCATACAATGACTCGTTGGGCCTAATCGCACCAGTCATCGTGAAGTCGAAAATCACTCTCAAACAGGTATGGACATATAATCAGGATCAAGGGTATGCCACACATAGTTGGGATGATAAGGTACCCGCCAACATAAACGAAGAGTGGATCGAATTTGTAACTCAGCTTCTTGCAAAGAACAATATATATATACTAAGATGGATAAACTATCCGCCAAGCGAACAAGTTTCGGTAGAAGGCAAAGGTACTGTTAGTGCGCGCATGGGGATGTGCGGCGCACTTGCTATGCAGAAGTGTTTTACAACAACACTAAGTGCAGAAATGTATATTGCGTGGGCATCGCTGAACTAAAGTAAAATAAATAGTTTAAACGTGGAAATGAAAATCGACATGATTTTGACTTGATGCCATATGATACCGCATTGGCTGGTAGGGTAGGGTTTTCGTTTATTAAAATTGTATGCTATTTTGGTTAAAAATAAATACGATTTTGCAAAAAATGGATGATGCCACACTTTAACAGCTCATGGTAAATAACTATACTGCGTTTATTTAAACGTATAATTCCTGAAAAAACAGTAGTTTTAGTATTATCTAAAAATAACCTTAACACTCAAACTCTCTTTGGGACCTTTTTGTGACCCAAGGCGATTTCAAACTCAATTTTCTTTCGAAAGACATTTTCAATATTTTTTCCTTCCTGCCCAGTGCATGGATTTTAAACTTAATTTAAAAAATGCTGTCGATTGTATATTTACTATTTTCATATAGCAGAAAAGCTTACCATACACATTAATTACACTTTGAGTCATCCTTTGACCCATTCTATTTCATTCCGTCTCGATTGGTGTGTTAAAACGAAACTTTGTTATATTTACTGTGTTGTGAAATATATTTATTGTGTGCTTCATTTTGTAAGTTTTCAAGCATCGAACAACAATAAAAGTGTAAAAAAGAAAAAAATGTCCGACGCCACATATAATATAAGGCCATCAAGTGTAAAAGTAAGTTTTTCTATTTGTGAGTCGTGGTTTGTATAAAAAACTTTCGTTTTAGAAGCACAGCATAAGCTATAATGAAATTCGCGATATTCTTGATGAAGTTGTAGATGTAGTTTGGTACACAACACCTCTACCATTTTCGCTATCACGGGCGCAATCTGAAAACATAGTGCATGGCCGCATGGGCGTTACCGCCTATGTTCTACTTAGATTGTCCAATATAAAGGAATCTTTCAACATGTGTTTCATGGCTGCGATGAAGATAGCTATTATTGAATTTACAAATATGGAAATAAAAAGAGTTTATAAAGAAAGCTACGTTGGCCTTGAACAGGTCGAATTTAACGCATATTTGGGAATTTCGCTTCTGATTGGTAAAAATATATATTTTCAGGTATACTGTAAATACGTATGTATATATACTGCGCCACGGTTATTTATAGGCATGGTGAAAGCGTTCCAAGTGTGTAAGACGCAAATCATGGTCGTCCAATTTTAAGAGCTATGATGCCTTTGAAGCGTTTTCAAGTAATTTCACGCGTTTTAGCATTTTATAACAGGGAATTGCGTAGATCTTAATGACGTCGAGATAAATTGGCTTTAATACGTGATTTTTATCAATCGTGGGTTAAAAGCGTAAAGCATATACATATACTTTCCTCATGAAAATGTAACTGTGGATGAGCAATTAATCACATCGAAAGAAGAGGACCAGGTTTATGGCTTCAGAACTCGAGGAGGCGGATCATGACATCACAGTCATGCCCGCCGCCGGGAGGGAAGAGGCAGAGGCAATGGACTTTGCAGAATCTAGGGTTGGTCCGGATTCTGCAGATTAATCTTCACCACTTCAAGGCAACCTCGGCGGCCCTGCTTTTTCGTCTCAGCAAAAAGGCTGAGGAAGTAATTTTTAGTCCAAAAACCATGGATCGCAAGAAACGGGGTGTGCGGACTCAACTCTGATTCCTACACAGTGACAGCAGCTCCAGTAGCAGTGACGATGCTCACGTTATCAGCGTCTAACTGAAGGGAAGCATTGTTTGGTTTTCGGAAAGCTGTAGGGCCTACGACAGCCAACTTCTCCCACCGGGCAGACTGCAGGAGCAGTGAAAGAGGTTTCCAGGAAAAGACTTCCGGTCATAATTGGAGTTGACTCCAAGTCCCATCATAAAATATGGGGCTCTACTGACACCTATCCTAGAGGTGAGGGTTTACTTGATTTTATTTTATCAAACAATCTCTTTATTTGCAACCAGGGCAACGACCCTACTTTTGTAACTTCTGTAAGGAAAGAAGTGCTTAACATTACTCTCGCATTAAGCAGTCTTTTTGCCTTGATAAGCGAATGGCAAGTGTCCAAAGAGCACTCCTTCTCTGGTCATCTCTATATATCCTTTAGTATTACTCTAAATTTTATTCCTTAGGAAGGCTAGCAGGAGACTCTTCAATCAAGCCAAGAGGACAGGTCTCTGGCAATCGTACAAAGACGCTCTAAGAACTTTCAAGAAGGCCATAAAGAAGGCACAACGAGAGTCATGGCAAAATTTCTGCAATAATATAGAAGAGAACTCGAAGCTAATAGGATGAGAAAGGTTCTATCGCAAAATGCTCCAAGCATGAACTCTCCTGGAAACCAAACGGGGAGTTGACATCACCGTGTAGTGAAATGTTGGAGCTACTAATGTCCATACATTTCCCGGGTGCTCTGATGAGCCTAACATCCCACGTGACCACATCACTAACTCTCTCTAAATGAACTCCGCCCGGAACATAGTGAGTTCTGATAAGGTGGAATGGGCAATAAAGTCCTTCCAACCCTACAAAAATCCGGGAATAGACGGAATCTTTCCCGCACAGTTACAAGCGGCCAGGAACATTTTATGTCCTCTGCTCACCCAAATCTACACCGCCTGCCTTACATACACCCACATCCCACTTGAATGGACAAAGGCAAAGGTGGATTTTATACCAAAAGGAGGCAGGGCCTGCCATGCGAAAGCGAAAGATTTCAGGCCTACAAGCCTTACCTCTTTCCTCCTCAAAACTCTTGAGAGGTTTATGGACGAATATATTCGGCGGAATATAAGGAACGAGAACCTCTCCCCAAACCAGCATGCATACCTCAAAGGCAAATCTGTGGAAACTGCCCTCTATGACATCGTCTCAGCGACCAAGGGTTGGCCATGGAATACCAGCTAGGGACTTTTTTCGATATAGAGGGAGCCTTCAACAATGTCTATCCCGAAGCTGTTATCAACTCCCTCAATTGGGTGGAAGTTTTGTGGAGTGGGGTGGGGATTTTGTGGAGCTCCCTCTCAAAAAGCGATAAATTTTCTCAACACTGGGGGACAAATTAATATCCAAACAAGTAGCCAGAGGCACGCCCTAAGGAGGCGTTCTCTCCCCCCTATTGTGGAATCTAACAGTGAATAACTTACTATTGTCTCTTAAGAGTACTGGTTGCCAATACATCGCATACGCGGACGACATAGCGATCATAGCAATCATAGCAACGGGTAAATATCCACAACTTCTAAGTGATCTGCTGCAAAATGCTTTTAATATTGTTACCACCTGGTCTGTGGAGCGTGGACTCAACATCAACCCTACGAAGACCGAGGTGGTAATATTAACTCTTGCAACCGAGGAGAAATACCAAGGAGTTATTCTAGTTAAAAAACCTGACTGGAAGCAGAATATTGAAGACCGCCCTAAGAAGGCCATAAATGCCCTCTATGCGTGCAAGACCGCCGTAGGGAAGAATGGATGTACGCAGCTGTGGTAAGACCCATTATTTTCTATGGGGTTGCCGTATGGTAGCCGGTTTTGAGCAAACCTCTGGAAATAATATTGAATCTGCCACCAGTGGACCTTTATCGGAAATTTCTGGCAAGCTGTAGAGCAGTCAGGCAAAATGCGATCCAGCCGTAGAGACTCTGCCGGGTAACCTAAGTAAACTACACTACACCTCCTCTCTTCTATGTTTTGGAAATAAGTTTTCAACAAGAATCCCAGAAATTAACGAATGGATAGGAGCCGTGGACGTGGACCCAGAGTCGACGGCTGTATACACAGACGGTTCCAAGCTGAACGAGCGAGTAGGAAGCGGAATTCATTCAGGTGGATTCAATCTAAACCTCAGCATTCGGTTACCGGACCACTGTAGTGTTTTTCAGGCGGAGCTAAATGCAATAACAGAGGCAGCTATTAGCCGTGGATGTTGTATGGGTCCCTGGCCTCGAAGATATTCCTACCAACTGCCTTGCTGACGAGCTGGCAAAGAATGGACAGAATTACCCTTAATTAACTCGGCTCTAAATGTGGGCATACCTCTACCATCCTACAAAAAGAGGCTTAGATCTGAGCTTAGGGAGAAGGTAAATTTTAAGTGGGCCTCGGACAGCACCTGTCATATCACCATACAAATCAGTGGTCGATATGAAGCGCTCTAAAGCACTCACTATTCTTGACCGCTCCTCTCTTAGGCTGGGGATTAGAGTGGTAACCGGGCACTGCCTCATGGGCACCCATGGAAAGAGACTCGGCTACCCAACAAATGATTTCTGCCGCAGATGCCGCAATGAGGAAGAGGTAGAGGGTATTGAACAATTCCTCTTGCCACTGCCCAGGCCTGGCCAAGACGCGCAACCATTCTTTCAAAAATCATTTCGTGGACTATTTGGCCGACTTGAATTCGGCAAGCATTATTGACTTTTTATCCTACATCAAACGTACAGGATGGCTCAATTTCTAAGGGAGGAAATACAAATGGCTGACGCCAGTGGTGTTACAACGGGCAATATCAGCCTAAATGTGCCACCGTACTGATGCATGGTGGCAGCCACTCTAACCTAACCTTCAATATTGCAGTGCTAGGAGATGCACTGAGCGGTTTTTTTGTTAATAGTGCGTGTGTGTGTTAATGCATGCAGTATTAGGCGTAGGCGGATGACTATGGTTAGTATGTGTGTATATGTGCAATAACGAAGACAGAAGAATAGGAAATAGAAAATGCGCGAATTCAGCTGACTTGTCTTGTAGTATGATTGTGCGCACATACTTATATTTAATGCTGTTGCTTAAACTGAGTTGTTTTCTATTGCATTTATTAATGTTTACGTATTTGGGAGGAAAGAAAACATATTTCTTGTATTATTTTCAGCATATTTGCGCTTTATTAAACGAACTTACTTGTTTTACGCCATCTTACAAATGTATATGTCAAGAGATCAAACTGCCCACACATAAAAATTGACAAAACACTTCTCATTTTTTCCTGCCAAAATGACAGATTATAGTAGGTGCCTAATTTTGCTAATATTTGAACTGCTTTTTAATATGTTATTGAGTATATAAATATTTGCATGTCTTTATAAATAGGTAAATTTAAATGTATTTTCAACTTTTTACCGCCAGTTACACTTTAATTGGTTGTTGAAATTACTGCGTTAAAAATAAAAGTTGATAATTTTTCTGCAAAATATTAATTTTTTTAAAGAAAATAACATGAACAGAGAGATAATTGATATTTGTTGGAACGATTTTCCGTCATCTCTTGTCAAGTTTGGTTTGGAGACAAACCCTGTCGGACAAGAAAAAGAAGAAAACAATATGCAAAGATAATTGATTATTCTTTCTAATAGCATACATTTTTATTTGAAATTTTGGAAAATTTCAAAAATATTTATACTTGCCTTACAAATATGTGAAATGCCGTATATGTACTGTGCACATACACTATAGCAATTTCCAAAAGTTCGAAAATTCCATAAAAAATAATTATTAAATAAAAAAAAAATATAACGGACTAAAAGATAATTGATTATTCTTTCCATCCATTTTGATTTGAGATTTTCAATTTTTTTTTAAATATTTATACTTGACTTACAAATATGTGAAATGCCGTATATGTACTGTGCACATACAACTTACAATTCTCTTACTGAGAACTGTGAAAAAGTTAAAGTTCCGGCGAACCAACCGTTCACCGTTTATCAATTAAAACACTGCAATTCAATATAACAAGGTTTTTATTGTGCACTACTCGCACGACTAATTACAACTCCCTTAAACAATTCTAACTTCTTACCAAGTAACTTCTTAGTTTTAATATAATTATGCTAATGTTGCAGTTCCCACCGCCAACCGGCATTCCGCACTCGATGGGTTGCGCGTGTAGGTCAATATTGCTTACACCGCAGTTCTCACGCCTTTATTGAGTATTTGTGTTATCGATCGCTTGCGCGTGTACTGAGTCAGCGAAAGTCCTATGGTGAACTTTATGTAGGGCAGTGAAGTCACATGTACAGCAACGTGAGCACCGGGTGTGCCGTAGCGTAGGGTTAAGATAACTCCTCCCCCTTTAAAGATCTGCGTCTCGCAGATCAAATGAAAAACCGGAAGGGGCTATGGTATGTATGGAGTGGTTATGGCTCCCTGTTGGTAGGGTAGTTTCTGGGTAATCAATTTCAAATGAGGATGTGCCCTTCGTGATCCTGTTGGAGTTAGTGCCACTGCTCCAATGTTCGGAAATTTCTGGAAAGTTTGGCTTTCTAGTGTACCATATCCATAGGATGGCGGCGACCACGATTATTGCGCATATTGTCAGGGTTTCTGTAACGATAGAAGCATTGATTTTCTCATTAACGTACCCTAAATACTTAATGTTCTCCATTGTGATGTCGTGAACATATTCCAGGTTGATCTTCATTGTGTGATTCCTGACACTCGATAGGACGGCCGACAGAGCTTGCGCTGTTATGGCCTCGTTGCTGCAAAACACTTGGTCACCGATCCTGACTGTTTCGTTACTAAGTTGGATGACGTAGGTGCCATTAATAGTGCTTGAGGCATTGCTGCCCCTGATTACGCCTTGATAATTTGAGAGGAATATCGTATTGTCGTTTACCAATTCCGTAATCGATCCGTTTCGCCTGATGAACTGGCAGCTAGCATCTCCTCCTTTTAGTAGTCGTGGTATGCAACTGTCTTCCTCCAATTTTGACAAGGATTCTGGCCTACATACTGTGGATGAACTGATTACTACACAACTTCCCGTCACTCCGTAAGTTTCTTCTTGGTTTACGAGCATCCTGCCAAACGGTAGGCCTAGTTGTTAATGTTCGTAGATGCCGGCCCGAGTGATCAGCATATTATATTTTTTAGCTGTCACTTTCGGCATTGAGAGCACGTAGAGAAGTAGTGTCCCATTTGTGTATACTGATGGTTGACCATACTCAATAGCTTCGATTACGTTCTGGTATGGAAGAGTCTCCATTTCCGAAAGGACCTGTTGACCTCGTCCGTGTCAAGTAAATTGGTGTTCACAATTCCGCTTTTTGCCAGCTGGCATGCCCGCACGATTTCGTTGACCTCTTCACGAACGAGTAGGATGTTGTGCAGTGCATCTTGATCGAATTCCGTTGCCTTATTTTCTTTCGCTATGTAGTTTGTGCGATCCACCACCTCCTCGATTTTCCTTAAGACATCCTGGGTGGCGGTGAAGAGTTTTTCGTTGACTTTATATTGGTGGTTGTTGCTTTCAATAACTTCGCTTTGGCTTTGGAGAATATTGTTCCAATCGGTTGCTTCGGGTGATCCTGCTAGCCATTTCCATGCTGAGCCTATCCAGTCGATAGAGCGGGTGATCCTAGTTTTGCCTGCGCTTCCCGTTAGTTCTTGAAGTCGCTCTAATGTCTGGTTAATATAGAGTTGTGCTAAAATCTGGTCGTCGGCTCGCTTCATTAAACGGTATGTCGAATCTTCCATCTGTATTATAGTTGTCACGTATTGTTGAAGATTGATGACATGGACTAGCTTGAATGATCCGCCAATGATCCAACCGTCTCCATTCTGGATAGTTACGATTGGCGCTTTATAGTGGAATATATGGAGGGCGCTGATGGCTGATGCCAGCAGTGGGAATCTGCAAGGGTGTTATTGTTGTTAGTGTGTTAGTAGTTGTTAACTTAACTGATAAATTTTGTTTCACAAGAGCATTTGTAGTTTTTCCTTTTAAGTTTTGCTTATGGTTGCCAAATTCTGTGGTAGTTTTATATTAAATATTATGTCTGTAAAAAGGACTTAAATGATTAAAAGAACATTTTTGTTACGGAATTTTAGTATTATGGTTGTGTAAAAGAAGAGAGGAAAAATTTCGTTATTGGTTTTACTTTACAATTTACAATTGTTTGTTGCTCTTGTTTCAGTTAGTATGTTAGTGTTAGCTATTAATTTCTTTCCTTTTTAGCGGATTAGGCGCAAGTATATTAAAATGCGACCTTTTTTGTTTTGTTTTCTTTTATTTTTTATTCTTTTCCTCCAGCGGATTAGGCGCAAGGATTAAGTGTCAATATATGTTTTGCGGATTAGGCTCAAGTTTGTAAAAATTCGCTTTCTTTTTTGTAGGATGGGTGTCCATACTGTTCTCGAACCAGCTATGGGGGATCGTGGAATCCGTTTTGGGAGTAACGTAGCCATTTGTCAAATTCGATGGCGCCACAGCCTACTAAGGCACGATTTGTCCCACTAACAAGCCCGCTCTTGTAGTAATGAACATGTCCTTTGTTTTTGTTTCCGATCGTTTTGATTTCAATCAAGAAATAATTATTTTCTAGAGCTTTTGTTAACTATTTTCTGTGTATTTACTTATTTTTGCTCTTTATTATTTTCATTTGTTACTCATTTTGCAAGCAAAAACAATAAAATTTTGCTTTCGGTCTCAAGTGCTAGGATGTGTGTTCCTACGCTTGACGTTTCTAATGTGGGTTTTGTGTATTTTTTTCCCACTGACTGTGATTACGGAAACTCTGTTGGTTTTGCGACAGTTTCCTTCTTGTATATGGGTTTTTGCTTTCCCTTGATCTGTTTGTCCTTCACGTATATGACATCATTCTCGTCATAACGCTCCGGTAGAGATCTTCTTTTGTTATGGCGTTCAATCTGGGCCATTTGTTTCTGAGTCAGTAAGGTTTTCAAGTATTCATTGGTTTTTTTGCTTTTTTCTAGGAGTTCCTGGTAATTAGCTGCTTTTGCACGGTTAAAGAATACCTCACTGGGTTTTCGGTTTATAACGGAGTGAATGGAGTTATTGTAGCGATCTACTGCTATATTTGCTAGCTCTTTCATTCTTAAATTCGGGTTATCTATTTTTAGGCATCTAATAATCTCAATTAAGGTGGAATGGAACCTTTCCACTTGGCCGTTCACCTCGCTTCTCTGAGATGGTGTACGATATAGCCTAATTCCCAATGGCTCTAACAAATTTTGTATTATTGGGCTAACTAAACCTCGCTCGTTGTCGGTCACAAGGATATCTGGGGTCGTAAAGTGGTGCAAGAGTTTTACTATTTTGTCCTTAAGGTGCAAAGTGGACTTGTTTCTTAAGTGAAAAAGTTTTGCAAATTTTGAAAATTTATCGATGCAACTGAGGAATTTCTCTCCTTGTATTTCGAATATATCTACGTGAATGATTTCACAAGAATGCGATGGGATAGGTGTGTTCTGTAATTCGGGTTTATTGGGATGTCTATCATATTTGCTGATTTTACACGTTTTACTTGACGAGATGTAACCCCTGATAATGCTGTTCATTCTTGGAAAGTAATATCTCTCCAGGATTTGTTTCCTATTCTCGACGGCACTACGATGAGCTCTTTTGTGCTCCGCCAATACTACCTCACAAATTCTGTCAGGATCTCTCAAATCCTCTACAATATACTGAGTTACTCGGATCTTATACTGGAGAAAATTTTCTGGGTATACCTTTTGCAGCAGCCCTAATTTGTCCTCTGGCATTTTAATGCCGTTGATCACATTTGGCCTAAGTTTCTCCTTGAGCACATTGATGAGCTCTTCCTCGCTAATTCCTTCTATCCTTAAATAGTGCCGGGAGTAACCTGGATGAGGTTCCTCAAATATCTCTAGTCTCCCCCCAAATACAAGCTGGTGTCTGAATACATTTAGAGGCACTTCAACGAATGGTATAAGGTCGGAGTTGTCCTGTTCTGCACTATGGACGGTGTCACCGTCTTCGCCTTCCGAATCCGCGGTTGACCCTGTTGTTGCGTTCCGACTAGCGGCTTCGGATGTGGATATTGTAAGGGGGTTTGCCTGGGTTTTGAGTCGAGACAGAGCGTCAGCCACGACGTTAGATTTACCTGGTTTATAAATTATCTCGTAATTGTATTCCTCAATTCTCGCCTTTCAACGCTTTAGCTTGGCGTTGTAGTTGCGGTTGCTTAAAGAAAAGGTTAGAGGTTGGTGGTCAGTAAATATACGTATTTTTTTTGCACCATAAAGATAGTTCCGGAGGTTATTCAAAGCCCACACGATAGCAAGCATTTCCTTTTCATTTGTTGCGTACGCCTCTTCCGTAGTGTTTAGGCTTCGCGATATGAACGCTATGGGCTTGTCTTTGCCATCGTAGTCCTGGGATAGCACCGCTCCAATAGCGAAGTCGGAGCCGTCCGTCGTAAGGTTGAAAGATTTGTCAAAGTTAGGAAAGGTCAAAACTTCGGAGGTCGTCAATATTCCCTTGAGTTTCACGAATGCTTCCTGCGCTTCTTTGTTTAAATTAATGGGCACCTTTTTTGATTGCGTCGCTCTTACCTGTGCGTGTTCTACTCGCGTAAGGTTAGTAAGCGGTTTTGCAACCTTTGCATAGTCACGGATGAATTTCCGATAATACGATGTTAACCCTAGGAAGCTTTTAAGGTCTTTTAGGTTGGACGGTGGCAGCATATTCCTAATGGAATCCACCTTTTTTGGGTCAGGAAGTATTCCCTCAGAGGTTACAATATAGCCTAGAAATTCTACGCTTGTCTTCAGGAACTGTGTCTTCTCAAGGTTGACTTTGAGGCCCGCTGCTAAAAGTCTGGCAAGGATAGTCTCAATGTCTCTTAGATGAGTGGCTTCGTCCTTACTAAAGATTATGATGTCGTCGATGTACACAAAGCAAATACGACCTATAAATTCTTTTAGCACGTCGTCTATCATGCGCTGGAAGATGGAGGGTGCGTTTTTGAGACCGAAAGGAAGCCGCAAAAATTCGTGTTTTCCATTCATTGTGGAAAATGCCGTTTTTGCGATGTCGCTCGCTTACTTTGGGATTTGATGAAATCCTGAAGTAAGGTCAAGTGTCGTAAAATACTTTGCACTACCGAGACTTGCAATAGTGCCATTAATATCAGGTATGGGATATGTGTCGGGGATCGTTACGGTATTCAGCCGCTTGAAGTCTATAACCATTCGCTACCTTTTTTCCCCATCTGGCTGAGATTTTTTTGGTACAATCCAAATGGGCGAGTTGTAGGGACTTTTGGAAGGACGAATTATGCCTTCTGATAATAAGTCACGGATTTGCTTTTCCACCTCCTCGCGCATATTAACGGGGTAGGGGTAGCTTTTTGTATAAATGTGGTTTTCGGTTTCGGTTTTAATTTCTGCCCTGACATTGGTTTGGATTTCCGTGCCTCGGTCGACTGGGCCGAACACGATTTTATATTTCTCTAGTATCTGGTTGAGCCTCTTGTTTGTAAGGTCGGTGATATTATTATCAAGAGGGATGTTTGCATTGATGCTGTTAACCTGCTGCGCCTTTTTCCGCTTTAGGGGCAGCAGAATGTCTGGTTTTAGAATAAGAAAGTGGAGTTCCCTATCTAAAACTGCTTTTATTTCTGACAGCGTATCATCGCCTATTATCCCGTCGAATGATTTGAGTCCTGGGAGAACAAAAAATGTGGTGGGAAGGTCCTTGTCTAAGAATTTAAAAAAATGTCCGCATATTTTTCTGTCTACTTTTATAGTTCCCCCCGCGGAAATTACCTGAAACGGCTTTTCCACTGGTATGGTATTTTTAGCTACGCGCTCGCTTATATAATTCTTATTTGCCCCCGTATCTACCAGAAATTCCAAAATACCAAAATCCCGCGTAGCGTATTCTATATACGGTATGCCGGACACGAGGCTCCCATGGTAAAATTTACCTGATCTCCCGTGGGTTGCTCTTTGTTAGTTTTGCTTGGGGTTCTGTTGGAATATTCCGTTGAATTTGCACCCCTTTTCGTGTTGTCGTATCTGAAAAATTTAGTGCCACCTGTCTGTCGGGTCTGGGAAGACGGTTCTTCGTCTGCTCTTACAACAGCCAAGGAAGCGTTGTTGTTTCTCCAATTTTGGGTCGACTGGTTGCTCATCCTTGTTTGTCTTGATCCTGAGTAGGAGGAACTTGGTCTTGGCCGGTTGCTATCATGCCACGCGCGGCTGTTATTCGACTGGCTTGATTTTTTTTGAGCCGAATAGCCTTGATCTGAATTAGAATAGTTCCTTTTATCGTGGGAAAAAAATTTATGGGGTGTATTTTGGTAATTTTCATTAAAATTTCTATTATCCTTGTGGAAAGCTGGACGGTAGATAGCATTTCTGCGATCTACGTTCAAGATCTTGAGGCATGCTGAATAAGCCTCTGGTAAGGTTTTCAAGTTTTGGACTAGAAGCAGGGCAGGCAGATCTCCGTTTAGGCCCCTTATGAAGACGTCTAACGCTCTCCGACGATGTGCTCCTGCCAATGCTTCTACAGTTTCCCCGTGTGCGTATTTTTCGGCCTTTATTGTATTTATCATTAGCGAAAGTTGTCTCTGTACCTGTGCATAAAAATCGGACATCGTCTGACGTCCTTGTGACATTAGCGTCAATTGCTGTTCTAGGGTTTCGATATCCCTAATGTCTGCGTAATGCAGGGAGAGGATTTCTCTTATCCGGCCCCAGTCGGAATCTACTATATTATGCGCAAGTAACGCAGAATATGCCGCGCCTCTAATTTTTTCCCTAATGTGCCTTAAGATGGCTCTATAAATCGGCTTATGCCGCACTATCTCGTAGTCTTTTATAACCTGCTCAACGCTATGGACCCATGAGCCATAGTGCTCCCGCGATCCATCGAATACCTGTAACTCTTTAACACAGTCTGGTAATTTCGCAACCTCCGCTAGCTCGCCTTCCGTCCGAGGGCTCACTAGCGGCTCTAGCACTGGTTCCTCTGGCCTCTAGCCTCTCTAAGTTGCCGCTTAGTCCAGACAAGGACTCGTCGCTACTTTTCGACTCGCTACTTTTCGACTCTACCGTTGGTCTATCTTCTTAAGCTGGGAGAGTATGGCATTGATCGCGCCTTTCGTCTCCGTCAGTGATTTCCTAATTTCATCTGAGTCCATGATTTATGCTACTGAATAAAATAAAAAAGAGGTAATAAAAAATGATTAGAGGGTACTCACAAAGACCAATATTTCATTGGAACTTTTTCCACAAGATTATAACCACAAACTGTTCTTAATTCTCCTTCTTTTTTCGTATTTGAAATTTTTGTTCACTTTTCACACGTAAATTTTCCAATGTTGTTTTATTTTTTTTTATATATTTTATTTTTTTATTTTTTTAATTAGTTTAATTAACTAAGTATTTTTTTGTCCACTTCGCACCGACTAGCTCGGGCGCCACTTACAATTCTCTTACTGAGAACTGTGAAAAAGTTAAAGTTCCGGCGATCCAACCGTTCACCGTTTATCAATTAAAACACTGCAATTCAATATAACAAGGTTTTTATTTTGCACTTCTCGCACGACTAATTACAACTCCCTTAAACAATTCTAACTTCTTACCAAGTAACTTCTTAGTTTTAATATAATTATGCTAATGTTGCAGTTCCCACCGCCAACCGGCATTCCGCACTCGATGGGTTGCGCGTGTAGGTCAATATTGCTTACACCGCAGTTCTCACGCCTTTATTGAGTATTTGTGTTATCGATCGCTTGCGCGTATACTGAGTCAGCGAAAGTCCTATGGTGAACTTTATGTAGGGCAGTGAAGTCACATGTACAGCAACGTGAGCACCGGGTGTGCCGTAGCGTAGGGTTAAGATACATTATAGCAATTTTCAAAAGTTCGAAAATTTCATAAAAATATTTATTAAATAAAAAAAAAAACATAACGGACTAAAAGATAATTGTTTATTCTTTCTCATGGCATCCATTTAGATTTGAAATTTCCGAAAATTTTCAAAAAATTTTCACTTGACTTACAAATATGTGAAATGCCGTATATGAACATACTGTGCATGTACAATAAAACAGTTTTCAAAAGTTCGAACATTTCATAAAAGTTATTAATATTTTTAAAAGACAATAACATGAACAGAAAAATAATTGATTGTTTATTATTATAATATTAATAAATTTGTATTTATCGTACATATCTTAAAAATTTATGCTTGACTTACAAGTATGTTAAATGCCGTACATGTACTCTGCACATGCAATAAGGCAATTTTCACAAGTTAAAAATTTTCAAACAAAATATTAATATTTTTAAAAGAAAATAACATGAACAGAAAGATACATAAATGAATATTCTTACTAATGATAAGCATTTCTATTTAAAATTATTGTACATTTTCAAAAAAATTATACTTGACTTACAAGTATGTGAAATGCCGTACATGTACTCTGCACCTGCCATAAGGCAATTTTCACAAGTTAAAAATTTGTATACAAAATATAAATATTGCAGCATTATGATTGTATTTTAATTGCTGTAATCCATGTGCGTTGTTTATTAACATATTTATCACTCTATGCCGTATTATAATATTTATTATCGGTAGTAATATTATTTATTATTCCGTACATTTCAATCTAGTCTACTTTAAACAAATGCAGTTATTATCTAAAATGCAACCCTTCTGTAGCCATAAGCAATAGATATAAGCACACATACACAATCATGTACAACACTTGGGGAGATAAGAGAATAAAGGAGATTCATTCGTAGAGAATCCATTTGGTTATTTGAGTTCACGCCTACAATATTTTTAAAATAAAATTACAGGAACAGAAAGATAATTGACTTTTTTTTCTTTTTAAAATTAATACACATTTTTCAAAAATCAGTACTTAACTTAGAACTATGTGATATGCCGTATATGTATGTATACTGTATATGCAAAAAGGCAATTCTTAAAGGTTGAATATTTTAACAAAACAAATTAACTAAATTTAAAAAAATATATTGGACTAAAATATAATTGATTTATCTTTCTAATTACATCCGTTTCAATTAAAAATTATAACACATATTTCAAATATGTATCTATACCTCACTTGCGACTTCGGGAATTGTCGTATATGTATACATGCACTAATACAATTCGCAAAACTTGCAGATTTAAATATAAAATATTAATTAATTTAAATGAAAATATAATCGACTGGAAGGTAATTTAACATTCTTTTTAAAAATAACAATTTATATTTGCAATTATCAAACATTTTTGAAAACATAACACTTAACTAACGTCAAAAATGTGTTTGGCCATAATGGCTGGAACTGCATTTTAGTCTAAATCGAAAGAAAAGCCAATTAGTTCTGAGTAAAATTTTTGAAATTTATCTTAATTGAACCATAAATTTACAAAGATGAAACCGCTCGCATGACGACATGTCCTCCGTGCTCCGCTCCATGATGGTGGTTACATGTGATCTGGAAAAAAGATTGTTATTTGTTATTAATACCAGTTTTCAATATTTGTTTATATGGATACTGATGCATTTTTTGTTTCCATTCAACAAATTTTTTCACTACACTTCACTAGCTCTTAAAGTAATTCACTTGACTTACTTTTTCCAATGGGGTCTCCGCAGTCATCTTCTCCGGAGAACTAGATGCCCGCTTGGGTGCGCAATATCTGCAAGTTTGAATAAAATAAGTTAAAATATATGTACGTGTCGAAATTTCTATACATACCTTTGGAATACCCTTTCGGCTTGGCTTCTGGTAAAATTAAAGTACAAATTATCAATATTTTATTTAATGAAACTGAAAATAAATGCAATTTACCGGAAATCCAACGAAGTTTCACAACAAAGTGATCGTATTTTACGATTCGCAAACATTTCTGAGCATCGTAGTCTACTGCTAGCACGCTCTAGTACACGCGATTTCTGTGCTCTAACATTCGGAATATTGCCATTTCTTCTTACATTAGGAAAATAGCAAAATATCAAAATCCGAATGTGTAGGTAACAGCTGGAAAAGTTGTATTGGTATTAGTGAATTTAATTCGCCTCGGTTACCTCCGTCTTGTAGGGCAGTTATTGCCAACCACTTCACTTGTTAACCTTATTGTAAGCTATAGGTTACCACTTTTCAAATTATTGGTTCAAATTACGGTTATTTATTGGTTACGGTTATTCATTTTATTAGTGCACATGTAATAGACGATTTTCAAAAGTTGGAAATTTTCATAAAAATTATTTATTAAATTAACAAAACATAAAAATGGACTGAAAAATAATTGACTATTCTTTCTAATAACATACATTTTTATTTAAAGTTATCATACATTTAAAAACAAAATTATTCTTGACTTACAAATATGTGAAATGCCGTATATGAACATACTGTGCATGTACAATAAAACAGTTTTCAAAAGTTCGAACATTTCATAAAAGTTATTAATATTTTTAAAAGACAATAACATGAACAGAAAAATAATTGATTGTTTATTATAATAATATTAATAAATTGGTATTTATCGTACATATCTTAAAAATTTATGCTTGACTTACAAGTATGTTAAATGCCGTACATGTACTGAACATGCAAAAAGGCAATTTTCACAAGTTGAAAATTTTCATACAAAATATTATAATTTTTAAAAGAAAATAACATGAACAGAGAGATAATTGACTATTCTTTTTAATGATGTGCATTTCTATTTAAAATTATCTTACATTTTCAAAAAATGTATACTTGACTTACAAGTATGTGAAATGCCGTACATGTACTTTGCATATGCAATAAGGCAATATTCACAAGCTAAAATTTGCCATACAAAATATTTATATTTTTAAAAGAAAATAAAATGAACAGAAAGATAATTTACTAGTCTTACTAATGATATGCATTTCTAATTAAAATTAATACACATTTTAGAAAAATCAGAACTTCACTTAGAACTATGCGATATGTCGTATACATATGTACGTTATACTATGTCGGCAAGTACTGTGCGCATGCATATACATATGTACATATGTAGTTTTCACAGAATCTCAAAATTATTGCACATAATGGCCGCTGTGGTCGAGTTGGTAGTGGTGCGTGCTATAACTCGATAAGCCGGTGAGTTCGAGGTTCGAATCTCAGTCAGGGCAAGCAAAATCTTATTAATAGAAAAAGTTTTTTCTAATAGCGGTCACCTCTCGGCAGAAAAAGCTTCTCATTAAATACATCTGCCGTTCGGAGTCGGCACAAAACTGTAGGTCCCTGCATTTGTGGTATAATATAAAGATGCACACCACAATATGTAGAAGCTCGGCCAAACACTGAGCTATATAGTGTACGCGCCAAAATTATATATATATAATGGTTTTAAATTCAAATAACAATTCAACGGATAAAATATTAGTATATTAACATACTCTCAAATTAATATTTACAACTACAATTTTATATTTGAAAAAAAAAGCAAGATTAAGCTACCGAATTTTTTACAAAACATTTGAATTAATTAAGCTTAATAAATATTTGTTTTCTTATTACCTTTCACATTCAGGAACAGCTGGTGAAGATGTTGTCAGGACGGTGAAAGCAGAACTTAGTTGTAGTCTAAATCGCAAGAAAAGACAATTAGTTTTGAGTAAACATTTGAAATTTATCTTAAATGAACCACGTATCAACCTTTATTTCACAAAGAAGAAACCGCTTACATGTCGATATTTAATCCGTGATCTGCTCCATGTTGGTGTTTACGTGTGATCTGGAAAGAAAGATTGGTATTTTTAATTATGACAAACTTTCAATATTTTTTTTGTGATATACACATTAGTCTGGACTGAAATGATTCGAAATTTTTTTTTTGTTAATTTCGCTTTTCCTGGGTTATCAAAAGATTCCATTTATTGTACCATTTTAAAAAATGGATATATCACTAATCACACAGGACTTGAAATATTAAATAAAAATATGTTTTTGAGAAAAAATAAAACCAGCCGAATAGCAAAAACAAGAAATATACATGCAGTTTTCAGCATACGAATACGTTTATAGACATATAGTTTATAATATTCGGTAATTTCAGGAAAAAAACTGTGATTTGGTGTCGAATTCAGGAATTTCCTTCCTCGATTTTATTTTTGTTCTGATGTACCCATCTCTTGCTTGGTTACCGCAGACTGCCGAACTTGCATCTGTAACTAGTTTTATACATCTCTCCACAGCTTGAGTGTGGCGGAGAAATTTTTGAATACAAATCTTTGCAATCCCACTTGAAAATTTTTGCCGTATTTCCCTGTCGCTGAACTTCATTGTGAATAGAGGTTCAGTTATATTTTCCTTCATCCAGTCTATTAGTTCATAATATTCTGTAGCTTCAAATTCAAGTTTTGGCCCTACAAACTCTCTTACTTCTGTACCATTATGCATTTTCCTTGCTTTCAAAATTCTTCGAAGAGCCAGTTCTCTAATGTGTTCTCTCTCATCGTGCAACATAGTCATCAAAATGTTTTCAGAATGCGCATAGAATGAATTTCGTTCTATAATTTAAAATACAATAGCTTTCAGGTCAACCTCTTTATCATCTTAATTTATTTATTTAATTTATTTATAAAATATTATAGGCACAGTAAGACACCAGGTCTTTTCGTTGTACGCATATTACATAGATTATTTTTACATGACATTGAACTTAATCCTAAGGAAATATCGTAAGTACAATAAATATAAAAAGTACAAAGTACTAAGATTGATAATTATAATACAATGAAATATTAAAAGATTTTAAAGGAGGGTGTATATTTATTAGGGGAAAGGGGTAGGATATTACATGAATAGATTTGTAACTGCCGTTTTGAAGCATCCAATCGATGTTACACATTTGATTGAAATTGGTAGCGAGTTCCAAGTTCTGACAGCACTAACAAAAAACAATCTAGAGGCCGTCAGAGTTTTGTATTTTGGGACAACAATATTGTGCGTACGGTTTGATTGCACAAATTTTAATTTTCGGAAAAGATAACCTGGTTGACGGTTTCTAATAATTTTAAATAGGTATACCATATTGCGGGCCTTGAGATAATTTTCAAGGGTGGACCCAAGGATATTTTTGGTATATAAGGAAATGTGGTCAAATTTCCTTTTACAGTAGATGAACCTAGCTGCGTTATTAAGAGCTAGATTTAACTTGTTTTTAGAATCGTAGCTTAGGGTACCATATACGAGTTCAAAATAGGAAATTTGAGGCACTATAAGGGACTTAACCAATTTGAGTTTTGTGCTTATCGGTAGACAATAACATGTATGCCATAGATTTCTTAATGTGAAGTAAATTTTTGTTATGCAGTGACGTATATGGTCTTCGCATGTTAAGCGAGAGTTCATTTTAAAACCAAGATTATACACAACGTTTTGAAATTTCAGTTCCGTTCCATTTAGAACAACTGGTGATAAACTACTGAGATCAAAAGAATCACTCATAATTGGAAGCACCTGTGTTTTAAAAGCATTTAAGCAGAGACCATTCACGTGGGCCCATTCTTCAATTCTTACTAGGTCCTCATTTAATCTAGCTACCAAGTCCTCACCAAGGCCAATGGGACGTGAGAGGTATATCTGGGTGTCATCCGCATATAGGTGAATTGAGGCATTTTGACAGCAGTGAACAACGTCATTAATAAATATACTGAAAAGTATAGGGCCCAAAATGGAGCCTTGGGGTACTCCAGAGGTAATTTCTCCGCGATATGAAAATATATCTCCACACTGGACTTGTTGGTATCTGTTTGATAGGTAACTTCGCATTAGCTTAATTGCTGTTGTATTGAAGCCAAAATAATGCTTTAATTTTGAAAGAAGGATATCATGATTTACGCTGTCAAAGGCTTTAGAGAAATCTAAAAGTACTAAGATGGTAAGTAATTTTTTATCAAAAGCTGGGCGGATGTCATCCATAATTTTTAACACGGCTGTGGAACAACTGTGGTTCGATCTGAAACCAGACTGGAACTCACTCAGCAGATTATGAAGAGCCAGGTGCGTCTGTATTTGAGTGGAAATAAATTTTTCAAAAATTTTGGCCAAAGTTGGCAATATGCTGATGGGCCTAAAGTCTTTAGGAGAGACACAGGAGCTGCCTTTAGCGACCGGAATCACGTTGCCAATTTTCCATTGATTTGGGAAGGTAGAGGAGGTTATGACAAAATTAAAGATGTGAGTAAGGGTAGGAAGCACAAAAGGCAATATTAGTTTTAAAAACCGCAAGCTCAGCCCATCTACACCAATTGCATTCGATTTTATAGCAAATATGCACTTTATAATATCTTCTTCAGTGGCTGAACCAAATGAGAATTCATGGGTGGGATCACTTCCCAAGCTTTCGTTGATGTTAAATGGAAAAGCAGGTGCATGAGAATTCTGTCCAATGAAGTAGGAATTCATTACATTAGCATCAATCTCACAAGTTTTTACATTTTTGGCACAAACACCCAGTGATTTTAAGTTCGTCCACAACACTCTGTTAGGCAATTCATTATTAAATTTTGCACTAAGGTAGGCTCTTTTACTATTTCGCAACTCAGTAGTTACTTTATTTCTCAACGTTTTATATGTATTCCAACGTTCAATGGTGGGACTACGCTTCCAATATCGATAAGCCCTGCATCGATTTTTAATAAGGGCTAAAATAGCCTTAGTGAACCAAGGTTTAGTATAGTTAATTGCTTTAACACCGCGAATGGGAACATATTTTTCAAATAAATATTTTATTAATGTAGTAAAATAGCCTAATTTGTCATCAACATTTGCAAAGTACCAGCAGTGATTCCAGTTAAGTGATATGGCTTCGTCAGATAGTGCAGATATGTTTATACTTTTGAAATCTCTGTAGGTGAATGTGGACAACGGTTTTATTTTATGAAGTTCAAAGTTAAAAAATATTATCATAAGCTCATGGTCAGAAACTCCAGATAAAGAAAATTGGTCAACATGACTTACACTGCTAACAACGCTTACCCCAAAAATATCTAACATACTTGGCTTGCAGTGTGGTGAAAACCGAGTTGCAAATTCGTTCGCGATAGTAATACCACAGTTGTTAAAGCAGTTGAGCAGGTATTTAGACTTTGCATTATTGGACAACATATCAACATTAAAGTCACCACAAACGAGGACTTGCACATAACTCAAGGAAAATTCAGAAATTTTAGTGAACAATGAAGTGAGATCGTTTGATTTAAGAGGGTTGTACACACATATAATAAGAAACTTTTTTACATTATCACTACATTCTATAAACAGACTTTCAACAGTTTCAGAAGTGTGAGATTTATATATAACTTTGAAGTTTAAATCAGCTTTTAAATAAATGGCTATGCCACCCCCTCTTTTACCAGTAGTTCTATCATTTCTTACAACTGAATAATCACATAAAGCATATGCACAATTAGCAAATGAAGGTCTGAACCAGGTCTCAGTCACACAAATAACATCAATTTTTAGGTCACGAAAAGTTGCGTTCAGATATTCGAGTTTTTCAAGGGTTAAACTTCGAGCATTAAAGTGGCAAACACTGAAACCTACATGATACTCACATGCATATTTAAGAGCTAGCCTCAGATTGTCATTGTTATTATGCTTACATAGATTGTTACTCATAACACTGCAGTATGATTAATGCTTGGAAACGGTCAGTTACGATGGGAGAAAGATAAGGATAGGGAAACAAAGGGTTAAGGTCAAAAGAGGGAAACGTATAGTATACGAGTATCTTAAGAAAAATAAATTTTAACAAAAACAATGAAGCATGCTTATGAAGCATGATGTGGATAAATACATACATATATAGTAAGTTAATTATATTGTTGTTTAGGTAGCTGCTGCAATGCGGTCTACGCTCGCACGATCCAAAACTTTTGATGCTTCGCTGTGGAGATGTTTTCGTACATAGACTTGTCCGCGAATAGAGAATGCACCCACCAGAAGCTTTTTTCTCTTAAGCTGCGTTGCAAATTGCATTAACTCGCGATTCCTCTTCGTAAGGCATTCGTGTACAAAAATCTTTCCATCAGAATTCAGCCCGATATCGTGAAGTGTAAGAGATTTACGGCTTGCTTTTAAAAAGCAAGCAATCCCCTTAAACAAAAGTGAGCGATCATATGGTGAATTGAGCTTGATTATAATAGGGGCAGGCATGTTGTTGTTGCTAGTTTTGTTTTTGCGCATACGAAAAATTGAGCGGATGGGCAGGGGAGCTACGTTAATCGACGTGCATAGACTAGAAAGCAACGAAGGTAAATTCTCTTCGGCTATAAGCGGAACACCATACATTATTACGTCTGTCGCCACCAACGCATTCTCCAGTTCATCAACTTGCTGACTCAAAATGTTAACTTCTTTGTTTTTATCACTACTTTCGCAACGCAATGACTCTAGCGCACTCACTCTCTCATCAATAGCTTTTATTGCTGATTTTAAGTTGCTAAGTTCAGCTGAAACTTCACCAATTTTCTGCATAACACGCTCTTCGCTTTCGGTTATCTTCGTTAAAATGCTCTCCATAGATGCTTCCAATTTCACTTCAAGCCTCTCAAACAAACTTTTTGTAGTTGGACTGTTTACTCCTTTGTTGTCTCCTTTACCTTGAAATTTTAGCGCGGGAGTTTTTTGAGGAGAGGGGGCATTGCGCGCACTTTTCCTTTGTGTCGACATACTTGGGCTTCTTGCCGAAAACAAATTTTTTTTATCAAATATTTATTAACGCAAACGATGAGTCACCAACCACAGCGACGATGATGCAAAGTTCATCAACTTTAACAACAAAAATCTTGTATTTATTTCGAAGCCGGTAATTACGGTTTAAAGCGTGATTAGTTGCAGCGGCACAAAAACACGTCTTACTCACGTCTTAGCATTATTATCTTTAAAATATGTTCTGGTCCGCATGATGAAAATTGTAGCCAGATCGACTAAGTATGGGTAGGGGTTATTAGTCCCAACGTACAGTCTTAGTATTCTACAGACCTGTTTAATTTCGACATACAGACCTGTTAAATTTCGAGTACAATTCCTACTCAATACAATTACTTCATAAAGTATTTGAAATTAATTAGTAATCGTTTTTCAGCTGAAATTCAATTACTACTCGAGTACAAGTACTTGTAATTGAATAGTACTTGGAATTACCATCAATTCCCAAAAGTAATTGAAGAGTTGAAAGTAGATGAAAAAGTAGTTGAAGTACTTTTTTCAATTACTTTTAATTACTTTCAAGTACTTGATACCATTTTTATATATTTCTAATATTTTTGTATTTTTATTTATTTAATTTAATTTTACATATATAAATATATTTCAATTATTCTGCTTATTTCATAAATAAATAGATAATTTTATATTTTAATATATTTACTTCACACTCTCTTATCGATTGTGAACGATTTTTCTACAGCTGATCAATATTGTTGTTGCACAAAGCACATATGATAAAAGAGTCTACGTGGCCTTACAAGTGCAAGTGAATTTGCTGTGCGTTTTGTTAATTATCCGCGTTGCTTTATTTGTATAATGTTATTAATTTTTATTTTTATAATTTTATTGAGCTCAAGGCCAGTTTATGGAAGATTTGTTAGTGAAAAAACAACAACAGTTTTTAATGGTTGAAGTTTTAGTACTATTTCGGAAATCACCACATTTCCTCATCAGACTTCTTTTTGATTATTAAATTAAATTATTTTTAATTTAATTTTCATAACCACTTCTCTCAGGCTTTGAACCCGGGAGCTCGTAACTGCAGAGCCAATACGCTACCTATTGTGCTACGCTAGCCGAGTTGGCTGTTGTGTTTATTTCATCTTCCTTAAACAAACCAACTACAAACAAGAGCAACTGATCTGCCGCTATTTAACTTGTTTGTGTGGTTGTTGTTTGTGTTTTATTTTGCAAATTCTGTTTTACTTTACATTATATGCATTTTTAAGGCGTGCTCATCCTGGTCTACAATGTTTGTTCATTTTTCTGTTGGCCTAGTAAATGTTAATATTTTTATAATTTTATTATGGAAGTTTATGGAAGATTTGTTAGTGAAAAAACAACAACAGTTTTTAAGTTTTTGTTTAAGGAAGATGAAATAAACACAACAGCCAACTCGGCTAGCGTAGCACAATAGGTAGCGTATTGGCTCTGCAACTCCGAGCTCCCGGGTTCAAAGCCTGAGAGAAGTGGTTATGAAAATAAAATTAAAAATAATTTAATTTAATAATCAAAAAGAAGTCTGATGAGGAAATGTGGTGATTTCCGAAATAGTACTATAACTTCAACCATTAAAAACTGTTGTAATTTTTTCACTAACAAATCTTCCATAAACTGGCCTTGAGCTCAATAAAATTATAAAAATATTAACATTTACTAGGCCAACAGAATAATGAACATTATTAATTTTTGTTAATAATTGCTGTGTTAATATGTAAATATTGTTAAGTACATAATTTGATTTTATATATAATAGAATATAATCCGTTTTTTGGCGGGAGTTATACACATGTGTGTACATGTGTTTTGTTATTTTAAATACTAATAACACAACATGTGTTGTGTCAATGAATTTCGTCATACAGGCAAGAAAATAATTTTAAGTGCACATATTTTTTGTGGTAACATGTTTTTTAATGATCATATGTAAAGTACATACATACATATATTCAACTGTCAGAGATGTGCATATGTAAAGCATATATATTTATACTAAAAAACATAAGTTAAATTGACCGTTTTCTTCTCCATATAGTAAAATCAGTAATATTTTTGATGAGGGTGACTTTCCGGCTGATGACAACGGTGCGGATGGCCATCGCGTAACCGAAGATTGCATCTGGACGAACCTTCCCCATCCAAAGTGGCACGGGTCAATGCCATAATGTCCAGCAGCATTTTTTGCTCCGTATTTTATACGGATGTGAAACAAGTTTGTTCTTATGTTTGTGAAGTGCTCTATTGTTTGTTGCGTTTATGTATTTTTAATAACAAAATTATTTTTTAGTAGAGGTAATAACATTGTTGTGTACAATAATTTAAGTAGAATCAAAGTTCACAAATTTGATTAGATAAAACTATTATTCAAGGTTAAAATTTCTGGCAAAGTCTGGAAAGTGGAAGCGAAGTGTTCTGCCTCTGGTTGTGGACGTATCATAAAGGGGGCCGGGGGAGTTACCTCCAATTTCATTAAACATTTGAGACGAAGACATAGCGAATTATTTGAGAAGTATAAGGTTGTGAAGGTAAATATTATACAGATATTAAATTTATAAAGCAATATTAAATAACAATCAATATTTCAGACTGTCAAATCAGATATTCAAACCGCACAACAGAAGTTTGAAAAAAACTTCTTTTCGCTATTGTCGATTACAGTCCGCCTGTTTCACTTTTTGGACGTCGCTCTTTCCGAGAGCCATATGAAATGACTGGACTTAAAGTTCCCAGCAGGCAGACAGCCATGATGATATTGGACCAATATAATAGCATGTGGAGAAAATACGAGCTGATATCTCATCAGCT
Organism: Philophylla caesio; assembly: GCA_963971545.1. Taxonomy (NCBI): domain Eukaryota; kingdom Metazoa; phylum Arthropoda; class Insecta; order Diptera; family Tephritidae; genus Philophylla; species Philophylla caesio. Next base: position 132,279,519 of record OZ020604.1, read on the forward strand.
AAGTGTTTTTGTACAACGGCCGACATTTGGCCGAAATTGACGCAGGTCAGTAGCGAAATAAACAGCTCCTTTGGACTAAACAGTTCAAATGTCGTCATGACTGTCCCTGACAACGGTTCGAATTTTGTGAAGGCGTTCAAGGAGCACGGGGTTTCCCCAGACATGGGCGACATCGATAATGGCCTGCCTCAGTTCGAAAATGAATATCTTTTGCCTAAGCATCAGAGATTACTGACTTCTTGAAAATTTTGAAATCAAACGAAGAACCTGATTACCAGAACACTATAGTAAATTTCTATTTATTGCTTCATTGTTTTTTAGTTTATGGTTTTTTTAAATCATTCCGGTTTTTCAAAAGTGTAACGCTTTGTGGAAGAAGTGTTCGTATCCAAAGTCCTCGGAAGTGGTAAATCGCGTTTTAGGCTGTAACCCGCTGGAACTCATTATACGATGCGGGAAAAAGGTTACTGCAGCATAAGGAAGAACTGGAGCCGGTAGCTGCAGCGCTTGATTTTATGCAGGGGCACAAAGATATTAAATATGGCTTCCTTATACCGACTTTCATGACGCTGAGCAAAAAGCTAATTAAATTTAGCGAAAATAAGGAATTCGTTAATTTCCGCTCTCTCGTCATAAATTTGGAAAAAAGAAATGAGGGGAAGGTTTGAGCCATATATTGTTCTAGCACCAGAAGAGAACATTGCAGTAGCCGGAGCGGTTTTGACTCCAGGTATCAAAACAAAGTGGATCAAAGTACTACAACGCACAAATCCTGCCATGACCGTTGAGCGAGTGAACCGGATCGTCATTCAGAGCGTTACTGAGTCTCTTAGTAAGGATAATCTTTTACTTAATTTTATTAAATGATAAGTATAATAGAACATTTTAATTACCCGGGGCTAGCGAAATTAGAAAAAAAAATTAGCTAGACTCTAATACACATATGGATGGTTAAATAAAAGAAGTCCTAATATATTATCTTTTCCAACATGCACACCCAAAGAAATTGTTAAATTTCAGTTAGATTGCGTATGTTGGACATTTGCATCTATGATTTGGAACTTGAATGGATTTAGGCATTGATGCATTCTTTGTTTCCATTCAACAAATTTTATATATTTTCCATATTTTTACTGCACTTCACTAGGCCTAAAAAGTAATTCACTCTACTTACTTTTTCCAATGGTGCCTCTGCAGCCATATTCTCCGGAGAATTTGACGCCGGCTTGGGTGCGCAATATCTGCAAGTTTGAATAAAATAAGTTAAAATATATGTACATGTCGAAATTTCTATACATACCTTTAAAATATCCTTTCCGCGTTGCTTCTGCTGAAATAAAAACCAAAATATTAATATTTTAATTAATAAAACTGAAAAAAGAGGCAATGTTGGGTCACATTGTATGCGCCCCGTAAACCGCCGCTGAACTGCATATTAGTTTCTACGCTTTGTCATGGTCCCACAATTGCTAAAACATGATCAGCTGCTGTGACAAGAATTCGGCAAGCCGCTAGTTGATCGCCCTTGAACTTGAAAATTGTGAGTAATGTAAATATGTATGTATGTATATACATACGTATGTACGTATGTACATTCGCTTGCACACATATATTTAGCTATTATTTTTGCACATAATAGGTCCGTTCCTTATCTCCCAGAAATAGTCAGAAATAGTCCGAAGTAGTCAGATTTAGTCCAAAAAGCGTTCCTTAACTTGAAAATCCTGTAGATGAGAGCAAAAATGAGAGAGTAAAATGTGACTCTCTTTTGTCAGAAGTTGCAAGATTTAGTCCGAAGAATTTTTGCTGGCAAAATCATGAAAAGTGTCAAACTAAACTGACAGCTGACTTTTGTTAGAAAATATACATACACAAAAAATGAAAATAATATAAAAACATTAAAACGTACATAAATTGAAATGGAAGGTGGCAAGAAAATAATTGAAATCGTAAGTGTTTATCGTGGTTGTGCTTGTGTGCATGTATTTTATACATACATTTGTTAATCTTTCTTGCAGATTAGTAATGAAAGTGTTTGTGGTGCTTCTGGTGCCAATTTGAATGCGCAAGAAACATTAACATTAATCGGTGAATTATTCATTTTTATTTTTAAAAAGGTACCAAAGCTGCACAACGATCAAAACAAAATGACAGTTTTATTTGACATTAGTTTTGTTGTTGTCATTCTTCGGACTACAAATTGGTTTTTGGCGTTCCTTTACTTTTTCTTGTTATTCTCTTTTAGTGAGCGCATTTTGCTTACGCTCTTGCATTTTGACACTTTTCAGATTTTAGTCCGAAAAGATAAGGAACGGACCTAATGTTTGTGGTATATTATTTTCGCAAACTTGTCATTTATATGTTCGTAAGTATGTAGTACGTATGGAATCTAGTAGCAGTGGCGACTAACCGCCCTGCCCCCATGATGTTATGCTTGACGGCAGTCCCGTGGGGAGTGGAATTCGACGGAAAACAGGCTTATCCTGGTTTCAAAGGGTCACTTGAGGGTAGCGCGCTACCACAACGCCCAAAAAAAAAAAAAAAAAAAAAAAAAAGTAATGTTGTAAGGTTGTATGCATTTGGATTTGTAGGCATACATATTGACGCATAACGCTATTAATTTTTGTGTTTAACTTCAACTATAACAGGCAGATTATGAAATAAAGGAGGTCACTTTTCCGACAGTTTTTGCATCAAATTGAGTTGTCACGTTTTATTCAGCATTGCCGCCGGACAAACAAACTAGTTTGACCGTACATTGTGGCGCCCAACGTGGGGCACGAATGATCATTATAGTGCCTTGCTTTTTGGAAATTGCTGGAAAGCCTCGAGTTAGTTTCGCATTTAATTTCGCATTTAATTTCCCATAATCGCATATATCTGCATATATTGATTGCAGCGGTTTATCAAACCACCTTTCATCTTCGCTTCATCATTTCTCGCATTTCGAAACCGCAATTTCAACTTTATCGCATCAGCTATTGCAAACCGGTTGGTCACTATGTCGATGGAGGAAGTCAAGCAGCAGCGCTCGCTAACATGCAAAAACATGTTGCGCATTCGGACAATTGTCGAGGCCAGCGCCAACCGAACTGACAAAATACTTTGGGCTATCGGGCTCAAATGCCGACTTGGGATTTTATAATCCTATTTTAAGGAGGGCCTTGGTTATCAGACGCAAATCGAGAAACTCGATCCCGATAGCAACGGCCGTGGAGATTTAGAAGATCTTTACGTCATCATTCGCTCATCAATTAAAACACAGCCCGGAGATGAAGATCACAATTCATCATTTCGTGAACCGGCAGTAAATATGCCTTACACTCATTCAAAGTTACTAGTTTTAAAGTTGCCAATATTCTGCGGAAAGTACTCTGAGTACAAGAATTTCATCTCATCGTTTATGGGTCTCATCGACAAGGAAGCTACCCTAACCCATATTGAGAAGTTCAATCATATTCTGAACGGCTCGCAAGGGCAGGCTTTAGAGACAGTGAAGGCGTTCCAGGTCAGCAGTGAGAACTTTCCCAAGACGCTAGAAAGGTTAAAGGCTCGCTATGACAACAGCACGATGATCTTCGTAGAAAACATCAAAATGCTATTAAATTTTTCTACGGCTGGAAAACAGAACGCTTCGCATTTACGCAGCTTGATCGATAATGTGTCGGCGTTGCATAGTTCTTTGTTGTCGATTGGCTCGGACAAAAATATTTCGCAGCTCTTACTAATCCACATTGTAATGGGTAAGGTTGATGAAGAAACACAAACCAAGTGGAAAGAGTCCTTGGACTTCAAAACGCTGCCAACTGTGCAAAGGTGCTTGAACGACGCTGCCAGTTTTTGGAATTCTCAAGTGGTCCTCTTTCATACCAGATAACAAAAACAAATCTTCACGGAAGGGTTCTTCATTCTCGTGCACGAAACGTTCATGCGTCTTTTGTTCTAGTTAGGAGCATTTGATTGCCAGCTGTTCACGCTTTAAGGAGATGGAGGTTTCAGATCGCTTTAAGGAGGTAACACGATTAGGGCTGTGTCTTAACTGCTTATCACAATGTTTGATCCTTTGGGACTAATCGCACCTGTTATTATTACTGCTAAGATAATTTTACAAGAGCTGTGGCTTTTGAAGCTGAAGTGGGACGAATTTGTTCCTCGAAACCTACAATTGGCATGGGAACGATTCCTCGCAGATATAAATAATCTCGATACACTTTCAGTTCCAAGGTCTTGCGGTGCAGCAAAACACCATTCAATGGAAATCCACGGGTTTTGTGATTCGTCTATTCGGGCTTACGGCTGCTCCATTTATATTCGCTCTAAATCGGCGGAAGGCAAAACGGCTGTCATACTATTGACAGCCAAATCGCGTGTAGCACCAATAAAAAAGCAATCGCTACCTTGAGAGATACAGCTCATTCACACATTGCCTACGCATCATTGCCTGGATGTTTCGGTTCCAACAATTAGCAAGTAGATCGTTCTCCATTTATTTGGAAAGAGGAATGCTATCGCCTCAAAATCTACAACAAGCGTTGTTGTGCACTGTTTGGAATGTGCAACAGCAACATTTCGCCGAAGGACTTCACACGATCTAACAAAACAAAGCAGTATCTGGACCGCTTAAATTTCTTAACCCCTTTATGCAAAGTCATGATGGTTTCAGTCTATTAAAGGTAGGTGGACGCTTGGAGTTAAGTGACTTGGCAGGGACACAAAAGCACCCTATCAGTCTTCCGAGCGAGGGCCCCTTTACGCAACTGTATATTCAGCATTTGCACATCGTAAATTCCCACGCAGGTGCGAAGGCACTTGTAGCACTGATACGTCTTCAATTTTAGGTAATCAATGCGAGAGACCTAGCTCATCGCATCGTGAGAGCCTGTGTTCATTGCGTAAGATATAAGCGGAAGTTACTTCAGCAAACAATGGGCAATCTCCCCGTAGCACGTTTTAATCCATCAAGGCCATTTTCACGTTGTAGCATTGATTTCTGCGGGCCATTCAACACATATCTTTGCATTAGAGGCAAGACACCATACAAGACCTATGTGGCAATATTTATTTGTTTTTCAACAAAGGCAGTTCACATAGAAATTGTGTCTGAACTATCAACAGATGCCTTTTTGGCCGCACTTAAGCGTATGATTGGCAGGCGAGGCTTACCAACCGACATATATTGCGATAACGCAACAATTTGTAGGTGCAGCAGAAGGCTCCAGGAGTTAAAGTCGTTTCTACTCGAGAAGAAACATCAGGAACCAATTGTCAATTATTGCGTTAATCAATTTATAAATTTTCATTTTATTCCTCCAAGGGCCCCACACTTTGGAGGCCTGCGGGAGGCCGCTGTAAAGTCAGCGAAGGGGCATCTGAACAGGAGCATGGCGTATAGTCAATTTACCTTCGAAGAAATGAATACAGTGATGATAAGCATCGAAGCGATACTTAACTCGCGTCCGATATCACCTCTATCAGCAGACCCAAGCGGTTGGGAGGCGCTCACTTCTGGCCATTTTCTGATTGGCAGTTCTCTAATGGCAATTCCAGAACGCGAGGAAACCTGCAATATAGATCAAATTAGCAAATGGACTCGTGTCACCGTGATCAAGCAACTATTTTGGCGTAGATGGTCACGTGACTATATCAGCAGTCTGCAAGCACGAACTAAGTGGACCACTGGTAACCCGAATATGTCTAAAGGAACGATGGTAATTGTTCACGAGGATAACACGCCTCCACAACGTTGGACCATGGGACGTGTCATCAAGCAAATTCCTGGCAGCGATGGTCGCACAAGAGTTGTTGATGGAAAAACATCGGAAGGAATATTGCGTCGACCAATACACAAATTAGCATTACTACCTGCTTGAAATGTATTTCAACGGGCCCGGGATGTTGGGTCACATTGTATGCGGCCTTTTATACATGCACCCCGTAAACCGCCGCTGAACTGCATATTAGTTTCTACGCTTTGCCATGGTCCCACAATTGCTTAAACATGATCAGCTGCTGTGACAAGAATTCGGCAAGCCGCTAGTTGATCGCCCTTGAACTTGAAAATTGTGAGTAATGTAAATATGTATGTATGTATATACGTATGTACGTATGTACATTCGCTTGCACACATATATTTAGCTATTATTTTTGGAAATAATGTTAATGGTATATTATTTTCGCAAACTTATCATTTATGTATATGTACGTAAGTATGTACGTACGTATGGAATCTAGTAATGTTGTAAGGTGGTATGCATTTGGATTTGTAGGCATACATATTGACTATAAATAGGCAGATTATAAAATAAAGGAGGCTACTTTTCCGACAATTTTTGCATCAAATTGAGTTGTCGCGTTTTATTCAGCATTGCCGCCAAACAAACAAACTAGTTTGACCGTACATGTAACTTACCGCAAATCCAACGAAGCTTCACAACAAAGTGATCGTACTTTGCGATTTGTAAACATGGCTGTGCTGCTTAGTCTATTGCTTGCCCTCTCTAGCACACGTGATTTCTGGCCTGAAATATTCTGAATATTGCCGTTTCTTCTAACATTAGGAAACAAGCGAAATATCAAAACGGGAGTGAGGTGGTAACAGCTGGAAAAGTTATGTTGGTATTAGTGAATTTATCTCGCCTTGGTTACCTCCGTCTTGTAGGGGGTATTGCTGGAAAAATATTGCAAGTAATTACTTGAATTTTTTTGTTTGGGGTTTTTTTGTGTGTTCAAGAACACGAAAATAAGCTTGAGAAATTATGTATGTATGCACTTTTGTGGGGTTATAGGTATATGCGAGAATTGTATGTTTGTTATTTTAAGAAATGTTATATTTTAGAAAACCGTTGTCTAGTTGTATTAAAAACTTCTTTTTATAATTGTTTTTTTTTTTTTCAAAGTACGGTTATTGGCAGGGGAAAGTTCATCAGCAACATTCAATATGCATATATGTACACTAGGACGGGTCGATTTGTAAGCGGCTAGCTAAAACGAAAACTACAGAAAATTCTAAGAAAGTTTTGCCAAGAAACCATGGGTCTAAAATTAATTCCCAGTTCGCGCAGAGCGACTTTAGATTTTGATTAAATTGTACTCAAAAACCTATACTTTCATAAGAAGCGATCCGGAAAATTGTGCTTGGTTTCTTCGATTATAACGAAAGTTTGTGCTTCTATGTATGCAGGATACAGATATTCCCATCTTTTTTTTAAAAATGCTAAAATTGTGGAAAATACGGTGGATCGAAAATAAAATTTTGATATTGTAATTAAGTTTTCAAAAAATTAAATGTTTTTGTGGTGCAAGTTACAAACATTGGTTTTTTTGCTGATGACTGGGAATCTTTTCTAGTTTTAGTTTTTTTAGGTTTTAAAGTCTTTTTTGGATTCCATGCGTGGTGTTGTAGTACGACTTTTTATAGTAACGGCCATGATATCGTGTCTATTCTTTGCGATAGCGCGTCGGAAAACTGTTGTCAGAAGCTGTACACAACGCTCAGTTGCTTGGGTATGACATGGAATGACTCAATAAACTGCTACACGTGTTCGTATGGAATGTTTGCTGAGAATGGAGGCTCAGACAAAACACTGTCATCATCTAGGTCAACCAGATCAAAGTAGTCTGAGCATTCAAAATTTATTGCGTGCCCTTATATTAGTCGGATCACAAACTTTATCACGATAATGTAGTATCTTTTTTATGGGTCTTTCGCGAACATCTTTTCTCTTATCATAAAGCATTGTCAGTAAGATATTTTCAGGATGAGCGAAGTATGAATTATTTTGGATTACAGTGTTAACAATTTCTCGCAGCGTTGGTGGTAAATATCGCGTGGTCTGTATAAATTTAAAAAACAAGACACTGCCGTATACAACTGAGTTGTAGAACTTAATGTTAAAGTACATCGGTACGTAAGCTTTCATTATGTAAGTTGCCAAATCTTTTAAATTCGCTGATGGTGAACTAGTTGTCACGTATAAACGTAAGAGTCTGCTTGCCTTTGTTAGCCATCGAGAGTGCACAATTTATCCCGGTTTCAGACTGGCTAAATTTTCGGGGGAGAAACCATCACAAACTATATTTGCCATTCGATAAAAGTACTGAACGTCAGTCGAGAGCGTTTTTTCATGAATGGGTGGAGGCATATCTCTCAACGAAATGGCCTCAAAGTCGGGTACAGTCTACAGAAAGATTTTATTTATTTAGCTCAGATCAAAATATACATGTTAGGCTCTTTAAAACAATTGTTTGCTTGCCGCCATCTGCTCGCATGTTTCGATTTGCTTTGTTATTATCCCAATAGCTATGCGCGGTCCGCTTGTAGTGTAATAAACAAACACACCAGTGCAATGGTCTATTCAACATGACTTCGAATCTCCTTAAAATTCCATTTTCAGAACCTGTGTTTGTTGCTTCTCCATCACAGCAAATTCCAATCAGTCTCTCAAATGACATATTTTTTTCTATAAGGAACTCGCACAATTGCCTCTGTTTTGTTTTAGCGTCGTCGGCGTCGACTTTTACGTAACCCAACAATCTGCTCTCAGGCTCTTTAAGAACCACTAAATGTGATTCTTTTACCATTCTCGGATGATATCTTCCATTTTCTTCTTCGCTCGTCAGAGAGTTGTTTTTTCTGCCATCAAAAGAGAAGGCTACCAGATCACAGTCATAGCGTTGCTTTCTTCGAAGAGAATCCCTACATTTCTTTCTTTCACGTAAAACTTTAGATTTGTCCATAATTATTGGTTCCCCATTTTCATCTTTAAAGTCAATATCTTTGAAAAGCGATGTGGCCAAAAAAGAAGCAACCCTATTCTCGATTCCAAACCTATCGTATGCCATAGCGAAATGAGGTGTATCGTACCTTTTGGTATTAATTTTTTTTTTTCGACGAACTTGGCTCTCTTGCAGTTGGCATGGCAAACATCACCTCTTATTCAACATCCATATTTGTTGAGCCAGGAAAAAAAAGAAGGAGGCTGTGTCAGAGACACGGCCATTAAGTTTAACGTATAATACGCCATCCGATAAGACAGAAAACGTATGTATAATGATAATTTATAATGATAAATAATGCAAGCAAATGAATTTCTTTATTTGATAGTTACTTTTGATGATATACATAAGCTTATGATAGGAAAATAAGATAAACATGTTTTTAAATTATCAATTAAATTTCTCGCAAAAACGAAGTCAATGGTAGTTATCAATAGTAAAGATAAATGATAAATAACAGACCCAAATCTATTTGATTATTTGAAAGTTACTTTTGAGAATATAGGCTTATGATGAGAAAAATAGGATAAATATGTTTTTAAATTAACATTTAAATTTCTCGCAAAAACTAAGTCAATGGTTGTGTTATCAATAGTTGTGGGAGCATCATTTCGAATATAATCCAAATTAAACGTATCGCTCATAAATTTCGCCAATCTAGTATTTGAAGTCATTTCTGTGTTAAAATCACAACCAATAAGCAGTAGTTGGCAGCGCTTTCTCTGCCTTTACTCTACTTTAACTTGCCCGCCTAAAATTATGCAATACAAAGAAAGGGCTGCACGAGTACATTTAAATCGCCCAACAGCAAACACTCAACCAAACACCACACACATATTTGTGTGCATGTGTTTATACAATTTTAATTTGAGAAATTTAAATATTAGGATGATATCAACCAACATCAAATGTATGTCAAACGAAAGCTAACATCTTCATTTGACTACAAAAAAAAAAAAAAAATTAACCGAGCCGTTTCCTTATAATTAAAGAAATAGAGATTACAACAATAAAAACCTGACATTGGTGCCCATACCGTAAGGTAAGACGTATTCTACGCCAAAAGTTGGATCAAGGCTAGTTGGCGCCAGTGTTGATTGTTGGTCAACAGCAATCGCCTCGAATTCGGGAATGGTTAGTTTCCTCTTACTGTGCTGATCAATCATAAACTCTTGGAGTTCAATAGGTATTAAACCACAGCAGCAAGGCAATGTTTTTGCGCACTGACATTTTCCAATATAAAACACTTGATCAATTGTTTCCAGAAACGTTGAAGACTTACTTGGTCTACTTTTGAATTTTATTTCATTATGATATTTATTTAGCAATGTTTTCAGTTTTTTCGAGGCAGTTTTTTCATTGATTAGCGGAATGTTTAGTTTATTCCAAATTTCCCAAATTTTTTTTGTCACTTGTGTGTTAAGATTACTGTACGATTGCATTTTTTTGTTGTTTTTTGCTCAGCCACGCGTAAAAATAAATAGTAATTTAATACGTCACGATTACTTGGTAGATTTAGATCACTTAAATCTCTTGGCAAGCCAATATTCAGACTGGGAAAAACACAATACCCGGAGTTCATTGAAATTGTATTAATTTCTGAATTGTTGGAATCAACTGACATTGCAGACGTGTACCCAAACAAAAGAAACCATACAACTCACTGTGACTGCGGGGGCAATAGCGGGTTTATTTTAGGGTTTAAGTTTTGGTTTAGGTAAACTTTCTGTAGTGTTCACATATTTCCTTTCATCCCTCGCTTTTTGCAGCAATCTTATTTGTCCTTGTCTTGGCTATTGTAGTTTGTTGAAATTGTTGAATGTTTGTAAGTTTGTTTATTATTTTAGTAATATTTGTTATTTATTTTTCGGGCCCGATTATATTCTTTAAGTCTAAAGTAAATTTTTTTTTTAAGTTTTTGGATAACTGTTTACCGCTACGCCCGATTGCATTTTGTTTCTAAGTATACATTTATACAAACATGAAGTATGTTAGAATATAAGTAAATTTAAATATAAACCGCTTTAACACTTGAGGTTATGAATATATTATTTTTCACTTTTACAAACTCTTCTATACGCGCATGCAAACAATTCGCCGCTTTACGCTTTTTCAACTTTTTTATTTTTCATTTATTTGTTTTTTAATTTTATAAAGCGATATGTTCCATAGGTGCCTTTATTTTTTTGCGAAGAAAGACCATGAACACGAGTTCTCTTTACTATTTGTATATATTATATATTCTGCCCTATCGCTAAGTACGTCGTAGAAGAGTTACGAACGTAACCCACCGCTTTGAATACGAAAAATTTGCAATCGCTGATTCCGTGTGAACTCTAAAAAAGTGCTGCCAAACTTAAATGCCAAATTTAGAGATTTCGACATCAGCTGGCACATAATTTTTAGCAGAATTTTTTAATTGTATAGCTCTATTCTAGATTCATTAAACAAAATGAATATCTTTGGGAGTGCCAGACTAATATTTCTCAATTAAGTAAGGCATACATGTATATTTGCTTATTTTTGCGTTTATATACGTTTAATTTTCCTAAAATTTATTTCGCCCTGACACCAGTCACTGTTCGCAAAAAATTTTCGTAAATTGACGGATTCCGGCATACCGATATCACGGATATCTACGAATTTCGAATTTACGATTACGATAAGCGGATTTGAGCATACCGATTCTACGATTCGTAGCGTAATCGAACTTACGACGGATTCCAGCATATGGGTGCTAACTTTTTTGGCTTATCAAGTTCAGAAAGCACAAGTTGCTAGATCCGTGGAATATGGTGCTAATCGTATTTCTTCGATGTCAGAGATCGCAATAAAGTTACTCGTTATTTCAGAAGTATAAGCTAGCTCGTTGCCATAATTTAAAAAAGTAGCGGCATCTATCCTATTTCTTTCTGTTTTCCAACAAACTTTTTAAAACTTTTGGTAAGCAGTTTTCGGTATACCCTGCCCTATCGCTGAGTACGTCGTAGAAAAGTTACGAACGTAACCCTCCGCTACTAATACGAAAAATTTGCTATTGCTGATTCCGTGTGAACTTGAAAAAAGTGCTGCCAAACTCAAATGCCAAATTTAGAGATTTCGACATCAGTTGGCACAAAGTAATCACACAAATTTTAGCAGAATAATTTAATTGTATAGCTCTATTCTGGATTTATTAAACAAAATAAATATCCTTGGGAGTGCTAGAACAATATTTCTCAATTATGAAAGACGGCAAAATTTAACAACAGTTAAATTGCAGCGGAAAACTTTAAGATATACCTTTAATCCTCATGAATCTGATGACACTTTGTATGAAAATATTTCGGTTGTTGAAAGAAATATATAATTTTACCAGTTTTAATTTACAGATTTAAAAAAAAAATATTCGATTAAACAAATCAGCATTTGTGAATGTGGTTGGGGTTCCAAAAGATGGCATCTGAAGTGTTCCGAGACCGTCGTCAATGAATGAGATCCATAAACTGGCTTCGGTGCCAAGATGTATATATTACAGGTGATATCGATAAAAGACGTGCTTCGTCTTATTCCACATGTCTAAAAACTGTATGTCAAACTATCACGTGTTTTGCCGTTGTTTATGTTTTATTGTTTACAAGTTACGGTTGCCAAAGGTTTGTGTTTTGTGACTATGCGTTTTTTTTTGTGAAAAATTTTGCTAAAAACTAAAATTTAAGTTATGTGCGATATTTGCGGAAAGCCTAGGAGAAATCCATCGGCATTGCAAATGCTCCTTTAGTGTTATAAGTGTTAGCACATGTTATTGAAGTTCACTAAAAATATAAATAATGCTTTTAATTAGCAATATGTATGTACATTTCTATAGTTTTTACCTTTTTTAATTGTTTCCATTGATTTCATTAGCTGTTTGTATCATGAAAATATATACATAAACAAAGCAAAGCAGCCGTTTGTGACATAAGGTAGAATAGTCGTCAAATGGGATATTTTGGTATGGAGTCATGCTTCGGTGCTAAGATTTTGGCGGAAGGTGGTTACCTTCCGTGATTTGGAAAATGCTATGATATACTAATGGGCCAATAAACAATTTTCAAGTTTTGAATACATTGCAGTCACGGCTATGCCCTCTATGGGCAAATCCGGAAATGAGTAACGAGGAAAAACGAAATGCGAAAATGGACTTTTATTCATAATCAAGGGTTTCGGGTGTTAAATTGTGTCCAAAAGTTGTCCACCTCCTCGTTTTAGAATTTGGTGTAATCCACTCCAAATTCTGAATTTTTCTGCAACTATTCTAGCAACCATGCGCAATGCGAAAGCATTGTTAAATTTTTTGAACTCAAATTAAAAACAACAAACAAGTAAGAAAATTGATTTAAACTAAAACGTTTTTATCAAATTAATACTCACAAGCTGACTATGTTTCTATATTATTATAAATTATTGAAATAAAGTAGATATTCCTTCAGAATATGATTTTTTTTTAATTTTCTCCGACAACCAAAACACGTCGTAACAAATTCATACGAATGAACTCACCAATGTAACTCTACGGATTTTGAATCTACAACATAGCCATTCATTGTCAGTGATGGCTTTTTTCGTAGAATCTACGAATATCGGACTACGACGTACTCAGCGATAGGGCTGATTAGCACATACTGCATTCACACAATACTCATCTTTTAAATTAAACAATTTTTTTCCTTACACGTTAAATTATTTACATATTTGAATATCTTCAAGCGAATTGAGGGGTGTACGTCCGTACGGGCTCACAAGCGAGAGATTATGATTACAATATGATACATTATATGGTGTTTTTATTTTTTCAGGGGCGTTGTGGTAGCGCACTACCCTCAAGTGACCCTTCGAACCAGGATGAACCTGCTTTCGTCGAATTCCGCTCCCCACGGGACTGCCGTCAAGCATTACATCATAGGGGGAAAGGCGTTTAGTCGCCGCTGCTACGCTGTTGCGCTGTTGTCTGTTGAGAGTCCTCAACCTCTTCATTTCTTCTGCTATTGCATCCCAAGCTTTCTTAGCATTTTTCGCTACTGCTAAAGGAGGCCGTCGGAACGGACGAGGTTCCAAGCAGCATCTTCCATGGGTTATCTGGGGGCTTTCGAAATGGACAAGATTCCGAGCAGCTCACTATCCGTGAAGCTCACTATCAGGCTTCACATTTTGAGGGATGTCGGAACGGACGGCGTTCCGAGCATCATTCGCTGGGTTCTTGAGCTGTCGGAATGGACCAGACCTGTTTGGAGATCCCGGAGCACCAGTTTGACGACTACTGGGGTGCAGCTTTATCACAAAATTTTGGTGGACTTTTCGCCCGATGTGCACTAGGTGGCATTTATTAATATCTGCATCCCAAGTCTATATAATTGTTTAACAGTAGGACACTAATGTTTTCTAAGAGCTGTCGGAACGGATGAGGTTCCGAGCAGCACCTCTTCTGGATTATCTGGTGGCTGTCGGAATGGACGAGATTATGAGCAGCCTGATAGTGAGCTGTACATTTTGAGGGATGTCGGAACGGACGGCATTCTGAGCATCATTCGCTGGGTTCTTGAGCTGTCGGAATGGACCAGACCTGTTTGGAGATCCGGGAGCACCAGTTTGACGACTACTGGGGTGCAGCTTTATCGCAAAATTTTGGTGGACTTTTCGCCCGATGTGCACTAGGTTGTATTTATTAATATCTGCATCCCAAGTCTATATAATTGTTTAACAGTAGGACACTAATGTTTTCTAAGATCTGTCGGAACGGACGAGATTCCGAGCAGCACCTCATCTGGATTATCTGGGGGCTGTCGGAATGGACGAGATTATGAGCAGCCTGATAGTGAGCTTTACATTTTGAGGGATGTCGGAACGGACGGGGTTCCGAGCATCATTCGCTGGTTTCTTCAGCTGTCGGATTGGACGAGATTCCGAGGTTAATGGTTCGAACGCCGCTATCTCTCCAGACCTGTTTGCAGTTTTTATTTTGTTTAGAAACGGTTAATTTTCTTCCTTCGCCGCTGCTGCTCTAATATTCTAAGCTGCTTCAAAATCGTGGCAATTATGTCGCTTATTGCCGTCCATTCCTTTTCTCATTTAAGCATGCAGTTTACTACTAATTACTAATACGTGGTATACATCTTCATCAACACCGTCTCCGCAATCATCACAGTAGGGGTCGACATCGTGCTTAAATTTGTATAAATATGACTTAAAGCATCCGTGCCCACTTAGAAATTGGCATACGTAAAAATCTACTTCACCATGTTTTCTTTTTATTCAAGTATCAAGTTTTTGTATACATATATGTGTCCAGCGCCCTTTCGACGCATTATCTCAGTGGTTTTGCCAATCAGCAATATAGCTCTCCCTTGCCAGCTTTTGTTGGGCGTGGACCAGCCGCTTCTTTAGCCAGTAGATATACGGGTGGCATGTTGGAGATGACAAGAGCTGCCTCGTCTGATACCGTTCTAAAAGCACTACATGCTCGGAGAGCGCACAGACGGTACGTTTAATTTAATCCCCGACAAAAAGAAGGACATTCAATTGCGCTTGCCCAGATGGGGGCTCCTTATAAGATTTAGCTAGTTACAACGCTGGCTAGAAGCCGCAACCGCTTATGTTTAGGCCCTCGAGTGTTCAGCATTATTCTCGATAAGGCCATTTACAACCATTTCTTCCGGCTTTTTCATACTAGAAGTAACCACTGCTTCTGTCTTATTGTCTGCAAGACGCAGACCGGATGCTTAAAGCCATTCTTTTATTATGCTGACTGATTTGTGCGCCTTAACTTTTATATCATTGAGATGCTTTGCGGTGACTACTATCGCGATGGCGTCCGCAAAACCAGTTATGCTTGCACCTTCGGGTAATTTTACTAACAGAACTCCATCATACATGATATTCCATAGCATTGGACCTAGAACGGAGCCCTGTGGGACGCCACCGGTGACCTCCGTGTGTTTTCTGCCCTCTTCCGTATCGTACAGTAGCATACGATTACTAAAGTAACTGCGAACTAATCTGCGCA
This sequence comes from Philophylla caesio, assembly GCA_963971545.1. NCBI lineage: Eukaryota > Metazoa > Arthropoda > Insecta > Diptera > Tephritidae > Philophylla > Philophylla caesio. The sequence goes on from OZ020604.1 coordinate 132,295,315, forward strand.
GATAGTAAGAAACGGCTATCGGTTCTAATCGGTCGAGAATTTTTGCCCAACTAGCGATGTTAAAGGCGTTTTTGACGTCAAGCGCAACGTCAAGGCTATACTCTTTCTCTTCTCCTAGCCATCGCGTGCCACTAATTGCCGCTCTTGTTATTTCCACCACTCTTGATGCGGCATCAATTGTAGATTTCCCCTTTCTAGTTTATTATTTACGGCCAGTAAAACCTCGTCCGATTGAATGGGCAATGAAAGAGCACTGTACCCCATGTTCATATTTGAAACTCTTCATTGCTGGTCGCCTTGCCGCGGCGAAAGGGCTTAAATGCCGGTCTGAGAGTTCCCCGCTGGGATCTTTCAGGCCGGGATGAACTAAGAGGAAAGCTTCACATTCCTTGCAGCCATGTGGGGGCAGAGAAAACCTTTGCCTCTACAGGACTGGGAGGAATGTGGATATAGCGGCATCAGCACCACCCTAAGCTAAGGTGTTGAGGTACCCGTGCCGAGAGATGATTGGTCTTCTTCTTCTTTCTTTGGCTCGATAACCGCCTATGCGATTTTAGGCGAGCTTAGCACATCACGCCAGTTATTTCTCTCTTTCGCTAACTGGCGCCAGTTGGAAATACCAACCGTACCCAAGTCCTTAACCGCCTGGTCTTTCCAACGCAGAGGAGGCCTCCCTTTTCCTCTGCTACCACCGGCGGGTACCGCGTCGAATACTTTCAGAGCTGGAGCGCTTTCATTCATTCGAACGACATGACCAAGCCAGCGAAGCCGCTGGATCTTAATTCGCTGCACTATATCTATGTCGTTATAAAGCTCGTACAGCTCATCGTTCCATCTTCTACGGTATTCACCAGCGCAAAGGCGTAAAGGCCCATACATCTTTCGGAGAATCTTTCTCTCGAACACTCCCAGAGCCTTCTCATCAGATATCTCCATCATACATGCTTCTGCGCCATACATTAGGACGGGCATAATGAGAGACTTATAGATCGTGATTTTTGTCCCTCGAGAGAGGACTCTACTGCTCAGTTACCTACTCAGTCCGAAGTAGCACTTGTTGGCGACATTGATCTTCCTTTGGATTTCGAGGCTGACATTATTATTGATGTTAATGCGGGTTCCTAAGTAAACAAAGTCGTCTACTTTTTCAAAGTTATAACTGTCAACAGTGATGTTTGATCCCAGTCGTGAATTTGCCGACTGTTTATTTGATGACAGGAGATACTTCGTCTTGCCCTCGTTCACCTCCAGACCCATTCGCTTTGCTTCTCTATCCAGTTTGGAGAAGGCAGAACTAACTGCGCGGTTGTTAATGCCGATGATGTCAATGTCATCGGCGTACGCCAGCAGTTGCACACTCTTATAAAAGATAGTGCCTGACCGATTTAGTTCTGCGGCTCGAATTATCTTCTCCAGCATAACGTTAAAAAAGTCACACGACAAAGAGTCACCCTGTCTGAAACCTCGTTTGGTACCAACGGCTCGGAGAGGTCCTTCCCAATCCTGACGGAGCTGGTGGTGTTGCTCAACATCATTTTACATAGCCGTATAAGTTTTGCCGGGATACCAAATTCAGACATTGCGGCATAAAGGCAACTTCTTTTTGTGCTGTCGAAAGCGGCTTTGAAGTCGACAAAAAGGTGGTGCGTGTCGATTCTTCTTTCTTAAGCCATTTCCAAGATCTGGCGCACTGTGAATATCTGGTCGATAGTAGATTTACCAGGTCTAAAGCCACACTGATAAGGTCCAATCAGTTCATTGACGGTGGGCTTTAGTCTCTCACACAATACGCTCGACAGACCCTTATATGCAATATTAAGAAGGCTAATACCACGATAGTTGGCGCGAATTGCAGTATCCCCCTTCTTATGGATTGGGCAAAGTACACTTAGATTCCAATCAGTAGGCATTCATTCGTCCGACCATACTCCACAGATTAGCTGGTGCATGCGCTTTACCAACTCTTATCCACCGTATTTGAATGACTCAGCTGGCAGCCCGTCAACTCCGGGCGCTTTGTTGTTCTTTAGCCGTGCTATTGCTATACGGATTCCATCGCAGTCGGGTAACGGAACATGAATTCCGTCGTCATTGATTGGGGTTTCGGGATCATCATCTTCTCCAAGGTGGTCTCTGTCACTACCACTAAGTAGTGTGGAGAAGTGCTCCTTCCATAAACCAAGTATATTCTGAACGTCAGCTACCAGGTCGCCGTTGTCGTTCTTACAGGACTGTCGGACTGTACAAGCGTCTATGCATGCCGGCTCTACGGACGATTGACTAACCCTTTCCGTGCCTACTCGTGGGACCAACAATGAACTCTAAGAACAACAATACAAATCCAAAACAAACACCAACTGACTGAACTATGATGACGACAACGGCAACGAACAACGGACAAACGACAGCGACGACCCTCCCTTATCGGAATCCAGGATGTATCATCACGGAGTCCGATGAGGACAACCTGCTCCCCTCCAGTCAGGAGACGATAAAAATTGCATCAGGCGTTACCACCTATAATAAGCCAGATGTACAAGCCGAGATTACATCCGAAAACGCTACCACCCAAAGTAGCCCTCCAGGTGAAAAACCATCTACTTCGAAAGCTGCCGGACTTACCATTCACAGTACACCGGTGGCCGGAGAAGAAGATGACACCGCCAAAAAGGGTGGTGTAAGAAAGAAGCGGAAAAATCGCTCAACCAAATTCGGAAAGGTAGATACCAAAGGGCGGTATATATGATGGACAAACTGTCCAACACTATTGAGTCGAAGGGGCTTGAGCACTATAAGCAGGTGATAGAGGAATACGAGAACTTTTTCAAAGAAAATCCATATATTCCTTCGCGCACTGGCTCGGTGTGCGGGAATACGGGATCTCAAAAAAGAAACGCAGCAATGGGAACGACGCGAAGAAGCCTAAAAAGGCGAGACCTGCGCGCTCAGACACAACCCAACGCAACTATTTCGATATAGCCAAAGACGGCCTTCAGGTAGCAATCGTCGACGATAACTCGAAGTCGCCGGTGGCAATTCAACAGCACTGGGTGTAGATTGACGTCATGGGTCACGTAGTCCTCCGAAACCTTCCGGGGTTACAGGGTGATCAGGTGCGCCAATCAAACTTCCTTGGACTTCCTTGCCGGATGCGTCACTAAAATAAGTGATGCATTCGTCGGCCTTACGCTAAGGCTTATTCCGGCCGGAGAGCCCCCCAGGAGGCCACGTGCGCGTATCTGGTTATCCCCATTGGAGGAGCCGGGCGAGAAGCTGCTACGCTGCCTGAAAATACAAAACGGGCACATACCAGCGATTTCGGATTGGCAACTTGTTAAAGTTGAGCAGCCGAATAAGGCAAGCCGTCCCCTATTCTTGGCCATCTGCGAGGAATCGCTGGAGGCGATCGCCAAAGCGGACAACAGAGTCCGTTTTGGGATCCGTATGGCCAAGATGAAGATCTTCCGAGGCGACAAGGCTCCTGATGAAGACGACACTGAGGAGGTCGACGACGCAAGCCAGTTGCAGCGAGACGTCGCAATCACGGATGATGACTCCGGGCAAGATAAAATGCGTGCAGATTAATCTGCAGCACTCTAAATGAGCGACAGATAATCTGTCGATCTTGCTCGGTGAGAAAAACATCGATGTCGGCCTCATCCAGGAGCCGTAGGTAAAAGACCTGCAGATCCTAGGCCTAACCAGCAGAACACATAACCTCTTCTATAGTGGTAACACAGGTAAACCCAGGGCGTGTATTCTAATCAAAAAAGATTTAAATGTATTTCTCTGTTCAAATTACAGCACAGTGGTGAAAGTAGAGTCCGGGAAGCATCGGAACCTATATCTGGTGTCTGCTTATATGGCACATGACAGTGATGCTCCTCCAAACGAATTGAAGCGCTTCATCGCACAAAACCAATCGAACATCATAGTAGGGTCCACCCCTTTCAGTACCCTTAAGGAAAAATATCCACCTTGGTGGACTGGAGAACTTAAGGAACTCAGGGCTAAAGTCAGGAAAACATTCAATGATAGCTACAGGTCAAAAGTATGGCAGCCATGCAAGGACTTATTAAAACAATACAAGAAGGCAGTAAGGAAAGCCAAGTCAGAATCCTGGCGGTCATTCTGCTCATCTGTAGAAACATGCAGGGAGTCCGCCAGACTGAGCAAAATTCTGTCAAAAGAGCACTCAAATCCAAGCTTTCTGAGGAAGCAGGATGGTGTGTGGACAGATAATGGCAGGGATTCTTTGGAAGCCCTTCCTAACACCCACTTCCCGGGGTGCTGCCAGAGACTAACAATATGGACTCAAACCAATCTTCCGGAACCCTCCGAAGCGGAATTAGAAACTGTTATAGACAGAGCTAAAATAAAGTTCGCAATAAACAATTTTTAACCCTACAAATCCCCTAGTCCAGATGGGATCTTACCGATAAAGCTGCAAAAGCTTGGGAACCCATGATCATTTGACTGGATCAGGTCTTTAAAGCCAGCATTCGAATATCACATGTTCCACAAAGCTGGAAAAGAGTCAAAGTTGTTTTCATTCCGAAGACAGGTAGAATAACCCACGATTAAGCAAGAGACTCTAGGTCAATAAGTCTAACACCTTTTCTGCTTAAAGCACTAGAGAGATTGGTGGACACATATATTAGATCCATTATACAAGGATCAAAGCTATCGACAGCCCAACATGCGTATATTAAGGGTAGGTCAGCAGAAACTGCTCTACACGAAGTGGTGGGCACCATAGAAAAATCAATCAACTTCAAAGAATTTACTCTAGCTGCCTTTCTAGATATAGAGGGGGCTTTCAACAATATAAAGGTCGAGTCAATCACTCAATCACTAGGAATTATGGGGGTATCTACCCACATCTGCGGATGGATTGAGCAGATGCTCAGAAACAGATATATTATAGCAACCAGTGGTTCATCAACACTCTCCCGCTATGCGAACAGAGGCACCCCGCAAGGGGGGTTCTGACCCCATTGCTTTGGGTAGTGGCTATGAACGATATTCTACTGAAGCTCAATAGCGATGGAGTAAAAGTAGTTGCATACGCAGACGATGTCATAGTGGCAGCATCTGGTCTTTTTCTCTCCACGATAAGCGAAATTCTCGAGCGAGCTCTGCGGAGACTCCAAAAATTGGCCTCACAAAGCGGGCTGGGTATCAACGCAGACAAGACAGAGTAAATGCTGTTCACCAAAAGAACTAAAATAGCACGGTTTAAACTTACTTCTCTTAACGGAACTTCTCTGACTATATCCTCTGAAGCAAAGTACTTGGGTGTCACACTGGACCAAAAACTTAGCTGGAAGAGAAACGTTGATAGGCGTGTTGAGAAAGCATACATAGCCTATTATTCCAGAAAACGAATCATTAGTAAAAACTGGGGATTAAAACCAAAGCTTATCCTGTGGTTTTACACGGCTATCATAAGGCCGATACTTACATACGGAGTACTGGTGTGGTGGCCAGCACTAGACAGGCAATATAATATCAAGAAGCTAAGCAGCATACAACGTGCAGCTTACGCAAGTATAACAGGGGCCATTAGATCATGTCCCAAGGACGCACTTAATGTTATCCTACATCAGCTGCCAATTGAGGTCCAAATAAAAGAAGCTGCGGCGAACTCTGCAATCAGACTACAAGAGTCAGGCTGCTGGAGGCCGAAGCCGTACGGTCACAGTAGAGTTCTCGCTGGGCTCTTGGGAGCAAACGAACAATCAGATTATCTACCTCCTTCGCTGGACTTCAGGAAAAGCTTCCAGGTAGTATTTCCATCTAGACGGGACTGGAGCAGGGGCAGACTGGCGGGCGAGAACACCACCTCTATCTACACCTACGGGTCAATGAACTGCGGGGTGGGTGCTTGGATGTTCTCAGAGAAGCTAGATGTGTCGCTCTCGTTCCGTCTACCTAACTTTGCCAGCATTTTCCAGGCAGAAGTAATGGGAATTGAGAGGGCTTGTCAGGTACTGAAAGATAGAAGCGAAGGGGTACGAAAAGCATACATATTCTCAGATAGATCAAGGAATGAAATATATATATGGAGGATTATCTAAAACAGTCCTATTATATTATCTTTTCCATAATGCACACTCAAAGAAATTGTTAAATTTCAAGTAGAGTGAGCATGTTGGACATTTGCACCTATGATTTGGAACTTGAATGGATTTCAACACTGATGCTTTTAGGCTTCCGTTTAACAAATATTTTCACTGCATTTCATTAGTTCTCAAATTAATTCACTATACTCACTTTTCCAATGTTTTCGGCTGCATCGTCTACAACAAGTTTTACGCCGCCTTGGCTGCGCAAGTCCTGCAAATATGAACAAAATTAGGTAAAATGTTAATATGTGCGAAAATTTTTATACAAACCATTGAGATATCACAAGCGCTTTTTCACCACTGTAATTAAATAGTAAAATATCAACATTTTAATTTATAAAACCAAAACCACTTACCATTTTGCCATCTTTGCCAATTTCATAATAAATTCCACATAAACATGGCTGTGCTGCGTATTCTATTGCTTTTCCTAACACACGTTATTTCTAGGCTGTAATTTTTGGAATGTCGCCTGTTCTTCTAACATTGTGTGCGAATGTGTTGGTAACAGCTGAAAAAGTTGTATTGGTATTTGTGAAATGAATTCGCCTTGGTTACCTCCGTCTTGTAGGGGTTGGCACACCCTTTCTTTTTAACTACTATTGTCACACGACGAGCAAGATCCCTACAAGATGGAAGTAACCAAAGCGAATTCATTACAGTTGGTGTTGATAGAGCAACACCAACAACCACAAGAAATTTGTTTTTGCTTTTAGTGGGTGATTGTCAAAATCATTTGAAAGACAATATCGAGGCGAATTCAATTTATAAAATAAGAAACACAAATATTGTACAAAATTTCTATTTTAAGTTGTCGGTTAACGTTTTAATTTTAATATTCTGGTTTATATAAAGACATATGTAAATAAATCCAGGGGCAGGACTTTGTGTAACTTAAAACACGAGAGCTCCTGCGTTACGAAGTTAAAAATAATTTAACATTTTGTGGTGCGTGCTTTATTGGGGACATTGATTGTTAATTAAAGTAGTGGAAACATAAGCTTCTGGAGTCGACTGGATTTACTTGCTTACCATTGGTGGGATAATGAATAGTTTTTGGAAATGGCAGTGGATTAGTGCATGTTGAAATACCCACAAGGAAAAAAAAAGTGCAAAAGCAAAAAAACAAAAATTTGGTTCTTTGCCTTATACGTTTCAGAACTGGTTATATGTGTATCATTTGAACTTGCTAGATGGCTAGTGGCTAGATATTAAATAATTAAATATTGTATGTTTTCCTGTAGAAATAATATAGCAAAATCTACGCCAAACTTGAAGCCGAGCTTTAGATTATCGTACGATTTCATTTATTGGAATGAAGGTTTGTTGCATTAAACTTTAATTGCTTTTAATAAATTCATAATTTTAAACTATTTGTTATATCTTTAACAACTGTTCGTATGTACAAATAAACATGCGTGGTGATTATTTAAATAAATTAATTTAAATAACTAATAACTGGGTTTTTTTCTATAAATAGGAAGCATTTTTGTCCACGTTATATATTCAAGTTCGACGTAGTGCACTTCTGATGTGAGAGAGCTGTCTTAGACGCTACATATGTATTGCGGGCCTGGACTAGCAGGACATCATAATATATATTTAAGGTGTTTTTGATGCAGTCTTCGCCAGTTGGTTGTTAAAGAGGCTTGGCTGAAGTTAAAAGTATATAGTACTTGCACTGCAGTACCATGGTGCTGTTGGACTTTTTTTTTGCCTAAGGTAATTTTAAGAAATATATATATCTAGGGCTAACCTTGTGTGCATTTTTATAAAATAAAATTTGTATACAAGCTTCACTATATGTTTCTACATAATTTTACTACGAGTACATTCATTCAAAAGAATTTGAGGAAACAACCTTCTCTAAAATATCGAGCTTCACGTGTATATATATAACAAAGTTTTTTGCTAATTTTCCCTTTTCCCCACGTCAAAAATTTAGGATTGCAAAAACTGATCATTGATATTTTTGCTTCCAACTGCTTTACATCATTCGCGTAAGTTCCTATTTAAACTTGCATCATGCCGCACATCACGCATTTGCCCAATTTTTCTAATTTTTATTTCAAATAATTGACGCATTTTTAATGAGAAAAAAAAACAACAACAATATAAACAAACCAATCACCTGCTTGATCACTTTCACCTTGAATGAATTCGCCTTGACAAATACCAACTCAACTTTTACAGCTGTTACCAACATTTTCGTATTTTAATATTTCGCTAGTTTCCTTATGTTAAAAGAAACGGCAATGTTCCAAATATTACAGACCAGATGGATTTGCGGTAAGTTGCCTTTATTTTAAGTTTTTTAAATTAATATATTTATTAATAATTGTAGTCTTAAAAATATTGATATTTTGGTCTTTAATTTCAGCAGAAGCAACGCAGAAAGGACATTTCAAAGGTATGTATAGAAATTTCGACACGTACATATATTTTAACAAATTTTATTGAGACTTACAGGTATTGCGCACCCAAGCCGGCATCAAATTCTCGGGAGAAGATGGCTGCAGAGGCACCATTGGAAAAAGTGAGTAAAGTGAATTACTTTTAAGAGCAAGTGAAGGTTTTCTTTTGTTTGAATCAGACACGAAACAACGCGTGCAGAAAACAGTACTTAGACTACATGTCCATTGTACTGTTTTCATGTTCATTTTAATCTGTTTTAAATCAGCAGGATTTACGAATAAATCTTAGCAGATTTTGGGGTGTCAAAGAACTCAGGTGTGCGTCTCTCAACACGTCGCGACCAAATGCCTCATACCTAGTTCTTGCAAAGGCGGGGCCGAAGCACAGAAAGTGTTCCGCCGTCTCTTCCCCTTCATGGAGGCATATGGAGTTGTCATGTACACCTATCATTGTCAGGTGTCTATGTCACGTGAAGTGACCGGTCAACAGTCCAACAAGATGCCTGTACTCTCGCCTGTTAAGCGAGAGCAAGTGTTTTGATAGTCCTTCTGAGATTGAAGGTAACATGAGTTTTGCCCATCGGCAACCTCTCGACGCCTCCCAGTCATTGCTGAGCGAAGTATTCGCCCCGTTTCTGATGGTGGCATCGATGGCCGAAGGTGGGAGTGCTATAGCTGTCTGCGGCTCAGGTACACCTGATCCCAGCCAATTCTGGCCAACTGGTCAGATGTCTCAATACGAGGTACTCTCGAGTGACCAGGCACCCAGAGTAAAGCAAGTTCATTATGTTTACCAACATAGTTCAGTAGGGACTTGCATTGCCGAACTAGTTTGGAAGTAGTTAGAGGGCTGGCCAATGCCTTGAGTGCAGCTTGGCTGTCACTGCAGACACGTATACTCCTCCCCCTCCACCTACTTTCCCCCATGTAGTATATGGCCTTGAGAATTGCAAATACTTCCGTCTGGAAGACCGAGACATATTCCCCAAGAGAAAAGTGAAGCTTATCCTCATTTTCTTCTATAAGAACTCCAGATCCTGACCCAGAGTCAGTTTTGCAGCCATCAGTAAAGATTCGACAACGTGTACAACTGGGCTCAGTGTTGGCATTAAACCAACATTCAGCCTCAGGGAACTCAACGTTATAGAGTCTTATCAGCAAAGGAAACGTTGGCGTCCTATCCTGTGGCATTCAAAAGACGCAAGTGTCCATATCTCTGCCGCCAGCAATTTCCGCCTCGCCCCATTCCGTTTCATACCAATATCCGTTTCTTTTAAGTCTGCAGGTGGCCTTTTAGGCTTCCTCACATATGAATATATAAAGTGACGGTAAGTGCAGCAATGCGTCTCGAGCAGCGCCAGGCGTTGTAAAGAATGCCCTGTACAGCACACGGCGATTGTTCTCTGAAGTTTAGCAAGCAGGTCCCCCACGCTATTAATTGAGAGTCTGCTCCACCATACCACTGAAGCATAGCTGATTATGGGTCTGATCATAGAGGTATATATCCAGAGGATACCCTTTGGTGATAGACCCCACGTTTTGCCGAAGACCCGTTTACACTGCCAGAAGGCAGCCAACGCTTTAGAGGTCTTTTGCTCGAGGGAGATTTCCACGACAGTTTTGCATCGATAATTACTCCTAGATACTTCACTTTGGGAGAAGTCTGAATTGTGACTCCCTTAAGAGTGAGAGGAATAAGGCCATCCAACCTTCTCCGCCCAGTGAAGAGAACAACACTAGTTTTGGTTGGGTTTGCGGATAGTCCATTATCTTCACACCAAGTGTCAATCTTATTCAGTATTGGCACTTTCTTGCAAATAGCCGAGAGGGACGGGGCCGTGACTAGACAGGCTACATCGTGCACATAGGCCTGAGCGTAGAAATTCGAGTCATCAAGAGGGACACAAAGAAAGACAATTACCAAGCACCAGAGCAAAAGGGAAAGCACACCGCCCTGAGGACTACCCTTACTCCGCACTTTAGGTATTGATCCCCTTCCGCCTGAACCCTGATAATCTGCAGCCCCAGCATTGAACGAATCCAATTTACCATCGAAGGATCTACACCATGCCGTAGAGCAGCAGTGCACATGCCATTGAAGGTGGCATTGTCAAAAGCACCCTCAATGTCTACAAAGATGTCCAGGGCGAACTGTTTCCTATCGACGACCTCGCCAACTCTGGCAACCATATTTTGAAAAGCCGTCTCATAGGCATGTTGATGCAACAGCAGAGGATGTTATGAAAGCGGCTCCCTACGAATGCGTAGCTCTACTTATCTTTCCAGACATTTAAGCATGAATGATGTCATGCTAAAAGGTCTGTAGCTTCTGGGGCTAGCGTAGTCGTTCTTGCCAACCTTTGGTATAAAGGTTGACAGTATATACTCGAAAAGCCGATCGCCCTTCGCGTTGCATTTGCAGCTGCCCCAGATTTTATTCTGGGCATTAGCATCGCAACAGTGGATCAATCCGACGTTTCGGTTTTCGCAATACTCCACAAGATTGGCTGCCTTCCCCAGAGGTGGCGACAGCAGAGAGTCGTATGGAAAGTACGCGGAGGCAATATTAAATTGTTTCCACCTATTTTTGCCCTTGAAGCTCAGCCTCCCTGCCACCAAGTCCTGACAGCAGAACTGTACAAGCTTAGTTACAGCAAAGTGAGAAGACACTATAAGACAAGTCCTCGGTCTGACCGAGCTTTCGTCATATAAGATGTTGGCACCACGTAAGTCACTCAGTCCACAGGGTTTTTCTTTGAAAACCCAGGGCTCCTGAATGGCTGTGATGTGGGGTTTTGTGTGCAGCATGGTTAACCTTCTACTTATAAGAGAAGTAGCGGCTTTGGGGTGCTGCAAATTGATCTGAGTTACCGTCACTGGACGGTGGCATGCATCGCCTTGGTCACTTATTTGGAATCAACTATAAATGAGACGGTCCCGAAAAAGAGACTGAGGTGATTTCCGTACTTAGATACGGGGATATCCACGGAGCTCTGGTCCATTTTTACTACCAGAGTAGCACCTTCTCTACCTTCCCCGTTGCTACTCTTTTTGTGAGAAATTACACGTAAGTGCTTGGAAACAGGAAAGCATATCTGCGGTCTTCAGATCTGGATCTGGAATCCAGCAGAGCGCTTTTCTGATAGTCTTGCACTCTTCACTGTAAACAGTGAATCCTGTTCCTAATATGTGCGGCATTTCATCATAATGGTTCCATCTCTCTCCTCATACCCACGGGCATTGGCTGCAGGGCCGGAGGCAATGACGGCTTGGATCAGATGGCTCTTGCAGTAGTCAACTGCCGTGTCGAACCCGCCATCCCAATTACGGCAACAAGCGGAGGGTCTTTCACGATTTCACAATAAGTTGACCGGGCCCCCAGGCCTGCTGACGTATTTGGGAGGTTTTCCTTCGGCAAGGGCATGGCGGGGGTGGTTTTGCGAGGTCGAGGTCTGTCTGGCTGATACCGCCCTCTTCCGCCGCTGTCCTTGAGTGTTCGCCACAAGATCAGAATTGGGCAACGCCGCACCATTACTCGTAGCATGATGCCTCGAAGAGACATTGGGCCAAGCACTGGTGGGTGTCGCCGCACTTTTCCTTTTCTTGCAGCGTCCGCCAGCTGATTAGCAAGTCGCTGCATCGACCAATGTCCCACTGGGTTCTGGAGTAACATCCATAGACCTGGGCCGCTTGCTAGATGCAGCAACAGGATTCTGAGTGGCCACACAAGAGGGTTTCCCCTACCCGCGTTTCGCCATCATCCTACTTTTCCTCCCCTTCTGGGTTTTTGAAAGAGGACCCACTCTGTTCTTGGATGGTCGTTGGCAGCGAGCTGCTCCCCGACAATCATCGCCTTCCGACTCTGAAGAAGAGAGGATTGGTACTACCTTTTCACTCTCCTCCAGGATTCGCTCCTGGTCTATGACACAGGAGACTTTAGCAATGATTACGGCCTCCAGAATCCGTGCCCTTGAAGCAATTGCGGGTGGATTTCCACATGCTTGGAAACCACCTGGAGTATCACAATCCTTTAGTTGTGCCATTGCCATACTGTGCAATTTTGTCCCAAACTGCCAGGGTTGGTAGGTATTTTAGAGGGAAATTTTCCGGTCATCGTTCTTCTTCCCGAGACGCATGACTGCCAATCCGGACACACACACACCAAAGGGATTTTAGTCGCCTTTTATGACAAGCATGCCTAGTGCGGATATATTCTCTTGCGCCTAGTCCGTAGGCTTTAAGTGTGAAGTTTAGTGTAGTGAAAATATTTGTTGAATGGAAACAAAGAATGCATCAATGTGCATATCCATTTAAGTTCCAAATCATAGATGCAAATGTCCAACATGCGCAATCTAACTGAAACTTAACAATTTCTTTGGGTGTGCATGTTGGAAAAGATAATACATTAGGACTTCTTTTATTTAACCATATGTGTATATCATAAAAAAATATTGAAAGTTAGTCATAATTAAAAATACCAATCTTTTTTCCAGATCACATGTAAATACCAAATGTGAGCAGTTTCTTCCTTGTAAAATAAAGGTAGGTTCAATTAAGATAAATTTCAAATGTTTTACTCAAAACTAATTGGCTTTTCTTTTGATTTAGACTACATCCTGCTTTCTCCATCGTGACAACATTTTCACCAGCTGTTACTGCATGTGAAAGGCAATCAGAACACAAATATTTATATAGCTTAATTATTTCAAATGTTTTGTAAAAAAACGGTAGCTTAATTTTTTTTTTGTCAACTAGAAAATTGTATTTTTAAATATTAAATAGAGAGTATGTTAATATAGTAATGTGCTATCCGTTGTATTGTTATTTAAATTTAGAACCATAATGTGCAAAAATTTAGAATTTCTGTGAAAACCACATACATATATGCATACGCACAGAACGTGTACGAAATTTTTTGAAGTTAGCCAATTCTTATTTTTTAAATAATTTTTGATAATTGCATATGGAAATTGTTATAATTAAAAATAATGCTAAATTACCTTCCAGTTCATTATAGTTTCAATGAAATAAATTAACATTTTAGATTTAAGTCTGCAAAATATGCGATTTGTATTAGTGCAAGTACTTATGTATCCGACAGTTACCAAAGTTGCATGTAAGGTATACATTTTTTAAATGTGTGTTATAATTTTTAATTGAAACGGATGTAATAAGAAATATAAATCAATTATCATGAAAATCTGATTTATCAGCGACCTTTTTGATTTTAATCAAACAATATTTTTTATGCCGGCTCGAGGTCAGGGTGTTTATTTTATTATTAAAACACTTTTTTTGTTTTATTAGTTTAACCAATATATTTCCATCTCCTTTGGAGATCGTCTTCAGGGGCTACAACAATTGCACAAAATATTTGTATTAACTCAAACACGTCGAAAAACATAAATACATACATTAATTAAATGCAAGGTACACGACGTCCGTCTAGTTTGCCATCCAGCTTAGAGCTAATGTTACAAGCGTCAAGTAAGTGTCTGTATATGTGGGCGCAGTTTTCTGTGTCCGTTTTGTAGTTTAGTCTTTTCTCCGTTGGTGTGTTTATTATGTGGAGCATTTCCAATGTAAATCGTTTATTATAATGTTGTTCTTGCTTCAAAATTAGGATGGTGTCCGCTCTCTGCACAATGGGCCGCAAGTGCTGTTTTCTGTGTGTTAACCGATGATCTACATTTTACGTCTGAATTTATAAATTGTAACACTTTGTTATCGACATATTTTTTTTTTTTTAGCTAAGTCTCAATACCCAACATTCTGGCCTTCCACCGTAAAAAGTTTCAATATCACTGGGCATGATTCTAGCTGAAAGAACACGGTAGCTCATGCGTAAACGAACTTTAATTTCGTTGAATTGTATTTAATTGTATTTGTATTGCCATTAAGAGATTTCCGCCTCATAATTAAAAATAAAAACGTGCTAATTTTTGATATGTGCATGTTTATAACATATCAACACGGAAATATTGCATCATTCTGCACCTAACGTGAATTTATTTGGGGCTGAAGATAATTAACATGGTGGATGCAGGATATTTAATTAGACGTATGCAGCGTGAATACGTCGATCCTCTTGATGATGAAGAGGTTCAAGATATTTATTTCGCTCTTATTAATGTGATGATTTCGGAAAAAAGTCGGCGGCTTATCGTCAACATTAATGAACAGCTTTACGATGACGTTTCATACTTTGTGCTGAGTGTTGTGTAAATTTTTATCATGGTACAAAATACCGTTTTTCATTTTTAATTAAAATACATTAGCTAAAAAGTGTATAAAATGGAACTTACAGATTCAGCTCGTTTCGGCATTAAAATGCTACAGCTCGTGCAACCGCCGGCCATACAAGCATTGCTGCAATTACAGGCACAACAACTCCGACACCGTCAAACTAAACACTGGGCGCCGAAATTTAAGAGGCTACGTGCACAAAAATTCGTTAAAGTTGACCTACCTAACTTTCAAGAGAAACCTAGTGATCTGTCGCCAGATGAAATACGCAGGCTAACGTGCCACCAGAAGGCGATGGCAATAAGTCGTTCATTCTACATTGCCGCGCACACCCAAATGGCTGCTAAGAATAAATATCAACTGCGTGAATTTGAAACCGACAAGACCATACAGTGTCGCTTTACACAATCGTTGGAACCGGCCTTGATCGGTTGGTACGCTTCATGCACGGTAGTGAGATTGTAGCCAAAGATGTTTTGGAATATGTGGTATTCGAGAAGCATATCTCCACTGAATATGGTAAATGACGTTTGCACGATAAAATCATACCACCAAAGGAGCCTGCACCGATTACATATCATATAAATGAAGAGCCGGAAGAGACAGTGGAACAGTTGGCAGAGGGTGATAAAAAGTTGGAGGCTGGTGCAGAGCAGCCAATTAAATAATAACCAATTTAAACATTGACATCTACTTATCATTTTACTGAGAGCAAAGGTGAACGAACATGCGGTAAGATATTACGTTCTGGTGAGTATGGTTAATGGTTTGGTAGAATTACAAATGTGTTAATGTTGAGTATAATTTTTTTCTATTTCTCGGTGACTAACATACACAACAAGGCATTGCAGCGAGTGATGTGGTCGATCACACGTGAAAACCGTTGTAGGGCATTATTTTAATGTACAGTGAAGCGGACACATTGTCATTATCTGGCGAATTATACAAGCTTATTATAAGTGCAGCGAATGCAATTTCCTAGCTCATCAAAAACTTCGCGGACAATGTAGTGCGAGTATGCGCACATGTGATAGCATCGGAGCGCCGTTAACCTATTGATGACATTTGCCCTGAGATTAGCTTAGCAGCGCAGTGGTACAAGTGCGCCGAGTGTGGAACTTTACTAAATTTCAAAAATGGCGTGCCAAGGCATACATATGCGAAATATGCGACAATACTGAAAGAGTATTTCCATTCGATGATGGCTGCATGATGTGTGATAATTGTAGTTCGATTTTCTATCGTGTTTGCATGACACGAAAGAATATGATTTCTCATTTTGTTTATTAAATTAGAAATATATTTATTTAATTATTATCTAAATTTTCCTACACAGGCAAAAAAAAAAACCACCATGACGACGCAACGCACCACTATCAGCAGCAGCAGCAATAGCGTCGTCCACTTGAACAACCAAACTCACAACTGCGGGAAGACGTTTGGTAAGCCGCAAGCGGAATTAATATTGTCGGTGAGTGGCAAATCGTGCGTAAATTTTCCTGTTTTGTTGTTCTTTAATATTACACAAACCCCCTAAGCACTTTATGCACTTTAAATTGGCCTTAAAAGAATTTGACGATTTTTTTTTTCACTTATCACCTTTGATTCCTTTCGTTCCTTGCCATTTTATATACATTTCTTGGCAAATTGCAGTAGATTTTTGATCAACTTTTCGGTCTCTTCATGTTCGTTGTACTTCATTCGGTGGAAAAGTGTGAGGCAATGTTAAGAAACTTTACTTATGTAACTTTGTGGCAACATATTGCTAAATTAATACGCAGCAAAGCATTTTTTAATACTTGCGCATACTTTAGAAGCTTTCGCATCAAAGTCCATATTAGAATTGCGATTACGTTTCTCTGTATAATATAGATCAGACCGGGGGCGTCCCGGCAAAAACCATCACCCTATGATGTTGAGTCTTCTTTAGCTTGTTTGCTCTCTTGACCAAATAACACTTTGCCCCTTCTGTTGCAAGGATAAAAGTTAAGATTTAGTAGAAGTGAGATACTAAAATTAGAAAGGGAATGGAATTATGCGACTGGACCGGAAGTGGAATAAGAGGAAGACTAACGTTTTATTAGCTTCACTTACTTTTGGATAATCTAGATGTTTATGAGCTGCTTGTCGGTTCTTCACTTTCTGGTAGTTCAACCAGTTTTACGAGGGGTGTAAATTGACCACTCGTCCTAATCTCCATTCGTTTAGTTTTAGAACAACGAGATCTCCAATTCTAATATTCTGCTTAGAGTGTTTCCATTTTATACGTTTTTGCAGTTCGGATAGATATTCCGTTTACCATCGTCTGCAAAAGGTACGATGCAAAGGTTTTAATTTTTGCCATCGGTTTACGATGGATGCAGGAGTCTCGTTCACGTGTGGTTCTGGTGGAGCAGGAAGATGTCCTCCAATGAGGAAATGACCGCGGGTGCGAGGTTCTAGATCCGTTGGCCCATTTGAAAAGGGGCTCAAGGGTCGTGAATTAAGGCAAGCCTCAATTCGACATAAAAGAGTACTAAACTCTGCAAATGTATACTTATGGGAAAATGCAACCTTTTTGAAATGGTTTTTGAAGCTCTTTACAACCGCCTCCCACAATCCGTCCATGTGGGGTGCTGCCGCGGGTATAAAATGCCAATAAAGCCTTTGAGCATGATATTTTGATGTGGTTCTATCACGTGCATCTGTTAAGAACGCCTTAAATTCAGATCGTAGTAGTCGCGAAGCTCCGACAAAGTTCGTGCCATTGTCGGAGTAAACATTTCTGGGGCATCCTCGCCTTGCAACTAATCTCGCGAATGCTGCTAAGAAGGATGCAGTACTAAGGTCACTAGTGGCTTCCAGATGTATAGCTTTTGTTGAGAAGCAGACGAATAAGCAGACATACCCCTTTGAGGTGCGACATCCTCCGCCTCGGTAAGACTTAATGTCGAAAGGTCCGGTAAAGTCCACACCAGTGTTTGTGAATGCACGCGTAAAGGTGGTGCGTTCCTTGGGTAGGATTACCATAATTTGAGCCTGAGTCAATTTTCTGTGAATCGTACAGATCTTACAAGTGTGGATGACAGACCGGATCATGTTCTTTACCCGAGGGATCCAATATTGTGTTCGGATCAGGCGGAACATCAACTGGTTTTCCCCGTGCAAGGAGACTTCGTGGATAAACGTAACCCAAAAGACGGGATAACCTTTTTGAAATGGTTTTTGAAGGATGATAGGATGGTGTTCGCTGTACGCTAAATCTAGAGATGCGCTAAGACGGCCTCGAGTCCTTATTATTTTCTCTTTGTCTATGAATGGATCAAGGGGCAGTATTTCACTTTTGTTTTCAATGGGTTTTTGCAATTTCAGATTCGTGTATTCTTCACCATAAAATTGCCTTTGATAAATCGTTATTACACGTAAAGTCCGTTCTTTACTTTCATTCACTGAAATTAAATAAGAATCCGCGTTATATGAAGCTTTTGTCTTTGGATGAGTTCTTTTCGAGAATCTTATCATATATGATATGACTCAAAGCCCTCGGTAAATTTGAAAATCTATCTAAAATTGTGTTAAAACTGTTGACTGTTGTTGTTGCATGAGCATGCAGCAGTTTTTCTTCTACTTCCGTCTTGTAGTCGGTGTCTTGTGTGGGAGCTGTCTTCTTGTAACCAAGAAGGCCCCTGCCACCACAAACAGTTGTTGACCAACTCATATGCTGGAAGACCTCTGCTTGCTAAATCTGCTGGATTGGATGCTGAATCTACATGTAGCCAATTCTTGTTTCCTAATTTGCCGACGATCTTTGCTATTCGGTGAGCTACAAAAGTCGACTATGAACATGGCGGCTTCCGAATCCAAACTAGCACAATAGTTGAATCTGTCCATAGATGTATATTGGGATTTCCTAAGTTGAGGTTGTTGATTATCGAGTCGATAATTTCTGCGAGCAGTACGGCTCCACAAAGCTCCAGTCGTGGTAAAGATTCTGTTTTGAAAGGCGCTACTTTGCTTTTTGACAAAAGAAGGTTGACGAAAACTTTGTCATCTCTTTTTACACGCATATATCCCTTTGCTGCGTACGCTTTCTCGGAAGCGTCGCAGAACCCATGTATTTCGATATCTTCTTTTGGCGAGAAGTACCTATACCCATCAAGGTATCCGTATATTGTCTTGCTCGTGGTAGTGTTGCGTAGACACAGTCTCATCTCAGTCTGTGCCTTCTAACCAAATGCTTTGTATTAGTATTTTGGCAACGATAATGATTGGTGCAAGCCACCCTAGTGGATCGAAGAGTTTGGCGATAGCGGATAGTATCGCTCTTTTCGTGAGCGTATCGATGTTATCCAATGGTCTTGATATAAAATAGAAGTGGTTTCAGGGGGCATTCCATCTTATGCCAAGGGCCTTAACTGTACTGGTGTCTTCAAAAAACCAGAAAATCTTCGCTGAGTAGATCAGTTTTCGGAATGCCTTCCAGTATGCTTTCGCAATTGGCAGTCCATTTCCGTAATGGAAATCCCGCTGACCGCTGATCAACGTACATACATTTTCGGAGAATGTTAGATGCTATTGGATAGGAACTCTCGACATCATCAGCCAGTTGCAAAAGTATCCTTTTCGCGAGATAGGGAGCACAATCTATTCCGAAAGTGACCGTCTTCAATCCGAAGAGATTAATCGGTGCGTTCGGATTAGTACGGAATACTATGCGCTGATATTGCGTCTGGTTGTTACCAAAATTTGCCGGTATATCTTCTCAATGTCGCTGTTAAAATCATATCTGTATAATCTCCAGCGGAGTATTAGAATGGGAAGATCTGCCTGAAGTACTGGGCCTGGAAGGAGTACACCATTCACGCTGGTTCCGTTCACGCTGGTTCCGTTTGATGTAAGACTTGAGGCATTGAAAACCACGCGAACTTTGGTTGATGTACTTTCAGCCTTTATAACAGCCTGATGAGGCAGATAATAGGTATCACAAGAGTCTGCTGATATCTTATCATTTATCTTTGTCATGTGTCCTAACGAGTCATATTCTGCTAGTATCCTCTTGTACTCTTTATGTAGGACGGGATCCTTTGCTAGCCGAGTCTCAATCCGGAAGAATTGAGAACAGGCTCTTTTAAGAGAAGGGCTAGGCAGAGAGTATCTGGAAAATTTTGTCTAAATGGTAGTGAAACTTCGTATTTTCCTTCAGCGTTCCTCTTTGTCGTCTTCAGATACAGCTCCTCACAGTATTTTTCGTCTTCATTAAGAATTTTGCTTTTTGGAATCTCCTTCAACTCCCAGAATGCCGAAAGTTGTTTATCCACGGAAACTTCGCTGTAGTACGACACGATATTACTGGTTTGATTCGTTGTTCGTTAATAAAGAATCTTTTATCTGCTAGCACTAAATCTGGAAAGGCCTTCATAGACTTAGAGCTGACGTGGCAGGTTTCCCGTTAGTTGAGCTAACACGAGCACATTCGAGTTTAAGCGGAAGAATGGATCTTCTGGTGACCGCAGTTCTATGATGCTTGCTTCCTGCGCAGATCGGGAATTCGCGATGCCCGAAACATGCGCATGCATCTTTTGTGATGGCAGGTTGACTCTGTGTTTGAGTCTCTCTGTTATGAAAGAACACTCAGACCCAGAATCAATAAGTGTTCTTGCTAAAAAATCTGTGTCATTGAGATGTAATTTACTCGAGCTGTTCCTAACAGTATACCATTATCTCTGTTTGCATAGCACGATTGAACGTTGTTTTTACCACTAGTATTATTATTAGTCTTTCCTGAGTCTCGTCCTGCTTGAGCCTGCCTTGACGTAGAGAATATCATCGGCGGACCGCGAAGGCGTCCAGCGGGTTATTGCCTTTGGCTGAAGGGTCTGTAGATGTAGGAGCATGTGATGTCGCGAATGACACGTATTGCAATTAAATGCACTTGTACATTTTGACACAGTATGTCCAAAACTCAGACAATTCAGGCACCCGTTACCCCATTTTAAAAGGTCTATTATATCAGCAGCTTTAGAAATCTTGAACAGCTGCGCAGTTTGTGCTCGTTAGTTTGGCACATTTTGCAAGCGAAGTAGGTCACGCTTGCCTGAAGAGCGCCAAGTCTTTTAGTTATGGCTTCCGAAGTATGACGTGCGATTTGCGGCTTTGGCACTTTTGCAGCTTTAGTACCCTTTAAGCCTGACAGAGTATCAAGGGTTTGAAATCTCTTTGATAGGAACTTGTCCATGTGCTCCCATTTTGGAATGTCGTTTTTGTGGTCTATGGTTTGTTCCCATAAAGCCAGCGTGCTTTCGGGAAGTTTAGTTGAGCAGAGATATATGTATGGTAATTGCATCCCAGTTAGATATGTCAATTTGATGACTCTTTAGGGACGATAAGCAATTATTCATCTCTTGCTGCAATGTTTTGATTGAGCTACCACAGTCATTCTCCACTGAATTCAAATTGAATAAAATTTTGAAATGTGTGTTTACTAATATTCGTTTCGTAACGCTCACCCAGGTTTCTCCACGCAGTAGTGAAACCTTCGTTTGATAGAAGGCATTTTCTTACAATGTCTTTTGCCTCCACAAGGGTCTTTTGATGTAGGTGAAATAATTTCTCCACTGGGGTAAGGCGCTTGTTTAAGATGTAGATGGCCGTGAACATATCACGGAATGTTGGCCACGATTGATAGTCACCCCTGAACACATCTATATCACATGGAGGTCGGTGAATGTTGTGCTTACGGACAGGCTGATCTTCTACATCTTTGGCTGCTTTAGATAGTATTTCAACTTGAGTAGACATGGCAGACATGCATTTTACATAGCTCGCGAAGCAAGCATCATGTTTCTTTCTTATGGCCCTCACATCATCTTTGGATAAGCCTTCTGTACTGCTAAGCATATCGTATGCTAGCTTTGTTTTCTCCCACAGAGCTTTAAGTTCGTCTTGCAGAATGGCAAGATCATGTTTATTCTGCTCAGATGTGGGTATGCTACTGTAATCAGACTCAAATTCTGATATAGATATGTCAAACGAATGAAAGCTTCCATCTTGTGGTTAGCGAAATTTTACAATTGAAATTCGAATAGAAAACTGATAACTAAATGACCAAATTTATTTCCTGAAATAATGTACGTAACGGAACTGTTTGCCACTGAGACAGATATCAAGTACGATTGATACGTCAAACGAAAGAAATCTAAGTATTCGATAGGATGATATACAATTTTATTTAAAAATTTGTTGTTTATTTATTTATTTAATGTATTGCAGAAAAGGCTAGTATATAAATGGAAAAATGTGTCAAAGATATATATATGTATATACTTGTATGTATGTATATGCACAAACAATTTATACAAATTGTTAAGCTTGATATGTGTAATCTGTGCTAAGCGAAATAAAAGTGCCCGAGTGATTTTTTGAGAAAACTGCAAGTGTTGAATGCAAAGCAACTAGTGACTGCGAAAAATAGGTTAGCAAAAAACCAACTAAATTAATGCAAAAGGAAGTTATGTACCCTTAGTAAAGCAACTAAGTAAATCGTAAAGATAACAATGTGCAACAAGAGTTATATCACGTGAAAAAAAACTCAAGTAAATAATGAAAGTAAAAAATGTTCGTTATTTGGATTTGTTGCTATTAAAAAATCGGAACAAATAAATGAAACTGTTCACTTTGGTGATTGTGTGTATGTAAAAAATAAGTGCACCGTGTTTAGCTGTTGTTGTCACTTGCGGACAGACGTAGTGAGATTGGTTAATGTTCAAGTGCGGAATTATTGCAAACGAATTTTCACAAAATCAGTCAACTGAACTAGTTCGCACTCGCGTATTTATTTATTTGTAATAAACGCGTTTTTTCACAATTTTAAATTCTAACTAGTGCACTTGAAAATATATGTAACCACGTACCTTTGGTTCGTATGTAATGGCGGTGAATAAAAAAACGTTTGTTCGTTCTGCAGATCGCTGGAAGTTGTTGTGGCAAGGATGCTCGTGCTGTGGCAAGTATGCTCCTACTTAGTCCGTCAGGATTGAGTGGCTTAGGAAAATTGATGAAATGTTTTTGGTTTGATTAGTGCTCGGTTCGATGGACCAAATGTTAAACCCAGGTGCGTCACCGTGTTGCGATGGGGCGCACAAGTGGTTTTATTTAAAAAATGAAAAATAACACAAATGATAAATGTTAATGAGTGGACTGTATATTATTTTTGTTTATTCGAGAACAATTGTAGATTTCATAAAAAAGGAAGTGCCAAACAAATAACCAACGTTAAGGGGTAATTTAATGACAGTGTATTATCCGGAGGGCACCGTTTGAGTTAGCACATGTGAATGTATGTGTGCATTAGGGCGGATCTTAAATTTTATTGTTTTTATCCATAGTTGTGAGTTTGCTCTTCATGTTGCTAAAAAACCTGCCAGTTGTGTAGGCAGGTTTGTGGGTTATCCTGATGTTTTATTTGTCATATATGTCCGAAGCGTTTAGTCTGTTCAAGAAACCTGGTATGTATACCACCGTGTTCAGTAACCACACGTCACACCCTTTGTCAGTTGTTTCCACACAGTTTCCTACTAAGCCAATGCCGATACTCAACTTACTATATATATTATGTATCATATATGTATGTATATATTCACGTATAATTTAGATGTTATGCATGTAACTATGTATGTGCATATGCAAGTTAATTTATTTATTAATTTATTTCAATATATTAGTTGATACATTAATACACTTAACATAGTTGTTTAACATACTTCTTATGTGAGCATTAATCAACTTCTCGACTCAAACCGGTAACAAGCATAATATAGGCTTGTTGTCACGTTGCGCTTTCATTCCATTCTCAAGTCACGTTGTGGGAAATCCGAAATATGGTTTCTTGTTACCAATATTTTCGGTAGCAATTAATTTGCAGACGCTTGCGTTAGCAATAATTGTTGCGCGTGTAGCGCTGAAGTCGAAATTCACATTGCAGCGAAGAATATTAGCGAATGCAATATGATTCTTTTGTTTGTTTAAATTAAAAATACATATTGCTTTGTCAACGTAATAGTACGTTGCCTTAACTCCCCCCCTGTGTAAAATCAATCGTCCCGATTGTTTAACAAATTGGGAGATCGTTGATGCTGCGGAACTCGCAACGTTGGTCTAATGAACCAGAGTTCTCTCTGTGACTCGGTATTTGTGGCAGAATGCTTTCGTTAATTATGTTATTTACAGTAAGCCCCTTTTTTGTTTTAGACCAAAATTTTAAGGAAATTGCCAGTAAGGAAATAATAAGTATAATTGAAATGATTAAATTGATTGAGAAGACAACCTTTCCTTTGGTTGATATCAGATTTAGACTATCAATATTATTTGCTTGCAAGTCTTTAATTAGTTCTAATGAGAGAACTTCTTCCATTCGTTTGTTGTTATTGTTTGGCTGTAGTAATGCAGGAAGTGGTTTCCACCCTGAAATTTCTTTGGAGACGAAAGTTTGATTGTTAATGGAGCTGTAACAAATGGTTTCCAGACAATTCATTAGTCTTGTTGCTTGAGAATTTAATGAAACCTTCAAATTGGTTCAGCAATATTGTTCCAAGATATAATTCTTGAATTGAGGTAATATGCTGATTATTTATGATCACACAATCATGAGTTTTACTTGATAAAAGTGGTGGTATACAATTTGATTCACTTATGTTAACTAGATTCTGTTTTGGGCAAATACATAACTTATTATATTCTTTACAATCTTCTTTGATTTCATAAATATCATTGTCACATTTAATTACATTTTCGGTATTTAGTTTAATAATTTTATCATTTTTCTTAATTGGTTTAATAAGTAATCTTTCACAATTTGTATTGTCTATTGCTGGTAAGTTAATTATGTAAATCATGTCTAAATTATTTGTTGCTATCTTAATGGTAGCGAAGCTTAAGGCTTGCTCAATATCATTATATGGAAATTTTTCTAAATCCAAAAAGGTTCTAGCCTCTTCAATTTCTTTTTCTGATAAGATAAATGAACTTATTACTCCTACCTTTGCCCATTGTAAAGCATATTCTACATTAATTATTTCTTCCTTTAAGATTCTTAACTTATTAACAATAGCATCTTCTTGAATTTTCCTAACTTCTTCAATTGTTTGGATCGCTTTGATTATTGTATTTGTACTATTTGTGATCGAATTAATGCGGTCTACTGTATTCTTATTAATTATTCTTTGTTTTTCATTGTTTTCTAAAAGTCCTTTGATTCTATCTAACACTATTTCATGGTCTTCGTGGTCAGGGGTTCCAGCTAACCATTTCCATGCTGTACCAAGTATGTCCAGCGAGCGTTTTTTTCGGGGCTTAATGATCTCTAGCTGTTGTTTCATTTGGGTCATATCGTGAAGAAGGAATGGCAGTATGGTACTGTTTCTCATAATTTTCGTATATATTTCAGTTTCTAGTTGGTTGATGGCTGATTCATAGTTGGTAAGGTTTAGTACGTGTATCAGTTTAAAGTTTCCGTTTTGTAGTTTAGCTTGTCCCAAATGTATAGGGATTAGCTGTGAGTTTGAGTAGTCAAATATCTGTACGTCAGATTGACAAATTTTAAAAATCGTCAGTAATATTAATAGCACGGGCGTCATTGTCTATAAAGAAGAATGTTTTTATGATTTAATATTTTCTTTATGTATAATTCTATTCCTACTATGAACTTTAACTTTATTTCCTAAATCTACTTGTATTTTTTGTTTTTTGTATCTATGATCTAGTTTATCTCTTTTGCCTATTAGTTTTTCATATACCTCTTGGTCGGGTTGGTAAGTTTTAATCTTGGTGTTTTGGTTTCTTTCTAACATTTTTATTTGAGCTTGGCGCATTTTATCCTTTACGTCAGCATGTGGAATTTTATTATGATATATGTCAAAAGGTTTTTTATTGGTCACAGAGTGAATAGTTAAATTATACTGTTGTGCAGCTCTGTAAAATATTTCTATATTATCTATTAAATGAAATTCCTCTTTTATGCAACGTGCAATTTCTATAAGGGTTGAGTGTACCCTTTCTACCTGTCCGTTGGTTGAACTATGGCGTGGGTCACAGTAAAAAAGTTGAATTTGAAGTCTTTGCATTAGTGTCTTAAATTGATGAGTCGAAAAACCTGGTTCATTGTCTAGTGTCAGTTTCTTTACTGCCGGAAATGTTTGTAAGATTTCTTGAACCTTCCGGTCGAGGTTAAGTTTGTCTTCCGTGTGTCTTATGACAAGCAATTTTGAGTAAGCATCTACGCAAGTAATAAACTTTTGATTTTGCGCGTAAAAAATGTCTAAATGAAGGAATTCTCCCTCTTTTTTGGGAATTGGAGCCACTCCAATTGGAAGTTTATTTGGTTTCCTATCGTATTTTGCTTTATTGCATATATTACAATGTCTAGCATATTCCTTAAAAGATTTTAACATTGATGGCCAGTAGTATTGGGCAAGTACCTGCTTATGATTTTCCTTGCAGCTTCTGTGAGCGCGGATATGTGTTTGCTCTACTATAGCATGTCGATCGTCGGGATTGATCACATCAATGGCGAGTATTCTTGTGTAGACAAATTTAATCCTAAATACGCCTTTAACTGTTTCTTTAAATTCGTATAAATCTTCAGCTGAGCAATGGATTGCGGTTACTACATCAGGCCTAAGAAATTCCAATAAAATTCTTTTCAGGTTTTCTTTAGTGTCGAACTCTATTATGTGTCGAGTCCTGCTAAAGGTTGTGATTTGCTCATAAATAGAGAATGTTGCTCTGTTGAGCAAAATTTGCTGTTTGAATTCATTAAGGGGTTTCGATACTTCTGGAATATCAAAATCGTCACTACTTTCTTTTGAATGTTGAGTACTGTGTAAGGGCTCATCACAGGAAATATTGTTTAAAACTTGCCTGGACAGTGCATCGGCGACGACATTTGTTGCGCCGGGTTTGTGTATAAACTTTGGGGCGTACTCTTCTATAAAGGACATCCATCTTTTTAATTTGGCATTTTAATTTTTGTTGGAGATTGAAAATGTAAGCGGTTGGTGATCGGTATGTATTTCTAGATCGGAAACGCCATATAAATAGTTTCTGAGCGTTTTTAGTGCCCAAGCTATGGCATACAGCTCTTTCTCGTTAGTGGCGTAATTTAGTTCTGTAGAGTTAAGTGTTTTAGATATAAATATAAGAGGTTTATTATCCTGAGTTAAAACTGCGCCTATTGCGGCATTTGACGCATCTGTTGTTAAAACAAATTTCTTTTGGAAATCAGGTTGAGCTAGTTCTACTTGTCCAGCTAAAAGAGTTTTAAGCTTGTTGAATGCTGCGATACCGTCTGTATCGAGTTCAATGATGACCTTTTTTGATAGGTTTGTGGATATTTTTCCATTGTCTCCTGCGAGAAATTTGGTTAAAGGTTTCGCCACTTTGGCGTAATTTTGAATAAATTTACGGTAATAGCCTGTCATTCCTAAAAAGCTTCTAAGTTGTCTAAGAGTTCGCGGTTGAGGGTAATTATTAATAGTTTCTATTTTTCCTGGATCTGTTTTGATGACTTCATTCGCAATAACGTAGCCAAGAAATTCGACTTCTTTCTTAAAAAATTTTGACTTTTCCACTGAAATCTTCATGTTTGCTTGTTTAAGAGTGTTAATTACTATGTTTAAATGTTCAATATGTTCTTTTAGTGTGTTGGAATAAACAATGATGTCATCGATATATATATATACGTGACAGAATTTTCCAACAAAATTTCTTAGAATATCATCCATGGCATTTTGAAATATGCTAGGAGCATTCTTCAGGTCAAAGGGCATACGGACAAACTCATATTTCCCATTATTGACCGAGAAAGCAGTTTTACAAATATCTGCCTCCTTCATAAGTGTTTGGTGGAATCCTGACTCGAGGTCTATAGTGGAAAAGAATCTCGCTTTTCCAAGGTTTAATAGTATTACATTACAGTCAGGAATTGGATACCTGTAGGCAATTGTTTTCTCATTCAATTTTTTACAGTCGATGACCATACGCAATTTTTGCGTGCCATCGTCATTAATACCCTGTTTTGGGACAACCCAAATTGGTGCATTATAAGGACCTTTACTTTCGCGAATAATACCCTCTTGTAATAATTTTTCAATTTCGGTATTTACAAAGGAGTTAGCGGAGAGAGGATAGGGGTATTGTTTACTCCACACAGGGTCATTAGTTGTTGTTGTTATCTCGGCCCTTACATCGGTTCTAAAGGGTAAATTTGTGTCAATATCTGCGTGTAATTTTGATATATTATTCACTATATTTTGACGTAACTTCTGTAATGCCACATCATTTTCGGTATATTTTTCATTATACAGATTATTCAAAATATTTTCTTCGATAGTTTCCTTATTGAAGAAATTTTTTCTAACGTTTTCTTTTTCATTACTTGATTTTTTTTGTACCTTTCCTTTATCGAGCGTACTTTCTTTGGTTTGCTGATTATTATCTTCATCAGCTACCTCGCTTGTTTTTTTGAAATTTAAAAATTTTTCTGTACGGTCTCCGCACGTTATTGCCCCTGCTTCAAAGTCTAAAATAATATTTGCCCTTCTTAGGAAATTATACCCTATTAAAATATCTGATTCGAGATTTAGTATTTCGTAAAATCTTTGTAAGATACCAAATAATTTTATTTCATAATAATGGCCATTATACCATTAATAGTTCTCACTCTTTTCTTAATAATTAATTCTTTCCGATTTTTAAATAAGTTCGGGCTGCAGTAACAACTAGTAGCGCCACTGTCTATTAAAATTGTATATCTGCGTCCTGAGTCTCCTGATTTGATAATGTAGGGGAGACCCGACTTGTATCTAAAAAAGCATCTTCTTCTATATTATTAATTCTTTGCTCTTTTTGGTTTGGCTGATAGCTCAATTGAGCGCTTTCATACTGCCTTTTGAACCCTTGTTGGTTATAATTGTTATTTTTGTTATTAAAGGCAGTAGTGTTTTGCTGATATGTTCCAGAATGAGGATAATTTGGCCGATTATTGAAATTTGGCTTCTGGTTAACATGTTGCTGTGGTTTTCGCACAACATTGGAAGAGCTACCCAGTTCCATTGGTTCTGGTTTGGGTTGATGGTGATTTTGGGAATTATGGTTTTGAAGATAATGATTGCGTTGCGGAAAACGCAAAGAATTATTATATTTTTGCTTATTATAATTATTCCGACTATATTGTTCAGCAAAGGTTGCTCGAAGGTTGTTCGACTCAAGTTCTTGTGCCTTGGCCAATGCGTTTGGCAAGTCGCTTGGGGATAGAGAAAAGAGTATATTGGCTAATGGCGGGTTTAGCCCAGTTATAAATACCCTCAAGGCGTACTGCCTGTTCTTTTTATTTAATTCATTTGTTAGTACAATATTAGGACCATGTGTCATTATTGTCTTATTGATCAATGCTGTTAACTTTTTGTTGATTTCATTATAATAATCAATGATGGTTAAGGAGCCTTGGCGCATTACGCTGAGCTCTTGTTCGATTATATGAGGAGGGCGCTTATCAGCGTTAGCTAAATCTAATCGGCTTAAAATCGCGTAGAAGTTTAGTACAGTGCCATGGTTAGTTAAAATGTCGTTGGCGTCCTCAGTCATTTTATTTCTCAAGATTGTCAGGGCTGCGTAATACTTACGACTGTTCTTTGTATATAAGCTCATGGAATTATTCGCGGCTTCACGCCAACTTACATATGAAATTTTTCCGTTAAAAGACGGTAAGGATTTAATAACGTCGCATCTAACATTGTCGTCGACTCTTTGGGCGGTATACTCTTGTACATCATTTGTACTTGTTAATTGGGTCAGTTGGCGTGTTAAGCGCTCTATTGTTTCTCTTAAGGGAGCCGTATGGGTCTGAATCAGTTCTGTCACTTGCGCGGCTGTAGCCATTGTTACAGTTGGTAGCCTCAAATTGCTAAATAATTCTGACAATGATTCTACAGACGAGCCTAGTCTTTCTCCTTGCACAAGCTCTATTTCTTCCTCTAATTCACTAATTCGATCCAGTTTTCTTTTGTTTTTTATTTAGTTTTCACCTACTTATATAAATTTTATATTAATTACTTTCTACTCACATAAACCTTATATAAATATTGATCTAAAGCAGGAATCAGATGTCTGGAAACAGCAATTAGTTGACTGTAATCAGGAATCAGTTGACTGGAATCAGGAATCTATTTATCGCCTTTTGAAGGATGCTTTTTGCTAGTTTAATGTTTTTTGTTTTCCTTTTTTTCGAAGGATGCCTATTTTCACTTTAATTTTTCCTTCTTTTTCTCCTTTTGGAAGGATACTTTTTGTTAGTTTAATGTTTTTTGTTGGGTTTTTATTTTTTTCTCCTTTTTGAAGGATACTTTTTGTCAGTTGAATGTTTTTGTTGGTTTTTAAATTTTTTCTCCCTTTTTTTTGAAGGAGACTTATTTACACTTTTAATTTTTTTCTCCTTTCTCAAGGATACTTTTTGTCAGTTGAATGTTTTTTGTTGGTTTTTTCAATTTTTTCTCCTTTTTTTGAAGGATACTTATTCACACTTTTAATTTTTTTCTCCTTTCTCAAGGATACTTTTTGTCAGTTGAATGTTTTTTGTTGGTTTTTTAAATGTTTTCTCCTTTTTTTTGAAGGATACTTATTTTTACTTTGGCGGATGCTTGCTACCGAGTCATTACTTTTTCTTTTCACGACTTTACACGATAGGGCATCCCGGTTGAGCCCTCAGTTAATTTATTTATTAATTTATTTCAATATATAAGTTGATACATTAATACACTTAACATAGTTGTTTAACATACTTCTTATGTGATCATTAATCAACTTCTCGACTCAAACCGGTAACAAGCATTATATAGGCTTGTTGTCACGTTGCGCTTTCATTCCATTCTCAAGTCACGTTGTGGGAAATCCGAAATATGGTTTCTTGTTACCAATATTTTCGGTAGCAATTAATTTGCAGACGCTTGCGTTAGCAATAATTGTTGCGCGTGTAGCGCTGAAGTCGTAATTCACATTGCAGCGAAGAATATTAGCGAATGCAATATGATTCTTTTGTTTGTTTAAATTAAAAATACATATTGCTTTGTCAACGTAATAGTACGTTGCCTTAACTTGCATATGTCTAGACTATGGATATTACAAGCAAACATATTGAAGAGTTTATTAGCAGGTGGCCTTGAAATTGAGAATTTGTATGTTGCTAAATAATGTCACCTCATATTACTGTAAATTAAGATTTTGTTTTTGCCTATTTAAAATCCGCATTGCTTCATGTTTGAAGTCATTCGCAAAAAGGCTACAAGTGCGCATACCGATAATTACCTAAATAAAGTAATTTAGTATAACCGAAAGAAGCAACCTCGGCTATTCATTTACAGTCCGCTTATTCGCATACATAACATTTTTTGGTCATTCCAACCGGATAAGACGCGGTTATATTAAGTTAATTTTATCATCACGGATTCGGTTAAATTCTGCAAAGCACTGTATGCGGTGAATCAAAATGCAAAAATTAAAGGCTAAACGAGCAATGCTGAAGGAAGCGGCCCAAGAGTTTCTACATTTGTGACGACTAATGGTATTGATCGACCAGTTGCAGATTGGGAGTGCCGCTTGGAGCGCCTCGAAGAGGTTTGGAACGAGTCCAAAGAAATTGTTTGTATCATGATAGAGAAGAACGACGACGATGAAGGAGTGGAGGCCGAAATCGAGGCAGATTTGGAAGAGTTCGAGGAGCGGGTGCTCGCTTTAAAGAGCGCAATACGGTTACATATTTCTGAAAGGTGTCATGTGGCAGCAAACGCAGCAAACTGTTTTCGAATCAACTCGGCAAGATACGGCTATAACAAGTATTCTTTCGTCCCAAACAGAAATCCTCAATAATTTGGCAACACAAGTGTCAAGTTCAAGGTTAAACTTTTTACCTAAGTTTAAATAAAGCCGTTTTCTGGTAATCTTACTGAATGGAAGTCATTTCACGATTCTTACGTCACTACCATTCATAACAACACCTCATTTACTGCTAGTCAAAAGTTTCAGCTATTGAAAAGCTATTTAGCAGAATCGGCGTATGACGTTATTGGGCATATCCCAGAGTCAAACGAAAATTATACAGAAGCATGGAGTAAGCTGTATTCACGCTACAATAAAATGGGTATAATTGCAAAGGCTCTCGTTACAAGGTTTATTAATTTAGCAGCTTTGAGCAATCAGTCAGCGAGTAACATGCGTAAGTTATACGATAGTGCAGATGACGTTGTACGTGGGCTGCGTGCTTTGGGTGAAGATGCAGAGAAACGCGATGTTTGGCTAATTCATATTTTGCTATCCAAGTTGGATTCAGTTACAACTCAAGAATGGGCTAAGTTCAATAAATCAAATATTGATTTTCCTTCATTTAATGAATTTTTGAGTTTCCTGGATTATACGTGCCTCGCCTTGGAATCTACTTCATCGATAACCACATCGCAAACACGAAATCGTATGGTAACAGTGAAGGCCCATCAAATGACCGTAGATATTCGTATACAAACGCGATGTGTGAAATGCAGCGCTTCTCATGAGTTGTCCCAATGCAGTGTTTTTCTGAGTTTGAGTGTGAAGGAAAGACGAGAATTTGTTGCAAACAAACGAGTTTGTTACAATTGCTTGAAAGTGGGACATATATCTAATAATTGTCGCTCTAAGTTCTCCTTCATGACGACATCACTTCAGCACAGCCAAACCAACAGGCTGAGGGAAAGACCGTGAACGTTAACTTTAGCTCTTTGCCTGAGATTAAAACGCTCCTCCCTACAGCCGTATGTAAGGTTACTGATTGCTATGGTGCGCAACAACAATGCCGGTTATTGTTGGACAGCGGAGCTGAAAAATCTATCATTTCCGAAAATTGCGTGCGTCGTTTGGGTTTGCGTCGTCAACATTCACGTATACCAATACATGGGTTGAATAATGCAGCTGCTGGTATTTCTCATGGTTGGGTGTCGCTGCACATCACTTCTAATTTAGGCAGAGAATCATTCAATGTTGATGCGTTAATTATGCCGACAGTTGCGTCATCCATGCCAGTACATCCACTAGCGACACAGCAATACTAATCGTTTCTGTCGCTGGACTTAGCTGATCCTACATTTTTCGTTCCGTCGCCTATTGACATCCTGCTGGGAAATGAAAAGGTTTTCGATGTACTAAAAGGTGAGAAGGTTCAAGGCGAAAATCCAGGTCTGAGCGCCTTTTCAACAACGTTGGGCTGGATTGTGGGAGGAGATTTAACTCGCCGTGTAAAGGAAAAGAGCGTAGGGGTTTCTTCCAACATTCTTGACATTGACAAAGCTCTTACCAAATTTTAGGAAACAGAAGAAATTCAAGGACCCATCCAGTATACAAAAGACGAGGAAAAAGCAGGGAATTCATTTTTATAAACATATACGAGAGCGCATGATGGTAAATTTAGTGTTGAGTTACCTTTCAAGTCTCAACGTCCAAACTTTAGTAATTCAGCTGATGTGGCATTAAAGCGTTTGGATTCAACTGAACGCAGACTTGCGCGTAATCCAGAGTTAAAATCACAATATTCAGATTTCATGGCAGAATATATTAGACTGAACCATATGGCAATAATTCCAAAGACAGAAATTGCAAAATCATCGAACGAGTGTTATTATTTGCCTCATCATCCGGTGATTAAAGCAGATAGTACAACAACGCGTGTTCGAGTAGTATTTGATGGATCTGCTCATACCGGCAACTTTTCGTCGCTGAATGAAGCCTTGCTTAGCGGACCATCGCTACTGCGTGAAATATTTGCGATTATTCTACGTCTTCGTCAGCATCGTTTTATTATGTCTGGAGACGTGGAAAAGATGTATCGTATGATTTGGATACATGATTACCACCGAGATTATCAACGTATTTTATGGCGCAGTACACCCGACAAGCCTATTGAGCATTACAGGCTTAACACCGTAACATATGGCACAGCGTGCGCGCCATTTTTGGCAGTCAGAGTGTTAAACGAACTTGCTCATACATCTAATACCACATATCCATTGGCGTCACAGGTAATTTTAAATGACTTTTATATGGATGATGTTATGACAGGTGCAGAAACTGTTGCTGATCTGCGGGAGTTAGTTGAGCTTTTGACTACCGCTGGCATGAATTTACGGAAGTGGAGTAGTAATTGTGTCGAACTATTGCAAGGGCATCCAGAAAACATGCGTGAAAGGTCTCCACTGTTTTTTGAATCAACGAAATCTTTGAAGCTGCTTGGCTTAAAATGGAGCCCGGCGAATGATGTTTTTGAATTAAGTGTGTTACCGTCTACGACATCTACGATAACGAAACAGTCAATATTATCTGAAGCCGCTCGAATATTCGACCCCTTAGGATTTTTAACACCAACCACCATTTTAATTAAAATTTTCTTTCAAGAATTATGGCTTCTAAAGCTGGAGTGGTCAGATGAAGTTCCATCCGACATTGCAACTCGTTGGAAAGACCTGAGGAGCACACTGTCTGTGTTAAATACACTAAAAATACCAAGAAACGCATTATTGAAGCTTGGTCATAAGGAACTCCATGGCTTCTGCGATGCCTCAGTAAGTGCATTCGGAGCAGCAGTGTACTACCGTTCACGAGGTCATTACTCATCTTGTTGCTGCTAAAAGCCGGGTAGCACCACTGAAAACAGTTTCTGTGCCACGACTCGAATTGTGTGAGGCTGTGATGTTGAGCCGATTGATGAATCAAATTACAAAGGCACTGAAATTCGACAACACAAGGGTCCATATGTGGACTGACTCATCCATAGTTTTACATTGGCTGTCCGATTTACCAAGACGATGGCCGGTATATCTGGCAAATAGGACCTCGGAAATTTTAACTTCTTACACACAATCGCAATGGAAGCACGTTTGATCTGCAGACAATCCAGCCGACCATGCTTCGAGAGGTATAATGCCCATGAAACTAATATCTCTAAATGTCTGGTGGAATGGGCCCGGTTGGCTTTCTAAGAGCAAGGAACTTTGGACGCAATCTTAACCGCTGTTAGACATTCCCCGAGATGTATTGGAAGAGCGTGAGCATAAAACACATTGTAAGTCTAAACTATTCTTTATATCAACAGAACACCACGTCATTCTTGGGTCATTACTGCAACACATATCTATGTGGCCTCGTTTGGTTCGCGCAGTAGCTAACTGCTTAAGATTTATCGGTTCACTTCGTAGACAAGCATACAACCCTTTTTTGTCATCAGTTGAACTTCAAGGCGCTACAACCTTTATAATTCGTGCGATACAAGAGGAAATGTTTTTTGCTGACATAGTTGCGCTAAAGGAGAAAAAAGCTGTAGCCAATAGGAGTAAGCTTTCAAGCCTTGCACCATTTCTAGACGTAAGTGGAGTTTTGAGAGTGGGTGGCCGCATTACAAAATCTTTAGCCTCATTTGACGTAAAACATCCCGCAATTTTATCATCAAAACACATTGTCACTGAAATGATTGTTAAGTATATGCACCTAGCGAATCTACACGTCGGCACAACGCAATTGATATTTCTAACTAGACAACAGTTCTGGATTTTGGGAGTGCGAAACATGGCGCGACGGATTGTACATAACTGCATCACCTGTTTCAAACTACGGAAAACTACACAGGCTCAGATGATGAGTGACCTACCTATGGAGCGAGTGCGATTTCAACGCTCTTTCAGCAAAGTGGGTTGTGATTATGCAGGCCCGTTTTTACGCAAGGTAGAGATTGGTAAGGTACCAAGGAAAGTAAAGTGTTACATAGCACTTTTCGTGTGTTTCACTACAAAGGCGGTTCACATAGAGTTAGCAGGAGATTTGACTACTGAGTCATTCATTGGAGCTTTAGATCGGTTCATATCACGCCGGGGAAAACCGTTGGAAGTATGGTCGGATAACGCAACGAATTTTATTGGAGCGAAACGCAAACTCGACGAGATGCAACAAATTATAGAAAGGGCCTATAAAGATACTAGCACAGCTGATTTTCTTGCACAATGTGGTATTACATGGCGATTCATCCCACCGTCATCACCACACTTTTGTGGATTATGGGAAAGTGGCATTAAGTCCGTCAAAACCCATTTAAAGCGCGTAATTGGACATACTGCCTTGACTTACGAACACTTTTATACTTTGCTAACTAGATTTGAAGCACTTCTAAATTCCAGGCCTTTATGCCCCAGTAATGATGGCGAAATTGATGCACTCACCCCAGCTCACTTCCTAATTGGTCAACCCTTCACTGCCAGAACGGAAGGTCCGGTGGATTCTAATCTAAACACGGATCCATTGAAGCAGTGGGACAAGGTAAAGCATATGGCCCAAGGGTTTTGGAGGAGATGGCACTCTGAATACCTTACGAGCCTCCAACAACGGCAGAAGTGGCGAACTAATAAACCGAATGTGAAATTGGGTGATATTGTGATTCTACGAGAAGCCAACCTACCGCAGTCACAGTGGGTTCTCACCAAGATAATTAAGCTACATCCCAGCGTCGACAATAAAGTAAGAGTGGTCACGGTGAAGGGAGAGTATATGCGACCTATCATCAAAGTAGCACTGCTTCCAAACTCAGGAGAACGAGAGTCCTCCAGCGTGGGGGAGGATGTTCAGTAACCACACGTCACACCCTTTATCAGTTGTTTCCACACAGTTTCCTACTAAGCTAATGCCGATACTCAACTTACTATATTTATTATGTATCATATATGTATGTATATATTCACGTATAATTTAGATGTTATGCATGTAACTATGTATGTGCATATGCATATGTCTAGACTATGGATATTACAAGCAAACATATTGACGAGTTTATTAGCAGGTGGCCTTGAAATTGAGAATTTGTATGTTGCTAAATAATGTCACCTCATATTACTGTAAATTAAGATTTAGTTTTTGCCTATTTAAAATCCGCATTGCTTCATGTTTGAAGTCATTCGCAAAAAGGCTACAAGTGCGCATACCGATAATTACCTAAATAAAGTAATTTAGTATAACCGAAAGAAGCAACCTCGGCTATTCATTTACAGTCCGCTTATTCGCAAACACCACCGATTTATAAGTTGTTACTGCTTTATCACTATTTTTCAGATTTTTGTTTCGATTGTGTGCCTTTAGCATTTTCTGTATTATTCCAGTTGGGAAATCATTGATTATTAATATGTTTGTTTTGCGTTTTTTATTTTCGGGGTGGAATACTGCGTCACTTATGTATATGTAATACCCTTCCTATAAAGTTTATTGCCGTGTTTATTATCAGGTTCTTTGGATGTTTCGACCTATAATTTATTAATCGTCCTGGTGATGTAGGCTTATGATATCAGTCCCGTTTAATTTTATTGCCCATTTTACATACAACTGAGTCCAAAAAAGGGAATTTGTTATCCTCTTACAGCTCCATCATATATTTGATGTCCTCATGATATGAGTTCAGTGTGTTCTTTGTTTTTTCCAATTCGTCGTAAACTAATAAAACAAAAAAAGTATTTAAATAATAAAATAAACATGCTGATCTCGAGCCGGAAGGCACGCCGTAAACATAAAGACCGACAAGGATGGTTTACGCAAACCTTAAAAATACCTACAATTATCAGACGAGAAAATCCATCAACAGGTTTAAAACTGAGTCCATCCAGATGGCGAAACTTAAGTATAGCTTAAGCTTTTTATTAAAAGGTAGAGAAGTGAAAATTATACCTAAGTTCATACAAAATGACACTAAACTCAATTACATATTCACCATTGACAATCACATACCGAAACATATAAAACATATAATAGAAAGACACACTGATTTGTTCCTCAGCAAAATACTTAGTACATTTATAAAATTTAAGCATGTCATGCAAAAAGAAAAAGAAAAACAGCTGACTCCAACGAAAACAAAGCTAAGCCAACCCATGCAGAATGTGGACGCCATTGCGTTCTTTGAGAGTGAACAATAACTCACGGGCGCTATATTGGAGAAATGCACAAAAATCAAAGTTTAAGCAATTGCGAAGTGCAGGAAACATAAAGGTGCTTGAAAGCAACAACAGCACACATTGATTGGTAAATAAAACAAAGGCTGAGTTTTCGCCTGATGTCAAAGCGCTGCTTGCATAGGGTCCAATGTTCGCTCTTTTAATATCTAAATACAAATTTTCTCTCTTCAAGTGCATAGCGGATGGAGAGGACTTGGTAGATAACGTAAACACCAAAGACAAGCAAGAATCTGCGATAACAAAATTATCATTGTTAATAATATTATATATAGATTTTTAATGAGCTCAAGGCCGGAAAAATAAAACAATTAAATAATATGTAAATTATTTTATTTAATCGTCAATATTTCGACTTCAGTCTGAAGTCATCATCAGGAACTATCGATATTATTTAATTGATTTATTTTTCCGGCCTTGAGCTCATTAAAAATCTATATATAATTTATATAATTATGGCCAATACAACTGAATCAACATTGTTAATAATAGACACTTTGACAAGGCATAGAGCGACAAGGCATTTGATCTCGCCATAAACGATACAGTGGAACGAACAGGAAACTTTCTTAGCAAAAATAAAGATATTATTACTTTGAATGCGGACAAGGGTAACGTAACGGTTGCAATGGAGAAAAAGAACTATCAGTTGAGGATGAACAAGTTATTGGATGATTTAGCTACTTACAGGACATTTCGTCACGACCCAAAGTTACTTAAACAAACAAAAAACAATCAATTGGTAGACAAATTACATAAATTATGTATTATTACAAATAAGGAAAAGTATAAAATGACCACACATACCACATGCCTCGTATCTATGGCTGGTAGACTGGCCAGCCGATAGTTCCTGATGATGACTTCAGACTGAAGTCGAAATATTGACGATTAAATAAAATAATTTACATATTATTTAATTGTTTTATTTTTCCGGCCTTGAGCTCATTAAAAATCTATATATAATTTATATAATTATGGCCAATACAACTGAATCAACATTGTTAATAATAGACACTTTGACAAGGCCTTGAGCTCATTCCGGCCTTGAGCTCATTAAAAATCTATATATAATTTATATAATTATGGCCAATACAACTGAATCAACATTGTTAATAATAGACACTTTGACAAGGCATAGAGCGACAAGGCATTTGATCTCGCCATAAACGATACAGTGGAACGAACACGAAACTTTCTTAGCAAAAATAAAGATATTATTACTTTGAATGCGGACAAGGGTAACGTAACGGTTGCAATGGAGAAAAAGAACTATCAGTTGAGGATGAACAAGTTATTGGATGATTTAGCTACTTACAGGACATTTCGTCACGACCCAAAGTTACTTAAACAAACAAAAAACAATCAATTGGTAGACAAATTACATAAATTATGTATTATTACAAATAAGGAAAAGTATAAAATGACCACACATACCACATGCCTCGTATCTATGGTCTGCCAAAAGTCCATAAAGATAATATGCCCATAAGGCCCATTTGTTCTATGATTAATTCTCCGTCCTACCATTTATGCAAATAGTTGACTAATATTTTAAAATATTTTAATATTTTTAAAAATTTAAATTAAATTTAAATATCCGTCAGATCTCGAAGATATTCCCGGCTAATAAGTAGATCTTTTTTAAGAAGATGAAGGGTGTCCTTGAGGCTGGTGGTAAACAATTTGAACATTTATTGTAATAAAAAATGTTATTTCCCTATCTGACTTTGATTCCAATAAACCTAAACTAAACTAGGTCAAGATTTTTCATTATTTTATTAATGTTACTTACTTTTGTTGACTTTGGTGAATGCGGTGTCACTATCTCTGTCTCGCTCGCTCATGGGAAACATGTTCACTATCCATCTCTCTCATCATTTTGCCGTAAAATTAAGAACCTACCAAGAGCTTGTGCAAATAAAAAACATTTGAACTGAGTAAAATGGCTTAGCAAAAATCGGGTTTTCTTGAGGTTTTTATTTTTTTACTCGTTTTTTTCAGTTTGAAACTAACAAGTATTGTACCATTTTACAATACTGATTAAATACGCAAACTTTTAATGGCACCTACCAAGGCACTTTGTACATTTTTTTTAGAGGAGGGCCTTTCGAAGTCGACAAATTATAAACATTTTAAATTTATAGTTTAACAAATAGTCTTAATTCTAGAAAACTTGGGGCAATTTTTGAATTAGGTTCTAGAAATGTTATTAAGGTTTACGGTTTCAAAGTTTAAATGAACAAAAATAATAAAAATTAACCACAACAACCGAAAAATGGTCACAGTTTGACCAAATTTCTAGGTTTTTCTTAAATGCCCATAATTTTCAAACTGCATGGGATGATGGTTACAATCAATCCTGTCACCCCGTTTCGGCTTGACGTTGAGTTCTAGGACACCCTGTATATAGACACTTAATTGAGGCTTGTAACACTAATTTTAAGCTGCATGGTAAACTAGACGGACGTCGTGTACCTAACATTTAAATTATAATTGTAAACACAGAATACACATCTTATACTTAAGTTATTACGGAGTGGGTAATGCAACCCTGCTCTCTTTAATAATAAGTGAAGCTTGTAAAGCAACCCTGTAAAAATAAATAAAGAAACGTCAAGGAAGATGGCGCTCTCTTTCGGTTACGGCTCAGATAAGAAAACACGTATTGCTAAGCTCACAAAAAGTTGATCAAATTGAATCCGAAAAGTTACCTGGTAAAATCTTAATTTTTATAACTTAGGTGTAGGATAACAACCCCGTCCACCAAAAAAGATAAGTATTTTTTCCTATGAACACAAGTATGGCCATCAGACGTGATGACATAACAAGAGCCTTACAACAGGCTGGAGTTGAATTTCCATCGTCAGCCACCACGACTCAGCTTCGGAAATTGTTACACAACGTGGTGGGTGATAATAGAAATATCACCACCTTCACCGACCCGGCTGATGAAGCCCCCGTAGCTACTGCTGCTGACACCGCCGTCGACACAGCCACCATCGCTATCGCCAACAGTACCGCACCCACCAGCGCCGCTAACGCTTCCGCCGTCAACGACAACGCCGCCGCGATCAATGCTTCCGCTGTCCACGTCGCCACCACCAGCGCCAATCTAGCCGTCCTCGAAGCAGAATTGGCAGCCCTAAAGACGCACCTCGAGGTCCTGACGCTGCACAGGCAAATAGATGAGATAGAACGCCCTTTGCACAGCAAACGCCAGAGTCGTCTGGAATTTGGCGACATAGAGCACGCCCTGCCTAAATATAATGGCGACGATGTCACCTATCCCGTCCGCCATTTCTTGCGCAATTTCGAGGAAATGATGGAATCCTCAGAGGCTTACGAGTTTTCGCCTTCTTGCCCTGCGCAGATCGCTAACGGGTACAGCGCGGGTATTCTTGTCAACAACGACAGCTTTAAACTACCAGGCGCTTAGAGCGGCATTATTGAGTGAGTTTAACGTAGGCATTACGCGGCGGGAGGTGTATAAAATGCTGTGGCAGCGCCGTTGGAAGATGAAGGAAGAGACGCTCTACTGCTACACGCTGACAATGCATACCATCGGAAAGCGCGCAAGCATCTCTGATACGGAAATGATTGATTTTATAAACGATGGTATTGGGTGGGCTACTCCATACCCTTACATCCTGATGACCGATTAGTCTTATAAAGGCGTCACTGGTTCCAAAGCAACTAACGTGGCATCGGTGGAAGCACCATTAAAATTCTTTATAAAATAAACTGTAATCTTGAATTTTTGAATAAAAAAAAAGAAACTGAATTTAATGTCATTGATGAGAAAAGTACAACTCTGCCAGTTATTTTGGGACGTGACTTCCTTCCTTCAATATTAGTCTTACTAGTTTTATTAAGAAATATACTAAGGAAAAACTGTTAGCAACTTTAGTTTTAACGAATCTCGAAAGTTTGTAATTGACCCCGATGCACACGTTCTAAAATCAAATGAGCTAAGAAATGTTAGAAAACCGAATGTTACGATAAACAACGAAAACGCTGATTGCTTTCGTAGGCCTGGTGAATTACCGGTCGACGTTTACGTATCTGCCGTCACTGACATACCTACCGCCGTTGACGTACCCGCCGCTAGTGACGTACCTGATATATTTTGTATTGACATTCCCCAAGCTGGGAGAGAGATAGATATAGGTTTTAGACTAAGCAAGGGTCAGAGAGATGCGTTAGAGCGACTTATTATCAGCACTTGACAACCGATGTACCTGGTCACTGCGCGCCAAGAAGACTTTCTTACTCTGAAAGAAGCCAAAGCGGCTTTGCAGTCAACAAAAAGGTGGTGCGTGTCGAGTATTCTTTCTTGAGTCTTTTCTGAAATCTGGCGCAGTATAAATATTTGGTCGATAGTTGATTTACCAGGTCTAAAGCCACACAGATGAGGGGCAATTAGTTCGTTGACGGTGGGCTTTAGTCTCTCACACAATACGCTCGACAGAACCTCATATACGATGTTTAGAAGGCTGATACCACGATAGTTGGCGCGAATTGCAGTATCACCCTTCTTGTGTATTGGGCAAAGTACACTTAGATTCCAATCAGTAGGCATGCATTCGTCTGACCATACTTTGCAGATAAGCTGGTGCATGCGCTTTACCAACTCTTCTTCACCGTATTTGAATAACTCAGCTGGCAACCCATCAACTCCGGGCGCTTTGTTGTTCTTTCATCGCAGTCGGGTAAGGGGACATGAATTCCGTCGTCATTGATTGGGGTTTCGGGATCATCATCTTCTCCAAGGTGGTCTTTGCCACTACCACTAAGTAGAGTGGATAAGTGCTCCCTCCATAAACTAAGTATATTCTGATCGTCAGTCACCAGGTCGTCGTTGTCGTTCTTACAGGAATTCGCCCCGGTCTTAAAACATTTGGTTAGCCGTAGTACTTTTTGAAAGAATATTCGGGCGCTTTTCCTGTCGGCCAGCATTTCAGGCTGTTCACACTCACGTATTTCGGCCTTTCTCTTCTTCTCTCGAGAAATGCGTCTCGCTTCCTTCTTCAACTCACGATATCTCTACCGCAAGGTTCGCGTTGCGCCCAATCGCAACGTGGCCCTGTAGGCAGCATCTTTCCGTTCCGTGGCAAAGCGACATTCCTCATCGTACAAGTAGTTTTTCCTGGCTCGATTGCTGCGTATCTTGGCTGCGACAAGATAGCGGTCCGAGTCGATGTTGGCTCCTCGGATCGTGCGCACATCTAGGACACTGGAAGCGTGCCTTCCGTCTTTCACAGCATGGTCGATTTGGTTTCGTTTCTTACCATCTGGAGACAGCCACGTAGCCTGATGTATGCTATTTTGCTGGAACCTGGTACTACAGACTATCGTGTTTCGGGCCCCGGAGAAGTCGATCAGTCTCCATCCATTATCAGACGTTTCCTCGTGGAGACTGAATTTTCCGACTGTGGAACCAATGATGCCCTTCTTGCCTACCTTGGCATTGAAATCACCAAGCACGATTTTTATATCGTGGTGGGGGCACCACTAATACGGGCTTCCAAGGAGATCGTAGAAGCGATCTTTGGTCCCATCGTCCTTCTCTTACGTCAGGGCATGGGCGCAAATCATTGAGATGTTGAAGAATCTCGCCATTATGCGGATTGTGGCGAGACGTTCGTCCACCGGAGTGAACGACAGTACTTTACAGCGAAGTCTCTCTCCCACCACAAATCCATCTCCAAATTTGCGCTCCTTTACATGGCAGCTGTAGTATATGTCGCAAGGGCCTACCGTTATGCTCCCTTGCCCCGTCCATCGCATATCTTGGATGGCGGTGATGTCAGCCATTGCTGGGGGTTGAGATTTTAAATTCGTTTATATAGCGAGCCGCTTACTCCAAGACAGACGCCCGCTTGCAGCCACACCTCCTGGTGAATAGACGCTGCCGACTTTAGTGGACCCATAAACCGAATATGTCGGAGGTGCTCCACTAAAGCTTCCTCTCTATTAGCCGTGACCCAAGGCTCCACACGGGTTCGTTACCGTATCTCGCACATGAGTTGCCCACGTTGCGTGGATAATTAGAGTAGGAGTTGAGTACAGCCGTGCACC
This sequence comes from Philophylla caesio, assembly GCA_963971545.1. Classification (NCBI taxonomy): domain Eukaryota; kingdom Metazoa; phylum Arthropoda; class Insecta; order Diptera; family Tephritidae; genus Philophylla; species Philophylla caesio. The sequence goes on from OZ020604.1 coordinate 132,339,214, forward strand.
TGTAGCCGCATACCCAGAAGCACCACTGTACCCCATTGCACTCATTGTAGACGATCGGGCATTAAACAAAATAACTGTTAGGGATAACTACCCACTTCCGTTAATCGATAATATATTCCGAGACATGATTGACAGCAGAAAGGTTATCATCTATATGGATGATATTGTTTTTGCGACTGAAGACTTTGAAGAAAACAGAGACCTGTTAAAATTAGTATTGGAGCGACTTACCTTAACCCTTTCACGCCGGAGTTTTATTTCGGTTCCTAAGATATTTTTGTGGCATTTTGTTTTCAAAATGTGAAAATAACGTTAAAAACCATGTTCTGCGTACTTAAAAGGTGTCCTTTCGTTATCCTGAGACATATTATCCCAATAAGGAATGTATCATGTTGAAAAACCATTAATTTTGAAATATTATATATTAATTTAGAAAACGTTGTAGGTTTTCTGCTGGGAAAACATTTATTTATTTATGATAAGGAGTAAAGCAGTTAAAACATAGTGCATTATTACATCCGGAGCAAATATAAATAGTTCTTGTTTCCTTTTGTAACGAAGTGCACCGTACGCAACGACGTCGAGATGGCCATTTTATTGTAAATGATCGCCTATATTCAATAGTTCAATGCGTGTACGTTTAGTTGGTCTTCCGCCAGTCCTACGAGTTTTTATTTTTTTGTGTTTGGAACTGTATCAACGATATTATTGGTTTGTGGCTGTTAGAAGTAACTAGTACTTCCTTGGAATCCATCAAACACGCAGCCATTATACCATCACAGCTTATTTGGAACTGACTTTGCCCACGTCGCGACTCGAACTTCGGAGTTTCCTTTCGATTTCGCATATATGTATGTTCCAACGCCCGGAAAATGAATAGTTTTCATCAGTGAAATTGATGTGAAAAATCGGTCGAATGCAATAGCCACTTCCTTATCACGGATAGTACTAGCTAACTTTGTAACAACCCTTTCCCCAAGTGTACCAACAAAATTTGGAGTGATATCTTTACCAGTGTATGTATACATTCAAATCGTACGTATATCCGGTCTTTGCATCGCATCGCAACCAAATTTTAACACCACGTTTAATTGGCTTCATGTATTGTTTTAGACTAGACCGCCCTTTGAATTTTGCATGCATTCGTCGATGGATTGAAATGGACTGTCACTTCTCATACGCATGAAGGTGTTTTTCATGCACGCAATGACTTCAGCAATATAGTAATCTTTTGGAGCATCGTTTGGTTTGTCGCAATCATTCTAATGTAACTTCGAAGAAAGTAATGTGAAGCGATCACGAGAAATACTATTTTTTTATCATTTTATTTCCCATCGACGCATGTTTGCTCCAATAATCATGTAAAAACGGCAATTGATTGAGTGCATGACAATAATTACACCTAGAAATACCAATACCTCATGTTCAGCCGTTAGGCCCTTGAAATGCTACAACTGTTGTAGGAGCGGCCACATAAAGCCCATTACGACCAGACAGGTCTTGCTTCCGCTGCTGGAAAATGAGCCACGACCACTGTTCGTGCCCAAACCCGGCAAAAGTTCTAAGGAGGCGCGAGGTAGCTGCTGTTGCCGAGGACGAAGATGAGTATTTAATGCTGTGAGTATAGTGTGTAACACATCTTCTGCCCCAATTTCCTATAAGATACTCTGTCTTTTCGATACCGGCAATCCGATTAGTCTTATAAAGGCGTCACTGGTTCCAAAGCAAGTAACGAAACAGTTATAAAGGCATCGGTGGAAGCACCATTAAAATTCTTTATAAAATAAACTGTAATCTTGAATTTTTGAATAAAAGAAAAGAAACTGAATTTAATGTCATTGATGAGAAAAGTACAACTCTGCCAATTATTTTGGGACGTGACTTCCTTCCTTCAATATTAGTCTTACTAGTTTTATTAAGAAATATACTAAGGAAAAACTGTTAGCAACTTTAGTTTTAACGAATCTCGAATGTTTGTAATTGACCCCGATGCACACGTTCTAAAATCAAATGAGCTAAGAAATGTTAGAAAACCGAATGTTACGATAAACAACGAAACCGCTGATTGCTTTCGTAGGCCTGGTGAATTACCGGTCGACGTTTACGTATCTGCCGTCACTGACATACCTACCGCCGTTGACGTACCCGCCGCTAGTGACGTACCTGATATATTTTGTATTGACATTCCCCAAGCTGGGAGAGAGATAGATATAGCCCTCGTCACTGCGCGCCAAGAAGACTTTCTTATTCTGAAAGAAGCCAAGTACAAAATATTATTATTGAACTTTGCCGAGATGGGATAATAAGACCCAGCGAGTCGCCTTATGCTTCAGCAATAGTGCTAGTAAAGAAAAAGAACGGGAAAATTCGAATGTGTGTAGACTTCTTCTTTCATTGGCTCGATAACCGCCTATGCAATTTTGCCCAAGCTTAGCACAGCACGCCAGTTATTTCTCTCTTTCGCTAACTGGCGCCAGTTGGAAATACCAAGCGTACCCAAGTCCCTTACCGCCTGGTCTTTCCAACGCAGAGCAGGCCTCCCTTTTCCTTTGCTACCACCGGCGGGTACCGCGTCGAATACTTTCAGAGCTGGAGCGCTTTCATCCATTCGAACGACATGACCAAGCCAGCGAAGCCGCTGGATCTTAATTCGCTGCACTAAATCTATGTCGTTATAAATCTCGTACAGCTCATCGTTCCATCTTCTACGGTATTCGCCATCGCAAAGGCGTAAGGTCCCATAAATCTTTGGGAGAATCTTTCTCTCGAACATTCCTAGAGCCTTCTCATCAGACATCTTCATCGTCCATGCTTCTGCGCCATACATTAGGAAGGGCATAATGAGAGACTTATAGAGCGTGATTTTTGTCCGTCGAGAGAGGACTTTACTGCTCAGTTGCCTACTAAGTCCGAAGTAGCACTTGTTGGCGACAGTGATCCTCCTTTGGATTTCGAGTCTGACATCATTATTGATGTTAATGCTGGTTCCTAAGTAAACGAAGTCTTCTATTTTTTCAAAGTTATAACTGTCAACAGTGATGTTTGATCCCAGTCGTGAATGTGCCGACTGTTTATTTGATGACAGGATATACTTCGTCTTGCCCTCGTTCACCTCCAGATCCATTCGCTTTGCTTCTCTATCCAGTTTGGAGAAGGCAGAACTAACTGCGCGGTCGTTAAGGCCGATGATGTCAATGTCATCGACGTAGGCCAGCAGCTGCACACTCTTATAAAAGATAGTGCCTGACTGATTTAGTTATGCGGCTCGAATTATCTTCTCCAGCATAAGGTTAAAAAAGTCACACGACAAAGAGTCACCCTGTCTGAAACCTCGTTTGGTATCAAACGGCTCGGAGAGGTCTTTCTCAATCCTGATGGAGCTGGCGGTGTTGTTCAACGTCATTTTACATAGCCGTATAAGTTTTGCGGGGATACCAAATTCAGACATTACGACCTAAAGGCAACTTATTTTTGTGCTGTCGAAAGCGGCTTTGAAGTCAACAAAAAGGTGGTGCGTGTCGAGTATTCTTTCTTGAGTCTTTTCTGAAATCTGGCGCAGTATAAATATTTGGTCGATAGTTGATTTACCAGGTCTAAAGCCACACAGATGAGGGGCAATTAGTTCGTTGACGGTGGGCTTTAGTCTCTCACACAATACGCTCGACAGAACCTCATATGCGATGTTTAGAAGGCTGATACCACGATAGTTGGCGCGAATTGCAGTATCACCCTTCTTGTGTATTGGGCAAAGTACACTTAGATTCCAATCAGTAGGCATGCATTCGTCTGACCATACTTTACAGATAAGCTGGTGCATGCGCTTTATCAACTCTTCTTCACCGTATTTGAATAACTCAGCTGGCAACCCATCAACTCCGGGCGCTTTGTTGTTCTTTCATCGCAGTCGGGTAAGAGAACATGAATTCCGTCGCCATTGATTGGGATTTCGGGATCATCATCTTCTCCAAGGTGGTCTTTGCCACTACCACTAAGTAGTGTGGATAAGTGCTCCCTCCATTAACTAAGTATATTCTGATCGTCAGTCACCAGGTCGTCGTTGTCGTTCTTACAGGAATTCGCCCCGGTCTTAAAACATTTTGTTAGCCGTAGTACTTTCTGAAAGAATATTCGGGCACCTTTCCTGTCGGCCAGCATTTCAAGCTGTTCGCACTCACGCATTTCGGCCTATCTCTTCTTCTCTCGAGAAATGCGTCTCGCTTCCTTCTTCAACTCACGATATCTCTACCGCAAGGTTCGCGTTGCGCCCAATCGCAACGTGGCCCTGTAGGCAGCATCTTTCCGTTCCGTGGCAAAGCGACATTCCTCATCGTACAAGTAGTTTTTCCTGGCTCGCTGAAAACCAATAGATGGTTCAGCGGCGGTACGTAAAGAGCAAGAGATGTGGTTCCATTGCTCTGAAATATCGCTGTGTTGATTAGTGCTCTTAGAGAGCAGGAGTGCGAGTCGAGTAGCGAAGTGCGTGGCTGTCTGTTTTAATACAGCTTTCCTACGTCGAGCTTTCCTTGTGTCAATTTTCGCACGCTTTTTGATGCACAGAGGCGCGTGCGTATCTTGGCTGCGACAAGATAGTGGTCCGAGTCGATGTTGGCTCCTCGGATCGTGTGCACATCTAGGACACTGGAAGCGTGCCTTCCGTCTATCACAGCATGGTCGATTTGGTTTCGTTTCTTACCATCTGGAGACAGCCGCGTAGCCTGATGTATGCTCCTATGCTGGAACCTGGTACTACATACTATCGTACTTCGGGCCCCGGAGAAGTCAATCAGTCTCCATCCATTATCAGACGTTTCCTCGTGGAGACTGAATTTTCCGACTGTGGAACCAAAGATGCCCTTCCGGCCTACCTTGGCATTGAAATCACCAAGCACGATTTTTATATCGTGGTGGGGGCACCACTAATACGGGCTTCCAAGGGATCGTAGAAGCGATCTTTGGTCTCATCGTCCTTCTCTTACGTCAGGGCATGGGCGCAAATCATTGAGATGTTGAAGAATCTCGCCATTATGCGGATTGTGGCGAGACGTTCCCACCACAAATCCATCTCCAAATTTGCGCTCCTTTACATGGCAGCTGTAGTATATGTCGCAAGGGCCTACCGTTATGCTCCCTTGCCCCGTCCATCGCATATCTTGGATGGCGGTGATGTCAGCCTTCGATCTGCCGAGGACATCTACCAGCGGGGCAAGGGAACCTCCCCATTTAAGGGTTCGGACATTCCAGGTGCATACCCTCAAATCATGGTCCTTAAAACGTTTGCCGTGGTCGTCATCTAAAAAAGGGGGGTCCTGTCCGAGGCTTTGCTTTACTTTTCATAGGATATTTGTTTTACGTGGCGAGTCCCAAGCCCTGCGCTCAACCCATTGCTGGGGGTTGAAATTTTAAATTCGTTTATATAGCGAGCCGCTTACTCCAAGACAGACGCCCGCTTGCAGCCACACCTCCTGGTGAACAGACGCTGCATACTTTAGTGGACCCATAAACCGAATATGTCGGAGGTGCTCCACTAAAGCTCCCTCTCTATTAGCCGTGACCCAAGGCTCCACACGGGTTCGTTACCGTATCTCGCACATGGGTTGCCCACGTTGCGTGGATAATTAGAGTAGGAGTTGAGTACAGCCATGCACCCGTAACCGCATACCCAGAAGCACCACTGTACCCCATTGCACTCATTGTAGATGATCGTGCATTAAACAAAATAACTGTTAGGGATAACTACCCACTTCCGTTAATCGATAATATATTCCGAGACATGATTGACAGCAGAAAGGTTATCATCTATATGGATGATATTATTTTTGCGACTGAAGACTTTGAAGAACACAGAGACCTGTTAAAATTAGTATTGGAGCGACTTACCTTAACCCTTTCACGCCGGAGTTTTATTTCGGTTCCTAAGATATTTTTGTGGCATTTTGTTTTCAAAATGTGAAAATAACATTAAAAAACCATGTTCTGCGTACTTAAAAGATGTCCTTTCGTTATCCTGAGACATATTATCCCAATAAGGAATGTCTCATGTTGAAAAACCATTAATTTTGAAATATTATATATTAATTTAGAAAACGTTGTAGGTTTTCTGCTGGGAAAACATTTATTTATTTATGATAAGGAGTAAAGCAGTTAAAACATAGTGCATTATTACATCCGGAGCAAATATAAATAGTTCTTGTTTCCTTTTGTAACGAAGTGCACCGTACGCAACGACGTCGAGATGGCCATTTTATTGTAAATGATCGCCTATATTCAATAGTTCAATGCGTGTACGTTTAGTTGGTCTTCCGCCAGTCCTACGAGTTTTTATTTTTTTGTGTTTGGAACTGTATCAACGATATTATTGGTTTGTGGCTGTTAGAAGTAACTAGTACTTCCTTGGAATCCATCAAACACGCAGCCATTATACCATCACAGCTTATTTGGAACTGACTTTGCCCACGTCGCGACTCGAACTTCGGAGTTTCCTTTCGATTTCGCATATATGTATGTTCCAACGCCCGGAAAATGAATAGTTTTCATCAGTGAAATTGATGTGAAAAATCGGTCGAATGCAATAGCCACTTCCTTATCACGGATAGTACTAGCTAACTTTGTAACAACCCTTTCCCCAAGTGTACCAACAACATTTGGAGTGATATCTTTACCAGTGTATGTATACATTCAAATCGTACGTATATCCGGTCTTTGCATCGCATCGCAACCAAATTTTAACACCACGTTTAATTGGCTTCATGTATTGTTTTAGACTAGACCGCCCTTTGAATTTTGCATGCATTCGTCGATGGATTGAAATGGACTGTCACTTCTCATACGCATGAAGGTGTTTTTCATGCACGCAATGACTTCAGCAATATAGTAATCTTTTGGAGCATCGTTTGGTTTGTCGCAATCATTCTAATGTAACTTCGAAGAAAGTAATGTGAAGCGATCACGAGAAATACTATTTTTTTATCATTTTATTTCCCATTGACGCATGTTTGCTCCAAGAATCATGTAAAAACGGCAAATGATTGAGTGCATGACAATAATTACACCTAGAAATACCAATATTTCATGTTCAGCTGTTAGGCCCTATTATCATTTTTCTCTCTATTCAGTTTTCTTATTCGCTGATTTGTACACTATGCGATGAAAATGCACACACGCTTTCTGAATGCACTGAAGTCCGTAGCACCTCGAGGAAAAGTTACCAAAACTTTCGGATCTCTTTCCAAAGGCATTTCAAATTTGGGTTCAAAGTTTACCTCTTCCGTTAGGTTAGTCCAGGTAGCAACGGCAACTGGTTCATTTGCAGCATTTTTACATAGTTATTCTTCCTCTTCGGAAATTGCACCTAAGTCGTCTTCAGGCTGTTCTTCGTCTTCCGATTCAGAATAGGAAGCATCGCTGTCATCTTCGCTGCCATTTTCTTCGTCAGACGAAGGCATATAGCTGCTCTCAGAAGGGCTAAAATCTTCATCGTCGGAGCTTTCGCACAATATATATGCCATCTCTTCCTTTTCGACATCTGTTAAAAACAATATTGGGACAAATAAATCCCATATTGGGAACACATGTTGGGACAATATATTCCGAGAACAGAAAATTTGTATAAAACTCACCGTTCTGGATATTTTTTAAATGTTGTAGGCAAAATTCAATCAGGAATTGGCAAAATCTACGCACTATTTTGCTTTACACAACGTGGCTAACGGTAAATACGTACTTTTGACAACTTTTATCCTGACAGATTAGCGAAATTTCCAAACAGCTGTGACAAACGCCATATTTTAATATATGTTGAGGAATTTTTATCATAAATAAAACCCAAGTTTTGTATTGGGATACTTCAGATAGAAGTTTTCATTCATAAAAAAAAAGATATAGCATTTCTAATGCAGGTGGGATATATTGTCCCAGTAAGCGCGAAAGGGTTAAGGACCTTGAAACTTAACTTAGTTAAATGTAAAATCGGGTATGACAAAATAGAGTATCTAGGATATGTCGTGTCAAATTTAGGCATATCACCCAACGATCCCCACATTAAAAGCATACACAATTTGCCGATTCCGACGAATGCAAAACAACTCCAATCCTGCCTTGGCCTGTTTTCACACTTTCGCCGATTCGTACCGTTCTTCTCGCAAATCGCCATTACTAAATCTGCTCAAAAGAAATTTGCCAATCGACTTCGATGAAAAATGCCTTAATGCATTCATTGAGCTTAAAATCCGGCTTGTCAAAAGCCCCGTATTGGGAATATTTAACCCGCTACGGGAAACGGAACTCCATTAGGACGCCAGTAACATAGAATTCGGTGCAATATTACTGCATCGCCAAGAGGATAACCAGTTCCACCCCATTTCATACTTCCCCAAAACTGCCACAAGAGCCGAGTCCAAATATCATAGTTTCGAACTAGAGGCCTTGTCCATTATATACGCTCTTACAAGATTCAGGACGTATCTCGAAGGTGTACCCTTCACCATAATAACTAAGTGTAACTCACTGACGATTAGAAAGAAAACAATTAAACCCTCGGATGGTCAGATGGGCTCTCGAGCTTGAAAATCATAATTTCAAGATAAGACATAGGAAGGGAACTTCAATGGGACATGTTCATGCTCTCAGCAGGAGGCAGATAGGTCTAATTATAAACACGGAAGATGTCGACCTCCGGGTACAGGTTGCCTATGACCCTGAGCCCTCACAACAAACATAAAATGTATTAGTTTTAACACACACACAAGCATGTAAATTTAATTATCTACATACATACTTTTCACACAATATATGTATATGAAATTGTTATTATAAGGATAACTGTCTGCCTACAGGCAAAACAGTATAAATGGAGCAATGTGAATATCAAATAGTCGGTCGTTAGGCATACATGACACGCGTGGCAACGAGAGTGATACGAGTAGTTAAAGAGGGATCAAACCTCTAAGGCTATTGGGCTTAAACCACTGAGACGGGTGATAGCTGTAGGGCTTAAAACCTACTATAGCTCTACGCTTACGAGGTAGCATAACGCAAGAAGAAGAATAAATAAAGATAGCGAAGCAAAGCGAAGGGGTATTGATTCATAGAGGAGATAATTTTAATTTCTTTGCAGATACCCTGGAAAACCGAAAGCTACACCCAGCACTCCGAAAAGTCCGTTACAATTGGCGCCCGAGCAGCGACTTATAAAGATACTCACAGAACACAACAGCGAAGGAAATAGCGTGAGAAATAATATGGTGAGGTGAAGGTGGGTGTATTTCCTCAACCGAGAGGAACTGCAGACATAGCTGGCAGAGTTCGGTTGGAACAGAGCGGTACCGTTGAGGAGTTACGAAAACGATTTTCAACGCTCCTACAGGAAGACAGCGACAATGAAGAATACCATACGCGATTTGAAGAATTGGATGCGAGGCACACAAATCCCGCACTGACCGTCACCACACCGAGTGGAAGCCAGAAAGTCAGCGTTAGGCAAGCACCGATGCACGATGGTGCGGTACCAGATGTCGAAGCACCACAGCCACACGTAGCGTGTCCAACGTCATTAACGGCCACCATCATGGACCGAGCCCGTAAGTGGGGTTTCAAATACGACGGTGGACGAGACCCTCTCAGCTTCATTAAGGGCGTGGAAGAGTTGGCAGAAGCATACAAAGTGAAGCGGGACTTATTGCCGCGAGCGATGCCAGAGCTACTTAAAGAGAAGGCCCTGACATGGTTCTGCAGCAACAATAAGAACTGATGCGGCATGCAAACTACTCCCCCGTAGAGAAGCTAACGCGAATATACAAGAATACTCGAAGCGAGTATCAATGGTACGGAAAACATTCCGAGTTCAGCACGCTGGAAGAGCTTGTGAGTCTGGCTGAGGTATTGGAAAATATCGCCCGGTGAAAGACACACCCAGGGCCACAGTGCGAACAATTCCACGAACCATGTGTTGCTACACATGCTAGTAGAAGCGAAACAGCGAACACACAACGCCAACCCGAACCGCGCATCAACACTCCGGCGCCCCAGGCGGAGTACGTGAATCCGTGGACGGCGTGTAGACATTGTGAGGAAGACGGCCATTTTGCACCCGACTGTAGAGCAGCGCTGAGGGAGTTTTGCTGGACAGGTGGCGGATGCAACATCCCAACTCAAAATTGCTGCCGGAACACATCGGGAAATGGTCTGAGGCCTCATTCGCAGCGAAGGGTGGGGTGTCAAGTTGAGCAATCGTGTGGACGTGTTAAAAGTGTTAAGCCAAGAGAAAGGGTGGATTATGACTACGATCAAAGTAAACGAGATCCGTGTAGTAGCCTCAGTGGATACAGGAGCAACCTGGTTGGTTGGTTCAAGTGGATTGCCACCCTGGTGGCAAACAATTAGCAACCTGAGCGAGGCCATGTCGGGAAAGCTAGAGTCAGGGATGGTCAAACGCATAGAGACGCAAGTTATAATGGGCGATGGCAGATCCAAGACCGTGCGGGAGGCAATAACTGCAAGAGTGAAATTGGGGAACCAGACCCACGACATGGACCTTTTGATACTACCAGGTTTGATGGACGACGTGGTCCTCGGAACGGATTATATGTCAAAGGTAAGCGTTCGATTGAGATGTGGAGACCAGAACGTCACGTTCCGGGAAGAGAGTCACGCTGAAGGAAGCGAGAAACTCACGGCAATACGGCAGGAAGAGACCGAGAGAGCGGATAAAGGCGACGAACCATCATCAAATTCTACGTCGTCTGAAGCCGCAACTACTGATGAAGTAAAGGAATTCTTTAAACAAGAGTTGTACATATTTGAGAAGATGTCGAGAGTAGCTAACATCGCCACTCACCGAATCGTCATGAAGGATGACCGACCGATCAAATAAAGGTATTGCCCAAAGAATCCGAAGATGCAGGAAATTATTAACGCGGAGATCGACGACCTCATAGAGAAAGGGTGCATTGAACCTTCACACAGCCCACACAGCGCCCCCATAGTGTTGGCAAAGAAGAAGAACGAAAAGTCGAGACTCTGGGTAGGTTATCGGCAGCTGAACGAGCCTGACGCGTACCCTCTACCGAGGATCCAACATATTCTCGACTGACTACAAAGTACGCGTTACATCAGCAGCCTAGATCTGAAAAAAAGCTATTGGCAAATCCCGATGGAAGAGAAAAGCAAGCAATACACGGGGACGTTTCAGCGTGCGTTGGGCCAGGTCATCGGTCCGGAGTTAGAGTCGCATGCTTTTGCCTACCTAGATAATATTATTATTACCAGTACAACACTGCACGAACACGTCCAACACCTGTCGGTAGTTTTTCAGCGACTAAGACACGCGAATCTCAGGTTCAACCCAGAGAAGTGTGAATTTTTCAAGAAGCCGCTGAAGTATCTGGGTCACGTTGTAAGCGAAGAAGGCAGCCACACAGACCCTGAGAAGGTCGCGGCCAACAAAAATCTCACGCCACCGACCGGTATACGAGAATTGCGCCGATTTATAGGTATAGCTTCTTGGTACCGTAGGTTCATCCCCGACTTATCCAAAGTGGCGCATGCGTTGACGTCCATGCTGAAGAAGGGCCACAAGTGGAAATGGAACAGCGAACAACAGACAGCATTTGAGGCACTGAAGAATGCGTTAACCGAGGCGCCAGTATTGGCTTGTCCCGATTTCACAAAGAAGTTTACTTTTCAAACAGACTAGAGCGATTTCGGGCTGGGATCTGTTCTGACTCAGGAAATCGAAGGGGGCGAACGAGTAATAGCGTATGCGAGTCGCCGGCTCAACAAAGCTGAACTCAACTATTCCCCTACTGAGAAAGAGTGTTTGGCAATAGTGTGGGCGATCAGAAAATGAGACCGATCATCTAGCACTTCAGTGGCTTGCCAAGATTGAGAGTCCATCTGGTCGAATCGCAAGGTGTTCGCTAGGACTGCAGCAGTACTCATTTGACGTGCAGTACCGCAAGGGTAAACTGAATGTAGTGGCTGATGCGCTTTCCCGTCAACCCCAGGAAACGAAGCGGGGTTCGATGACGGCAAGAGGTGTCGCGGCCGAATGTCAATGGCTCAAAGAGAAAATGGCCGAGGTGGAGAGGTGTTCACCGTCTAAACATGGAAATACTATGGCGTTGATAATATTGGATCGTTTATGGGGATGGGTCGAGATTGTAGCAATGCGAAAGGCAACGGCAGAAGGACTAATTCGGGCAGTCAGAGAGCGAATCATTAGCAAATTCGGCGTCACAGCGTTCCTAATCCCGGATAATGGAGCGCAATTTATCAGCTCAAAATTTAAGCAGTTCTTAGAGGAGATGGGGATAAGGCACCAATTTACTGCACAGTTTACAACTAAGGACCAAAGATACTGGGATGACTTGCTACCAGAGATGACTCTGGCTCTCAATTCGAGCGTGTGTGAAGCAACCGGTTACAGCCCAGTTTTTGTAAGCCAGTGTCGAGAACCGAGCCTACCGAACGCATTGTATGACGACCATGAAGTGGAAACCGGGCAGACCCCAACAACACCGCACGTAAAGGCCGCAAAAATGAAGGAGGTCTTCGAATTAGTACGCCACAATCAACAGAGCAAGCAAGGCACTACAATCTGCAAAAAATATCGTGGCAACCGGTCTTGGGAGATAAGGTCCTAGTACGAGAGCACTACTTCTACAAGGCTGTAGACAACTTTGCGGCTAAACTGGCACCGAAATACGGAGGGCCGCATCGCGTGTTGAACTTTATTTCACCAGTGATCGTCGAGCTCGACAAAATTTACAAAGGAAGAAAAAGAACGGCGCACGTGAGCGATCTTAAACCATACTACGAGGCGACCATTAACAATTCCCTCGTGACGCTACCGAAGCTTAATTCAACGCAGAACAACGAACAGATAAGTTTTAACGTAACGTGAAGTGTGTGAACTCGACAATCACCAATAGGAGAGTGGTTATCATGGCAGAAGAGACCCGGAAAGGGTTAAGTGACAAAAAAGAAGTTACAAGAGGGAGTCTGAAAATCAAGGAAAAACGCCCCAAAAATCAACGGAAGCAGAAATTCGGCACAGAACACCCGAAGGGTATATAAACCGAGAGCAAAAAGAGTAAAAACCTAACAAGAATGAGAAGATAGATAAAAAAAAAGAGAAAACAAAAAAAAAATTGAACTTAGAATAATCAGAGGGAAGTAATATTTCTTATCTTAATTATATTATAAGCAAGTAATAATACTTACCTTAATAATTAATATTAATCTCAAGATTTTACAATATTGTTCATGCTGGTAATGCCGAAGCGGCAGTAGCTAAAGATTTGGCACTACTGAATATGTTGATGTAAATGGGCATCACTGGTTTACAAAAACAGCTCAGAAAACAAATTAAAAGTGAGACGGCAGCAAATAACAGAATTTTTGCTGGAAAAGTGGCGAAAATTCAAGAAAATACAGTTGGTCGCGCAATGGCCACTGCTCGCATAAAAGGATGTGCCACGGGCGCCCAGGCACAAGTGAAAAAAAGTGCGCGCAAAGATAAGCAGACACCAGCAGCAACCAACAAGTTTCTTGGCCGAACCAGCGCGAGATGGCACTTTAAGGGTGCGTATCAAGTGCCTGACGGAGAAGGAGATCCGGCACTTTATCGAAGGCAAGAGGGGAGTTGAAGATCGGAGCGACGATGAGCAACAGCAAGAACCCGGTGACAACGAGAGCCTGGCAAGTACGCAACCGTTTGTGCCACCAAAAAATGACGCGGACGATGCAGAGGGTATGGCAAACGTTTGGGGTGCAGCATACTTATCAAACAATACGTCACTAGCGACGCCACGACCGTGCGACGATACCAATGCCATATCATCTGAAGAAGGTCATCCAACGAGGCGAGGCCAATTTTCTCTGGCGACAGAGGACCACAAACATATCGGCAACGGGTACGTCGACTATGTACGCTATGTAGACATGCGGCTACGGTTATATGACCCGGAGGCATCCGGAAAGCCACGCACGCCACCGCAAGGGCTACCTATGGGAGAGGGAATGGTTCCGGCAAATAACATAGAAAGCGCTGACCAAAGTGACTGGCTGGATGAAGCATTGCTGGAAGCAGAACTAAACCTGTCAGCAAAGACGGATTTGGTGGCCGCCTACGAGTGTTGGCGTTTTACCGGAGGAGTTTGTAGCAGAAACAAAATCACACGTTACCTATCAACGTCAGAGCCATACGCGACAATCAATTAAACGTGCCATTCACGGTGAGGCGTACAGGGTGCGTATTACGAAGACGAGAAAGATGCCCGTAGGCCTCTCTGCCGGAATTAAGGAGGGAATGTGAGGACCCTGGATCCTATGACCCTGAGCCCTTACAACAAACATAAAATGTATTAGTTGTCACACACACCTAAGCATGTAAATGGAATTATCTACATTCATACATACGTATCTACACCTGTACATATACATACTCCTACACTTATCTTGAATTATTACTTTGTACATATAACATACATATATAGGAATTACTTTCGCACAATATATATGAAATTGTTATTATAAGGGTAACTGTCTGCCTACGGGCAAAACAGTATAAAAGGAGCAATATGAATATCAAGTAGTCGGTTGTTAGGCATACATGACACGCGTGGCAACGTGAGTGATACGAGTAGTTAAAGAGGGATCAAACCTCTAAGGCTATTAATTTATATTCAAGGTGGGCTTAAACCACTGAGACGGGTGCTAGCTATTGGGCTTAAAACCTACTATAGCTCTACGCTTATGAGGTAGCATCACGCAAGAAGAAGAATAAATAAAGATAGCGAAGCAAAGCGAAGAGGTATTGATTCATAGAGGAGATAGAGCAGCGACTTAAAAAGAAAGTAACAGAACACAACAGCGAAGGAAATAGCGTGAGAAATAATATGGTGGGGTGAAGGTGGGTGCATTTCCTCAACCAAGAGGAACTGCTGACATAGCTGGCAGAGTTCGGTTGGAACAAAGCGGTACCGTTGAGGAGTTACAAAAACGATTTTCAATGTTCCTACAGGAAGACAGCGACAATGAAGAATACCATACGCGATTTCAAGAATTGGATGCGAGGCACACAAAACCCGCACTGACCGTTACCACACCGAGTGGAAGCCAGAAAGTCAGCGATAGGCAAGCACCGATGCACGATGGTGCGGTACCAGAGGTCGAAGCACCACAGCCACACGTAGCGTGTCCAACCCCATCAACGGCCACCATCATGGACCGAGTCCGTAAGTGGGGTTTCAAATACGACGGCGGACGAGACCCTCTCAGCTTCATTGAGGGCGTGGAAGAGTTGGCAGAAGCATACAAAGTGAAGCGGGACTTATTGCCGCGAGCGATGCCGGAGCTTCTTAAAGAGAAGGCCCTGACATGGTTCCGCAGCAACAATAAGAACTGATGCGGCATGCAAACTACTCCCCCGTAGAAAAGATAACGCAAATCTACAAGAATACTCGAAGCGAGTATCAATGGTACGGCAAACATTCCGAGTTCAGCACGCTGGAAAAGCTAGTGAGTCTGGCTGAGGATTTGGAAAATATCGCCCCGGTGAAAGACACACCCAGAGCCACAGTGCGAACAATTCCACGAACCATGTGTTGGTACACATGCTAGGAGAAGCGAAACAGCATACACACAACGCCAACGCGAACCGCGCAACAACACTCCGGCGCCCCAGGCGGAGTACGTGAATCCGTGGACGGCGTGTAGACATTGTGAGGAAGACGGCCATTTTGCACCCGACTGTAGAGCAGCGCTGAGGGAGTTTTGCTGGACAGGTGGCGGATGCAACATCCCAACTCAAAATTGCTGCCGGAACACATCGGGAAATGGTCTGAGGCCTCATTCGCAGCGAAGGGTGGGGTGTCAAGTTGAGCAATCGTGTGAACGTGTTAAACGTGTTAAGCAAAGGGAAAGGGTGAATTATGACTACGATCAAAGTAAACGAGATCCGTGTAGTAGCCTCAGTGGATACAGGAGCAACCTGGTTGGTTGGTTCAAGTGGATTGCCACCCTGGTGGCAAACAATTAGCAACCTGAGCGAGGCCATGTCGGGAAAGCTAGAGTCATAGAGACGCAAGTTATAATGGGCGATGGCAGATCCAAGACCGTGCGGGAGGCAATAACTGCAAGAGTGAAATTGGGGAACCAGACCCACGAGATGGCCCTTTTGATACTACAAGGTTTGATGGACGACGTGGTCCTCGGAACGGAGTATATGTCAAAGGCAAGCGTTCAATTGACTTGTGGAGACCAGAAAGTCACGTTCCGGGAAGAGAGTCACGCTGAAGGAAGCGAGAAACTCACGGCGATACGGCAGGAAGAGACCGAGAGACCGGATAAAGGCGACGAACCATCCTCAAATTCTACGACGTCTGAAGCCGCAACTACTGATGAAGTAAAGGAATTCTTTAAACAAGAGTTGTGCATATTTGAGAAGATGTCAAGAGTAGCTAACATCGCCACTCACCGAATCGTCATGAAGGATGACCGACCGATCAAACAAAGGTATTGCCCAAAGAATCCGAAGATGCAGGAAATTATTAACGCGGAGATCGACGACCTCATAAAAAAAAGGGTGCATTGAACCTTCACACAGCCCACACAGCGTTCCCATAGTGTTGGCAAAGAAGAAGAATCGAAAGTCGAGACTCTGCGTAGGTTATCGGCAGCTGACCGAGCGTTCAGTGCCTGACGCGTACCCTCTACCGAGGATCCAACATATCCTCGACCGACTACAAAGTACGCGTTACATCAGCAGCCTAGATCTGAAAAACAGCTATTGGCAAATCCCGATGGAAGAGAAAAGCAAGCAATACACGGAATTCACAGTACGAGCACGCGGCGTTTTCCAATGGCGTGTAATGCCGTTTGGGCTACACTCCGCCCGGGGACGTTTCAGCGTGCGTTGGGCCAGGTCATCGGTCCGGAGTTAGAGTCGCATGCTTTTGCCTACCTAGATAATATTATTATTACCAGTACAACACTGCACGAACACGTCCAACACCTGTCGGTAGTTTTTTAGCGACTAAGACACGCGAATCTCAGGTTCAACCCAGAGAAGTGTGAATTTTTCAAGAAGCCGCTGAAGTATCTGGGTCACGTTGTAAGCGAAGAAGGCAGCCACACAGACCCTGAGAAGGTCGCGGCCAACAAAAATCTCACGCCACCGACCGGTATACGAGAATTGCGCCGATTTATAGGTATAGCTTCTTGGTACCGTAGGTTCATCCCCGACTTATCCAAAGTGGCGCATGCGTTGACGTCCATGCTGAAGAAGGGCCACAAGTGGAAATGGAACAACAGACAGCATTTGAGGCACTGAAGAATGCGTTACCCGAGGCGCCAGTATTGGCTTGTCCCGATTTCACAAAGAAGTTTACTTTTCAAACAGACGCGAGCGATTTCGGGCTGGGATCTGTTCTGACTCAGGAAATCGAAGGGGTCGAACGAGTAATAGCGTATGCGAGTAGCCGGCTCAACAAAGCTGAACTGAACTATTCCCCTACTGAGAAAGAGTGTTTGGCAATAGTGTGGGCGATCAGGAAATAAGACCGATCATCTAGCACTTCAGTGGCTTGCCAAGATTGAGAGTCCCTCTGGTCGAATCGCAAGGTGTTCGCTAGGACTGCAGCAGTACTGATTTGACGTGCAGTACCGCAGGGGTAAACTGAATGTAGTGGCTGACGCGCTTTCCCGTCAACCCCAGGAAACGAAGCGGGGTTCGATGACGGCAAGAGGTGTCGCGGCCGAGTGTCAATGGCTCAAAGAGGAAATGGCAGAGGTGGAGAGGTGTCCACCGTCTAAACATGGAAATACTATGGCGTTGATAATATTGGATCGTTTATGGAAATGGGTCGAGATTGTAGCAATGCGAAAGGCAACTGTTTAGGTTTCCGACCTAAATACATTCACCGCCCTACCGCACTGTTTGCGTGAGGTTCCGCCTCAACAATTTACCTACAACCCTAGTGAGTAAATCCCTTTATTGATTTACACACACTAACATATATATTCGCAGCTACCCGTCAAACGGTGAACTAAGTTAAGGAGAAAGTTAACGAAAGTTCACTGTTTGGCGGGCCGATCACCTTCAAAATTAAAAACTCGGTCACTTAAAGTTACTCCACTACGCAGCAAGGATCAGCCACAGCCATCACGCCGTACCAAAGGTAAAACAAATCGATTGTAATTTATATGTCCACTATTTATTCATATCCACAATAATTACACAATAAACTAATTTAGTTTATAGAATATTAATCAGAATATTCTGTTTCGTTTTTATTTTCTTGTTAATACACGGTGCAAAATCATTCCGTGATTCGCCAGTGTGTATTTATTGGTCCTTCTACGCCGAGACTGACCAGCTTATATCCACTACAGTCCACTACTCATCCAACAAAAACCCTTTCAAAGGAATCGCACATATAACCAACTCAACTGACACAGCTTTTGGCACACCTATATAACGTGGCACCATTCTGCTTTACGTCGTGCACATACGACGAGGATACATAATCACCAGAGCTTTCTCACAGCACAGCAACTAGACACAGATAACACTTGCAACACAAATACTTTCACCACCTCATCACCAGCAACACTGCAATAAGGTACGTGGTTGATCTTCAATTCTAGTGCACTTAATTGATCACTTAAAAAAAAAAAAAAATTAACTAAACAATATTCGATCATTTTGTATATTCGCGTTACATTCCGCGCGTGTGTTAGTGAACCGGGGGTATATTCAGTGCTCGAATCACGCCACCATTTTGCGTCACTGTCACATAATTATAATCGTTTATCACAATTGCATACGAACAATAATTTATTAAATTTTTCTTTGCACTACGAATTCCTTTTTAAACGATACATTCACATAGGTGCGAAACCAGTAAATTTAATTTCCTTTGTATAGCAGTGATAATCCCCTTATATACACATATACGCACATTCACATACTAGTTGCATTTCGTGCTATCATTTTTGGATCACATTAGCTTTCATTACATTTGTATAATTCGGAGATCATTTCACTGAACCGGGTTTACTGCTTGACATTGGCACTTAATTAATTTAGTTATTATTTTTTTAATTGGCACTTAAGTTGTTGTTAATTCGACGAGTTTAATTTTTATCATTTTGTTTTATTTCACACACGGAGCACTGTTTTTTCTTCTCCCGTTTCACACGATTCACACACACTTAATTATTAAAGACAAAGGTCATTATTACAAAAAAAAAAAAATATATAAAACTTCGTTGGGTGGCAGGTGACTATGTATATCCAATAACGTGCGCATTTTGTTTGCTTCATAATTGTTCATATATACATACATATAAATAGTCATATATACATACATATACATTTTCATATATATATACATATACATAATCATATATACATACATACAATAAGTTGCTGAAAAACAATAAAAGATAAATTAAATTTACACACACGTTCATTCGTTGAAAAATTAATTATTTCCTGTTTTTGAGTTAAGTAATTTACCTGGTGTGGCATAATTTAAGTTTCAAACTTTTAAGAATTCGAAAGGGCAATAGAGCCTATATATACATAAAAAGATCTGCTATAAAACTCAAACGGAATAAGATTACGTTCAAACTTAATTTATATTAAGTATACTCTTTGCTTCCCAAATTCAATTAAATCATGGATACATTTATTCGATTGGCCGACGCAGTAGCAGAGTTCGAATCTGACTACAACGAAAGAGCTGCGTCCGAATATACAAAGCACTCTCTTGCCATCGAACAAGATGAGCTTAAAGCGCTTTGGAGGAAGACGAAAGCAGCTTACGATGACATCATGGGTTCAGAAGGCATAACTGCCAAAGATCAAACGGCGATAAAACTTAAACATAAGAGATCGTATCAATGTTTTGTTCGCTGCCAGACAGCCATGGCTGATATGCATGAAAAGAGCCGGAAAACATACCTATTACCGAGCACAACATACGTTTACCTCCATGCGATACCGATGTATTTAAAGGAGACTATTTGTCTTGGCCATCCTTCCGAGACATGTTTACGGCTATATACATCCTAAACAATCGTCTTACACTAGTTGAGAAACTTTTCCATCTCAACCAAAAAACCCAAGGGGAAGCAAAAGAGATTGTGCAGAGGTGTCCACTGACTAATGAAGGCCTTACAACAGCCTGGAAAAACCTGAGTGACAGATACGAAAATAAACGTATCCTTGTCACATCATCTGCGTCAAAGCTTAGATATGCCTCCAAAAAGGCTCGGCACATATCAAACTAGTGTTGCCAAGCACTTTTGCAATCTATGCCATAGCAATGAACACAAACTACGAAGTTGTCAAAAATTCCGTAAAATGACAACAACACAAATAATAGATTACATAAAATCGAACAATGGTTGCTTGAACTGCTTATCAGCTGGACACACGGTGTCAAGATGCATAAGCTCGTTCAACTGCAGTACGTGTCACTCAAGACATCACACACTGCTCCACCTGCAAGTCTTTCAGCCAAAAGCATCCACACAGAGGGGAACTCCGAACCCCGCATATGACACTCCTTCCACTTCCAGACAGGCTCAGTGGAGACAGGAATCTGCAAAAGACAATGAAAAAGTTGTTAAAAATGTGAATTCTTGCTATGCAAACTCAAACGTTGGTATGCTCCTAGTTACGGATTGTGTCAACATTCACTACAATGACACTAATTTCTCAGCTAGAGCATTAATTGATTCGGGTTCCGAGTGCTCATTCATTACGGAGAGACTCAAACGCAGAATCAATTTACCTTCAAAACGTTTACATGCCCAAGTTTCGGGCATTAACAATGCTATATCCGCGCAGGTGAAAGAAGCGTGCGAAATTCAATTGCTGTGGTGCTTGTTATGCCACAACTCACTGGGAATCTTCCGACCTGCCAAGTTAGAGCGATGACCAAGCAGGAGTTCCCAGATTTGGAATTGGCGGATAAAAGGTTCTTTGTGAACGAACCGGTAGATCTCATCCTCGGCGGAGACATTTATTCCCAGATTATGTTAAGCGGCATGAAGAAAAACATATTAAACACACTTCTTGCCCAAGAAACCGTATTCGGCTGGATAATAACCGGTGGTGCGGAAACGACGAGGCCTACAACCAACGTAGTGTCGTTTTTTAACGAAGTCTCTGTAGACAAGCAATTAACGGCCTTTTGGGAGTTAGAAAAAATCCCCAAGAAAAGAAACATAAGTGAAGAAGATAAATATTGCGAAAGACTCTTCACAGCAACAACCAAGCGAAATAACGAAGGAAGGTTATAGTATCTGTTAGGTCACCGATAGGGAACCACTGCATTCGTCAATCATATGGAATTGTCACCTATTTTATTATCTGCCTTAAATATTCAAGGTCAGGTATGCGTATGCCATTCACCCCAAAGCGGGTAACACTTTGGCCTGGATTTGAAACTATTGTGTTTGCCTACGTATGCTAATATGCACATACTTACATATGTATTTACATGCACTTACCCGCTATACTAACATTGTTTGCCGGCATATGCTCCTGCTTGTTATCATATTGTCTATCATAGGCCTACTGATTTAACATATAAGCATACCTGCAGATTTGCTGCATTCCCATTTTTCCTATTCTACTTTCGTATGTATGTAAGATATAACAAATAGCGTTAAGTATGTGAAGAGTTAGAGAACATGAATTATGTATTAGCAAATACATAGTACAATTTACTTATGTATAAAGAAATGAATCGGTAAATTATGTATTTAAGGAGAAGAATTGTGAAATAAAGTTAGTCTTACAGCTGACCACCAAGCGTTTAAATCTGCCCCGAAACATAAGTTGATATCCATTTCGTCAATTTGGATAGTTTGCGTTTTTGACCATTTGCGCGGTTACAAAAAAGGCTTTGTAATCCTACAATTTTTGGCGCCCAACGTGGGGCACGAACCAGCGTATCGTTCGCCGTTGAACATCTGGTGGTCAGCGTGAGACCCTTCATCGTCATCGTTGTACTACTGCTTGACATCGTCAACTTCATCCCGACTCCGTCACTATTTTCAAGCAACTTGCCACGGACACAATAATCATCGGTGTCTCCTCTGCAAACTCATTCTCTACGCTTAGCTTCAACGTATCCGATACTGGATATATCGTCGCTTCTATTACCTCGTCGCTTTGATTCTTCGTCATTCGCTGCCATCGCCTACTTCCGTCGCTCCAGCTAAGCTCCGCTGTTGTCTCTTCATCACTTGCTGCCACCGCCTACTGCCGTTGCTCCAGCTAAGTACACGCATCGCTATCAGACATTACTGCTTACCAGTCATATTAAAGCAACAACGCGCAAACACGAAAAAAAACATCACGCGCATCAAAAATATCGTTGAGGCTAGTTTGCGGCCAGAAGGAGAATCCCTTTCAGTTGCCGAGTACAAGTGTCGTTTGGGCATTCTGGAATCCTACTTCAAGCAAATACTGTCTATTCAAACGGACATTGAAAAACTAGATACCGATGATGCAGCACGCGCGGATCTCGAAGACCTGTACGTCACCACAAAAATATCGATACAAACCCAATTAGTAGATGAACATAATATTTCCCTTTCGGAAACAAACTGCATTGTGCAGCACAGCACTAAATTACCACACCTTAAACTCCCAATATTTAGCGGCAAGTATTCTGAATACCAAAATTTTATAACATCGTTTAAACAAATAGTTGATAAAGAATTTAGCCTATCAAATATTGAAAAGTTTAATCATTTACGAAATTCTCTTCAAGGTCAGGCTTTGGAAACAGTAGATGCATTCCAAGTGACCAACGAAAATTACCCTAAAGCATTGGAACGGCTTAGGGCAAGGTATGATAACAAAACCTTAATTTTTTTGGAAAATATTTCGTCGCTATTTGAATTACCGACAGTTTCCAAACCCAACTCGTTGCAATTAAGAAGTCTAGTCGACAAGGCTTCAGCCATTTACGGGTCACTTCTATCATTGGGCACTGATAAACAAATTTCACTAACTATGCTAATTTATTTGGTGTTGCAGAAATCAGACGAGGAAACAAACAAGAAGTGGAAGGAATCGTTGGATTTTGCGACATTACCGACGTGGGACGATTGTACGAAAGTCTTGGATAGACATTGCCAATATTTGGAATCTATGGACAGTAGACATGCTGTTCAAGGCAATAGTAAGGCTGTCACAAGCAAGACGAAAAATCAGCCCAAAGGATACACATTCGCTTGTGCTAGCACGCCGTGTTCTGTTTGTTCAAACACAAGTCATAAAATTTCTGGTTGCGATCGTTTTAAATCTTTTAGTATCCAACAGCGTTTCGACCATGTAAAGAAAATTGGCCTTTGCATCAACTGCCTTTCAAAGGGGCATGAAATGGCTCAATGTGCCTCCTCAAACAGATGCAAGGTTTGCTCAAAACAGCACCACAGCTTGCTTCACCGCGGATCTACGCCAAGCCAACCTACAATAAACCCCGCATCCTCAATACGCGAGGCCGCAGTACATACACACATGCTCAATTCGTTATCCGACAACGTACTCTTGGCAACAGCAAACGTTTTAGTTCGTGATTCGTTGGGAGGTTACAAATTAGGCAAAGCCCTACTAGACTCCTGTTCTCAGGTGAACTTCATTACAGAAGACTTTTCGCAAAATCTATCGCTACCTAAAATCAAAGAAAATATCGCAATCCAAGGCATCGGTAAGTCGTCAACGAATATAAAATACAAAACCTCCACCAACATCAAATCACAACTAAACGAATTCGAGCTTCCGCTAACATTTTGCATCACTCCTCATATTGCCTATCAGCCTGACCCAGAAATCGACGTTTCTTCTTGGATTATTCCAAATAACATTGCCCTTGCCGACGAAGCATTTTATTTATCAAAGAAAATAGATTTGTTGTTGGGCACTGAAACTTTTTTCAGCCTTCTAGCAGTCGGTCAAATCAAGCTTGGAACAAACCTTCCAATTTTGCAAAAAACGCTGTTAGGGTGGGTTGTATCGGTACGTTACCAATCAAACAACAAATTTTCTGAGTGTTCGTCTTTATTCACAGCCAATAAATCGCTTGATGGCAAACTGGAGAAGATGTGGAAACTTGAAGAAGTTGTGGTCAATGCAGATCCTTGGACTCGTGAACAAAATATTTGTGAACGGTTGTACAAGGATACAGTTTCAAGAAATCCGGCTGGCAGAATTGTTGTGAAGCTGCCATTCAAGGATGATCCCTCTTGCTTAGGCGACTCGTATATCACAGCACTGAGACGACTTAACTCAATAGAAGTTCGGTTAGGAAGATCATCGCCCTTGAGGGAACAGTACGTCAGCTTTATGAATGAATATGAGCGTCTGGGACACATGAGCGTCGTGTCGAATCCGAACTTAAATGAACCGCATTACTACATTCCCCACCACTGTGTGTTGAAACCTTCAAGCGCAACAACAAAACTTCGTGTCGTCTTTGATGCTTCTTGCCGAACTACAACACAAAAATCTCTTAATGATATTCAACTGGTTGGCCCCACGATTCAAAGCGAACTAATTATTTTACTTCTTCGTTTCCGCTTACACAGGTTTGCATTGACTGCCGATATAGTCAAAATGTACAGGCAAGTACTAATGCACGAAAGCGATAAAAAATTTCAATATATTTTGTGGAGAAGCTCTCCAACTGAGGAAATTCGCACGTATCAACTGAATACGGTAACCTACGGAATGGCTTCTGCTCCATATTTGGCTATACAAAGCCTATTGTATTTGGCGGATCAACATCAGGACCAGTTTGAGGTGGGGTCGAGTATCGTTAAATCATCCTTTTACGTCGATGACTTGTTGTGTGGAGCAGACACTATGGCTGATCTTCAACGTATAAAGCAAGAGGTAACCGAATTGTTAGCTTTAGGTGGGTTTGAGCTTTCCAAATGGCATTCTAATCAACATCGACTGAGAGAAGATAATGCTACGACAAATCTCAATTTAGACGAATCTATTACAAGTGCATTGGGAATGCTATGGGACCAATCACACGACACACTTTTGTTTTCCTTTGAACCAAGGAAAGGATCTGCGAGCCGTATAACAAAGCGCTCCATCCTTTCAATTGCATCATCCCTGTTCGATCCTCTTGGTTTGTTTGCTCCCATTATTATCACATCTAAAATTTTGTTACAGGAATTATGGCTTCTTAAATTGGATTGGGACGAATCCGTGCCTCAAAATATTAATTCCGCCTGGAAGAGCTTTCTTAACAACGTCTCAGATCTCTCATCACTCAAGGTGCAAAGATATTGCCTTTCAACAGATATCCAGTCGTTTCAATTACATGGCTTCTGTGATGCTTCTATCCGAGCATACGGATGTGTAATATATACGCATATAGTTACCAAATCTGGTAGCACTATCGTTCACATACTCACGGCAAAATCCAGAGTAGCCCCCATTAAAAAACAGTCGTTACCAAAGCTGGAACTTTGTGGAGCGCTTCTATTGGCCCGTCTTTATGCAAAAGTTAAACCAATTTTTTCTAATAAGTCTTTCAACGTTTTTCTCTGGACAGATTCCCAAGTGGTCTTGCACTGGCTGAAGATGCACTCAATAACGCTGTCAACGTTCGTTGGAAATCGGGTATCGGAAATCCAAGACCTAACTGCGGAAGCGCATTGGAGGCATGTGCCCACACACAGCAATCCTGCAGACATAGTTTCCAGAGGATGTACAGTGGAAGAGCTGAACCAATCCATTTGGTACACTGGTCCTTCATTCCTACACGAACCTATGAAAGATTGGCCTAAAACCGAAAGTAATAACGTTGATAAAGAAGTTATAGAAAGCGAAAAGCAAAGGTCGGCCTTTGCAGCAATTGTAAACAGCAACCACATTTTGGACGTCGTCAACCAACGGAGTTCGTACACTGAGGCCATTCGATTAATCGCCTGGATGTTTCGATTTGTGAAAAAATTGCGGCAAGATAAACCTTACGAATCAGGACCACTTTCACCACAAGAGCTGCAACACGCTCTGCTTTGCATAATTTGGAATGTCCAACAAAATTATTTTTCTAATGATATTCAGTTTTTACAGAAGGACTTAACTACAAACGGACAATTGCGTTATCTGAACCCTTTTCTTGACTCGGTCGAAGGATTTCAGTTACTAAAAGTTGGTGGACGGTTGAATCTGGCGGACATCCCAGAAGAGAGGAAACATCCATTGCTATTGCCAAGCAAGTGTGAGTTCGTCATGAGCTACGTGCGTCATCTTCATCGAAAGCATTACCATGCAGGACCTAAAGCGTTAGTGGCATTTACAAGACTAAAATTTTTGATCGTCAACGCACGTGACGTGGCAAGGCGAGTGGTCAGATCGTGTATACATTGTGTACGCTATAAACCGAAATTGATGCAGCAAGTCATGAGACACTTACCTGTTGAACGATTGACTCCATCACGCCCCTTCGCCCGCTGTGGCGTTGACTTTTGCGGACCAGTTGATGTGTACCTACGACTCAGAGGCAAGACGCCCTACAAGGCGTATATCGCAATATTCGTTTGTTTAACCTCAAAGGCTGTACACATTGAAATCGTTTCAAATCTGTCTACAGACGCGTTCTTGGCAGCATTGAAACGAATGATCGGAAGGAGAGGCCTTCCCTCAGACATATTTTGTGACAATGCGACCAATTTCGTTGGCGCTTGTAATAAACTGGCTGAACTGAAGTCATTTTTGTTCAATAGAGAAACCCAAGATACCATCATGACGTACTGTGCTAACGAATTCGTAAATTTCAATTTTATTCCCCCCAGATCACCTCATTTCGGCGGTATTTGGGAAGCGGCCGTGAAATCAGCAAAGGGCCACCTAAACCGCAGCATTGTAAACTCACGACTCACCTATGAAGAACTATCAACAGCCTTGGTAGAAATAGAAGCGGTAATGAACTCCCGGCCAATATCACCATTATCCTCCGATCCGAACGACTACGAGGCATTAACTCCGAGCCATCTCATCATTGGAGGTGCTCTGCAAGCACTTCCGGAACGAAACATTTCAGCGAATCTAAGCAATTTGCAAAAATGGGAACAAATTACAGGCATCAAGCAAGCATTTTGGAAGCAGTGGTCCCATGATTATATAAACGAGTTGCAAGTACGTTCCAAATGGTTTAAAGGCCAGCCAAACATCGAAAAAGGCACATTGGTCATCATCCATGAAGATAACCTGCCACCCCAGAAATGGCTTATGGGAAGAATCGTCGACTGCATTCCAGGAAAGGATTCAAGAGTTCGTGTGGTTGATGTTCGCACATCGAAGGGAATCATTCGGCGCCCCATCCATAAGCTAGCAGCGTTACCAGTTTGAAAATGCCTTTCAACGGGGCCGGGATGTTAGGTCACCGATAGGGAACCACTGCATTCGTCAATCATATGGAATTGTCACCTATTTTATTATCTGCCTTAAATATTCAAGGTCAGGTATGCGTATGCCATTCACCCCAAAGCGGGTAACACTTTGGCCTGGATTTGAAGCTATTGTGTTTGCCTACGTATGCTAATATGCACATACTTACATATGTATTTACATGCACTTACCCGCTATACTAACATTGTTTGCCGGCATATGCTCCTGCTTGTTATCATATTGTCTATCATAGGCCTACTGATTTAACATATAAGCATACCTGCAGATTTGCTGCATTCCCATTTTTCCTATTCTACTTTCGTATGTATGTAAGATATAACAAATAGCGTTAAGTATGTGAAGAGTAAGAGAACATGAATTATGTATTAGCAAATACATAGTACAATTTACTTATGTATAAAGAAATGAATCGGTAAATTATGTATTTAAGGAGAAGAATTGTGAAATAAAGTTAGTCTTACAGCTGACCACCAAGCGTTTAAATCTGCCCCGAAACATAAGTTGATATCCATTTCGTCAATTTGGATAGTTTGCGTTTTTGACCATTTGCGCGGTTACAAAAAAGGCTTTGTAATCCTACAGTATCTCTACCATTTAGACAAGATTTTCCGAATCATGTCTGCCTGGGACCTTCGCTGAAAAGTGCATGCTCTCAGTTCTTTCGGAACGAGACGCGATTAGCCAAAAATCCTGCCCTGCAAACAGAATACAATAGGGTTATGAGAGAATATGAGACTTTAGGTCATATGTCCAAGTTAGATACATATGTGACAGCAGAATCGAATGATGGCTATTTCCTGCCACATCATACTCTCTTGAAGGAAGGAAGTGCCTCGACGAAGGTCCGGGTGGTATTCAATGTCTCGTGCCCTACCGCCAACGGCACGAGTCTGAACGATGTTCTCCTCCCAGGTCCGGTACCACAAGCCGACTTAACCATTTTAATTCTTCGCTGGAGATTATTCAAGTACGTCTTCAATAGCGATATCGAGAAAATGTATCGGCAAATCCTAGTGAAAGAAAACCAAACAAAATATCAACGTATAGTTCATAGGAGCAGCGGTCAGGAGCCTACCAGTTTATACGAACTGAAAACTGTAACTTTTGGAATAAATTGTGCTCCTTACCTTGCGATAAGAACACTACACCAGCTGGCTGATGAAGTAGCTAACTCCCACCCAATTGCATCAGACATTCTAAAACGATGCATGTACGTTGATGACGTACTTGCCGGTGGTCATAGTATTGAGGCTGCGATAAGAGCTCGAAACGAGATAACGCACGTACTAGAGTCAGCCGGCTTGCCATTGAGGAAATGGACTTCAAATTGCAGCAAGATATTGCAAGGCATACCGAAAGCTAACTTGCTAAAGGAAGATTTTTTAGAGTTTGAAGATACAAGTACAGTTAAGGCTCTTGGCATAAGATGGAATGCTCATGCCGATTGTTTCTATTTCATAGCAAAGCCTATAGAAGAACATACCACTTTAACCAAAAGGGTGATACTTTCCGCTATTGCCAAACTGTTCGACCCGTTAGTCTGGCTCGCTCCAGTCATAATTGTCGCTAAAATCTCTCTTTACCTCTGCTTTAGGTGCGGACAATCAAGACATAATGTTAAAGGTTGCAACAATACGCCGAAATGACTGCTTTGCGCCAAAAAAGGTACGGATCGTACTGACCACAACACCGGAGGCATCAAATGCCCAATATAAAAAGAACCATCCGAAAAATGAAAAAGCTATGAGACTTTTGCAGCTTAATTTAAACCATTGTCAGTCTGCCCAAGACCTGCTAGCAAAAACTGTGAAGGATCGCAACATAGACATTGCAATCATCAGCGAGCCCTACAAACAAAAGAATGGGGCCACATGGTTCCAAAGCGCTGACGCAAGGCGGCAATATGGACGTGTGGCAACGAACCAAAACATATGCATCTCAGTAGAGATAGACTTCGTGTGCGTAAAAGTGGAAAACGTATATATTTATAGCTGCTACATTCCACCCAGCATGCCAATTGCTGCGTTTGAAAACATCGTGTTCGGCCTTAGTAGGGATGCCAGCGATAGAAATAAAGTCATAATAGATGGTGACTTCAACGCTTGGGCGCAGGAATGGGGCTGCCCTAGAACGTCTCCAAGAGGCAAAGCTCTTTTGGAGGCGTTGGCATGCTTAGATGTTGCCTTAGTAAACACGGGGACTCAATACACTTTTGACAGAAACGGATTTGGGTCAATTATCGACCTCACGTTCGATAGCAGGAGTATGTTTAGACAGGCGGAAGCGATCACGCCGCAATTATCTGCCAAATAAATCGTAGTATTGCAAAATCCCAACAGGTAGATAGAGCAGGAAACTTCCGGGGCTGGAAATTAACATCCTTTGACGCTGACCTATTTGCTGAAGCGTTTTCTGCATCACAGTATCAGTGTTCGGCAGCAATCATGGCGAAGAAGCTTTTGACAGACATCAGAGCTACTTGCGACGCGTCGATGAAGAGAAACTCCTCCCATAAACACTCCAATGCTGTAGAATGCCAAATTATATATAAGGCTGCACGAAACTTGCTCAAAAAGGCTATCAAGGAAAGTAAGCGCCAGTGTTTCCTGGAGCTGTGCGATGACGCGGAAAAAAAACCTTGGGGAACCGCATGCAAAGTTGTTATGAAGAAGCTCAAAGTCACCAAAGCTGCAGTACCAACATGCCCACTGTTTCTACAAACAGTAGTAGATACTCTGTTTCCCAAACAAAGACGACTCGTTTCTCTAGTGCAGGATGTAAATCTGCACCTATTCGAAAAGGTAACAGCAGAAGAAGTAGCACAAGCCGCAAAAAGAACCAACGTAAAAAAAAGCGCCTGGACCAGATTGTGTGCCAAACAAAGTATTAAAAGTGGCTATCGGTCATAATATGTCGTCGTCGTCTCAGTCAACGCATGTTTTGCCGAAGGTCGTTTTCCTTCGATTTGGAAACAGCAAAAGCTTGTGCTGCTTCCCAAGCCTGGCAAGCCCACTGAAGACCCATTGAGCTACAGGCCTATTTGTCTGCTAGACTCTGCGGGTAAACTGTTCGAGCGCATTATCTCCTACAGGTTGGAAGCGGAGGTTGAGGCACTGGGTGGTATCTCAGAGGAGCAATACGTCTTCAGGAATGGAAGGTCTACCGTGCAGGCTGTAACAGAAGTGATTCAGCTAGCGAGACAAGCAACCAGTGGATACAGATGGCTAGGTGGAGCAAAACAGTATTGTTTGATTTTAACTCTCGACGTAAAAAACGCGTTCAACTCGGCTAACGGGGCAAAAATTTTGGACACCTTAGAACGCTTAGGAGTATGATTCTACTTGCGACGGCTAATGAGGAGTTACTTCCAAGATCGCATACTGTGGTATGACACTAAGCAGGGAAGGAAGAAGTTGATAATTACAGGCGGAGTACCACAGGGTTCACTCCTAGTCCCATTACTGTATTTTATGTATGACGGTATTCTACGCCTGAAGCTACCGAAGGGAGTGAAGGTGATTGGCTTCGCCGATGATATTGCGGTGATTATAACGTGCAAACAACTGCAACAGATTTCCGAAAGAGCTACTGCTTCAGTGAAGCAGATTAAAGCATCGCTCGACAACCACGGGCTCACACTAGTGGAACAGAAGACAGAGGCAGTTCTCATCTCGGTATCACTATCGATAGAAGGTTGTCGTTCAAAATGCATCTTGAATACGCTAGAGACAAGGCGGCCGCTACCATGACCTCTTTATCAAGAATAATGCTCAACGCGAGAGGACCAAAGCAACGAATCAAAAAGTTGCTTGCAGGTGTAATAAGAAGTCAAATCTTGTATGGAGCCCCGGTGTGGTTCGATGCAGTATGTCACTCATCGTACTTTCGGGGCATAAAATCAACGTATCGCCTGTGTGCACTCAGGGTATGCAGCGCATTTAAAGCTGTGTCCGATGAAGCAGCCCTGGTAATTGCTGGAATGTGCCCACTAGACATACTTGCTGCGGAGTCTGCTCATATCTTCACAAGGACGGAGGTAACTATTGAAGCCGCTCGCAAGGAAGCTAGAGTAAATAGCCTAGTCGATTGGCAAAATAAATGGAGCAGCACGATAAACGGACGGTGGACACACCGGTGTATCCCGAACATAGAGCGCTGGATTCAAAGAAGCCACGGCGAAGTAGATTTTCACACGACCCAGTTTCTAAGCGGTCATGGATGCTTTAAGTCGTATCTCCACAGATTCAAACACGAGGTCGATCCTTACTGTGATTTCTGCGGTATCGGAGTAGTAGACAATGCGGAACATGTTTTCTTCCGCGCTTTACCGACGAAAGGAGCATACTGCAATCAGCATTTCGAGTAAACCTTTCTCCAGAAGCAATTGTAAATTACATGCTGATAGGCAAAGATGAATGGAACCTGGTCAATGGCATTACCTCATCAACGATGAAAGTTTTAAGAAGTGAGGAAAGACGAAGGCGCAGAATTTGCAGTACCATATGAAACGTAGTAAGAGGGCACACAAAATTGTACCCAAATGTATCACAGCGGATTGGAACCTAGGCCGTTCCAACCGCCATGTGGTGCATCCAGATCGATCGCTTAACCCAGTGAACGAGCAGATTGGAATCTCGGACTTTCCGACTGCTTAAGGTTTTTTTTTTTTTTTTTTCCAAAACACACACTCACATGTCGATGCGGATTGGAACCTAGGGCGTTCCAACCGCCAATCTATGCAACGAGAAAAATTTAAACATAAATAATTATAATAATATAAAAGTATTTTTAGACAAAGATGCCGCGCAGCAATCAATGCATCATAGCGGATTGGAACCTAGGCCGTTCCAACCGCCTTGTGGTGCTCGCTTGACCCAATGAACGAGCAGATTGGAATCCCGGAAATATATATATATAATAATACAAATGTATTGTTTAGACATAGACGCAGCAAGGAAACCAAGCTTCCAAGGAAAGGGGACGAGGCTGCGGCCCACGACTGATTACAGTAGACCTATAACGAACGATCGAACTTAGTGCTCACACCACCTAAAGACGGAATACCTGACGGTGGTACCGGTGGGATCGGTACATGACAGTAGGAGGTTTAGTGCTGGTTAAAGTCCCACACTGACGGGGTACAGGCTTTCGATGCTTCCTCCTCGTAAAACAAAAAAAAAAAAACACATACATACATGAGACATGCCAGCTATACAAGCCTAGCCAACAGCAAGTAGCCGGAAAGATGTTGACACAGCTTGCCGAAGAACCCTGGACGACAACAACACCGCACGTAAAGGCAGCAAAAATGAAGGAGGTCTTCGAATTAGTACGCCACAATCAACAGAGCAAGCAAGGCACTACAATCTGCGAAAAAGATCGTGGCAACTGGTCGTGGGAGATAAGGTCCTAGTACGAGAGCACTACTTCTCCAAGGCTGTAGACAACTTTGCGGCTAAACTGGCACCGAAATACGGAGCGCCGCATCGCGTGTTGAACTTTATTTCGCCAGTGATCGTCGAGCTCGACAAAATTTACAAAGAAAGAAGAAGAACGGCGCACGTGAGCGATCTTAAACCATACTACGAGGCGACCATTAACAATTTGCTCGTGACGCTACCGAAGCTTAATTCAACGCAGAACAACGAACAGATAAGTTTCAACGTAACTGAAGTGTGTGAACTCGACAGTCACCAACAGCAGAGTGGTTATCATGGCAGAAGAGACCCAAAGAGGGATAAGTGACAAAAAAGAGGTTACAAGAGGGCGTCTGAAAACAAGCAAAAAGGCCCAAAAATCAACGGAAGCAGAAATTCGGCACAGAACACCCGAAGGGTATATAATCCGAGAGCGAAAAGAGTAAGAACCTAAAGAGAATGAGAAGATAGAAAAAAGAAGAAAAAAAGAAAAAAAAAAAGTTAACTTAGAATAATCAGAGGGAAATAATAATACTTACCTTAATAATATTATAAACAAGTAATAATACTTACCTTAATAATTAATATTAATCTCAAGATTTTACAATATTGTCCATGCTGGCAATGCCGAAGTGGCAGTAGCAAAAGATTTGGCACTACTGAACTATGTTGCTGTAAATGGGCATCACTGGTTTACAAAAACAGCTGAGAAAACAAATAAAAGGCAGCAAATAACAGAAATTTTGCTGGAAAAGTGGCGAAAATTCAAGAAAATACAGTTGGCCGCGCAATGGCCACTGCTCCCATAAAAGGATGTGCCACGGGCGCCCAGGCACAAGTGAAAAAAAGTGCGCGCAAAGATGAGCAGACACCAGCAGCAATCAACAAGTTTCTTGGCCGAACCAGCGCGAGATGGCACTTTAAGGGTGCGTATCAAGCGCCTGACGGAAAGGAGATCCTGCACCATATCGAAGGAAAGAGGGGAGTTGAAGATCCGAGCGACGATGAGCAGCAGCAAGAACCCGGTGACAACGAAAACCTGGCAAGTACGCAACCGTTTGTGCCACCACAAAATGACGCGGATGCTGCAGCGGGTATGGCGAACGTTTGGGGTGCAGCATACTTATCAAACAATACGCCACTAGCGAAGAGCGATGAGGAGGAGATGAAAAATTAACCATCACACATTAGTATTTACTTCGATGACGACGAGCAAGTGGGTTACGACATCGACCGAGCGACGAGACCAATAACCATATCATCTGAAGAAGACGAAGAGCAGCAAAAGAGGCGAGGCGAGTTTTCACTGGCGACAGAGGACCACAAACATATCGGCAACGGGTACGTCGACTATGTACGCCATGTAGACATGCGCCTACGGTTATATGACCCGGAGGCATCCGGAGAGCCACGCCCGCCACCGCGAGGTCTACCTATGGGAGAGGGAATGGTTCCGGCAAGTGAGATAGAAAGCGCTGACCAAGGTGACTGGAATGAACTAAACCTGGAAGCAGAACTAAACCTGTCAGCAGAGACGGATTTGGTGGCCGACATCGAGTGTTGGCTACAAGAAGGTGAGCCCAGTGTGGCAGCGGATTGGCAGGGCCATCCGAATATAGGCGTGTTACCGGAGGAGATGGTAGCAGAAACAAAATCACACGTCAGCTACCAACGTCAGAGCCATACGCGACAATCATTTAAAGGTGCCATTCACGGTGAGGCGTACAGGGTGCGTATTACGAAGACGGGAAAGGTGCCCATAGGCCTCGCTGGCGGAAGTAAGGAGGGAGTGTGAGGACCCTGGATCCTATGACCCTGAGCCCTCACAACAAACATAAAATGTATTAGTTTTAACACACACACAAGCATGTAAATTGAATTATCTACATACATACATACGTATCTACACATGTACATATACATACATACTCGTACACTTATCTTGAATTATTACTTTATACATACAACATACATATATAGGAATTACTTTTCACACAATATATATGAAATTGTTATTATAAGGATAACTGTCTGCCTACAGGCAAAACAGTATAGATGGAGCAATGTGAATATCAAATAGTCGGTCGTTAGGCATACATGACACGCGTGGCAACGTGAGTGATACGAGTAGTTAAAGAGGGATCAAACCTCTAAGGCTATTAATTTATATTCAAGGTGGGCTTAAACCACTGAGACGGGTGCTAGCTGTTGGGCTTAAAACCTACTATAGCTCTACGCTTACGAGGTAGCATCACGCAAGAAGAAGAATAAATAAAGATAGCGAAGCAAAGCGAAGGGGTATTGATTCATAGAGGAGATAATTTTAATTTCTTTGCAGATACCGTGGACAACCGAAAGCTACACCCAGCACCCCGTTACAATTCTCGCCCGAGCAGCGACTTAAAAAGATAGTAACAGAACACAACAGCGAAGAAAAGAGCGTGAGAAATAATATGGTGAGGTGAAGGTGGGTGCATTTCCTCAACTGAGAGGAGCTGCTGACATAGCTGGCAGAGTTCGGTTGGAACAAAGCGGTACCGTTGAGGAGTTACGAAAACGATTTTCAACGTTCCTACAGGAAGACAGCGACAATGAAGAATACCATACGCGATTTGAAGAATTGGATGCGAGGCACAAAGCTTGCACTGACCGTTACCACACCGAGTGGAAGCCAAAAAGTCAGCGATAGGCAAGCACCGATGCACCTTTGGTGCGGTACCAGAGGTCGAAACACCACAGCCACACGTAGCGTGTCCAACGCCATCAACGGCCACCATCATGGACCGAGTCCGTAAGTGCGGTTTCAAATACGACGGCGGACGAGACCCTCTCAGCTTCATTGAGGGCGTGGAAGAGTTGGCAGAAGCATACAAAGTTAAGCGGGACTTATTGAAGCGAGCGATGCCGGAGCTACTTATAGAGAAGGCCCTGACATGGTTCCGCAGCAACAATAAGAACTGATGCGGCATGCAAAGTACTTCCCCGTAGAGAAGCTAACGCGAATCTACAAGAATACTCGAAGCGAGTATCATTGGTACGGCAAACATTCCGAGTTCAGCACGCTGGAAGAGCTAGTGAGGAAGGGTGGGGTCTCGAGTTGAGCAATCGTATTAACGTGTTAAACCAAGAGAAAGGGCGGATTATGACTACGATCAAAGTAAACGAGATCAGTGTAGTAGCCTCAGTGGATACACTAGCAACCTGAGCGAGGCCATGTCGGGAAAGCTAGAGTCAGGGATGGTCAAATGCATAGAGACGCAAGTTATAATGGGCGATGGCAGATCCAAGACCGTGCGGGAGGCAATAACTGCAAGAGTGAAATTGGGGAACCAGACCCACGAGATGGCCTTTTTGATACTACCAGGTTTGATGGACGACGTGGTCCTCGGAACGGAGTATATGTCAAAGGCAAGCGTTCGATTGAGTTGTGGAGACCAGAACGTCACGTTCCGGGAAGAGAGTCGGGCTGAAGGAAGCGAGAAACTCACGAGACCAAGAGACCGGATAAAGGCGACGAACCATCCTCAAATTCTACGACGTCTGAAGCCGCAACTACTGGTGAAGTAAAGGAATTCTTTAAACAAGAGTTGTGCATATTTGAGAAGATGTCGAGAGTAGCTAACATCGCCACTCACCGAATCGTCATGAAGGATGACCGACCGATCAAACAAAGGTATTGCCCAAAGAATCCGAAGATGCAGGAAATTATTAACGCGGAGATCGACGACCTCATAAAGAAAGTGTGCATTGAACCTTCACACGGCCCACACAGCGCCCCCATAGTGTTGGCAAAGAAGAAGAAAGTCTTGGAAAGTCGAGACCATGCGTAGGTTATCGGCAGCTGAACGAGCATTCAGTGCCTGCAGCCTAGATCTGAAAAACAGCTATTTTCAAATCCCGATGGAAGAGAATAGCAAGCAATACACGGCATTCACAGTACGAGCACGCGGCCTTTCTCAATGGCGTGTAATGCCGTTTGGGCTACACTCCGCCCGGGGACGCTTCAGCGTGCGTTGGGGCGATCATCGGTCCGGAGTTAGAGCCGCATGCTTTTGCCTACCTAGATAATATTATTATTACCAGTACAACACTGCACGAACACGTCCAACACCTGTCGGTAGTTTTTCAGCGACTAAGACACGCGAATCTCAGGATCAACCCAGAGAAGTGTCAATTTTTCAAGAAGCCGCTGAAGTAGGCATCCACACAGACCCTGAGAAGGTTGCGGCCAACAAAAATCTCACGCCATCGACCGGTATACGAGAGTTGCGCCGATTTCTAGGTATAGCTTCTTGGTACCGTAGGTTCGTCCCCGACTTCTCCAAAGTGGCGCATGCGTTGACGTCCATGCTGAAGAAGGGCCACAAGTGGAAATGGAACAACAGACAGCATTTGAGGCACTGAAGAATGCGTTAACCAGGGCGCCAGTATTGACTTGTCCCGATTTCACAAAGAAGTTTACTTTTCAAAAAGACGCGAGTGATTTCGGGCTGGGAGCTATTCTGACTCAGGAAATCGAAGGAGTCGAACGAGTATGCGAGTCGCCGGCTCAAGAAAGCTGAACTCAACTATTCCCCTACTGAGAAAGAGTGTTTGGCAATAGTGTGAGCGATCAGGAAAATGAGACCGATCATCTAGCACTACAGTGGCTTGCCAAGATTGAGAGTCCATCTGGTCGAATCGCAAGGTGTTCGCTAGGACTGCAGCAGTACTCATTTGATGTGCAGTACCGCAAGGGTAAACTGAATGTAGTGGCTGACGCGCTTTCCCGTCAACCCCAGGAAACGAAGCTGGGTTCGATGACGGCAAGAGGTGTCGCGGCCGAGTGTCAATGGCTCAAAGAGAAAATGGCAGAGGTGGAGAGGTGTTCAGAAAAGTTTCCTGATTTCATCAGTGAAAATGGTGAACTGTACCGGCGAATATCTGGTCAAATGGATGGCGACGATGCGCTACCATGGAAATTGTGCATTCCCACAACGGACAGACAAAGATGTTTAAAGGAAATACACGACGTCCCCAGTGCAGGCCATATGGGAATCCGTAAAACGATCGCAAGGGCAACAGCCCGGAATGTTTCGCGACATAAAGAAATAGGTGCGACGTTGTGAGACATGCCAGCTATACAAGCCTAGCCAACAGCAAGTAGCCGGAAAGATGTTGACACAGCTTGCCGAAGAACCCTGGACGACAACAACACCGCACGTAAAGGCAGCAAAAATGAAGGAGGTCTTCGAATTAGTACGCCACAATCAACAGAGCAAGCAAGGCACTACAATCTGCGAAAAAGATCGTGGCAACTGGTCGTGGGAGATAAGGTCCTAGTACGAGAGCACTACTTCTCCAAGGCTGTAGACAACTTTGCGGCTAAACTGGCACCGAAATACGGAGCGCCGCATCGCGTGTTGAACTTTATTTCGCCAGTGATCGTCGAGCTCGACAAAATTTACAAAGAAAGAAGAAGAACGGCGCACGTGAGCGATCTTAAACCATACTACGAGGCGACCATTAACAATTTGCTCGTGACGCTACCGAAGCTTAATTCAACGCAGAACAACGAACAGATAACTTTCAACGTAACTGAAGTGTGTGAACTCGACAATCACCAACAGCAGAGTGGTTATCATGGCAGAAGAGACCCAAAGAGGGATAAGTGACAAAAAAGAGGTTACAAGAGGGCGTCTGAAAACAAGCAAAAACGCCCCAAAAATCAACGGAAGCAGAAATTCG
Organism: Philophylla caesio; assembly: GCA_963971545.1. Lineage (NCBI taxonomy): Eukaryota > Metazoa > Arthropoda > Insecta > Diptera > Tephritidae > Philophylla > Philophylla caesio. The sequence continues at coordinate 132,377,815 of OZ020604.1, forward strand.
GCACAGAACACCCGAAGGGTATATAATCCGAGAGCGAAAAGAGTAAGAACCTAAAGAGAATGAGAAGATAGAAAAAAGAAGAAAAAAAGAGAAAAAAAAAAGTTAACTTAGAATAATCAGAGGGAAAAAATAATACTTACCTTAATAATATTATAAACAAGTAATAATACTTACCTTAATAATTAATATTAATCTCAAGATTTTACAATATTGTCCATGCTGGCAATGCCGAAGTGGCAGTAGCAAAAGATTTGGCACTACTGAGCTATGTTGCTGTAAATGGGCATCACTGGTTTACAAAAACAGCTGCGAAAACAAATAAAAGGCAGCAAATAACAGAAATTTTGCTGGAAAAGTGGCGAAAATTCAAGAAAATACAGTTGGCCGCGCAATGGCCACTGCTCCCATAAAAGGATGTGCCACGGGCGCCCAGGCACAAGTGAAAAAAAGTGCGCGCAAAGATGAGCAGACACCAGCAGCAATCAACAAGTTTCTTGGCCGAACCAGCGCGAGATGGCACTTTAAGGGTGCGTATCAAGCGCCTGACGGAAAGGAGATCCTGCACCATATCGAAGGAAAGAGGGGAGTTGAAGATCCGAGCGACGATGAGCAGCAGCAAGAACCCGGTGACAACGAAAACCTGGCAAGTACGCAACCGTTTGTGCCACCACAAAATGACGCGGATGCTGCAGCGGGTATGGCGAACGTTTGGGGTGCAGCATACTTATCAAACAATACGCCACTAGCGAAGAGCGATGAGGAGGAGATGAAAAATTAACCATCACACATAAGTATTTACTTCGATGACGACGAGCAAGTGGGTTACGACATCGACCGAGCGACGAGACCAATAACCATATCATCTGAAGAAGACGAAGAGCAGCAAAAGAGGCGAGGCGAGTTTTCACTGGCGACAGAGGACCACAAACATATCGGCAACGGGTACGTCGACTATGTACGCCATGTAGACATGCGCCTACGGTTATATGACCCGGAGGCATCCGGAGAGCCACGCCCGCCACCGCGAGGTCTACCTATGGGAGAGGGAATGGTTCCGGCAAGTGAGATAGAAAGCGCTGACCAAGGTGACTGGAATGAACTAAACCTGGAAGCAGAACTAAACCTGTCAGCAGAGACGGATTTGGTGGCCGACATCGAGTGTTGGCTACAAGAAGGTGAGCCCAGTGTGGCAGCGGATTGGCAGGTCCATCCGAATATAGGCGTGTTACCGGAGGAGATGGTAGCAGAAACAAAATCACACGTCAGCTACCAACGTCAGAGCCATACGCGACAATCATTTAAAGGTGCCATTCACGGTGAGGCGTACAGGGTGCGTATTACGAAGACGGGAAAGGTGCCCATAGGCCTCGCTGGCGGAAGTAAGGAGGGAGTGTGAGGACCCTGGATCCTATGACCCTGAGCCCTCACAACAAACATAAAATGTATTAGTTTTAACACACACACAAGCATGTAAATTGAATTATCTACATACATACATACGTATCTACACATGTACATATACATACATACTCGTACACTTATCTTGAATTATTACTTTATACATACAACATACATATATAGGAATTACTTTTCACACAATATATATGAAATTGTTATTATAAGGATAACTGTCTGCCTACAGGCAAAACAGTATAGATGGAGCAATGTGAATATCAAATAGTCGGTCGTTAGGCATACATGACACGCGTGGCAACGTGAGTGATACGAGTAGTTAAAGAGGGATCAAACCTCTAAGGCTATTAATTTATATTCAAGGTGGGCTTAAACCACTGAGACGGGTGCTAGCTGTTGGGCTTAAAACCTACTATAGCTCTACGCTTACGAGGTAGCATCACGCAAGAAGAAGAATAAATAAAGATAGCGAAGCAAAGCGAAGGGGTATTGATTCATAGAGGAGATAATTTTAATTTCTTTGCAGATACCGTGGACAACCGAAAGCTACACCCAGCACCCCGTTACAATTCTCGCCCGAGCAGCGACTTAAAAAGATAGTAACAGAACACAACAGCGAAGAAAAGAGCGTGAGAAATAATATGGTGAGGTGAAGGTGGGTGCATTTCCTCAACTGAGAGGAGCTGCTGACATAGCTGGCAGAGTTCGGTTGGAACAAAGCGGTACCGTTGAGGAGTTACGAAAACGATTTTCAACGTTCCTACAGGAAGACAGCGACAATGAAGAATACCATACGCGATTTGAAGAATTGGATGCGAGGCACAAAGCTTGCACTGACCGTTACCACACCGAGTGGAAGCCAAAAAGTCAGCGATAGGCAAGCACCGATGCACCTTTGGTGCGGTACCAGAGGTCGAAATACCACAGCCACACGTAGCGTGTCCAACGCCATCAACGGCCACCATCATGGACCGAGTCCGTAAGTGCGGTTTCAAATACGACGGCGGACGAGACCCTCTCAGCTTCATTGAGGGCGTGGAAGAGTTGGCAGAAGCATACAAAGTTAAGCGGGACTTATTGAAGCGAGCGATGCCGGAGCTACTTATAGAGAAGGCCCTGACATGGTTCCGCAGCAACAATAAGAACTGATGCGGCATGCAAAGTACTTCCCCGTAGAGAAGCTAACGCGAATCTACAAGAATACTCGAAGCGAGTATCATTGGTACGGCAAACATTCCGAGTTCAGCACGCTGGAAGAGCTAGTGAGGAAGGGTGGGGTCTCGAGTTGAGCAATCGTATTAACGTGTTAAACCAAGAGAAAGGGCGGATTATGACTACGATCAAAGTAAACGAGATCAGTGTAGTAGCCTCAGTGGATACACTAGCAACCTGAGCGAGGCCATGTCGGGAAAGCTAGAGTCAGGGATGGTCAAATGCATAGAGACGCAAGTTATAATGGGCGATGGCAGATCCAAGACCGTGCGGGAGGCAATAACTGCAAGAGTGAAATTGGGGAACCAGACCCACGAGATGGCCTTTTTGATACTACCAGGTTTGATGGACGACGTGGTCCTCGGAACGGAGTATATGTCAAAGGCAAGCGTTCGATTGAGTTGTGGAGACCAGAACGTCACGTTCCGGGAAGAGAGTCGGGCTGAAGGAAGCGAGAAACTCACGAGACCAAGAGACCGGATAAAGGCGACGAACCATCCTCAAATTCTACGACGTCTGAAGCCGCAACTACTGGTGAAGTAAAGGAATTCTTTAAACAAGAGTTGTGCATATTTGAGAAGATGTCGAGAGTAGCTAACATCGCCACTCACCGAATCGTCATGAAGGATGACCGACCGATCAAACAAAGGTATTGCCCAAAGAATCCGAAGATGCAGGAAATTATTAACGCGGAGATCGACGACCTCATAAAGAAAGTGTGCATTGAACCTTCACACGGCCCACACAGCGCCCCCATAGTGTTGGCAAAGAAGAAGAAAGTCTTGGAAAGTCGAGACCATGCGTAGGTTATCGGCAGCTGAACGAGCATTCAGTGCCTGACGCGTACCCTCTACCGAGGATCCAACATATCCTCGACCGATTACGAAGTACGCGCTACATCAGCAGCCTAGATCTGAAAAACAGCTATTTTCAAATCCCGATGGAAGAGAATAGCAAGCAATACACGGCATTCACAGTACGAGCACGCGGCCTTTCTCAATGGCGTGTAATGCCGTTTGGGCTACACTCCGCCCGGGGACGCTTCAGCGTGCGTTGGGGCGATCATCGGTCCGGAGTTAGAGCCGCATGCTTTTGCCTACCTAGATAATATTATTATTACCAGTACAACACTGCACGAACACGTCCAACACCTGTCGGTAGTTTTTCAGCGACTAAGACACGCGAATCTCAGGATCAACCCAGAGAAGTGTCAATTTTTCAAGAAGCCGCTGAAGTAGGCATCCACACAGACCCTGAGAAGGTTGCGGCCAACAAAAATCTCACGCCATCGACCGGTATACGAGAGTTGCGCCGATTTCTAGGTATAGCTTCTTGGTACCGTAGGTTCGTCCCCGACTTCTCCAAAGTGGCGCATGCGTTGACGTCCATGCTGAAGAAGGGCCACAAGTGGAAATGGAACAACAGACAGCATTTGAGGCACTGAAGAATGCGTTAACCAGGGCGCCAGTATTGACTTGTCCCGATTTCACAAAGAAGTTTACTTTTCAAAAAGACGCGAGTGATTTCGGGCTGGGAGCTATTCTGACTCAGGAAATCGAAGGAGTCGAACGAGTATGCGAGTCGCCGGCTCAACAAAGCTGAACTCAACTATTCCCCTACTGAGAAAGAGTGTTTGGCAATAGTGTGAGCGATCAGGAAAATGAGACCGATCATCTAGCACTACAGTGGCTTGCCAAGATTGAGAGTCCATCTGGTCGAATCGCAAGGTGTTCGCTAGGACTGCAGCAGTACTCATTTGATGTGCAGTACCGCAAGGGTAAACTGAATGTAGTGGCTGACGCGCTTTCCCGTCAACCCCAGGAAACGAAGCTGGGTTCGATGACGGCAAGAGGTGTCGCGGCCGAGTGTCAATGGCTCAAAGAGAAAATGGCAGAGGTGGAGAGGTGTTCAGAAAAGTTTCCTGATTTCATCAGTGAAAATGGTGAACTGTACCGGCGAATATCTGGTCAAATGGATGGCGACGATGCGCTACCATGGAAATTGTGCATTCCCACAACGGACAGACAAAGATGTTTAAAGGAAATACACGACGTCCCCAGTGCAGGCCATATGGGAATCCGTAAAACGATCGCAAGGGCAACAGCCCGGAATGTTTCGCGACATAAAGAAATAGGTGCGACGTTGTGAGACATGCCAGCTATACAAGCCTAGCCAACAGCAAGTAGCCGGAAAGATGTTGACACAGCTTGCCGAAGAACCCTGGACGACAACAACACCGCACGTAAAGGCAGCAAAAATGAAGGAGGTCTTCGAATTAGTACGCCACAATCAACAGAGCAAGCAAGGCACTACAATCTGCGAAAAAGATCGTGGCAACTGGTCGTGGGAGATAAGGTCCTAGTACGAGAGCACTACTTCTCCAAGGCTGTAGACAACTTTGCGGCTAAACTGGCACCGAAATACGGAGCGCCGCATCGCGTGTTGAACTTTATTTCGCCAGTGATCGTCGAGCTCGACAAAATTTACAAAGAAAGAAGAAGAACGGCGCACGTGAGCGATCTTAAACCATACTACGAGGCGACCATTAACAATTTGCTCGTGACGCTACCGAAGCTTAATTCAACGCAGAACAACGAACAGATAACTTTCAACGTAACTGAAGTGTGTGAACTCGACAATCACCAACAGCAGAGTGGTTATCATGGCAGAAGAGACCCAAAGAGGGATAAGTGACAAAAAAGAGGTTACAAGAGGGCGTCTGAAAACAAGCAAAAACGCCCCAAAAATCAACGGAAGCAGAAATTCGGCACAGAACACCCGAAGGGTATATAATCCGAGAGCGAAAAGAGTAAGAACCTAAAGAGAATGAGAAGATAGAAAAAAGAAGAAAAAAAGAGAAAAAAAAAAGTTAACTTAGAATAATCAGAGGGAAAAAATAATACTTACCTTAATAATATTATAAACAAGTAATAATACTTACCTTAATAATTAATATTAATCTCAAGATTTTACAATATTGTCCATGCTGGCAATGCCGAAGTGGCAGTAGCAAAAGATTTGGCACTACTGAGCTATGTTGCTGTAAATGGGCATCACTGGTTTACAAAAACAGCTGCGAAAACAAATAAAAGGCAGCAAATAACAGAAATTTTGCTGGAAAAGTGGCGAAAATTCAAGAAAATACAGTTGGCCGCGCAATGGCCACTGCTCCCATAAAAGGATGTGCCACGGGCGCCCAGGCACAAGTGAAAAAAAGGGCGCGCAAAGATGAGCAGACACCAGCAGCAATCAACAAGTTTCTTGGCCGAACCAGCGCGAGATGGCACTTTAAGGGTGCGTATCAAGCGCCTGACGGAAAGGAGATCCTGCACCATATCGAAGGAAAGAGGGGAGTTGAAGATCCGAGCGACGATGAGCAGCAGCAAGAACCCGGTGACAACGAAAACCTGGCAAGTACGCAACCGTTTGTGCCACCACAAAATGACGCGGATGCTGCAGCGGGTATGGCGAACGTTTGGGGTGCAGCATACTTATCAAACAATACGCCACTAGCGAAGAGCGATGAGGAGGAGATGAAAAATTAACCATCACACATTAGTATTTACTTCGATGACGACGAGCAAGTGGGTTACGACATCGACCGAGCGACGAGACCAATAACCATATCATCTGAAGAAGACGAAGAGCAGCAAAAGAGGCGAGGCGAGTTTTCACTGGCGACAGAGGACCACAAACATATCGGCAACGGGTACGTCGACTATGTACGCCATGTAGACATGCGCCTACGGTTATATGACCCGGAGGCATCCGGAGAGCCACGCCCGCCACCGCGAGGTCTACCTATGGGAGAGGGAATGGTTCCGGCAAGTGAGATAGAAAGCGCTGACCAAGGTGACTGGAATGAACTAAACCTGGAAGCAGAACTAAACCTGTCAGCAGAGACGGATTTGGTGGCCGACATCGAGTGTTGGCTACAAGAAGGTGAGCCCAGTGTGGCAGCGGATTGGCAGGTCCATCCGAATATAGGCGTGTTACCGGAGGAGATGGTAGCAGAAACAAAATCACACGTCAGCTACCAACGTCAGAGCCATACGCGACAATCATTTAAAGGTGCCATTCACGGTGAGGCGTACAGGGTGCGTATTACGAAGACGGGAAAGGTGCCCATAGGCCTCGCTGGCGGAAGTAAGGAGGGAGTGTGAGGACCCTGGATCCTATGACCCTGAGCCCTCACAACAAACATAAAATGTATTAGTTTTAACACACACACAAGCATGTAAATTGAATTATCTACATACATACATACGTATCTACACATGTACATATACATACATACTCGTACACTTATCTTGAATTATTACTTTATACATACAACATACATATATAGGAATTACTTTTCACACAATATATATGAAATTGTTATTATAAGGATAACTGTCTGCCTACAGGCAAAACAGTATAGATGGAGCAATGTGAATATCAAATAGTCGGTCGTTAGGCATACATGACACGCGTGGCAACGTGAGTGATACGAGTAGTTAAAGAGGGATCAAACCTCTAAGGCTATTAATTTATATTCAAGGTGGGCTTAAACCACTGAGACGGGTGCTAGCTGTTGGGCTTAAAACCTACTATAGCTCTACGCTTACGAGGTAGCATCACGCAAGAAGAAGAATAAATAAAGATAGCGAAGCAAAGCGAAGGGGTATTGATTCATAGAGGAGATAATTTTAATTTCTTTGCAGATACCGTGGACAACCGAAAGCTACACCCAGCACCCCGTTACAATTCTCGCCCGAGCAGCGACTTAAAAAGATAGTAACAGAACACAACAGCGAAGAAAAGAGCGTGAGAAATAATATGGTGAGGTGAAGGTGGGTGCATTTCCTCAACTGAGAGGAGCTGCTGACATAGCTGGCAGAGTTCGGTTGGAACAAAGCGGTACCGTTGAGGAGTTACGAAAACGATTTTCAACGTTCCTACAGGAAGACAGCGACAATGAAGAATACCATACGCGATTTGAAGAATTGGATGCGAGGCACAAAGCTTGCACTGACCGTTACCACACCGAGTGGAAGCCAAAAAGTCAGCGATAGGCAAGCACCGATGCACCTTTGGTGCGGTACCAGAGGTCGAAACACCACAGCCACACGTAGCGTGTCCAACGCCATCAACGGCCACCATCATGGACCGAGTCCGTAAGTGCGGTTTCCAATACGACGGCGGACGAGACCCTCTCAGCTTCATTGAGGGCGTGGAAGAGTTGGCAGAAGCATACAAAGTTAAGCGGGACTTATTGAAGCGAGCGATGCCGGAGCTACTTATAGAGAAGGCCCTGACATGGTTCCGCAGCAACAATAAGAACTGATGCGGCATGCAAAGTACTTCCCCGTAGAGAAGCTAACGCGAATCTACAAGAATACTCGAAGCGAGTATCATTGGTACGGCAAACATTCCGAGTTCAGCACGCTGGAAGAGCTAGTGAGGAAGGGTGGGGTCTCGAGTTGAGCAATCGTATTAACGTGTTAAACCAAGAGAAAGGGCGGATTATGACTACGATCAAAGTAAACGAGATCAGTGTAGTAGCCTCAGTGGATACACTAGCAACCTGAGCGAGGCCATGTCGGGAAAGCTAGAGTCAGGGATGGTCAAATGCATAGAGACGCAAGTTATAATGGGCGATGGCAGATCCAAGACCGTGCGGGAGGCAATAACTGCAAGAGTGAAATTGGGGAACCAGACCCACGAGATGGCCTTTTTGATACTACCAGGTTTGATGGACGACGTGGTCCTCGGAACGGAGTATATGTCAAAGGCAAGCGTTCGATTGAGTTGTGGAGACCAGAACGTCACGTTCCGGGAAGAGAGTCGGGCTGAAGGAAGCGAGAAACTCACGAGACCAAGAGACCGGATAAAGGCGACGAACCATCCTCAAATTCTACGACGTCTGAAGCCGCAACTACTGGTGAAGTAAAGGAATTCTTTAAACAAGAGTTGTGCATATTTGAGAAGATGTCGAGAGTAGCTAACATCGCCACTCACCGAATCGTCATGAAGGATGACCGACCGATCAAACAAAGGTATTGCCCAAAGAATCCGAAGATGCAGGAAATTATTAACGCGGAGATCGACGACCTCATAAAGAAAGTGTGCATTGAACCTTCACACGGCCCACACAGCGCCCCCATAGTGTTGGCAAAGAAGAAGAAAGTCTTGGAAAGTCGAGACCATGCGTAGGTTATCGGCAGCTGAACGAGCATTCAGTGCCTGACGCGTACCCTCTACCGAGGATCCAACATATCCTCGACCGATTACGAAGTACGCGCTACATCAGCAGCCTAGATCTGAAAAACAGCTATTTTCAAATCCCGATGGAAGAGAATAGCAAGCAATACACGGCATTCACAGTACGAGCACGCGGCCTTTCTCAATGGCGTGTAATGCCGTTTGGGCTACACTCCGCCCGGGGACGCTTCAGCGTGCGTTGGGGCGATCATCGGTCCGGAGTTAGAGCCGCATGCTTTTGCCTACCTAGATAATATTATTATTACCAGTACAACACTGCACGAACACGTCCAACACCTGTCGGTAGTTTTTCAGCGACTAAGACACGCGAATCTCAGGATCAACCCAGAGAAGTGTCAATTTTTCAAGAAGCCGCTGAAGTAGGCATCCACACAGACCCTGAGAAGGTTGCGGCCAACAAAAATCTCACGCCATCGACCGGTATACGAGAGTTGCGCCGATTTCTAGGTATAGCTTCTTGGTACCGTAGGTTCGTCCCCGACTTCTCCAAAGTGGCGCATGCGTTGACGTCCATGCTGAAGAAGGGCCACAAGTGGAAATGGAACAACAGACAGCATTTGAGGCACTGAAGAATGCGTTAACCAGGGCGCCAGTATTGACTTGTCCCGATTTCACAAAGAAGTTTACTTTTCAAAAAGACGCGAGTGATTTCGGGCTGGGAGCTATTCTGACTCAGGAAATCGAAGGAGTCGAACGAGTATGCGAGTCGCCGGCTCAACAAAGCTGAACTCAACTATTCCCCTACTGAGAAAGAGTGTTTGGCAATAGTGTGAGCGATCAGGAAAATGAGACCGATCATCTAGCACTACAGTGGCTTGCCAAGATTGAGAGTCCATCTGGTCGAATCGCAAGGTGTTCGCTAGGACTGCAGCAGTACTCATTTGATGTGCAGTACCGCAAGGGTAAACTGAATGTAGTGGCTGACGCGCTTTCCCGTCAACCCCAGGAAACGAAGCTGGGTTCGATGACGGCAAGAGGTGTCGCGGCCGAGTGTCAATGGCTCAAAGAGAAAATGGCAGAGGTGGAGAGGTGTTCAGAAAAGTTTCCTGATTTCATCAGTGAAAATGGTGAACTGTACCGGCGAATATCTGGTCAAATGGATGGCGACGATGCGCTACCATGGAAATTGTGCATTCCCACAACGGACAGACAAAGATGTTTAAAGGAAATACACGACGTCCCCAGTGCAGGCCATATGGGAATCCGTAAAACGATCGCAAGGGCAACAGCCCGGAATGTTTCGCGACATAAAGAAATAGGTGCGACGTTGTGAGACATGCCAGCTATACAAGCCTAGCCAACAGCAAGTAGCCGGAAAGATGTTGACACAGCTTGCCGAAGAACCCTGGACGACAACAACACCGCACGTAAAGGCAGCAAAAATGAAGGAGGTCTTCGAATTAGTACGCCACAATCAACAGAGCAAGCAAGGCACTACAATCTGCGAAAAAGATCGTGGCAACTGGTCGTGGGAGATAAGGTCCTAGTACGAGAGCACTACTTCTCCAAGGCTGTAGACAACTTTGCGGCTAAACTGGCACCGAAATACGGAGCGCCGCATCGCGTGTTGAACTTTATTTCGCCAGTGATCGTCGAGCTCGACAAAATTTACAAAGAAAGAAGAAGAACGGCGCACGTGAGCGATCTTAAACCATACTACGAGGCGACCATTAACAATTTGCTCGTGACGCTACCGAAGCTTAATTCAACGCAGAACAACGAACAGATAACTTTCAACGTAACTGAAGTGTGTGAACTCGACAATCACCAACAGCAGAGTGGTTATCATGGCAGAAGAGACCCAAAGAGGGATAAGTGACAAAAAAGAGGTTACAAGAGGGCGTCTGAAAACAAGCAAAAACGCCCCAAAAATCAACGGAAGCAGAAATTCGGCACAGAACACCCGAAGGGTATATAATCCGAGAGCGAAAAGAGTAAGAACCTAAAGAGAATGAGAAGATAGAAAAAAGAAGAAAAAAAGAGAAAAAAAAAGTTAACTTAGAATAATCAGAGGGAAAAAATAATACTTACCTTAATAATATTATAAACAAGTAATAATACTTACCTTAATAATTAATATTAATCTCAAGATTTTACAATATTGTCCATGCTGGCAATGCCGAAGTGGCAGTAGCAAAAGATTTGGCACTACTGAGCTATGTTGCTGTAAATGGGCATCACTGGTTTACAAAAACAGCTGCGAAAACAAATAAAAGGCAGCAAATAACAGAAATTTTGCTGGAAAAGTGGCGAAAATTCAAGAAAATACAGTTGGCCGCGCAATGGCCACTGCTCCCATAAAAGGATGTGCCACGGGCGCCCAGGCACAAGTGAAAAAAAGTGCGCGCAAAGATGAGCAGACACCAGCAGCAATCAACAAGTTTCTTGGCCGAACCAGCGCGAGATGGCACTTTAAGGGTGCGTATCAAGCGCCTGACGGAAAGGAGATCCTGCACCATATCGAAGGAAAGAGGGGAGTTGAAGATCCGAGCGACGATGAGCAGCAGCAAGAACCCGGTGACAACGAAAACCTGGCAAGTACGCAACCGTTTGTGCCACCACAAAATGTCGCGGATGCTGCAGCGGGTATGGCGAACGTTTGGGGTGCAGCATACTTATCAAACAATACGCCACTAGCGAAGAGCGATGAGGAGGAGATGAAAAATTAACCATCACACATTAGTATTTACTTCGATGACGACGAGCAAGTGGGTTACGACATCGACCGAGCGACGAGACCAATAACCATATCATCTGAAGAAGACGAAGAGCAGCAAAAGAGGCGAGGCGAGTTTTCACTGGCGACAGAGGACCACAAACATATCGGCAACGGGTACGTCGACTATGTACGCCATGTAGACATGCGCCTACGGTTATATGACCCGGAGGCATCCGGAGAGCCACGCCCGCCACCGCGAGGTCTACCTATGGGAGAGGGAATGGTTCCGGCAAGTGAGATAGAAAGCGCTGACCAAGGTGACTGGAATGAACTAAACCTGGAAGCAGAACTAAACCTGTCAGCAGAGACGGATTTGGTGGCCGACATCGAGTGTTGGCTACAAGAAGGTGAGCCCAGTGTGGCAGCGGATTGGCAGGTCCATCCGAATATAGGCGTGTTACCGGAGGAGATGGTAGCAGAAACAAAATCACACGTCAGCTACCAACGTCAGAGCCATACGCGACAATCATTTAAAGGTGCCATTCACGGTGAGGCGTACAGGGTGCGTATTACGAAGACGGGAAAGGTGCCCATAGGCCTCGCTGGCGGAAGTAAGGAGGGAGTGTGAGGACCCTGGATCCTATAACCCTGAGCCCTCACAACAAACATAAAATGTATTAGTTTTAACACACACAGAAGCATGTAAATTGAATTATCTTCATACATACATACACATCTACACATGTACATATACATACATACTCGTACACTTATCTTGAATTATTACTTTATACATACAACATACATATATAGGAATTACTTTTCACACAATAAATATGGAATTGCTATTATAAGGATAACTGTCTGCCTACAGGCAAAACAGTATAAATGGAGAAATATGAATATCAAATAGTCGGTCGTTAGGCATACATGACACGCGTGGCAACGTGAGTGATACGAGTAGTTAAAGAGGGATCAAACCTCTAAGGCTATTAATTTATATTCAAGGTAGGCTTAAACCACTGAGACGGGTGCTAGCTGTAGGGCTTAAAACCTACTATAGCTCTACGCTTACGAGTTATAAATAAAGATATCGAAGCAAAGCGAAGGGGTATAAGTTCATAGAGGAGATAATTTTAATTTCTTTGCAGATACCCTGGACAACCGAAAGCTACACCCATCACCCCGATTTGGAAAATATCGCCCCGGTGAAAGACACACCCAGGGTCACAGTGCGAACAATTCCCCAAACCATGTGTTGGTACACATGCTAGGAGAAGCGAAACAGCGAAACAGCGAACGCACAACGCCAACCCGAACCGCGTAACAACACTCCGGCGCCCCAGGCGGAGTACGTGAATCCGTGGACGGCGTGTAGACATTGTGAGGAAGACGGCCATTTTGCACCCGACTGAAGAGCAGCGCTGAGGGAATTTTGCTGGACATGTGGCGGATGCAACATCCCAACTCAAAATTGCTGCCGGAACACATCGGGAAATGGTCTGAGGCCTCATTCGCAGCGAAGGGTGGGGTCTCGAGTTGAGCAATCGTATTAACGTGTTAAACCAAGAGAAAGTGCGGATTATGACTACGATCAAAGTAAACGAGATCCGTGTAGTAGCCTCAGTGGATACAGGAGCAACCTGAGCGAGGCCATGTCGGGAAAGCTAGAGTCAGGGATGGTAGTTGGTAGTTTTTCAGCGACTAAGACACGCGAATCTCAGGATCAACCCAGAGAGTGTGAATTTTTCAAGAAGCCGCTGAAGTATCTGGGTCACGTTGTAAGCGAAGAAGGCATCCACACAGACCCTGAGAAGGTCGCGGCCAACAAAAATCTCACGCCACCGACCGGTATACGAGAGTTGCGCCGATTTCTAGGTATAGCTTCTTGGTACCGTAGGTTCGTCCCCGACTTCTCCAAAGTGGCGCATGCGTTGACGTCCATGCTGAAGAAGGGCCACAAGTGGAAATGGAACAGCGAACAACATACAGCATTTGAGGCACTGAAGAATGCGTTAACCGAGGCGCCAGTATTGGCTTGTCCCGATTTCACAAAGAAGTTTACTTTTCAAATAGCCGCGAGCGATTTCGTCAAGGATTATATGATACGAAACTCTCTCAACCGCTATTAAAATAGTGGGACTGATCTCGTTTTTCATGCTGGCAACAAAACCGAATGAGTCCCCCTATTATCAGCTGACAAATAAAATAGCGAGATGCCAGAGTCAAAATGTGTAAATTATCAATAAAATCAGTGCGCTTTCTAACTGTGCAGAATAAGATATTGAGTGTTTGTGGCATCATTGGAAAATGCTATAAAAAATGTACACATTGAGAGCGCTCTCGAGAACGAGAGTTTCGTATCATATAATCTTGATTTCGGGTTGGGAGCTGTTCTGACTCAGGAAATCGAAGGGGTCGAACGAGTAATAGCGTATGCGAGTCGCCGGTGCAACAAAGCTGAACTCAACTATTCCCCTACTGAGAAAGAGTGTTTGGCAATAGTGTGGGCGATCAGGAAAATGAGACCGATCATCTAGCACTTCAGTGGCTTGCCAAGATTGAGAGTCCATCTGGTCGAATCGCAAGGTGGGCGCTAGGACTGCAGCAGTACTCATTTGATGTGCAGTACCGCAAGGGTAAACTGAATGTAGTGGCTGACGCGCTTTCCCGTCAACCCCAGGAAACGAAGCTGGGTTCGATGACGGCAAGAGGTGTCGCGGCCGAGTGTCAATGGCTCAAAGAGAAAATGGCAGAGGTGGAGAGGTGTTCAGAAAAGTTTCCTGATTTCATCAGTGAAAATGGTGAACTGTACCGGCGAATATCTGGTCAAATGGATGGCGACGATGCGCTACCATGGAAATTGTGCATTCCCACAACGGACAGACAAAGAGTTTTAAAGGAAATACACGACGTCCCCAGTGCAGGCCATATGGGAATCCGTAAAACGATCGCAAGGGCAACAGCCCGGAATGTTCCGCGACATAAAGAAATACACAGCTTGCCGAAGAAGCCTGGACGACAACAACACCGCACGTAAAGGCAGCAAAAATGAAGGAGGTCTTCGAATTAGTACGCCACAATCAACAGAGCAAGCAAGGCACTACAATCTGCGAAAAAGATCGTGGCAACTGGTCGTGGGAGATAAGGTCCTAGTACGAGAGCACTACTTCTCCAAGGCTGTAGACAACTTTGCGGCTAAACTGGCACCGAAGTACGGAGCGCCGCATCGCGTGTTGAACTTTATTTCGCCAGTGATCGTCGAGCTCGACAAAATTTCCAAAGAAAGAAGAAGAACGGCGCACGTGAGCGATCTTAAACCATACTACGAGGCGACCATTAACAATTTGCTCGTGACGCTACCGAAGCTTAATTCAACGCAGAACAACGAACAGATAAGTTTCAACGTAACTGAAGTGTGTGAACTCGACAATCACCAACAGGAGAGTGGTTATCATGGCAGAAGAGACCCGAAAAGGGATAAGTGACCAAAAAGAAGTTACAAGAGGGCGTCTGAAAAACAAGCAAAAACGCCCCAAAAATCAACGCAAGCAGAAATTCGGCAAAGAACACCCGAAGGGTATATAAACCGAGAGCGAAAAGAGTAAAAACCTAACAAGAATGAGAAGATAGAAAAAAAAGAGAGAAAACAAAAAAAAAATTTAACTTAGAATAATCAGAGGGAGCAGTAGCTAAAGATTTGGCACTACTGAATTATGTTGATGTAAATGGGAGCGCTGGTTTACAAAAACAGCTGAGAAAACAAATAAAAAGTGAGACAGTCCACGGCAAATAACAGAAATTTTGCTGGAAAAGTGGCGAAAATTCAAGAAACTACAGTTGGTCGCGCAACGGCCACTGCACCCATAAAAGGATGTGCCACGGGCGTCCAGGCACAAGTGAAAAACGTGCGCGCAAAGTTGAGCAGACACCAGCAGCAACCAACAAGTTTCTTGGCCGAACCAGCGCGAGATGGCACTTTAAGGAAGCGTATCAAGCTTCTGGCGGAGCAGGAGATCCGGCACCATATCGAAGGCAAGAGGTGAGTTGAAGATCGGAGCGACGATGAGCAGCAGCAAGAACCCGGCCATACGCGACAATCATTTAAAGGTGCCATTCACGGTGAGTCGTACAGGGTGCGTATTACGAAGACGGGAAAGGTGCCCATAGGCCTCGCTGGCGGAAGTAAGGAAGGAGTGTGAGGACCCTGGATCCTATAACCCTGAGCCCTCACAACAAACATAAAATGTATTAGTTTTAACACTCACACAAGCATGTAAATTGAATTATCTACGTACATACATACGTATCTACACATGTACATATACATACATACTCGTACACTTATCTTGAATTATTACTTTATACATACAACATACATATATAGGAATTATTTTTCACACAATAAATATGAAATTGCTATTATAAGGATAACTGTCTGCCTACAGGCAAAACAGTAAAAATGGAGCAATATGAATATCAAATAGTCGGTCGTTAGGCATACATGACACGCGTGGCAACGTGAGTGATACGAGTAGTTAAAGAGGGATCAAACCTCTAAGGCTATTAATTTATATTCAAGGTGTGCTTAAACCACTGAGACGGGCGCTAGCTGTAGGGCTTATAACCTACTATACCTCTACGCTTACGATGTAGCATCACGCAAGAAGAAGAATAAATAAAGATAGCGAAGCAAAGCGAAGGGGTATTGATTCATAGAGAAGATAATTTTAATTTCTTTGCAGATACCCTGGACAACCGAGAGCTACACCCAGCACAGCGGGGAGTCCGTTACAATACAAAAATAAGCAGGATGGCAAACTATCTCTATATGTACTAACGAAATGGAATATAATGTGACCCAGGTAATCCACTGAAACTGTACTACTGGTTTCCAAACATGCGACAGACGGTAGAAAAGTTTTGTAGGAACTGCCTGAAATGCATCATGTATGCCAATCCGCCGTGTATGAGGGAAAGGACTCTTCATGTCATCCAAAAAACCCCCCTGCCATTCGACGCTATTCATGCGGATCATAGTAGTTGTCGACGCATTCACTAACTACGTCAAGCTCTATCCAGTCAACTCCACCAGTATCCGAGAGGTCACGGCATCACTCGACAAATATTTTAGTTATTTCAGTAGGCCGAAACGAATTATTAGCGATAGGTGTACCTGTTTCACTTCTATTGAATTTAGTTCATTTTTATTGAAACGAAATATAGGGCACGTGAAAGTCGCCGTAGCATCTCCACAAGCGGACAGGTGGGGAGAGTAAACAGAGTACTAAAATCCATGTTGGGAAAGTGTACCGACCCTATTAGCCGTGATGACTGGGACAGAAACTACTCAGCGTCGAGTACGCTATTAATAATTCCATCCACAGCACGTCTCGTGACACCCCGAGCCGACTTCTGTTTGGTGTTGAGCAAAGAGGAGCGATAGTTGACATGCATTTATACCATAACTTTACTTAATTAGTTTTAAATCTTTAATGCATAGATGTAACGACACACCCTAATTCTTGCATTCACATTTTGTTAATTTGCCAAGACCTTTATTTCTTAGTTGTCATTTTCCTTCTTTTATATATATACATATGTACATAGCTAAGCTAGGCCTTGCACAGTCGCAACAACAAACATACATATACACGCACATACACTTTTTCTAGCTTGGCATTCCATAGCGGCGACGTACATACTTATATACTACATACGGTTTTGCAAAGCCTGGTTCTACCGGCTGTGTTTTATTCGAAATTTACCATTAGCTGAGAGAAGTACCCTTTTCGTCGTAACATTGAGATAAAAATCAACAAAATATATTGAATTGTAAAATCAAAGCTGAAAGCACCTTACAAAAATAAATTGCGTATAGATTAAACTAGAGCGGAGATTTATTGTTTTAATTCTAGCTAGCACAAAATCGTGGTAGCTCAACACTTATAAAACAAAAAAAGGGTTTTAATAATAAAATAAACACCCTGATCTCGAGCCGGCATACAAAAGATTGTTTGATTAAATCAATTATGTTTTAGTCCAATATATTTTTTTTAATTTAGTTAATTTTTTTTTGTTAAAATATTCAACTTTTGAGAATTGCCTTTTTGCATGTATAGAACACATATACGGCATTTCACAAAGTTCTAAGTAAAGTACTAATTTTTCAAAAACTTGTAAAAATTTTAAATGAATATGCATATCAATAGTAAGAATAGTAAATTATCTTTCAGTACAATATTTATTTTTTTAATATAATTAACGTTTTTTATAAAAATATTTGAAAAATGTTTGAAACTGAAAATGCATATTAAAAGATTTAATCTCTTAGTTAACGATATTTTTTTTTAATTTAATAAATATTTTTCATACAAATTTTCAAACTTTGAGAATTGCCTTATTGCATGGGCAGAGTACATGCGTATGTATTTGTAAGCAAGGTATACGTTTTTTTTTCAACTGTTCGATAAATGTAATTTTAAATGGATATCATTAGTAAGAATAGTCAATTATCTTTTTGTTCATGTTATTTTCTTTTAAAAATATTATCTAATATTTTGTATGAAAATTCTCAACTTTTGAAAACTGCTTTATTGCATGTGCAGAGTACATGTACGGCATTTCACATACTTGTAACTCAAGTACAAATTTTTTTAAAAAGTGTACGATAATTTCAAATAGAAATGGATTTAACTAGAAATATCAATGAATTATTTTTTTTTAAATTAATAAATATTTTTTATGTAATTTTATAATATTTTCCAAAATTTCAAATAAAAATGGATGCTATTAGAAAGAAAATTAATTATCTTTCTGTTCATTTTATTTTCTTTTATAAAAATAAATTTTTTGCAGAAAAACTCTCAGCTCAGTGATTTTTTTCTCTTTTTATATTTTTAGCAAAATACCGGATCGGTATGGACTTGACTTGGAAGGATGACGTTCCTTGGGACACCAAAGCTCATCCTATATATGAGGACTTTTGTACAGATAAATAAAAGTTTTATATGTAGATATAAAAATAAATTAGAGTTAAGTAAAAAGTAAAAATGAATTGTTTTGTATATGTATAATATTTCTTAAAACTGAAAATGTAAATGTTTTAAGTGATCTAATTAGGATTATTTTTAACTGCTATTAGTTAGTTTTTATGCTATTTGTACTTAATATTAAGAAATTGTTAATAATTACTATAAGTTTAAATATTATAAATTGATATATATTGTAAAATAAATACTTAAATTAAAAAAAAAAAAAAATATTGTTTTATTTAAAAAACTTTAGTAAACTTAAAGTAACCGTTAGGTAAACGTTAGCGAACGGTTAGCACTAACCAGTAGATATCAAATAGTAATGGTTAGAGGAACAAATGAATAAAAAATAGGGTAACTTAAAAAACTGTTACTTATAACAAGAAGCTAACCATAATGGTAGCAGGTAAATGGTGTTAGCAATAACAAGTAGATAAAGGAGCCGGTAACTAATAAAACTGGTACTTCTGTTTGCTACAAGATTAGGTAACCGACAATGTTAGAGCGATATGTGGAAATGCCATGAGTAAGAGCTAGTAGGATGATCACACCGACGTGAAACAGGGAGGGAAAATGGTCATTTTTTCCCCACGGTTAGAACAAATGTTGTTGGTTTGGTAACAATCGAACAAGTGAACGCAAACCCTTAGCTTTTTTGTTTGCTAACCATTACCCTTCTTGTAGGGATCCCGCTGTTCCTTGGTACAATAAATAGGTAGCCTCTGCAGGTTTGCAATTAATCTGAATTGTGAAGCCTTGTTTACAAACAAATTTGCCAAGCTTTGTTTACAAGTGATTAATGTTGTGAAGGTATATCGGGTATAACTCTAAAAATTTTAAATAAATAGTTTTGTTTACAAGTGATTAATATTGTGAAGGTATATCGAGTATAACTCTAAGATTTTAAATTAAAAGTGCGAAAAAATGGGAAAGGGAATAATTTTCTGCATAAGATGGGTTAAAGGGGAGGTCCCATTTTCAAAGTACCAAAGGAACCGCGGAGAAATGCCGATTGGAACAGAGTTTGGGGTATCATGTTCACAGCGGCGTAACTATAGACAAGGGGCCCAAGTCGGATTTTCACTAGGGGGCCCTTACTATATGTACGAGAAAAATTTTTTGAATTGTTGTAACAATCCCCCCGCCGCCTTACACATAAGATTTGCTCAGGATTTCACAGGGATTATTATGGAAGGTACGGATACAAATGACGTTAAAAAAAAAACAATCAAGTGTTATTCACGTAAAACGTTTTATTTGTATGGTATGATGCTGAAATATAATACAAAAATATAATACTGAATATAATAATAATAATGATAATAATAATACTGAAATAAAAAACACTGAAGAAAATGGACAATTTCTGAGTTCTCAAAGTTGTAATATGCTCAGAATTTGATACGCCGTACTTTCAAGTCAGCAAACTTGTGAATAATTTGATCCAAGTTATTTCTCAACTATAAGTTATTTCGCGTTCAATGGACAGATGACAAGAGATACTAACTGTTCAGGAAATTTGTCATTAATGTCATCAGCATAACTATCAGCAAGTATCACAACTTCTATGTAGAGTCCTTGATCCATCATTTTTGTCAATTCCTTAGGTTGGAGTACTCGAAAAGTTTTTATCACGTTCTTGAAACTCTCAAACCGATTGACTAATTGATTGCAAATGATGTCGAGACATTCAAGGAAAATATTTACACGGAATCGTGCTTCTCCATCAGATAGTCTTTCGTCTTCACACAATTCTTCGAAATATTTCTTGGTTTTTTTGATCCGCTTGTTTTGAAACTCAACCTTGACTCTCCAATC
Organism: Philophylla caesio; assembly: GCA_963971545.1. NCBI lineage: Eukaryota > Metazoa > Arthropoda > Insecta > Diptera > Tephritidae > Philophylla > Philophylla caesio. The sequence goes on from OZ020604.1 coordinate 132,398,218, forward strand.
AGCACTTAGTTCGATTGCCTGTGATTTTGCTCCCTTGTAGTCATTTCGGAATTCCAGCAGTTCTTGATACGATTGTTCGTGTAAAACATGTGCTTGTGAAAGATCGACGTCCGGCTTTTAAAGAGCTTTGGAAATGTCCCAACATAACCACGAAAAAGAAATTTTCCTCTTATGATCCATTATATATATTTTAATATTACTGTTACTTACCAGAGGTACGATTCAGTATTAAGTTCAAATTTCACTATAAAATAAGCGCCTCAAGAGAAGAATTTACGTTTAAACTTGAACTCTTGAATTATTCGAAACGCATTGAACCGCATACAGATCGTTAATGTCGGGAAAGCTGCACTTCCAGAAAAACATATGAATATGAGCCTACCAGAGAATTGGCTTTTGACATTTTAAAAGGTATAAATAATATAAAATATATTCGTTTCCTAACTAATTCCCAATAATTTAGAAAAGCCTTGGTTCACTAACCCCACGAATGCGGAAGAAATAGTGTTTGCGTTTGCAGATGCATTTGCTTAAACTAATTAAACTTCATCGACACGGGCTTTATTTGTAAAAGAGCGCCTACTGAGAACAGCAAAACAGGTTGATCTTACGGAAACCGTAAAGCACTTCTATTTTAAGTGTCGGATATTTAATATTTTTATAATTTTATTGAGCTCAAGGCCAGTTTATGGAAGATTTGTTTGTGAAAAAAGAACAACAGCTTTCAATGGTTGAAGTTATAGTACTATTTCGGAAATCACCACATTTCCTCATCAGACTTCTTTTTGATTATTAAATTAAATTATTTCTAATTTAATTTTCATAACCACTTCTCCCAGGCTTTGAACCCGGGAGCTCGGAGTTGCAGAGCCAATACGCTACCTATTGTGCTACGCTAGCCGAGTTGGCTGTTGTGTTTTATTTCATCTTCCTTAAACAAACCAACTACAAACAAGAGCAACTGATCTGCCGCTATTTAACTTGTTTGTGTGGTAGTTGTTTGTGTTTTTATTTTGCAAATTCTGTTTTTTACTTTTTACATTATATGCATTTTTAAGGCGTGCTCATCCTTGTCTACAATGTTTGTTCATTTTTCTGTTGGCCTGGTAAATGTTAATATTTTTATAATTTTATTGAGCTCAAGGCCAGTTTATGGAAGATTTGTTTGTGAAAAAACAACAACAGCTTTCAATGGTTGAAGTTATCTACCACACAAACAAGTTAAATAGCGGCAGATCAGTTGCTCTTGTTTGTAGTTGGTTTGTTTAAGGAAGATGAAATAAAACACAACAGCCAACTCGGCTAGCGTAGCACAATAGGTAGCGTATTGGCTCTGCAACTCCGAGCTCCCGGGTTCAAAGCCTGAGAGAAGTGGTTATAAAAATTAAATTAAAAATAATTTAATTTAATAATCAAAAAGAAGTCTGATGAGGAAATGTGGTGATTTCCGAAATAGTACTATAACTTCAACCATTGAAAGCTGTTGTTGTTTTTTCACAAACAAATCTTCCATAAACTGGCCTTGAGCTCAATAAAATTATAAAAATATTAACATTTACCAGGCCAACAGAAAAATGAACAAACATTGTAGACAAGGATGAGCACGCCTTAAAAATGCATATAATGTAAAAAGTAAAAAACAGAATTTGCAAAATAAAAACACAAACAACTACCACACAAACAAGTTAAATAGCGGCAGATCAGTTGCTCTTGTTTGTAGTTGGTTTGTTTAGGGAAGATGAAATAAAACACAACAGCCAACTCGGCTAGCGTAGCACAATAGGTAGCGTATTGGCTCTGCAACTCCGAGCTCCCGGGTTCAAAGCCTGAGAGAAGTGGTTATGAAAATTAAATTAAAAATAATTTAATTTAATAATCAAAAAGAAGTCTGATGAGGAAATGTGGTGATTTCCGAAATAGTACTATAACTTCAACCATTGAAAGCTGTTGTTGTTTTTTCACAAACAAATCTTCCATAAACTGGCCTTGAGCTCAATAAAATTATAAAAATATTAACATTTACCAGGCCAACAGAAAAATGAACAAACAGTGTCGGATATTTTTTAAAGTTCGGCACTGAAATAAGCAACCCAAGGTGCAGAGTGCGAAACAAAAGATGTTGCGATACAAAAAATTAAGCAAACTAACACTTTCAATTGGTAAGCAAAAAAATATTCCATTTTTTGTAATTGTTTGGCCCTATAACTATTTATTTTTAAATATTTTTGAGCTTGAAGGCCGATTGGTTTATTGGAAAATTATTAGTAAAAAACAACAAAACTCAAAGCGGTAGAAGTTATAGTACTATTTCGGAAAACACCACATTTTCTCATCAGACTTCTTTCTTCTTGGCTTCTGCTGGAGTCGAACCCGCAACAACATGCGCAATACTTAAGCTGGCAGCTAACCGCATTCAGCTAAGCTTACGCTGTGTGAGCTGTTGTTATTTTTCCTGCTTTCCCTTCACAACTAACTTCAATCAAGTGCGGCTGTACTGCCGCTATTTCTACTTGACTGTGTAGTTGTTGTTTGTACAATTTCGCAGAAGCCAAGAAGAAAGAAGTCTGAGGAAATGTGGTGATTTCCGAAATAGTACTATGTAATGTTTGTTGTTGGGGAGTCAAAGTTATTTTCCTAACATTCGTCGTACAAAGCGCGACACGCTATATGTTGTAGGCCACCAGGCCGCTCTTATGAATAATAAAATGCAAACAGTTGAGCTTGTAAATTAATATTGTTATATTTTTCAAAAATGTTGTTCTTATATGCTAATTTCCTCACAGAGGAAACTTATTAATAATTCTTAATTAACCAATGGGAAATCAACACGAAATTACAAATATTTTCTCACGCATTGACACGGTGCTAAATCAAAATATAATTAGGGTAAATGCGCTTAGTGTTTTTTTAGTATTTGTTTTGTTTATTGGACTTCAAATTGCCGAAATGCAATGTCAGCAATTTGATGCTGGAATGTACACTCTGTTCACAAATTATAGCACAAACACATATTGGCAGATTTGGGCACTCTATTTTTCTTCTAATTACTTAAAATTATTTTTCAGGTAAAATATGGTTCATTCTCTAAGAAACCCCCAAAATATAATTTTTTTTATTTATTTACAAAGTGTACAATGATTTAACAAAGTTTTATTAAAATTTCGAACTTTTTAAAAAAAAGTGTTGAGAATTTTTTTGAGTATGCAGTTGCTTGGCTCATTTAATTTTAGTTAAAGAAAGTGTAAGTTTCAAGTGTCTACAAGTTATAACTGATTTTTGACAATTTTTATACTGACGCTACTTCGCATTTTCTTCCATATAAACATTAATCGCCGATTTGCTTTGTATGGAGGAAATTGCCAGTAAAAAAATTGTCAAAAATCAGTGATAACTTGTAGACACTTGAAACTTACACTTTCTTTAACTAAAATTAAATGAGCCAAGCAACTGCATACTCAAAAAAATTCTAAACACTTTTTTTAAAAAGTTCGAAATTTTAATAAAACTTTGTTAAATCATTGTACACTTTGTAAATAAATAAAAAAAATTATATTTTGGGGGTTTCTTAGAGAATGAACCATATTTTACCTGAAAAATAATTTTAAGTAATTAGAAGAAAAATAGAGTGCCCAAATCTGCCAATATGTGTTTGTGCTATAATTTGTGAACAGAGTATATTATGTATTTTTGCTAAGCGGTCAATCACCAAAAGTACCTGTACTTGTTGTGTATTGAGCTCGCTGTTCTGCGCCCAGACATTTGGTTTTATGTTACACTTTGCGTGTGGTGCCTTGCGCGCGTGCAGTGTACATTGTACGTGTGTGTGTCAGTATGTATCATTATGTGCTATATGCATTGTGTGTATATTTGTAAGTCTGTATGTATTATCGTTTAGCATATTTGTATATCAGTTTGTAATATTGTACGCAATGTGTATTATGTGTGTGTGTCAGTATGTATGTGCTATCATAATACATCCTACCTCTTTAGATAAATGTACAATTGCTGTTGTTTCTTAAAAGTTAGGCAAATGTGCATAAATATCTATTATGTTACAATCTACATATGTATTTTAAAATGTTATAGTCTACAATTAATTATAGATTTCTAGCTTTTATTATATTGTGATTATGTATCTTGACTAATTTATTTTATATTTGTATAAAGCTATTGACTCCTTCTTGTTTAATGACTTTGTAAGGGCCTTTAAAAATTTTATCAAATTTTTTCTTATTTCCTACTTTTATATAAACCAAATCATTATTTTTATATTACTTGTATTAGTGTTTGTCTGCTTATTAGTTCAATCTTTCTTATTTTGTATTAAAAATTGATGAGCCATATTATGAGCATGTATTAGTTTCAATTTGAGTTCCGTTAAGTAATCAACGATATTGTATAATTGGTTTTTGGATTTAAGAATTTCGCATGGTAGACTGCTAATTCCAAACACTAGCCCATGTGGAGAATAGCTCGTAGTACAGTTTGGAGTTGTATTGTAGCAGTATACGTAATAGGGTAATAAGTCTTCCCAATTGTCTTCTTTTTGAAGTGCACGTAAGTAATCATTTAATACTCTATGGTTTCGTTCTAATGCTCCTAATGTCTCATGGTGGAATGGTGCTGAAACCTTTTTGTCTTTGTTTAATAGTTTACATATGTTGGTGAGTAAATCGTTTGCAAATTCAGTACCTTTGTCAGTTTTTATTGTTTTAAAACATCCATATTTTAATATAAATTCTTCTACAATTGTTCTTGCTACAATGACTGCATCTTTACTTTGCATTGGAAATGCTGCGATGTATTTTGTGAGTTCACATTGAAAAGTCAAAATGTATCTGTATCCATTTGAAGGACGTAAAGGACCTTCTGTGTCAACTGTAATTGTTTCAAACAAGGTTGTTGGGGTATCTGTCATAGTCACTTTCTCTTTCGTGTATTTAGTTACTTTTATCTCATTGCATTGTTTGCAGTTATTAATGTAATTTTTTACCATTTTGCTCATGTATTTCCAAACATATCTTTGTTTTAATTTTTTTATGCATCTAGAAATACCTATGTATATGGCCTCCTAGTTCTTCATCATGATATTTGCTTATTATACGCTTCATTTCTTTAATATTTTGTATTTCTTTTGGCGGTGTATATATTATAATGGCTGTATTAGTTTTCATTTAATTTTGTAGCTTATTCCATTTTTCTTTAAATTCCTGCATGCTTATATATTGAAAAATTTTGTCTTCTGCAGAGACTGCTAATTTAGCTATTTCCTGTTGTTCTACGAATAATCCTAGCTTCCTCAGAATCAATGTCATAGTTGATAACGATTTATCGCTATATTCAACAACAATATTTTTCTTTTGTGCTACTATATTGGCCTTTTCATTATACATAATATTCTTTTAAACTGAAATTGCAATTTCTTTATATGCGTGACGTCCGATGTTGCTTCCCAAATTTGAAGGTGATCAAGCCTCTATTGAGTCGCATCGCTTGTTCTTTTTGCAGGTGGTTTACTTGCTATGCCATTTTTATTTTCTTTAAGCTTTTTGCTTTCTAATCTTTTACTAGCCGCTCTTGTAATTGTTAGCATATCATATGATGGTATAATTTTTCTTAATTCGTTTGACGTAATTTTAATTCTTGATAGCGCGTCTGCATTTGTGTTCATCTTTCCTTGTTTGAAAATTATTTCAAAATCATAATCCATAAGATCTACTCGTATTCTTGTCAACTTTGATGACGGGTTTTTGTGCGTAAATAAACTTACTAATGGTCATGGTCAGTGTATACCGTGAATTTTCTACCGAATAGGTAAGGTCTGAAATAATTTATTTCCCTATTAACTCCTTTTCTATTATTGGTTTGTTGACTTCATGTTTGTTCAAAGATTTACTCGCATATGCTATTGGAGTGTCTTCTCCAGGCTTCCCTTGAGATAAAACTGCTCCTAAGGAATAGTTTGATGCATTTGTAGTCAAAATAAAAGGAAAGGTGGTGTCGTTAGTATTGACTTGAGTGTTTTGAAAGCTATTTCACATTCTCTTGACCAAACAAATAGTTTGTTTTTCTTTAATAATTCGTTTAACGGTTTGGCTATTTCTGCAAACTTTTTTATAAAACGTCTATAGTAGTTGCAAAGTGCCACAAATCTGCGCACCTCGTCTGCATCTTTTGGACATGGACAATTAGTTATAGTATTATACTTATTTGGATCAGTCGTGATACCTTCTGCTGTTATAAGGTGACCAAAGTAAACTACTTCTGTTTTTAAGAAATAACATTTTTCTGGATTTAATTTTAAGTCATATTTTTTTAATCTTTCGAACACATTTATTAAATTGTTATTGTGTTCCTGTGGGGTTGAGCCGAATATTATAATATCATCTACATATAAAAATACAGCTTCTTGGAGTCCACGCAAAGGTATCGTCATCATTCGTTGAAAACTATTTGTCGCTATTTTTAAACCAAAAGGTAGCCTTTTGAACTGATAATGCCCTTTATGAGCTGGTCATGTCCAAGGTGGAAAAATATTTGGGTTTGCCTAGTTTGTCTAACACGTCTTCTAGTTTTGTTAATGGAAATTTGTCATTCACGATTTTGTTGTTTAATTGTCTGTAGTCAACTACTAGTCTCCATTTAGTTTCGTCATTTGTACTCTTTTATGGTACTATTAATAAAGGTGAATTATAAGGACTAGTTGAACATTCAACAATATCCTCTTTAATTAGTTTGTCAACTTGTTTGTTAATTTCATCAGCATGAACATTTGGTAATCTGTAGTTTTTTATGTAAACTGGTGTTTTGTCATGTACAGAAATATTCTGTGTATAAAAATTGTTTTTTGTACGTATGTCTCCTTTTAGATGAAATATTTCATTATACTTGGTACAAATATTTATTATTGACTCTCTTGCTTCTGGATCTAAATTTTCAAAATTTATAGTATTTTTCAATTCGGTCTTTTGAATTATATTTGGAGTCATATTTGAAAATTGAAAATTTTTTTATTGGTTGAATATGTAATTATTTTTCTTGTTTTCTTTAGATTATTTTTTATTTTTTTTATTTTTTTAGAATGGTTTTGCTGCTGCCGTTGTTAAGTCGCAGGAAAATTTTACGAGTCCTATGAAACTTTCTATTGATGGAAGTTTATGCTCAATTAAAGTAAGATAAGACGTCAATATCTGAATCAGGCAAGAGCCGGTACTCGATTATTTCTGGCAATATATATATTACAAAATTCAGGAATATTTTAAAGTTTTAGTTTATTGGGACATTAAATTACTTGTAACTTTATTTCACAAAATTAGTCATTTATATTCGTTTAAATTTACGATCTTATTGGTATTGGGTTAGAATTTACGTTTTCTAGGTAGCAACTACTTTTAAGAAACAAGAAAACCAAATCAGCAGACAAGTGCCATCTGCGGTTCGAGCTGTATCGTTTCGCTCTTAAGCGTTTTCAATTCAAAAATTTTATAGAGAAATATATATGTGTTAGTTGAACATTGTGTGTAGTAGTTTAAGTCAGCCGTGTCTCGTAGGGAAGGTGCCGGTCTTATTGTAACCTGTGAAATATAAACTGGTAACCAATAGCTAACAATAATTGATTGTTGGTAAGCTTAACTTAACAATAAGGGTAACAAGTAAGGTGATTAGCAATAACAAACAGGTAGCACAGGCGATAAGTAATAAAAATGGTACTGCTAACTATGTAACCAACAATATTAGAGCGAGAAAGGAAAATGGTATGTGTAAATGCCATAAGAAAGAGCAAGTAAGCGCATCACAACTCCGTGAACCAGGAATGGGGAAGTGGCCATTTTTTTTCCAACGACTAGAACAAAACTGACTAATCTCCTAAAAATCCCACTAGTGAACCCAAACCCTTATCTACCTTGTTTGCTAACCGTCAAACCTCAGCGGCACCCGCCCCTTGCGCCCCAGCACCCCTTCACGACACCTCGGAGCTCTCAGCAACACAAAACCTACCACCACAAACGCCCCCTCACTAGTGGCAAAAGGCGGCAACTGCTCGCTACACCCACTATCTGCTGTGTGTGCGGAGTCAGAGTGCGCCGTAATGCCTGCACTGTCAGGTGCAATGCCTGTCAGGGCTGGTGTCACCTTCGGTCGGGCTCTGGCCTCCGCACCACTCTGTGAGCTACACTGCTCCCTGCTGTCGCAATACACTACCGCAGTCGTCACCAACGACACCGCCCACAAACACTGCTGGGCCTCAACAACTGCGTCGGCAAGCGCAGCCTGGGCGGGCCGGCTCCCAGATCCAGTCCCTTACCATCCCTAATGCTCGAGCAATACCTTGACTCTAACGAGCTGCGACGGTTTCAACTTGCTTCGCATGGATCGCGAGCGAGATAATGGTGGAGCTTAGCATTCGTATTGCACAATACAGTGCAGTATCGTCTTATCGAAAAAGACATCGGCCCAAGGGACAGCACCCTCGTGTCAAGTCAAGAGAAAGCTGTCCGGTCAGGCGATGTCGAGCTCGACATTTTTAACATATTCATACCACCTGACATAGGTGCGCTCCTCAGAGTTGAAAATTGATTGGTAGTCGGATACTTTAATAATCGTAGAGGAAACATATGGACATTTTGCACAATGAATGACGACGCCCCACCAGGATTGTGGGTAGTTGCGGCAGCTCGCCAGATCTACCAATAGCTGGCGCAGGTCTGATAAATATCGCTTGTGAGCTTGCCAAGACCGAGAGGGCTTTCAGTGCTCTTCCTACTCCAAGCGACGTTCGTGTCGGCGAGCGTGAGTTCCGCAGGGTGAACTTCCCGTGTGAGGCGGTCACTCTAGCTGATGAACGTGACCACCTTCGCCAGGCGGACCCCGTAAATCCTCGTAGTAGGGAACTGAACGGGGAGATCCAACGCCTGGTAAACAAAGACAAATGGGATGAACACCGAAGTCCTGTAATCTGCGGACTGGAGTGGGCAAGTTATAGTCCCTTTCCAACCCGGCAAGGCGTGACGACAGAATTGGAATCTCCTTCGAAGACCACGCCTCGTCGGATCCGAGGCGATGCGCGAGCTATTTTTGCCGGCTATTCACACTGCATCCTTTGGAGGACAGAACCAAACGGTCAGTTATCAGAAGGCTGCGCAATCAAAAACCTAGCGCACCGCTTGTCTTCTCCGGCAACGAGGTGAAAAGAGCTACGGCGACCCTATTTACATCTTGGACGAAGAAGGTCGGGCTGAACCTTGACATCCACATCGAGGTTGCCCGCAATCCGACGGTTAATCACCCGAAGAATCTGGGAGTCACCCTCGACAGTCTTGTATCCTTCTCAGGGCATACAGCCGCAGTCACAAATAAAGTACAGAGCAACAACAATGTCCTTAAGTCGCTCGCCGGCAGCACTTGGGGCAAAGACAAAGTCAATTCAAAAATAATTTCTGATTTTTCCTTTAAGAAACTTTCGTTAGGATTCTCAATACAACCTGCTGCTATTTACAAGTCGTTTAAAATTCATTAATCTTCCTACCCTTGCTAGTCGCAGAGAAATGCTAGGGGTTGTATTTTTGGTCAAGTTACTGACAGGCTTGATCTCTAGCCCATCTCTTTTTGGCGAAATAAACCTAAACGTTCCCTCCAGAATTTCAAGACATTTCCGGACTCTTTTTCATGTAAAGCCATGTAAAAGCAATTTTGAGTTAAATGAGCCGATCCGTAGTTTGTTTCAGGATTTTAACACTAACCCCGGGTTTTTTTATATTTCAAAATCACTTTTTTACGTAAAGAAAACTATACTCAATGCTTGCAATAATTATTACATACATACATATATATTACTATTCGATCAGCTGATGAGCATTTCTTCTGTAGCTGAACAGTTTTAGATCTCGACTCTTAACAAACTTCTGCCTCTCAAGACTCGGCGCAGCATGTACGGGTGGGTATGGAGGGATAAATCCGTTGGGATTATTATTATTATTATAATCTAAATGTTAAAAAAATTTTATTGCATGAGTTTTACAAAAAACTTTTTGAAATGTTCACAAAAGTATATGTTCAAGCTGAGCGTCCTAGTGAACCACTGGTCAAATGTGAAATGAAGCTTTCGATAGAAAGTGCAAAATGTTTTCACTGTCCTCCGCGCAGGTTGTTCTATGCGGAGAAAGCCGAGTTGCAAAAGTTAATAGACGAATACTTAGCAAAGGCATTAATCAAAACAAGTGAATCAGAGTATGTTTCACCAATCGTGTTAGTAAGAAAGAAGACACGAGACATCAGAATGTGCGTTGATTACCGAATGTTAAAGAAAGTAACCGTGAAAGATAATTATCGGTTCCCACTAATTGACAACTTGTTAGAAAGGTTAGATAAAAGAAATTGCTTATAATAATAATAATTTTTGCCGCGTACACTATAGAGCTCAGTGTTTGGCCGAGCTTCTCCTACCATTTGTGGTGTGCGTCTTCATATTATACCACAAATGGAGGGACCTACAGTTTTGTGCCGACTCCGAACGGCAGATGTATTTATTGAGAAGCTTTTTTCATGGCAGAAATACCCTCGGAGGTTTGCCATTGCCTGCCGAGGGGTGACCGCTATTAGAAAAAACTTTTTCTATTATTAAGATTTTGCTTGCCCTGGCTGAGATTCGAACCTTGAACTCACCGGCATATCAAGTTATAGCATGCACCGCTACCAACTCGACGACAGCGACCACAAAGAAATTGCTTACAAAGCTGTATTTAAAGAACGGATTTTTCATGTTTACATGCACCCAGAGTCCCAAAAGTACCCTTCATTTGTTACTCCACTGGGCCAGTACGAGTTCACAAAAATGCCTTTGGGTTGAAAAATGCCCCGTCCGCTTTTCAGAGGTTTATACACAATATGTTTGCCGAAATGATAAAAGAAGAGAAAGTGATAGCGTATTTAGAAGATATCATGAAACAGAAAACGTAAGGGAGCATTTCCAAATGTTACAAGAAGTTTTAGAAAAACTTGTCCAAAACAAACTCGAGTGGAGACTGGACAAGTGCGAGTTTATGTAAACCAGTGTAAAGTACCTGGGTTGCATTGTCGACAGAGAAGGAGTTAGGGCAGATGATAAGGGAGTAGAAGCTATACAAAAATTGTCCACGCAGTGCAAAGTTTCATAGGTCTGTGCTTGTATTTTAGAAGATTCGTAAAATATTTTTCTATTTTAGCGAAACCTTTGTTTGATATAACAAAAAACAATTAAAAATTTTCGTTTGGGGTAACAGAGCTGTAGAGTTTTGAAGTCAAACTTGGTAGATGCGCCAATACTCGCGCTGTATGACCCGAATAGTTACACAGATCTACACTGTGATGCAAGTTCAATAGGATTAGGAGTTATTTTGCTACAAAAGAAAGGGGATGGAAAAATGCATCCCATATTTTGTTTTTCCAAAAGAACACCGGAGCCGGAGTCAAGATACCATAGCTTCGAGCTGGAAGCTCTCGCGATAGTTAGTGCTTTAAAGAAATGCCGCGTGTATTTCAGGGTAAGCCGTGTTGGAAACGAATAGCTTTGAAAATAATTTAGTTATTTGTTACGGAAGGGAAGAAAATTTAAGACAAATGCAAGAAAAGGAACACAGTATATTTGAATATTTATTATTATTATTATTATACAATCTGTAGCTTATAATTAAAATTATAAGCTAAGAACTTAAGAGCTATTGCTACTTGGGCCTTAAGCAAAATTCGACGTTAATATGTATATGTGTATATGTATAAGCTTATGTATAGCGTATAGTGATGTATTTATATTGAGAAGTACAGACGTGAGGTTCTTAAAAAATTTGTAATTAAAAATATATTCTGTATTGAAGGGTTCTTTAATGGGTTTGAAGTTTGAAAGAATTGTGTTCTAAGAGAATTAAAGTATTCGCAGTGGAAAAGTATATGGTTTATTGAAAAAGGAAGGTTATTTTGGCAGTGTGTGCATACGTAAAGTGAATTTCGGTCTATTAAGTTTTGATGAGTTAATCTTGTGTGGCCAAGTCTTAATCTTATGTATTTTGTGAGGTCCAAACGCGTTAGGGTTGGGTGTGAATGAATGTTGGGAAATTGAGCTATATTTGTTTTATTAGGATTGTGGGTTTTGTACCAGTCGGATGTTCTGTTTCATACCTGCCGTGCTGTTTCCTGCGTAAGCTTTGATTTGAGGAATTTGTTAATATCCTTCTGACTTAAGTTGCAGATTGTATGTACTGGTGATCGCGTGGCTAGTTTAGCGGACTGATCTGCGTATTCGTTTCCGGGAATTTTTGTATGGCTTGGTATCCAAAATAATATTATTTTAGGATGCAAGCCCATTAGTATTTTTCTAATTAAATTCGGGTAGTAATCTTTGTTATCTATGTTGCCTATGGCGTTCAAAGACGAGAGGGAATCGGAGCAGATAGCGTATTGACCTCTACGGAACTGATATGAAAGTGCTACTGGTTTCCTAAAATGATTGAAAAAGTAGACGGACACATAAAAAATTGCTGAAAAAGTATAGTTTTTTCTGCAAAAAATGGGCCGCAAGAAGGATATAGGGAGATTGATGATTGCACTCGAAGGGGGGCACTCTACTTCCCTTGATTGTGAGATTTCAGGAAAGTGCGTGTCGAGAAGCAGCTCGACCTGTATCCGTCCAGGAGCCATCCTGTCCCTGTAAAGACCCAATCGGGTTCGTTGTGCCCGACAGAATTCTTCTTAGTCTGGCAGTTTCGTTGACGCCTTCAATGCCAGTACAAAAATTCCTCCATGAGGACATCGCGCAGGAGCTGCTTATAAGTCTGCCATCCAAACTCCTGACTATGCCTTTTCGCCCTGTTAAACTGCCTCCGGCAATCTTTGCGCAGCGAGTCTACGTCGCGGGACCACCAGTGTGGCCTACGCTCTCCCCAAGTTTTGGGGTCAGGGCAAGCTCTGGCCAGGGCCCGCGAGCAGCACGCAGTAAAAAAGTCCACCATGTCTTCCAGTTTACCGATGGTTTTGGGCACTACCGGTACTGGATGTGGTAGGTTGCTTTCGAGAATTTCCCTATAGAAGCAAGTCAGTGTTTCTTAGGTTCTCACGAACCTTCGGAGCACTGGTAAACAGATCTAGAGTTGTCTCAATATATCTGTGGTCTGAAAAGCAGTGTTCATCAAGAACCTTCCAATTGGTTACCATATCATAGCTTTTCACTACATAAAGTGTGGTCTATGACCTCCTGTCGATTTTTAACGATGAACGTGGGCTCTGTGCCCCTATTGCATATAACTAAGTTAGTAGTTAAGAGGTAATTAAAAAGAGACTCACCTCGATTGTTAACGTCGGTGCAACCCCACTGTACATGGTGGGCGTTAGCATCGCACCGGAAGAGAACTAAACCCTCTGCGTGGTCGTTCACTAGATCGCAGAGTAGATCTTGAGGGGGATTCTCAGCCTCGAACGCCATGTATGTGGAGGCCAGTAGCAAAGACTTGCCTCCGATCTCCAGCAGTGTTGTCGTCATGTGTCCATTACTATAACAAGGTAAAAGAAAAATGTTTAGATCTTCCTTCGCCATTACACAGGTTCTTATTTTACCTTTACCACGCTCAACAAGCAGCCTATAGCCCACCGCATCTAGACCACATACTCCCGAGTTATTAACCCAGGGTTCCTGGATAAGTGCGATGTATATTTCGTCGCTAAGTAGGCGACTCAGGAGAGCAGTAGATGGTGCCCTAGACCGGTGGAAGTTGATCTGCAGAACCCTCATCATTTGAGGTTCCCGTCATCTCCTCCACTTCCATTGAGGCACCCGCCTCGGACGCACGCTGCGCGTCACCACGGTACACTCGCAGAGTCACCTGGTCAAGGCCGTGTCGACGACCAACCATGAAGGAATCGCCGGTAGTTGCCATCGCGACGATTCTTTGGTCATCAATTTTTTCGTGAGACCTTCGCCTTTATAGGTGCAGGCTTCGCAGCCGTGCTGGCGTTTGATGGGCACACTGCGCCACGGGCCGCGCGTCGACCTGCGGTTTCCAGCATAGTCTTCGCAGCCTTACCGGTGCTTGGCCCCACTATAACCCCGGAATCACGGGTCGGCTCGGCTATGCGGCGAAGCGGTGTATTAGGTGCATGCACCTGCACTGTATTACCCCGTGGAGGGGAAGACGAATTGGTTTTTTTATTTGACCTTTCCATATTTAACTGGGTCTCCACTCGAAGCCGCAATCCTCACTCGGTGTTGTAGTCGCTATAAGATCCAATGGTTATCTATGAAAGAGGGAGGCCATGCAAGGGTTGGCACCTATCCTTATAGGGTAAGGTGCTCAGAGCCAGATCCAGCGCAAAAGCGGGAGGGTCGCCTCAACCGCTACCTACAACCACCAACTAACTGGTGCCGAGATTGGAACGTACTTCGAGGCCTGCCAGGGTTTTAACGTGACGGAGGTAGTCACGGCATTAGCCTGAAAGCCATTTCTGCAGGGTTTCACCCCTGCATACTCAGGTAACAGAATACCGCAAGCACCAGCTCGGTAACAACAAAACGAATCATTAGGGAGAGGGTAGTCAAGGGACGAAACTAAGGTCAGGCTGACTGAAGGGTTCTCACTTGCCTTTATTTGTTCCCCAGCCGAGGCTTAGGTTAACAGTGCTACCAAGAGTGAAGGAAAAGGAGGAGATTGATAGCGAGAGGTGGAAAGGCATCACATCCGAAGATCAGCCGTCGCGTTGCACTTCATTACCCTTTTTGCACCAAAGCTGGACTAAGTGTAAAGAGTTAAAAGAAAATTATGTTGATACAGAGAATGTTTTTTGCCGAAAAAAGTATATTTTATTCAAAAAGTGAATGACTTATCCAACCGCCTTCGTAATTTGCAACTTTACAAACACATTTACCGATTTTTTCAAATCAGTGACACGTTGCCAGTCACGTTGGCTTCGAGTGAACGGTTCTTTTCTACTTTACGGAGATTGAGGACGTATCTGTGCTGCTAAATATTCATCGAGACATTGAGGTTACTAGTGACCAAATACTAGATATTTTGGCAAAGAAAAAGAGGAGAATCGATGAAGCACTTTAAATCTCTGACGTTTTATGATTCTACTGATTAAAATGATATAATCATAGCCTAACGATGGCTTTAAAAAAATGCATTCAACATTTTACCCAATATTATTATATGCATTTTTATAACTGCAAGTCTGTCAATGGATTGTATTCGAAAATGTACATATTTAAAATGATAACGAATTGCAAGCAAAGACAAGGCTTATAACACCCATTTGAAGGGGTTTTGCAGTCGTTAAATGACACCTCTTCGTTTAATGGATGCATGCGAGTATTATCTATTTCCGAACCTGAAGAAATGGCTGTTTGGTAAGAGGTTTTGGGTCAAAATAAAATAATTGGAAAAAAGCTGGACTAGGTAGGTAGGTAGGTATATGTGGCTGTCACTGTTGCTTCAGGGACCCACTTAGGCCATGATTGGAGGCCCGTTGTGATACCATCTAGCTAAGCGTTCATTCCCCTTTGCTGGACCATTTTGAGCTCTTGACGAATCTCGCCAAGCATCTTGGGTCTATAAAACCTAATTCTCCGAAGTCTCCAAAAAGTGGTACCCATAGAAAGCATAGCCAGCTTCTCGCTAGCGCTGGACAGTTGCATAGAATATGGAAAACAGTTTCATCCTCTTCATAATTTTTGCAGCTTCTACAGCATCTGTGAAAGTGTACTCCGAGACGCCCCGCAAGGGGTCCAATGACCTGAGATATATCATGACGTTTCAAGGTGTACAGACCACGCGACCGTTTACGATGCCATCTTGTCCAAGTCTGCCTAGGTATCCTGCAAGTCGTGGTCTGTGCCCACCTCTCATTTGCACGAGCATAAGCATATTCTTTTAAGAGCAGCCTGCAATTACCAAAGGGCATACCAATGCGTTCTTTACCAGGAAGAATCTGCTTGGTTGTCCCTTCCCTCGCAAGTTCATCTGCTATATAGTTATTCTCGATGTCCCTGTGGCCTGGAACCCAGATGAGGTCAGTACAATCTTTAAAGTTATCGCAGCTGACTTCACTGCTCTGATTGCCGCTTGGCTGTCGCTAAATATAAAAACGTTATTGCTTTTTAAGACGGTTTGCAAACTGTACATTGCCTGCTTAATGGCTGAAACCTCAGCTTGAAAAACGCTACAGTGATCCGGCAGCCTAAAACAACAGCTCAGAGATAAGTCCCGCGAGAATACCTCTCCTCCCACTCTGCCATTCGGCATCGAACCAACTGTGAAAACCGTAACACTTCCAGGTGGAGTATAGACATTTTTAGACCACTCCTCCCTACCTGGAATCAACATCGCGCAGATTCTGTCTGGGACCATGGTATCGACGCAGCGATCAGTGCAGTCTGAAAGAAAGCTATACTTTTTCAGTATGCTTGAGTAGCCACATAGGCTAGACTCCCATTGATATGTCTCTCTTAGTCGAAGCGCGCAAGAGCCGCCATCTGTTGACCCACTAAGTCTAGGGCTAGAAGGTCCAGAAAGACATTCAAGGCGTCGTTTGGTGTTGTTCGCAAAGCTCCGCTAATGCAGATTATACTGGCTCTTTGCACTTTACTAAGAAGATTGGAGTTAGCATTTTTATTCAAGGCAGGCCAGCATACGATGACTCCATAAAGAAGAATCGGTCTTACCACCGCTGTATAGATCCAGCGGCATACGCTTGGATTAAGACCCCATTTCTTTCCAATGGCCCTTTTGCAGTAGTATAGGGCCATAGAAGCCTTCTGAGTGCGCTGGACAATATTATTTCTCCAGCTTAATTTGATATCTAGTGTGACGCCAAGAAACTTGGCTTCCTTCTTTAGGTTTAAACGAATACCAATCAGGATCGGAGTAATTAACTCCGGTGTCTTATATTTTCTAGTAAAGAACACCAACTCCACTTTTTCCGAGTTGACGCTAAGACCACATCGCGTGGACCAGTTCCCTACAGCGCGGAGTCTTCCTTACATCAAATCACACAAGGTCTGCGGGAACTTGCCCATGTATGCAATGGCGATGTCATCTGCATATGCGACAACCCTGGCGGCACCATACTCCGGCTCTCGTAAGAGTGAATTTACAGTTCGATTCCAGAGTAGGGGTGAAAGTACACCACCCTGTGGCGTTCCGCGGGACACATGCCTCGAAACACGGTTTGCGCCGACTTCTGCTGTAATCTTTCCACCTAAGAGCATTTGCTCTAAAAATTCAACCAGGGAGTTCTCTACACCAACTCCTCTTAAGGCCTGGGTTATGGCCTCCGGATTAATGTTGTTAAAAGCTCCCTCAATGTCAAGAAAAGCTACGAGGCAAAATTCCTTGTAACTAAAACACCTCTCAATATAACTGACTAGGGAATATAGCGCAGTGTCTGTGGACCTTCCCTTTAGGTAAGCATGCACAAAGGACGACAGGCTTATTGGTCTGAGATCCTTCGGGTTCGTATGTGATACTTTTTCGGCCTTGGGAATGAAGACCACTGAAACAGATCTCCATGCCATTGGTACGTAGTTTAGTTTAAAGCAGGATCTAAACATGCTTAGTAGCCAATTCGCAGAAGTGTCGATTGTTGCGGCCAGCTGCGCAGGTATAATGTCATCCGGCCCTGGTATTTTATAAGGTTTAAAGCTTTTTATCGCTGAAATAATACTTTCTCTTGATACAGGGAGATTAATGATTGCACCCGAAGGGGGGCACTCTACTTCCCTTGATTGTGAGTTTCCAGGAAAGTTCGTGTCGAGAAGCAGCTCGACCGTATCTTTTCCTGTATCCGTCCAGGAGCCATCCTGTCCCTGTAAAGACCCAATCGGGTTTGTTGTGCCCGACAGAATTCTTCTTAGTCTGGCAGTTTCGTTGACGCTTTCAATGCCAGTACAAAAATTTCTCCATGAGGACATCGCGCAAGAGCTGCTTATAAGTCTGCCATTCAAACTCCTGACTTAGCCTTTTCGCCCTGTTAAACTGCCTCCGGCAATCTTTGCGCAGCGAGTCTATTTCGCGGGACCAACAGTGTGGCCTACGCTCTCCCCAAGTTTTGGGGTCAGGGCAAGCTCTGGCCAGGGCCCGCGAGCAGCACGCAGTAAAAAAGTCCACCATGTCTTCCAGTTTACCGATGGTTTTGGGCACTACCGGTACTGGATGTGGTAGGATGCTTTCGAGAATTTCCCTATAGAGAAGCCAGTCAGTGTTTCTTAGGTTCTTACGAACCTTCGGAGCACTGGTAAACATATCTAGAGTTGTCTCAATATATCTGTGGTCTGAAAAGCAGTGTTCATCAAGAACCTTCCAATTGGTTACCATATCATAGCTTTTCACTATACAAAGTGCGGTCTATGACCTCCTGTCGATTTTTAACGATGGAAGTGGGCTCTGTGCCCCTATTGTATATAATTAAGTTAGTAGTTAAGAGGTAATTAAAAAGAGACTCACCTCGATTGTTAACGTCGGTGCAACCCCACTGTACATGGTGGGCGTTAGCATCGCACCCGAAGAGAACTAAACCCTCTGCGTGGTCGTTCACTAGATCGCAGAGTAGATCTTGAGGGGGATTCTCAGCCTCGAACGCCATGTATGTGGAGGCCAGTAGCAAAGACTTGCCTCCGATCTCCAGCAGTGTTGTCGTCATGTGTCCATTACTATAACAAGGTAAAAGAAAAATGTTTAGATCTTCCTTCGCCATTACACAGGTTCTTATTTTACCTTTACCACGCTCAACAAGCAGCCTATAGCCCACCGCATCTAGACCACATACTCCCGAGTTATTAACCCAGGGTTCCTGGATAAGTGCGATGTATATTTCGTCGCTAAGTAGGCGACTCAGGAGAGCAGCAGATGGTGCCCTAGACCGGTGGAAGTTGATCTGCAGAACCCTCATCATTTGAGGTTCCCGTCATCTCCTCCACTTCCATTGAGGCACCCGCCTCGGACGCACGCTGCGCGTCACCACGGTACACTCGCAGAGTCATCTCGTCAAGGGCACACCGGGTCGGACACACTTCTTTTTAGGAGCAGGTTGTTGCTCCTCCACTGACCTCTGTCTCTTTGTTGGGGTACTCTATCTTCAGCCGCTACCCCAGCTGTGCTTCGGTAATTGGGTAGTAGAGCTTTCGCTCTTTCTACCGCTTCCCTTGCACTCTGAGGCAACGTTTCCAACGGCACCCCCTCGCACTTTTTGAGCGTTCTGGCAGCCCTACGCTTCTCAACGTGTGTGGACCACCCGCCCGACCAACCATGAAGGGAATCGCCTGTAGTTGGCATCGCGACGATTCTGTGGTCATCAATTTTTTCATGAGGCCTTCGCCTTTATGGATGCAGGCTTCGCAGCCGTGCTGGCGTTTGATGGGCACACTGCGCCAGGGGCCGCGGGTCGACCTGCGGTTTCCAGCATAGTCTTCGCAGCCTTACCGGTGCTTGGCCCCACTATAACCCCGGAATCACGGGTCGGCTCGGGTCGGCTCGGGTCTCCCCCGGACCAGAACCGGAAGTGCTCGCTATGCGGCGAAGCGGTGTATTAGGCACATGCACTTGCACTGTCTTACCCCGTGGAGGGGAAAACGAATTGGTTTTTTTATTTGACCTTTCCATATTTAACTGGGTCCCCACTCGAAGCCGCTATCCTCACTCGCTGTTGTAGTCGCTATAAGATCCAATGGTTATCTATGAAAGAGGGAGGCCATGCAAGGGTTGGCACCTATCCTTATAGGGTAAGGTGCTCAGAGACAGATCCAGCGCAAAAGCGGGAGGGTCGCCTCAACCGCTACCTACAACCACCAACTAACTGGTGCCGAGATTGGAACGTACTTCGAGGCCTGCCTGGGTTTTAACGTGACGGAGGTAGTCACGGCATTAGCCTGAAAGCCATTTCTGCAGGGTTTCACCCCTGCATACTCAGGTAACAGAATACCGCAAGCACCAGCTTGGTAACAATAAAACGAATCATTAGGGAGAGGGTAGTCAAGGGACGAAACTAAGGTCAGGCTGACTGAAGGGTTCTCACTTTCCTTTATGTGTTCCCCAGCCGAGGCTTAGGTTAACAGTGCTACCAAGAGTGAAGGAAAAGGAGGAGATTGATAGTGAGAGGTGGAAAGGCATCACATCCGAAGATCAGCCGTCGCGTTGCACTTCATTACCCTTTTTGCACCAAAGCTGGACTAAGTGTAAAGAGTTAAAAGAAAATTGTGTTGATACAGAGAATGTTTTTTGCCGAAAAAAGTATATTTTATTCAAAAAGTGAATGACTTATCAAACCGCCTTCGTAATTTGCAACTTTACAAACACATTTACCGATTTTTTCAAATCAGTGACACGTTGCCAGTCACGTTGGCTTCGAGTGAACGGTTCTTTTCTACTTTACGGAGATTGAGGACGTATCTGTGCTGCTAAATATTCATCGAGACATTGAGGTTACTAGTGACCAAATACTAGATATTTTGGCAAAGAAAAAGAGGAGAATCGATGAAGCACTTTAAATCTCTGACGTTTTATGATTCTACTGATTAAAATGATATAATCATAGCCTAACGATGGCTTTAAAAAAATGCATTCAACATTTTACCCAATATTATTATATGCATTTTTATAACTGCAAGTCTGTCAATGGATTGTATTCGAAAATGTACATATTTAAAATGATAACGAATTGCAAGCAAAGACAAGGCTTATAACACCCATTTGAAGGGGGTTTGCAGTCGTTAAATGACACCTCTTCGTTTAATGGATGCATGCGAGTATTATCTATTTCCGAACCTGAAGAAATGGCTGTTTGGTAAGAGGTTTTGGGTCAAAATCAAATAATTGGAGAAAAGCTGGACTAGGTAGGTAGGTAGGTATATGTGGCTGTCACTGTTGCTTCAGGGACCCACTTAGGCCATGATTTGAGGTCCGTTGTGATACCATCTAGCTAAGCGTTCATTCCCCTTTGCTGGACCATTTTGAGCTCTTGACGAATCTCGCCAAGCATCTTGGGTCTATAAAACCTAATTCTCCGAAGTCTCCAAAAAGTGGTACCCATAGAAAGCATAGCCAGCTTCTCGCTAGCGCTGGACAGTTGCATAGAATATGGAAAACAGTCTCATCCTCTTCATAATTTTTGCAGCTTCTAAAGCATCTGTGAAAGTGTACTCCGAGACGCCCCGCAAGGGGTCCAATGACCTGAGATATATCATGCCGTTTCAAGGTGTACAGACCACGCGACCGTTTACGATGCCATCTGGGCCAAGTCTGCCTAGATATCCTGCAAGTCGTGGTCTGTGCCCACCTCTCATTTGCACGAGCATAAGCATATTCTTTTAAGAGCAGCCTGCAATTACCAAAGGGCATACCAATGCGTTCTTTACCAGGAAGAATCTGCTTGGTTGTCCCTGTACATTGCAAACTGTACATTGCCTGCTTAATGGCTGAAACCTCAGCTTGAAAAACGCTACAGTGATCCGGCAGCCTAAAACAACAGCTCAGAGATAAGTCCCGCGAGAATACCTTTCCTCCCACTCTGCCATTCGGCATCGAACCAACTGTGAAAACCGTAACACTTCCAGGTGGAGTATAGACATTTTTAGACCACTCCTCCCTACCTGGAATCAACATCGCGAAGTTTCTGTCTGGGACCATGGTATCGACGCAGCGATCAGTGCAGTCCGAAAGAAAGCTATACTTTTTCAGTATGCTTGAGTACCCACATAGGCTAGACTCCCATAGATATGTCTCTTAGTCGAAGCGCGGCAAGAGCCGCCATCTGTTGGCCCACTAAATCTAGGGCTAGAAGGTCCAGAAAGATATTCAAGGCGTCGTTTGGGTTTGTTCGCAAAGCTCCGCTAATGCAGATTATACTGGCTCTTTGCACTTTACTAAGCAGATTGAAGTTAGCATTTTTATTTAAGGCAGGCCACCATACTATGACTCCATAAAGAAGAATCGGTCTTACCACCGCTGTATAGATCCAGCGGCATACGCTTGGATTTAGACCCCATTTCTTTCCAATGGCCCTTTTGCAGGAGTATAGGGCCACAGAAGCCTTCTGAGTGCGCTGGACAATATTATTTCTCCAGCTTAGTTTGATATCTAGTGTGACGCCAAGAAACTTGGCTTCCTTCTTTAGGTTTAAACGGATACCAATCAGGACCGGAGTAATTAACTCCGGTGTCTTATATTTTCTAGTGAAGAACACCAACTCCACTTTTTCCGAGTTGACGCTAAGACCACATCGCGTGGACCAGTTCCCTACAGCGCGGAGTCTTCCTTGCAGCAAATTACACAAGGTCTGCAGGAACTTGCCCATGGATGCTATGGCGATGTCATCTGCATATGCGACAACCCTGGCGCCACCCCATTCCGTCTCTCGCAAGAGTGAATTTACAGTTAGATTCCAGAGTAGGGGTGAAAGTACACCACCCTGTGGCGTTCCGCGAGACACATGCCTCAAAACACGGTTTGCGCCGACTTCTGCTGTAATCTTTCTACCTAAGAGCATTTGCTCTAAAAATTCAAACAGGGAGTTCTCAACACCAACTCCTCTTAAGGCCTGGGTTATGGCCTCCGGATTAATGTTGTTTAAAGCTCCCTCAATGTCAAGAAAAGCTACGAGGCAAAATTCCTTGTAACTAAAAGACCTCTCAATATAGCTGACTAGGGAATGTAGCGCAGTGTCTGTGGACCTTCCCTTTAGGTAAGCATGCTGGTTCAGCCTCTCTAGAGTTATGAGAACAAAGGACGACAGGCTTATTGGTCTGAGATCCTTCGGGTTCGAATGTGATACTTTTTCGGTCTTGGGAATGAAGACCACTGAAACAGATCTCCATGCCGTTGGTACATAGTTTAGTTTAAAGCAGGATCTAAACATGCTTAGTAGCCAATTCGCGGAAGTGTCGATTGTTGCGGCCAGCTGCGCAGGTATAATGCCATCCGGCCCTGGTATTTTATAAGGTTTAAAGCTTTTTATCGCTGAAATAATACTTTATCTTGATACAGGGAGTTTAATGATTGCACCCGAAGGGGGGCACTCTACTTCCCTTGATTGTGAGTTTCCAGGAAAGTGCGTGTCGAGAAGCAGCTCGACCGTATCTTTTCCTGTATCCGTCCGGGAGCCATCCTGTCCCTGTAAAGACCCAATCGGGTTTGTTGTGCCCGACAGAATTCTTCTTAGTCTGGCAGTTTCGTTGACGCCTTCAATGCCAGTACAAAAATTCCTCCATGAGGACATCGCGCAGGAGCTGCTTATAAGTCTGCCATCCAAACTCCTGACTTAGCCTTTTCGCCCTGTTAAACTGCCTCCGGCAATCTTTGCGCAGCGAGTCTATTTCGCGGGACCACCAGTGTGGCCTACGCTCTCCCCAAGTTTTGGGGTCAGGGCAAGCTCTGGCCAGGGCCCGCGAGCAGCACGCAGTAAAAAAGTCCACCATGTCTTCCAGTTTACCGATGGTTTTGGGCACTACCGGTACTGGATGTGGTAGGTTGCTTTCGAGAATTTCCCAATAGAGAAGCCAGTCAGTGTTTCTTCGGTTCTTACGAAACTTCGGAGCACTGGTAAACAGATCTAGAGTTGCCTCACCTCGATTGTTAACGTCGGTGCAACCCCACGCCCCACATGGTGGGCGTCAGCATCGCACCCTCTGCATGGTCGTTCCCTAGATCGCAGAGAAGATCTTGAGGGGGATCCTCAGCCTCGTACGCCATGCATGTGGAGGCCAGTAGCAAAGACTTACCTCCGATCTCCAGCAGTGTTGTCGTCATGTCTCCATTACTATAACAAGGTAAAAGAAAAATGTTTAGATCTTCCTTCGCCATTACACAGGTTCTTATTTTACCTTTACCACGCTCAACAAGCAGCCTATAGCCCACCGCATCTAGACCACATACTCCCGAGTTATTAACCCAGGGTTCCTGGATAAGTGCGATGTATATTTCGTCGCTAAGTAGGCGACTCAGGAGAGCAGTAGATGGTGCCCTAGACCGGTGGAAGTTGATCTGCAGAACCCTCATCATTTGAGGTTCCCGTCATCTCCTCCACTTCCATTGAGGCACCCGCCTCGGACGCACGCTGCGCGTCACCACGGTACACTCGCAGAGTCACCTGGTCAAGGCCGTGTCGACGACCAACCATGAAGGAATCGCCGGTAGTTGCCATCCCGACGATTCTTTGGTCATCAATTTTTTCGTGAGACCTTCGCCTTTATAGGTGCAGGCTTCGCAGCCGTGCTGGCGTTTGATGGGCACACTGCGCCAGGGGCCGCGCGTCGACCTGCGGTTTCCAGCATAGTCTTCGCAGCCTTACCGGTGCTTGGCCCCACTATAACCCCGGAATCACGGGTCGGCTCGGGTCTCCCCCGGACCAGAACCGGAAGTGCTCGCTATGCGGCGAAGCGGTGTATTAGGCACATGCACTTGCACTGTCTTACCCCGTGGAGGGGAAAACGAATTGGTTTTTTTATTTGACCTTTCCATATTTAACTGGGTCCCCACTCGAAGCCGCTATCCTCACTCGCTGTTGTAGTCGCTATAAGATCCAATGGTTATCTATGAAAGAGGGAGGCCATGCAAGGGTTGGCACCTATCCTTATAGGGTAAGGTGCTCAGAGACAGATCCAGCGCAAAAGCGGGAGGGTCGCCTCAACCGCTACCTACAACCACCAACTAACTGGTGCCGAGATTGGAACGTACTTCGAGGCCTGCCAGGGTTTTAACGTGACGGAGGTAGTCACGGCATTAGCCTGAAAGCCATTTCTGCAGGGTTTCACCCCTGCATACTCAGGTAACAGAATACCGCAAGCACCAGCTTGGTAACAATAAAACGAATCATTAGGGAGAGGGTAGTCAAGGGACGAAACTAAGGTCAGGCTGACTGAAGGGTTCTCACTTTCCTTTATGTGTTCCCCAGCCGAGGCTTAGGTTAACAGTGCTACCAAGAGTGAAGGAAAAGGAGGAGATTGATAGTGAGAGGTGGAAAGGCATCACATCCGAAGATCAGCCGTCGCGTTGCACTTCATTACCCTTTTTGCACCAAAGCTGGACTAAGTGCAAAGAGTTAAAAGAAAATTATGTTGATACAGAGAATGTTTTTTGCCGAAAAAAGTATATTTTATTCAAAAAGTGAATGACTTATCAAACCGCCTTCGTAATTTGCAACTTTACAAACACATTTACCGATTTTTTCAAATCAGTGACACGTTGCCAGTCACGTTGGCTTCGAGTGAACGGTTCTTTTCTACTTTACGGAGATTGAGGACGTATCTGTGCTGCTAAATATTCATCGAGACATTGAGGTTACTAGTGACCAAATACTAGATATTTTGGCAAAGAAAAAGAGGAGAATCGATGAAGCACTTTAAATCTCTGACGTTTTATGATTCTACTGATTAAAATGATATAATCATAGCCTAACGATGGCTTTAAAAAAATGCATTCAACATTTTACCCAATATTATTATATGCATTTTTATAAGGGATTAGGTCTAGGACATACCATAAGGTGTTTTTTTTTAAACTGCAAGTCTGTCAATGGATTGTATTCGAAAATGTACATATCGAGCCTTTACCGCCATTTTAGCGTAAGCGACAAAAACCAAATTTTACAGGAGAAGGTTTTTTTTAAATATTTTTTTTTTTTTTTAAGAGTGAATGTCGCTTACGATAAAATGTAAAGTCGTACATCTCCATAACTATAACGATTAGCGAAACAATATTTAGCCAGATGACGTATTTTTAGTTTTAGAACAGTTCTGCATCAAAAAGTTAATTTTGGAAAAAATGTCGCTTACGTTATTTTCGCGGTTAGGGCTCGATATTTAAAATGATTACGAATTCCAAGCAAAGACAAGGCTTATAACACCCATTTGAAGGGGTTTTGCAGTCGTTAAATGACACCTCTTCGTTTAATGGAAGCACATCACCATACAAGACGGAGTTCAAAGACAGGTCGCACATTTGGTTTTAGGTTCTCCGGTGAACCCCGACTTTAGAATCGAGGCATGAGGCCTCGTTCTACCCCAACTAGCCGGAAACCTCCCTAAAATTTTAGTGGATCAGGTGCAGCTTGAGTCACTGCCATCATTAAGGCTGGCGGATGCTAACTTCTACAGGAGTCAACAGGTGGATTTCATCCTAGGTGCGGATGTGTACCCATCAACCATCAAAGACAATGTGCAGCGGGGCGTGCTGGGATCTCTTCTCGAGCAGGAAACTGTCTTTGGCTGGATCTTGGCAGGACCAGTAAGTCAAAAAACCACAGAGAGCGACACTACATGCGTATCGTACTGCGCAGAAATGAACAGCCCAGAATTGAGTCGCTTTTGGGAAAGAGGTGCCATATAAGAGAAAGATCACTCCGGAGGAGGCATACTGTGAGGAACTGTATGCAAAAACCACGACAAGGGCCGAAAAAGGGCGATATGGGGTTTCAATCTTGGATACTCGAGAACTGGCGCGGCAAGGCAATTTTTGCGGAGTGAGGCAAATTATCTCCGACGACGGGAGATGAAAGAGGAATACGATCGAGTATTGAATGAGTACGTCGAGCTTAACCATATGATTCCAGTCAGGAATACGGGCCAGTCATCTTATTATTTACTTCACCATGCCGCCGTGAAACCAGCACCACAACCAAGGTACCAGTGGTGTTTAATGCATCGTGCCCCACATCGAATAGAGTGAGTTTAAACGATGTGTTATGCCTCGGGCCCATCTTACAAGCAGATTTGGTGTGTTTACTTTTAAAATGGCGTTTTTTCAAATATGTCTTTAACGCAGACATAGAAAAGATGTACAGGCAAATCATGCCCAACCCCGAATACACTTCTTTTCAGCGAATCCTGTTTAGAGAATCCCAAGATGAAGAATTGCAGGACTTCGAACTGAAGACCGTCACTTTCGGAGAGAAAGCAACATACATATGTACGTCGATGGCGTGTTAGTAGGAGCACATGATTGCACAACAGCGATTGAAATGCGCGATCAGGGGATTGAGGCTGTCAAAAGCGCAAGTTGCCCCCCCAGTGCACAACCTGTTTCATTTCATCGTGCAGTCAATTCCTGAAAAGCAGGAATACACCCAGCGGGAAGTACTTTCTTTAACAATTGAATGTTAGACATTTCTGGACAATTATGATAGTGTTCAGAACATTTAAATTCAACTGTGGACTCATTTTACGCCATGGAATGATGTGGAAATCCATGGATTTTGTGTGCCTCGGAAAGGCATACGCAACGGCGTTATATATCATAGTTCGCGAGCGCACATCGAAAGCGACTCCTCACATTAATTTGCTGGTAGGCAAGACGAGAATAGCTCCAGTCAAAACTGTCTCTTCTACCCGTTTAGAGCTGTGCGGAGCTTTATTGTTAGCGGAACTAATTAATGGTTTTATTCCACAGCTTGAGATTGTACAGCCAGCAATATATAAATGGACGGACTCTACGATCGCAAATCAAAAAACCGGTCTGTACCGGACAACGTTTGTGGCTAATCGAGTCGCAAATCAAAGAATTGGTAGGCGCATCTGGCTGGAATCGCGTGGAGTCAGTAGATAATCCCGCGGATCTCGGCAGTAGAGGCGTCACACCCCAGGAACTTCAAGCCCGCGCTTTGTGGTGGCATGGACCAAAGTGGATAAAAGAAGAGTCATCAACTTGGCCTCGCCACAAATACGATTCTGCGTTGGAAACGGAGTTAGAGCAAAAGACGATTTGGGTTCATGTAGCATGTTTTTCGGAGGGAGAAGACATTCTGATGAGGTTCTCCGACTTCTCACGAGCATTGAGAGTGATAGCACGGCTTCTCAGATTGAAGAAATGAAGCAGATAAAGTGCCGCCTTATCCTTCTCACGCAAAAGCGGAATTTTGCAGAGGAGTACAAGGCCATTGACGCTTCCATGCCGCTAAACGCGAAAAGTCCAATCATCGCTCTCAATCCGTTCCTCGACAGGAACGGAGAAATGAGAATGGGAGGAAGGTTTGCGTTAACCAATCTTCCTAACAACGAGCGGTTTCCCATAATTCTTCCTTACGATTGCCAGTTTTCAAAACTACTCTTAAAATTCTCACATCTGATTTCTCTGCATGGAGAAACTCAGCTAATGTTTAGAGTTTTGCGGTCTGAAAACTGGATCGTACGTATGAAAATCCTTATTAAAAAGTGTATTCATAAATACAAAGTATGTACTATTTACAGGAAGGAGGCGCGGGAACAGTTAATGACAGCTTTACCCCCGGAACGGACGGACATTTCTAGGCCGTTTACAAGAACCGGAGTCGATTTCACAGACTAGTTCGAAATTAAAAGTTTTACCGGCAGAGCCTGCCGAATAACTAAGAGCTATGTCTGTGTGTTTGTCTGTTTTGCGACCAAGGCAATACATTTGGAGGTCACCAGCGATTTATCTACAGCGACGTTTTTAGCAGCTTTCTCCCGCTTTGCATCCAGACGAGGCTGCCCTCTAAATGTTTATTCGGACAATGTCAGAAACTTCGTAGGAGCGAACAAGGAACTAAGAAAGGATTTCCAGCAGCTTGTTTCTACGGTCGCTAACCAGAATTCACAGACATACGCTCATCACGGGATCACATGGCATGCTATTCCCCTCGGAGCACCTCATATGGGAGGTCTCTGGGAAGCAGGGTGAAAAGCTTTAAAATACGTTTCCGGAAGGTAGTACATTCAATGCGGTTGACCATCGAGAAACTCTCAACGTTACTGGCGAAGATCGAATCGTGTCTGAACTCGAGACTGATTTGCCCCATCTCTGAAGACTCGACGTCAGTGGAACTACTAACCCGCGGTCATTTCCTTATTGGCACCCCCTCCGCGCTGTCCCAGAGGCCGAAATCGCAGAGAGTTCGATATCTCTTGTCAACCGATGGCAAAATATAAAGGCGATCCAGCAAACGATTTGCCGGAGGTGGAAAGCAGAATACCTGAAGAAATTACAGAAACGGACCAAATGGTAGCTTCCGCAACGTAACATCGGTGCAGATGACCTGGTGGTCATTAAAGAAGACAATCTGCCTCCAAATGAATGGCAACTTGGCAGAGTAGTTAGAGTTTTTTCAGGTCCCGACAGCCGCGTACGTGTCGTAGAACTACGTACGGCGCGTGGAAACATAACTCGACCAATTGTGAAATTCGTTCTTTTACCACTATGTTAAGCAAAATTTCTAACTCCTCTTTTTTTCCAGACCACAATCACTAAAATTTTGAAAAGTGGAAACCACCAACAAGTCTGGCCTGAGTAAATACCTCGTATGCACAAAAAACCACCCGTTGGTATACTGCCGGGTGATGCGCGGGATGGAGCCAGCCGAGAGACTGCGAGAAGGCAATAGGGAAGGAAGACAGGCCTCTACCCTCTCTTGGGCCCGAAGAGCTCCGTCGATGACGCTACAATGCGTATAACGCTCAACCTCTGAGCGAGTCGAGCGACGAGGATGTGTTGGACATCGGCGCCGATGACGATGAGATGGAGGAAGAAGCTTCATCACCCGCATCCAACGTACCACAGGTAGCCAGACCGCAACTGTCGGTCATCCGGTCGGCAGTTAAAGTGCCCCCTTCCCTTGCCGCTAAGCGCCAGGTACCGCACGCACCACCTCGGAAGCCGCAGCAGATCCGGCCGCCCCGCGGTGTAAGAGACGCCCGAGAGCATATTACGAGTACCGCGTCAAGGCTATCTGTCCTCACGCCAACGGTAGCGGTCCGGATAAGGACGAGAGGAAGACCGCAATTGGTGAGAGCGATCGTAGACCCAGGGCAGCCGCGGTCATCGATATCGCTGCAGATATCACGAAAGCTGCATTTCGTGCCGAATGGGCGCCAAAACGTGTGGCAGTTCACATTAAAAGGATGGAATGAGCAGTTGCTGGTGACTGCCAACGTGGAGACACATCTGTCCCGCATCACCGCGTGTTGTCAGGGAATTTGACAACTTCCGACTGGTGGACCCTAATTTCCACCGCTCGAGCGCGGTATCGCTGATTCTGGGAGCCGAAGTGTAAGCGATGATACTGCGTCCAGGATTGATGCCAGCGACGCCCACCCGACCGGTCGCGCAGAATACGATGTTCGGGTGGATGATATCTGGCCATTTACTAGAATAGATTAGTTCGTAGCTTACCATTTCCTTTTTTCATTGCATCCTCTTCAGAAATGCCCTCGTTGCTTTCACCGTCGTCGTTCGCCCCCTCTCCACTTGGATCATACTCCATCAATCGAGCATTAAACTCTACTTTTGTGCTGCTATAAATCGTACAAATACACTCACACACGTTCTCAGACGAGCCCCCAAATGTAAGCAATTATTTAATTAAATATATGATAAAGATGAAATGACAATTGTGTATTTAAAATTAATTATGAAAAGTATATGAAAATTGCCTGTAATATCGGGAAACTTCTCACCCCACTTATTTATTTCCAAATTCAGTAACTTCGTATCATCTAAAGTCTCAAAATGAGCTAGAGACAATTGCATATTCCTCGCTTTCACGTTTTTTATTTGTGTTTATTTAAATTTTTTGAAATGTACGGCATTTCACATGCTTGTAAGTCAAGTATAAATATTTTGAGAATTTTCCAAAATTTCAAATAAAAATGGATGCTATAAGAAAGGGTAATCAATTATCTTTCTGTTCATGTTATTTTCTGTTTAAAAAATTAATATTTTGCAGAAAAAATCTTCACTTTTGATATATAACTTTTTTATTTTTTTTATATTTTTAGCAAAATACCGGATAGGTATGGACTTCTGCAGGTTGAAGGATGAGGTTCCTTACGGCACCAACGCTCATCCTATATATGTATGAGGACTTTTGTATGGATATAAATATATAAGTTATATATGTAGATAAATTAGAGTTAAGTAAAAAGTAAAAAGAATTGTTTTGCTATGTTTAAGCCGCCGCCGCCGCCAAGTAAACCAACCGGCCGTACGCCCGTTTGGGACATCCGCTCGGCTTTTCGGAGTTACGCGAGTTGCCCGGCCGTCCATCACGGCAGCCTGCCGCCGACAACGCAGTAGTTAGTATACAAACCGAGTTCGGAAACCGCGCACGCGCTTACAAATTAAAATCCTAGCTTATCGTGGATTAAACTTAAAATTAAATTAAATTGTAAAATAAGAATTTAAAGAAAAGTTAGATTCGTTTGATTTACACTAAGAACATTTGTGTTGACCATTAGTTGAAAAAATAGGAAAGTGGTGAGTGCGAAAGGAGACCAAAGTGGATTATTTATTGGTCCTTCGCAGCCAACCTTGGCACAAGCCCTTTTGGCAAATACTACAAAATATACAAAAAATCGTTCGTTCGCAACTCAAAAATTTCATAAGCAAAGCTATTGAGTGCCACAAAAATTGACAAAAAGAACAAGTGACAAAAGCAAAAAACAAAAAACAAAATACAATTGCACATACAGAAGTGAACAAATAAAAATTAGCTTAAAAGCAATGCGAATTCATTAAAGCATAAAAAACAAAATCAACTATATTCAAAACAAATATTTATTATACATTCAAAAATAAATAAAACAAAACAGTGAGCGCAAGAGTACTAAAAAAAACCAAAACAAAATAACAACAAAATCAACGGCAACAGCTTTAAGTGGCAACAGCAACAGCATTTGCCGCAACACAAAATTCAGACGGTGCAACATCTGCAGCAGCAACAGCTTAAAAGTCCAATCCTGCAACAACAGCAGTGTGGGCAGGCCACAGGATCGCAAACAAAAACTAATAAAAAAGGAAAGTAAAAAGTTGTAAGTAGGCACATTTTTTAATTTCCATAAAAAATTCAAAACATCCCTCATTTTCCTGAATGTCATATTGTTTTCAAAAAAAGAAAACTGCATGCGAGAGCATATGTACATACATGCATGTATCCACATGAACAAAGTACGCACATATATGTATATGTATATAAGTTAAAAAGGCTTAATTTTTCGAACCAGAGCGGTAAATAAAAAGCGGATATTTTCTTACCGCGGAAACTTTAATTTCGGTAATTTGCCGCTATTAATAAAAATACAAAAAAAGGTTGGGGAAAATAATCCGTTTTACCCAAAAAGCGGTATACATATATTCATTTACCGCCAATTGATACATATATAGATATATGTATATACATACATACGCGCATATATGCATGGTACATATTTAAAAAATATTTCGTTGCAGTTTTAAATGCCTACTGTCCCACTGTAAATAATAAAATATCAGCAGATTACTTTCCCTACTTACCTATTTCTGCCGTTGTTCGCAAAGGTCGTTGAACTTAGCCAAAGTGCCGAAAAACATAAGGGCATTTTTTTCCATATGCCATTTACATATACGCACATACGCACATATATTCACTCTTGCTTATTACGTTGTCTGCTAATATTCGATTAGCACCCAACACTTTGTAACGAAGAGAGTGGCTATAATTTTTCAAATAATTCTCCGATCTTGGCTTCTCTTTACTTCGCTTTACTCGGCCGCACTCACCAAGCTAAGAAAGTTCAAACAAAGCGCGCCCACGACTCACCAAGTGCAGTATCCACAACTCACCTCAGTGTTGAGCGGCTTTTGCGTGTATATATTTGCACTCTCCCGCATACATACATACACTTCGACTTTTCAACATAAATAAATATTCACAGCTGAGCCATTACTCTGGCTTCGTATGTAATCTACACACAAACATACGTACGTGTTTGCTTAATTGCGTGCAAATATTTCTACATAGTACGTACATATGATATTAGCATATACATACATGCATGCGAACAATGTAAATTGACACCGAAATTCCAAAAGATGTTCTAA
Source organism: Philophylla caesio (assembly GCA_963971545.1). Taxonomy (NCBI): domain Eukaryota; kingdom Metazoa; phylum Arthropoda; class Insecta; order Diptera; family Tephritidae; genus Philophylla; species Philophylla caesio. The sequence goes on from OZ020604.1 coordinate 132,431,031, forward strand.
TATTTAGATACAAAGAGGCAACCCATTAGGGAATTTTTCGCAACCAAGAAGTGAAATTTAGCAATATCTTTCAGGTGTTCAATCTTATATATACACATATTATACAATTAAAAAATTACATACATACATACGTATATTTCAACTACGTATATAATATATATATATATCTTTAAACAAACATACGTATATTTCCACTACGTATATAATAGTGAAAGTGCTTGCGTTCTTTTTTGTGTTACATAAAATAAAAATCCCAATTAGCGGATTTTAGTTTGGCAGTCCGGTTTCCAAGCATCCAAGTTTAGTACATACAAAAAAAAAAACGCAAACACCGCCACAAAACCTTACTCAGTTCCAGGTTCTCTGTGGCACTAAGTGCAAATTTTTGTGGTAATTAAGGGTCTTTTTCCATAAACTCACAAGCAATTTTATCGGTTACATATTTTCTTACGAGTAAGTTTTTCTCGGCGTATCCCAAATGCCACTTAGACACAGTACACCAAAAATGTCAGACATTGAGACACGGTCAAAAACCGCTGCGCTAGAAGCCAGCGTGAAAACCAAAACTAAAACTTTTGACCCCTCCGCGCAAAAGTTTATAGCGGAAAGTGACAGTCTCATGAGATACTGTGCACGATTCAGTGATGCGCCAATTCAAGACCACACAGAATAGTATCTGATTATAAAAGACAAATCAATAGATGATTTTTGGGCACGGCTTCAATCGGTGATATGGTTTTTTCAAAAACAGATGATATCCTTCCGGATAATTTCAAGAATGCTGTTGAAGGCAAATACTATGCTTGCCTTGAACAATATGAGGTGACCAAAGCAAGAGTTGCTGATCAACTCACGTTGATGAGAGCAATTGCTGAGCCGAGACCACCATCCCGCGTGGAACACACCTCGGCGGAGGCAAACGTCTGCCTTCAAGTCCCACCTTGTGACACGAACACATTTTATGGTGGTTATAAAGAATGGCCCGCTTTTCGTGACATGTTCACAGCGGTATACATCAACGTCAATCTCCCGTGCTCAGAAATTGTATCACCTTCGATACAAAACCCAAGGAAAAACCGGCTCAATTGTTAAGCAATATCCGCTTAGCGAGGACAATTTCGAGCTGGCATGGGAAGCTTTACGGTCACGATACGAAACCAAGCGTATCCTGGTTGACTGCCAGATCAAGATTCTTATGACTCTGCCTATTATCCAAACCGAAAATAATGATCAACTTCAGAAGCTGCAAACCTCGATAAACAACTGTCTGTCGATTCTTCATTCCCAAGATGTTAAGACAGACAGCTGGGATCCCATCTTGGTATACATATACTCATCAAAGCTGCCCGAAAACACATTGTCACTTTGGGAACAATCTCTCTCTTCCCGAAGAGATTTACCGACATGGTCTCAAATGGATGACTTCCTTACTTCAAGATACGAAGTAGTCGAAAGATTGAATCGGCTTCATCCAAGCCAAAGTAAAACAAAACCTGTCACTCATCAAAATGCTTCGCAAAGCAGGCCCTTTAACAGGACCAACGCTTTCGTGGCAGAATCGACGAGAGAAGTATCCTGTGCCTACTGCAACTCTCCTCATCTGATTTGAGTCTGCCAACAATTCAAACGAATTTCGGTTCCGAACCGTATACAATTCGTAAACCAAAGGAAGTTTTGCAAAAACTGTCTTGCTTATTTTCACAGCACTAATGAATGCCCGAGCAAGTGGTCGTGTACACATTGTCAACAACGGCGTCACTCACTGTTGCACGTCAATCCAAAGCCACAAGCTCGCCGCTCTAGTCCGAGAACCTTTGGTGCCTCTGCGCAGCACACTACTGCCACCTTGACATCTCCCGCTCGAAAAGTGCAGTCAATCTCCAATTCCAGCGAGCAGCCGTGCTGTTCCAAACAGGCACACATACAATCATTGCATGCAGCCAATGACAGCAAAATTCTCCTTCCAATTGCCATGGTCGCAGTGGAACACGAAGGGAATTGTTTCAACTTAGAGCCTTAATTGACCAAGGCTCACAAAGGACTTTTATTTGCTCTAAAGTTCAAAAACGGTTGAAACTTCCATTCGAACATTCCAGCTTCGAAATATCAGGCATGGGTGGCCACGTGGTCCAAAACTCATCCAAACCTTGTCCTCTTACACTGGTGGCATCCACAACCAAGCAAAGGATAAAAGTTTAGGCTATTGTCTTACCACAATTAACAAGGCATATGCCAACATTCTCCATTAGCCATGAACACTGGCAGCAGTTCGAAATCCTTGAGCTAGCTGACCCCAATTGCCACATACCAGCACAGACTGATATGGTCATTGGCAGCGATATTCTTCCACACATCCTGCTGGAAGGTATACAAAAGATTTGCGATACCATACTTGCGCAAAAGACAATATTTGGCTGTATTCTTAGTCGTCAAATAACGGAAAAGGTTGTGTCATTCTCGACACAAGTAGAAGAATGCTCGAACGCAGACCTCAGTTCACAACTTAGAAAGTTTTGGAAAGAAGAAGAAATTCCACAGCCTCCGCAAATATCTCTGGAGGATCGGGCATGTGAGAATATGTATGCAACAACAACGACACGTGCTCCAAACGGTCGATACATTGTGCGACTTCCATTCAAGGAAGATTTCCCCAAAAAACTCTTTCTTGGCCATTCTCGGTCTGCTGCCCTCCAGCAATTTTTTAGCATGGAGCGATCGCTGCAAAAGAAAGGGAACTTGAGCATAGTGTACAACGATATGTTGCAGGAATATCTCGACCTCGGTCACATGGACTACACCAAGCCTTGTGAAATCGTATCCGACGGCAAACATTTCTCCTTCTACTTACCGCACCATGCAGTCGTCAAACCAGATAAGGTGACCACCAAAATTCGCGTGGTGTTCAACGCCTCCAAAACATCCGGATCAGGAAAGTCCCTGAATGACGTCCTGCACACCGGTCCCACACTCCAGCCAGATCTCATGCTACTCATTCTGCAGTGGCGCATGCAGAGATTCGTGTTCAATGGAGATATTGAGAAAATGTATCGTCAAATACTTATCCACGAGGACGATAAACATTTTCAGCGAATTTTATTTCGCAAATCGGCTGACTCACCGGTCACCGATTACAATCTCAAAACCGTCACATTCGGCGTTAATTGTGCGCCCTACCTCGCTATCCGTACATTACATCAATTAGCTGATGATACGAGAGCGATATTCCCATTGGGGGCGCCAATACTCAGAAACCAGACGTATGTGGATGCCATCCTCTCAGGAAGTCATAACATTGACGACGCCACCGAATCACTTAGCCAAGTGATCAAAGCGCTAAAATCAGCTGGTTTCGTATTAAAGAAACTGACGGCCAATCTTCCGGCCATATTAGAACAGTTTCCAAAGGAGGATCTTCTCGACTCCAACTTTTTAAAATTTGAGAGCGCTTCCACAACCAAAACTCTTGGTATTTGCTGGAACGCGCTTACAGACAAGTTTTCCTACACCAAAAAATGCCGTCACAAAACGACAAATTTTGTCGTCTGTCGCACGACCATCTGTCAAATCGAAAGCCCTCGATGGGTTAATTTCTCTCCGAGGCAAGATACTCAAATCCATGGGTTTTGTGATGCCTCGGAAAAAGCATGTTGCGCAGCGATCTACATCCGCGTACATACTCGCAACCAAATAAAATCCTCTCTTCTGGTTGCAAAAGGCAAAGTGGCACCAATCAAGACGGTAAGCTTGCCACGTCTAGAGCTCTGTGGCGCAGTGTTACTAGCAAAACTAGTCGCGGTTGTTCGAAAACAACTCGGCTTAGAAGTATGCAACACTTTCTTATGGTCGGATTCCGAGATTGTGCTAGCTTGGCTGGAAAAGCCACCGTGTCCATGGAAAACCCATGTATCCAACCGTACCTCTCAAATCCGAGAGTTTCTTCCGAACGGTACATGGCACCATGTTGCTAGTGCTGACAATCCAGCGGACCTCGGCACCCGCGGTTGCAAGCCCCAAGACTTGGCGATTTCGTCGCCCTGATGGCATGGGCCAAAATAGCTTTCTTGCAACCTGGACTCATGGCCAAAATCAAAAGTGCGCAGCGCATCTCCTCCATAAAAGCGCAAAATAGAGGCCTATCACGCGCTCGAGGAAGGGAAGGCAAGAGTATTACGTACCAAAGCTAAAACCTCTAATTAAACGATGCATTTTCCAATGCAAAGTGTGCACTCTTTATAAGCAATGAACACGCACACAAATAATGGCCGCTCTGCCCCCTGAGCGTTGTAATTTCTCATTACCATTTTCTACCACTGGCGTAGATTTTGCGGGGCCATTCCAAACTAAAGCGTCGGGTTTAAGATCCACTACGCTTTTTCAAAGGTTATGTAGCAGTGTTCGTATGTTTTGCCACAAAGGCAATTCACATCGAGTTGTGCTCTGACCTCACAACCGAAGCTTTTCGTGCAGCGTTTGCTCGCTTCGTCGGCAGACGAGGTTTCCCCTCCAAAATCATGAGTGACAATGGAAAAACGTTCATTGGCGCTCAACGCGCAACTGAACGCGACTTCGTTAAATTTCTTAACGAATGCTCCTCAGACATTGTCCAAAAATATGCTCCTCAAGGCATCAATTGGCAATATATACCACCCGGAGCCCCACACATGGGAGGCTTGTGGGAATCCACAGTAAAAAGCTTTAAATTCCATCTACAGAAAATCGCTGCATCCCACAAGTTCACATTTGAAGAATTCACGACGATATTGGTGCAAATTGAAGCGGTTCTCAACTCGAGACCTTTGTCCGCACTATCCCAGGACCCGGCTGACTTTACAGCGCTTACTCCAGGTCACTTCATTTTAGGTGCACCGCTATTGGCCATTCCCGAGCCTAATGCTGAAGACCTCTCTCTACTTAATCGCTGGGAGAAAGTCAAAGCGCTTCACCATCAATTCAGCCATGGACGGAAAGAGGAATATCTTAAGGATCTTCAAAAAAGATATAAGTGGAAAAATCCAGACCACAATCCTCAACCAGGCAATCTCGTTGTGATAAAAGTAGACTCGCTCCCGCCCACTGAGTGGAGACTGGGATGAATCGAAAGGGTTCGCCATAGGCCTGACAACCATGTACGTGTCGTGGAGATCCGTACGCAACACGGGGTTGTCACGCGCCCTCTGGTAAAACTGGTAACAAAACGAAAAAAAGGAAACCATCCCTACATACCATCCCTACACTATATCTACTATAGTAAAAGCTTAAAACTTCCCGTTTTAAAAGTCATCCCAAGTACTTCTCGTTTCCGTTTGCTCTTCTATTTTCAGATTGAAACTCTTAATGGCTAGCAGGAAAGCTTGCCTTCTGGCACCAACCGCGGGGACAGAAAATTGTCTCCAATGTAGACTCTGCCATCGGTACCACGCGCTGCGGACCTGCCCAGCTTTCAAGGCCATGAAGCCACTACAACGCTTGGCTGTAGCACGGGCGCAAGGCTACTGCGTCAACTGCCTCGCGCTCACCCACACCACCGGTGAGTGCGACTCAACAGGCAGCTACAAGAGCTGCGGGCTCGCGCACCATACGCTACTCCATCTGGCAGCAAAGCAGAAAGGGCGCATATGCAAACGGCCATCCAAGCAGCGGGCAAAACCCAAACCTGCTGCGCCCAGCAGCAAGTTCCAGCGCATCCAAAGGAACACGCGAGGTGAACGCAGAAGACAACGACGAAGAAGACTGCGAAGAAAATGATCGCGCGCACTGGGGCCGGCCTGCAGACCAACCGATACCGGGGCCGCACCACTCAACGCGTGCTAAACAACACCATGCGCGCCTTGAAAGATCTGCAGAAGGCGCTTACCAGCGCATCCCTGCAGGGGGGGAGGGTGTTTAAGCCGCCGCCGCGAAGTAAACCAACCGGCCAACGCCCGTTTGGGACATCCGCTCGGGTTTTCGGAGTTGCCCGAGCGGACCGAGCGGCCGGCCGTCCACTACGGCAGCCTACCTTAGCTTATCGTGGATTAAACTTAAAATTAAATTAAATTGTAAAATAAGAATTTAAAGAAAAGTTAGAATCTTTTGATTTACACTAAGAACATTTGTGTTGACCATTAGTTGGAAAAATAGTAAAGTGGTGAATGCTAAAGGAGACCAATGTGGATTATTTAGCTATTTCTTGAAACTGCAAATGTAAATATTTCAAGTGTTCTAATTAAGGTTATTTTCAACTGTTATTAGTTAATTTTTATGCTATTATCTTTGGTATTTTAAGTTGTTAAATTGTACTTTATATTAAGAAATTATTAACAATTAATATAAGTTCAAATATTGTAACATGATAAATATTGTAAAATAAAATACATAAATTTAAAAAAAAAAAAATTTAGTAAACTTAAGGTAACCGTTAGCTAACGGTTGACGGTAACTAGTAGGTAACAAATAAAAGTGGTTAGAGGTAACAAATGTATAACAAATAGGGTAAGTTATAAAACTGTTTCCCATAATATATGTATATACATATAATACTTATATATTGGCGGTAACCTATCTGCGCAATGTGTGAAAATTCAGCAATCAAAGGGAGATAGTTTAAGTACAAATGTTCGTTGTGCGCATGCGCAGGTTTTACATGTATTAGTATCTGTGAATACATGTGACAAACATATTAAAGCAAGTTTGACATATCTGCAGTTGCGCCAAAAAATAAATAAGAAGAGGGTTGCTTCACTGTGGGGGGCTTATACCCTTTTTTACGAAGTTTACTCATACAAAATAAAGTGTGCTGATGAAGTATTAAAATTTTATTTCATATCTACTTGGAAATCAAACAAACACGATTTCATTTATAATTATTAGCATTTCTTTATTTAAAAATATTGTAATATTAGTTGTTGGTCAAAATTTGCTTTCCTAACATTTATCGTACAAAGCGCGACACGCTATATATTGTAGGCCACCAGGCCGCTCTTATGAATAATAATGTCCAAACGGTTAAGCTTGTAAATTATCATTGACTTTATTTTAAAAAATGTTGTTCTTATATACTAATTTCCTCACAGAGGAAACTTATTCATAATTCTTAATTAACCAATGGGAAATCAACACAAAGTTTCAAATACTTTCTCACGCATTGATTTCACACGGTACTAAATAAAATATGATTAGGGTAAAATGCACTTAGTATTTGTTTTTTTTATTGGCCTTCAAATTCCCGAAATGCAATGACAGCAATTTGATGCCGGAATGCCTTATGTGTTTTTGCTAAGCGGTCAATCACCAAAAGTACTTGCACTTGTTGTGTAATGAGCTCGCTGTTCTGCGCCCAGACATTTGGTTTTATGTTGCACTTTGTGTGTGGTGTCTTACGCGCGTGCAGTGTACATTATACGTGTGTGTGTGTCAGTATGTTTCATTATGTGCTATGTGCATTGTGTATGTTTGTATGTCTGTATGTTTGTTATATTGTGCGCAATGTGTATTGTGTGTGTGTATCAGTTATGTATGTGCATTAGGGTGACAGTTAATTTCGAAAGTGATATTTTCTTTGGTCTCAGTATTTTTTTGTGTGTATTTTATTTAAAAAAAATTCTAGTAAAATTTCAAGGTCGTAGGAAGAGGATTAGGGGGCGCGTCGGCCCCCCAAAGTTACACAAAATACGTTTTTTCACGCAAATTCTTACTTTGACTGCTTGTAACTTTCTCTGTGTTTTTTTTTTTAACATTACTGGCGAAAGATGTTCATTAATATGTCTACAATAACATCTGTCAATAACATTTTTGTCTAATGTTAATATTTAATGAAAAAAACTTAAATATAGGAGAAAAAGTACGCCTCAATGTCGATTTATTATACTTAAATAAAACTACTTATGTATATGATTTCTCTTTTTATTAATATTGTTTAAAGCACTTGAGACAATGTCTTTTTATTACAGTCCGGAAACCGATGGCGGTAATCGCTAACAATTTTTAAAACAAATTGTTTTTGGCGTTAATTTTTGGTAAATAGTTTATTATACTCTTCCATCAATTTAACCCCCCTTTCGGCAGTGTCATTTGTAACATTTAATTTTTTCATCAGTTCAGCCGCTTTACAATAAGATTGGTCCTGCTCCCATTTGTCTGAGACAATTCTTACACTTGAAAACAAAAGTAAACAAAAAAAGTCTGAAGTTCGGACTAGCGAGGTCTTACTGTATATAATTGTTGAAGCTACTCTTACGTAAATCATAAGGAATTTTCTATATGAATCTTTAATTAAATAAATCTGAACAAAATCCAAAATTTGAATCATTAATTAAATAAATCTGAACAAAATCCAAAATTTGAATCATATAAGTAATTTTATTTAAGTATAATAAATCGACATTGAAGCGTACTTTTTCTCCTATATTTAAGTTTTTTTCATTAAATATTAACATTAGACAAAAATGTTATTGACAGATGTTATTGTAGACATATTAATGAACATCTTTCGCCAGTAATGTTTAAAAAAAAAACACAGAGAAAGTTACAAGCAGTCAAAGTAAGAATTTGCTTGAAAAAAGTATTTTGTGTAACTTTGGGGGGCCGACGCGCCCCCTAATCCTCTTCCTACGACCTTGAAATTTTACTAGAATTTTTTTTAAATAAAACTACACACAAAAAAACACTGAGACCAAAACAATAAAGAAAAAAAAATACTCCATACATTTAATTGTCACCCTAATGTGCATACTACATCCTACCCCTTTAGTTAAATGTACAATTGCTGTAGTTTCTTAAAAGTTAGGCAAATGTGCATATTATGTTACAATTTATGTATATTAATATATTATAGTTTACAATTAATTATATGTTTCTAGCTTTAATGTGTATTTTAACTAATTTATTTTCTATTTGTATAAAGCTATTGACGCTTTCTTGTCTAATGACTTTGTAAGGGCCTTTAAAAATTTTATCAAATTTTTTCTTATTTCCTACTTTGATATAAACTAAATCATTATTTTTGAAATTACTTATATTATTGTTTGTTTGTTTCTTAATCCTATCAATCTTATTTTGTATTAGAGATTGATGAGCCATATTTTGAGCATGTATAAGTTTCAGTTTGAGCTCTGTCAGATAATCGTCAATATTGTATAATTGGTTTTTAGATTTAAGTATTTCGCAGGGTAGACTGCTGATTTTTCCAAACACTAGCTCATGTGGAGAATAATTTGTCGTACAGTTTGGCGTTGTGTTGTAGCAGTACACGTAATAGGGTAATAAGTCTTCCCAATTGTCTTCTTTTTGAAGTGCTCGTAGGTAATCATTTACTACTCTATGCTTTCGTTCTAATGCTCCTAATGTCTCATGGTGGAACGGTGCTGAAACCTTTTTGTCTATGTTTAATAGTTTACATATGTTGGTAAGTAATTCGTTTGTAAATTCTGTACCTTTGTCAGTTTTTATGGTTTTAAAACATCCATATTTTAATATGAATCCTTCAACAATTGTTCTTGCTACAGTAACTGCATCTTTACTTTGCATTGGAAATGCTGCTACATATATACTTTGTGAGTTCACATTGAAAAGTCAGAATGTATCTGTATCCGTTTGATGGACGTAAAGGGCCTACTGTGTCAACTGTAATTGTTTCAAATGAAGTTGTTGGAGTGTCTGTCATGGTCATTTTTTCTTTTGTGTATTTAGTTACTTTTATTTCATTGCATAATTTGCAGTTATTAATATAATTTTTTACCATGTTACTCATGTTTTTCCAAACATATCTTTGTTTTAATTTTTTAATGCATCTGGAGATTCCTATATGTTCTCCTAATTCCTCATCATGATATTTGCTTATTAGACGCTTCATTTCTTTAATATTCTTTATTTCTTTTGGCGGTGTATATACTATAATGGCTGTATTAGTTTTCATTTCTTTTTGTAGCTTATTCCATTTTTCTTTAAATTCTTGCATGCTTATATATTGGAAAATTTTGTCTTCTGCAGAGACTGCTAATTTAGCTATTTCCTGTTGTTCTACGAATAATCCTAGCTTCCTCAGAATCAACGTCATAGTTGATAACGATTTATCGCTATATTCAACAACAATATTTTTCTTTTGTGCTACTACTTTTCATTATACATAATATTCTTTTTGAACTGATATTGCAATTTCTTTATATGCGTGACGTCAGATAATGACGTTGCTTCCCAAATGTGAAGGTGATCAAGCTTCTCTTGAGTTGCAGCACTAGTTCTTTTTGCAAGTTGTTTTCTTGCTATGCCATTTATATCTTCATTTAGCTTTTTGCTTTCTTTGCCATTTAATTTTTCATTTAGCTTTCCGCTTTCTATGCTATTTAATTTTTCATTTTCTAATTTTTTACTAATCGCTCTTGTAAGCATATCATATGATGGTATCATTTTTCTTAATTATTTTGATGTAATTTTTATTCTAGATAGTGCGTCTGCATTTGTATTCATCTTTCCTTGTTTGAAAATTATTTCAAAATCATAATCCATAAGATCTACTCGTATTCTTGTTAACTTTGATGACGGGTTTTTATGTGTGAATAAACTTACCAATGGTCTATGGTCAGTGTATACCATGAATTTTCTACCGAATAGGTAAGGTCTGAAATAATTTATTCCCCAATGAATGGCTAATAACTCCTTTTCTATTATTGGTTTGTTGACTTCATGTTTTTTTCAAAGATTTACTCGCATATGCTATTGGAGTGTCTTCTCCAGGCATCCCTTGAGATAAAACTGCTCCTAAGGCATAGTTTGATGCATCAGTAGTCAAAATAAAAGGTTTGGAGAAATCGGGATATTTCAAAGCAGGTGGTGTCATTAGTTTTGACTTTAGAGTTTTGAAAGCTATTTCACATTCTTTTGACCATATAAATAGTTTGTTTTTCTTTAATAATTCATTTAACGGTTTAGCTATTTGCGCAAAATTTTCTATAAAACGTCTATAGTAGTTGCAAAATGCTACAAATCTGCGTACCTCGTCTGCATCTTTAGGACATGGAAAATTAGTTATAGTGTCATACTTATTTGGATCAGTCGTGATACCTTCCGCTGTTATAAGGTGACCTAAATAAACTACTTCTGTTTTTAAGAAGTTACATTTGTCTGGATTTAGTTTTAAATCATATTGTTTTAGTCTTTCGAAAACATTTATTAAATTTTCATTGTGTTCTTTTAGAGTTGAACCAAAAATTATTACGTCGTCTACATATAAAAATGCAGCTTCTTGGAGTCCACTCAAAGCTATAGTCATCATGCGTTGAAAACTATTAGTTGCAATTTTTAAACCAAAAGGTAGCCTTTTGAACTGATAATGTCCTTTATTAGTCGAAAAAGCTGTAAGCGGTCTGGATTGCTTATCTAAAGGTATTTGATGGAATGAGCTGGTCATGTCCAAGGTTGAAACATATTTGGCTTTGCCTAATTTGTCTAAAACATCTTCTAGTCTTGTTAATGGGAATTTATCATTTACAATTTTGTTGTTTAGTTGTCTGTAGTCAACTACTAATCTCCATTTAGTTTCATCATTTGTGCTTTTCTTTGGCACAATTAATAATGGTGAGTTATATGGACTGGTCGAATGTTCAACAATAATTTGTCAACTTGTTGGTTAATCTCTTCAACATGTGCATTTGGTAATCTGTAGATTTTTATATAAACTGGAGTTTTGTCATGTACAGAAATATTCTGTGTATAAAAATAGTTTTTTGTTAAAATATCTCCTTTTAGATGAAATATTTCATTGTATTTGATACAAATATTTATTATGGATTCTTTTGCTTCTGGATCTAGGTTTTCAAAATTTATAGTATTTTTAATAAAATCTATTCGTTGTTTTGAATTAAATTTTGTGTCATATTTCAATATTGAAAAATTTTTTATTGGTTGTATGTGTAAAGGAATATCTTTAATTGTTATGTCACACTCATTTGTATTTATGAACTTTATATGTTTGTGACCTTTCTTTGGAATGATGTGTTAGCTATAAATATGCCTGGTGTTATTTCACTAGCGCATACTAAACTGTCTTCATTTAAATCAACGTCTACTTATTTTATAATTTCTGTTCGGGGTGGTAAATGAATACTTGGTAATGTGCTGAGTTTCATGTACATTGGCAAGATTATTTGTTGTTCTTCATACATAATTGTGATTACGAAAGTTTCGTAATCTATTTTACAATTATATTTAGTCAAGAAATCTCTGCCTATAATTCCGTCTGTAGATATGTTAATATTATCAAAAATATAAAATGTATGTTCAATATTAAGTTCATCAGATTGAAGTGAAAGTTTAGTTTTTGAATTTGTTGTTAATAAATTTTTACTAAGTCCATTTATGTTATATTGTTGACAATTTGTTATTAGACTGTTGTCTATTGATGATTTTTTTATAATAGAAATGTCTGCACCTGTGTCTATTAAAAATGCTATTGGTTTTCGTACTGTGCTTGATTTAAGTATAACGTAATTTGTATCTTTTTGTGCTATGCTGTGCTATACTATACGTATTTAGCTTTTTAGTTATAGCCCCAGCTTCTTTCATCTGGGGACGTCCTAGTTTTCCTGAGAATTATGTCTTTGATTATTAGTATTTGTTCTGTTCTGATCAGAATTTTGTGGACGTCGGTTGTCTCCGTTGTTATTAGAATAATTTCTACTGTTATTATTATTATTTCTGTTGTTGTTATTATAACTTCTGTTGTTATTGTTATTGTTATAATTCCTATTGTTGTTATTATAATTTCTGTTATTATTTGTATTATTAGAAACATGGTTGCGATCGTCATACCTTCTGTTTCCATTATTATTTCTTGTATTAAATGGTTGACGCGTGTTATTATTATAGTTATTATTGTTATTTCTTGTCCGATATATGTTCGAGTTGTTAGTTGGTACATCTGCCTCTTGAGCTGTTTGCAGTGCTTCGGAAAAAGTCTTTGGTCTAGCCGCGAAAACAATTGATTTTAATGGTTCATTTACACCATTTTTAAAAGCGTTTAATGCCAATTGGTCATTGAGCTTGATAATTATCGATTTAGATTCTGAGCCTTGCTGCGATATTTGAATTTCATTAAGTGAGGCTGTTATGCTCTCAATTTTCGATGCAAAATTTTGCAATGGTAAGTTATTTTGTTTTATCACACTAAGCGTGTTTTGTAGCTTCAGCGGATTTTTATTTAATTTATATAGTTTTTCAAGAGTTTCTTTGAGCTGATCAATAGTGGTTGGCTCTGTTTCTGCTAAAAGTCTGTTTTTTACTTTTTGTGCAATTTTTCCTGCTAATATATATTTTAATAGCATATTCTTTTGTGCATCATTGAGTGTATTTGCATAAAACTCAATGGTGTCTAAAAATTTTGTAAGAAGATAATGTTCTCCTCCGAATTCGGGGATTATCTTAGAGGCAGTTGAAATATCAAAGTTTGCCATTTTGTTCTTTAGTAGTGAATAAATTTTGGAAGTTATGTTTTGAAATAGCGGATATATTTCGTCAATTTGATGTTGTTTATTTTGCAATACAATGTCTGCCCAAATGTCTTGTATTTTACTTTTTGTATGTTCAATATATGTATCTGAATATGTCCTAGTTGGATTCTTTTTTAAATTGGATAAAATGTTGTTTAATTTGTCCATGTACTTATTTTAAGCATGTAATAATATTTATTTTAAACTGTTATATTAGCTACTGATTTAGAAATCTACATTTTTACATAGTTTATAAAAAAAACGTATATTATTATAATAATTAACATTAGGTATATCAAATATGTGATATTGTGGTCTTCTTTTGCTATTACGTTGTCATTTACTGTTATTTATTACTTCTGTTGGTCCCTGCTGGTTCTTTCTTGGGCCGCACATTTTTTTTAGTTGTTTTAACTTATCTAAATGTTTATGCTTTTCTTCTCCATTCGTTATATGTATGAGCTGATAGACCTCTCGCAGGGCTTTTCTGTATTTTACGGATTTACCTGCTCGTGATTTTCTTCTAGGTTTTTCTGAAATTTTTTGTTGAAATGTTTTATATTTGCTGCTTTGCTGATCCTTTCTTTTTTTATATTGTTCTAACGTAATTTTCTTTGGGCCTGAATTAATTGGTGTCGGTACGTATTTTGGGGCATTTGCTGGTGGTTCTTGCGGTTTGTACTCGAAAATCTTTGAGTATTTCAAAAAAATTTTATCAAACTCAGCTTTGCTGATCGTTTGATTTGTGTCGGTCATTTGTTCTAAATTTTCAAAATTTTCATTTCAGAATTCTTTATTCTTTTTAAATTATTATGGTCCTACTCCTTTAGTTAAAGGAGTTTGGCAGGATCGCCATGTAATATTAGTTGTTGGTCAAAATTTGCTTTCCTAACATTTATGGTACAAAGCGCGACACGCTATATATTGTAGGCCACCAGGCCGCTCTTATGAATAATAATGTCCAAACGGTTAAGCTTGTAAATTATCATTGACTTTATTTTAAAAAATGTTGTTCTTATATACTAATTTCCTCACAGAGGAAACTTATTCATAATTCTTAATTAACCAATGGGAAATCAACACAAAGTTTCAAATACTTTCTCACGCATTGATTTCACACGATACTAAATAAAATATGATTAGGGTAAAATGCACTTAGTATTTGTTTTATTTATTGGCCTTCAAATTCCCGAAATGCAATGACAGCAATTTGATGCCGGAATGCCTTATGTGTTTTTGCTAAGCGGTCAATCACCAAAAGTACTTGCACTTGTTGTGTAATGAGCTCGCTGTTCTGCGCCCAGACATTTGGTTTTATGTTGCACTTTGTGTGTGGTGTCTTGCGCGAGTTAATGACGTCATCACAAGGCACAACGTTTCCACAACCAAAACATGCATTATCAAGAAATGCATTATCAACACGTAAACAACAGATAAACATGCATTACCGAGAAATGCATGTAAACAACAAACAACTGACCTGCACATAAGCAACGGACAATCATTGGAACAATAGAAATGCACTATCACTACAAACAATAGATATCTACACTCGTAAACAACAAACAACTGACAATGGAATAATCCACTACGATAACCACCACCACATCTCAATAGTATAAATAGAACTAAGAATTCAAAATGTAAGACAGTTTTTAGAAGATCAATAAAGAGCACGCATTTCGGCGTAGCGATAAAAGATATTTTTTTAACTCATATCGTGCGAACGATATTAACTGGGGGCTCAACCGGTCTAAACTCTTGACTACAGCCAAATATCCTCGAAACTACAGGATAATAAAATAAAAAATTCCACGGCTTTGAAGAAAAGCACAAAACCAGTCTCTGAAAAAAGTGAGATATAATAAGTTTATCCAGTCGCGTAAAAAGGCAAACCTTGAAATAGCAGGCAGCCTAAACCGAAAAAAAAAGTGAAAAGTGAAATAAAAGATTCCTGATTTTAAAGAGAATCCTTCACCCTGGACTCACGCGATAAACGCCAACAAATTTTCAACTCTCTGCGCCCAATACCACAAGACGATACAATGGCTCAGGACATCGCAACTCTACGAGCACAGGTAGAACTCCTCACACAGGCTCTAAACAATACACAATTAAAAGTAAATACCCTGGAAGCACAACAAACCCAGACTTTCACTACGACAGATCAACATGTAGAATGTACACCAAACATCACGGATCAATCGCAAATAAACTTGGAAATATTCAAAACGTTACCCAACTTCACAGGCGATAGGAATCAATATAGATCATGGAGGAAACGTGCTTGGATACACATGGAGAATATAAGGGAATACACTACAACACCCACATACTACACGGCACTCTCGATTGTACACTCAAAAATTCAAGGAGAGGCAGCAGATATTCTAATCAACCACGATACAAAGTTCAATTTTTATTCAATAATTAACCGCCTCGATTACACTTATGCGGACCAGAGACCTCTATATGTCTTACTGGAAGAAATGAAGAAAATAACGCAAGGTAAAAGGACATTAGCAGAATTCCATTGTGAAGTCAACAAGGCATTAAACCTCGCACTCACGAAAATCGAGATGGAGAACTCAACATCCCCTTCTGATATGCAACAATATGCGAATCAGGAAGCCGTCAGGACATTTATTCTCGGATTAAACAGCAAGTATACCAGCGGCACCCTCTATAGCCACAACCCAAGAGATTTAGAGACCGCCTACGCTATCGCAAGCACAATATATCACGATAACGTGAACTCACAATTCGATGTTCCGCAATACCATCACCTTAGACCGAACAATACACCGCAGCATCAACCTCCTCAGAACAGAAGATATCACGAGGACCCACGAAGAGACAGACCAGACGTGCGAGTGCAATATACACAAAATGCACCCAGGCAACAGCAACAACCAATGGAAGTAGATCAATCACACCAATACATGAGATCTACAAACTTCAACAGAAACCATCCTGCACCCCCACAAAACAGCTATAACCGCCAAAACCAAGGGCTACCTCCAAATAACCCATTCAGAGGAGAACCACAGAAGAGAGAACGAAATCCTTCATCTCGCAACTTCAACACACAACAGAAGGTACAGCGGGTAAACCAAACACGCGACGAAGAACTGCAATCGCTTGCACCAGAACATAACGATGATGATGAATACGAGACCGGCAGTGCTTTTTTAGGCGTATGAACGATTTGCCGTGTCTGCAACGCCACTGCAGGGATACAGGCAAAACTATAAACATCCTCATCGACACTGGAGCAACAAATAACTATATAAGTACAAAATGCAATATCGGTAAGCCTATTCAAATTAAACCTGTAAAAGTAAAAACTCTTCATGGTCACTCAATAACCAAATCAAAAAAAATAATAACATTATTAGAACATAATCTCACATTTTTTGAAACAGATGCATTAGAAGAATTTGATATGCTTCTGGGCGAACAGGGGCTCAGAGCAATCAAAGCAGAGGTCAACCTTTTCGAGTACAAGCTCAGTTATAAATATAGGGCCAAGAAAGAAAGTGACTCTGTACAGAGAATAAATTATACAATAAATAATGAAAAATTCAGGGCGGAAATCGCCGAAATAATGCAAAAAAATGAAAGTACTAACGCCATACTACCATTTACTACCACGATACAAGCCACCATTAGGACGAATTCCGAAGATCCTATTTGGACAAAGCAATATCCGTACCCTATGTCGGATAATGAGTTTATTAACAAAGAAATTAACAAACTTTTAAAAAATGAAATAATTCAACCCAGCAAAAGTCCGTACAACTCTCCCATTTGGACAGTCGCTAAAAAAGTTACCGATGAACAAGGGAAACCTAAGCGCAGAATGGTCGTAGACTTTCAGAAGCTAAACGCTCAAACTATCACAGATAGATACCCCATACCTGATGTGGCTATGACCATACAGAATTTAGGTAATGCAAAGGTATTTACTACTTTAGATTTAGAGTCTGGCTTCCATCAGATCCTTATTAATGAATCTGACAGAGAAAAAACGGCCTTTAGTGTAAATGGAGCTAAGTACGAATTCCTTCGTATGCCGTTCGGCCTGAAAAATGCCCCATCCATTTTTCAAAGATGCGTGGACGATATTCTTAGACCATATATCGGGAAGTTCGCTTACGTTTATATAGACGATGTTCTCATTTATTCTTCCTCTCCCGAAGAACATATCGAACATATCCGCATAATTATAAACGCACTTCACCAAGCCAACATGAAGATTTCGAATGAGAAATCACACTTCTTTCATGACTCTGTAGAATACTTAGGACACATAATAAAATATAACCGGATAACTGTTGACCCTATAAAAATACAAACTATTAAAGATTTTCCTATTCCCAAATCGCTGAGGGAACTCAGATCCTTTCTAGGTCTCGCCAGTTATTATCGAAAATTTATACAAAATTTTGCAGCCATCGTCAAGCCACTCACTACGTTCCTCAGAGGAGACAACGGTGGCATATCAAAAAATCAAAGTGCAAAAATAAAAATTTCCTTAGACGAACCTGCACTAGAAGCACTAAACAAAATAAAAGAAGAACTGCAAACCCAGGTTGAACTCTTCCAACCAAATTTTGATAAACCTTTTGAATTAACCACGGACGCTAGCAATTACGCTATAGGAGCTGTATTATCCCAAAATAAAAAACCCATATCATTTATTTCACGAACACTCAGCCAAACAGAACAGAACTACTCTACAAATGAGAAAGAGTTACTCGCAATTGTGTGGGCATTACAGAAACTCCGCAACTACTTATATGGTATAGCGGATTTGACTATTTACACTGACCATCAATCTTTAATCTTCTCCATATCGGAAAAAAACCCCAATACAAAATTAAATAGATGGAAGAATTTCATCGAAGAATACGGCGCAAAACTTGTTTACAAACCTGGACACCAGAACGTTGTCGCTGATGCACTTTCTCGCCAGCAAATAAACAACACATCAAATTCGGATGACTCCCAACATTCGGCACAAAGCTCACCAACACAAAAACTCAAACGAGTAAAGCAACCATTAAACTGCTTTAAAAATCAAATTGTTATAAAACAATCAGATGCGAACCTAATCGAAATATCATCACAAAATATTTTTTCTAACAGTCGACATACACTTTTCTTTAACACCAAAGCTGAATTACTGGACAGACTAAAAAATATAATTAGACCAAAGGTAACTAACGCTCTTCAAATAGACGAGCAAATATTATTTTACGTCGAAAACGACATTATTGACACATTTCCGACCGTATCAATCGTATTAGCCCAAAAAATGGTAGACGACATCACCGAAACCGAACAACAAAAACAAATCATACAAGACACACACAGACGTGCTCACAGAAATTATAAAAATAACGCGCAGGAAATTTCACTCAGATATTACTGGCCGAACATCCGTGACGCTTGTAAAAAAGAAGTACAAGACTGCGAAATATGTCTTACCAACAAGTATGAACGCCGACCAAATAAACAACCAATAGGTTCAGCACCAATACCAAACAAGGTAGGCGAATGCATACACTTAGACTTATTTTATATGAGCAATAACATATACATTAGCTCAACCGACAAATATTCAAAATTTTGCCATTTGAGACAAATACCCTCAAAGAAAGATACATACAAATACGTTGACGAGATTCTCTCACAAATATACCCAAACGCAAAGTTTGTAATGACTGATAACGAGTCAACACTCACTAGCATATGTGCACAACAAATTTACAAACGACTACAAATAACACACACCAAAACTCCTGCCTTTCATTCTACAACAAACGGGCAAGTCGAACGTACGCATAGCACGATAATCGAACTCGCGAAAGTCTTGGCACACCAACACAGTTCAGCACCTGACGAACAGATATACGAAGCAGTCCGACAATACAATAAGACAATCCATTCAGTGACCAACGAGAAACCCGAGGACGTGTTCTTCAACCAAAAGGGGTATCCTGGCATCAAAGAGCGCCTTCAACAAAACCAAGACAGAGTCTTACGATACCACAACCACAATCGCAAACAGCTGAATTACAAACAAGGTGATGTTATATACTCCAAGACGCATAGACGGAACAAAAACGTAAAAACATACGCAAAACATATAGTTAAAGAAGACAACGGAAAAACGATAACAACAAATAAAGGACTCATTATACATAAGGACAACATCAGAGTGAAGGCATGTACGGAGTAGTATTTATCTTACTTTTCCCTATCGCATTTAGCGATAATATAATAGACTTAACCAATAGAAAATATGTACTAGTGGAAACAGATCCTGTTTACATTTATCAGAATACAGCTTTCCTGTATCACATATCTAATCTTTCAAAAATACTCGCGCCTTACGAAAGTGTAATGAAATCTACATATAATTTAGAAAACTACCCTGAGACTCAAATTTTAGTGAACAGAATTGAAACTTTAAAAAATCAACTCATACCAAATATCTACAGACCAAAGAGATCACTTAACTTCCTTGGTTCCATCCTTAAATTCATCACTGGCACACCAGACCACAATGACCTTATAGAAATTAAAACGTCACTTAATATGCTAATAGAAAATAACAATAAGCAAAAAACAATTAACTCACAGTTCGAAAGAATACTCGAAACTCTTGATCCCAAAACAATTAGCGAAAATATTGTTATATCAGAAGTCTATAATGAACTTCAATCAATAGCGAACACTATTAATTTTGCGAAAAATAATAATTTTTATTCTGGCACATTAAATTTGAAAGATGTGTATGAGTTAATAAACCATGAACAGTTGGATCTTCCAATAATCAATATATTAGAATATGCGGACATTCATATCTGTTACCTACAACATGCAATTATAACAATATACAAATACCCTATTCTTGAAACTAAATGTAACCTATTTAACGTATATCCTTTAGCACATAAGCATGGTAAAATTAATTTAGATCCTAAGACTGCAAAATGTAACGATTATCAAAGAGTATCAAAATGTAAAAATTATATTAGTACCTTTATTTGTAAATCAGAACCCTCTGATAATTGCACTTTAAAAATATTAAAAGACAATCCTGCACAATGCGAAACAATCCATGAGAATAACGCCCCACTCCGAATCCTAGAGACTGGTCACATCTTGACGGATTATGAGCATACTTGGAACAACATGCATATATCAGGCCCAAAACTAATACATTTTAAAGAATCTACAAACATCGATGGCATCACTTATTATAACCATCAACAACAACTCAGAGAAGTTATACACAACCAACATAGCGAAAAACTTGAGGTACTCCGTATCCTTTCCTCAGACTCAAAATACAAATTCAACAACATTCAAGAACTCTCAACGTTTTTAATACCTGTCGAGGAGAACCCTGTACAGTTTACACTTTTCATCATAATTGCATTCCTTACCTTAGCAGTCACCACTTATGGTCTAGTACACCTCTGCCGATACTGCGAAAATAAAAGAACACTTGGCAGACAAAGGCGAATGGACGAACTTTACGAAATCGAACTCAACCGTCTTCAACAACAACACCTAGCAGCAGTGTAGCGAGGACGCTTCATTTTAAGAAGGAGGGGAGTTAATGACGTCATCACAAGGCACAACGTTTCCACAACCAAAACATGCATTATCAAGAAATGCATTATCAACACGTAAACAACAGATAAACATGCATTACCGAGAAATGCATTATCAACACGTAAACAACAGATAAACATGCATTACCGAGAAATGCATGTAAACAACAAACAACTGACCTGCACATAAGCAACGGACAATCATTGGAACAATAGAAATGCACTATCACTACAAACAATAGATATCTACACTCGTAAACAACAAACAACTGACAATGGAATAATCCACTACGATAACCACCACCACATCTCAATAGTATAAATAGAACTAAGAATTCAAAATGTAAGACAGTTTTTAGAAGATCAATAAAGAGCACGCATTTCGGCGTAGCGATAAAAGATATTTTTTTAACTCATATCGTGCGAACGATATTAACTCGCGCGTGCAGTGTACATTATACGTGTGTGTGTGTCAGTATGTTTCATTATGTGCTATGTGCATTGTGTATGTTTGTATGTCTGTATGTTTGTTATATTGTGCGCAATGTGTATTGTGTGTGTGTATCAGTTATGTATGTGCATACTACAATATTTACTCATTGATTATTCAACTAAAGAGACAAAAACTATAGTGCCAAAAATTGTACAGTAACCCTTTACAATATTCGCAATGTTTTTCATTTGGAACTTTTTTGAATATGAGTCTCCGTAAAACCACTTACATTAACTAATTTTTTGGCTAAGCCAATTATTGGTTGCGAAACAATATTAAATTTGTTAATTTATTTCTAATGTAAACCTTCTGTTCGGTAGATTTTTCGCTATACAAAAAAAAACGAATATCGACATAAAAACTTTTAACTTTTTTAATTAACTGAGTGCGTTGATTGTTTAGTACGTCATTGCTAAATAAAGTTTCAATCGCTATGTGATCGTCCATTATTTTATTTGAAAAGGCTGTACCTAAATTTTGGAAAATTTGGATGCTAAGGGAGCCGTTTGACAAAAAGTGAGGGAGCTAGTTGCTTAGTTACCAAACCTTTAAAAATTGAATCATGAGTATTACATATATGGTGTATATATGTATGTATGTATTGACAAACACATACAATCAAGTTTGACATATCTGCAGGAGCACCTAGAAATAAATTTGAAGAGGATTATTTAACTCTGGGGGGCTTATACCCTTTTTTGGCGATGTGTACTTATACAAACTAAAGTGTGCTGATGAAGTATTACAATTTTATTTCATGTCTAATTGGAAATAAAACAAAGACGATTTCATTTGTATTGATAAGCAATTTTTTATGTGAATATTTAATTCATATGCATATTTATAAATTTCCATTTTTCACTGAGTAAAATTATGGTGGGTCAACACAAAATTGTAGTGACGGCAGCACTATTATCGTGGAGAGGTGCACGTTGAACGTTGAATAATTAAAGTGACAGCACAAGGGATAACGCGCCAAAGGAAACATTTTCGCGCTAGTTCTTATTTTCTGTCATTCTTTATTCTCACCATAGATAATATGATATGCCAATTCCCTCTTTCGCCTCATAGGTTTTGGGCTGAAATCAAATCCCAATCATGGGCTGGCACGCAAAAAGGCTCTTAGAATCATAATATTTTTATTTGGCTAAATAAGCTAGTTAATGTTATTATTTGGCGAAATATGTGTTGAAATTTTTAACTTGAGAATTAAATTAAATACTCTATTTTAGGGATTTACATGCAAATATTGAGTTTTATTTTAAAAAGGTGTCCGTAAAACTTTATTTCTAAGTGAACACGCAAGTTCATCACATATATTTTTATAATTATTTGTTTTATGCAAGTTTAAAAGCTGTTACATTTTTGCAAATTTTCAATTTCTCGTATTTTATAATTGGTATCATGTTGATTTCATATATTTATTTCTTATTCTTATTTTTATTGCGTTTACATTTATACTGTTTGCATAACTGAAAGGTGGCGAAAAACTGCAAAATCTCTAAAAACGCAATAAAAAACTCCCAAATATCATTTCTTACAGAGTGTCTGTTCACAAAACAAAGAGCTTCGTATCAGCTCATCTTTGATTCTCAGCCGCTTAGTAAGATGTCTGAAATTTATAACTGAGCTACTGAGTCACAATTTTTTTTGGAAGCGAGCGGCTCATCGCTAAGAGTCAGCTCAGTAACTCAACTCAGTGCTGAGTTACCCACCTCTACAGACTACACGTATTAGAGAGAAGTATTACATATTACACAGGACGAAAGTGGTTGGTACACATGAGAAGTGGCCATATATATAATACTCATATATTGGCAGTGTGGCCGCTATGGTCGAGTTGGTAGCGGTGCGTGCTATAACTTGATATGCCGGCGAGTTCGAGGTTCGAATCTCAGTCAGGGCAAGCAAAATCTTAATAATAGAAAAAGTTTTTTCTAATAGCGGTCACCCCTCGGCAGGCAATGGCAAACCTCCGAGGGTATTTCTGCCATGAAAAAAGCTTCTCATTAAATACTTCTGCCGTTCGGAGTCGGCACAAAACTGTAGGTCCCTCCATTTGTGGTATAATATGAAGACGCACACCACAAATGGTAGGAGAAGCTCGGCCAAACACTGAGCTATATAGTGTACGCGCCAAAATTATATTATATATATTGGCAGTAACCTATCTGCGCAATGTGTAAAAATTCAGCAATCAAAGGGAGATAGTTTTAGTGTAAATGTACGTTGTGCGCATGCGCAGGTTTTACATGTATTAGTATCTGTGAATACATGTGACAAACGCCTAAAAGCGAGTTTGACATATCTTCAGTTGCGCCAAAAAATAAATTTGAAGAGGCTTGGTTCACTGTACCTTTTTTTGACGAAGTTTACTCATACAAAATAAAGTGTGCTGATGAAGTTTTAAAATGTTATTTAATATCTACTTGAAAATCAAACAAACACGATTTCATTTATAATGATTTGCAATTTTTTATTTAAGAATATTTAATTCATGTGTATATAAATTCAGTTATAAGTGAGTAAAAATTTACTCATTGATTATTCAACTAAAGAGACAAAAACCGCAATATTATTCATTTAGAATTTTTTGGAATATGAGTCTCCATTGGCTAAGCCACTAAACCTTCTGTTCGATAGATTTTTCGCTATCAAAAAACAAACGAATATTGAGATAAAAACGTATACACTTTTAATTAACTGAGTGCGGTGATTGTTTAGTACCTCATTGCTAAATAAAGTTTCAATCGCTAAGTGATCGTATTTTATTTTATTTGAAAAAGCTGTGCTTAAATTTTGGAAAATTTTATTCGCCAAAATTAATTTTGCAGTTTTGTTCAGTAATTGTCTAAAATTTTTTCTGATGTTATACTAATATTGCATACGTCTCTAGATGGTGTTAAAAATGGTCCCATATTTTTGTGTGCTACAAGCGATGGCATTTCATCGCCAAGCAATTGGTTTTGACAGATTGGGAATATTATTTTCTTTTGCTTTTTTGATGCCACTAATCCAGCGATATAGCGAACAACATTGTCAATATAGATGGTGCAATAAAACTCTTGTAATGCACTTGTAACAAAAACTTACGCATGCAAAGCTATACTTTTTGCTTTATCTCTTATTTTTTCACATAAAAAGCATCTGTGCGACATTTCTAAAATTCATTGTATTCAAAAATTTCATAAAATACAGAAAAATTCAAAAACTTTCTAAGCGTACCGCCACTGGATTTTTTTGAATTCAAGTTGTTTAGGCTAACAGCCTAATTTTCTATATACTTGACAATACTTGCCACCCTGTCAATTGTTCCATTGCGGTTGTAAGATTTTCAGCACTTAACAGTTATTATTCGAGTTTTCCAACCATCTGGTTTTCCTTCGAAAACTAGCGAGTTAAAGAAAAACAGTAGGTTGGGATTTTGTCCAAAAAAAACGGCGCTTTCCATTCCACTTTTGCTATCAGAGGATTTAGGAGCTAACACAGCATTTCGCCAAATCTAAACGTAAGTTCAAGACATTTACCCATTGTTCAGTTTATGTTCAATTTCCTAAAATATTAAATACATATACAAATTTTGTAATACAAATTTATAATCCTAATATTTTCTTTCTAATTTTCGTTAACCACACAACTGACCACGAGACAATCTACATTTGCCTTAGCTTGTGTCCATGGTCCTTCGTCGCCGTTATTAAAGCGAGCCATCAGAAAATTGAGTCTCAACCAATACCTACTACAACCATTTTTATAATCCAACAGCAAAACATCGAACACTTCCACATTAACAATACGCCACACCATATAATTCTGGACATTTGCATATCATCACAACATACAGCGGGGATTTGGAACACAATCTACATACATCAATTTGCCAGCACACAATTACAAGAGCACACATTATATTTACGAACAATTTCAACACCGAGGAAATCATAAGGTACGTGGTTTAATTTAAAGTTTGTACATACATACGTACTGAAAAATAAATACGAATTAAAAATTAAAGAGATATACATATGTACATTTTCGCGTTTATCCAGTGATTGAGTGCGTGGGTGATTTTGTGTGATAGTGTAATTCAAAGTCCAAAGTTTTCTATTGCAAAATCGAAATTAATAGTGAGCGGGAATAATGTTCGTTAAATTTTAAAACAGCTATCAAGATAATTTTAACGTAAATAATAATCAAGATTCTGAGTTGCGTGCTTTGTGTTAAATTGGGCACTTCTCGACATCCTTCTGCAAGAATAAAATTGCAAACATACTTATGTCCACACACCAACAGCAATATCCGTTTTGGGGCACGTGAAGTATTCCAACACTAAATGGAATTTGCACATTAACATTTTAATTGAGTTATCTTTCACAAAATCGCCTTTCGCAATATTGCCGAAATATAATAATATAAAAAGTGATAGTAATAGCGATTTAACGTTCGAATAAAAGTGCACAAAATTAAGAATTAACGCTTATAAAACGGACGATCAAAACAAACCAGAAGATAACCAAGTGCGGCGAATTCAGAACGGCTGGATGTACCAGCGTTGGGTGGTGAGCAATTAATTAAATCAATTAGCAAAGAAACTACTGCAGCAAAGAAAAAGCACAAGCAAGCCTATGCTGCTTACGTAAAGTGCATGGATGTGATCGGTGACCTATCCTCAAAACTCGCAGAAAAAAGGGAAAAAGAAAAATCTGAGGAACATTCAAATACGGATCACAATATTCGTCTGCTGCCGTGTGATACCGAAGTTTTTAAAGGAGGCTACATGTCATGGCCAACATTTCGTGACATGTTCACGGCCATATACATATATTCTAAATAAACGGCTCAGTCCAGTAGAAAAGCTATTCCACCTTATTCAAAAAACTCAGGGTGAAGCGAAAGAGATTGTTCGTAAGTGTCCACTTACGAATGAAGGTTTTTCTACAGCATGGAAAAATCTCACAGACCGTTATGAGAATAAGAGGATTCTAGTAAATAGCCAATTGAAGATCCTTTTCAGCCGGTCCCCGGTAGAAAGTGAATCTGGAAGGGCAACTAAGGAACTCCAGCGCGAAATTAATAATTGCATATCCGCACTCCAGATTCATAATATTGACATATCAAACTGGGACGCGAGAATTACTTACCTGTGCTCTACAAAATTACCTGAGACTACGCTGTCTATGTGGGAACAATCCGTTCATGATAAAACCGAAACCCCAAAATGGGGGGATATGGACAGATTTCTGACAAGTCGATTTCAGACTTTGGAAACTGTCTTCGATATTAGAGGACCTAGTACTTCACGGCCACAATCTTCTAAATTCAGCTCCGAAAATCCTCAAAGAAAATTGAAAACCTTTCGAGCGAATGCAGAAAGTAAAGTTGTAAGCTGTGCAATAGCGATGCACAGAGCATACGATCCTGTGCGCAATTTCAAAAAATGCCTCCTTCAGAAAGGAGCATTTATGCAAAACGAAATCACCTGTGCCTGAACTGTTTGTCCTCCGGACATGGTGTCGCAAAGAATGCAGTTCAGCAAGTTCCAACAAAAAACGTTGGAAATTCAAACTGGTGTCATATCAGTTCCAATCGGCCCGATTCTGGTACTAGTCGCTCTGACTATGCAAATGGCTCCCATATTCGTGCAAATTTGGCCACTGCAAGTTCTAGTTGCCCTGAATATCCCAACTGGTCGCATACTATTTCAAATCGGTTTACTTCTGACACTAGTCGATCGGAATCCGCCTATGACCTCACAGTCAAGTTCAATCATGTTTTGCAAATATGCACAAGGGCATTCTGCCGGCTTTTCGGCAAGAGCATTGATTAATTCAGTATCCGAATGCTCCTTTATTACTGACCGGCTCAGACGACGTATCGGCCTTCCGACAAAAAAGGTGAATGCAACAATTGCTGGGATCAGCAATACTGTTTCGGCGAAGGCAAACCTGGCGTGCTCCATCAAGATAGGTTCGTTCATCGATTCAACAGTATCAGTATCAACGACGGCGTTAGTCCTACCCCAACTGACGGGGCATCTTCCCACGTGCGAAGTGTATCTAGCAATACGGCAAGTTTTTCCGGACCTGATTTTAGCGGATAAGCGGTTCTTCGCCAACGAACCAGTCGGCGTTGTTCTCGGAGGAGACGTCTATCCTCAAATCATACTGGATGGCTTGCGTAAGGACATCTTGGGTTCCTTGTTAGCTCAAGAAACAATCTTCGGTTGGATCCTGACTGGACGGACTAATGCAGAGAAATCAATAATCACTGCGCGCGTAGAGTAGGTTAGATACATGGTCTCTCTCCCTTTTCGTCTTGATTTTCCGCAAGAAATGTCGCTAGGGTGTTCTAGAAGAAACGCGCTTTCTCAGTTTTTTCGCAGTGCAGGTAGGCTAGCGAAAAACCCCTCCTTACGAGAGGAGTATTCTAGAGTGCTTGCAGAATACAAGCAATTAGGGCACATGGCTGAAGTGAAGCCTACTCCCACAGAAGCTCCGAACGAGTACTTTTACTCACCACATCACGCGGTAAGTAAACCCGAAGTCAATTTCTCAAAAGTTCGGGTAGTGTTTAACGCATCATCTCCGTCCGATAACGGTGTCAGGTTAAATGACGTGCTCTATCCCGGCCCAAGACTTCAAAGCGATCTGACTTATTATGATTCTTATTCTTCGTTGGAGACTTTTCCAATTTGTTTTCAGGGGCGATATTGAAAAAATTTACCGTCAGATCCTAATTCATCCCAATCACAGGAAATTTCAAATAGTCCTGTTTCGCGGCGCACCTAATGAACCAATACGTCAGTTTAAATTAAATACCGTGATCTTCGGAGTAAATTGTGCTTCTTATCTTGCTTTAAGGACGCTCCTCCAATTAGCGGATGATGTTCACGAGTCCCATCCAGTCGCTGCTCGCATTCTTCAGCGACACATGTATGTCGACAATGTTCTCGCAGGAGGTGACGACATAAAATCTAATATTCAAGCCAGAAATCAGATTTCCGTGGCTTTAGGTTCAGCAGGTTTCCCACTCAGAAAATGGACAGCTAATTGCAGACAAGTCTTGAGCGGTATACCTTCGTCTCATCTGCTAAGTCAAGACTTTTTAGATTTTGAAGACACGAGCAGTATTAAAACTTTTGGGATCCAATGGAATGCATGTACGGATCAGTTCTATTTCACTGCGAAAGCTCTAGATCATATTAAAATAGTGACAAAACGCAAGATTATGTCAAACATCGCGAAATTTTTTGACCCATTCGGATGGTTAGCGCCAATAATAATCACTGCGGAAATTTTAATGCATAATATATGGTTAGAATGGACCAATTGGTATGACCAAGTTTTCACAACAACATTTAATCGATGGAACGCATTTGTGAACGAATATTCGGCTATAGATCACTTCAAGATACCTTGCTGGGTTCAATTTCCCCCGTTCGAAAAGGTTGAAATTCATGGATTCTGTGATGCATCGGAGAAGGCGTACGCTGCGGCCATCTATATGCGCGTTGAAAAAGAGACCGGCGTTTACGTAAACTTGTTATTAGCCAAAACAAGAGTGGCCCCAGAGATCACGGAATCGGTCATACATAATTTGGATCTCCGATCTTTGGATTACTATCTTTGGACTGATTCCACGATCGTATTAGCATGGCTCAGGAAACCACGTTGCTCCTGGTCAACATTCGTTTCACATAGAGTGACAAAAATTATTTAAAAGGTTGGACAGCATTATTGGTACCACGTCGATTCGTCCTCAAATCCCGCAGATTTAGGTAGTCGTGGGGTAACAGTCTCGGACATAGTAGAAAGTTCGCTGTGGTGGCAGGGCCCTTCTTGGCTTCAGAACGGCAAACCTGAGTGGTCTTCTCAGGAGTTGGTTCTTCTAACGGATGAAGAGGAAAAACACGTACAGGTTCACACGACAAACATTTCGGTTATGGTTGGTTGGGTCAAGTGGATTGCCACCCTGGTGGCAAACAATTAGCAAGTGTGCCATTTTGATTCCACATCTCGTGCAACCTACAGCCATTTGGCGGTTTTTATGAATCGCAGTATATCATACAAATAGAGGCGGCTGCACTCTAAAAAACTCTGCAGGAATGGTTTCCCAAGGGTCTTTAACCTTATTCTAGCAAGGGCCGGGCACTCGCACATAAAATGCTCAACCGTCTTCTTTGAGCCTGGGTCTTCACAGCTTTGACAGAACCGGTTAAAGGGTATGCCTATCATTTCAGCATGTACTCCTATAGGGCAGTGCCCTGTGCATACAGCTGTAAGTTTGTATATGTTTTATTTGCTCATTCCGAAAAGAGCCTTTGTTTTAAGCGGATCATAAGACACCCAAGCCTGCCGGGTAATCCTGTACGATCCTGTATTACTCCACCTGTGATTAGCTTTCCGGTGGTAGATATCGGCAATTCTGCCCTTTATTTCTCTAAGCGAGACGCCCAAATTCACCGCGTTGGACCTATCCAGTGCAGAACCACACCTCACTAGTTCATCCGCAGTTTCGTTTCCATAAATGTCCCTATGCCCCGGGACCCATATTAGGGTAATTTCGTATTCTCTGGAGATTGAAGCCATCTCTCTCCTACATTCATCTACGAGTTGAGAACCGACCGAGGTTATACTCCAAAGATTTTCCTCACTCTCGAGAGCTTCTTCTAGATCGATTTCTGTAGAGGAAATCAAAGCTACGACACGGCGAGTTATCACACCAACACACAAACCCCAAAAGTAAAATTCTTGCCTTGAATCCCTTTATCAATTCCAGCGGAATATTGAGAGCAGGAGGACGCTTTAGTGGGTCTCAAGATCTCAGTTACAATGAGCGACATCCTATCCTACTTCCATACAATTGTCATCTCTCGCGACTTGTTATAGCATTCATTCATGAGATTTCCCTGCACGGAGAAAACCAGCTAATGCTGCGTCTGATTCGAACGCAATACTGGATACCAAGGGTCAAAATAATGATTAAAGCCTTTATACACAACAATAAGGTGTGTACAACACCAGGTCATATACGGATCGGCAGACATGCAGAGATGAAGAAGAGTCTGAAACCGTGAGGCATCTTCTATGTGAATGTCCTGCACTATGGGCTAGAAGAAGAAAATTCTTGGGATCAGAGTTCTTCGGAGACCTTAGCGATCTGGCCAAAGTAGAGATTCGCAAGCTTTTAAAATTCGCAGTTTCCACATGCTGGTTCGAGTAGGGTGATTTTTTCAAATCCGCGTGGTGCCACAATGGGCTTAAAGAAGGCCTAGGTGTACTGGCGCGATCGCAAGCAGCCACTTTAACCTAACCTAACCTAAGGTGTGGACAATACACAAAAGGCGAGTTCAAATTCAAATTATGGCCCCACTCCCATCCGAACGCACTACGTTCTCAAAAGCGTTTACCACTACAGGTGTAGACTTCGCAGGCCCTTCGACATCAATAACTATAGAGACAGAGGTTGTGTCGTCACAAAGGGTAATGTCTGTTTGTTCGTTTGGTTCGCAACTAAAGCGATTTATTTGGAAGCAACAAATGATTTGAGTACTCCCCCTTTCCTGGCAGCATTGCCGAGATTTATAGCATGTCGAGGGTGTCCAAAAAACATATACTCCGACAACTATAATAATTTCGCAGGAGCCTCACGAACTTTAAAGACTGGATTTAAAGCGTTTCTGTCCAACACTCGTGCGGCAGTTATTTCTTGGCATTTCATCCCAGCATCAGCTCCACACATGGGTGGGCTACGGGAGGCAGATGTAAAAAGTTTCAAATCCCATTTTCGAAAAGTGGCAATACATTTTAAATAGACATTTGAAGAATTCACCACTTTACTTTGTCGAATAGAAGCAGGTCTTAATTCTAGACCGCTTAGTCCTGCATCTAATGATCCAACTAGTTCAGAACCGCTGACATTCTAGCCCCACCAGAAGTTAAAGTCACCGAAAGTCCAGCTTCCTTCTATCACTCATTCTGTCAACGATGGAAAAAGGAGTATACCAACGAGCTTCAAAAACGAACGAAATGGAAGCGAAATCAGTCAGATATGCAGACGGATGACTTGGTTGTTATCCGCGAAGATAACCTGCCTCCCAATCAATGGCGACTAGGACGAGTTGTCAATGTCCACCGCGACACCGATAGTCACATCCGGGTTGTCGACATTGCACCGAAAAGGGACTGGTCTCCAGACCTAGAGTCAAGCTAGTTTGGCTCCCGATGAAAAATATCAACAGTTCCGCAACATCCTCTTCCACCAGCTTGCCACCCAACCATTAACAAATGCTCCTTACTAAGAGGTATATATTTTTCTTTCCGTACCAGTAAAATGACCCCCTTCCAATGGACCGCAAGAAGTCCGAGCAGCGCACCGGGGACATTTTGATTCCCTACGCTACGCCCTAGGCTACGGCCCGCATTAATTCACCGGTATTACCCCAATTGCTTATCTCCATTCCATAGGTTGGACATTTGTAGCAGTAAAGACTGATGCCACCGATGCCGCGAGAAGCATCACACATCTCTACGGAGGGCGACAAATGCCAACCAGATAAATCACACCCGCAGATGTTAGAAGAAGGTCAAATCTCCGATGGTGAACTGTCAATTAACGTCAACGAGCGGACTAAATCCTGGGCCGAACAAATGGAAGAAGCGGAATTGGCAATATTTCCGAAATGTAATAATATAAAAAGTGATAGTAATAGCCATTTAACGTTCGAATAAAAGTGCACAAAATTAAGAATTATCGCTTATAAAACGGACGATCAAAACAAACCAGAAGATAACCAAGTGCGGCGAATTCAGAACGGCTGGATGTACCAGTGTTGGGTGGTGAGCAATTAATTAAATCAATTAGCAAAGAAACTACTGCAGCAAAGAAAAAGCACAAGCAAGCCTATGCTGCTTACGTAAAGTGCATGGATGTGATCGGTGACCTATCCTCAAAACTCGCAGAAAAAAGGGAAACAGAAAAATCTGAGAAACATTCAAATACGGATCACAATATTCGTCTGCCGCCGTGTGATACCGAAGTTTTTAAAGGAGGCTACATGTCATGGCCAACATTTCGTGACATGTTCACGGCCATATACATATATTCTAAATAAACGGCTCAGTCCAGTAGAAAAGCTATTCCACCTTATTCAAAAAACTCAGGGTGAAGCGAAAGAGATCTTTCGTAAGTGTCCACTTACGAATGAAGGTTTTTCTACAGCATGGAAAAATCTCACAGACCGTTATGAGAATAAGAGGATTCTAGTAAATAGCCAATTGAAGATCCTTTTCAGCCGGTCCCCGGTAGAAAGTGAATCTGGAAGGGCAACTAAGGAACTCCAGCGCGAAATTAATAATTGCATATCCGCACTCCAGATTCATAATATTGACATATCAAACTGGGACGCGATAATTACTTACCTGTGCTCTACGAAATTACCTGAGACTACGCTGTCTATGTGGGAACAATCCGTTCATGATAAAACCGAAACCCCAAAATGGAGGGATATGGACAGATTTCTGACAAGTCGATTTCAGACTTTGGAAACTGTCTTCGATATTAGAGGACATAGAACTTCACGGCCACAATCTTCCAAATTCAGCTCCGAAAATCCTCAAAGAAAATTGGTAACCTTTCGAGCGAATGCAGAAAGGATGTTGTAAGCTATGCAATAGCGATGCACACGGCATACGATCCTGTGCGCAATCTCAAAAAATGCCTCCTTCAGAAAGGAGCATTTATGCAAAACGAAATCACCTGTGCCTGAACTGTTTGTCCTCCGGACATGTTGTCGCAAAGAATGCAGTTCAGCAAGTTCCAACAAAAAACGTTGGAAATTCAAACTGGTGTCATATCAGTTCCAATCGGCCCGATTCTGGTACTAGTCGCTCTGACTATGCAAATGGCTCCCATATTCGTGCAAATTTGGCCACTGCAAGTTCTAGTTGCCCTGAATATCCCAACTGGTCGCATACTATTTCAAATCGGTTTACTTCTGACACTAGTCGATCGGAATCCGCCTATGACCTCACAGTCAAGTTCAGTCCTGTTTTGAAAATATGAACAAGGGAATTCTGCTGGAGACTGCTTTAGTATATTATATAACGGTTCCGCCTTTTCGGCAAGAGCATTGATTGATTCAGGATCCGAATGCTCCTTTATTACTGACCGGCTCAGACGACGTATCGGCCTTCCGACAAAAAAGGTGAATGCAACAATTGCTGGGATCAGCAATACTGTTTCGGCGAAGGCAAACCTGGCGTGCTCCATCAAGATAGGTTCGTTCATGGATTCAACGACGGCGTTAGTCCTACCCCAACTGACGGGGCATCTTCCCACGTGCGAAGTTGATCCAGCAATACGGCAAGTTTTTCCGGACCTGATTTTAGTGGATGAGCGGTTCTTCGCCAACGAACCATTCGGCGTTGTTCTCGGAGGAGACGTCTATCCTCAAATCATACTGGATGGCTTGCGTAAGGACATATTGGGTTCCTTGTTAGCTCAAGAAACAATCTTCGGTTGAATCCTGACTGGACGGACTAATGCAGAGAAATCAATAACTTCGTGGGTTTCCTTTTCCAATGAAGTCGAGGTGTATAAGCAGCTCAGTGCATTTTGGGAACTGGAGGATATTCCACGTGGTGGAATCCACACAACTGAGGAGGGTTTTTGCGTAAAGGAACTCAAAAATACCACTGCGCTAGTAGAGTGGGGTAGATACATGGTCTCTCTCCCTTTTCGTCTTGATTTTCCGAAAGAGATGTCGCTAGAAGAAACGCGCTTTCTCAGTTTTTTCGCAGTGCAGGTAGGCTAGCGAAAAACCCCTCCTTACGAGAGGAGTATTCTAAAGTGCTTGCAGAATACAAGCAATTAGGGTACATGGCTGAAGTGAAGCCTACTCCCACAGAAGCTCCGAACGAGTACTTTTACTTACCGAAGGCAATTTCTCAAAAGTTCGGGTAGTGTTTAACGCATCATCTCCGTTCGATAACGGTGTCAGCTTAAATGACGTGCTCTATCCCGGCCCAAGACTTCAAAGCGATCTGACTTATTATGATTCTTATTCTTCGTTGGAGACTTTTCCAATTTGTTTTCAAGAGCGATATTGAAAAAATTTACCGTCAGATCCTAATTCATCCCAATCACAGGAAATTTCAAATAGTCCTGTTTCGCGGCGCACCTAATGAACCAATACGTCAGTTTAAATTAAATACCGTGATCTTCGGAGTAAATTGTGCTTCTTATCTTGCTTTAAGGACGCTCCTCCAATTAGCGGATGATGTTCACGAGTCCCATCCAGTCGCTGCTCGCATTCTTCAGCGACACATGTATGTCGACAATGTTCTCGCAGGAGGTGACGACATAAAATCTAATATTCAAGCCAGAAATCAGATTTCCGTGGCTTTAGGTTCAGCAGGTTTCCCACTCAGAAAATGGACAGCTAATTGCAGACAAGTCTTGAGCGGTATACCTTCGTCTCATCTGCTAAGTCAAGACTTTTTAGATTTTGAAGACACGAGCAGTATTAAAACTTTTGGGATCCAATGGAATGCATGTACGGATCAGTTCTATTTCACTGCGAAAGCTCTAGATCATATTAAAATAGTGACAAAACGCAAGATTTTGTCAAACATCGCGAAATTTTTTGACCCATTCGGATGGTTAGCGCCAATAATAATCACTGCGGAAATTTACATGCATAATATATGGTTAGAATGGACCAATTGGTATGACCAAGTTTTCACAACAACATTTAATCGATGGAACGCATTTGTGAACGAATATTCGGCTATAGATCACTTCAAGATACCTCGCTGGGTTCAATTTCCCCCGTTCGAAAAGGTTGAAATTCATGGATTCTGTGATGCATCGGAGAAGGCGTACGCTGCGGCCATCTATATGCGCGTTGAAAAAGAGACCGGCGTTTACGTAAACTTGTTATTAGCCAAAACAAGAGTGGCCCCAGAGATCACGGAATCGGTCATACATAATTTGGATCTCTGATCTTTGGATTACTATCTTTGGACTGATTCCACGATCGTATTAGCATGGCTCAGGAAACCACGTTGCTCCTGGTCAACATTCGTTTCACATAGAGTGACAAAAATTATTTAAAAGGTTGGACAGCATTATTGGTACCACGTCGATTCGTCCTCAAATCCCGCAGATTTAGGTAGTCGTGGGGTAACAGTCTCGGACATAGTAGAAAGTTCGCTGTGGTGGCAGGGCCCTTCTTGGCTTCAGAACGGCAAACCTGAGTGGTCTTCTCAGGAGTTGGTTCTTCTAACGGATGAAGAGGAAAAACACGTACAGGTTCACACGACAAACATTTCGGTTATGATTGGTTGGGTCAAGTGGATTGCCACCCTGGTGGCAAACAATTAGCAAGTGTGCCATTTTGATTCCACATCTCGTGCAACCTACAGCCATTTGGCGGTTTTTATGAATCGCAGTATATCATACAAATAGAGGCGGCTGCACTCTAAAAAACTCTGCAGGAATGGTTTCCCAAGGGTCTTTAACCTTATTCTAGCAAGGGCCGGGCACTCGCACATAAAATGCTCAACCGTCTTCTTTGAGCCTGGGTCTTCACAGCTTTGACAGAACCGAAAGGGTATGCCTATCATTTCAGCATGTACTCCTATAGGGCAGTGCCCTGTGCATACAGCTGTAAGTTTGTATATGTTTTCTTTGCTCATTCCGAAAAGAGCCTTTGTTTTAAGCGGATCATAAGATACCCAAGCCTGCCGGGTAATCCTGTACGATCCTGTATTACTCCACCTGTGATTAGCTTTCCGGTGGTAGATATCGGCAATTCTGCCCTTTATTTCTCTAAGCGAGACGCCCAAATTCACCGCGTTGGACCTATCCAGTGCAGAACCACACCTCACTAGTTCATCCGCAGTTTCGTTTCCATAAATGTCCCTATGCCCCGGGACCCATATTAGGGTAATTTCGTATTCTCTGGAGATTGAAGCCATCTCTCTCCTACATTCATCTACGAGTTGAGAACCGACCGAGGTTATACTCCAAAGATTTTCCTCACTCTCGAGAGCTTCTTCTAGATCGATTTCTGTAGAGGAAATCAAAGCTACGACACGGCGAGTTATCACACCAACACACAAACCCCAAAAGTAAAATTCTTGCCTTGAATCCCTTTATCAATTCCAGCGGAATATTGAGAGCAGGAGGACGCTTTAGTGGGTCTCAAGATCTCAGTTACAATGAGCGACATCCTATCCTACTTCCATACAATTGTCATCTCTCGCGACTTGTTATAGCATTCATTCATGAGATTTCCCTGCACGGAGAAAACCAGCTAATGCTGCGTCTGATTCGAACGCAATACTGGATACCAAGGGTCAAAATAATGATTAAAGCCTTTATACACAACAATAAGGTGTGTACAACACCAGGTCATATACGGATCGGCAGACATGCAGAGATGAAGAAGAGTCTGAAACCGTGAGGCATCTTCTATGTGAATGTCCTGCACTATGGGCTAGAAGAAGAAAATTCTTGGGATCAGAGTTCTTCGGAGACCTTAGCGATCTGGCCAAAGTAGAGATTCGCAAGCTTTTAAAATTCGCAGTTTCCACATGCTGGTTCGAGTAGGGTGATTTTTTCAAATCCGCGTGGTGCCACAATGGGCTTAAAGAAGGCCTAGGTGTACTGGCGCGATCGCAAGCAGCCACTTTAACCTAACCTAACCTAAGGTGTGGACAATACACAAAAGGCGAGTTCAAATTCAAATTATGGCCCCACTCCCATCCGAACGCACTACGTTCTCAAAAGCGTTTACCACTACAGGTGTAGACTTCGCAGGCCCTTCGACATCAATAACTATAGAGACAGAGGTTGTGTCGTCACAAAGGGTAATGTCTGTTTGTTCGTTTGGTTCGCAACTAAAGCGATTTATTTGGAAGCAACAAATGATTTGAGTACTCCCCCTTTCCTGGCAGCATTGCCGAGATTTATAGCATGTCGAGGGTGTCCAAAAAACATATACTCCGACAACTATAATAATTTCGCAGGAGCCTCACGAACTTTAAAGACTGGATTTAAAGCGTTTCTGTCCAACACTCGTGCGGCAGTTATTTCTTGGCATTTCATCCCAGCATCAGCTCCACACATGGGTGGGCTACGGGAGGCAGAGGTAAAAAGTTTCAAATCCCATTTTCGAAAAGTGGCAATACATTTTAAATAGACATTTGAAGAATTCACCACTTTACTTTGTCGAATAGAAGCAGGTCTTAATTCTAGACCGCTTAGTCCTGCATCTAATGATCCAACTAGTTCAGAACCGCTGACATTCTAGCCCCACCAGAAGTTAAAGTCACCGAAAGTCCAGCTTCCTTCTATCACTCATTCTGTCAACGATGGAAAAAGGAGTATACCAACGAGCTTCAAAAACGAACGAAATGGAAGCGAAATCAGTCAGATATGCAGACGGATGACTTGGTTGTTATCCGCGAAGATAACCTGCCTCCCAATCAATGGCGACTAGGACGAGTTGTCAATGTCCACCGCGACACCGATAGTCACATCCGGGTTGTCGACATTGCACCGAAAAGGGACTGGTCTCCAGACCTAGAGTCAAGCTAGTTTGGCTCCCGATGAAAAATATCAACAGTTCCGCAACATCCTCTTCCACCAGCTTGCCACCCAACCATTAACAAATGCTCCTTACTAAGAGGTATATATTTTTCTTTCCGTACCAGTAAAATGACCCCCTTCCAATGGACCGCAAGAAGTCCGAGCAGCGCACCGGGGACATTTTGATTCCCTACGCTACGCCCTAGGCTACGGCCCGCATTAATTCACCGGTATTACCCCAATTGCTTATCTCCATTCCATAGGTTGGACATTTGTAGCAGTAAAGACTGATGCCACCGATGCCGCGAGAAGCATCACACATCTCTACGGAGGGCGACAAATGCCAACCAGATAAATCACACCCGCAGATGTTAGAAGAAGGTCAAATCTCCGATGGTGAACTGTCAATTAACGTCAACGAGCGGACTAAATCCTGGGCCGAACAAATGGAAGAAGCGGAATTGGCAATATTTCCGAAATGTAATAATATAAAAAGTGATAGTAATAGCCATTTAACGTTCGAATAAAAGTGCACAAAATTAAGAATTATCGCTTATAAAACGGACGATCAAAACAAACCAGAAGATAACCAAGTGCGGCGAATTCAGAACGGCTGGATGTACCAGTGTTGGGTGGTGAGCAATTAATTAAATCAATTAGCAAAGAAACTACTGCAGCAAAGAAAAAGCACAAGCAAGCCTATGCTGCTTACGTAAAGTGCATGGATGTGATCGGTGACCTATCCTCAAAACTCGCAGAAAAAAGGGAAACAGAAAAATCTGAGAAACATTCAAATACGGATCACAATATTCGTCTGCCGCCGTGTGATACCGAAGTTTTTAAAGGAGGCTACATGTCATGGCCAACATTTCGTGACATGTTCACGGCCATATACATATATTCTAAATAAACGGCTCAGTCCAGTAGAAAAGCTATTCCACCTTATTCAAAAAACTCAGGGTGAAGCGAAAGAGATCTTTCGTAAGTGTCCACTTACGAATGAAGGTTTTTCTACAGCATGGAAAAATCTCACAGACCGTTATGAGAATAAGAGGATTCTAGTAAATAGCCAATTGAAGATCCTTTTCAGCCGGTCCCCGGTAGAAAGTGAATCTGGAAGGGCAACTAAGGAACTCCAGCGCGAAATTAATAATTGCATATCCGCACTCCAGATTCATAATATTGACATATCAAACTGGGACGCGATAATTACTTACCTGTGCTCTACGAAATTACCTGAGACTACGCTGTCTATGTGGGAACAATCCGTTCATGATAAAACCGAAACCCCAAAATGGAGGGATATGGACAGATTTCTGACAAGTCGATTTCAGACTTTGGAAACTGTCTTCGATATTAGAGGACATAGAACTTCACGGCCACAATCTTCCAAATTCAGCTCCGAAAATCCTCAAAGAAAATTGGTAACCTTTCGAGCGAATGCAGAAAGGAAGTTGTAAGCTATGCAATAGCGATGCACACGGCATACGATCCTGTGCGCAATCTCAAAAAATGCCTCCTTCAGAAAGGAGCATTTATGCAAAACGAAATCACCTGTGCCTGAACTGTTTGTCCTCCGGACATGTTGTCGCAAAGAATGCAGTTCAGCAAGTTCCAACAAAAAACGTTGGAAATTCAAACTGGTGTCATATCAGTTCCAATCGGCCCGATTCTGGTACTAGTCGCTCTGACTATGCAAATGGCTCCCATATTCGTGCAAATTTGGCCACTGCAAGTTCTAGTTGCCCTGAATATCCCAACTGGTCGCATACTATTTCAAATCGGTTTACTTCTGACACTAGTCGATCGGAATCCGCCTATGACCTCACAGTCAAGTTCAGTCCTGTTTTGAAAATATGAACAAGGGAATTCTGCTGGAGACTGCTTTAGTATATTATATAACGGTTCCGCCTTTTCGGCAAGAGCATTGATTGATTCAGGATCCGAATGCTCCTTTATTACTGACCGGCTCAGACGACGTATCGGCCTTCCGACAAAAAAGGTGAATGCAACAATTGCTGGGATCAGCAATACTGTTTCGGCGAAGGCAAACCTGGCGTGCTCCATCAAGATAGGTTCGTTCATGGATTCAACGACGGCGTTAGTCCTACCCCAACTGACGGGGCATCTTCCCACGTGCGAAGTTGATCCAGCAATACGGCAAGTTTTTCCGGACCTGATTTTAGTGGATGAGCGGTTCTTCGCCAACGAACCATTCGGCGTTGTTCTCGGAGGAGACGTCTATCCTCAAATCATACTGGATGGCTTGCGTAAGGACATATTGGGTTCCTTGTTAGCTCAAGAAACAATCTTCGGTTGAATCCTGACTGGACGGACTAATGCAGAGAAATCAATAACTTCGTGGGTTTCCTTTTCCAATGAAGTCGAGGTGTATAAGCAGCTCAGTGCATTTTGGGAACTGGAGGATATTCCACGTGGTGGAATCCACACAACTGAGGAGGGTTTTTGCGTAAAGGAACTCAAAAATACCACTGCGCTAGTAGAGTGGGGTAGATACATGGTCTCTCTCCCTTTTCGTCTTGATTTTCCGAAAGAGATGTCGCTAGAAGAAACGCGCTTTCTCAGTTTTTTCGCAGTGCAGGTAGGCTAGCGAAAAACCCCTCCTTACGAGAGGAGTATTCTAAAGTGCTTGCAGAATACAAGCAATTAGGGTACATGGCTGAAGTGAAGCCTACTCCCACAGAAGCTCCGAACGAGTACTTTTACTTACCGAAGGCAATTTCTCAAAAGTTCGGGTAGTGTTTAACGCATCATCTCCGTTCGATAACGGTGTCAGCTTAAATGACGTGCTCTATCCCGGCCCAAGACTTCAAAGCGATCTGACTTATTATGATTCTTATTCTTCGTTGGAGACTTTTCCAATTTGTTTTCAAGAGCGATATTGAAAAAATTTACCGTCAGATCCTAATTCATCCCAATCACAGGAAATTTCAAATAGTCCTGTTTCGCGGCGCACCTAATGAACCAATACGTCAGTTTAAATTAAATACCGTGATCTTCGGAGTAAATTGTGCTTCTTATCTTGCTTTAAGGACGCTCCTCCAATTAGCGGATGATGTTCACGAGTCCCATCCAGTCGCTGCTCGCATTCTTCAGCGACACATGTATGTCGACAATGTTCTCGCAGGAGGTGACGACATAAAATCTAATATTCAAGCCAGAAATCAGATTTCCGTGGCTTTAGGTTCAGCAGGTTTCCCACTCAGAAAATGGACAGCTAATTGCAGACAAGTCTTGAGCGGTATACCTTCGTCTCATCTGCTAAGTCAAGACTTTTTAGATTTTGAAGACACGAGCAGTATTAAAACTTTTGGGATCCAATGGAATGCATGTACGGATCAGTTCTATTTCACTGCGAAAGCTCTAGATCATATTAAAATAGTGACAAAACGCAAGATTTTGTCAAACGTCGCGAAATTTTTTGACCCATTCGGATGGTTAGCGCCAATAATAATCACTGCGGAAATTTACATGCATAATATATGGTTAGAATGGACCAATTGGTATGACCAAGTTTTCACAACAACATTTAATCGATGGAACGCATTTGTGAACGAATATTCGGCTATAGATCACTTCAAGATACCTCGCTGGGTTCAATTTCCCCCGTTCGAAAAGGTTGAAATTCATGGATTCTGTGATGCATCGGAGAAGGCGTACGCTGCGGCCATCTATATGCGCGTTGAAAAAGAGACCGGCGTTTACGTAAACTTGTTATTAGCCAAAACAAGAGTGGCCCCAGAGATCACGGAATCGGTCATACATAATTTGGATCTCCGATCTTTGGATTACTATCTTTGGACTGATTCCACGATCGTATTAGCATGGCTCAGGAAACCACGTTGCTCCTGGTCAACATTCGTTTCACATAGAGTGACAAAAATTATTTAAAAGGTTGGACAGCATTAT
Organism: Philophylla caesio; assembly: GCA_963971545.1. Classification (NCBI taxonomy): domain Eukaryota; kingdom Metazoa; phylum Arthropoda; class Insecta; order Diptera; family Tephritidae; genus Philophylla; species Philophylla caesio. The sequence continues at coordinate 132,473,141 of OZ020604.1, forward strand.
TGGTACCACGTCGATTCGTCCTCAAATCCCGCAGATTTAGGTAGTCGTGGGGTAACAGTCTCGGACATAGTAGAAAGTTCGCTGTGGTGGCAGGGCCCTTCTTGGCTTCAGAACGGCAAACCTGAGTGGTCTTCTCAGGAGTTGGTTCTTCTAACGGATGAAGAGGAAAAACACGTACAGGTTCACACGACAAACATTTCGGTTATGGTTGGTTGGGTCAAGTGGATTGCCACCCTGGTGGCAAACAATTAGCAAGTGTGCCATTTTGATTCCACATCTCGTGCAACCTACAGCCATTTGGCGGTTTTTATGAATCGCAGTATATCATACAAATAGAGGCGGCTGCACTCTAAAAAACTCTGCAGGAATGGTTTCCCAAGGGTCTTTAACCTTATTCTAGCAAGGGCCGGGCACTCGCACATAAAATGCTCAACCGTCTTCTTTGAGCCTGGGTCTTCACAGTTTTGACAGAACCGGTTAAAGGGTATGCCTATCATTTCAGCATGTACTCCTATAGGGCAGTGCCCTGTGCATACAGCTGTAAGTTTGTATATGTTTTCTTTGCTCATTCCGAAAAGAGCCTTTGTTTTAAGCGGATCATAAGACACCCAAGCCTGCCGGGTAATCCTGTACGATCCTGTATTACTCCACCTGTGATTAGCTTTCCGGTGGTAGATATCGGCAATTCTGCCCTTTATTTCTCTAAGCGAGACGCCCAAATTCACCGCGTTGGACCTATCCAGTGCAGAACCACACCTCACTAGTTCATCCGCAGTTTCGTTTCCATAAATGTCCCTATGCCCCGGGACCCATATTAGGGTAGTTTCGTATTCTCTGGAGATTGAAGCCATCTCTCTCCTACATTCATCTACGAGTTGAGAACCGACCGAGGTTATACTCCAAAGATTTTCCTCACTCTCGAGAGCTTCTTCTAGATCGATTTCTGTAGAGGAAATCAAAGCTACGACACGGCGAGTTATCACACCAACACACAAACCCCAAAAGTAAAATTCTTGCCTTGAATCCCTTTATCAATTCCAGCGGAATATATAAAAGAGCAGGAGGACGCTTTAGTGGGTCTCAAGATCTCAGTTACAATGAGCGGCATCCTATCCTACTTCCATACAATTGTCATCTCTCGCGACTTGTTATAGCATTCATTAATGAGATTTCCCTGCACGGAGAAAACCAGCTAATGCTGCGTCTGATTCAAACGCAATACTGGATACCACGGGTCAAAATAATGATAAAAGCCATTATACACAACAATAAGGTGTATACAACACCAGATCATATACTGATCGGCAGACATGCAGAGACACTAGGTGCTCCCTGCAATGACTTCTGCAGAAGCTGCAGAAATGAAGAAGAGCCTGAAACCGTGAGGCATCTTCTATGTGAATGTCCTGCACTATGGGCTAGAAGAAGAAAATTCTTGGGATCAGAGTTCTTCGGAGACCTTAGCGATCTGGCCAAAATAGAGATTCGCAAGCTATTAAAATTCGCAGTTTCCACATGCTGGTTCGAGTAGGGGGATTTTTTCAAATCCGCGTGGTGCCACAATGGGCATAAAGAAGGCCTAGGTGTACTGACGCGATCGCAAGTAGCTACTTTAACCTAACCTAACCTAAGGTGTGTACAATACACAAAAGGCGAGTTCAAAATCAAATTATGGCCCCACTCCCATCCGAACGCACTACGTTCTCAAAAGCGTTTACCACTACAGGTGTAGACTTCGCAGGCCCTTCGACATCAATAACTATAGAGACAGAGGTTGTGTCGTCACAAAGGGTTATGTCTGTTTGTTCGTTTGGTTCGCAACTAAAGCGATTCATTTGGAAGCAACAAATGATTTGAGTACTCCCCCTTTCCTGGCAGCATTGCCGAGATTTATAGCACGTCGAGGGTGTCCAAAAAACAAATACTCCGACAACTATAATAATTTCGCAGGAGCCTCACGAACTTTAAAGACTGGATTTAAAGCGTTTCTGTCCAACACTCGTGCGGCAGTTATTTCTTGGCATTTCATCCCAGCATCAGCTCCACACATGGGTGGGCTACGGGAGGCAGATGTAAAAAGTTTCAAATCCCATTTTCGAAAAGTGGCAATACATTTTAAATAGACATTTGAAGAATTCACCATTTTACTTTGTCGAATAGAAGCCTGTCTTAATTCTAGACCGCTTAGTCCTGCATCTAATGGCCCAACTAGTTCAGAACCGCTGACATTCTAGTCAACGATGGAAAAAGGAGTATCCCAACGAGCTTCAAAAACGAACGAAATGGAAGCGAAATCAGTCAGATATGCAGACGGATGACTTGGTTGTTATCCTCGAAGATAACCTGCCTCCCAATCAATGGCGACTAGGACGAGTTGTCAATGTCCACCGCGACACCGATAGTCACATCCGGGTTGTAGACATTCGCACCGAAAATGGACTAGTCTCCAGACCTAGAGTCAAGCTAGTTTGGCTCCCGTTGAAAAATATCAACAGGTCCGCAACATCCTCTTCCACCAGCTTGCCACCCAACCATTAACAAATGCTCCTTACTAAGAGGTATATATTTTTCTTTCCGTATCAGTAAAATGACCTCCTTCACAATGGACCGCAAGAAATCCGAGCAGCGCCCTAGGCTACGGCCCGCATTAATTCACCGGTATTACCCCAATTGCTTATCTCCATTCCATAGGTTGGACATTTGTAGCAGTAAAGACTGGTGCCACCGATGCCGCGAGAAGCATCACACATCTCTACGGAGGGCGACAAATGCCAACCAGATAAATCACACCCGCAGATGTTAGAAGAAGGTCAAATCTCCGATGGTGAACTGTCAATTAACGCCAACGAGCGGACTAAATCCTGGGCCGAACAAATGGAAGAAGCGGAATAGGCTGAAAGTGCAATCGATGTCCAAAGGTCTACTGCAGCGACGAGTGACGGCTCGGAAACTCGCCCTTTTGGACCGCTCTTCCAACACGAAAGACGTGGTCACGGCTCGGAGACAAGTCCTCTCCGACCGTTCAAGCAGCGTGGTTCGGTAACGCGTTCTTACAGACCGCTTGACTTTTCATTTTGCGCAGGGCCTGGGATCTCGTCCTTCCCGACCGGCACAATACAGAATGCAAAAAAAGGGTGGCTCGGGAACACGTCCTTACCGACCGCCCCTAAGTGTTTCGAAACGCTCTGCTCCTTATTAAGTCACTCTCCTCAGCATGAAATCGCGGTGCATCGCAAACTGCCATCGAGGTTCAGAGCAGGCCGACTAACACACGATAGTACGGCAGCACCAATTATGAGGGCATTGGAACCACTGCGCCCACGGCAATTGTGAAGATTGAGGCTGGCGGGAGCCTACATTTAGTTCGCGCCATCATCGACCTGTTAGCCAAACACGATCATCGATGGAGATCTCATGAGTGACTTACATTTGGAATGCATGGGCAAGGGAAGAAACTGCAGATATTCCCTCATTCTCCGTGGAAAGCATTCAGTTATATAAAGGGTCATAACGCAGGCGGTAGTGGTAAAGAGACATCTCCGCATGACTCCTGCCAGTCAGATATACCCCAAAATTGCAGTTTCATTCCAATTCATAGAGCTAGCTGACTCATAGTTCTTTAAACCATCGCCCGTTCGATTGACATTAGGGGCAGATCTTTACGCCCAAGTGATGCAAAGCGGCACGCCGCTATCATATACGTGCGGCCTGCTCACGCAAAGGGACAATCTTCCCGTGTTGGGGCACGTGAAGTATTCCAACACTAAATATAATTTGCACATTAACATTTTAATTGAGTTATCTTCCACAAAATCACCTTTCGCAATATTTCCGAAATATAATAATATAAAAAGTGATAGTAATAGCCAATTAACGTTCGAATAAAAGTGCACAAAATTAAGAATTATCGCTTATAAAACGGACGATCAAAACAAACCAGAAATTAACCAAGTGCGGCGAATTCAGAACGGCTGGATGTACCAGTGTTGGGTGGTGAGCAATTAATTAAATCAATTAGCAAAGAAACTACTGCAGCAAAGAAAAAGCACAAGCAAGCCTATGCTGCTTACGTAAAGTGCATGGATGTGATCGGTGACCTATCCTCAAAACTCGCAGAAAAAAGGGAAAAAGAAAAATCTGAGGAACATTCAAATACGGATCACAATATTCGTCTGCCGCCGTGTGATACCGAAGTTTTTAAAGGAGGTTACATGTCATGGCCAACATTTCGTGACATGTAAACGGCTCAGTCCAGTAGAAAAGATATTCCACCTTATTCAAAAAACTCAGGGTGAAGCGAAAGAGATCGTTCGTAAGTGTCCACTTACGAATGAAGGTTTTTCTACAGCATGGAAAAATCTCACAGACCGTTATGTGAATAAGAGGATTCTAGTAAATAGCCAATTGAATATCCTTTTCAGCCGGTCCCCGGTAGAAAGTGAATCTGGAAGGGCAACTAAGGAACTCCAGCACGAAATTAATAATTGCATATCCGCACTCCAGATTCATAATATTGACATATCAAACTGGGACGCGATAATTACTTACCTGTGCTCTACAAAATTACCTGAGACTACGCTGTCTATGTGGGAACAATCCGTTCATGATAAAACCGAAACCCCAAAATGGGGGATATGGACAGACTTCTGACAAGTCGATTTCAGACTTTGGAAACTGTCTTCGATATTAGAGAAAATATGAACAAGGGAATTCTGCTGGAGACTGCTTTAGTATATTATATAACGGTTCCGCCTTTTCGGCAAGAGCATTGATTGATTCAGGATCCGAATGCTCCTTTATTACTGACCGGCTCAGACGACGTATCGGCCTTCCGACAAAAAAGGTGAATGCAACAATTGCTGGGATCAGCAATACTGTTTCGGCGAAGGCAAACCTGGCGTGCTCCATCAAGATAGGTTCGTTCATGGATTCAACGACGGCGTTAGTCCTACCCCAACTAACGGGGCATCTTCCCACGTGCAAAGTTGATCCAGCAATACGGCAAGTTTTTCCGGACCTGATTTTAGCGGAAAAGCGGTTCTTCGCCAACGAACCATTCGGCGTTGTTCTCGGAGGAGACGTCTATCCTCAAATCATACTGGATGGCTTGCGTAAGGACATATTGGGTTCCTTGTTAGCTCAAGAAACAATCTTCGGTTGAATCCTGACTGGACGGACTAATGCAGAGAAATCAATAACTTCGTGGGTTTCCTTTTCCAATGAAGTCGAGGTGTATAAGCAGCTCAGTGCATTTTGGGAACTGGAGGATATTCCACGTGGTGGAATCCACACAACTGAGGAGGGTTTTTGCGTAAAGGACTCAAAAATACCACTGCGCTAGTAGAGTAGGGTAGATACATGGTCTCTCTCCCTTTTCGTCTTGATTTTCCGAAAGAGATGTCGCTAGAAGAAACGCGCTTTCTCAGTTTTTTCGCAGTGCAGGTAGGCTAGCGAAAAACCCCTCCTTACGAGAGGAGTATTCTAGAGTGCTTGCAGAATACAAGCAATTAGGGCACATGGCTGAAGTGAAGCCTACTCCCACAGAAGCTCCGAACGAGTACTTTTACTCACCACATCACGCGGTAAGTAAACCCGAAGTCAATTTCTCAAAAGTTCGGGTAGTGTTTAACGCATCATCTCCGTCCGATAACGGTGTCAGGTTAAATGACGTGCTCTATCCCGGCCCAAGACTTCAAAGCGATCAGACTTATTATGATTCTTATTCTTCGTTGGAGACTTTTCCAATTTGTTTTCAGGGGCGATATTGAAAAAATTTACCGTCAGATCCTAATTCATCCCAATCACAGGAAATTTCAAATAGTCCTGTTTCGCGGCGCATCTAATGAACCAATACGTCAGTTTAAATTAAATACCGTGACCTTTGGAGTAAATTGTGCTCCTTATCTAGCTTTAAGGACGCTCCTCCAATTGGCGGATGACGTTCACGAGTCCCATCCAGTCGCTGCTCGCATTCTTTAGCGACACATGTATGTCGACGATGTTCTCGCAGGAGGTGACAACATGGAGTCTTACATTCAAGCCAGAAATCAGATTTCCGTGGCTTAGGTTCAGCCGGTTTCCCACTCAGAAAATGGACAGCTAATTGCAGACAAGTCTTGAGCGGTATACCTTCGTCTCATCTGCTAAGTCAAGACTTTTTAGATTTTGAAGACACGAGCAGTATTAAAACTTTTGGGATCCAATGGAATGCATGTACGGATCAGTTCTATTTCACTGCGAAAGCTCTAGATCATATTAAAATAGTGACAAAACGCAAGATTTTGTCAAACATCGCGAAATTTTTTGACCCATTCGGATGGTTAGCGCCAAAAATAATCACTGCGGAAATTTTAATGCATAATATATGGTTAGAATGGACCAATTGGTATGACCAAGTTTTCACAACAACATTTAATCGATGGAACGCATTTGTGAACGAATATTCGGCTATAGATCACTTCAAGATACCTCGCTGGGTTCAATTTCCCCCGTTCGAAAAGGTTGAAATTCATGGATTCTGTGATGCATCGGAGAAGGCGTACGCTGCGGCCATCTATATGCGCGTTGAAAAAGAGACCGGCGTTTACGTAAACTTGTTATTAGCCAAAACAAGAGTGGCCCCAGAGATCACGGAATCGGTCATACATAATTTGGATCTCCGATCTTTGGATTACTATCTTTGGACTGATTCCACGATCGTATTAGCATGGCTCAGGAAACCACGTTGCTCCTGGTCAACATTCGTTTCACATAGAGTGACAAAAATTATTTAAAAGGTTGGACAGCATTATTGGTACCACGTCGATTCGTGGTTCAAGTGGATTGCCACCCTGGTGGCAAACAATTAGCAAGTGTGCCATTTTGATTCCACATCTCGTGCAACCTACAGCCATTTGGCGGTTTTTATGAATCGCAGTATATCATACAAATAGAGGCGGCTGCACTCTAAAAAACTCTGCAGGAATGGTTTCCCAAGGGTCTTTAACCTTATTCTAGCAAGGGCCGGGCACTCGCACATAAAATGCTCAACCGTCTTCTTTGAGCCTGGGTCTTCACAGCTTTGACAGAACCGGTTAAAGGGTATGCCTATCATTTCAGCATGTACTCCTATAGGGCAGTGCCCTGTGCATACAGCTGTAAGTTTGTATTTGTTTTCTTTGCTCATTCCGAAAAGAGCCTTTGTTTTAAGCGGATCATAAGACACCCAAGCCTGCCGGGTAATCCTGTACGATCCTGTATTACTCCACCTGTGATTAGCTTTCCGGTGGTAGATATCGGCAATTCTGCCCTTTATTTCTCTAAGCGAGACGCCCAAATTCACCGCGTTGGACCTATCCAGTGCAGAACCACACCTCACTAGTTCATCCGCAGTTTCGTTTCCATAAATGTCCCTATGCCCCGGGACCCATATTAGGGTAATTTCGTATTCTCTGGAGATTGAAGCCATCTCTCTCCTACATTCATCTACGAGTTGAGAACCGACCGAGGTTATACTCCAAAGATTTTCCTCACTCTCGAGAGCTTCTTCTAGATCGATTTCTGTAGAGGAAATCAAAGCTACGACACGGCGAGTTATCACACCAACACACAAACCCCAAAAGTAAAATTCTTGCCTTGAATCCCTTTATCAATTCCAGCGGAATATTGAGAGCAGGAGGACGCTTTAGTGGGTCTCAAGATCTCAGTTACAATGAGCGACATCCTATCCTACTTCCATACAATTGTCATCTCTCGCGACTTGTTATAGCATTCATTCATGAGATTTCCCTGCACGGAGAAAACCAGCTAATGCTGCGTCTGATTCGAACGCAATACTGGATACCACGGGTCAAAATAATGATAAAAGCCATTATACACAACAATAAGGTGTGTACAACACCAGGTCATATACTGATCGGCAGACATGCAGAGACACTAGGTGCTCCCTGCAATGACTTCTGCAGAAGCTGCAGAAATGAAGAAGAGCCTGAAACCGTGAGGCATCTTCTATGTGAATGTCCTGCACTATGGGCTAGAAGAAGAAAATTCTTGGGATCAGAGTTCTTCGGAGACCTTAGCGATCTGGCCAAAGTAGAGATTCGCAAGCTATTAAAATTCGCAGTTTCCACATGCTGGTTCAAAAAGGGGGATTTTTTCAAATCCGCGTGGTGCCACAATGGGCATAAAGAAGGCCTAGGTGTACTGGCGCGATCGCAAGTAGCTACTTTAACCTAACCTAACCTAAGGTGTGTACAATACACAAAAGGCGAGTTCAAAATCAAATTATGGCCCCACTCCCATCCGAACGCACTACGTTCTCAAAAGCGTTTACCACTACAGGTGTAGACTTCGCAGGCCCTTCGACATCAATAACTATAGAGACAGAGGTTGTGTCGTCACAAAGGGTTATGTCTGTTTGTTCGTTTGGTTCGCAACTAAAGCGATTCATTTGGAAGCAACAAATGATTTGAGTACTCCCCCTTTCCTGGCAGCATTGCCGAGATTTATAGCACGTCGAGGGTGTCCAAAAAACATATACTCCGACAACTATAATAATTTCGCAGGAGCCTCACGAACTTTAAAGACTGGATTTAAAGCGTTTCTGTCCAACACTCGTGCGGCAGTTATTTCTTGGCATTTTATCCCAGCATCAGCTCCACACATGGGTGGGCTACGGGAGGCAGATGTAAAAAGTTTCAAATCCCATTTTCGAAAAGTGGCAATACATTTTAAATAGACATTTGAAGAATTCACCATTTTACTTTGTCGAATAGAAGCATGTCTTAATTCTAGACCGCTTAGTCCTGCATCTAATGGCCCAACTAGTTCAGAACCGCTGACATTCTAGTCAACGATGGAAAAAGGAGTATCCCAACGAGCTTCAAAAACGAACGAAATGGAAGCGAAATCAGTCAGATATGCAGACGGATGACTTGGTTGTTATCCGCGAAGATAACCTGCCTCCCAATCAATGGCGACTAGGACGAGTTGTCAATGTCCACCGCGACACCGATAGTCACATCCGGGTTGTAGACATTCGCACCGAAAAGGGACTAGTCTCCAGACCTAGAGTCAAGCTAGTTTGGCTCCCGTTGAAAAATATCAACAGGTCCGCAACATCCTCTTCCACCAGCTTGCCACCCAACCATTAACAAATGCTCCTTACTAAGAGGTATATATTTTTCTTTCTGTATCAGTAAAATGACCCCCTTCACAATGGACCGCAAGAAGTCCGAGCAGCGCACGGGGGACATTTTGATTCCCTACGCTACGCCCTAGGCTACGGCCCGCATTAATTCACCGGTATTGCCCTAACTGCTTATCTCCATTCCATAGGTTGGACATTTGTAGCAGTAAAGACTGATGCCACCGATGCCGCGAGAAGCATCACACATCTCTACGGAGGGCGACAAAAGCCAACCAGATAGATCACACCCGCAGATGTTAGAAGAAGGTCAAATCTCCGATGGTGAACTGTCAATTAACGTCAACAAGCGGACTAAATCCTGGGCCGAACAAGTGGAAGAAGCGGAATTGGCTGAAAGTGCAATCGATGTCCAAAGGTCTACTGCAGCGACGAGTGACGGCTCGGAAACTCGCCCTTTCGGACCGCTCTTCCAACACGAAAGACGTGGTCACTGCTCGGAGGCAAGTCCTCTCCGACCGTTCAAGCAGCGTGGTTCGGTAACGCGTTCTTACAGACCGCTTGCTCAGGCGACTTTTAATTTTGCGCAGGGCCCGGGATCTCGTCCTTCCCGACCGACACAACACAGAATGCAAAAAAAGGGTGGCTCGGGAACATGTCCTTACCGACCGCCCCTAAGTGTTTCGACACGCTCTGCTCCTTATTAAGCCACTCTCCACAGCATGAAATCGCGGTGCATCGCAAACTGCCATCGAGGTTCAGAGCGGGCCGACTAACACACGATAGCACGGCAGCACCAATTATGAGGGCATTGGAACCTTTGCGCCCACGGCAATAGTGAAGATTGAGGCTGGCGGAAGCCTACATTTAGTTCGCGCCATCATCGACCTGTTCGCCAAACACGATCATCGATGGAGATCTCATGAAGGACTTACATTTGGAATGCATGGGCAAGGGAAGAAACTACAGATGTTCCCTCATTCTCCGTGGAAAGCATTCAGTTATGTAAAGGGTCATAACGCAGGCGGTAGTGGTAAAGAGACATCTCCGCATGACTCCTGCCAGTCAGATCGACCCTAAAATTCATAGAGCCAGCTGACTCACAGTTCTTTAAACCATCGCCCGTTCGATTGACATTAGGGGCAGATCTTTACGCCCAAGTGATGCAAAGCGGCACGCCACTATCATATACGTGCGGCCTGCTCACGCAAAGCGACAATCTTCGCGCTAGTACTATCCGGTGCCGTCCAACAATAGTCGGAGAGTCAGAAACCACTTTTAACAAGCAAACAAAAAATAAATAAAAATATACATACACTAAATTAAATGACAAATAAACATGTGCAAATTTTACTTAAACTAATGGCCTTTCATTTCAGTTGACTTCCCAATATTATCTCTCCAAAATAGTTTAGGAAACCACCACACAGGATGAGCCAGCTCCTCCAGATGTTGAACTAGCGATCCGCGCCATACGCGTGTAGCATGACATGGACTTAGTTCAAGACTATGATTAAACTGATAAAACTACTCGTAATAACATGCAATATTTTTCATACGCGGGTTTTTAGAAATTATCCTTTGCCGCAGCAAGGTATGTTTAGGCTAACAGCCTAATTTTTATATATACTTGACAATACTTGTCACCCTGTCAATTGTTCCAAAGCGGTTGTAAGATTTTCAGCAAATATCGGTTCTCTTTCGACTTTTCCAACCAACCGTTTTTCCTTCGATAACTAGCGAGTTAGACAAAACCGGTAGGTTGGGCTTTTGTCCAAAAAAACGGCGCTTTCCATTCCACTTTTGCTATCAGAGGACCCAGGAGCTGACACAGCGTTTCGCCAAATCCAAACGTAAGTTCGAGACATTTGCCCATTGTTCAGTTTATGTTCAACTTTGTAATACAAATTTCTAACCCTATTCTTTTCTTTTTTATTTTCGTTAACCACACAACTGACCACGAGAAAATCTACATTTGCGTCAGCTTGTGTCCACAAGTGTAATTTTGGACTTACGTTTACTCGGTTTGCCTTTTTTAATTTTAATGTAATGTTTGCTGAATGCACTTGTTCATACTGCCAATATATAAATATTATATATATGCCCATAACAAGAAGCTAACAATAAGGGTAACAAGTAAAAGTGATTAGCGATAACAAGTAGATAACAGAGCCTGTAACTATTAAAGCTGGTACTGCTAACAAACAATTTCCAGACTAGGTAACCGACAATCTTATAGCGAGAGTTGAAAAAGATATGTGTAAATGCCATGAATAAGAGCGAGTAGGATAATCACACCGACTTGAAACAGAGAGGGGAAATGGTTATTTTTTCACACGGCTAGAACAAATGTGACTTATTTGGTAACAATCGAACAAGTGAACGCTACCGCTTAGTTAATTTGTTTACTAACCATGACCCGTCTTGTAGGGGAGCTAGTTCCAAGGGTAACTGCGCTCTAATATAGCAACTTAGGATAAATTATAATAATTGAACCACTTTGTTCACAGGTTCCTTCTAACACTTGGTATTTCCTTGCCCATTAATGAACTTTCCCGAAGACGATACCAAATTGTTTAAGATATTGTTTTTGGGTAAATAAAAATAAAAATGGGGTATATCGTAACAGTTTCTACAATAAACTTGTGGTTTATTTTCATTTTCATTTCAAAACTTTAAATGCCCGTTGTGCAAATCGGAATATATAAATCCTTTCGACTCTATCTATTAGTTTCTTCAGTTCTAAGAGGATCAGAATTTAATTTTTTTCTTTTGAGAGAATTAGAGACAAGACTTTTAAAGCAAATCTAAAATGATCGCTTTCGATGTATAGCGATGTTATTCATTCCGATTCCGAAAAAATTTTCAATATCTAAATACAGAATGGGTCTATATAATCCAAATATTTTAAATTTGAAAGTTTTTATGTTTGTAATTCAATCATGTAAAAAGGGGTCACCGAGTTGGAATGAGATTTAGCAGGAATACAGCTTATAGCCTGCATTGAAAGATGGGCATTTTTTTTTATAAAATTAGCGATAAATGGGTATGAGATAGACTGAGTGATCTATATATAATCAGTTGCATGGTCATGGAGAAAACTACAAATTATTGGAAGAGTGAGTTTTTAATACCGCATTTCTCGGAAAATATATATGTCCGATAGGGAACTGGATTTATGTTTTTATACACAACTACGACGATTGAGTTTTTTAATTTAAATTTTTATTGATAATATTGATTTTGGCCACTTTTCCATTTTAAATTTAGTTCTTTTGCTGGCTCAAGGTTCGACATTATATTTTTATTATTTGCCAATTAAAATATAGTTAAAACTCCACATATTTATTTGTATAAAATGGAAGGGTAAAATAATTACTTAAAAAATAATATTTTAATACCTATTTTACTTAGTATTTTCCTAATACTTTTTCGCAAAAAGGGATCAAATTTTCCCCCCTTCCTGTGTACTTCCAAAATACAACTATAGATTAAGGAGTGTCAGAATTTAGCTGTCAGTAAGTACATAACCTTTTATAATTGAATCATGTTGCATGTGTACACGTAATTCTTTACATATGTATGTAAAAGCAAACATATCGTGTAAACAAAAATTAGATTTTTTTAATTAAAATTTTTATTGATAATATTGATTTTGGCCACCTTTCCATTTTAAATTTAGTTCTTTTGCTGGCTCAAGGTTCGACCTTATATTTTTATTATTTGCCAATTAAAATATAGTTAAAACTCCACATATTTATTTGTATAAAATGGAAGGGTAAAATTCCGCAGATATAAGATAGTTAGTAAAAAAATGAAATAATTACTTAAAAAATAATATTTTAATACTGTTGAAGACATGGACTTAATCCAGCTTTCGGATTAACAGCTGGCCCATTTTCGCCGCAAGTCATCTTCATGATATAGTGGCAACGTCAAGCAGAGGGTGACTGGCACCTTCCTGCGCTTCAACGTAATATTTTTTTTCTGATGATTACCTTCCCGTTTGAACAACGAACCAAATCGCATCGCTGCTCGCTCTGCCGGTCAACCCGTAATTTAATCATCATTTTTATTATTACAATTGTTTTTCTCTACTGACAATTTGCCATCCGCGGCTTTCAGTAATCGCATTACTTTCCAATGTATTGAAATTTATACAAAATAAAGCGATTGTAAACTTTCAAATTGAAACGAATCAATTTTTTCTCTCATTGAGTGCACCCTGCACTTGCATATTTAGCGAACTCCCCCGCTGAACATGGTCCTATCGACGCCGTTGTAATAAAACTCCAAAAAAAACGAACAAAGCTACGGCGGCCATCTCAAAAAGTTTTTCAAATACGACCGGTCAAGCGAGTGAGAAAAACCGAAAATCTGTGCGGTGTGAAATTTTTATTGTTTGCATAAAAGTAATTTTCAAAAAATTTTTTAATTGCGATAATTTTGAAATTAGTGCGCGAAATTTTGGGCCATTGTTTGCCGTGTACTAAAAGAAAAAAGAAAAAAAAAACAATAAACAAATAATTGCACGACAAGAGTGCCGAAGAAAAAGTGAAGTGTGTGGGTGTACACAAAATTGCAGTTTTTCGGTACAGTGCGGGTACAAATGGTGTGCGTTTTGCATTAATTGTAAAATAAAAAATAAAAATAAAAAAACGTATAAAAGCTAAATATAAGCGTGAAAATAGGCGTGTAAAACTAAAACCAAAAAGTAGTGAACAAAAAATTGAAGAAAAAATATATAAGTACATACATATGTATATTTGAAAAGTGACCGTATAATAATAGTATATAAAAATAATAAAATTGAATAAATAAACTTGTGAGAAATAATATAGAAAACTAAAAGCGTTTAAATTAAAAGTGCGAAAATCAAGGAAGCATTAAAATTAAAATCATTTAAAATAAAAGTTCGGAAAAAAGAATATATAGCAAAAAAAAAAAAAAATATATATACATATAATAAAGAGCAAATTTCTGGGAAAAAAGAAAAATATTATTTGAGAAAATAAATATTTACAAAAAAATTTTGAGAACTAAATTTCGATACGTTACGTGCGCGTAAAAATTAATTCAACAAAAAAAATAAGTCCGGAAATAAAGTTTCATAAAGTTAAATTTTGAGTACAAAATTAAAAAGAATTCAACGAAAAGTGGTTAAAAACAACAACAAAAAAAAAATTTTATTTTTGAAAAATTCGAAAACAAAAAAAAAATCGTTTAAAAATAAATATTAATAAAATAAAACTTTGAGAATTAAGTTTTGCGTTACATTGCGCTTAGAGAAAATAAAACCTTTAAACGTTAATTATTAAAAAATTAATTTGAGAAAAAAAAAAAATCATCTACTCGAAAATTACAGAACAAAAAAAAAATAAAAACAACAATAATCAATCCAACCAGGCATCTTCGCAGCCATCAGGAGCAACGGAACTCCAAAGTACCGAAAAATCACGCCACTGATTTTTCACACATATTTTGCGTCATCACCCCACCGTTAAAAACTACCGCAAACATCAAATCACGCCACCGCACATTTTGGCGCCATCATATACATACATACTACATACCAAGTGGAAAAGTACCGCAAAATAAGGGCTAAGTACATTCCCTTATGTCTGAGTAATTTGGCAATATTCCTACACATATACATATATACATATGTACATAGCTACATACTCGAACCCACGTACATATATATATACAGGTGTACATGCATATGTGCATATCTCTCAATAACTGTATGCACATTTGTACACACAATAGTTAGTAATATTAAAAGATTAGCGTGTCGTTAAAACCTTTGTGGTCTCCTGTACCAAAATTGCAGAGAGAAGTAACGCTAATCTTCTAATATACTCTTACTCAGGCCATCTCAAAAACTCCTCCCCCTAATTGTGACTCAAACGGCTGGTTTTGTATATACATACACATATACACAAATATACATATGTGCATATACTCATATGTGGCTACATACTCAGGCTCACGTACATATATGTAAATATACATATCTGCAAATATTCATACATACATACATATGTGCATACTCGTATCTCGTAATAAATGTATGCACATTTGTACACACAACAGTACGGAATATTAAAAGATTAGCGTTTTGATAAAACTTTATGGTCACCTGTACCAAAAATTGCAGAAATAATTAACGCTAATCCTGTAATATACTCTTACGCTGAGATATCTCATAAACTCCCCCCCTCTAAAATTAATATTTCAGTACACATACATATACATACGTACGTATATACGCAGAGAGCACAAAGATCTCATCTCTGTCACCCATTCTCTCTCATCATCACGTAGTGGAAGAATCACGCAGCACACACACACAAATACTAAAATTGCACTCAGACGCGCTGAGACAAAACAAAAAGAAAAAAAGGGGCGGCGCTTAGAAGTACAGTGGGCCGCCACCGTCGAAAAAAGGCACATAAATACAGTGACCAAAAATTAACAATTATTTTGCACAGTGGGCAGCAGTGCATAAATTAAATCGTGTTATATTTATTATAATTATTATACTTATATTTAATTTGTTTCTCTAACGTTTTATTTATTAACCCATCTCTCACTCAAAAAAAAAAAAAAAATTTTTTTTTAACGTTTCCGCACCTCAAATCAACAAGAGCTATAAACATCAAAAGTCATTTAAAATTATTTTATAAAGTTTGTTTAATACCTCATCCCAGTAAATACGTTACAATTAAAAATGCCAAAGAAACCAGAAAGCTCGCCCGATGAACTTGATAGCGACTGGGCGCTTCATGATTTTATTTTTGAGAGCAATAGAGTAGAATCTTTCTACTCAAAATGGTCCGCCACTCTCCTCAGTGACCACTCCACCTCTCTGTTAAAGGTAAAGATTGAGCAACTCGAAAAACTATGGGACTTCTAGTTAGCTCATACAAATCAGCCTCCCGCTCTTTGAACCTTGCAGAATCTAGCGGTTCAATAGAGCAAAAATATAACAAATGCTCAGAAAGCTATGAGAATTGCAAATCTCAGATTTTAGATGCGCTGCAAATTCTCGGGGACAACTCTCAGTCCCAAACAAATACCCCAACGGCCTCAATTACCACTCCTGCCTCTTACACCCAAGAAGCATATATCAAAGTACCACCATGTGACACCGAAGTCTTTCATGGTGGATACGAAGACTGGCCGGGATTCCGAGATATGTTCACGGCAGTCTATAAAAATCACCCAAAACTCACTCCTGCGCAAAAACTTTACCATCTCAGGTTAAAGACAAAAGGCCAAGCAGGACTCATTGTAAAGCAATATCCTTTAAGCAATGAGAATTTCGAACTAGCTTGGGAAGCTCTTAAAGCTAGATATGAAAACCG
Organism: Philophylla caesio; assembly: GCA_963971545.1. Taxonomy (NCBI): domain Eukaryota; kingdom Metazoa; phylum Arthropoda; class Insecta; order Diptera; family Tephritidae; genus Philophylla; species Philophylla caesio. Next base: position 132,489,635 of record OZ020604.1, read on the forward strand.
CAGAATATTGGTTGACAATCAACTCAAGGCACTATTTAATATTCAGCCAGTTTACTCAGAAAGCGGTGAACAAATACAGAGGATTCAGAACACGATAAATAATTGTATCTCTACTCTCACAGCCTAAGGAATTCCCACAAGTGACTGGGACCCCATTCTAGTCTACCTCTGTTCTTCAAAACTGCCGAACGAAACACTCTCTCTATGGGAACAATCTCTAAGTTCTCGAAAAGAGTTGCCTAAGTGGTTCGAAATGAATAAATTTCTCACAAGCCGATACGAAGTGGTAGAAAGACTCGATACCTATCGGCCAACAAAGGCAAAACCCAATTTTAGCCACTTTACCCCAAAGATGCCTAATTAAAATTCCACATTTGCGAGCAAAAATCGAACTCAAACATTTGTTTCCGAGTTAACAAAGCCTTTCGCTTGCAAACTATGTAGATCCAACCATGCAATGAAATCGTGCATAAAGTTCAAGGACCTCTCAATAGCTGAACGCCTCAAATTTGTGAGAGAAAACAACTATTGTGAAAATTGTCTCTCGTATTCCCATCTGAAAAGTGAATGTCAAAGCAATTTCCTTTGTGTATATTGCCAAAAACGACATCACTCCCTACTCCATTTTCAACCCCGAAATCTAAACACTCAAACAAAATTTAAATCTCAAAGGACTACAGCTCACGTAGTGACCCCAGTGAGAATAGCCGATGACATACCGTCTACCTCGAACGGCATTTCACATTCTCAACCCTCTGAAAGCACATATCAACAAAACGTAATGAAGGTATCTACTCACTTCTCCAGCAGTAACGTAACAACCCTACTCCCCACAGCAATAGTTCCTGTATACTGTGCTGGTGAAATTTATAAAATCCGAGCCCTCATTGACCAAGGCTCGCAAAAAACATTTATTGCGTCAAGAACCCAAAAACTCCTTGGTTGGGAATGGGAGGACTGGTGGTTCAAAATTCCAAAAAAATTTGTGAGTTAACCCTTTGTTCACCAGAATTGAAAGAAAAAATTAATACTCAAGCGATAATATTGCCTCAACTCACCAACTTTCTCCCCACTACAAGAGTGTTAAACCCAAACATTGCGGAGTTTTCTAAATTATCACTAGCCGACGCCAAATGTTTCACCCCTTCCCGAATTGATTTGGTAATCGGCAGCGACCTCATACCCCAGATTCTCCTGCAGGGTTTGCAGCACATAGCAAACGGCACTCTTATAGCCCAAAACACAATCTTCGGTTGGGTGATTAGCGGACCAGTCAAGGAATCGGTATCAGCATTCACCACCCAAGTTAGAGAAACTGAAGACGAGTCGCTGAATAATTTATTGAACAAGTTCTGGGAACAGGAGGAAATCATCTCTACTCAAACTCGAACGGAATCCGATGAATTTTGCGAAGATCTCTTCCGGACAACCACAACCCGCCAAGACGACGGAAGATACGTAGTGAAGTTACCCTTTAAAGCGGATTTTCCCGAAGTATTAGCCCTCGGTCACTCCCGACCAGCCGCACAACAGCAATACCTCAGCATAGAGCGATCACTGGAGCGGAAACCGGAACTGCGTGATAAATACAATGAGGTCCTAGGAGAATATTTAACTATGGGCCATATGTCAACGGTTTCACCCCGGGAAATAGTAAAAAATGGGAAATACCACTCATTTTACTTGCCTCATCACGCTGTCATCAAACCCGACAGCAAAACCACAAAGGTGCGAGTCGTATTCAATGCCTCAAAAATGTCCCACTCAGGGAATTCGTTGAACGACGTGTTACATACAGGACCCATACTTCAGAACGATCTCATGCTAATTATTCTCAAATGGAGAATGCATAAATATGTTTTTAATGGCGACATTGAAAAAATGTACCGCCAAATCCTTATTCACAAAGAAGACCAAGACTTTCAGCGAATCCTCTTTCGGCCCTCTTCTCACTTGCCGATGCAAGATTTTAAGTTGAAAACCGTAACATTCGGGGTTAATTGCGCCCCCTACTTGGCAATCCGAACTCTCCACCAACTAGCAGAGGATTGCAAGTCTCAACAGCCTCTCGCCAGTAGTATCATACTGCAACAGACTTACGTAGATGACATACTTTCTGGCGGTAATGAAATACAGTCCACTATTAAAGCAATGTCTCAGGTTATCGAAGCGCTGAAGTCAGCAGGTTTTCCCCTCAGGAAAATAACAGCAAATCACCCGAAAATTCTAGAAATTGTACCCCCCTCCGATCTCTTAGATGCTGATTTCCTGAAGTTCCACGACGCAAGCTCAACAAAAACCTTAGGGATACAATGGAATGCGTTGCAAGATAACTTCTCATATTCTTACGACCCAAACCCCACCACAAACTGTAGAACCAAACGGCAAATCCTATCCGCTGTAGCTAAACTTTTCGACCCGGCAGGTTGGCTAACGCCAATTATGATATTAGCAAAAATACTCCTTCAACAACTCTGGATGGAAGGGACTGACTGGGACGAAAACGTGAAACCCGCTGCCTTTCAAAAATGGACGTGCTTTCAAGAAAATCTCCCTGCCATAAAAGATATAAAGGTCCCCCGCTGGGTACAGTTCTCTCCCGAAAAGCACATCCAACTGCATGGATTCTCAGATGCCTCCGAAAAGGCTTTCTGCGCCTGTATTTACCTACGAGTACAGCATAGCGAAATCCTTTTCACATCTCATTTACTTGCCGCAAAGAGCAAAGTGGCCCCCCTCCAAACCGTAAGTCTCCCACGACTGGAACTCAGCGGAGCAGTTATACTGTCCAAATTGGTAAGACAGATTAAAGCTGAACTCAATTTGCCATCTCACGAGTTATTTCTGTGGACAGATTCATCGATCGTCTTAGCCTGGCTGGAAAAGCCCCCTCACAATTGGAAGACCTATGTGGTGAACAGGATATCTCAAATCCTGCAGAATGTTAACAACGCCACCTGGCGTCACGTTTGCAGCAGCGACAACCCAGCCGACTTAGGCACACGAGGATGCCGACCTCAGGATCTCACCGAAAATTCTCTTTGGTGGAAAGGCCCGGAGTGGCTCTCTAAATCGGCCAACCTCTGGCCTACCTCGCGACCTCACCACTCATCTCCCCCGGAACGGAAGCACATAGAAGTATTCCACACTGTGGAATCCTCAACCCTCCTCGAAAGATTTTCGTCACTGCCACGTGCACTTAGAGTACTCGCATATATGTATCGCTTCATCCAAAGGTCCCGAAAACTACTAATTTCTCATACATTACCTGTAACTCAAGAAGAAGTAAAAGAAGCCAAACTGCAACTCATATTACAAACCCAAAGATCTTATTATGGTGAAACGATGGCACAGCTCGAAGCTTCAAACCTCATTAGCAAGAAAGACACTTTGCTTACCCTTAACCCTTTTCTCGATAGCAAAGGTATAATGCGCGTAAATGGGAGACTCAAATATGCCAGTCTCAGCTACAATGAGCGGCACCCCATAATCATCCCACCAAATTCTCGATTTTGTGTGTTGCTTTTAGAATTTCTCCACACCACCATGTTGCATGCCGGAAATCAATTGATGGTGCGAATGGTGCAACAGGAGTATTATATACCTCGCCTCAAACCTAAAGTTAAAAAATGCATCTTTCACTGCAAAACTTGTACGATATACAAGCAGAAAATGAGATCCCAAATCATGGCCGCTCTCCCCCCTGAGCGAGCAACTTATACGCTTCCTTTCCACACCATAGGAATCGATTTCGCTGGCCCATTTCTCGTGAAAATTTCAACACTTCGACGAGCTTCATATTCAAAGGCGTATGTCTGCGTCTTAATCTGCTTCTCCACTAAAGCGATCCATCTAGAAGTTTGCTCCGATTTGACCTCGGAAGCATTTCGAGCAGCGTTTGCTAGATTCGTTGGACGTCGCGGGCTCCCACACAAAATCATGTCGGACAATGGAAAAAATTTTGTCGGCGCTCAACGCGTGCTACAAAAGGAATTGTCCGCCTTCCTCAAGGAATCCTCAACCGACATCGCCAGTAAATACTCAACCCATGGATTTGAATGGCAATTCATTCCACCATATGCCCCTCATATGGGAAGCCTGTGGGAAGCAGCTGTCAAAAGTTTCAAATCCCATTTTGTTAAAATAGCTGGTAATCACAAATACAGCTTTGAAGAGCTCACCACTTAACTTGTCCGAATAGAGGCGGTTCTCAACTCCAGACCACTCTCACCGATGTCCCAAGATCCAAATGACCTGCTGGCGCTAACTCCTGGTCACTTTTTACGTGGTTCACCTCTAATGTCTCCACCGGAACCAAACGCTGAAAATCTCTCCCTAATAAATAAATGGCAGAAACTTAAAGTCCTCCATCATCAGTTCAGCACTAGATGGAAAAATGAGTACCTGAAGGAGTTACACAAGAGGTATAAATGGAAGTACCCTCAACAAACAGTCAAAGAAGGAGATTTGGTTGTCATCAAGGATGATCTGCTCCCCCCTAACGAATGGCGATTGGGGCGGATAACCAAACTACATGTTGGTCCGGATGAGAGAGCCCGTGTTGTTGACATACTAACGCAACATGGTACCATCACCCGAAGCATAGTTAAATTGTGTGTGCTACCCCCTGCGTGATTCACAGTGCCCCATTTGTATTTGTTCAATCTCTTCCGCTCTCAATTACTTATATCTCATTGAACATACTCATATACTTTAAAGACGTTATTATGTCACCTCTTGACTACTCTTTACTAAAGTCTCTTTGTATTATACTCACCTACAGGTCACGGAACAGCCCGGTATCGCACAAGTGCCGATTGTGCGGACGACTTCATGCTCTGCGCCACTGCAAGGCATTTCTTGCGGTGTCACCGAAGCACCGATACGAGTGCGCTCGAATGCATAAACATTGCATCAATTGCCTCGCAACCTCACATACCACGGGTGCATGTAATTCACGAGCTAGTTGCCACCGCTGCACGCTAGGACATCGCACCTTGCTGCATCGCACCAAGGCGAGCACGTCTAGAAGCCCGAATCCCTCAAGAAAACGAGTGGAGGCATTGCGGAGTCGCTCAGCCCAGCCACGGAGACGTCAACTGCAGCAGCTAGTTGGCGCGGCAAGAAAAGCGATCGACACCTTGGAGAAGGCGTTACAGCTGGTACCTAAGCAGGCGGGGCGCCATGTTAAAGACATGGACTTAATCCAGCTTTCGGATTAACAGCTGGCCCATTTTCGCCGCAAGTCATCTTCATGATATAGTGGCAACGTCAAGCAGAGGGTGACTGGCACCTTCCTGCGCTTCAACGTAATATTTTTTTTCTGATGATTACCTTCCCGTTTGAACAACGAACCAAATCGCATCGCTGCTCGCTCTGCCGGTCAACCCGTAATTTAATCATCATTTTTATTATTACAATTGTTTTTCTCTACTGACAATTTGCCATCCGCGGCTTTCAGTAATCGCATTACTTTCCAATGTATTGAAATTGATACAAAATAAAGCGATTATAAACTTTCAAATTGAAACGAATAAATTTTTTCTCTCATTGAGTGCACCCTGCACTTGCATATTTAGCGAACTCCACCGCTGAACAAATACCTATTTTACTTAGTATTTTCCTAATACTTTTTCGCAAAAAGGGATCAAATTTTCCCCCCTTCCTGTGTACTTCCAAAATACAACTAGAGATTAAGGAGTGTCAGAATTTAGCTGTCAGTAAGAACATAACCTTTTATAATTAAATCATGTTGCATGTGTACACGTAATTCTTTACAGATGTATGTAAAAGCAAACATATCGTGTAAACAGAAATTAGATTTGCTTCTGTATTTAGCAGATAAAGTCTCTTAGCTTTACAACAGGAACAAATGATTTGTATGTCAAGTGATTACGGAAGTTGGAGATGTATTAAAAAAATGTTTGTTGTTTGTGCTACATCCTCGGCAAATTATATCAGCCAGACATTGTTCTTTAAATTGTCTGATTTGTCACACAAACATGAACATATCTTAGTTTGCGGAGACTTTAATACAAATAATTTTAACAACGACTCGAGGTCAATTAAATTCATTGATAATATGCTTTCTATTGGCTTGGAAGTTATAAACTAGTATCCCACAAGTTTCTCACATACATAAGTCTTCCGGTGTGCTCATATACGACCAGTTTTCCTTCCTGGAATATCAGATCACGAGATGTTGTTTAGATCTTATGATATTGATTTCAATTATAATACTAGAACACAGTTTTTTACGCAAATTTTACTGAACTAGTTTATGAAGCTAAAATTCTAGATTGGAACGGCGCCTGGTGCTTTTCAGATATGAATCAAAAACTCAATTACTTTGCGTGGCTCATAAACTATCTATTTGATAAATAAATACGCATAACTGTTGACAAAGACATCTTACAAATAAAAACTGGGTCGGCTGAGTTAGCACGGTGTGAGACGTTATGAGTTCAGCTTTGCGCGTGGTAACAAGCAGGTGTGCCATTGAGGGCCTTAATGTGAACCCCCTTAATACTGTTCTACTTGTAAACGGTACAAGAAGGTATAAACCGAATCTGGGTTCGGTAACCCTTGGTGCTTGAATATTCCGACGAAGTCAAATACCTAGGAGTAATACCCGATAGGATTCTCAGTTGGAATTCCCATCTAGACAACACTCTAAGGAAAGCTACCCGGGCCATGTGGGCCTGCAGAAGACTTTTTGGTCGGACATGGGGTCTAAATTCCAAGTTGATTGGATTACAAAATACCGCCGTTACTCGCCTTAACAAGCTCCAAAGGCTGGCGCTACTCTCAGTCTCAGGATCAATGACAACTTGTCCAACCGCGGCTTTGGAGTCACTCTTAGTGTGGACTCCTGTACATATTCATGTAAAATCAGTCGCGGCCTCGAGGATCCTGCAAATACAAATACTGAGCAATAGTCGAGTCTCTCATCATTAGGAACTCGTCTACAAAGGTGTTATTAGCATATATTAGAGAAGCAGATAGTATCTTGGGCCGTCAGGGCTAGGAACTAATTGCAGGGATACAAAATATCTTTTAGGTCGCGGTGTCCATTGATCCTACTTTTCCCTATAACTTAAGTAACTAACTAACTAGCCGTCCATCACATCTACAGACATCATTGACGTTTTTTGTTTCATGTTTTATGCTGCTATAACAACAACAACAACGTCATTGCCACTGTTTTCTTTGCAGTTTTCTTCGCCTCTGTACTTCTATCACCGCAGACACTTACGCCTTCTCTGCCTTCGCTCCTGCGTTCACTGCTGTGTTTGCCGCATCATAATAATATGCCAGTTAAAAGTCTGTGGAAAAATTCTTAACGTGTGGGTTTTGGAAGTAAGTTCAATTCAGGATAAGTTTTGGATTCTTATGTATTGGTCATTCAAAAGGCGAGCAATTCCCAAAAAATTGGAATTTCAAATTAAACAAAAATTTGTTTTTAAAACCTTAACACAGCATTCCAGTTTAATACAGTGACTAAGAATGATGTTATAAGAAGTCTGTACTTATAAGTCTTAGGTTTTTGCAATTAATAGTAAAAAATAAAGCTCCCACGTTAACCCACAATGTCCATTCTTCAATAACGACTTGATATTTTTCCGATGCTGGGATGGTAGCGAAAGTCATTCCAATTGCTAAAAACCCGTCGGCTATTTTGCCAAAGCATTTTCATCCAATATGCATATTGCCATATCTTCTAAATTTGGGAATAGTTAGTTGTTGTTCAAATTACCGAACACCTTAACAAAAAGAAGCCACTAACCGAAAATAAATCTGGTTAAAGAACTTGTCAGAGTTGTGCAGTCGCTCTAAGATGAATCGTATTTATTCGGTGGTGTCTCAGGGATCTATACTGGGTAAAATTGTGTTGAGTATGTTTTTTATTACTCATCGTTGGAAGAGAATTTCGGTAAACTTGTATGCTTGAGAAGCTCAAGTACATATATATCTTTCGGCCGATTGGCTTATCAGAGACCTTAGTGTTTAGGATAAACGAAGACATCGAACATAACGGGTCCCGCATGAATCGTGCTACAAAAACAAAACGTAATAACTTTTTTTCTGTGTGAGTAATCGGCTTACTTTTTTTTATTTGGCAGGTTATTATTTAAATTTTTATTAAATGAATACTTGAGATACCGAAAAGAGGATTTAGATAGTGCAGCGGTACCATGCTTTGCCTGTTATTTCCGTTCAAAGGGAATTCAGACGGGAGTTTGGCGGAATTACCCCTAGTAGATGGACCATTAAGATTCTGAAAGCATCGCAAGAAGACCGTACTATCGATATGCGTATGTTCGTGTTCAAGACACAATCGCGGCTGTTGCATCGTCAATTCAGACCTATCCAGGAGTTTCGACTCGAAACTTATCGGCGCAACTTAAAGTTAGCAGACGGTCATTACAACGGATAATTCATGATTACTTAAACCTGTCTCCATACAAAGTTCAAACAACAAGCCAGTTAAACCCTCTAGATTTGCCGAAGAAACCAATAACTAGAAAAAATTACTGTTTATGCCTGTTGAGGCCCATTTTGATCTAAACGGATGGAGTGAATCAAATCCAGAAATAATCCATGGGACAGAACTTCTCCCAGAACGAATCAATGCGTGGTGCGCAGTTTAAGCAAGGTGCATTGTCGGGCCATACTTCTTTGAAGAAAACGGTGTAACAGTAACTGTCAATTGGCACCGTAACATTACGTATCCTAATTGCTAAATAAAGTTTCAATCGCTATGTGATCGTCCATTATTTTATTTGAAAGGCTGTACCTAAATTTTGGAAAATTTTATTAGCCAAAATAAAATTTGCATTTTTTGTTCAGTAATTGTCTTAAATTTTTTCTGATGTTATACAAATACTGCATACGTCTCTAGATGGTGTTACAAATGGTCCCATAATTTTGTGTGCCACGAGTGATGGCATTTCATCGCCTAGCAATTGGTCTTGACAGATTGGGCATATTATTTTCTTTTGCATTTTTGATGCCACTAATCCAGCGATATAGCGAATAACATTTTCAACATAGATGGTGCAATAACACTTTTGTAATGCACTTGTAACGAAACACTTACGCATGCAAAGCTATATTTTTTGCTTTATATCTTGTTTTTTCACATAAAAAGCTTCTGTGCGACATTTCTACAATTAATTGTATTCAAAAATTTCACAAAATACAGAAAAATTCAAAAAATATCTTAGAGTACCGCTACTGGATATTCTTTTGAATTCAAGTGTCATTTTTGACTTACGTTTACTCGGTTTTCCTTTTATAATTTTATATATCTGTACTGTAATGTTTGCTGACTGCACTTGTTCATACTGCCAATATATAAATATTATATATATTTCCATAACAAGAAGCTAACAATAAGGGTAACAAGTAAAAGTGATTAGCGATAACAAGTAGATAACAGAGCCTGTAACTAGTAAAACTGGTACTGCTAACAAACAATTTCCAGACTAGGTAACCGACAATCTTAGAGCGAGAGTAGAAAAAGATATGTGTAAATGCCAAGGCACATAAAACAGGTAGCAGCATTAAGGAAAATGCAACCCTGGGGTATATTTTTTGATTTGTTGTGGTCGATGACCCTTCAAAATAGATTTATCAAACTTGACGAGTTTGAAAATTCTAAATGTAAACGAAATGTACGTGATTCTACATTTTGCCTGAAAAATACATTTGTTTTCGACGCAAACAGTGCAAGACGCATCATACTACAACGGATCCTCAGGAAACATTGTGTTTGTAGAGCGCATTTCAAGAATGTTTTTTATATCATTTGAGTTTAACAACATGGGATTTATTAACCCAATCTTTGCAAGGGTAGTAGTTGAAATTAAAGTTTCAATGTCATTTATAATGATCCTATTTCTTGCAAGCAGCATTTCGTACAAGTGACCAGTGTCGATCTGTCCAGCTTTTGAGCTTTTAATAATGTGGTTAACCGTTTCCGCCAGTTAATTTGTACCTGATGTCGCTCTGAGTCTACGAGTTCCTGTTGTCGGAACTTCAAATTTTCGAAGTCGTCAAAGTCAGGCGTACCTGCGATAACCTTTCGGGCCGTACCCAAAATGTTAATGCTCCTAGCCTGTCTGTGATGTATGTCCAGTGTTGTCAGAAGCACCTTTATATGTGCAATGTCTGCGTCGAGTAACATTCTCATATGGAATAGAGGGAATTGCGTTGTTAAGCCTTTGGTTTCCTCAACTACTCCCTTGTATACTGTAAGATTAGTTGTATGCCTTAGATAACCAAATACCTCCCAAACCGTCGCGTCACCATCCTGAATCGGTATGTAGTCGGAAGTCGAATAGTCCGTCAATTTTGCCGTCGCCGTTTGAATAAAGAGTATCACAATCAGTATCCTGAAAGATAGTGTGAAAGAAGCTTAAATAATTTACCCTATGCCATTTAAAGAATTCTAAAATATGCTAGGAATTTTCCCTTACTTTAGGTTGTCCTTATGGACCACCCTCCCTTTTATGAGAACCGTGGTTCCTAAGTCTGCCTCAACTTTCTCCTCAACATAAAAAGGGGATAATTTATTTCCGAGTCGTCTGTTAGTCTTTACCAATACTCTTTCCCCCACGTCGAATACTCTATTCTGCCTGGAGGGGTTATTTCTATCCATTTGTGCTTGTTGGGTCTTCATTATTTTCATGGTTATCTTATTCTTCATTTTGGGTGGGTTAGCGTGAATTATTTCGATTGGTTTCTAATTGGTCATTGAGTGAATCGTTCGATTGTATTCAGTTGTTGCCATTAATATGAGGTCTGTCGTTTCGTTAATTTTTCTGTCCTGTTTCAAACATCTGGCTTCTCCAAAAATGTACTATGGAGGCGTTTAACCTGCCCGTTCGAGGTGCTATGAGGTTATCGTTTCAGAATTTAGAGAAGCTTCATTATCACAATAAATAGTCTTTGTGTTTGGAAATATATACATTAACTGAATGATTGGGACCTTTACATCCACAATTGTTCCAGAAGGTATAGGTTGCACCACCGCAAATTTTGAAAATTTGTCCAGACAGGTAAGAAAGTACTTTTTATCTGTCGAAAAGATATCAATGTTCAACATTTCCCCGGTATAGGAGGGGGTTGGAGTTACACCATGTTCCTGCTTACGTGGGTGCCTGTCGTATTTGGCCTTACTACAGATCTTCGCGACAACTTCGTTCGCCTAATTGGTCATCTTTGGGAAATAGTAATCGCAGAGGATTTGTTTAATATTCTCCTGGGCTGCTCTGTGAGCTCGATTGTGCTCAGCAACAACAATCTCCCTCTGTTCGTTTTTGTTGACAATATCAGATACCATGTTTTTGCAGTGCCTAAACTTTGTTGACGGAAAACTCCTTACCAATTCATGTTGTATGCTGGCCAATGTTGGTAGATCGCAATTTATGGCATTTACCACATTTGGGTTTACAGCTATTTTTATCTCCTCAATAAGGTGCTTCCTATTTGTAAATTGAATTATATGACGATTTTATTGCCAAAGTATATGAAGTTCCGTCTTAAAGTCATGTCTGCCTCCTCTAAAACGATTTGGTTTCGGAAACAATTTAATGGTTTCTCGGTTCCTTCTATCGTATAGGATAGTGAAATTTCGCTGTGGATTGTAGCCTGTATGGGCAGAGTGGCGGGTTTCTCGTAGTTATGGATAGCATCTACTTTGCTGCGGCTTGTTTTAATGCCTCCCCTAGACACAACAAAGCCTAAGTATTCAACGCTTTCCTTAAAAAATTGCGATTTCTCGCGCGAAATTCTCGTATTAGCCTCATGTAACCTCTTTAAAACGCACTCGATGTGCTCGACCTGTTTTTCTTCGGTTTCTGAAAAGATAATAGCGTCGTCGACGTAAACGTAACAGGACTTTCCAATTTGTTCTCTCAATACGTGGTCGATAGCTCTTTGAAAAATGCCGGGCGCATTCTTCAAACCAAAGGGAAGCCTGCAGAATTCGTATTTCCCGTTGCCTACCCAAAAAGCGGTATTTGCCCTATCGGATTCTGCGAGAGTTATTTGGTGGAAGCCCGATTTCAGGTCATGTGTTGTGAAATACTTGGCCTTTCCTAGATTTGATAGTATTACGGTTACATACATTGGGAATGGGGTATTTGTCATCGATGGTTTTTTCGTTTAATTTTCTGAAGTCTATTACAAGACGTTTCTACACATTGCCTTGTTCGTCCGTTACTTTTTTATCTACAACCCATATTGGGTTGTTGTATGGTGACCTAGACGGTCGGATAATACCATTTTTTAGTAAATCGCGAATTTCAGTATTCACGAATTCCGCTACACCCATTGGATAAGGGTATAGCTTAGAATATACCGGGTCGTCACTTTCGGTGCGAATAGTGGCGACAATATTTGTGTTAAATGGTAGGGCTTCATTAGGATCAGAAAAAACTCGTAATAATTTTTCACCATTTTTTGAAATTTGCCCCTTACAACCTCGGGGACTTCTATGTCCTCTACTCGTGTGAAATTCACATTTGCACACTTTAAAAACTTTATTTCTTCTGAGCCATTATTGGTTATTATTTTTTTTTTATTTTAAATCTATTGTTGCGTCTGTTTGCGTTAGCAAATCCAGACCTATTATTCCGTCGAATGTTGACAGAGACGGGAGTATAAAAAAGGTACTGTTTGTGTCGAAAAGGTTGACCGTGCATTTTTCTTTAATGTGAGTAAAGCCATGGATTGATTTTACCAAGAAAGAATTTTCGACAGGTGTTATGTGCTTAAGCACTTTTAGAGGCTTTATATAGTTTTTTGATGCCCCCGTATCAATTAATAATTTTAGCTTTCTCCCTGCAATTGTTCTTTCAATGAACGGTAGCAAGGAGTTCTGTCTAAAAAATTTAACTTGTTAGGTTCAGCAACGTCGTCTTCGATTGATGAGGCCTCTGAGTTTGCTACCTCATGATACGTCGTATCTTCGTAATTAGAAGTAGAACTTACGTTTGGCAGGTAGTTAACCCGTTGTTGTTTTGTTTCTGTGAATTTTGAAGAACCATTACTTGGTCTCTTTACTGTCTGTCCGTATTTTTTATTATTTATTTTGATTATTAGGATATCGAGATGAGTATCCACTATTTTTCTGTTGTGCTGTAGGTTCTCTGAAGTGTTGCGAGGTATCAACGTCCATTGGCTGTACTGGCTCTAGTTTCTGCGGAGTTTTGCTGTTGAAGTCCCGCGTTCTGTTAAAATGGGGATTTTTCGCAAGATACGTGTTATTTGTTTGATACCTACTACTTGTACCTTTTTCCCTAGATTGCTCTATCTTTAGCCTTTGGGCTTTGTCTTCCAAGCTCCTGGCATAGGTGCTTGCGAACTGGTAGCTCATGGTTAGATTTCACCTCTTGTGCTAGCGCTAGAGCCGAAGATAGATCTTTAGGCCAGGCTGAGAATAACACATTACTAAGGGGTTTCTTAGTCCCTGAAATAAATACGCGTAACGCATTCATTCTGTATTTTTCGTTTAGTGATGCAGCTATGGATTTTTCGTAAGTCATTATCGTTTTGTTAGTTAAAAGGGTTAACTTCTTTTCTACCTCGTCATAATAATGGAGTAGTGACAAACTTCCTTGGCGGAGAGTTGACATCTCCTGCTCGATCAAGTAAATTGGTCGTTTGGCGGAATAGCTAAAATCAAGGCGGTTAATTATGGCCTTGAAATTGAGAACGGTGTTAAATGAGGCCAGAACCATGTCGGCCGGGCCTTTAACTTTGTTTCTAATGATGGCAACAGCCTGATAATGTTTGCTGCTACCCTCATAACCTTCAAAAACTTTGTAGGCGGTGTGTGCCGCCTGTCGCCATGATACATAATTATCCTGCTTACCGTCGAAGTCCGGTAAGGATTTTACAATATTAAATAAGAGTGGCTCCTCATATCTATTCCCTATTCTATGTTCGGTGAATCGATTTTAACGTCATTTAGTCGTTGATTAATACTTGCAAGCTTTTGTTCGAAATTTTCTTTTTGAGTGGCAAGTGCACTGTAAACTGCTCTTTCTACTAATGCCCTTAATTGGTCTGGTCCAGCGCCATTCCTTGTTTTTTGTCTGCCACTCTATATTCTGTACATCAATTTTCTGTATTATCCCTATTGTTGCACTGTCTTTTACTAACTTCTATTCCGTTAAGGCTCTCAAATATTTTGTCCAGGTCCTGATCACTCATGAGCTTGAAATAAAACCGATACCAATAAGCTGGCCTGAGCAAAATTTATTTTTCAAAAACTCGTGCAAAGATTTACAATTAATAGCGTAAATTATATTTAACACCGGTTTTCTTTTTTAGTTACTTTTCTAGTAGAACAATTAAACATTCTATATTTTTTGCACTCTACTTACATATTTTTTAATCTTAATTCTATTGTTTAATTGTTTGTAGAAATGTGTCCGTGATTCTTTTTTTGTGACGTGTCCTCCTTGATGGGTCCGTACAATTATTCCCGAATAGTTTTCACTATTTTTTATCGAACTTTAATTTTTGTTCCCGAATAGTTTTTACTATTTTTTATCGAACTTCATTTTTTTGTTCCCGAATAGTTGGGCGCCAATTATCAATAGTCCATTTGATTCTTTATTATTATCGCTTTATTAATCAGATCATGCTGTCTGATGAGTTCTCTGTTACACACTGACCCTTACATTCTAAAGCTTATGTCTTAAATAGGACCCTGCACCTTGTCGTAGTTGTTGTGTTCCGCAATTCGATGTTAGTAGTAGTTGTAGAGTTATTGCAGCGGATACGACGCCGACGCTTGCGTTGGCAGTTTACCGCTAACGCTGTGCCTTACCCGTAAGCGTGAGAATGTGAATTCGCTGACTTAGGCAAGCTGCAAGTTTGTTGTTGACAGTGAACGGATCGTCATGGGCTAGTGCTGTGACTTACCTGTCAGGGTGAGAATGTGAATTCGCTGACTCAGGCCACGCGCGGACTTTATTGTTGACAAAGGGCTGCTTATGTTACCAGCCAGCTGTCAGCGTGAGAATGTGGATTCGCTGACTCAGGCCACGCGCGGACTTTATTGTTCACAAAGGGCTGCTTATGTTAGGTAGGTAGGTATAAGTGGCTGTCACCGCTAATCCAGCGACTCACTTAGGCCATTAGTAGAGGCCCGTTGTGATACCACAAGCTTAACGCTCACTCCCTCTTGCTGAACCATTTAGAATTCTTGACGAAGCTCGTCAAGCATCTTGGGTCTATTTCACCTAATTCTCCAAGAATCCTAAAAACAGGTGCCCGTAGAAACCGTAGCCTGCTTCTGGCTAGAGCTGGACAGATACAGAGAAGATGCAGGACCGTTTCTTCCTCCTCATAATTTTTGCAGCTTCTACAGCATCTAAAGAAGGGTACTCCAAGACGACCAGCATGGTTGCCTATGAGGCAGTGCCCTGATAAAGCGCCAATTACTTGGGAAATATCGTCCCGTTTTAAGGTATAAAGACTACGCGACCATTTTCGGTCCCATCTAGGCCAAGTCAGCCTTGGGATCCTACTTATGCACGAGCATAAGTAGATTCTTGCAGCTTGCAAGTGCCAAAGGGCATACCAATGCGTTCTTTACTGGGACGAATCTGCTTGGTTGTTCCTTCCCTCGCAAGTTCATCCGCAATGCAGTTACCCTCGATGTCCCTGTGGCCAGGAACCCAAATGAGGTTGAGCCTGTTCTGCTTGGCCATCTCCTGCAGAGATCGGCTGCAATCCAGTACACTTTTTGATCTAATTATAGCTGCGCTCACAGCTCTGATTGCCGCTTGGCTATCACTAAATATAAAGATATCATTGCCTTTCAAAGCGGTCTGTAACAGGTATATAGCCTCCTTTATGGCTAGAACCTCAGCCTGAAAAACACTACAGTGATCCGGCAGCCGAAAAGAACAGTTCAGAGATAGGTCCTGCGAGTAGACCCCTCCTCCCACTCTGCCATTCAATATCGAACCATCTGTGAAGATCGTGAGACTTCCAGGTGGAGTGTAGAAATCTCTCGACCACGCATTCCTATCTGGGATTACCATCGCGAAATTCCTGTCCGAGACCGCAGTATCAACACAACGGTCTGTGTATCCCGGAAGCATTCTATATTTGTTCAGTATGCTTGAGTGCCCACGCAAGCTAGACTCCCATTGACCTGTCTCCCTTAGCCGAAGCGCGGCAAGAGCCGCCATTCGCTGACCCACTAAGTCTAAGGGTAAAAGGTCGAGGAAGACATTCAAGGCGTCGCTTGGTGTTGTTCGCAACGCTCCACTAATGCAGATCATACCCGCTCTCTGCACCTTGCTAAGTAGATTGAGATTAGCAGCTCTGCTTAGTGCAGGCCACCAAACGATCGCTCCGTAGAAGAGAATCGGCCTAACCACTGCTGTGTAAATCCAGCGGCAAACGCTTGGATTCAGACCCCATCTCTTCCCAATGGCCCTTTTACAAGAGTATAGGGCCACAGTAGCCTTCTGGTATCGCTGGATCATATTATTCCTCCAGCTAAGCTTCATGTCCAATGTTACGCCAAGGAACTTGGCCTCCCTCTTTGTGTTCAGATGGATTCCATTAAGTTCCGGCGTAGTTACATGCGGAACTTTATATTTCCTAGTGAAGAGCACCAGCTCCACTTTTTCTGAGTTGACTCTGAGACCACATCGCGTGGACCAGTTGCTCACTTCGCGGAGTGTCCCTTGCATCAAGTCACACAAGGTCTGAGGGAATTTGCCCATATATGCAATGGCGATGTCATCTGCATATGCGACAACTCTGGCAGCACCCCATTCCGTCTCCTGCAGGAGAGAATTAACGGTCAGATTCCATAGAAGAGGTGAAAGTACACCACCCTGCGGCGTACCTCGAGACACCTGTCTCGAAACACGGTTTGCACCGACCTCTGCTGTAATCTTTCTTTCCAAGAGCATTTGCTCTATAAATTCAACCAGGGAGCTCTCTACACCGAGCCCTCCTAAGGCATGTGTTATGGCCTCAGGGCTAATGTTGTTAAAAGCACCCTCAATGTCAAGAAAAGCTACAAGGCAAAATTCCTTGTAACTGAAGGACCTTTCGATATAGCTCACCAGGGAATGCAGTGCAGTGTCCGTGGACTTTCCCTTAAGGTAGGCGTGCTGATTATTAGACAATAGTCTTTTGTCAATTGTAAGAGAGAGAAAGTTATTTATAAGCCTTTCTAAAGTTTTAAGAACAAAGGATGAGAGACTTATAGGTCTAAAGTCCTTTGGGTTCGCATGTGTTGCTTTTCCAGCCTAGGGTATGAAGACCACAGAAACAGATCTCCATACCGTCGGTACGTAGTTTAGCTTGCAGCATGCTCTAAACATACTCAGTAGCCAATTTGTAGATGTATCAATCGTTGCAACCAATTGAGCCGGTATAATACCATCTGGCCCGGCAGCCTTATAGGGTTTGAGAGAGGGAGATTTACCATTACGCCCGAAGAGGAACAGTCTACTTCCATTGTCTGTAAACTACCAGGAAAGTGTGTGTCGAGAAGTAGTTCGACCGTTTCTTTTCCCGTCGCTGTCCATGAACCATCCTGTCTCTGTAGAGACCCAATTGGGTTTGTTGTACCTGACAAGATTTTTCGTAGTCTGGCAGTTTCGCCAACGCCCTCCACGCCAGTGCAAAAATCCCTCCATGAGGATCTTTTTGCTTCACGCAGGGCTTTTTTGTAGGACCGCAGAACTTGTTTATAGGTCTGCCATTCAGATTCCTGACTCAGCCTTTTCGCCCTGTTAAACTGTCTCCTGCAATCTCTCCGCAGAGAGTCCAGCGCATGGGACCACCAGTGGGGCCTTCGTTTTCCCCACGGTTTGGGATCAGGACAGGCTTTGGCCAGTGCCCGCGAGCAGATCGTGGTAAAGCAGTTTACCATGTCTTCCAATTTCCCAACGGTACTGGGCTCTGCCGGTACCGGACGTGGTAGGTTATTCTCAAGAGTTTCCCTGTAAAGAGTCCAGTCAGTGTTCCTTAGGTTCTTACGAACCTTTGGAGCACCCATGGACATATCTAGAATTGTCTCAATATACCTATGGTCTGAAAACGAGTGTTCGTCGAGAACCTTCCAGTTCGTTACCATATCATGCAGATTTTCACCACATAGCGTGAGGTCTATGACCTCCCTACGGTTTTTGACAATAAATGTGGGCTCTGCGCCCCTATTGCAAATTACTAGGTTAGTAGTTAGGAGATAGTTGAAAAGAGACTCACCCCGATTGTTTATGTTGGTGCTTCCCTACTGCACATGGTGGGCGTTAGCATCGCAACCGATAAGAACTAAGCTCGCCGCGTGGTCGCTCATTAGCCTGCGGAGTTGACTTTGAGGGGGATCCTCAGCCTCGTACGCCATGTATGCTGAGGCTATCAGCAAAGACTTCCCTCCAATCTCCAGCAGCGTTGTCGTCATGTCTCCATCACTATAATAGGGTAGAAGAAAAATGTTTAAATCTTTCTTTGCCATTACACAGGTTCTTATTTTACCTTTACCACGCTCAACCATTAGCTTATAGCCCACCGCACCTAAACCACAGACCCCCGAGTTATTAACCCAGGGCTCCTGGATAAGTGCGATGTCTACGTCGTCGCCAAGTAGGCGACTCAATAGAGCAGCGGATGCTGCCCTAGAGCGGTGGAGATTTATTTGTAGAACCCTCATTAGAGGTTTCCACCGACTCCTCCACCGCAACGACAGTGACGTTTGCGCTGTCTTCCCCATCGCTGTAAAGCAGCTCCTCCTCGCCATACATCCTATGCATCGCAGATGCCAGGGTCGACTGCGAGGAGGCTCTGCTCTCCGCACGGGGAAATCAGCCTCCGGTTCAGGCTCCTCAATGTCCACATCCATTGAGGTGCTTGCTCCGGAGGCGCACTGCGCATCACCGCGATAGACTCTTAGAGTCACCTTATCTAGGCCGTAGTAGACCCGGCCC
The DNA here is from genome assembly GCA_963971545.1 of Philophylla caesio. Classification (NCBI taxonomy): domain Eukaryota; kingdom Metazoa; phylum Arthropoda; class Insecta; order Diptera; family Tephritidae; genus Philophylla; species Philophylla caesio. The sequence continues at coordinate 132,508,612 of OZ020604.1, forward strand.
TGTCTTTTCTCCAGGAGCTCCAAAGAGTCCCTGTTCAGCGACAGGACCACTTGTCTTGACGGCCCTTCCGGATCCTCTACTTTTAGGACCTTCCAATCACCTGTCGGCAATGTCGGATTCATCACCTGAAGCATCTTTAAAATATTTTCAGGTGACGATGGTGTGACAGGCACCCACGCCCTCGCTCTGGGCCTGACTGGAATATCCTTCCAGTCAGCTTATGTTAACTTACATATGTTTTCCAAATTAGGAAATAAAAATATACAAAACGTAAACTAATATTGTTTTTTAAACAAAGTTGTTTTACTTTTTTTTTTAAAAAAAAGTTTGTTTTGTAAACAAAGTTTGACTTTTTATGGACCACTTATTAGAAAAAACTCGTATCAGCTGTTAAAATTAAATTACCTGTTTATTGTTCCATGGTAAATGCCACGAATAAGAGCTTAGCTAATTTTTTTCATTAACCATGAGACGTCTTGTAGGGGAGCTAGCACCAAGGCAGATCTAACAGGTAACCGGAGTAAAGAAATTTCAGCCCTGTTAGATTCTTTGGTATGCCTTAACTGTCGATAAGAGCTATTAACTCAGTCTAATGAAAACAAAAGTTGACAATTCATCCAAAACAATTAAAAATGCACATTTTTATTTCGAAACGCGTATGTTTGAGAGTTGGGCATCAAGTGTACGCTTTTTGCACCAGCAATCAATTCACAGCTCGCGAAATGATCTATGGACATCACATTGTTTCCGTGAACGTGATGCCACAAGCTCTCTGCCTAACAATTCTTCGGCGTGGCCCTTGTGGCACTTTTTATAAAGAAACTCCGCGTTTTACTAGCTATTCCTCGCTGAGAACGCACTTTCCAAATTCTGTACAAGTAGAGCATAAACTTTGCAACGCAAAGTTGGCTGAGAGCCAACTGTTTATTTTGTCATTCAGATTAGAACTAATTAACAGTTATTTCTTACAACTAATTTAAGCTATGAAGTCACGTTGCGTCGACAGGTGCATCGAATGGTTGTTGTTGTAGATTGTTGGCTGTTGAAGTAGCAGCACTGACGTTCTCACACAGCGTAGACGCAGTGTCAGCGTTTTTCGCGGAAACGCGTGTGACTTGCCCGTGGAATAGCTACCGCGGTCCAAGTCGCATGCTTACGCAAGCGTTTGCGATGGTGGGAAACTATGTAAACCGATTTCAGCGTATGTGGTGTTATGTGGTGTTAACTCCTCCCTCTTTAAAACATGCAGCGTCCTCGTTGGATGGCCTTGAAATTGTTTCATTTAAGGGGTTAGATCTTTTCTGTGGTAACGGATGATTAGCTTTTGGAATTTCTGTGATGATCTGGATATTGATCTTTGCTTTTCTTTGCCAAATGAACTTTTTAGCTGTTATTGCAATAAGTGTAATTATTGATAGTGTTATTACCGAAGAGCCCGTAAAAAGGCTTACTTTGTATTTAGTATTTATGGAATCAATTTGTTGAATGTTCGCCATATTAAGCTCTTTCAAAAATTGCAGTGAGAGAACTTCTTCGAGGTCTGCTAAAGCATTTGTTGATTTTATAATTGCTGGTAGCGGTTTCGCAAAAAGTTGGTTTTTTTAGTGAAATGTTTATTTCCAAGTTAAGCTTGAATTATCATATTTGATCAAAAATGTGCCGCGTAAATCTAGTTCTTTGTTGTCTAATTTTATGGATCCGTTGAAACTATTCATGAATAATAAACCGGGCATTATCTCTTCTATTGTGGGTATATGGTGACTGTTTATTAGCGTGCAATTTGATGAATATCCTTTTAACAAATTGGGTATGCAACTGGTTAATGTGACACTTCTACACTATTTTGTTTACATAATATTAAATCATTTATATTCTTACAGCTATCTCTTATGCCAAATATTTCATTATTACAAGTAATTAATTTTTCATATTTAAGTTTGATTGCTTTATTTCCTTGTTTTACAGATTTTACTAAAATTTATTTACATGTTTCTTTACTTGTAAGGGGAAATCTTACAATATATATGATTGAGGATGAATTCGATGCAATTTTGACATCGCTAAATTCAATAGCTTCGATTAGGTTCAAATAAGGCATATTTTGTTTTTCTAACGTTTCTTTGATTACAGTTAATTCCTCATTTGATAATATGAATGAGTTTACAATTCCGGGCTTTGCCCATTGTATTGAGTAATCGATATTCTTTAATTCTTCTTTTATAAATTTTAGTTTTCTTTCTACATTTTTTTCAATTTCTAATTTGAGAGCATCGCTCGATTTCAATTCATTTAAAATTACATTTGAAATTTGAGTTACATTATTTATCCTTTCTATTATGGACTTATTTATTATTATTTGCTCGTTGTTATTATTTATTATGTTATTTACCTTATCTCTTATAATTCTAAAATCTTCTTGATCTGGGGATCCAGCAAGCCATTTCCAGGCTGTGCCGAGTGTCTCTATTGCTCTTTTTGTTTTTCTGGTTTTAAGTTTGGATAGGATGGATCGAATGGATTTTTCTTCCTGGAATAGAAATGGATAGCTTCTGCTTTTCTTGGTTATGTCATGTTCTATGGTGGCATGTATCGTATCGAGTGTGGATTTATATTGGTCAAGGTCAATTGTATGAATCAGTCGAAATGTTCCAGTTTGTACTTTAGCGGTTCCTATTTCTATTGTAACTATTGGGCTGTTAGTATAATCCAGAACTTGGGTTTCTGCATTGCACAAGGCAAATAAAATCCTGCAAAAGGAAAAAGGTTTTTATTTTTTTACAAAACTTTTGTGAACGATTCGACCTGATTTTGTTGTAACTGTGTTGCTTTTGTCTTCCTGAACTATTTCTTTTTTATAACGCGGTGATAATTTATTGCCTAATCTCTTGTTTATTTTTACGTAAATGACGTCATCAGTATTGTATGTCCTAAAATCAGTTCTATTTTTGTTGTGGAGTTCTAAATCTTTTTCTTGTTTATTTTTGAGGTTTCGAATGTTTTCTTCCCTGTCTATTTCGGTGGGATTAGGTCCGAGTGCTCTTCCAAAAAATACTTCTACAGGCTTACGTTTTGTGGTGGAGCGAATTGAATAATTGTATTTATTTAAAGATCTAATAAGAAGATTTTCAAAGTCAGTAGGGACCTTTTCTGCTTTAGTGCATCTCATTACTTCGGAAAGTGTTGAGTGAAATCGCTCCATCTGTCCGTTTCTTGAGCTTTTATATGGTGGAGTTTTGAAAATTTCTATACCGTATTGGTTTTCTAACATGAAGGTTATGGAGGCTGAGCTTAAGGATTTTTCATTATCAATTTCAATTTTTTTGGGGATTCCAAACATTGTCAAGACGTCTCTTAAAGGAGTTTTAATATCTTCAGATGCTTGAGTATATTTTGAGAACTTATCTATTGCTGTAAGCACTATTTTGTTATTAGTGTAGTAGAGGTCTATGTGGACGATATGGCCTAGGTAATTGGGAATAGGGGTGGCTTTCAGGATAGGTTTTACTGGGTGTATTTCGTACTTGTTTTCTAGCCAAATTTTGCATTGCTTAGCTATTTTTTTTATTTTAGCATTCATTTGTGGGAAGTAACATCTTTCCAACAGTTGTGCCTTATTTTCTGTGTGATTACGATGAGCTCTATTATGTTCGTTGATAATTTCCCTTTCTTGTTCAGATTCATTTAAAATGTCTTTTGTAAACTTCCGGGTATAGCGGACTCTGTATCTGCTAAAGAGAGTTTGGTAAATTGATTGAATTTTTCCTAAGATGTTGTCTTCGGTTTTAATGCAATTTGTTACTGTGGGGTTGAGATATTTTTTTAACAATGTGGTAAGACTAGCTTCCGTAAATTCTTTTTCAATTATTGTATGCATATGATATGTGGGGAAAATTATTCGAAAATCGTATGATGAAGCCTTGCCTGTGGAAATGAAAATTTGGTTTTTAAATACGTTAATGGGTGCGTCAGTGTATGATATTAAGGTTTGTGCCGAACTTTCATCGCTATGTTGTGTCGCTGTCATCGAGTTTATTTGCTGTTTTGGCCTAGATAGTGCATCTGCTACCACGTTTGTGCTACCAGGTTTGTATTTAATTTGATAGTTATATTCTTCTTATATCTATCGCTTTCCATCTTTTGAGTTTACTGTTAGTGTTTCTATTGCTGAGTGCGTATGTCAAGGGTTGATGATCTGTGAATATTTGTATGGTGCTAGACCCATAGATATAGTTTCTCAATGATTTTAAAGCCCACACGATAGCTAAAAATTCTTTCTCGTTAGTCGCGTAGTTTTCTTCGGTTGCTGTCAATGTCCGGGAAATAAACGTAATCGTTTTGCCGTCCTGTTCAAGGACTGCTCCTATTGCGTGGTCTGAAGCGTCTGCAGTTAAATGAAATTTTTTTCGAAGTCCGGATATTGTAGCATAACGTCGGTTGAAACCAAAGAATTTTTTAATTTGTTAAAAGTGTCTATTGCGTCCTGGTTAAGGGATATCTTTATTTTGGATGAAATGTTTTTGGACATGTGTCCCTCCTCCCCTCTTAAGAGTATTGTCAAGGGTTTTGCGAGTTTCGCATAATCTTTAATAAAACGGCGGTAGTAACCGGAAAGTCCTAGGAAGGATCGAAGTTATTTTATTGTCTGTGGAGGTGGGAAATCTAAAATTGACTTTACTTTTGTTGGGTTTGTTTTTATTCCGTTTCGTGAAACAACAAATCCTAAAATCTCTACTTCTGTCTTTAAAAAATCGCATTTGTCGATTTGGATTTTCATATTAGCTTTTTGTAGTGTTTGGAAAATTTTTTCAACATTTTTTAAATGGGAATCTTCATCTTTGCCAAATATTATAATGTCATCTATATAAACGAAGCATATTTTTCCGATATATTCTCTGAGTATATCGTCCAAAGCTCTTTGGAATATAGAGGGTACATTTTTTAAGCCAAAAGGTAATCTGGTAAATTCATATTTACCATTGTTGACTGAAAATGCTGTCTTTCCAATATCGGACTCAACTAATGGAATCTGATGGAAGCCACTTTTCAGATCAAGAACAGTAAAGAATTAATTTCGTCCAAGTTGAGAAAGTACTTCATTTGTGTCTGGGATCGGATAACGGTCGGGTATAGTGATTAAATTTAATTTACGATAGTCGATTACCATTCTGTATTTTTTTGTGCCAGATGCATCGGCTTTTTTGGGCACTATCCAGATTGGAGAATTGTAAGGCGATCGAGAAGGTCTTATTATCCCGTCTTCAAGTAATTTGGCAATTTGTTTTTCTACTTCGTCCTTAAGGGACATGGGGTAGGGGTAGTATCTGGAATATACTGGATCTTGAGTGGTGGTCTTAATTTCGGCTTTCACAACGGTAGTATCTGTTAATTTTTCGTCTAGGTCGGAAAAAAGTTGTGGATATAAGAGGCATAAATTCTGAAGTTTTTCAGTCTGTCCAGGTGTTAGATGTTCTGTTCTAATTTCAATGTTGTTTATTGATTTTGCTCTTTGCTGTTTAACTGCTATTTTTATCTTATTTTTAATTAACATGTAATTTTTTGATGTAAAAATTATGGCATCTAATCGTTTTAAACTGATATTACCAAGGATTTCATGGAACAATTTTAATGTCGGTAGTATAAAAAATTTAAGATTTTCTTCTTTTAATCCAAAGAGGTTAATGAAAGTGTTGTGGGTTATTTTAATATTTCCTCCTACTGAGTTTGCATAAAAATTTCTTCATTGGGGATTGAATTTTTGGCAAGATTTGGTTGAATATACATAATTTTTATTTGATCCGGTATCAATTAAAAATTTTAGAATCCTTCCGTTACTCTCTTTGCATTCGAAGTACGGTAACGAGGAATTCGGTAGCCTAAAAAATGGATATCAGAAAATTCGTACGTGTTCTCTCCTGATGTATTGTCATAGGCGCTGTTATCGTTATAGTATTGGTTATAGTAGTCTTCCAGTGTCTGTTCATCTGGTTTCTCGTTTCTCTGTTCTGAGTCTGTCACTGTATTCTCAGTAGATTCTATGTTATTAATATTATTTTGTTTAAAAGGCTGACGTGTTTTGTTTGATGGTGCGATCGGTCGTTTAAAGGAGTTATTGATTGGTCTGTTCATGTAATTAACGTTTTTTGTCCTAAGTGATTCATCCATTTCCATTGGGACTGGTGGTTTATGTTGAATGGGTATTGGTGGAGGATTGCTGAACTGATAAGGTCTAGTTGGTAGCTTCATACCATAGTTGGAATGTTGGTATTGGGGATAGTGATTATTAGGAAACGTATATTGTTGGGTATTTGGGTATTGTGGCATTTGTGGGTACTGAGGTTGCGGCTTCCTGTAAGCTGCTGGTTGTCCTAAATTTCCTATGCGAGGCATTGGTTGAGGACAGTAAGCGAGGTTAGGGAAACATTGTTGTTGTTTCCTTGGTGGGAGTTGGGGTGCGTTATTTTTACGCAAATTGGATTGGTTGTCTAAAGCGTGTTGTGTCCTGAAGTTTTGATTTTGCAGCTTCATGCACAGCTGAAGCGCTTGAGGTAAATCGGTTGGTTCTTTTATTCCAAGTAATTTTGGAAGTTCGCCATTTAATCCTCTAACGAACGTATCTAATGCCTTGTCGCGATATGTTTTCGTAAGGATTTGAAGAGATTCTGGGCCTACTTCTAAGCACGATATTTTATTCAAAATTAATGAGAGGTGTGAAAATATCTCCTGGTAGAATTCGTTGATGGATTTGTTACCCTGGAATCAGGTTGACATTTGGTATTCTAGAGTACCGATGTCTCTCTTATCCACATAGTGGGTATTAAGACATTTAGAAATCGCTTCCCAATTGAGAGGGGTGTTATATGATTCTATGGCAACATCCGCATTCCCAGTTATTTTGTTTCTTATAACATTTAGAATTCCAAAATAACGGGGGGTGCCTCTTTCGTTTTCGTATATCCTAAGAATTCTCTCTACACTTTTCTTCCAGGATGCGAATTCCTTAGGGTTACCTGCAAATTCTCTTAGACATTTAACGACGTCTGGTACCCTATCGAGTCCTGTTAAATTGTTTGCGTGTCTAGGGTCGATAGTTTGGTCAGTAACAATTTCCCTTGCTGGATTTATAATACTTTTTATTAAATTTGGCGCTTCCGCCGAAATTACCTGTGAGACTATGGTGCGAATTACATTAGCTAAATCGGGGTTTACCTGAGGACTGGTGTTGGTGGCTACTGCATGGGCAGTGGGGTTTAAGGAAGAGGGCCTAATTAAATCGTCTGGCATCTTAAATAAGTTTTAAATCTCGCTTAAAAGAAAACTGAGAAAAAAATTCAACTTTTTCTTTAACTTTTCCTTTTTTTGTGATGTTTTCAGTGGATTAACAATCTCTGGAGGGTCCCTTGGTGGTGAATCGCAGAGTTTTTTTTTTTTATTATTCTAAAGGATTTTGTTTAATATTATAGGCTGTACGAGCCTTTTGTTATAGATTTTGATATTAATTTTTAGATTTTAATAATCTCTGGAGGGTCCCGTGGAGGTGAATCGCAGAGTTGTCTTATGTTATTATAAGAAATTTTTGTATTATAGGCTGTACGAGCCTTTTGTTATAGGTTCTTTGTTTTGTTAAGTAAATTTTTTTTTTTTTTTTTTTCGTTAAAAACTTATTGCTAAAAACACTCTTTTTTATATTTTGAAAAAAAGAATATTTCTAATGTAATTTTAAATATTTATTTTTCAAAATAAAATTTTGGTAGCAATTTCAATTCAAATTTTTATTTTAAAGATCACTCATAAATGTTATCTGTAAAATTTAAAAAAACACTTAGATTTATTTAAATTTCGATTACTAGCAACACCTTTTGTTTAGATTTTACTTTTACTTTTACTTTTCGATATTTCAAAGAATACTTAGATTTGAAAGTTAATTACTATCAACATTTTTTGTTTAGATTTTGATTTTATCTTCAATATTTCAAAGAAGTTTATTTAGATCTCAATTACTAGCAACACTTTTTATTTAGATTTTATTTTTATATTCGATATTTCAAAGAACACTTAGATTTAAATATTAATTACTAGCAACACTTTTTATTTAGATTTGCTTTTGATATTATCCTCAATATTTCACTTTAAATATTAGTTTAGTTTTTTAGTATTTAAATTTACAATAATAATACTTTTAATCTTAAAATGCTAAAATCATTATGTCCCGCGTTGCGCACTCTTCGTGGTGCGTGAGTGTCTTCAACCGAAGTTTATCACTGGTTCCTAGTCACGTCCTGTGGTGCTTCTTGAGCACCTCCCGCTTACCCGAAAAAAAAATTTTTTTACGGACGCGAAGAACTACTTGAGGGCTTTACTCACAACTTGGTTACGGACGCGACTGGCTCATTGGGCGCCAGATAAATGAAACTTAACGAATTTGCTTGTTTGGATGAGAGCCAACTGTTTATTTTGACATTCAAATTAGAACTAACTAACAGTTGTTTCTTACAACTAATTTAAGCTATGAAGTCACGTTGCGTCGACAGGTGCATCGAATGGTTGTTGTTGTAGATTGTTGGCTGTTGAAGTAGCAGCACTGACGTTCTCACACAGCGTAGACGCAGTGTCAGCGTTTTTAGCGATACGCGTGTGACTTGCCGCCGCGTTTGCGATGGTGGGAAACTATGTAAACCGATTTCGGCGTATGTGGTGTTAACTTATACAAAATATTCATGCATTTCGTGAGCAAAATGCAAAATATATTTTTTCACTACAAAGCACGAATCAGATGTAAACAATTTTATTTTGTTTTCATCGAATGAAAACCAAGTTCGACAATTAAGATAAATGAAAAAAATCAAATTATTAACTTTACTGAGGTTACCTGTTAAATAGTACTGCTAAAAGTGTTCTAACACGATATGTATTTGCATGTGTAGACGTAATTTTATGTAAAAGCAAACATACAGAGTCATTGCCACTGTTTTCTTTGCAGTTTTCTTCGTCAATTCAGGATAAGTTTTGGATTCTAATGTATTGAATGACTGCAGCTTATATGTAGGTGAGCAATTCCCAAAAAATTGGAATTTCAAATTAAACAAAAATTTGTTTTTAAAACCTTAACAAAGCATTCCAATTTAATACAGTGACTAAGGATGATGTTATAAGAAGTCTGTACTTATAAGTCTTAGGTTTTTGCAATTAATAGTAAAAAATAAAGCTCCCACGTTAACCCACAATGTTCATTCTTCAATAACGACTTGATCTTTTCCTGATGCTGGGATGGTAGCGAAAGCCGGCATTTTCATCCAATATGCATATTGCCATCTCTTTCTAAATTTGGGAAAAGTTAGTTGTTGTTCAAATTACCGAACACCTTAACAAAAAGAAGCCACTAAGCGAAAATAAATCTGGTTAAAGAACTTGTCAGAGTTGCGCAGTCGCTCTAAGATGAATCGTATTTATTCGGTGGTGTCTCAGGGATCTATACTGGGTCCAATTGTGTTGAGTATGTTTATTATTCATCGTTGCAAGAGTATTTCGGTAAACTTGTATGCTTGAGAAGCTCAAGTACATATATATCTTTCGGCCGATTGGCTTATCAGAGACCTTAGTGTTTAGGATAAACGAAGACATCGAACATAACGGGTCCCGCATGAATCGTGCTACAAAAACAAAACGTAATAACTTTTTTTCTGTGTGAGTAATCGGCTTACTTTTTTTTATTTGGCAGGTTATTATTTAAATTTTTATTAAATGAATACTTGAGATACCGGAAAGAGGATTTAGATAGTGCAGCTGTACCATGCTTTGCCTGTTATTTCCGTTCAAAGGGAATTCAGACGGGAGTTTGGCGGAATTACCCCTAGTAGATGGACCATTTAGATTCTGAAAGCATCGCAAGAAGACCGTACTATCGATATGCGTATGTTCGTGTTCAAGACACAATCGTGGCTGTTGCATCGTCAATTCAGACAATTCCAAGAGTTTCGACTCGAAACTTATCGGCGCAACTTGGAGTTAGCAGACGGTCATTACAACGGATAATTCATGATTAATTAAACCTGTTTCCATACAAAGTTCAAATAACAAGCCAGTTAAACCCTCTAGTTTTACCTATTCGCCTGAAATTTTGCCAAAAACTGAATGAAATGGTCGAAGAAACCAATAACTAGAAAAAATTACTGTTTATGCCTGTTGAGGCCCATCCAGAAATAATCCATGGGACAGAACTTCACCCAGAACGAATCACTGCGTGGTGCGCAGTTTAAGCAAGGTGCATTGTCGGGCCATACTTCTTTGAAGAAAACGGTGTAACAGTAACTGTCAATTGGCACCGTAACATTACGTATCCTAATTGCTAAATAAAGTTTCAATCGCTATGTGATCGTCCATTATTTTATTTGAAAAGGCTGTACCTAAATTTTGGAAAATTTTATTAGCCAAAATAAATTTTGCAGTTTTGTTCAGTAATTGTCTTAAATTTTTTCTGATGTTATACAAATACTGCATACGTCTCTAGATGGTGTTACAAATGGTCCCATAATTTTGTGTGCCACGAGTGATGGCATTTCATCGCCTAGCAATTGGTCTTGACAGATTGGGCATATTATTTTCTTTTGCATTTTTGATGCCACTAATCCAGCGATATAGCGAATAACATTTTCAACATAGATGGTGCAATAACACTTTTGTAATGCACTTGTAACGAAACACTTACGCATGCAAAGCTATATTTTTTGCTTTACATCTCAAAATACAGAAAAATTCAAAAAGTATCTTAGAGTACCGCTACTGGATATTCTTTTGAATTTAAGTGTCATTTTTGACTTACGTTTACTCGGTTTTCCTTTTATAATTTTATATATCTGTACTGTAATGTTTGCTGACTGCACTTGTTCATACTGCCAATATATAAATATTATATATATTTCCATAACAAGAAGCTAACAATAAGGGTAACAAGTAAAAGTGATTAGCGATAACAAGTAGATTACAGAGCCTGTAACTAGTAAAGCTGGTACTACTAACAAACAATTACCAGACTAGGTAACCGACAATCTTAGAGCGAGAGTAGAAAAAGATATGTGTAAATGCCAAGGCACATTAAACAGGTAGAAGCATTAAGGAAGATGCAACCCTGGGGTATATTTTTTTATTTGTTGTGGTCCATGATCCTTCAAAATAGATATATCAAATTTGACAAGTTTGAAAATTCTAAATGTAAACGAAATGTACGTGATTCTACATTTTGCCTGAAAAATAGAAAAACAGAAAGCGGCATGCCGAAGCTCTGTTCCAATTGGATATGAAAAGCAAGTATGTACATATGTTTTCCACATCGCGTTAATGAAAAATTTTTATACATTAGGAATTATAAATATATAAAACGTAAACAAATATTGTTTTTTAAACAAAGTTGTTTTGCTTTTTTTTAAGAAAAAAGTTTGTTTTGTAAACAAAGTTTGACTTTTTATGAACCACTTATTAGAAAAAACTCGAATCAGCTGCTAAAATTAAATTACCAGTTTATTGTACCATGGTAAATGCCATGAATAAGAGCGAGTACGGTAATCACACCGACGTGAAACAGGGATGGGAAATGGTTACTTTTTCCCCATGGCTAGAACAAATGTGACTCATTTGGTAACAATCGAACAAGTGAACGCTAACGCTTAGCTAATTTTTTTCACTAACCATGACACGTCTTGTAGGGGAGCTAGCATCAAGGCAGATCTAACAGGTAACCGGAGTAGAGAAATTGCAACCCTGTTAGATTCTTTGGTATGCCTTAACTCTCGATAAGAACTATTAACTCAGTCTAATGAAAACAAAAGTTGACAATTCACGAATTGAATGCATCCAAAACAATTAAACGCGAAATGCACATTTTTACTTCGAAACGCGTATGTTTGACAGTTGGGCATCAAGTGTACGCTTTTTGCACCAGCAATCAATTCACAGCTCGCAAAATGATCTATGGACATCACATTGTTTCCGTGAACGTGATGCCACAAGCTCTCTGCCTAACAATTCTTCGGCGTGGCCCTAGTGGCACTTTTTATAAAGAAACTCCGCCTTTTACTAGCTGTTCCTCGCTGAGAACGCACTTTCCAAACTCTGTACAAGTAGAGCATAAACTACACAACGCATATATACAAAATATTCATGCATTTCGTGAGCAAAATGCAAAATATATTTTTTCACTACAATGCACGAATCAGATGTAAACAATTTTGTTTTGTTTTTATCGAACGAAAACCAAGTTTGACAATTAAGATAATAGAAAAAAATCAAATTATTAACTTTACTGAGGTTACCTGTTAAATACCAATAGTACTGCTAAAAGTGTTCTTACACGATATGTATTTACATGTGTAGACGTAATTTTTTACATATGTAAAAGCAAACATATCGTGTAAATAAAATTAGATTTGCTTCTGTATTTAGCAGATAAAGTGACTCAGCTTTACAGCAGGAAAAATTAACTTGTATGTCAAGTGTCAATGTTTCAATTGATTACGGAAGCTAGAGATGGATTAAAAAAAATGTTTGTTGTTTGTGCTACATCCCCGGCAAATTATATGAGCCAGACATTGTCCTTTAAATTGTCTGATTTGTCACACAAACATGAACATATCTAGTTTGCGGGGGCTTTAATACAGATAATTTTAACAACGACTCGAGGTCAATTAAATTCATTGATAATATGCTTTCTGTTGGCTTGGAAGTTATAAATTAATATCCCAGTTTTCCTTCCTGCAATATCAGATCACGAGATGTTGTTTAGATCTTATGATATTGATTTAAATTATAATACTAGAACACTGTTCTTTTACAGAGATTTTAAGGCAGCAAATTTTATAGAACTAGTTTATGAAGCTAAAATTCTAGATTGGAACGGCTCCTGGATCATTTCAGATATGAATCAAAAACTCAATTACTTTGCGTGGCTCATAAACTATCTATTTGATAAATAAATACCTCTAAAATCAGTCAAAATTCGAAGTAAAAAAACCATGGTTTACAAACGTAGTTTAGTTGGCTATCAAATCACGCATAACTGTTGACAAAGACATCTTATAAATAAAAACTGGGACGGCTGAGTTAGCCGTCCATCACATCTACAAACGTCATTGAGGTTTTTTGTTTCATGTTTTATGCTGCTATAAGAACAACAACAACGTCATTGCCGCTGTTTTCTTTGCCGTTTTTCTTTGCAGTTTTCTTCGCATCCGTACTTCTATCACCGCAGACACTTAAAGGCCTGCCAGATAGAATACGTTGAGTCCGCTCCAACGAGGCATTCAACTGACATGGCGTACGAAACGCAGAAGTACGCCACATTAAAAGCGTTGTCGCTTGTAAACAAATCAGTTGTTTTGTATTGGTGGTTGTTTTTGTTTTTGTATGCAAATCAAATAAATCTTAAAGTTGGGTTGATATTTACTTTTGTGTAAAGATTATAAAAAGATGGAAATATTTGAAAAAATAAACAATCAGCTGACACTAGCGACGGACTTGAAAAAGTCAAAAGTAGAGAGTAGGGCTTCTGTTGTACGTTGCGGCATCGCATGCCTAGCGAATGTGGCAATCTGCATTCAAATACACATAATATACTTAGGCGTCAGTCGAATGCTTCGCCGACACGCACGTAACGTGCTCTATCTGGCAGGTCTTTTACTCTCTGCCTTCGCTCCTGCGTTCACTGCTGTGTTTGCCGCATCATATTAATATGCCAGTTGAAAGTCTGTGGAAAAATCTTTAATGTGTGGGTTTTGGAAGTAAAGTCAATTCAGGATGAGTTTTGAATTCTAATGTATTGAATGACTGCATCTTATAGGCGAGCAAATGCCAAAATAATGGAAATTTCAAATTGAACAATAATTTATTTTAAAACCTTAACAAAGCATTCCAGTTTAATGCAGTGACTGAGGATGATGTTATAAGAAGTATGTACTTATAAGTCTTAGGTTCTTGAAATTAATAGTAAAAAATAAAGCTCCCACGTTAACCCACAGTGTTCATTCTTCAATAACGACTTGCTATTTTCCCGATGCTGGGATGGTAGCGAAAGTCATTCCAATTGCTAAAAACCCATCGGCTATTTTGCCAAAGCATTTTCATCCAATATTCATGTTGCCATCTCTTTCTAAATTTGGGAAAAGTTAGTTGTTGTTCAAATTACCGAACACCTTAACAAAAAGAAGCCACTAACCGAAAATAAATCTGGTTAAAGAACTTGCCAGAGTTGTGCAGTCGCTTTAAGATGAAGCGTATTTATTCGGGGGTGTCTCAGGGACCTATACTGGGTAAAATTTTTTGAGTATGTTTATTATCACTCATCGTTGCAAGAGAATTTCGGTAAACTTGTATGCTTGAGAAGCTCAAATACCTATATATCTCTCGGCGGATTGGCTTATCAGAGACTTTAGTGTTTAGGATAAACGAAGACATCGAACATAACGGGTCCCGCATGAATCGTGCTACAAAAACAAAACGTAATAACTTTTTTTCTGTGTGAGTAATCGGCTTACTTTTTTTTATTTGGCAGGTTATTATTTAAATTTTTATTAAATGAATACTTGAGATACCGAAAAGAGGATTTAGATAGTGCTTTGTCTGTTATTTCCGTTCAAAGGGAATTCAGACGGGAGTTTGGCGGAATTACCCCTAGTAGATGGACCATTAAGATTCTGAAAGCATCGCAAGAAGACCGTACTATCGATATGCGTATGTTCGTGTTCAAGACACAATCGCGGCTGTTGCATCGTCAATTCAGACCTATCCAGGAGTTTCGACTCGAAACTTATCGGCGCAACTTGAAGTTAGCAGACGCTCATTACAACGGATAATTCATGATTATTTAAACCTGTCTCCATACAAAGTTCAAACAACAAGCCAGTTAAACCCTCTAGATTTGCCGAAGAAACCAATAACTAGAAAAAATTACTGTTTATGCCTGTTGAGGCCCATTTTGATCTAAACGGATGGAGTGAATCAAATCCAGAAATAATCCATGGGACAGAACTTCACCCAGAACGAATCACTGCGTGGTGCGCAGTTTAAGCAAGGTGCATTGTCGGGCCATACTTCTTTGAAGAAAACGGTGTAACCGTAACTGTCAATTGGCACCGTAACATTACGTATCCTAATTGCTAAACAAAGTTTCAATCGCTATGTGTTCGTCCATTATTTTATTTGAAAAGGCTGTACCTAAATTTTGGAATATTTTATTAGCCAAAATAAATTTTGCAGTTTTGTTCAGTAATTGTCTTAAATTTTTTCTGATGTTATACAAATACTGCATACGTCTCTAGATGGTGTTACAAATGGTCCCATAATTTTGTGTGCCACGAGTGATGGCATTTCATCGCCTAGCAATTGGTCTTGATAGATTGGGCATATTATTTTCTTTTGCATTTTTGATGCCACTAATCCAGCGATATAGCGAATAACATTTTCAACATAGATGGTGCACTAACACTTTTGTAATGCACTTGTAACGAAACACTTACGCATGCAAAGCTATATTTTTTGCTTTATATCTTGTTTTTTTCACATAAAAAGCTTCTGTGCGACATTTCTACAATTAATTGTATTCAAAAATTTCACAAAATACATAAAAATTCAAAAAATATCTTAGAGTACCGCTACTGGATATTCTTTTGAATTCAAGTGTCATTTTTGACTTACGTTTACTCGGTTTTCCTTTTATAATTTTATATATCTGTACTGTAATGTTTGCTGACTGCACTTGTTCATACTGCCAATATATAAATATTATATATATTTCCATAACAAGAAGCTAACAATAAGGGTAACAAGTAAAAGTGATTAGCGATAACAAGTAGATAACAGAGCCTGTAACTAGTAAAACTGGTACTGCTAACAAACAATTTCCAGACTAGGTAACCGACAATCTTAGACCGAGAGTAGAAAAAGATATGTGTAAATGCCAAGGCACATTAAACAGGTAGAAGCATTAAGGAAAATGCAACCCTGGGGTATATTTTTTTATTTGTTGTGGTCCATGATCCTTCAAAATAGATATATCAAATTTGACAAGTTTGAAAATTCTAAATGTAAACGAAATGTACGTGATTCTACATTTTGCCTGAAAAATAGAAAAACAGAAAGCGGCATGCCGAAGCTCTGTTCCAATTGGATATGAAAAGCAAGTATGTACATATGTTTTTCACATCGCGTTAATGAAAAATTTTTATACATTAGGAATTATAAATATATAAAACGTAAACAGAGATTGTTTTTTAAACAAAGTTGTTTTGCTTTTTTTTAAGAAAAAAGTTTGTTTTGTAAACAAAGTTTGACTTTTTATGGACCACTTATTAGAAAAAACTCGAATCAGCTGCTAAAATTAAATTACCAGTTTATTGTACCATGGTAAATGCCATGAATAAGAGCGAGTACGATAATCACACCGACGTGAAACAGGGAGGGGAAATGGTTATTTTTTCCCCATGGCTAGAACAAATGTGACTCATTTGGTAACAATCGAACAAGTGAACGCTAACGCTTAGCTAATTTTTTTCACTAACCATAACACGTCTTGTAGGGGAGCTAGCATCAAGGCAGATCTAACAGGTAACCGGAGTAGAGAAATTGCAACCCTGTTAGATTCTTTGGTATGCCTTAACTGTCGATAAGAACTATTAACTCAGTCTATTGAAAACAAAAGTTGACAATTCACGAATTGAATGCATCCAAAACAATTAAACGCGAAATGCACATTTTTATTTCGAAACGCGTATGTTTGAGAGTTGGGCATCAAGTGTACGCTTTTTGCACCAGCAATCAATTCACAGCTCGCGAAATGATCTATGGACATCACATTGTTTCCGTGAACGTGATTCCACAAGCTCTCTGCCTAACAATTCTTCGGCGTGGCCCTAGTGGCACTTTTTATAAAGAAACTCCGCCTTTTACTAGCTGTTCCTCGCTGAGAACGCACTTTCCAAACTCTGTACAAGTAGAGCATAAACTACACAACGCATATATACAAAATATTCATGCATTTCGTGAGCAAAATGCAAAATATATTTTTTCACTACAAAGCACGAATCAGATGTAAACAATTTTGTTTTGTTTTTATCGAACGAAAACCAAGTTTGACAATTAAGATAAATGAAAAAAATCAAATTATTAACTTTACTGAGGTTACCTGTTAAATACCAATAGTACTGCTAAAAGTGTTCTTACACGATATGTATTTACATGTGTAGACGTAATTTTTTACATATGTAAAAGCAAACATATCGTGTAAATAAAATTAGATTTGCTTCTGTATTTAGCAGATAAAGTGACTCAGCTTTACAGCATGAAAAATTAACTTGTATGTCAAGTGTCAATGTTTCAATTGATTACGGAATTTGGAGATGGATTAAAAAAAATGTTTGTTGTTTGTGCTACATCCCCGGCAAATTATATGAGCCAGACATTGTCCTTTAAATTGTCTGATTTGTCACACAAACATGAACATATCTAGTTTGCGGGGGCTTTAATACAGATAATTTTAACAACGACTCGAGGTCAATTAAATTCATTGATAATATGCTTTCTGTTGGCTTGGAAGTTATAAATTAATATCCCAGTTTTCCTTCCTGGAATATCAGATCACGAGATGTTGTTTAGATCTTATGATATTGATTTCAATTATAATACTAGAACACAGTTTTTTTACAGAGATTTTAAGGCAGCAAATTTTATAGAACTAGTTTATGAAGCTAAAATTCTAGATTGGAACGGCTCCTGGATCATTTCAGATATGAATCAAAAACTAAATTACTTGCGTGGCTCATAAACTATCTATTTGATAAATAAATACCTCTAAAATCAGTCAAAATTCGAAGTAAAAAAACCATGGTTTACAAACGTAGTTTAGTTGGCTATCAAATCACGCATAACTTTTGACAAAGACATCTTACAAATAAAAACTGGGACGGCTGAGTTATCCGTCCATCACATCTACAAACGTCATTGACGTTTTTGTTTCATGTTTTATGCTGCTATAACAACAACAACAGCGTCACTGCCGCTGTTTTCTCTGCTGTTTTTCTTTGCAGTTTTCTTCGCATCTGTACTTCTATCACCGCAGGCACTTACGCTTTCTCTGCCTTCGCTCCTGCGTTCACTGCTGTGTTTGCCGCATCATATTAATATGCCAGTTAAAAGTCTGTGGAAAAATCTTTAATGTGTGGTTTTTGGAAGTAAAGTCAATTCAGGATGAGTTTTGGATTCTAATGTATTGAATGACTGCATCTTATAGGCGAGCAAATGCCAAAATAATGGAAATTTCAAATTGAACAATAATTTGTTTTAAAACCTTAACAAAGCATTCCAGTTTAATGCAGTGACTGAGGATGATGTTATAAGAAGTATGTACTTATAAGTCTTAGGTTCTTGAAATTAATAGTAAAAAATAAAGCTCCCACGTTAACCCACAGTGACAGAACTTCACCCAGAACGAATCACTGCGTGGTGCGCAGTTTAAGCAAGGTGCATTGTCGGGCCATACTTCTTTGAAGAAAACGGTGTAACAGTAACTGTCAATTGACACTGTAACATTACGTATCCTAATTGCTAAATAAAGTTTCAATCGCTATGTGATCGTCCATTATTTTATTTGAAAAGGCCTAAATTTAGGAAAATTTTATTAGCCAAAATAAATTTTGCAGTTTTGTTCAGTAATTGTCTTAAATTTTTTCTGATGTTATACAAATACTGCATACGTCTCTAGATGGTGTTACAAATGGTCCCATAATTTTGTGTGCCACGAGTGATGGCATTTCATCGCCTAGCAATTGGTCTTGACAGATTGGGCATATTATTTTCTTTTGCATTTTTGATGCCACTAATCCAGCGATATAGCGAATAACATTTTCAACATAGATGGTGCAATAACACTTTTGTAATGCACTTGTAACGAAACACTTACGCATGCAAAGCTATATTTTTTGCTTTATATCTTGTTTTTTCACATAAAAAGCTTCTGTGCGACATTTCTACAATTAATTGTATTCAAAAATTTCACAAAATACAGAAAAATTCAAAAAATATCTTAGAGTACCGCTACTGGATATTCTTTTGAATTCAAGTGTCATTTTTGACTTACGTTTACTCGGTTTTCCTTTTATAATTTTATATATCTGTACTGTAATGTTTGCTGACTGCACTTGTTCATACTGCCAATATATAAATATTATATAAATTTCCATAACAAGAAGCTAACAATAAGGGTAACAAGTAAAAGTGATTAGCGATAACAAGTAGATAACAGAGCCTGTAACTAGTAAAACTGGTACTGCTAACAAACAATTTCCATACTAGGTAACCGACAATCTTAGAGCGAGAGTAGAAAAAGATATGTGTAAATGCCAAGGCACATAAAACAGGTAGCAGCATTAAGGAAAATGCAACCCTGGGGTATATTTTTTTATTTGTTGTGGTCCATGTTCCTTCAAAATAGATATATCAAATTTGACAAGTTTGAAAATTCTAAATGTAAACGAAATGTACGTGATTCTACATTTTGCCTGAAAAATAGAAAGCGGCACGCCGAAGCTCTGTTCCAATTGGATATGAAAAGCAAGTATGTACATATGTTTTCCACATCGCGTTAAGGAAAAATTTTTATACATTAGGAATTATAAATATATAAAACGTAAACAAATATTGTTTTTTAAACAAAGTTGTTTTGCTTTTTTTTAAGAAAAAAGTTTGTTTTGTAAACAAAGTTTGACTTTTTATGGACCACTTATTAGAAAAAACTCGAATCAGCTACTAAAATTAAATTACCAGTTTATTGTACCATGGTAAATGCCATGAATAAGAGCGAGTACGATAATCACACCGACGTGAAACAGGGAGGGGAAATGGTTATTTTTTCCCCATGGCTAGAACAAATGTGACTCATTTGGTAACAATGTAACAAGTGAACGCTAACGCTTAGCTAATTTTTTTCACTAACCATAACACGTCTTGTAGGGGAGCTAGCATCAAGGCAGATCTAACAGGTAACCGGAGTAGAGAAATTGCAACCCTGTTAGATTCTTTGGTATGCCTTAACTGTCGATAAGAACTATTAACTCAGTCTAATGAAAACAAAAGTTGACAATTCACGAATTGAATGCATCCAAAACAATTAAACGCGGAATGAACATTTTTATTTCGAAACGCGTATGTTTGACAGTTGGGCATCAAGTATACGCTTTTTGCACCAGCAATCAATTCACAGCTCGCGAAATGATCTATGGACATCACATTATTTCCGTGAACGTGATGCCACAAGCTCTCTGCCTAACAATTCTTCGGCGTGGCCCTAGTGGCACTTTTTATAAAGAAACTCCGCCTTTTACTAGCTGTTCCTCGCTGAGAACGCACTTTCCAAACTCTGTACAAGTAGAGCATAAACTACACAACGCATATATACAAAATATTCATGCATTTCGTGAGCAAAATGCAAAATATATTTTTTCACTACAAAGCACGAATCAGATGTAAACAATTTTATTTTGTTTTTATCGAACGAAAACCAAGTTTGACAATTAAGATAAATGAAAAAAATCAAATTATTAACTTTACTGAGGTTACCTGTTAAATACCAATAGTACTGCTAAAAGTGTTCTTACAAGATATGTATTTGCATGTGTAGACGTAATATTTTACATATGTAAAAGCAAACATATCGTGTAAATAAAATTAGATTTGCTTCTGTATTTAGCAGATAAAGTGACTCAGTTTTACAGCAGGAAAAATTAACTTGTATGTCAAGTGTCAATGTTTCAATTGATTACGGAAGTTGGAGATGGATTAAAAAAAATGTTTGTTGTTTGTGCTACATCCCCGGCAATATATGAGCCAGACATTGTCCTTTAAATTGTCTGATTTGTCACACAAACATGAACATATCTAGTTTGCGGGGGCTTTAATACAGATAATTTTAACAACGACTCGAGGTCAATTAAATTCCTTGATAATATGCTTTCTGTTGGCTTGGAAGTTATAAATTAATATCCCAGTTTTCCTTCCTGCAATATCAGATCACGAGATGTTGTTTAGATCTTATGATATTGATTTCAATTATAATACTAGAAGAGATTTTAAGGCAGCAAATTTTATAGAACTAGTTTATGAAGCTAAAATTCTAGATTGGAACGGCTTCTGGATCATTTCAGATATGAATCAAAAACTCAATTACTTTGCGTGGCTCATAAACTATCTATTTGATAAATAAATACCTCTAAAATCAGTCAAAATTCGAAGTAAAAAAACCATGGTTTACAAACGTAGTTTAGTTGGCTATCAAATCACGCATAACTGTTGACAAAGACATCTTACAAATAAAAACTGGGACGGCTGAGTTAGCCGTCCATCACATCTACAAACGTCATTGAGGTTTTTTGTTTCATGTTTTATGCTGCTATAACAACAACAACAACGCCATTTCCGCTGTTTTCTTTGCCGTTTTTCTTTGCAGTTTTCTTCGCATCCGTACTTCTATCACCGCAGACACTTAAAGGCCTGCCAGATAGAATACGTTGAGTCCGCTCCAACGAGGCATTCAACTGACAAAGCGTACGAAACGCAGAAGTACGCCACATTAAAAGCGTTGTCGCTTGTAAACAAATCAGTTGTTATTTATTGGTGGTTGTTTTTGTTTTTGTATGCAAATCAAATAAATCTTAAAGTTGGGTTGATATTTACTTTTGTGTAAAGATTATAAAAAGATGGAAATATTTGAAAAAAGAAACAATCAGATGACACTAGCGAAGGACTTGAAAAAGTCAAAAGTAGAGAGTAGGGCTACTGTTGTACGTTGCGGCATCGCATGCCTTGCGAATGTGGCAATCTGCATTCAAATACACATAATATACTTAGGCGTCAGTCGAATGCTTCGCCGACACGCACGTAACGTGCTCTATCTGGCAGGTCTTTTACTCTCTGTGTTTCTCGCAAAAATCTTTTATGTGTGGGTTTTGGAAGTAAAGTCAATTCAGGATGAGTTTTGGATTCTAATGTATTGAATGACTGCATCTTATAGGCGAGCAAATGCCAAAATAATGGAAATTTCAAATTGAACAATAATTTGTTTTAAAACCTTAACAAAGCATTCCAGTTTAATGCAGTGACTGAGGATGATGTTATAAGAAGTATGTACTTATAAGTCTTAGGTTCTTGAAATTAATAGTAAAAAATAAAGCTCCCACGTTAACCCACAGTGTTCATTCTTCAATAACGACTTGATATTTTCCCGATGCTGGGATGGTAGCGAAAGTCATTCCAATTGCTAAAAACCCATCGGCTATTTTGCCAAAGCATTTTCATCCAATATTCATGTTGCCATCTCTTTCTAAATTTGGGAAAAGTTAGTTGTTGTTCAAATTACCGAACACCTTAACAAAAAGGAGCCACTAACCGAAAATAAATCTGGTTAAAGAACTTGCCAGAGTTGTGCAGTCGCTTTAAGATGAAGCGTATTTATTCGGGGGTGTCTCAGGGGCCTATACTGGGTCCAATTTTGTGAGTATGTTTATTATCACTCATCGTTGCAAGAGAATTTCGGTAAACTTGTATGCTTGAGAAGCTCAAATACATATATATCTCTCGGCGGATTGGCTTATCAGAGACTTTAGTGTTTAGGATAAACGAAGACATCGAACATAACGGGTCCCGCATGAATCGTGCTACAAAAACAAAACGTAATAACTTTTTTCTGTGTGAGTAATCGGCTTACTTTTTTTTATTTGGCAGGTTATTATTTAAATTTTTATTAAATGAATACTTGAGATACCGAAAAGAGGATTTAGATAGTGCAGCGGTACCATGCTTTGCCTGTTGTTTCCGTTCAAAGGGAATTCAGACGGGAGTTTGGCGGAATTACCCCTAGTAGATGGACCATTTAGATTCTGAAAGCCTCGCAAGAAGACCGTACTATCGATATGCGTATGTTCATGTTCAAGACACAATCGCGGCTGTTGCATCGTCAATTCAGACCTATCCAGGAGTTTCGACTCGAAACTTATCGGCGCAACTTGAAGTTAGCAGACGGTCATTACAACGGATAATTCATGATTACTTAAACCTGTCTCCATACAAAGTTCAAACAACAAGCCAGTTAAACCCTCTAGATTTGCCGAAGAAACCAATAACTAGAAAAAATTACTGTTTATGCCTGTTGAGGCCCATTTTGATCTAAACGGATGGAGTGAATCAAATCCAGAAATAATCCATGGGACAGAACTTCACCCAGAACGAATCACTGCGTGGTGCGCAGTTTAAGCAAGGTGCATTGTCGGGCCATACTTCTTTGAAGAAAACGGTGTAACAGTAGCTGTCAATTGGCACCGTAACATTACGTATCCTAATTGCTAAATAAAGTTTCAATCGCTATGGGATCGTCCATTATTTTATTTGAAAAGGCTGTACCTAAATTTTGGAAAATTTTATTAGCCAAAATAAATTTTGCAGTTTTGTTCAGTAATTGTCTTAAATTTTTTCTGATGAGTGATGGCATTTCATCGCCTAGCAATTGGTCTTGACAGATTGGGCATATTATTTTCTTTTGCATTTTTGATGCCACTAATCCAGCGATATAGCGAATAACATTTTCAACATAGATGGTGCAATAACACTTTTGTAATGCACTTGTAACGAAACACTTACGCATGCAAAGCTATATTTTTTGCTTTATATCTTGTTTTTTTCACATAAAAAGCTTCTGTGCGACATTTCTACAATTAATTGTATTCAAAAATTTCACAAAATACAGAAAAATTCAAAAAATATCTTAGAGTACTGCTACTGGATATTCTTTTGAATTCAAGTGTCATTTTTGACTAACGTTTACTCGGTTTTCCTTTTATAATTTTATATATCTGTACTGTAATGTTTGCTGACTGCACTTGTTCATACTGCCAATATATAAATATTATATATATTTCCATAACAAGAAGCTAACAATAAGGGTAACAAGTAAAAGTGATTAGCGATAACAAGTAGATAACAGAGCCTGTAACTAGTAAAACTGGTACTGCTAACAAACAATTTCCAGACTAGGTAACCGACAATCTTAGAGCGAGAGTAGAAAAAGATATGTGTAAATGCCAAGGCACATTAAACAAGTAGCACCATTAAGGAAGATGCAACCCTGGGGTATATTTTTTTATTTGTTGTGGTCCATGATCCTTCAAAATAGATATATCAAATTTGACAAGTTTGAAAATTCTAAATGTAAACGAAATGTACGTGATTCTACATTTTGCCTGAAAAATAGAAAAACAGAAAGCGGCATGCCGAAGCTCTGTTCCAATTGGATATGAAAAGCAAGTATGTCCATATGTTTTCCACATCGCGTTAATGAAAAATTTTTATACATTAGGAATTATAAATATAAGTTATCGTAAATAAGTTCTCACGATAACATTTTCGTCAACAACAACATCTTGTTGATGCAACCCCACTCAGGGTGGTTGCACCTAACGTTCCACACGCGCAACCATGTCAGCAGAATTGCGCTCACACGGTTTGGCTGCACCGAATATTCTACACGCGCGGCCATGTCAGCAGAATTGCATTCGCACGGACTGGCTGCACCGAATACTCTACACGCACAGCCATGTCAGCAGAATTGCGTCCGCACGGTAGAACGCTAGCAGAACAGCAGCAGCGCAGCGCGAAGCCGTGGGCTAGGTGTAAGCTAGGTCACGATTGTAAGTTCAGTTTGAAAAACTCATTAAAGACAACAGCTAGTGCGCTGTAGAAAACAATCGAATAAAATTAAATCGTTTTATTGGCGCCCTACGTGGGGCTCGCGAATATAAAACCGAAAATTAATTAACACCACTACTGGATAAGGAAGAAAGGCGATTAACGGGACCAATCCTGGAACGCGAATATAAAACTGAAAATTAATTAACACCACTACTGGATAAGGAAGAAAGGCGATTAACGGGACCAATCCTGGAACGCGAATATAAAACCGAAAATTAATTAACACCACTACTGGATAAGGAAGAAAGGCGATTAACGGGACCAATCCTGGAATATTATAAGAATATGTTAAGGATGAAAGGGTGAGTGAAGTGCTTGTCTCGTTTAAAAATTACTTGTAGTAATAGTGAAATATAATAAAGTGAAAATACAATTTTTGCGAATAGTTGATGAGTGAATTACTTGAAATAAAATAAAGTTAAAATAGAACAAGAATTTTTAGGGGAAGTAGATGAGTGAAGTGTTAGAGGACTTGTTTAAAAATCTTAAATTAGAAAACACAGAGGAACATATCATGAACGCTGGCCAAGTAGGCGAGTTGATTAGAGCAGAGGTGAGCAGGGCATTAGCGGCTCAAAAATTAGAATTCGACAGAAAGATAATTGCAATTCAGAATCAGGTCGCTTTGACGAAGCCAAAAATAGAAAAGTTTACAAGGGTTGCTATCATTCCTACAGTAAGTTGCGAGATTACGCTTGACGCTATTAAATCTCTCCCTGAATTCTTTGGCCACCCAGGTACGTATGTGTCCTGGCGTGAGGCTGCACATAATACATACGAATTATTTAAAAGATACGATGGCAGCGAACGCCACTATCAAGCAGTTACTATTTTGAGAAATAAGGTACGAGGGGCGGCCGATGCAGTACTTTCGTCCTTTAACACGGTGCTGAATTTTAGCGCAATAATTTCTCGCCTCGACTTTACCTACGCGGACAAGCGACCAATATACCTCATTGAACAGGAACTATCTACATTGAGACAAGGTTCAATGTCATGTCTAGAACTTTACGATGAAGTAGAGAAGAAACTAACTCTGTTAGCAAACAAAACTATTATGTCCTACGAAAGTGGAGTAGCAGACACCATAAATGAAAAGTACAGGGCCGATGCACTCAGAGTGTTCATATCAGGTTTAAGGAAGCCACTATGTGACATCCTGTTCGCGTCTAGGCCTTCGGACCTTCCATCGGCCCTGGCCTTGGCACAGGAGGTGGACGCTAATAACGAGCGTTACGCATTTGCAACAAATTTTGCAAACAGATCTCATGAAACTTCTTACAACAAGAAAGCCAACGCTATCCAGATCCTCAGTAATCAAAAGAGCTTTAATTCTGACCACAGTGAGTGTCACAAGAATCCACATTATTCAGTTAGTAAACAAAATGGGCAGGCCGGTCATGCACAAAGTTCCACTAATAACTTGAAGCCATATACTAGTAGTAACTATTCAGGTCAAAGGCGTGTCGAGCCTATGGAAGTAGATCCTTCCACATCCCACTTTAAACACCTTCCCAATAGTCCTGGCCAAGATCATAACGGCAGGCAGCAGGGGAACCTGCAGAAGCGCACAGCGAATTCGGGACGGTACACCGGCCCTAAGATACAGCGCGTAAATCATCTGAATGACGAGCCTGATTCATCTAACGAACCAACGTATGACAAAGAAGCGGAAGAAGCAGCAGATAACATTGAAATTGATGAGCTCAATTTTTTAGAGCAAAATCCCTCCTTCCCTGGATTTCGAGGTCAATAGGAGGGAAAGAAGTGAAACTCCTTGTCGATACTGGCGCGTCAAGGAGTTATATCAAACAATTGCCAGACTTAAAGGGAATACAGTCGGTTAGGAATCCATTTTCAGTTAAATCAATTCATGGGGTTACCCCCATTAAGCACAAATGCAAAGTTAAAATTTTTGGAGTAGTGGCAGACTTTTTCATACTACCGAATTTGACATCATTCGATGGTGTAATTGGCCTCGACTTATTGAACAAGGTACACGCGACTATTGATCTAAAGACAAATACAATTAGGCATGACTTTGGCAAGGAGGTTATTTTATTGATCACCAGCCAGGATGTAAGTCATCTGCAACTGCAGTTTAAGTCAATTCCCAATCATTTAGAGGAAGCCGTCGTCAAAATAATTAGTAGTGTAAATGGGGTATTTGCAGATCCCAATCAGGTGCTTCCATATAATAACAATGTCGTGGCAACGATTCGCACAGAGAACGAGGAACCAGTGTACTCAAGGTTATACCCGTACCCACTGGGCGTTTCGGATTTCGTAAATAAGGAAATCCAGGACCTTTTGGCGAATGGCATCATTCGGACCTCTAGGTCCCCATACAACAACCCTATATGGGAAGTTAAGAAGAAAGGTCTTGATGAAGACAGCAGAGAAAAAAAACGATTAGTTATAGATTTTCGGAAACTGAATGAGAAAACAATCAGTGATAAGTACCCGATCCCCGATATTACAGGGATCTTGTCCAATCTGGGCGGGAGCAAATTCTTTACTACTCTAGATTTGAAGTCTGGTTTTCACCAGATAAAACTATTAAAGCGCGATAGAGAAAAGACTGCCTTCTCCGTGAAGAACGGAAAGTATGAATTCTGTCGGCTACCCTTCGGCCTGAAGAACGCTCCCAGTATCTTCCAGAGGACAATAGACGATGTGTTGAGAGAACACATAGGAATAAACTGTTTCGTCTACGTAGACGATGTCATTATATTCTCAAAGGATGAGCAACAACACTTAAAGGATGTTGAAGCAATTCTTAGAAGTTTATTCGAAGCCAATATGAGGGAATTAAAACATGTCCAGACAAAGTTGACACAATTCGGAATTTCCCTGAGCCCACCACTTTGAGGGGGCTTAGATCATTCTTGGGCCTGGCGGGGTATTACCGCTGTTTTATAAGAGATTTCGCTAAGATAGCAAAGCCCCTGTCAAATATTATGAGGGGAGAATACGGTCGAGTTACTGCATCACAGTCGAAAAAAATCAAAATTGATTTGACTGACGAACAGAAAAAGACCTTCAATACATTAAAGGAAATTCTAGCATCCGAGGACGTAACACTAACATATCCGGATTTCAGCAAACCGTTCGATTTGACTACTGATGCGTCCTCACACGCTATCGGTGGCGTCCTTTCACAGGAGGGCAAACCTATTACCATGATCTCTCGCACCTTGTCCGGTAGCGAGGAGCATTACGCCACAAACGAAAGAGAATTACTAGCCATCGTTTGGGCATTAAAATCGCTCAGAAATTACCTTTACGGTGTACCCAAGCTTAATGTGTTTACGGACCACCAGCCACTAACCTTTGCGGTTTCCGACAGAAATCCAAACTCAAAAATTAAGAGATGGAAAGCTTTCATAGATGAATGCAATGCAAAGCTCATCTACAAACCGGGTAAGGAAAACGTGGTTGCGGATGCATTGTCTAGGCAGCATATAAACGCTTTAGACAATATGAGTATTGAGACAATACACAGCGAGGTATCGTCTACTAATAGTTACTATTGAAAGAACCGATAAGCCGGTTAACTGTTTCCGAAACCAAATACTTTTAGAAGAAGGCGTAGAACCTCAAAGAAGAACTTATATTATTTTTGGAAAAAAAACAAGGCATTTAATTTCATTCAAAACCAAGGATGATTTAATGAAACTCCTGCAAGAGGCAGTGAAAGTGGATGTAGTGAACGCAATACATTGTGACCTACACACCCTAGCACAATTTCAACATGAATTGACTGAACTCTTTCCAACAGTAAAACTCAGACATACAGAGAAATTTGTTAATGACATATTTGACCCAAACGAACAACAAGAAATAATTGCGGCTGAGCATAATCGAGCTCATCGCGCAGCTCAAGAAAATACAAAACAGATATTAGAAGACTACTTTTTCCCAAAATTGGAAAAGAAGGCTAAGCAGTTCGTGGCCAACTGCCGCGTATGTTCTCAGGCGAAATACGACCGCCACCCAAAAAAGCAACTTATTGCTCGGACACCCTTACCGACATATTGCGGGGAAATCCTTCACATCGACATATTTTCTACTGGATCGAAGTATTTTTTGACTTGCATCGACAAATTTTCGAAGTTTGCAATAGTACAGTCGCTTAGGTCTAGGACGATAGTAGACGTAAAACCCCAGCTTCTGCAGCTACTTAATATATTTTCCGGAACCAAAACCATATATTGCGACAACGAAAAGTCCCTAAATTCATTTAGCGTCAAGGCGACACTAAATAACCATTTTAGTATAGAAATCGCGAACGCCCCACCACTTCATAGTACATCAAATGGACAGGTAGAGCGATTCCATAGCACACTGACGGAAATATCGCGATGCCTCAAAATCGATAAAAATCTTGAAGATATCGAGGAAATAATCCTTTTGTCCACAATTGAATATAATAACTCAATTCATACGGTAACAGGAATGAAGCGCATTACAGTCTTTCGTCCAAAAAAGGACGATGCGCAGATAGCGTCTCGCTTAAAGGATGCGCAAGAAAAGGAATTAGTAGCGCACAATAAGAATAGAATAGATAGGGAATTCTCAGAGGGCGACAAAGTCCTGGTCAAAAACAATAGGAGACTAGGCAATAAGCTGACACCCCTTTATACTGAGGAAAATGTTGAAAAGGATTTGGGCACAACGGTGCTCATAAGAGGGAGGAGGGTCCATAAGGACAACCTTCGCTCAATTAAAATTAAAAATTATCTAATTACTTTTACGTTCATGTACTTCTAGGGTTATCTTAAATCTGATCATGGCTATACTAGTGTCGGGAACGAAGGGACGAATAATAAACTACTCCCACGCAAAGTACATTCCGATAGTTGATGGGGACCTCATAATTTGGGAGAACTTTGGACATATCAAACACGTTACGAATTTGACTCTTTATGAAATCCTAAGGGATGAGACAATTAACGCCACAGACCTCTTCCCGCTAACACATATGAGGAAGTTGTTGGACGCGGACGTAAAACAGATAAATAGACTTATTCAGACGGTAAATACTCACCACAGGCAGACGAGGAGTTTGGACGCACTGGGGACAGTACTGAAATATATTGCTGGGACTCCCGATCACGATGACTTTGAAAGACTGACAAACGCAGCGGAACGGCTGATTGACTCGCAGGACAGACAATTCATCATTAACACAGAAGTTCAAAAATAAATCAATAGCCTTACCGTCACAGTAAACAAAATTTTGGAAGCAGCAAAACAAAAAGAATTAGATACGGGTCACCTCTACGATATTCTCATGGCCAGAAACAGAGCAATAATAACAGAATTAGATAGCATTATTACCTCCATTACTTTCGCAAAAATTGGAACACTCAACCCCATACTCCTGGACAGTAATGAAATAAATTCCGTTATAGCAAACGAGCACTTCACAAACCTTACAGTAACCGACATTATGTCTTTAGCTAAGATTAAGATTCTACAATATAACAATGTCATTTATTTTTTAATAAAATATCCTATTCCTAAGTTTAGATGTAAGAAACTTAATATTTTGCCAGTAGCCCACGGCCACGAAATCCTGCACCTACAGGAGTCCAGCTTAGCTACGTGCCACAACCGCACACTCGCGGTAAAGAACTGCAGCGACACCGTACCAACGTTTTGTTTAGCATCTTCACTCATGTCATGCGCTCTACAACTAGTGACACGCAATACCGCCAACTGCGGCACAACATTTAACAACCTCCCACCTATTGCGCAGGTCAGCGACGGTTTGGTTGTCATCAACGACCAACTGGCGGACATAGAAGAAAATTATGAAGCTCCTATCACAGTCAACGGTACCTACCTGGTTGTCTTCAAAGATCGTGTGAGAATTAGTGGTACGACATTTTACAATGAAAACGCAACGACGCCTTTGAAACCGGAAATACCATAGGCCGCCACAATCAACCTTACGGAGCACACAGAGATACTTACCGCACCTTACCTTCACCATGTAAACCAAAAGAATCTGCAGCACATCAAACATCTGCAGAAACGTGTAGAGAAAGTTCATGTCGCAAGTCTAACGACCATCGGGGTAATATTCATTGTGGGTCTGGTCGCCTATGCAGTCCGACGCATGATCGCTTACAGGAGGAAGCTTTACATAACCAAATCGGTCGAAGTAGCAATCAAAAACGCCGCTACGAGGCCCGTGGACGTCCCTGTCTTAGAAGGGGAGGAGTTATCGTAAATAAGTTCTCACGATAACATTTTCGTCAACAACAACATCTTGTTGACGCAACCCCACTCAGGGTGGTTGCACCTAACGTTCCACACGCGCAACCATGTCAGCAGAATTGCGCTCACACGGTTTGGCTGCACCGAATATTCTACACGCGCGGCCATGTCAGCAGAATTGCGTTCGCACGGACTGGATGCACCGAATACTCTACACGCACAGCCATGTCAGCAGAATTGCGTCCGCACGGTAGAACGCTAGCAGAACAGCAGCAGCGCAGCGCGAAGCCGTGGGCTAGGTGTAAGCTAGGGCACGATTGTAAGTTCAGTTTGAATAAACTCATTAAAGACAACAGCTAGTGCGCTGTAGAAAACAATCGAATAAAATTAAATCGTGTTATTTATATAAAATGTAAACAAATATTGTTTTTTAAACAAAGTTGTTTTGCTTTTTTTTAAGAAAAAAGTTTGTTTTGTAAACAAAGTTTGACTTTTTATGGACCACTTATTAGAAAAAACTCGAATCAGCTGCTAAAATTAAATTACCAGTTTATTGTACCATGGTACATAAATGCCATGAATAAGAGCGAGTACGATAATCACACCGACGTGAAACAGGGAGGGGAAATGGTTATTTTTTCCCCATGGCTAGAACAAATGTGATTCATTTGGTAACAATCGAACAAGTGAACGCTAACGCTTAGCTAATTTTTTTCACTAACCATGACACGTCTTGTAGGGGAGCTAGCATCAAGGCAGATCTAACAGGTAACCGGAGTAGAGAAATTGCAACCCTGTTAGATTCTTTGGTATGCCTTAACTGTCGATAAGAACTATTAACTCAGTCTAATGAAAACAAAAGTTGACAATTCACGAATTGAATGCATCCAAAACAATTAAACGCGAAATGCACATTTTTATTTCGAAACGCGTATGTTTGACAGTTGGGCATCAAGTGTACTCTTTTTGCACCAGCAATCAATTCACAGCTCGCGAAATGATCTATGGACATCACATTGTTTCCGTGAACGTGATGCCACAAGCTCTCTGCCTAACAATTCTTCGGCGTGGCCCTAGTGGCACTTTTTATAAAGAAACTCCGCCTTTTACTAGCTGTTCCTCGCTAAGAACGCACTTTCCAAACTCTGCACAAGTAGAGCATAAACTACACAACGCATATATTCAAAATATTCATGCATTTCGTGAGCAAAATGCAAAATATATTTTTTCACTACAAAGCACGAATCAGATGTAAACAATTTTATTTTGTTTTTATCGAACGAAAACCAAGTTTGACAATTAAGATAAATGAAAAAAATCAAATTATTAACTTTACTGAGGTTACCTGTTAAATACCAATAGTACTGCTAAAAGTGTTCTTACACGATATGTATTTGCATGTGTAGACGTAATTTTTTACATATGTAAAAGCAAACATATCGTGTAAATAAAATTAGATTTGCTTCTGTATTTAGCAGATAAAGTGACTCAGCTTTACAGCAGGAAAAATTAACTTGTATGTCAAGTGTCAATGTTTCAATTGATTACGGAAGTTGGAGATGGATTAAAAAAAATGTTTGTTGTTTGTGCTACATCCCCGCCAAATTATATGAGCCAGACATTGTCCTTTAAATTGTCTGATTTGTCACACAAACATGAACATATCTAGTTTGCGGGGGCTTTAATACAGATAAATTTAACAACGACTCGAGGTCAATTAAATTCATTGATAATATGCTTTCTGTTGGCTTGGAAGTTATAAATTAATATCCCAGTTTTCCTTCCTGCAATATCAGATCACGAGATGTTGTTTAGATCTTATGATATTGATTTCAATTATAATACTAGAACACAGTTTTTTTACAGAGATTTTAAGGCAGCAAATTTTATAGAACTAGTTTATGAAGCTAAAATTCTAGATTGGAACGGCTTCTGGATCATTTCAGATATGAATCAAAAACTCAATTACTTTGCGTGGCTCATAAACTATCTATTTGATAAATAAATACCTCTAAAATCAGTCAAAATTCGAAGTAAAAAAACCATGGTTTACAAACGTAGTTTAGTTGGCTATCAAATCACGCATAACTGTTGACAAAGACATCTTACAAATAAAAACCGGGACGGCTGAGTTAGCCGTCCATCACATCTACAAACGTCATTGAGGTTTTTTGTTTCTTGTTTTATGCTGCTATAACAACAACAACAACGTCATTGCCGCTGTTTTCTTTGCCGTTTTTCTTTGCAGTTTTCTTCACATCCGTACTTCTATCACCGCAGACACTTAAAGGCCTGCCAGATAGAATACGTTGAGTCCGCTCCAACGAGGCATTCAACTGACAAGGCGTACGAAACGCAGAAGTACGCCACATTAAAAGCGTTGTCGCTTGTAAACAAATCAGTTGTTTTGTATTGGTGGTTGTTTTTGTTTTTGTATGCAAATCAAATAAATCTTAAAGTTGGGTTGATATTTACTTTTGTGTAAAGATTATAAAAAGATGGAAATATTTGAAAAAAGAAACAATCAGTTGACACTAGCGAAGGACTTGAAAAAGTCAAAAGTAGAGAGTAGGGCTACTGTTGTACGTTGCGGCATCGCATGCCTTGCGAATGTGGCAATTTGCATTCAAATACACATAATATACTTAGGCGTCAGTCGAATGCTTCGCCGACACGCACGTAACGTGCTCTATCTGGCAGGTCTTTTACTCTCTGTGTTTGTCGCATCATATTAATATGCCAGTTAAAAGTCTGTGGAAAAATCTTTAATGTGTGGGTTTTGGAAGTAAAGTCAATTCAGGATGAGTTTTGGATTCTAATGTATTGAATGACTGCATCTTATAGGCGAGCAAATGCCAAAATAATGGAAATTTCAAATTGAACAATAATTTGTTTTAAAACCTTAACAAAGCATTCCAGTTTAATGCAGTGACTGAGGATGATGTTATAAGAAGTTTGTACTTATAAGTCTTAGGTTCTTGAAATTAATAGTAAAAAATAAAGCTCCCACGTTAACCCACAGTGTTCATTCTTCAATAACGACTTGATATTTTCCCGATGCTGGGATGGTAGCGAAAGTCATTCCAATTGCTAAAACCCCGTCGGCTATTTTGCCAAAGCATTTTCATCCAATATTCATGTTGCCATCTCTTTTTAAATTTGGGAAAAGTTAGTTGTTGTTCAAATTACCGAACACCTTAACAAAAAGAAGCCACTAACTGAAAATAAATCTGGTTAAAGAACTTGCCAGAGTTGTGCAGTCGCTTTAAGATGAAGCGTATTTATTCGGGGGTGTCTCAGGGACCTATACTGGGTCCAATTTTTTGAGTATGTTTATTATCACTCATCGTTGCAAGAGAATTTCGGTAAACTTGTATGCTTGAGAAGCTCAAATACATATATATCTCTCGGCGGATTGGCTTATCAGAGACTTTAGTGTTTAGGATAAACGAAGACATCGAACATAACGGGTCCCGCATGAATCGTGCTACAAAAACAAAACGAAATAACTTTTTTCTGTGTGAGTAATCGGCTTACTTTTTTTTTATTTGGCAGGTTATTATTTAAATTTTTATTAAATGAATACTTGAGATACCGAAAAGAGGATTTAGATAGTGCAGCGGTACCATGCTTTGCCTGTTATTTCCGTTCAAAGGGAATTCAGACGGGAGTTTGGCGGAATTACCCATAGTAGATGGACCATTAAGATTCTGAAAGCATCGCAAGAAGACCGTACTATCGATATGCGTATGTTCGTGTTCAAGACACAATCGCGGCTGTTGCATCGTCAATTCAGACCTATCCAGGAGTTTCGACTCGAAACTTATCGGCGCAACTTAAAGTTAGCAGACGGTCATTACAACGGATAATTCATGATTACTTAAACCTGTCTCCATACAAAGTTCAAACAACAAGCCAGTTAAACCCTCTAGATTTGCCGAAGAAACCAATAACTAGAAAAAATTACGGTTTATGCCTGTTGAGGCCCATTTTGATCTAAACGGATGGAGTGAATAAAATCCAGAAATAATCCATGGGACAGAACTTCACCCAGAACGAATCACTGCGTGGTGCGCAGTTTAAGCATGGTGCATTGTCGGGCCATACTTCTTTGAAGAAAACGGTGTAACAGTAACTGTCAATTGGCACCGTAACATTACGTATCCTAATTGCTAAACAAAGTTTCAATCGCTATGTGATCGTCCATTATTTCATTTGAAAAGGCTGTACCTAAATTTTGGAAAATTTTATTAGCCAAAATAAATTTTGCAGTTTTGTTCAGTAATTGTCTTAAATTTTTTTTGATGAGTGATGGCATTTCATCGCCTAGCAATTGGTCTTGACAGATTGGGCATATTATTTTCTTTTGCATTTTTGGTGCCACTAATCCAGCGATATAGCGAATAACATTTTCAACATAGATGGTGCAATAACACTTTTGTAATGCACTTGTAACGAAACACTTACGCATGCAAAGCTATATTTTTTGCTTTATATCTTGTTTTTTCACATAAAAAGCTTCTGTGCGACATTTCTACAATTAATTGTATTCAAAAATTTCACAAAATACAGAAAAATTCAAAAAATATCTTAGAGTACTGCTACTGGATATTCTTTTGAATTCAAGTGTCATTTTTGACTAACGTTTACTCGGTTTTCCTTTTATAATTTTATATATCTGTACTGTAATGTTTGCTGACTGCACTTGTTCATACTGCCAATATATAAATATTATATATATTTCCATAACAAGAAGCTAACAATAAGGGTAACAAGTAAAAGTGATTAGCGATAACAAGTAGATCACAGAGCCTGTAACTAGTAAAACTGGTACTGCTAACAAACAATTTCCAGACTAGGTAACCGACAATCTTAGAGCGAGAGTAGAAAAAGATATGTGTAAATGCCAAGGCACATTAAACAGGTAGCAGCATTAAGGAAAATGCAGCCCTGGGGTATATTTTTTTAAATGTTGTGGTCCATGATCCGTCAAAATAGATATATCAAATTTGACAAGTTTGAAAATTCTAAATGTAAACGAAATGTACGTGATTCTACATTTTGCCTGAAAAATAGAAAAACAGAAAGCGGCATGCCGAAACTCTGTTCCAATTGGATATGAAAAGCAAGTATGTACATATGTTTTCCACATCGCGTTAATGAAAAATTTTTATACATTAGGAATTATAAATATATAAAACGTAAACAAATATTGTTTTTTAAACAAAGTTGTTTTGCTTTTTTTTAAGAAAAAAGTTTGTTTTGTAAACAAAGTTTGACTTTTTATGGACCACTTATTAGAAAAAACTCGAATCAGCTGCTAAAATTAAGTTACCAGTTTATTGTACCATGGTAAATGCCATGAATAAGAGCGAGTACGATAATCACACCGACGTGAAACAGGGAGGGGAAATGGTTATTTTTTCCCCATGGCTAGAACAAATGTGACTCATTTGGTAACAATCGAACAAGTGAACGCTAACGCTTAGCTAATTTTTTTCACTAACCATGACACGTCTTGTAGGGGAGCTAGCATCAAGGCAGATCTAACAGGTAACCGGAGTAGAGAAATTGCAACCCTGTTAGATTCTTTGGTATGCCTTAACTCTCGATAAGAACTATTAACTCAGTCTAATGAAAACAAAAGTTGACAATTCACGAATTGAATGCATCCAAAACAGTTAAACGCGAAATGAACATTTTTATTTCGAAACGCGTATGTTTGACAGTTGGGCATCAAGTGTACGCTTTTTGCACCAGCAATCAATTCACAGCTCGCGAAATGATCTATGGACATCACATTGTTTCCGTGAACGTGATGCCACAAGCTCTCTGCCTAACATATTTGAAGAAACGTCAAGCTGTATAGTTGTGTTTTCTTTGTGCTACTGATTTTTATATTGAAATTTCATTATTTCTTTGTATATATTAATAATTTAGTGATAAAAGTTTTGGAGATTTATCTGTGCGCATTTAAAGCTAAGTACAATATATGTTGAGCATTTTTTGCATTGATTTTATACACTTTAATTTAGTTTTCAATTGCCGAGTCATTAGTTGATTTGCATTGTTATTGTTTCTTATTTATATTGTTTTTGCTTCTTTTTTCGCTTTAAACTTTGTGTATTTGTTAAAGTTTGCGCGCATTTTCTTTTCTCTTTTTGATTGTCATTCTTTAAACAGCTGTTTGCGTCTAGTTTTTTAGGTGTCTATTACTGTGCATCTAAAACTGTTCGTTGCATAAATAGCTCTCAAACGTTAAATAATTATAAAACTTGCCCTACCTTGCAAACTGCTTTCTTCTTTGATTTATTAATACAATTTTTAGTTTTTACTCATATTGAATTTTACTGTTTCAATTATGTCTTGCATTTTTGACAACTGCAAAAATAAAAGCGATAATGAGCAACGCTCTGTAGCATGCTGGTTGTGCGATGGCATTGCTCATATAAAATGTGCCGGATTGACTGGTAGAGTCCTAGACTTAGTAAATGAAGGAAGAGGTATTCGTTGGTCTTGTTTAAAATGCAGATCAACTGAGGTTGAACTTTTCCAATTTTTTAGAGAAACCAGAAATGGATTTTTCGAAATGGGCAAAGACCTTCGGGCACTTAATGATAAATTTAAACGTTATGAAAACGTGTTTAAATCATTTAAGTGCCTAGATAAACAAACTTCGCAACCTGTAAGAGAGAGCAAACGCAAACGAACACACAGTCCACCCAAGGAAAGTATTGTGGCTCCTCTTACATTACATCAAAAAAATATTTTGCCTCAACCCCAACAAATTGAGCTAATTAATCTTTTGTCTCCTGTCCCTCCGCCTCAGGGCCCGTCTTCTTCAACTTCATCAAGAGCTATCTGCACTCGCGCTTCTTCCTCTAATAAAAGCAATTCTGATCATGAGAATTTACAGGCATCTTCATCAGAGGTGGGTCCATCACCGCCTCAATCGCTTCCACCATCCCAATCTGCTCCTATTGTTGCAAAAACTGTAGCACCATTGGATGAGGCTGACTGCTCTGCAAAGAAGCTGGTTGTGGTTCCTTTGAGAAAATCAATTTTTGTTTCTAGATTTGCTAGGGACACTTCTTCTGATGATATAGAGTTTTACATTTCATCAAAAATTAAGACTTGTAACTTAGCAATCCGAAAATTTAACTTTAAATACGAACGTAACGTATCATCTTTTAAAATTGATGTGGTACCAGAAGTTTTTGATACTTTGCTTAACAATTCTTTTTGGCCAACCGGGGCATTTGTTCGCGAATTTGAATACAAGCCACATAAAAATAAAAATAAAATAAATAACTTAGCTTCAATTCCTAATCGTGACACTGAGCCAAAAAACTAATTTTAAATTCTACTTTAAGTATTTTCTACCAAAACGTTAGAGGTTTAAATACTAAATTGAACGATTTATATTTAAAAGGCTTAGACTGTAACTATAACGTAATTTGCTTTACTGAAACTTGGCTTAAACCACATATTTTTAATTCAGAGATCCTTCCTAATCAATATCAAATTTATAGAAATGACCGTAAGGACAGAATCGGTGGGGGTGTTCTTTTTGCAGTTCATTCTTCAATACCATCCGAAGATGTTAATATCCCCCTCATCGAGTCAATCGAATTTAAAGCCATACGAGTTATGGTAGGAAATGGTTTCTTTTATTTAGCTGCTTGCTACATCCCTCCTAACTCTGACTTATCGGTTTATTCTCTACATATTGCGTCACTTAGATCTTTAAGTTCAATGATTACTGCACATGACTCGATGATTGTACTTGGTGACTTCAATATTCCAGGCATATCATGGACTCTTATAGAGGACGTTATCGTTCCAATATCATCAAAGGATAGATACAATGTGTTTTTAGAAGATATGGCTGAGCTCTGTCTAAATCAGATCAATTTAACTCCAAACAATTTTGGCACCATTCTGGATCTAGTTTTTGTTGATGACGTATCTAAGTCATCTATGAAGATGTGCGAACCCTTGGTTATTCCAGAGGACTCTTATCACCCTGCGATTGAGGTAAATTACGAGGTTATTGGTGATTTTGGAAATAATGTTGATAAATCAAGTAGCTCAAACGCTCGTTTTATTTTCGCGAAAGCCAATTTCAAAAAATTAGATCGAGAATTATCAAAATTATCATGGCCGACGTATAAAGATGATGTTGAACGTTGCGTCCAGCATTTTAATGACACTATATTTAGCTTATTTCAAAAGTTTGTACCAAAACGGGTTTGTACAAAAGGAGCAATCACAACCTTGGTTTACTAAAGAACTAAAAAATTTAAAAAATAAGAAGTCGCGATCGTTTAAATTGTACAAAAAAACTGGTTTGCACACTAACTATATTAAATACTCAGTTATCCGACACGCTTATTTTGAATTAAATAAAAAATGCTACAGATCTTATTTGTGCAAAGTTAAAAGGAATCTAATAAAAAACCCTGAATCATTTTATGACTTCGTTAACTCTAGGCGCAGAGTGACTAGTTTTCCGTCTGCTATGAAATATCAAAATACCGTTTCTTGCGACTCCCAATCAATTTCCAACATGTTTGCCCAATTCTTCAGGTCAAATTACTCCATTAACTCTCCTCTGAGCAAACCTTATCCATATAAACTCTGTTCCCTCACCTCTGCTATTATTCCGCAGATATCTTCCGAGGAAGTATTTTATTATTTGAGTAACTTAAAAGAATCATTTAAGGCTGGCCCCGATTCGATCCCGACGTGTTTTCTCATAAACTGTGCTAAACATATTTATGTGCCCTTAACTAATTTATTTAATCTTTCTCTTAAGCTTGGGATTTTCCCTTCAGCTTGGAAAGAATCATTCATTATACCACTTTATAAGACCGGGAGTAGGTCCTCTATAGAAAATTACCGCGGTATAGCTAAGCTTTCTGCTATTCCTAAATTATTCGAAGCTATTGTTGTTGACCATTTAACGTATTCCATATCCTCTACAATTTCTAGCACACAGCATGGGTTCTCTAAGGGTAAATCTACCGTTACAAACTTGCTTGAGTTCACAACTCATGTTTCAAATGGATTCAGAGAATTTATGCACACTGATGTTATATACACTGATTTTAGTAAAGCATTCGACAGAGTAAGTCACTCTTTACTGATCCATAAACTCGATCTCCTTGGTTTTCAACCTAATCTCCTTCGTTGGATGGCTTCTTACCTCATTGACAGAACACAACGAGTTCTTTTTAAAAATAGTTCCTCAAACATTATTCATGTTTCTTCAGGGGTCCCGCAAGGAAGTCACCTTGGTCCGATTCTGTTTTTACTTTTTATAAATGACTTACCTTCTGTAATAAATTATTCAAAAATTTTATTGTATGCTGATGATGTAAAGCTTTTTAGATCGTATCATTCTGTTGAGGAAAGGTCCTTACTACAAGCGGATTTAAATAGCATGACTAACTGGTGTGAAATAAATTACATGCCACTAAACCTTAAAAAATGTAAAGTAATGTGCTTTTCTCGCAGAGCAGTTCAACCAGCATCTTATGAAATAGGTAACCATACCTCGAACAAGTGTTTAACTTTGTTGATCTTGGAATTACAATGGATCCGAAATTTAATTTTAATCTTCACATCAATGTTACAGTTAACAAAGCCAAGGGTGTTTTTGCATTTGTAAAACGGTGGTCAAAAGAATTCAATGACCCTTACATCACGAAGGCTCTGTTCACAACGTAAGTGAGGCCCATACTGGAATATGGATCTGTTGTTTGGAACCCGCGCTATCAAGTTCATTCCGACAGAATAGAGTCCATTCAAAAACAATTTCTGCTTTTTGCTTTAAGGAATTTTCGTTGGGATTCTCAGTACAACCTGCCGCCATATAAAAGTCGTTTAAAACTCATTAATCTTCCTACACTTGCTAGTCGTAGAGAAATGCTAGGCATTGTATTTTTGGTCAAGTTACTGACAGGCTTGATCTCTAGCCCATCTCTTCTTAGCGAAATAAAACTTAACGTTCCCTCCAGAATTTCAAGAAATTTCCGGCCTCTCTTTCTGAAGCCATGTAAAAGTAATTTTGAGTTAAATGAGCCACTCCGTAGTTTGTGTCAGGATTTTAACACTCACTCCGGTTCTTTTGATATTTCAGACTCACTTTTTTACATAAAGAAAACTATACTCAATCCTCTCAATAATTAATACATACATACATATACATACATATATTACTATTCGATCAGCTGATGAGCATTTGTTCTGTAGCTGAACAGTTTTAGATCTCGACACTTAACAAACCTCTGCCTTTCATGACTCGGCGCAATATATATGAAAAAACAAAATTTTTTTTTTTTATATATCCGTGCGTCATGCGGATGCGCCCCTCGCGTCGGTCGGGCGGGTATGGAGGGATACAACCGTTGGGATTATTATTAAAAAAACAATTCTTCGGCGTGGCCCTAGTGGCACTTTTTATAAAGAAACTCCGCCTTTTACTAGCTGTTCCTCGCTGAGAACGCACTTTCCATGCTCTGTAGAGCATAAACTACACAACGCATATATACAAAATATTCATGCATTTCGTGAGCAAAATGCAAAATATATTTTTTCACTACAAAGCACGAATCAGATGTAAACAATTTTATTTTGTTTTTATCGAACGAAAACCAAGTTTGACAATTAAGATAAATGAAAAAAATCAAATTATTAACTTTACTGAGGTTACCTGTTAAATACCAATAGTACTGCTAAAAGTGTTCTTACACGATATGTATTTGCATGTGTAGACGTAATTTTTTACATATGTAAAAGCAAACATCTCGTGTAAATAAAATTATATTTGCTTCTGTATTTAGCAGATAAAGTGACTCAGCTTTACAGCAGGAAAAATTAACTTGTATGTCAAGTGTCAATGTTTCAATTGATTACGGAAGTTGGAGATGGATTAAAAACAATGTTTGTTGTTTGTGCTACATCCCCGGCAAATTATATGAGCCAGACATTGTCCTTTAAATTGTCTGATTTGTCACACAAACATGAACATATCTAGTTTACGGGGGCTTTAATACAGATAATTTTAACAACGACTCGAGGTCAATTAAATTCATTGATAATATGCTTTCTGTTGGCTTGAAAGTTATAAATTAATATCCCAGTTTTCCTTCCTGGAATATCAGATCACGAGATGTTGTTTAGATCTTATGATATTGATTTCAATTATAATACTAGAACACTGTTTTTTTACAGAGATTTTAAGGCAGCAAATTTTATAGAACTAGTTTATGAAGCTAAAATTCTAGATTGGAACGGCTCCTGGATTATTTCAGATATAAATCAAAAACTCAATTACTTTGCGTGGCTCATAAACTATCTATTTGATAAATAAATACCTCTAAAATCAGTCAAAATTCGAAGTAAAAAAACCATGGTTTACAAACGTAGTTTAGTTGGCTATCAAATCACGCATAACTGTTGACAAAGACATCTTACAAATAAAAACTGGGACGGCTGAGTTAGCCGTCCATCACATCTACAAACGTCATTGAGGTTTTTTGTTTCATGTTTTATGCTGCAACAACGTCATTGCCGCTGTTTTCTTTGCCGTTTTTCTTTGCAGTTTTCTTCACATCCGTACTTCTATCACCGCAGACACTTAAAGGCCTGCCAGATAGAATACGTTGAGTCCGCTCCAACGAGGCATTCAACTGACAAGGCGTACGAAACGCAGAAGTACGCCACATTAAAAGCGTTGTCGCTTGTAAACAAATCAGTTGTTTTGTATTGGTGGTTGTTTTTGTTTTTGTATGCAAATCAAATAAATCTTAAAGTTGGGTTGATATTTACTTTTGTGTAAAGATTATAAAAAGATGGAAATATTTGAAAAAAGAAACAATCAGTTGACACTAGCGACGGACTTGG
The DNA here is from genome assembly GCA_963971545.1 of Philophylla caesio. Classification (NCBI taxonomy): domain Eukaryota; kingdom Metazoa; phylum Arthropoda; class Insecta; order Diptera; family Tephritidae; genus Philophylla; species Philophylla caesio. The sequence goes on from OZ020604.1 coordinate 132,551,521, forward strand.
AAAAGTCAAAAGTAGAGAGTAGGGCTACTGTTGTACGTTGTGGCATCGCATGCCTTGCGAATGTGGCAATCTGCATTCAAATACACATAATATACTTAGGCGTCAGTCGAATGCTTCGCCGACACGCACGTAACGTGCTCTATCTGGCAGGTCTTTTACTCTCTGCCTTCGCTCCTGCGTTCACTGCTGTGTTTGCCGCATCATATTAATATGCCAGTTAAAAGTCTGTGGAAAAATATTTAATGTGTGGGTTTTGGAAGTAAAGTCAATTCAGGATGAGTTTTGGATTCTAATGTATTGAATGACTGCATCTTATAGGCGAGCAAATGCCAAAATAATGGAAATTTCAAATTGAATAATAATTTGTTTTAAAACCTTAACAAAGCATTCCAGTTTAATGCAGTGACTGAGGATGATGTTATAAGAAGTATGTACTTATAAGTCTTAGGTTCTTGAAATTAATAGTAAAAAATAAAGCTCCCACGTTAACCCACAGTGTTCATTCTTCAATAACGACTTGATATTTTCCCGATGCTGGGATGGTAGCGAAAGTCATTCCAATTGCTAAAAACCCGTCGGCTATTTTGCCAAAGCATTTTCATCCAATATTCATGTTGCCATCTCTTTCTAAATTTGGGAAAAGTTAGTTGTTGTTCAAATTACCGAACACCTTAACAAAAAGAAGCAACTAACCGAAAATAAATCTGGTTAAATAACTTGCCAGAGTTGTGCAGTCGCTTTAAGATGAAGCGTATTTATTCGGGGGTGTCTCAGGGACCTATACTGGGTCCAATTTTTTGAGTATGTTTATTATCACTCATCGTTGCAAGAGAATTTCGGTAAACTTGTATGCTTGAGAAGCTCAAATACATACATATATACATATCTCACAGCGGATTGGCTTATCAGAGACTTTAGTGTTTAGGATAAACGAAGACATCGAACATAACGGGTTCGCATGAATCGTGCTACAAAAACAAAACGTAATCACTTTTTTTCTGTGTGAGTAATCGGCTCACTTTTTTTTATTTGGCAGGTTATTATTTAAATTTTTATTAAATGAATACTTGAGATACCGAAAAGAGGATTTAGATAGTGCAGCGGTACCATGCTTTGCCTGTTATTTCCGTTCAAAGGGAATTCAGACGGGAGTTTGGCGGAATTACCCCTAGTAGATGGACCATTAAGATTCTGAAAGCATCGCAAGAAGACCGTACTATCGATATGCGTATGTTCTTGTTCAAGACACAATCGCGGCTGTTACATCGTCAATTCAGACCTATCCAGGAGTTTCGACTCGAAACTTATCGGCGCAACTTGAAGTTAGCAGACGGTCATTACAACGGATAATTCATGATTACTTAATCCTGTCTCCATACAAAGTTCAAACAACAAGCCAGTTAAACCCTCTAGATTTGCCGAAGAAACCAATAACTAGAAAAAATTACTGTTTATGCCTGTTGAGGCCCATTTTGATCTAAACGGATGGAGTGAATCAAATCCAGAAATAATCCATGGGACAGAACTTCACCCAGAACGAATCACTGCGTGGTGCGCAGTTTAAGCAAGGTGCATTGTCGGGCCATACTTCTTTGAAGAAAACGGTGTAACAGTAACTGTCAATTGGCACCGTAACATTACGTATCCTAATTGCTAAATAAAGTTTCAATCGCTATGTGATCGTCCATTATTTTATTTGAAAAGGCTGTACCTAAATTTTGGAAAATTTTATTAGCCAAAATAAATTTTGCAGTTTTGTTCAGTAATTGTCTTTAATTTTTTCTGATGTTATACAAATACTGCATACGTCTCTAGATGGTGTTACAAATGGTCCCATAATTTTGTGCGCCACGAGTGATGGCATTTCATCGCCTAGCAATTGGTCTTGACAGATTGGGCATATTATTTTCTTTTGCATTTTTGATGCCACTAATCCAGCGATATAGCGAATAACATTTTCAACATAGATGGTGCAATAACACTTTTGTAATGCACTTGTAACGAAACACTTACGCATGCAAAGCTATATTTTTTTGCTTTATATCTTGTTTTTTTCACATAAAAAGCTTCTGTGCGACATTTCTACAATTAATTGTATTCAAAAATTTCACAAAATACAGAAAAATTCAAAAAATATCAGAGTACCGCTACTGGATATTCTTTTGAATTCAAGTGTAATTTTTGACTTACGTTTACTCGGTTTTCCTTTTATAATTTTATATATCTGTACTGTAATGTTTGCTGACTGCACTTGTTCATACTGCCAATATATAAATATTATATATATTTCCATAACAAGAAGCTAACAATAAGGGTAACAAGTAAAAGTGATTAGCGATAACAAGTAGATAACAGAGCCTGTAACTAGTAAAACTGGTACTGCTAACAAACAATTTCCAGACTAGGTAACCGACAATCTTAGAGCGAGAGTAGAAAAAGATATGTGTAAATGCCAAGGCACATTAAACAGGTAGCAGCATTAAGGAAGATGCAACCCTGGGGTATATTTTTTTATTTGTTGTGGTCCATGATCCTTCAAAATAGATATATCAAATTTGACAAGTTTGAAAATTCTAAATGTAAACGAAATGTACGTGATTCTACATTTTGCCTGAAAAATAGAAAAACAGAAAGCGGCATGCCGAAGCTCTGTTCCAATTGGATATGAAAAGCAAGTATGTACATATGTTTTTCACATCGCGTTAATGAAAAATTTTTATACATTAGGAATTATAAATATATAAAACGTAAACAAATATTGTTTTTTAAACAAAGTTGTTTTGCTTTTTTTTAAGAAAAAAGTTTGTTTCGTAAACAAAGTTTGACTTTTTATGGACCACTTATTAGAAAAAACTCGAATCAGCTGCTAAAATTAAATTACCAGTTTATTGTACCATGGTAAATACCCATGAATAAGAGCGAGTACGATAATCACACCGACGTGAAACAGGGAGGGGAAATGGTTATTTTTTCCCCATGGCTAGAACAAATGTGACTCATTTGGTAACAATCGAACAAGTGAACGCTAACGCTTAGCTAATTTTTTTCACTAACCATGACACGTCTTGTAGGGGAGCTAGCATCAAGGCAGATCTAACAGGTAACCGGAGTAGAGAAATTGCAACCCTGTTAGATTCTTTGGTATGCCTTAACTGTCGATAAGAACTATTAACTCAGTCTAATGAAAACAAAAGTTGACAATTCACGAATTGAATGCATCCAAAACAATTAAACGCGAAATGCACATTTTTATTTCGAAACGCGTATGTTTGACAGTTGGGCATCAAGTGTACGCTTTTTGCACCAGCAATCAATTCACAGCTCGCGAAATGATCTATGGACATCACATTGTTTCCGTGAACGTGATGCCACAAGCTCTCTGCCTAACAATTCTTCGGCGTGGCCCTAGTGGCACTGTTTATAAAGAAACTCCGCCTTTTACTAGCTGTTCCTCGCTGAGAACGCACTTTCCAAACTCTGTACATGTAGAGCATAAACTACACAACGCATATATTCAAAATATTCATGCATTTCGTGAGCAAAATGCAAAATATTTATTTATTTATTTATTTATTTAATAGAAATATAATTATAAATAATCATATTACAGTTAAAGCACTAGCAACAGAGGCTATCGGCCTAACGATATCAGATTTTTGTATGTTTTTAACTTATTAATAAAAGATTTCAGTAAGAGTATGATAAAATTTACTTATAAATAGATCTTACGCTATCTAAAGAAAATTCTGTTAGAAAATCTGATGGTTTTTTGTTTTGAAATATGTTAATCCTTGCGTTTGAGTATTTCTTGCATTCGCTGAGGATGTGGGGTATGGTCAGATGACAGTTGCAATCCTGGCAAAATGGAGCGGCCGAGCCACTGAGCAGATGTTGATGTGTGATCGTCGTGTGTTGCAGGCGCAGCCAAGTAAAAATTTTGAGTTCTTCTATAGATGATCCTGCTGGCACAGAGGACGCGATGCCGTATTTATTGATGGTTGTGTAAGGAAGCTGGTATGTGGCCCAGCTTTGGGCTGATATTCTTTTTATGTAGCTTCCAACAGCTTTTCGAATGTCTGATCTGATATAGGTGGGGAAACTTATGCTCGGTGAGTTGCGTGTTTGTTTGGCTACTGCATCAGGGTATTCGTTGCCAGAGATTCCACAATGGCCAGGAATCCACATAATTTTTATTTTTGAGCTTTGCCCAATTAATTTGACACGAATCTTCTGTATGAGAGGTTACTATCCGAGCAAATAACGTACTTGCCCTTGGTTGTGGTTGCATATTCTGTGGCGAGGCTTATAGCGAGAAATTCGGCAGTGTAAATAGAGCAGTGTTGGAAGAGTAATCCAGTCTTAATTGTTTTCCCACTTTCAGATACTACAGCAAACGAAATGGCGTCATTGCATTTTGAGCCGTCGGTGAACATAAATTTCCATCCAAGTGCTGTCAGATTACTCCGGATATGTAGGAATGATTTTTTGTATACCACCGCGGGAGTGTGTTGTTTAGGGTGAGCAAGTAACGAAGTAATGAATGACGACATTGGGAGGTTGCAAGGAGGAAATTTTGGAACTGTAGTTAGTGTCGGTTTTAGAGGGATTTCGACGTCTTTGGATAACTGAGCAACTCTACAGATTGTTGAGGGCCGTCTAAGAATTCTTTTCCTCTTTAAGGCTCTTTTTATGTCATTGTTCAACATGGGGTTCTTAGATATGAAGAGCTTTGGTATAAGAAGTAAGGTATTCTGTGTGACACGTTCTTTGAGTGCAGGGAGTCCAGCCTCAGCAAGGAGATTTCTTGTAGGGGTTGTTGGAAAAGCGCGAAGACTTTTCCGCACCGCTGCGTGGTAAATTGACGAAATGCTTGCAAGTTTACTTTTGGCGCAGTTTCCGTAAATTGGTAGACCATAATCGATAACAGAGAGAATTAAGGACTTAGTAATACTTGTTAACGTAGTTTGATTACAATTACTATGTTTGGAAGCAAAGTATTTTATAATGTTCAATCTTTTATGAAGCTTTTCTTTTAAATATTTGCAGTGCTCCTTAAAGCTAAGGGTTTTGTCAAACATTATTCCTAGAATTTTTAATTGAGAAACGTTTTCAATATTTTTATTTCTATAAGATAAACTAAAATTAGTACAGTTTCTTTTTTTACACATATGTAATGATTTACACTTCTCAAAAGATATATTAGCACCGGAGCTTTTAGCCCATTCTGAAATGTCATTAAGGATGTTCAAAAAAGTGTCTTTAACTTGGTTTAAATTATTATTTTTTGAGAAGATTAAAACATCGTCAGCATAAATTGTATGTTCTACTTTATAGTTGGTTATAATTTTACTAACTTCATCGAAAGCTATAATGAAAAACACCACCGATATGGGGGAGCCTTGTGCAATTCCATTAGAAAGAGGAACTCGGTCAGAATATTTGTTGTTAATTTTAATTCTAAATGTGCGGTTTGTTAGGAAACTATTTACAAAATTAAATATATTTTTTCCAACCTTCCATTTAATTAGCTGGCGAAGAACAACATGAATGCCTATTCGATCAAATGCCTTTTCAAAGTCTAATCCAAGTGTAGTAACATGGTTACGGCTTGAAATGGCAGTTGAAAGAAAGTAATCAAAGTGCAAGAGTACATCGGATGTACTGTGCTTAAAAGCCACTTGGTTAGGGCTGATGTGGGTTTCTCTTAACCCAAACCACATAAGTCTTTTCGCTATAATCTTCTCTAATACTTTACTCAAGCATGAAAGTAGGGAGATTGGGCGATAGCTCTGGATCTCGGCGAGAGGTTTACTGAACTTTAGGATTGGGACTACGTCAGCGTTTTTCCAGGTTTGTGGAAATATACCTTGGTTAAAAATTTGATTGTATAGATTTAATAGCCTATTTGTGGTACCAAGGGAACCATTTTTAGTTATTTGGTAAGAAATTCTGTCAAACCCCGGTGTTTTCCCTTTGTAACTTTGTAATGCCTCGTTAAGCTCTATTAGGGTAATAGGTTTTTCAATCTCTAATGCAGCAGATGAAATTGTATCAGGGCTGTATGCTTCCCTGTTTAAGGTTGTGTCCTTTGCGGAGATAAATTCTTGTTGAAAATTAGAATCGTTTGAATATTCTGACCAAGTCGAAGAGAAATATCTTGCTATTTCATTGCTACTAAGTATGGTGCCTCTATCCGTGTTCATGGCTAAAATACGACTTTGTTTTGCTAATGGAGTTGGTTATTTGGTGAAAGCAATCTCTTTTAGCTTGCTTGGAATGATACCTAAACGCTGCATTTGCCTTTTTGTAGATCATAAAGTAATTTTCGGTGCGATGTTTTTTGAATTCGGCCCAAGCCTGTTGCTTTCTGTTCCTAAGAAATGCCATGTTGGCATTCCACCAAGGCACAGATGGTCTATGAGCGAAGTTTTTAGTTTGCGGTATATTCAAGTGAGATGATGAACGAAATATATTTTTTATGTTCGCTGCCTCTTTATTAATATTTTTAAAGACTGGAGTTTGCGAGGAAACAACATCGCAGCAAGCTTGAAACGCAGGCCAGTTTGCCTTGAATGTGTTGAATTTTGGCACTTTTTTAATTTTTTCTTTATTAAAGTTTGACTCAATTGTGGTTATGACAGGAAAATGGTCGCTTCCGTGAAGGCTATTTAAAATCTTCCACGAGATTTTTGGCGCTAGGCTAGCAGAACAAAATGTTACATCTACATTTGTGAAACTTTGGTGAGTCGAAAAATGGGTAGGTGATTGATGACTAAAAGATTTGATGCTAAAAGTACGTCTTCTATTATATTTCCCCTATGGTTTTCATTTGCAGAACCCCATAGTGGGCTCCATGAGTTTAAGTCACCGAGTAAAATGATTGGTGTAGAAATATTTCTCAAAATTGTTAGAATTTCATTGGAGTTGAAGGTTTGATTGGGAGGGATGTACATAGATATCAAAGTGATTTTGAAACCTATATTTATTTATATACCAATCGTTGAAATGCAAGAAGTGATATTCAGCTTGGTGTGGGGAATATCTTTTTTTACGAAAACACATATACCTTGCTTATTTGTTGTATTTTGAGCAAGATTGTGGAAGTATGTCACATAGGCATGGGGGGGAGTGGGAGCGCTGTTATACGACAAGTGGGTCTCTTGCAACGATACAATGCTGGGGTTATAATCTTTTAGGAGCAGTTGTAACTCATGGAAGTTATTCCAATAGCCGTTAAGATTCCATTGCATTATAGTGGTCATTTGACTTATAAAAGGACTTAAGAAAGGATAAACTGAAGGGTGCAAGAATTATTGGTATAGTATTTTTTAATTTATTTTTAAATGAACTATATGTATAATTTTGGACAAAATTTGATGTTTTAAAGATTATTTTTATCAATACTGGTAGTAAATTCACTTGAAAATTCATCATCTGACATTGTGGTATCGCCTGCGTTGTAGTTTTGAGTGTTGGTGTTAACCTGGTTGGTGTTTTTGTTGTGGTTTTGGAGATTAAGAGAGTAGTTAATAGTGGAGCTGAGATCTTGAGTTGACATAGTGTGGAGAAAAGACTTAATAATTGAATCGTGATCGTTGAGTGCGTTTATTGGTTCAGTGAGTATTGGTGATACCTGAGAGGGTGTTGAGTGTGAATCGAGTGTTTGAGAGTAAGTTTGGAAATGTTCTGGAGTGTATGTGATTGTGTGCGGTTGTTGGTTCGTTTTCGGAAGATGTAGATTTTGGTGATGCTGATTGAGTCGTATTGTTGGACTCGGAGTGAGTTTCGGTTATTTATAGAGACGAATCGAGTTTTTGAGAAGGGGACTGAAGTGCAGTGGATGTATTGAGTGCTTGGTTACTAGTGTTAATGATTTCGGGGGCAATTGCCATTCTGGATTGGGAGCGCATTTCGCTTTCATTAGGTTGTGAAATAACAACAGAAAAAGATTGAGAATTTTCGGAAAAGGTCGGAGTTATGTTTTTATGGATCTTTATTGCTTCTCGCATTGTACATTTCTTTGTTACTTTAATTTTGAGTATTTCTTTTGTCTGAAGAAATGTAGGGCATTTATTAGATGAAGAGGGGTGGTCGGAAGAACAATTAGCGCAGAAGGTACGTGTGCATTTCGTTGGGGAGTGAGGTGGGAAACAACAGTTTTCACATGCCGGCGACCGCTTACAAAATTTTTGAGTGTGACCTAACAACTGACAGTTTTTACACCGCATGGGATTTGGTACGTGTTGTCTAACTTTTACCTTTCGCCAGGCGATATCAATTTTTTCGGGGAGGTGGTAAAGATCAAAAGTCAATAGCACCACTCCGGTTGGAATTTCAGTTTCTTTGTTTATTTTTTTTTTAATTTGTAAGCGGAAACTACTCCTTGAGAACCCAGTTCGCTTATGATTTCTTCAACTGACACATTATTGAGGAAAGGTGCGTAGATTGTACCTTTATTGTGGTTGAGATTTTCGTGGTATTTGGCTTTGACGGCACAAATACCTGGCAGATGTTTGAGTGCAAAGAATTTTTCAGCTATGATTTTATTTTTTGCCAGCAAAAGAATATTGCCGTCGCGTAGCTCCGAAATACTTTCTATTTCTTTGCCTACTGCACGAATTGATTTGTATACTGCAAAGCAAGAGTATTGCGACAGTGGCTTTTTTTTATCAGCAGATTCTAGAACGACGAACTTGGGATCACTTTTTTTCACAGTAGGGAGTTCGGGGAAAATGAGATCAGTGTTAATAAATGTTTGTTTTTTCTTGTTTTTCAATTTCTTTTTTTTTACTCCGGCACTGTCGGCTAGCAACGCAAACCGATTTGTGCCCACAAGGGACGGCCCTGGGGCCATTTTGGCTCACAACTTCACAAAAACTTTATAGTTTAATATTTCGTTGTTTATACAAAGAGAAGAAAATCAAAATTAACTAGCAAAATAAGCACAATGAGTTTTTCAACTCGAAACTTTAGATAAGCACGAAATGCACACGGTAAGGAGATAAGAACAGCTCACTTTGAGTGACAGTCAGAGACTGAAAATGCAAAATATATTTTTTCACTACAAAGCACGAATCAAACAATTGTAACAATTTTATTTTGTTTTTATCGAACGAAAACCAAGTTTGACAATTAATATAAATGAAAAAAATCAAATTATTAACTTTACTGAGGTTACCTGTTAAATACCAATAGTACTGCTAAAAGTGTTCTTACACGATATGTATTTGCATGTATAGACGTAATTTTTTACATATGTAAAAGCAAACATATCGTGTAAATAAAATTAGATTTGCCTCTGTATTTAGCAGATAAAGTGACTCAGCTTTACAGCAGGAAAAATTAACTTGTATGTCAAGTGTCAATGTTTCAATTGATTACGGAAGTTGGAGATGGATTAAAAAAAATGTTTGTTGTTTGTGCTACATTCCCGGCAAATTATATGAGCCAGACATTGTCCTTTAAATTGTCTGATTTGTCACACAAACATGAACATATCTAGTTTGCGGGGGCTTTAATACAGATAATTTTAACAACGACTCGAGGTCAATTAAATTCATTGATAATATGCTTTCTGTTGGCTTGGAAGTTATAAATTAATATCCCAGTTTTCCTTCCTGGAATATCAGATCACGAGATGTTGTTTAGATCTTATGATATTGATTTCAATTATAATACTAGAACACAGTTTTTTTACAGAGATTTTAAGGCAGCAAATAGAACTAGTTTATGAAGCTAAAATTCTAGATTGGAACGGCTCCTGGATCATTTCAGATATGAATCAAAAACTCAATTACTTTGCGTGGCTCATAAACTATCTATTTGATAAATAAATACCTCTAAAATCAGTCAAAATTCGAAGTAAAAAAACCATGGTTTACAAACGTAGTTTAGTTGGCTATCAAATCACGCATAACTGTTGACAAAGACATCTTACAAATAAAAACTGGGACGGCTGAGTTAGCCGTCCATCACATCTACAACCGTCATTGAGGTTTTTTGTTTCATGTTTTATGCTGCTATAACAACAACAACAACGTCATTGCCGCTGTTTTCTTTGCCGTTTTTCTTTGCAGTTTTCTTCACATCCGTACTTCTATCACCGCAGACACTTAAAGGCCTGCCAGATAGAATACTGACAAGGCGTACGAAACGCAGAAGTACGCCACATTAAAAGCGTTGTCGCTTGTAAACAAATCAGTTGTTTTGTATTGGTGGTTGTTTTTGTTTTTGTATGCAAATCAAATAAATCTTAAAGTTGGGTTGATATTTACTTTTGTGTAAAGATTATAAAAAGATGGAAATATTTGAAAAAAGAAACAATCAGCTGACACTAGCGACGGGCTTGGAAAAGTCAAAAGTAGAGAGTAGGGCTACTGTTGTACGTTGCGGCATCGCATGCCTTGCGAATGTGGCAATCTGCATTCAAATACACATAATATACTTCGGGGTCAGTCGAATGCTTCGCCGACACGCACGTAACGTGCTCTATCTGGCAGGTCTTTTACTCTCTGCCTTCGCTCCTGCGTTCACTGCTGTGTTTGCCGCATCATATTAATATGCCAGTTAAAAGTCTGTTAAAAAATATTTAATGTGTGGGTTTTGGAAGTAAAGTCAATTCAGGATGAGTTTTGGATTCTAATGTATTGAATGACTGCATCTTATAGGCGAGCAAATGCCAAAATAATGGAAATTTCAAATTGAACAATAATTTGTTTTAAAACCTTAACAAAGCATTCCAGTTTAATGCAGTGACTGAGGATGATGTTATAAGAAGTATGTACTTATAAGTCTTAGGTTCTTGAAATTAATAGTAAAAAATAAAGCTCCCACGTTAACCCACAGTGTTCATTCTTCAATAACGACTTGATATTTTCCCGATGCTGGGATGGTAGCGAAAGTCATTCCAATTGCTAAAAACCCGTCGGCTATTTTGCCAAAGCATTTTCATCCAATATTCATGTTGCCATCTCTTTCTAAATTTGGGAAAAGTTAGTTGTTGTTCAAATTACCGAACACCTTAACAAAAAGAAGCCACTAACCGAAAATAAATCTGGTTAAAGAACTTGCCAGAGTTGTGCAGTCGCTTTAAGATGAAGCGTATTTATTCGGGGGTGTCTCAGGGACCTATACTGGGTCCAATTTTGTGAGTATGTTTATTATCACTCATCGTTGCAAGAGAATTTCGGTAAACTTGTATGCTTGAGAAGCTCAAATACATATATATCTCTCGGCGGATTGGCTTATCAGAGACTTTAGTGTTTAGGATAAACGAAGACATCGAACAAAACGGGTCCCGCATGAATTGTGCTACAAAAACAAAACGTAATAACTTTTTTCTGTGTGAGTAATCGGCTTACTTTTTTTTATTTGGCAGGTTATTATTTAAATTTTTATTAAATGAATACTTGAGATACCGAAAAGAGGATTTAGATAGTGAAGCGGTACCATGCTTTGCCTGTTATTTCCGTTCAAAGGGAATTCAGACGGGAGTTTGGCGGAATTACCCCTAGTAGATGGACCATTAAGATTCTGAAAGCATCGCAAGAAGACCGTACTATCGATATGCGTATGTTCGTGTTCAAGACACAATCGCGGCTGTTGCATCGTCAATTCAGACCTATCCAGGAGTTTCGACTCGAAACTTATCGGCGCAACTTGAAGTTAGCAGACGGTCATTACAACGGATAATTCATGATTATTTAAACCTGTCTCCATACAAAGTTCAAACAACAAGCCAGTTAAACCCTCTAGATTTGCCGAAGAAACCAATAACTAGAAAAAATTACTGTTTATGCCTGTTGAGGCCCATTTTGATCTAAACGGATGGAGTGAATCAAATCCAGAAATAATCCATGGGACAGAACTTCACCCAGAACGAATCACTGCGTGGTGCGCAGTTTAAGCAAGGTGCGTTGTCGGGCCATACTTCTTTGAAGAAAACGGTGTAACAGTAACTGTCAATTGGCACCGTAACATTACGTATCCTAATTGCTAAACAAAGTTTCAATCGCTATGTGTTCGTCCATTATTTTATTTGAAAAGGCTGTACCTAAATTTTGGAATATTTTATTAGCCAAAATAAATTTTGCAGTTTTGTTCAGTAATTGTCTTAAATTTTTTCTGATGTTATACAAATACTGCATACGTCTCTAGATGGTGTTACAAATGGTCCCATAATTTTGTGTGCCACGAGTGATGGCATTTCATCGCCTAGCAATTGGTCTTGACAGATTGGGCATATTATTTTCTTTTGCATTTTTGATGCCACTAATCCAGCGATATAGCGAATACCATTTTCAACATAGATGGTGCAATAACACTTTTGTAATGCACTTGTAACGAAACACTTACGCATGCAAAGCTATATTTTTTGCTTTATATCTTGTTTTTTCACATAAATAGCTTCTGTGCGACATTTCTACAATTAATTGTATTCAAAAATTTCACAAAATACAGAAAAATTGAAAAAATATCTTAAAGTACCGCTACTGGATATTCTTTTGAATTAGAGTGTCATTTTTGACTTACGTTTACTCGGTTTTCCTTTTATAATTTTATATATCTGTACTGTAATGTTTGCTGACTGCACTTGTTCATACTGCCAATATATAAATATTATATATATTTCCATAACAAGAAGCTAACAATAAGGGTAACAAGTAAAAGTGATTAGCGATAACAAGTAGATAACAGAGCCTGTAACTAGTAAAACTGGTACTGCTAACAAACAATTTCCAGACTAGGTAACCGACAATCTTAGAGCGAGAGTAGAAAAAGATATGTGTAAATGCCAAGGCACATTAAACAGGTAGCAGCATTAAGGAAGATGCAACCCTGGGGTATATTTTTTTATTTGTTGTGGTCCATGATCCTTCAAAATAGATATATCAAATTTGACAAGTTTGAAAATTCTAAATGTAAACGAAATGTACGTGATTCTACATTTTGCCTGAAAAATAGAAAAACAGAAAGCGGCATGCCGAAGCTCTGTTCCAATTGGATATGAAAAGCAAGTATGTACATATGTTTTCCACATCGCGTTAATGAAAAATTTTTATACATTAGGAATTATAAATATATAAAACGTAAACAAATATTGTTTTTTAAACAAAGTTGTTTTGCTTTTTTTTAAGAAAAAAGTTTGTTTTGTAAACAAAGTTTGACTTTTTATGGACCACTTATTAAAAAAAACTCGAATCAGCTGCTAAAATTAAATTACCAGTTTATTGTACCATGGTAAATGCCATGAATAAGAGCGAGTACGATAATCACTCCGTCGTGAAACAGGGAGGGGAAATGGTTATTTTTTCCCCATGGCTAGAACAAATGTGACTCATTTGGTAACAATCGAACAAGTGAACGCTAACGCTTAGCTAATTTTTTTCACTAACCATGACAGCTAGCATCAAGGCAGATCTAACAGGTAACCGGAGTAGAGAAATTGCAACCCTGTTAGATTCTTTGGTATGCCTTAACTGTCGATAAGAACTATTAACTCAGTCTAATGAAAACAAAAGTTGACAATTCACGAATTGAATGCATCCAAAACAATTAAACGCGAAATGCACATTTTTATTTCGAAACGCGTATGTTTGACAGTTGGGCATCAAGTGTACGCTTTTTGCACCAGCAATCAATTCACAGCTCGCGAAGTGATCTATGGACATCACATTGTTTCCGTGAACGTGATGCCACAAACTCTCTGCCTAACAATTCTTCGGCGTGGCCCTAGTGGCACTTTTTATAAAGAAACTCCGCCTTTTACTAGCTGTTCCTCGCTGAGAACGCACTTTCCAAACTCTGTACAACTAGAGCATATTCATGCATTTCGTGAGCAAAATGCAAAATATATTTTTTTACTACAAAGCACGAATCAGATATAAACAATTTTATTTTGTTTTTATCGAACGAAAACCAAGTTTGACAATTAAGATAAATGAAAAAAATCAAATTATTAACTTTACTGAGGTTACCTGTTAAATACCAATAGTACTGCTAAAAGTGTTCTTCCACGATATGTATTTGCATGTGTAGACGTAATTTTTTACATATGTAAAAGCAAACATATCGTGTAAATAAAATTAGATTTGCTTCTGTATTTAGCAGATAAAGTGACTCAGTGAAAGTGAAAAAAATCAAGTTATTAACTTTACTGAGGTTACCTGTTAAATACCAATAGTACTGCTAAAAGTGTTCTTACACGATATGTATTTGCATGTGTAGACGTAATTTTTTACATATGTAAAAGCAAACATATCGTGTAAATAAAATTAGATTTGCTTCTGTATTTAGCAGATAAAGTGACTCAGCTTTACAGCAGGAAAAATTAATTTGTATGTCAAGTGTCAATGTTTCAATTGATTACGGAAGTTGGAGATGGATTAAAAAAAATGTTTGTTGTTTGTGCTACATCCCCGGCAAATTATATGAGCCAGACATTGTCCTTTAAATTGTCTGATTTGTCACACAAACATGAACATATCTAGTTTGCGGGGGCTTTAATACAGATAATTTTACAACGACTCGAGGTCAATTAAATTCATTGATAATATGCTTTCTGTTGGCTTAGAAGTTATAAATTAATATCCCAGTTTTCCTTCCTGGAATATCAGATCACGAGATGTTGTTTAGATCTTATGATATTGATTTCAATAATAATACTAGAACACAGTTTTTTTACAGAGATTTTAAGGCAGCAAATTTTATAGAACTAGTTTATGAAGCTAAAATTCTAGATTGGAACGGCTCCTGGATCATTTCAGATATGAATCAAAAACTCAATTACTTTGCGTGGCTCATAAACTATCTATTTGATAAATAAATACCTCTAAAATCAGTCAAAATTCGAAGTAAAAAAACCATGGTTTACAAACGTAGTTTAGTTGGCTATCAAATCACGCATAACTGTTGACAAAGACATCTTACAAATAAAAACTGGGACGGCTGAGTTAGCCGTCCATCACATCTACAAACGTCATTGACGTTTTTTGTTTCATGTTTTATGCTGCTATAACAACAACAACAACGTCATTGCCGCTGTTTTCTTTGCCGTTTTTCTTTGCAGTTTTCTTCACATCCGTACTTCTATCACCGCAGACACTTAAAGGCCTGCCAGATAGAATACGTTGAGTCCGCTCCAACGAGGCATTCAACTGACAAGGCGTACGAAACGCAGAAGTACGCCACATTAAAAGCGTTGTCGCTTGTAAACAAATCAGTTGTTTTGTATTGGTGGTTGTTTTTGTTTTTGTATGCAAATCAAATAAATCTTAAAGTTGGGTTGATATTTACTTTTGTGTAAAGATTATAAAAAGATGGAAATATTTGAAAAAAGAAACAATCAGCTGACACTAGCGACGGACTTGGAAAAGTCAAAAGTAGAGAGTAGGGCTACTGTTGTTCGTTGCGGCATCGCATGCCTTGCGAATGTGGCAATCTGCATTCAAATACACATAATATACTTAGGCGTCAGTCGAATGCTTCGCCGACACGCACGTAACGTGCTCTATCTGGCAGGTCTTTTACTCTCTGCCTTCGCTCCTGCGTTCACTGCTGTGTTTGCCGCATCATATTAATATGCCAGTTAAAAGTCTGTGGAAAAATCTTTAATGTGTGGGTTTTGGAAGTAAAGTCAATTCAGGATGAGTTCTGGATTCTAATGTATTGAATGACTGCATCTTATAGGCGAGCAAATGCCAAAATAATGGAAATTTCAAATTGAACAATAATTTGTTTTAAAACCTTAACAAAGCATTCCAGTTTAATGCAGTGACTGAGGATGATGTTATAAGAAGTATGTACTTATAAGTCTTAGGTTCTTGAAATTAATAGTAAAAAATATAGCTCCCACGTTAACCCGAAAGTCATTCCAATTGCTAAAAACCCGTCGGCTATTTTGCCAAAGCATTTTCATCCAATATTCATGTTGCCATCTCTTTCTAAATTTGGGAAAAGTTAGTTGTTGTTCAAATTACCGAACACCTTAACCGAAAATAAATCTGGTTAAAGAACTTGCCAGAGTTGTGCAGTCGCTTTAAGATGAAGCGTATTTATTCGGGGGTGTCTCAGGGACCTATACTGGGTCCAATTTTGTGAGTATGTTTATCACTCATCGTTGCAAGAGAATTTCGGAAAACTTGTATGCTTGAGAAGCTCAAATACATACATATATATCTCTCAGCGGATTGGCTTATCAGAGACTTTAGTGTTTAGGATAAACGAAGACATCGAACATAACGGGTCCCGCATGAATCGTGCTACAAAAACAAAACGTAATAACTTTTTTTCTGTGTGAGTAATCGGCTTACTTTTTTTTATTTGGCAGGTTATTATTTAAATTTTTATTAAATGAGTAGAGATACCGAAAAGAGGATTTAGATAGTGCAGCGGTACCATGCTTTGCCTGTTATTTCCGTTCAAAGGGAATTCAGACGGGAGTTTGGCGGAATTATCCCTAGTAGATGGACCATTAAGATTCTGAAAGCATCGCAAGAAGACCGTACTATCGATATGCGTATGTTCGTGTTCAAGACACAATCGCGGCTGTTGCATCGTCAATTCAGACCTATCCAGGAGTTTCGACTCGAAACTTATCGGCGCAACTTGAAGTTAGCAGACGGTCATTACAACGGATAATTCATGATTACTTAAACCTGTCTCCATACAAAGTTCAAACAACAAGCCAGTTAAACCCTCTAGATTTGCCGAAGAAACCAATAACTAGAAAAAATTACTGTTTATGCCTGTTGAGGCCCATTTTGATCTAAACGGATGGAGTGAATCAAATCCAGAAATAATCCATGGGACAGAACTTCACCCAGAACGAATCACTGCGTGGTGCGCAGTTTAAGCAAGGTGCATTGTCGGGCCATACTTCTTTGAAGAAAACGGTGTAACAGTAACTGTCAATTGGCACCGTAACATTACGTATCCTAATTGCGAAATAAAGTTTCAATCGCTATGTGTTCGTCCATTATTTTATTTGAAAAGGCTGTACCTAAATTTTGGAATATTTTATTAGCCAAAATAAATTTTGCAGTTTTGTTCAGTAATTGTCTTAAATTTTTTCTGATGAGTGATGGCATTTCATCGCCTAGCAATTGGTCTTGACAGATTGGGCATATTATTTTCTTTTGCATTTTTGATGCCACTAATCCAGCGATATAGCGAATAACATTTTCAACATAGATGGTGCAATAACACTTTTGTAATGCACTTTTAACGAAACACTTACGCATGGAAAGCTATATTTTTTGCTTTATATCTTTTTTTTTCACATAAAAAGCTTCTGTGCGACATTTCTACAATTAATTGTATTCAAAAATTTCACAAAATACAGAAAAATTCAAAAAATATCTTAAAGTACCGTTACTGGATATTCTTTTGAATTCAAGTGTCATTTTTGACTTACGTTTACTCGGTTTTCCTTTTGTAATTTTATATATCTGTACTGTAATGTTTGCTGACTGCACTTGTTCATACTGCCAATATATAAATATTATATATATTTCCATAACAAGAAGCTAACAATAAGGGTAACAAGTAAAAGTGATTAGCGATAACAAGTAGATAACAGAGCCTGTAACTAGTAAAACTGGTACTGCTAACAAACAATTTCCAGACTAGGTAACCGACAATCTTAGAGCGAGAGTAGAAAAAGATATGTGTAAATGCCAAGGCACATTAAACAGGTAGCAGCATTAAGGAAGATGCAACCCTGGGGTATATTTTTTTATTTGTTGTGGTCCATGATCCTTCAAAATAGATATATCAAATTTGACAAGTTTGAAAATTCTAAATGTAAACGAAATGTACGTGATTCTACATTTTGCCTGAAAAATAGAAAAACAGAAAGCGGCATGCCGAAGCTCTGTTCCAATTGGATATGAAAAGCAAGTATGTACATATGTTTTCCACATCGCGTTAATGAAAAATTTTTATACATTAGGAATTATAAATATATAAAACGTAAACAAATATTGTTTTTTAAACAAAGTTGTTTTGCTTTTTTTTAAGAAAAAAGTTTGTTTTGTAAACAAAGTTTGACTTTTTATGGACCACTTATTAGAAAAAACTCGAATCAGCTGCTAAAATTAAATTACCAGTTTATTGTACCATGGTACATAAATGCCATGAATAAGAGCGAGTACGATAATCACACCGACGTGAAACAGGGAGGGGAAATGGTTATTTTTTCCCCATGGCTAGAACAAATGTGACTCATTTGGTAACAATCGAACAAGTGAACGCTAACGCTTAGCTAATTTTTTTCACTAACCATGACACGTCTTGTAGGGGAGCTAGCATCAAGGCAGATCTAACAGGTAACCGGAGTAGAGAAATTGCAACCCTGTTAGATTCTTTGGTATGCCTTAACTGTCGATAAGAACTATTAACTCAGTCTAATGAAAACAAAAGTTGACAATTCACGAATTGAATGCATCCAAAACAATTAAACGCGAAATGCACATTTTTATTTCGAAACGCGTATGTTTGAGAGTTGGGCATCAAGTGTACGCTTTTTGCACCAGCAATCAATTCACAGCTCGCGAAATGATCTATGGACATCACATTGTTTCCGTGAACGTGATGCCACAAGCTCTCTGCCTAACAATTCTTCGGCGTGGCCCTAGTGGCACTTTTTATAAAGAAACTCCGCCTTTTACTAGCTGTTCCTCGCTGAGAACGCACTTTCCAAACTCTGCACAAGTAGAGCATAAACTACACAACGCATATATTCAAAATATTCATGCATTTCGTGAGCAAAATGCAAAATATATTTTTTCACTACAAAGCACGAATCAGATGTAAACAATTTTATTTTGTTTTTATCGAACGAAAACCAAGTTTGACAATTAAGATAAATGAAAAAAATCAAATTATTAACTTTACTGAGGTTACCTGTTAAATACCAATAGTACTGCTAAAAGTGTTCTTACACGATATGTATTTGCATGTGTAGACGTAATTTTTTACATATGTAAAAGCAAACATATCGTGTAAATAAAATTAGATTTGCTTCTGTATTTAGCAGATAAAGTGACTCAGCTTTACAGCAGGAAAAATTAACTTGTATGTCAAGTGTCAATGTTTCAATTGATTACGGAAGTTGGAGATGGATTAAAAAAAATGTTTGTTGTTTGTGCTACATCCCCGCCAAATTATATGAGCCAGACATTGTCCTTTAAATTGTCTGATTTGTCACACAAACATGAACATATCTAGTTTGCGGGGGCTTTAATACAGATAATTTTAACAACGACTCGAGGTCAATTAAATTCATTGATAATATGCTTTCTGTTGGCTTGGAAGTTATAAATTAATATCCCAGTTTTCCTTCCTGGAATATCAGATCACGAGATGTTGTTTAGATCTTATGATATTGATTTCAATTATAATACTAGAACACAGTTTTTTTACAGAGATTTTAAGGCAGCAAATTTTATAGAACTAGTTTATGAAGCTAAAATTCTAGATTGGAACGGCTCCTGGATCATTTCAGATATGAATCAAAAACTCAATTACTTTGCGTGGCTCATAAACTATCTATTTGATAAATAAATACCTCTAAAATCAGTCAAAATTCGAAGTAAAAAAACCATGGTTTACAAACGTAGTTTAGTTGGCTATCAAATCACGCATAACTGTTGACAAAGACATCTTACAAATAAAAACTGGGACGGCTGAGTTAGCCGTCCATCACATCTACAAACATCATTGAGGTTTTTTGTTTCATGTTTTATGCTGCTATAACAACAACAACAACGTCATTGCCTCTGTTTTCTTTGCCGTTTTTCTTTGCAGTTTTCTTCGCATCCGTACTTCTATCACCGCAGACACTTAAAGGCCTGCCAGATAGAATACGTTGAGTCCGCTCCAACGAGGCATTCAACTGACAAGACGTACGAAACGCAGAAGTACGCCACATTAAAAGCGTTGTCGCTTGTAAACAAATCAGTTGTTTTGTATTGGTGGTTGTTTTTGTTTTTGTATGCAAATCAAATAAATCTTAAAGTTGGGTTGATATTTACTTTTGTGTAAAGATTATAAAAAGATGGAAATATTTGAAAAAAGAAACAATCAGCTGACACTAGCGACGGACTTGGAAAAGTCAAAAGTAGAGAGTAGGGCTACTGTTGTTCGTTGCTGCATCGCATGCCTTGCGAATGTGGCAATCTGCATTCAAATACACATAATATACTTAGGCGTCAGTCGAATGCTTCGCCGACACGCACGTAATGTGCTCTATCTGGCAGGTCTTTAACTCTCTGCCTTCGCTCCTGCGTTCACTGCTGTGTTTGCCGCATCATATTTATATGCCAGTTGAAAGTCTGTGGAAAAATCTTTAATGTGTGGGTTTTGGAAGTAAAGTCAATTCAGGATGAGTTTTGGATTCTAATGTATTGAATGACTGCATCTTACAGGCGAGCAAATGCCAAAATAATGGAAATTTCAAATTGAACAATAATTTGTTTTAAAACCTTAACAAAGCATTCCAGTTTAATGCAGTGACTGAGGATGATGTTATAAGAAGTATGTACTTATAAGTCTTAGGTTCTTGAAATTAATAGTAAAAAATAAAGCTCCCACGTTAACCCACAGTGTTCATTCTTCAATAACGACTTGATATTTTCCCGATGCTGGGATGGTAGCGAAAGTCATTCCAATTGCTAAAAACCCGTCGGCTATTTTGCCAAAGCATTTTCATCCAATATTCATGTTGCCATCTCTTTCTAAATTTGGGAAAAGTTAGTTGTTGTTCAAATTACCGAACACCTTAACCAAAAAAATTACATTTATTATTAATTAATTTATTTTCCAATTGGAGAGGGAGTATATGTAGGGTTTAAAATATATGTATCTACTTTATTAATTTTAACTTGTTTTAATATTTTGATTTTCATATGTAAATTTGCCTTTCAATATTTTTCAAGTTGATTTTTTTTAATTATTAATTTTCTGGATGTATAAAATAAAAGTTATAAAAATAAGATATTTTAAATAGAATAAAAACTTATTCTATATTTGGCGATCCTGCTTTTATAAGTACTCATTTTAAAAAATCATCAACAGCAATCAGTGCAACAAACGATTGGAACACTAATAACAATCTGTTTTCTGTGCGATTTGTTATAAATTTGGCTATTTTCCTGAATTAAAACATTGCGAAATAAATTTGTTTTCAACAATTTAACAACAATTCCTCATTTAAACTGTTTGTTTCTAAGGAATGAAATAATATTTAAAACAAAATACTTTAATTTCGCAAATAATCAACAGCTGTGATTTGTGAATTAAAAATAACACCGACGAGAACACCGATAACGCTATTACTCATTAGCTTCTCTATAAATTCAACAATCTAAAACAATCTCCACAATCAACATAATTTTCAGCACCAGCAATCCGCACAACATCACTTCAAATATTCGCATTTAACGTCGCTACAACCATCACAGTGTCTGCGACAACGCAATAACACTCCAGATCATATATAATCTCTTTTATAATTGCAAATACCACAATAGTTTCTTGCTGAACATTTTGTGGGCAAAACAAGATTGTATCTTAAATCTTTAACTAAAATAAAATTATTACAAATATTAAATACTAATTCTTAATATTAATATTATTGAAATTATTATTATTACTTATATTTAATTTACTTTTGTAAACTTTCTCTCCAATTATTTTTTTTTATATGCCACTATCACGTTCACCTATACGTACACGCAACTTCACAACAATGGAAAACCAAAATAACAACCCAACTTACACTTCGGACTTAAACATTACACAAAATATACACAATGATAACACAGTGTTACAAAATGGAAAAAATTGAATGAACTTTTAAAGTGACATATTGGAAATTGTTCACCTGGTCGAATATAACTCAAAACGGTTTTTGGAAAATTTGTAACACCCTCAAAATCTTGCTTTACCGTTAAAAAAACCGTTCTTCGGAAGTTTACGCGCTAATCTTTTCATTACTTGGCCATTTCTTTACCGATTTTCAATATGAAATATGTTTTGGAAAGGTAAGGATTATCCAGAAATAATCCATGGGACAGAACTTCACCCAGAACGAATCACTGCGTGGTGCGCAGTTTAAGCAAGGTGCATTGTCGGGCCATACTTCTTTGAAGAAAACGGTGTAACAGTAACTGTCAATTGGCACCGTAACATTACGTATCCTAATTGCTAAATAAAGTTTCAATCGCTATGTGTTCGTCCATTATTTTATTTGAAAAGGCTGTACCTAAATTTTGGAATATTTTATTAGCCAAAATAAATTTTGCAGTTTTGTTCAGTAATTGTCTTAAATTTTTTCTGATGAGTGATGGCATTTCATCGCCTAGCAATTGGTCTTGACAGATTGGGCATATTATTTTCTTTTGCATTTTTGATGCCACTAATCCAGCGATATAGCGAATAACATTTTCAACATAGATGGTGCAATAACACTTTTGTAATGCACTTGTAACGAAACACTTACGCATGCAAAGCTATATTTTTTTCTTTATATCTTTTTTTTCACATAAAAAGCTTCTGTGCGACATTTCTACAATTAATTGTATTCAAAAATTTCACAAAATACAGAAAAATTCAAAAAATATCTTAGAGTACCGCTACTGGATATTCTTTTGAATTCAAGTGTCATTTTTGACTTACGTTTACTCGGTTTTCCTTTTGTAATTTTATATATCTGTACTGTAATGTTTGCTGACTGCACTTGTTCATACTGCCAATATATAAATATTATATATATTTCCATAACAAGAAGCTAACAATAAGGGTAACAAGTAAAAGTGATTAGCGATAACAAGTAGATAACAGAGCCTGTAACTAGTAAAACTGGTACTGCTAACAAACAATTTCCAGACTAGGTAACCGACAATCTTAGAGCGAGAGTAGAAAAAGATATGTGTAAATGCCAAGGCCCATTAAACAGGTAGCAGCATTAAGGAAGATGCAATTTTGGGGTATATTTTTTTATTTGTTGTGGTCCATGATCCTTCAAAATAGATATATCAAATTTGACAAGTTTGAAAATTCTAAATGTAAACGAAATGTACGTGATTCTACATTTTGCCTGAAAAATAGAAAAACAGAAAGCGGCATGCCGAAGCTCTGTTCCAATTGGATATGAAAAGCAAGTATGTACATATGTTTTCCATATCGCGTTAATGAAAAATTTTTATACATTAGGAATTATAAATATATAAAACGTAAACAAATATTGTTTTTTTAAGAAAAAAGTTTGTTTTGTAAACAAAGTTTGACTTTTTATGGACCACTTATTAGAAAAAACTCGAATCAGCTGCTAAAATTAAATAACCAGTTTATTGTACCATGGTACATAAATGCCATGAATAAGAGCGAGTACGATAATCACACCGACGTGAAACAGGGAGGGGAAATGGTTATTTTTTCCCCATGGCTAGAACAAATGTGACTCATTTGGTAACAATCGAACAAGTGAACGCTAACGCTTAGCTAATTTTTTTCACTAACCATGACACGTCTTGTAGGGGAGCTAGCATCAAGGCAGATCTAACAGGTAACCGGAGTAGAGAAATTGCAACCCTGTTAGATTCTTTGGTATGCCTTAACTGTCGATAAGAACTATTAACTCAGTCTAATGAAAACAAAAGTTGACAATTCACGAATTGAATGCATCCAAAACAATTAAACGCGAAATGCACATTTTTATTTCGAAACGCGTATGTTTGACAGTTGGGCATCAAGTGTACGCTTTTTGCACCAGCAATCAATTCACAGCTCGCGAAATGATCTATGGACATCACATTGTTTCCGTGAACGTGATGCCACAAGCTCTCTGCCTAACAATTCTTCGGCGTGGCCCTAGTGGCACTTTTTATAAAGAAACTCCGCCTTTTACTAGCTGTTCCTCGCTGAGAACGCACTTTCCAAACTCTGCACAAGTAGAGCATAAACTACACAACGCATATATTCAAAATATTCATGCATTTCGTGAGCAAAATGCAAAATATATTTTTTCACTACAAAGCACGAATCAGATGTAAACAATTTTATTTTGTTTTTATCGAACGAAAACCAAGTTTGACAATTAAGATAAATGAAAAAAATCAAATTATTAACTTTACTGAGGTTACCTGTTAAATACCAATAGTACTGCTAAAAGTGTTCTTACACGATATGTATTTGCATGTGTAGACGTAATTTTTTACATATGTAAAAGCAAACATATCGTGTAAATAAAATTAGATTTGCTTCTGTATTTAGCAGATAAAGTGACTCAGCTTTACAGCAGGAAAAACTAACTTGTATGTCAAGTGTCAATGTTTCAATTGATTACGGAAGTTGGAGATGGATTAAAAAAAATGTTTGTTGTTTGTGCTACATCCCCGCCAAATTATATGAGCCAGACATTGTCCTTTAAATTGTCTGATTTGTCACACAAACATGAACATATCTAGTTTGCGGGGGCTTTAATACAGATAATTTTAACAACGACTCGAGGTCAATTAAATTCATTGATAATATGCTTTCTGTTGGCTTGGAAGTTATAAATTAATATCCCAGTTTTCCTTCCTGGAATATCAGATCACGAGATGTTGTTTAGATCTTATGATATTGATTTCAATTATAATACTAGAACACAGTTTTTTTACAGAGATTTTAAGGCAGCAAATTTTATAGAACTAGTTTATGAAGCTAAAATTCTAGATTGGAACGGCTCCTGGATCATTTCAGATATGAATCAAAAACTCAATTACTTTGCGTGGCTCATAAACTATCTATTTGATAAATAAATACCTCTAAAATCAGTCAAAATTCGAAGTAAAAAAACCATGGTTTACAAACGTAGTTTAGTTGGCTATCAAATCACGCATAACTGTTGACAAAGACATCTTACAAATAAAAACTGGGACGGCTGAGTTAGCCGTCCATCACATCTACAAACGTCATTGAGGTTTTTTGTTTCATGTTTTATGCTGCTATAACAACAACAACAACGTCATTGCCTCTGTTTTCTTTGCCGTTTTTCTTTGCAGTTTTCTTCGCATCCGTACTTCTATCACCGCAGACACTTAAAGGCCTGCCAGATAGAATACGTTGAGTCCGCTCCAACGAGGCATTCAACTGACAAGGCGTACGAAACGCAGAAGTACGCCACATTAAAAGCGTTGTCGCTTGTAAACAAATCAGTTGTTTTGTATTGGTGGTTGTTTTTGTTTTTGTATGCAAATCAAATAAATCTTAAAGTTGGGTTGATATTTACTTTTGTGTAAAGATTATAAAAAGATGGAAATATTTGAAAAAAGAAACAATCAGCTGACACTAGCGACGGACTTGGAAAAGTCAAAAGTAGAGAGTAGGGCTACTGTTGTACGTTGCGGCATCGCATGCCTTGCGAATGTGGCAATCTGCATTCAAATACACATAATATACTTAGGCGTCAGTCGAATGCTTCGCCGACACGCACGTAACGCGCTCTATCTGGCAGGTCTTTTACTCTCTGCCTTCGCTCCTGCGTTCACTGCTGTGTTTGCCGCATCTTATTAATCTGTCAGTTAAAAGTCTGTGGAAAAATCTTTAATGTGTGGGTTGGAAGTAAAGTCAATGAGTCAGGATGAGTTTTGGATTCTAATGTATTGAATGAATTCATCTTATAGACGAGCAAATGCGAAAATAATATACATTTCAAATTGAACAAAAATTTGTTTTAAAGCCTTAACACAGCATTCCAGTTTAATGCAGTGACTAAGGATGATGTTATAAGAAGTCTGTACTTATAATTCTAAGGCTCTTGAAATTAATAGTAAAAAATATAGCTCCCACGTTAACCCACAATGTTCATTCTTCAAAAAGGACTTGATCTTTTCCCGATGCTGGGATGGTAGCGAAAGTCATTCCAATTGCTAAAAACCCGTCGGCTATTTTGCCAAAGCATTTTCATCCAATATTCATGTTGCCATCTCTTTCTAAATTTGGGAAAAGTTAGTTGTTGTTCAAATTACCGAACACCTTAACCAAAAAAATTACATTTATTATTAATTAATTTATTTTCCAATTGGAGAGGGAGTATATGTAGGGTTTAAAATATATGTATATACTTTATTAATTTTAACTTGTTTTAATATTTTGATTTTCATATGTAAATTTGCCTTTCAATATTTTTCAAGTTGATTTTTTTTAATTATTAATTTTCTGGATGTATAAAATAAAAGTTATAAAAATAAGATATTTTAAATAGAATAAAAACTTATTCTATATTTGGCGATCCTGCTTTTATAAGTACTCATTTTAAAAAATCATCAACAGCAATCAGTGCAACAAACGATTGGAACACTAATAACAATCTGTTTTCTGTGCGATTTGTTATAAATTTGGCTATTTTCCTGAATTAAAACATTGCGAAATAAATTTGTTTTCAACAATTTAACAACAATTCCTCATTTAAACTGTTTGTTTCTAAGGAATGAAATAATATTTAAAACAAAATACTTTAATTTCGCAAATAATCAACAGCTGTGATTTGTGAATTAAAAATAACACCGACGAGAACACCGATAACGCTATTACTCATTAGCTTCTCTCTAAATTCAACAATCTAAAACAATCTCCACAATCAACATAATTTTCAGCACCAGCAATCCGCACAACATCACTTCAAATATTCGCATTTAACGTCGCTACAACCATCACAGTGTCTGCGACAACGCAATAACACTCCAGATCATATATAATCTCTTTTATAATTGCAAATACCACAATAGTTTCTTGCTGAACATTTTGTGGGCAAAACAAGATTGTATCTTAAATCTTTAACTAAAATAAAATTATTACAAATATAAAATACTAATTCTTAATATTAATATTATTGAAATTATTATTATTACTTATATTTAATTTACTTTTGTAAACTTTCTCTCCAATTATTTTTTTTTATATGCCAGTATCACGTTCACCTATACGTACACGCAACTTCACAACAATGGAAAACCAAAATAACAACCCAACTTACACTTCGGACTTAAACATTACACAAAATATACACAATGATAACACAGTGTTACAAAATGGAAAAAATTGAATGAACTTTTAAAGTGACATATTACAAATTGTTCACCTGGTCGAATATAACTCAAAACGGTTTTTGGAAAATTTGTAACACCCTCAAAATCTTGCTTTACCGTTAAAAAACCGTTCTTCGGAAGTTTACGCGCTAATCTTTTCATTACTTGGGCATTTCTCTACCGATTTTCAATATGAAATATGTTTTGGAAAGGTAAGGATTATCCAGAAATAATCCATGGGACAGAACTTCACCCAGAACGAATCACTGCGTGGTGCGCAGTTTAAGCAAGGTGCATTGTCGGGCCATACTTTTTTGAAGAAAACGGTGTAACAGTAACTGTCAATTGGCACCGTAACATTACGTATCCTAATTGCTAAATAAAGTTTCAATCGCTATGTGTTCGTCCATTATTTTATTTGAAAAGGCTGTACCTAAATTTTGGAATATTTTATTAGCCAAAATAAATTTTGCAGTTTTGTTCAGTAATTGTCTTAAATTTTTTCTGATGAGTGATGGCATTTCATCGCCTAGCAATTGGTCTTGACAGATTGGGCATATTATTTTCTTTTGCATTTTTGATGCCACTAATCCAGCGATATAGCGAATAACATTTTCAACATAGATGGTGCAATAACACTTTTGTAATGCACTTGTAACGAAACACTTACGCATGCAAAGCTATATTTTTTGCTTTATATCTTGTTTTTTCACATAAAAAGCTTCTGTGCGACATTTCTACAATTAATTAAATTAAATTTCACAAAATACAGAAAAATTGAAAAAATATCTTAAAGTACCGCTACTGGATATTCTTTTGAATTCAAGTGTCATTTTTGACTTACGTTTACTCGGTTTTCCTTTTATAATTTTATATATCTGTACTGTAATGTTTGCTGACTGCACTTGTTCATACTGCCAATATATAAATATTATATATATTTCCATAACAAGAAGCTAACAATAAGGGTAACAAGTAAAAGTGATTAGCGATAACAAGTAGATAACAGAGCCTGTAACTAGTAAAACTGGTACTGCTAACAAACAATTTCCAGACTAGGTAACCGACAATCTTAGAGCGAGAGTAGAAAAAGATATGTGTAAATGCCAAGGCACATTAAACAGGTAGCAGCATTAAGGAAGATGCAACCCTGGGGTATATTTTTTTATTTGTTGTGGTCCATGATCCTTCAAAATAGATATATCAAATTTGACAAGTTTGAAAATTCTAAATGTAAACGAAATGTACGTGATTCTACATTTTGCCTGAAAAATAGAAAAACAGAAAGCGGCATGCCGAAGCTCTGTTCCAATTGGATATGAAAAGCAAGTATGTACATATGTTTTCCACATCGCGTTAACGAAAAATTTTTATACATTAGGAATTATAAATATATAAAACGTAAACAAATATTGTTTTTTAAACAAAGTTGTTTTGCTTTTTTTTAAGAAAAAAGTTTGTTTTGTAAACAAAGTTTGACTTTTTATGGACCACTTATTAGAAAAAACTCGAATCAGCTGCTAAAATTAAATAACCAGTTTATTGTACCATGGTAAATGCCATGAATAAGAGCGAGTACGATAATCACTCCGTCGTGAAACAGGGAGGGGAAATGGTTATTTTTTCCCCATGGCTAGAACAAATGTGACTCATTTGGTAACAATCGAACAAGTGAACGCTAACGCTTAGCTAATTTTTTTCACTAACCATGACACGTCTTGTAGGGGAGCTAGCATCAAGGCAGATCTAACAGGTAACCGGAGTAGAGAAATTGCAACCCTGTTAGATTCTTTGGTATGCCTTAACTGTCGATAAGAACTATTAACTCAGTCTAATGAAAACAAAAGTTGACAATTCACGAATTGAATGCATCCAAAACAATTAAACGCGAAATGCACATTTTTATTTCGAAACGCGTATGTTTGACAGTTGGGCATCAAGTGTACGCTTTTTGCACCAGCAATCAATTCACAGCTCGCGAAATGATCTATGGACATCACATTGTTTCCGTGAACGTGATGCCACAAGCTCTCTGCCTAACAATTCTTCGGCGTGGCCCTAGTGGCACTTTTTATAAAGAAACTCCGCCTTTTACTAGCTGTTCCTCGCTGAGAACGCACTTTCCAAACTCTGCACAAGTAGAGCATAAACTACACAACGCATATATTCAAAATATTCATGCATTTCGTGAGCAAAATGCAAAATATATTTTTTCACTACAAAGCACGAATCAGATGTAAACAATTTTATTTTGTTTTTATCGAACGAAAACCAAGTTTGACAATTAAGATAAATGAAAAAAATCAAATTAACTTTACTGAGGTTACCTGTTAAATACCAATAGTACTGCTAAAAGTGTTCTTACACGATATGTATTTGCATGTGTAGACGTAATTTTTTACATATGTAAAAGCAAACATATCGTGTAAATAAAATTAGATTTGCTTCTGTATTTAGCAGATAAAGTGACTCAGCTTTACAGCAGGAAAAATTAACTTGTATGTCAAGTGTCAATGTTTCAATTGATTACGGAAGTTGGAGATGGATTAAAAAAAATGTTTGTTGTTTGTGCTACATCCCCGCCAAATTATATGAGCCAGACATTGTCCTTTAAATTGTCTGATTTGTCACACAAACATGAACATATCTAGTTTGCGGGGGCTTTAATACAGATAATTTTAACAACGACTCGAGGTCAATTAAATTCATTGATAATATGCTTTCTGTTGGCTTGGAAGTTATAAATTAATATCCCAGTTTTCCTTCCTGGAATATCAGATCACGAGATGTTGTTTAGATCTTATGATATTGATTTCAATTATAATACTAGAACACAGTTTTTTTACAGAGATTTTAAGGCAGCAAATTTTATAGAACTAGTTTATGAAGCTAAAATTCTAGATTGGAACGGCTCCTGGATCATTTCAGATATGAATCAAAAACTCAATTACTTTGCGTGGCTCATAAACTATCTATTTGATAAATAAATACCTCTAAAATCAGTCAAAATTCGAAGTAAAAAAACCATGGTTTACAAACGTAGTTTAGTTGGCTATCAAATCACGCATAACTGTTGACAAAGACATCTTACAAATAAAAACTGGGACGGCTGAGTTAGCCGTCCATCACATCTACAAACGTCATTGAGGTTTTTTGTTTCATGTTTTATGCTGCTATAACAACAACAACAACGTCATTGCCTCTGTTTTCTTTGCCGTTTTTCTTTGCAGTTTTCTTCGCATCCGTACTTCTATCACCGCAGACACTTAAAGGCCTGCCAGATAGAATACGTTGAGTCCGCTCCAACGAGGCATTCAACTGACAAGACGTACGAAACGCAGAAGTACGCCACATTAAAAGCGTTGTCGCTTGTAAACAAATCAGTTGTTTTGTATTGGTGGTTGTTTTTGTTTTTGTATGCAAATCAAATAAATCTTAAAGTTGGGTTGATATTTACTTTTGTGTAAAGATTATAAAAAGATGGAAATATTTGAAAAAAGAAACAATCAGCTGACACTAGCGACGGACTTGGAAAAGTCAAAAGTAGAGAGTAGGGCTACTGTTGTTCGTTGCTGCATCGCATGCCTTGCGAATGTGGCAATCTGCATTCAAATACACATAATATACTTAGGCGTCAGTCGAATGCTTCGCCGACACGCACGTAATGTGCTCTATCTGGCAGGTCTTTTACTCTCTGCCTTCGCTCCTGCGTTCACTGCTGTGTTTGCCGCATCATATTTATATGCCAGTTGAAAGTCTGTGGAAAAATCTTTAATGTGTGGGTTTTGGAAGTAAAGTCAATTCAGTGTTTTGGATTCTAATGTATTGAATGACTGCATCTTATAGGCGAGCAAATGCCAAAATAATGGAAATTTCAAATTGAACAATAATTTGTTTTAAAACCTTAACAAAGCATTCCAGTTTAATGCAGTGACTGAGGATGATGTTATAAGAAGTATGTACTTATAAGTCTTAGGTTCTTGAAATTAATAGTAAAAAATAAAGCTACCACGTTAACCCACAGTGTTCATTCTTCAATAACGACTTGATATTTTCCCGATGCTGGGATGGTAGCGAAAGTCATTCCAATTGCTAAAAACCCGTCGGCTATTTTGCCAAAGCATTTTCATCCAATATTCATGTTGCCATCTCTTTCTAAATTTGGGAAAAGTTAGTTGTTGTTCAAATTACCGAACACCTTAACCAAAAAAATTACATTTATTATTAATTAATTTATTTTCCAATTGGAGAGGGAGTATATGTAGGGTTTAAAATATATGTATATACTTTATTAATTTTAACTTGTTTTAATATTTTGATTTTCATATGTAAATTTGCCTTTCAATATTTTTCAAGTTGATTTTTTTTAATTATTAATTTTCTGGTTGTATAAAATAAAAGTTATAAAAATAAGATATTTTAAATAGAATAAAAACTTATTCTATATTTAGCGATCCTGCTTTTATAAGTACTCATTTTAAAAAATCATCAACAGCAATCAGTGCAACAAACGATTGGAACACTAATAACAATCTGTTTTCTGTGCGATTTGTTATAAATTTGGCTATTTTCCTGAATTAAAACATTGCGAAATAAATTTGTTTTCAACAATTTAACAACAATTCCTCATTTAAACTGTTTGTTTCTAAGGAATGAAATAATATTTAAAACAAAATACTTTAATTTCGCAAATAATCAACAGCTGTGATTTGTGAATTAAAAATAACACCGACGAGAACACCGATAACGCTATTACTCATTAGCTTCTCTATAAATTCAACAATCTAAAACAATCTCCACAATCAACATAATTTTCAGCACCAGCAATCCGCACAACATCACTTCAAATATTCGCATTTAACGTCGCTACAACCATCACAGTGTCTGCGACAACGCAATAACACTCCAGATCATATATAATCTCTTTTATAATTGCAAATACCACAATAGTTTCTTGCTGAACATTTTGTGGGCAAAACAAGATTGTATCTTAAATCTTTAACTAAAATAAAATTATTACAAATATTAAATACTAATTCTTAATATTAATATTATTGAAATTATTATTATTACTTATATTTAATTTACTTTTGTAAACTTTCTCTCCAATTATTTTGTTTATATGCCACTATCACGTTCACCTATACGTACACGCAACTTCACAACAATGGAAAACCAAAATAACAACCCAACTTACACTTCGGACTTAAACATTACACAAAATATACACAATGATAACACAGTGTTACAAAATGGAAAAAATTGAATGAACTTTTAAAGTGACATATTGGAAATTGTTCACCTGGTCGAATATAACTCAAAACGGTTTTTGGAAAATTTGTAACACCCTCAAAATCTTGCTTTACCGTTAAAAAACCGTTCTTCGGAAGTTTACGCGCTAATCTTTTCATTACTTGGCCATTTCTTTACCGATTTTCAATATGAAATATGTTTTGGAAAGGTAAGGATTATCCAGAAATAATCCATGGGACAGAACTTCACCCAGAACGAATCACTGCGTGGTGCGCAGTTTAAGCAAGGTGCATTGTCGGGCCATACTTCTTTGAAGAAAACGGTGTAACAGTAACTGTCAATTGGCACCGTAACATTACGTATCCTAATTGCTAAATAAAGTTTCAATCGCTATGTGTTCGTCCATTATTTTATTTGAAAAGGCTGTACCTAAATTTTGGAATATTTTATTAGCCAAAATAAATTTTGCAGTTTTGTTCAGTAATTGTCTTAAATTTTTTCTGATGAGTGATGGCATTTCATCGCCTAGCAATTGGTCTTGACAGATTGGGCATATTATTTTCTTTTGCATTTTTGATGCCACTAATCCAGCGATATAGCGAATAACATTTTCAACATAGATGGTGCAATAACACTTTTGTAATGCACTTGTAACGAAACACTTACGCATGCAAAGCTATATTTTTTTCTTTATATCTTTTTTTTCACATAAAAAGCTTCTGTGCGACATTTCTACAATTAATTGTATTCAAAAATTTCACAAAATACAGAAAAATTCAAAAAATATCTTAGAGTACCGCTACTGGATATTCTTTTGAATTCAAGTGTCATTTTTGACTTACGTTTACTCGGTTTTCCTTTTGTAATTTTAGATATCTGTACTGTAATGTTTGCTGACTGCACTTGTTCATACTGCCAATATATAAATATTATATATATTTCCATAACAAGAAGCTAACAATAAGGGTAACAAGTAAAAGTGATTAGCGATAACAAGTAGATAACAGAGCCTGTAACTAGTAAAACTGGTACTGCTAACAAACAATTTCCAGACTAGGTAACCGACAATCTTAGAGCGAGAGTAGAAAAAGATATGTGTAAATGCCAAGGCCCATTAAACAGGTAGCAGCATTAAGGAAGATGCAACCCTGGGGTATATTTTTTTATTTGTTGTGGTCCATGATCCTTCAAAATAGATATATCAAATTTGACAAGTTTGAAAATTCTAAATGTAAACGAAATGTACGTGATTCTACATTTTGCCTGAAAAATAGAAAAACAGAAAGCGGCATGCCGAAGCTCTGTTCCAATTGGATATGAAAAGCAAGTATGTACATATGTTTTCCACATCGCGTTAATGAAAAATTTTTATACATTAGGAATTATAAATATATAAAACGTAAACAAATATTGTTTTTTAAACAAAGTTGTTTTGCTTTTTTTTAAGAAAAAAGTTTGTTTTGTAAACAAAGTTTGACTTTTTATGGACCACTTATTAGAAAAAACTCGAATCAGCTGCTAAAATTAAATTACCAGTTTATTGTACCATGGTACATAAATGCCATGAATAAGAGCGAGTACGATAATCACACCGACGTGAAACAGGGAGGGGAAATGGTTATTTTTTCCCCATGGCTAGAACAAATGTGACTCATTTGGTAACAATCGAACAAGTGAACGCTAACGCTTAGCTAATTTTTTTCACTAACCATGACACGTCTTGTAGGGGAGCTAGCATCAAGGCAGATCTAACAGGTAACCGGAGTAGAGAAATTGCAACCCTGTTAGATTCTTTGGTATGCCTTAACTGTCGATAAGAACTATTAACTCAGTCTAATGAAAACAAAAGTTGACAATTCACGAATTGAATGCATCCAAAACAATTAAACGCGAAATGCACATTTTTATTTCGAAACGCGTATGTTTGACAGTTGGGTATCAAGTGTACGCTTTTTGCACCAGCAATCAATTCACAGCTCGCGAAATGATCTATGGACATCACATTGTTTCCGTGAACGTGATGCCACAAGCTCTCTGCCTAACAATTCTTCGGCGTGGCCCTAATGGCACTTTTTATAAAGAAACTCCGCCTTTTACTAGCTGTTCCTCGCTGAGAACGCACTTTCCAAACTCTGCACAAGTAGAGCATAAACTACACAACGCATATATTCAAAATATTCATGCATTTCGTGAGCAAAATGCAAAATATATTTTTTCACTACAAAGCACGAATCAGATGTGAACAATTTTATTTTGTTTTTATCGAACGAAAACCAAGTTATTAACTTTACTGAGGTTACCTGTTAAATACCAATAGTACTGCTAAAAGTGTTCTTACACGATATGTATTTGCATGTGTAGACGTAATTTTTTACATATGTAAAAGCAAACATATCGTGTAAATAAAATTAGATTTGCTTCTGTATTTAGCAGATAAAGTGACTCAGCTTTACAGCAGGAAAAATTAACTTGTATGTCAAGTGTCAATGTTTCAATTGATTACGGAAGTTGGAGATGGATTAAAAAAAATGTTTGTTGTTTGTGCTACATCCCCGCCAAATTATATGAGCCAGACATTGTCCTTTAAATTGTCTGATTTGTCACACAAACATGAACATATCTAGTTTGCGGGGGCTTTAATACAGATAATTTTAACAACGACTCGAGGTCAATTAAATTCATTGATAATATGCTTTCTGTTGGCTTGGAAGTTATAAATTAATATCCCAGTTTTCCTTCCTGGAATATCAGATCACGAGATGTTGTTTAGATCTTATGATATTGATTTCAATTATAATACTAGAACACAGTTTTTTTACAGAGATTTTAAGGCAGCAAATTTTATAGAACTAGTTTATGAAGCTAAAATTCTAGATTGGAACGGCTCCTGGATCATTTCAGATATGAATCAAAAACTCAATTACTTTGCGTGGCTCATAAACTATCTATTTGATAAATAAATACCTCTAAAATCAGTCAAAATTCGAAGTAAAAAAACCATGGTTTACAAACGTAGTTTAGTTGGCTATCAAATCACGCATAACTGTTGACAAAGACATCTTACAAATAAAAACTGGGACGGCTGAGTTAGCCGTCCATCACATCTACAAACGTCATTGAGGTTTTTTGTTTCATGTTTTATGCTGCTATAACAACAACAACAACGTCATTGCCTCTGTTTTCTTTGCCGTTTTTCTTTGCAGTTTTCTTCGCATCCGTACTTCTATCACCGCAGACACTTAAAGGCCTGCCAGATAGAATACGTTGAGTCCGCTCCAACGAGGCATTCAACTGACAAGGCGTACGAAAC
This sequence comes from Philophylla caesio, assembly GCA_963971545.1. NCBI lineage: Eukaryota > Metazoa > Arthropoda > Insecta > Diptera > Tephritidae > Philophylla > Philophylla caesio. Next base: position 132,587,155 of record OZ020604.1, read on the forward strand.
GCAGAAGTACGCCACATTAAAAGCGTTGTCGCTTGTAAACAAATCAGTTGTTTTGTATTGGTGGTTGTTTTTGTTTTTGTATGCAAATCAAATAAATCTTAAAGTTGGGTTGATATTTACTTTTGTGTAAAGATTATAAAAAGATGGAAATATTTGAAAAAAGAAACAATCAGCTGACACTAGCGACGGACTTGGAAAAGTCAAAAGTAGAGAGTAGGGCCTTGCGAATGTGGCAATCTGCATTCAAATACACATAATATACTTAGGCGTCAGTCGAATGCTTCGCCGACACGCACGTATCGTGCTCTATCTGGCAGATCTTTACTCTCTGCCTTCGCTCCTGCGTTCACTGCTGTGTTTGCCGCATCATATTAATCTGTCAGTTAAAAGTCTGTGGAAAAATCTTTAATGTGTGGGTTGGAAGTAAAGTCAATGAGTCAGGATGAGTTTTGGATTCTAATGTATTGAATGAATTCATCTTATAGACGAGCAAATGCGAAAATAATATACATTTCAAATTGAACAAAAATTTGTTTTAAAGCCTTAACACAGCATTCCAGTTTAATGCAGTGACTAAGGATGATGTTATAAGAACTCTGTACTTATAATTCTAAGGCTCTTGAAATTAATAGTAAAAAATATAGCTCCCACGTTAACCCACAATGTTCATTCTTCAAAAACGACTTGATCTTTTCCCGATGCTGGGATGGTAGCGAAAGTCATTCCAATTGCTAAAAACCCGTCGGCTATTTTGCCAAAGCATTTTCATCCAATATTCATGTTGCCATCTCTTTCTAAATTTGGGAAAAGTTAGTTGTTGTTCAAATTACCGAACACCTTAACCAAAAAAATTACATTTATTATTAATTAATTTATTTTCCAATTGGAGAGGGAGTGTATGTAGGGTTTAAAATATATGTATCTACTTTATTAATTTTAACTTGTTTTAATATTTTGATTTTCATATGTAAATTTGCCTTTCAATATTTTTCAAGTTGATTTTTTTTAATTATTAATTTTCTGGATGTATAAAATAAAAGTTATAAAAATAAGATATTTTAAATAGAATAAAAACTTATTCTATATTTGGCGATCCTGCTTTTATAAGTACTCATTTTAAAAAATCATCAACAGCAATCAGTGCAACAAACGATTGAAACACTAATAACAATCTGTTTTCTGTGCGATTTGTTATAAATTTGGCTATTTTCCTGAATTAAAACATTGCGAAATAAATTTGTTTTCAACAATTTAACAACAATTCCTCATTTAAACTGTTTGTTTCTAAGGAATGAAATAATATTTAAAACAAAATACTTTAATTTCGCAAATAATCAACAGCTGTCATTTGTGAATTAAAAATAACACCGACGAGAACACCGATAACGCTATTACTCATTAGCTTCTCTCTAAATTCAACAATCTAAAACAATCTCCACAATCAACATAATTTTCAGCACCAGCAATCCGCACAACATCACTTCAAATATTCGCATTTAACGTCGCTACAACCATCACAGTGTCTGCGACAACGCAATAACACTCCAGATCATATATAATCTCTTTTATAATTGCAAATACCACAATAGTTTCTTGCTGAACATTTTGTGGGCAAAACAAGATTGTATCTTAAATCTTTAACTAAAATAAAATTATTACAAATATTAAATAATAATTCTTAATATTAATATTATTGAAATTATTATTATTACTTATATTTAATTTACTTTTGTAAACTTTCTCTCCAATTATTTTTTTTTATATGCCACTATCACGCTCACCTATACGTACACGCAACTTCACAACAATGGAAAACCAAAATAACAACCCAACTTACACTTCGGACTTAAACATTACACAAAATATACACAATGATAACACAGTGTTACAAAATGGAAAAAATTGAATGAACTTTTAAAGTGACATATTGGAAATTGTTCACCTGGTCGAATATAACTCAAAACGGTTTTTGGAAGATTTGTAACACCCTCAAAATCTTGCTTTACCGTTAAAAAACCGTTCTTCGGAAGTTTACGCGCTAATCTTTTCATTACTTGGCCATTTCTTTACCGATTTTCAATATGAAATATGTTTTGGAAAGGTAAGGATTATCCAGAAATAATCCATGGGACAGAACTTCACCCAGAACGAATCACTGCGTGGTGCGCAGTTTAAGCAAGGTGCATTGTCGGGCCATACTTCTTTGAAGAAAACGGTGTAACAGTAACTGTCAATTGGCACCGTAACATTACGTATCCTAATTGCTAAATAAAGTTTCAATCGCTATGTGTTCGTCCATTATTTTATTTGAAAAGGCTGTACCTAAATTTTGGAATATTTTATTAGCCAAAATAAATTTTGCAGTTTTGTTCAGTAATTGTCTTAAATTTTTTCTGATGAGTGATGGCATTTCATCGCCTAGGAATTGGTCTTGACAGATTGGGCATTTTATTTTCTTTTGCATTTTTGATGCCACTAATCCAGCGATATAGCGAATAACATTTTCAACATAGATGGTGCAATAACACTTTTGTAATGCACTTGTAACGAAACACTTACGCATGCAAAGCTATATTTTTTGCTTTATATCTTGTTTTTTCACATAAAAAGCTTCTGTGCGACATTTCTACAATTAATTGTATTCAAAAATTTCACAAAATACAGAAAAATTCAAAAAATATCTTAGAGTACCGCTACTGGATATTCTTTTGAATTCAAGTGTCATTTTTGACTTACGTTTACTCGGTTTTCCTTTTATAATTTTATATATCTGTACTGTAATGTTTGCTGACTGCACTTGTTCATACTGCCAATATATAAATATTATATATATTTCCATAACAAGAAGCTAACAATAAGGGTAACAAGTAAAAGTGATTAGCGATAACAAGTAGATAACAGAGCCTGTAACTAGTAAAACTGGTACTGCTAACAAACAATTTCCAGACTAGGTAACCGACAATCTTAGAGCGAGAGTAGAAAAAGATATGTGTAAATGCCAAGGCACATTAAACAGGTAGCAGCATTAAGGAAGATGGGGTATATTTTTTTATTTGTTGTGGTCCATGATCCTTCAAAATAGATATATCAAATTTGACAAGTTTGAAAATTCTAAATGTAAACGAAATGTACGTGATTCTACATTTTGCCTGAAAAATAGAAAAACAGAAAGCGGCATGCCGAAGCTCTGTTCCAATTGGATATGAAAAGCAAGTATGTACATATGTTTTCCACATCGCGTTAATGAAAAATTTTTATACATTAGGAATTATAAATATATAAAACGTAAACAAATATTGTTTTTTAAACAAAGTTGTTTTGCTTTTTTTTAAGAAAAAAGTTTGTTTTGTAAACAAAGTTTGACTTTTTATGGACCACTTATTAGAAAAAACTCGAATCAGCTGCTAAAATTAAATTACCAGTTTATTGTACCATGGTACATAAATGCCATGAATAAGAGCGAGTACGATAATCACACCGACGTGAAACAGGGAGGGGAAATGGTTATTTTTTCCCCATGGCTAGAACAAATGTGACTCATTTGGTAACAATCAAACAAGTGAACGCTAACGCTTAGCTAATTTTTTTCACTAACCATGACACGTCTTGTAGGGGAGCTAGCATCAAGGCAGATCTAACAGGTAACCGGAGTAGAGAAATTGCAACCCTGTTAGATTCTTTGGTATGCCTTAACTGTCGATAAGAACTATTAACTCAGTCTAATGAAAACAAAAGTTGACAATTCACGAATTGAATGCATCCAAAACAACTAAACGCGAAATGCACATTTTTATTTCGAAACGCGTATGTTTGACAGTTGGGTATCAAGTGTACGCTTTTTGCACCAGCAATCAATTCACAGCTCGCGAAATGATCTATGGACATCACATTGTTTCCGTGAACGTGATGCCACAAGCTCTCTGCCTAACAATTCTTCGGCGTGGCCCTAGTGGCACTTTTTATAAAGAAACTCCGCCTTTTACTAGCTGTTCCTCGCTGAGAACGCACTTTCCAAACTCTGCACAAGTAGAGCATAAACTACACAACGCATATATTCAAAATATTCATGCATTTCGTGAGCAAAATGCAAAATATATTTTTTCACTACAAAGCACGAATCAGATGTAAACAATTTTATTTTGTTTTTATCGAACGAAAACCAAGTTTGACAATTAAGATAAATGAAAAAAATCAAATTATTAACTTTACTGAGGTTACCTGTTAAATACCAATAGTACTGCTAAAAGTGTTCTTACACGATATGTATTTGCATGTGTAGACGTAATTTTTTACATATATAAAAGAAAACATATCGTGTAAATAAAATTAGATTTGCTTCTGTATTTAGCAGATAAAGTGACTCAGCTTTACAGCAGGAAAAATTAACTTGTATGTCAAGTGTCAATGTTTCAATTGATTACGGAAGTTGGAGATGGATTAAAAAAAATGTTTGTTGTTTGTGCTACATCCCCGGCAAATTATATGAGCCAGACATTGTCCTTTAAATTGTCTGATTTGTCACACAAACATGAACATATCTAGTTTGCGGGGCTTTAATACAGATAATTTTAACAACGACTCGAGGTCAATTAAATTCATTGATAATATGCTTTCTGTTGGCTTGGAAGTTATAAATCCCAGTTCTCCTTCCTGGAATATCAGATCACGAGATGTTGTTTAGATCTTATGATATTGATTTCAATTATAATACTAGAACACAGTTTTTTTACAGAGATTTTAAGGCAGCAAATTTTATAGAACTAGTTTATGAAGCTAAAATTCTAGATTGGAACGGCTCCTGGATCATTTCAGATATGAATCAAAAACTCAATTACTTTGCGTGGCTCATAAACTATCTATTTGATAAATAAATACCTCTAAAATCAGTCAAAATTCGAAGTAAAAAAACCATGGTTTACAAACGTAGTTTAGTTGGCTATCAAATCACGCATAACTGTTGACAAAGACATCTTACAAATAAAAACTGGGACGGCTGAGTTAGCCGTCCATCACATCTACAAACGTCATTGAGGTTTTTTGTTTCATGTTTTATGCTGCTATAACAACAACAACAACGTCATTGCCTCTGTTTTCTTTGCCGTTTTTCTTTGCAGTTTTCTTCGCATCCGTACTTCTATCACCGCAGACACTTAAAGGCCTGCCAGATAGAATACGTTGAGTCCGCTCCAACGAGGCATTCAACTGACAAGGCGTACGAAACGCAGAAGTACGCCACATTAAAAGCGTTGTCGCTTGTAAACAAATCAGTTGTTTTGTATTGGTGGTTGTTTTTGTTTTTGTATGCAAATCAAATAAATCTTAAAGTTGGGTTGATATTTACTTTTGTGTAAAGATTATAAAAAGATGGAAATATTTGAAAAAAGAAACAATCAGCTGACACTAGCGACGGACTTGGAAAAGTCAAAAGTAGAGAGTAGGGCTACTGTTGTACGTTGCGGCATCGCATGCCTTGCGAATGTGGCAATCTGCATTCAAATACACATAATATACTTAGGCGTCAGTCGAATGCTTTGCCGACACGCACGTAACGTGCTCTATCTGGCAGGTCTTTTACTCTCTGCCTTCGCTCCTGCGTTCACTGCTGTGTTTGCCGCATCATATTAATCTGTCAGTTAAAAGTCTGTGGAAAAATCTTAAATGTGTGGGTTGGAAGTAAAGTCAATGAGTCAGGATGAGTTTTGGATTCTAATGTATTGAATGAATTCATCTTATAGACGAGCAAATGCGAAAATAATATACATTTCAAATTGAACAAAAATTTGTTTTAAAGCCTTAACACAGCATTCCAGTTTAATGCAGTGACTAAGGATGATGTTATAAGAACTCTGTACTTATAATTCTAAGGCTCTTGAAATTAATAGTAAAAAATATAGCTCCCACGTTAACCCACAATGTTCATTCTTCAAAAACGACTTGATCTTTTCCCGATGCTGGGATGGTAGCGAAAGTCATTCCAATTGCTAAAAACCCGTCGGCTATTTTGCCAAAGCATTTTCATCCAATATTCATGTTGCCATCTCTTTCTAAATTTGGGAAAAGTTAGTTGTTGTTCAAATTACCGAACACCTTAACCAAAAAAATTACATTTATTATTAATTAATTTATTTTCCAATTGGAGAGGGAGTATATGTAGGGTTTAAAATATATGTATCTACTTTATTAATTTTAACTTGTTTTGATATTTTGATTTTCATATGTAAATTTGCCTTTCAATATTTTTCAAGTTGATTTTTTTTAATTATTAATTTTCTGGATGTATAAAATAAAAGTTATAAAAATAAGATATTTTAAATAGAATAAAAACTTATTCTATATTTGGCGATCCTGCTTTTATAAGTACTCATTTTAAAAAATCATCAACAGCAATCAGTGCAACAAACGATTGGAACACTAATAACAATCTGTTTTCTGTGCGATTTGTTATAAATTTGGCTATTTTCCTGAATTAAAACATTGCGAAATAAATTTGTTTTCACCAATTTAACAACAATTCCTCATTTAAACTGTTTGTTTCTAAGGAATGAAATAATATTTAAAACAAAATACTTTAATTTCGCAAATAATCAACAGCTGTGATTTGTGAATTAAAAATAACACCGACGAGAACACCGATAACGCTATTACTCATTAGCTTCTCTCTAAATTCAACAATCTAAAACAATCTCCACAATCAACATAATTTTCAGCACCAGCAATCCGCACAACATCACTTCAAATATTCGCATTTAACGTCGCTACAACCATCACAGTGTCTGCGACAACGCAATAACACTCCAGATCATATATAATCTCTTTTATAATTGCAAATACCACAATAGTTTCTTGCTGAACATTTTGTGGGCAAAACAAGATTGTATCTAAAATCTTTAACTAAAATAAAATTATTACAAATATTAAATACTAATTCTTAATATTAATATTATTGAAATTATTATTATTACTTATATTTAATTTATTTTTGTAAACTTTCTCTCCAATTATTTTTTTTTATATGCCACTATCACGTTCACCTATACGTACACGCAACTTCACAACAATGGAAAACCAAAATAACAACCCAACTTACACTTCGGACTTAAACATTACACAAAATATACACAATGATAACACAGTGTTACAAAATGGAAAAAATTGAATGAACTTTTAAAGTGACATATTGGAAATTGTTCACCTGGTCGAATATAACTCAAAACGGTTTTTGGAAAATTTGTAACACCCTCAAAATCTTGCTTTACCGTTAAAAAACCGTTCTTCGGAAGTTTACGCGCTAATCTTTTCATTACTTGGCTATTTCTTTACCGATTTTCAATATAAAATATGTTTTGGAAAGGTAAGGATTATACCTTTAAATTGAGATATAAAGATCTATTTTTTGAGCTAGCGTGTTGTAAGTTTTCATCGGGTAAACTTGGAATATTTGTTTTTTCTTCAAATTTTTCTACTTTGGCCGCATTTTATTGCAGTATTTTACTAAAAATATATCAAGTATGAAGAATTATTTTGAAAGTACATTCATGTCCAAAAATTTTGAGTGCTCATGCAATGAAATCGGACAAAAATTGACAAAGCTATTAAATTTTTTCTGCTATTAAATAAATTTACCTTGCGAAAAGTTTTTTTTTTTTTAATTTTTCTACTTTGACCGCATTTCATTGCGTTATTTTACTAGAAACATAGCAAGTAAAATCTTCTAATGAGGTAAATGACGAACCGTACCTTCCAACCAAAGCAATAGAAACGGAACGTCATTTCGTGTCACATCACGATTATTGTGATCTTGTGCGGGATATGGATCTGTCTATAAGACAGACAGAGATTCTGGCCTCCAGATTAAAGCAGTGGAATATAGTAGACAGTAACTTTAAAGTAACGTCTGCACGAGACAGAGACCTATCTTCGTTTGAACACATTTTCAAAGCTGATGACACCAATAACAAACTAGTTTATTGCGTTGATGTGAATGAATTGTTTGCTGCACTCGATCACGTGCACTGTCCACAAGATTGGCGATTATTTCTAGACGGTTCTTGCAAAAGTAAGTATTTAATGTGTTATGAGTGTGAGAGAACTAAATTTGAATACAATTTATCAATTCATTTTCAATTTACTAACATCGTAGGTCTGAAAGCAGTATTGCTGCACAACAGAAATGAATTGCCATCAGTTCCAGTGGCATACGCTACTGATATGAAAGAGACTTATCAAACGATGGAAAAATTCTACGATTGCTTAAATACAATAAATTTCGCTGGCAGATTGTCTCGGACCTTAAAGTCCTGACAATTCTACTTGGAATGCAAGGTGGCTACACTAAATATCCTTGTTACTTTTGTGAATGGGACAGCCGTGCCAAAAATCATTACAAGTGTAACATATGGCCACCGAGAAAGTTTCAAATTGGCAACAGGCGTTTTCGTTGGACCGCAGATTCGTAAGATTATGACTGATCATGACTTCATAAAAAAATTGAACCCAGTAGAGAAAAGAGCATGGCTGAGTTTCATTTCTTTGTGCCGAAACTTTCTTGGAAACACGAGAAGTTCAAATTACGTTGAGGTGGTCCATGAATTTTTGGAAGCTTATGGAGAAATGGGATGCAACATGTCTATAAAAATTCACTTTTTGCATTCTCATTTGGAATTTTTCCCGGATAATCTTTGTCAATTCAGCGACGAACAAGGTGAAAGATTTTACCAAGAAATCTCCAACATTGAAAAACGGTTTACAGGAAAGAACCAAGTTAGGATGATAGCTAATTACTGCTGGTCACTCAAACGTGAAACAGATGACTCGTCTTATAAACGCAGAAGATCAAGCAAACATTTTTAGCTATAAAGTTATTTAGCATTTTAATGATTACTTTTTTTTTATTTTCAGTCACAATAAAAATTTGAAGTTGAAAGATAATCAAAATGTATGAATTTTTAAATATGGTCATCATCTAAAATAATTTAAATAGTAATAACTCTGTCAATTTCCAACCGATTTTCGATTGAAATAGCTTAATCGACGCAGTACTAAATTCACTTGTCTTTGATAGGTACCTTTCTGAATTAAGACTATCGTAAAATCGTAGTCAAAGTTTCAAAATTAATTTTTTTTTATTAAGTTAAAATTTTTTTTCTCTGTAGCTTCGTCAGTTCTCGTTTGATGAGTTATACGCCATTAAAATAGTGATTTGTCACCTTTCAAAATGTATAAACAACTTTTGAATCGGATGAAAATTCGCAAAGATATTGATGATTGACTAGCGAATGACCTCAAAACAGTTGATTCAGAGTACCAAAAGAACATCGCAAACGGCATTACATTATCGCATCCATGGCTTCTGAACACGTCTTGAAGCACTTGTCCTATCTCGTATTGTGTAACCACAGCCATCACAATGGTCGCTGCCCAAAAACCGAATGTTAGCTGATCCAATTATTAACCGGCCAGACCTAATCGATATACTGTTCGGAGCAGAGCTTATCATCAACTGTTGGGAGCAGAGCAATTATCATCAACTACTGGCGATTGGGCAGATTAAATTATCCACATATCACCCAATTCTGCAAAACGTTATATTGGATGGATTGTACCAGGTAAATTGCAGTAGAAAAACTTGAAAAATTACGGGGGATCTGCACGACTGATGAAGCTCCCGAAACATCCGTAGCACAATTATGGGAATAAGAAGAAATGAAAGCCAACAAGATGTCACTATCTTTGGCAGAAAACAAGGTCAAGAGGATTTCGCACGACATACTTAAAAAAATCACACAAACCTTTTCACACTGAAAGTACCATTTCATCAAGGTCCTGACGCCCTGGGCGACTCATGAAATCGCTCTCGAAAGATTTCTGTCGCTTGAACGTCGATTTCAGAAAAATTCTCCATTAAGAGCTGAATGCATAAAGTTTATAAAGAAGTACAAAGAAACTACGTCATACCACATTATTGCGTATCGAAGGCTGAAAGCTTAACTACCAACCTTCGCGTAGTATTTGACGGCAAAAACGTCAAGAAGACATGCATTGAAAGACTTAATGTATGCAGGACCAACAGCGCAAGGCTGAGAACTGATGCCAGTCAGCATATAACATATTATCAACTTAATACTGTTACATATGGAACAAGAGCTGGCTATTAAATGTTTACAAAAAATGTCTATGGAAAACGCTACCCGTTACCTTTTGGGCTCGCAATTTCTCCAAGAAAATGTTTATGTAGATGGTCTGGGCGGAGCTGATAGTCTAGAAACTACAATACAGATACAAGAACAACTCACTCAATCATTAATTATAATGGTTTTAATTTACGTAAATAGTGCGCAAACCATCCACAATTTATTCAAAACAGTTCACAGGGAGAACTGGAAGTAAATTTAAATTTTGAAAGCACCAAGGCAAATTCCAACAAAACTTCAAGAAATAAAAATAAAGACATAACACACTATCACATCAGATTTGGCAAGGCTATTCGAATTGGAATTGGTGAGTAATCTCACTATCGACGTATTTTTTGGTGTCCTCAAAAGATTCATCGGCCGACGTGAACATTGCCAAAATTTGTATTGCGACCATGCGACCCCCTTTGTGGTAACAAAGAATAAACTATGAGAACTATCAACAACAACACATTTAAAAGGAGCACAAGAAGCTATTACGAGTGCATGCATCCCTGCAAGAGCGCCACATTTAAGGGGCCTGTGGGAAGCAGCTGTGAAAACTGCAAAACATATATTAAGTCTGTTCATGTAAAAGTCCATATTCTCTCGCAAAGAGAGATGCTTGCAAATTTTTACGCGAACGCAAAATTTGCAGAAACTTGCAAGTTTAACGAACAGCTGATTGAATTCTTGTCCGCATCCAAATATGCAAAATGAAAAGCATTGCATTAGCGTTTTTCTAAAACATTTCACTAACGAAAATTAACCGAACGAACATTTACCTGTATCTTGCATGTTTAACATTCATATTTTATAATTTCCATCTTTAAAATTCTTAAACAAAAATTTGCAACTTCCCCTCAAAATGAAATGTTATTTTGCTCTCTCAATTTCCCCTTCCATGAAAATTTTTTGGACCCCGCGAACGCGATTTGACAAAAATCGTGATATTTCGTAACAATTCGTAACAATTATCAGCACCGCGAACACTCTTATTAATCAGAATCTTAGCAAATGCATCCTTTATATATGAAGAACTCGAAAAACTGTCAAATGATCCCAACAACACTAACAGCTCAACCGTATGCACAAGCTAAACCCTCAAACATCAATTGAGGAACCAGTTAAAAATTACTGAAAAAGACTGAAGCACAAGCTTTCAATGAGTTACAATGCCGAAACAAATGGCAAAGGCGATTGAAAAACCTTAAACTAGGAAATATTTTTATCATCAAAACTTACAGAGGAGCCCATGATATAATAACAGTCGCAGTGCACCACTTCATAGGCGAAATTCCAAAGGCCAAGAATCATCAGCACATTTTGTTATGACCACGCTCAGTTCTTAGTAGACTCATTATTGAGTCTATGATTACAAATTCTTGCAGATTAGATTAAAATTAATAGGAAAAAAGAAGTATGAGAATATAAATTTTACTATGTTTAGTAAGATCCCTTCAGATCGGATCTTGGCTGTGATATTAAGATTTAGCGGAAGTGATATAAAACGAAGGGAAGAACCGCAATATTCTGCTAGGGACATTGAAACCGATATGCTCGAGTAATTCCAGACAATCAATGAAGCCAGCAATCAAATCGTTAACAAACATAAGGAAATTAACATGTCTTCTATACTCGTTTAATTTAAATCACTTCTAATGAATTACAACCATGTTCGCGAAACTTACGGACTTTTGAATTTAGCTTAACGGATTTAAAAAAAAATAACACATTTCACGAATATTGTTGTACAAACTATAAAATGCGAATTAGCAATTAAGTTCACTGCAACTAGTTAGTACATAAACAAATATTTCTGTCCAAATTATAAAATGCAATTCGGCACTCATGTTCGTCACACCGTAGTTCATAAGCGAATATTATTTCATTTCATTTCATTAATTCATTTATACACAAGTAATACAAATCCTTTTACGTATACAATTAATAGCATTAATTTAATAACATGAAATTCACTAACTTAAAATTCAAAATAAAGATAAAGATCAGAGTAGTATGGACGGGAATGTACTTAAGTAGGTGTTAGAACTTAGAAAGAAAGTATAGAGTAAATAGCCAATTTGAAGCGTTTTTGATTTCAATTCAGCTTCGATTTATGAGGCAATAAATTCCACAATTGAACAGCCCTAACGAAGAACATTATTGACGTGGCAGAGTTCTTGAAGGAGGGTACAATAAGCTAGTACGGCCCAAGAATGATAAATTAGAATAATGCGACACTTTCGTCCCGTTATCTTTTTTGTTTTGGCTTGACAACTGTGTGACGTCATAGTATACCAGAAAATCGAGTCTAAAGGGAAAAGAAACAGAAAATTCACATACGCGTGCAAATACAATGAAACAATAAAGTAATGTTTTTTAATAATGTGGCAAATTGTAGTAACGGCAACATGAAACCGTTGCATTTTCACTATATTTTGATATTACATTCTACTATAAGCCGGAAACTCGAAATTAAGCACCCCAAAAATGCTACATTAACATATTTATCTGTTTTTCAACGAAAGCAGTTTGGATGGAGCTGGTAAAGGATCTCTTAACTAATGCATTTATTCTTGCTCTGAAGCGATTGATCGCCACTCGCGACATACCAAGCTGCTTCTGGTCGGATAACGCGACCAACTTCTTAGGGGCAAAAAATGAGTTGCAGGACTTACGTCGTCTGGTCTTAAGCGAAAATCACCAATCCGAATTGCATAATTTCTGTATTAACAACGGGTTCGACTGGCGTTGCTTACCTCCCAGCTCACCACACTTTGGTGGTCTGTGGGAAACGGCTGTAAAACTGGCTAAGCAGCATTTGTATCACTCATTGGGCTCTTCCCTTCTGGGGTTTGACGAATTTCGCACATTACCTTGCGAAATCTCTGCTGTCATTAACTCTCGACCTCTTATACCTATTTCAGAAAATCCAGAAGATTTGGATGTACTTGCGACTCTTTCTGACTGGTGGACCGCTCATGGCCCACCCGGAACTTAATCTTTAACCACTGAACTACAATCGCCTCGATCGCTGGCAACGTGTCACACAGATACAACTGATCTTCTGGAAGCGATGGAGTCAAGAGTATCTTACTCTTCTTCAACAACGGTCCAAGTGGCGTATGCCGCAGGCCAACATCAAAATCAACGATATTGTATGCATTAAAGAGGAAAATTCGCCGCCCTTAAAGTTCGAGTGACCAAAATCATTTCCGGAACAGATGGCGTTGCAAGGGTAGCTATCCTGCGTACATCTACTGGCATCACCCGTCGATCAGTTACTAAGTTATGCGTCCTTACGGTTACTGACTCTGTTGAAAGCTCTGTCCTTTCAACGGGGGGAGTATGTTCGGAGCTGCAGCGAACACCGCAGCAAATATTATCTTAAAAATTATGCGCACATATTATAACAATAGTCAAATATGAAACTCAACAATTTGCTCAAAATTATCATCTGGTTACCCTGATCTAATTCACCGCGATCATGTACCTAGCCGTAAATATCTTTACTTATGTGTTCTCACTCTCTATTGAGCTAAGTAGGGCTAGACAAACATATATACATATGTATGTACGTACTATTGTGTATTAAAAAACTATACTTAAGTGATCTCACTCTCTGCTAAGCTAAGTAGGGCTAGACAAACAAATACTTCTAAAATGTATGTTTTTTTTTTGTTGCTTAGGATCTTGTACATGCTTTGCAAACACATTTCTCTGCATACGGTTTGATTATAAGTTAAGGCAAGGCGAATTGATTAAAGGTGGTGGCAAAGCGAATTTATCAAAATTTGTCAAATTAAGAATGTCATAATCGAAGAGAATTGAAGAATGGAAGTCATTGTTTGTTTTGTTGTCAGATGAAAGAAAATTTATTTTGGTAAGTTGAATTATGTGTACATATTTACATTTAGTGAATAAAACTTAAAGATTATTTGCAGTACGTGCATTCCTGTAGATCCAAGAAGCAAGAAGGTCGATGTTTCATTATTGCTGCACCAACACAAGTTATTAATCCTGCAGCAGATGTGAGTGGTGATTGGCTTGAAGATGCTTCTAGGTAAATTGAATTAATTGTTTATTTGTTCCCACTTTTGAAATAATTGTTATTGTACATTCATTGTGCTATCCCACCACATAATTAGCAAACCAAAATAGATGGATATTGGGAAGCGGATCTGATAATAATTCAAACTGCAACAAAGCGACACATCCGATCGCAGCGCCAACAATTACCTCGTCTGGACACATCGCATGCGGGTGACGCAAAAGGACAGTGAAAAATGTCTCAATAGTTTTAAGTGTGCAAATTTAAGTGCAGAATAAGCCGAATGGGCATAAGAAATTGCAGAATTCTTGGTGTCTAGATTACACAAAACTATGCTATAAGCACTTAAATTTGCCTCTTAATTTTTTTTTGTTGTAAATAGTTAAATACTAACTGAATTATTAAAATTTCATTTTACGGGCGTTTGTTAGCAGGCAAGAAACTTTATACTGAAATGGCGAAAACAAATAGAGTTGAGAAACACCAGAATGATGGTTGTTAACGCGAGTGTATAAAAGTCTAATCGAAGCGACTGCACAAAATTGGTAACGAAAAGCCAAGCGATATGATGGTGACCCATAAAAACGAAACGAGAGTTTTATGGTTTAAATCAATATACATATAACTTATTATAGGAATATTATTGTTTTTAAAATTTCTTCAAATTTTGTATAAACCAATTAAGTTAAATATTAATTACCTTTAATGTGTATCACCTTTCGAAATTAATCTTACATCTAATGTCAAAACAGTTTTTAATACACAGGTTAGAAATTTGAAAAATAAAAATATATAAAGATAGATTCCTCCTATCAAATAAAACTCGGATATAAAAAATAACACTTTTTGGTTTGCTGCAATAAATTTTAAGTTTTATTAAATCGAAAAATCTGTTTTTTTTCGCTATAATGTGTATTATTAATTTTTTCGTTATTGTTGCCAGTACGTTTAGGAATTAATATTATTTCATATAAAAAACCAAATTTATATGTATATTTATATACTATGCCTTTGCAACATTGGAGTTGGTAGGCTGCTTCACTAGCGCCTGCGGGATTTTTAGGCTGCTTTACTAGCGCCTACGGGATTTTTGGCTGCTTTACTAGCGCCTGCGGGAATTTTAGGCTGCTTCACTAGCGCCTGCGGGATTTTTAGGCTGCTTTACTAGCGCCTACGGGATTTTTGGCTGCTTTACTAGCGCCTGCGGGAATTTTAGGCTGCTTCACTAGCGCCTGCGGGATTTTTAGGCTGCTTTACTAGCGCCTGCGCGATTTGTAGGCTGCTTTACTAGCGCCTGCGGGAATTTTAGGCTGCTTCACTAGCGCCTGCGCGATTTGTAGGCTGCTTTACTAGCGCCTGCGGGAATTTTAGGCTGCTTCACTAGCGCCTGCGCGATTTGTAGGCTGCTTTACTAGCGCCTGCGGGAATTTTAGGCTGCTTCACTAGCGCCTGCGCGATTTGTTGGCAGCTTTACTAGCGCCTTCAATTTTTGTCTAAAACAGATAATAGTTCAAAAGAAAAAAACAAAAAAAATTAGAATCATTTAAAAGGAAATAAAGGGGAAAAAAAGAAAAGAAAAATAAGGAAAGGACTTTTCAATAGTTTTACTTACCAAACTCAGAGATTGATTTTGAGGAATTTTTTATACCTCATTATGCGCTGTTTTGCCTTTTTAATTTTTAGGCGCCTGTTGAGGTTTCGCAACCGGAAATGAATCCGGCATTTAAAAAAAAGTCGTTTTACGCTTTCGGGAACTTCAACGTCCGCGCTTTTCTCCATCAAACTCTTTTTGATATTTTTGCATTGCGAAATTTCCAATGCATTTAGGCTGTTAAAAATAGCCTCTAATTTTTTAACCCCACTCAAAAAATGTGTCGACGGCTTGTTGAGATATCCCTTCGACACCTGGTCCACCCATGTGAAAGTATTTTCACAACTTTTATGGTCCGTTAGGCTAAGTTTTTTATTATATAGCCGGAAATGTATTCCAAGGCGTCCTCCTGTAGAATACCACATTCAACCGGATGTGGATTATTCAACCCATCGATGATTTCCGGCTCCATTTCAAATTGTTGCGCGTTATCCTCACCGCCGTCAATCTCAAATTCCTCTATGCAACTCTGACTACTTACCATACTAACGTCCGCTAATTTTGAGGTGGTCGGTGTTTCCGAATACGTTAGCCATTCGCTTGTGTCTGCCATCACATTCCCCCTTCCTTGTAGACACTCTGTGTTGCGCGCTGCAAAAATAGTAAGAATAAAAATCACATATCACATCTTTGCAAGAAGTATAATTTAATATGCATACCTAAAATGTACTTGCGTAGCCTATATTTAAATTCCTGTGGTGTTGGGTGGTCGTTCAAGCCACCTTTACTGCGGATGGCACCAAAGAAGTGCTCCAGCACATCTTGATTTAGGCGATTTGTTAACAAATATTCCACGTTCGAATTTTGCTTAACTTGTTCGTAGAGCATTACTAAGGCACGGTTTGTCATAACTATTCCCTTCTGAAAAAATTCTACACCCTTCTTGTTGGGAATAATGGGCAACAGCATGAGTTCGTTCATGGCCTTCAAAACGTGTAATTGGTTTGTAAGCGCGGTTCGAAAAGGTTCCTTCAGGTATAAACTCATATCAAAAGAAGTTAAAATATAATTAATATTAGATACCTTCCCCGGATAACCAAAAGTTCTTATATTCGAATTTAACACATCGAACCAGTCATTAACTAATTGAATTAGATCTGCTGCCTCAGTGGGCTTAAGTAATTCAAAACCCAAAGAGTAACAGCGCCTTATCGCATTCGCAGTAGTATTTGAAAACAGTTGTGCTGCTAATTTAACCTTCTGGCGTCCTAATATTTCGTTTAGTTTTATGGGTTAGTAGCAATGATAGTATTTTCCTACCAATGCCTTTAACTGATAAGTGTTCTTCTGTTACTTTAAAAGTGATAGAAACATCCGTCGTCGCAGTGAACTTCAATAGATCAGCAATTGTCCGGGGGGTTAGGATTTGTCCTTTCCATAACAAACCAGTATCTAAGAAATGGTTTCTTATTAGCTTTAAAAGATGCGGTGCATCAGCAAATGTAAACACTTTTACGCTTTCGTCGTTAGGATGTGCGAACCACGGTTTATCTGAAAAAGTATACAAATTAAATAAAGATAATAAACATTACAAAAATATTTTTAATGGAAGAAAAAGGAATGTTAATCTTACCTACAGTCACTCCTAATTCTTTCCATAGCTTCCGATTGGTAGGGCCCATATCGCATACGACCGCCACCACAGGAAAACTTGCAATTTTTAGGGCCGTTATAATGTTAAGTAAAATTTTTTTTGTCATTTGACAATCAAAATTAAAAAAAACTGGCTGTTTCCAGGATTTCCGCAACCCACGAGCCATTACTACCTGGACATAATTTGCGGGTTTTCGTACATAGTCTCCTGGCTGATCATATTCATATGCTTCAACGACCTTCATCTCGTCGAATGCAAGAACACATATTTTATCGTCATCGCAAAGCTCAGTCATGTGTTGCATACAATCAATTGATCCAGTCAGGAGACCCTCGCTTATGTCGTTTTTACGGAACCAGCGCTGCAGTGTGGACACGTGCGGAAGCGGAAATCCTTTTTCATACAAATGGTTGTATGCTCTTGGACCGGCCGCGTGTAGGCATGTTGCATTCGAAATGTCCTTGTAAGACCATTTCACTTTGCTATCTAAAATTTAGATATAGGATTATATAAAGGATTTCTTACTCTGGAGGTGAAAATTTTTTTAAATACCAGGGAACGTCAATTTCTTAATTTGCCCTTCGGTAAATATCCTATTGACAGAATTAAGCACAGCGTTCACTTGGTCTAACTTTAATGTCAACTCTTTATTCCGTGCATTCAACTTTTTCACTTCCTTTTTCATTTCGGCTATTTCCACGTCTTTCAGAAATTCCATAACTCTAAAGCTAAAAGTTTATTTAGAAATTGTAAAATACTCAACGAATACTGTTAACATTACACTTACTCAGTTTGCGTTCCGCAATCTTTAATACTAACTTCCGGTGGTTGCGTCAGATAAAAGGTCAAGCTACATATTGTAAAAACATTGGTACAATTTTTTAATACACATGGATTTCAAAACACATACTTAGGAGAACTTATATCCAAATCTTGATGTTGTTCCAGGCGAGGCTGCAAATCAACATTTTCGTTAGCATGCGAAGAAGAGGGACCTATTTCCGTGCTATATTAAAAATATACATACCTATAAACTTTTAAAAAGATAATAATTTTGTAAATTACCCAAACTGCCTAAATCTGATGTCATTTCCGGATTTGTAATCAGAAGCCGGCATGCAAGTGCTAGCTGCGCACGGCTTTGGAGCAAAAGGCACCGCCTTTGCCAACAATTTGAACTTTCTTCCTCCACATACCATGTCCATGCGTGCGAAGTGGTCGGAACAGACAAAATCTTTTGCCCCAAGCTGCGTTCGGCAGGATCTCGACCACATCAGCCGCTCAGAATCGCTTATTGGAACTTTAAAAAAAGGTCCTTTCCCGCTTTCTATTTTTTTGAGGCACACCGCGCACTTTCCCATTTTTTAATATTTTAAAATGTCTTTATTTTTAGAAAAAATTCACAAGTTTCGAAATCACGAGCTTCAAAATATCAAAATATGTAAACAAAATTCTTCGTCATTACTTTTTACTGACATCCTTAATTTTATAAAATAAGAAGAACAAGCAAACAGCTGATTGATTACCACCACCTTATATGAATTCGCCTTGAGTTAAGGGTAATAATTATTTCATTCTCTTGCGGCATTTTTAAGAAGACGATCACGCCTTATGGCGAGTTACCCACGAACGTGTACGTAGCATAGCGTAGACGGCGGTAAAATCTCATTTTTGCAAAAACTCATTACCGTAGCCTTAGCGTAGAAATCAGCTGTTCTCTCATTGCATACAACTCGCTTCTTTTTGTTTAGTTCGCTCACTTTTATACAATGTTGCCATTGATTTATATATACATACATAATATGAAAAAAGTATTAAAATCACATCACAAAAATAAGTATGCATCCAATCAAAAACCGAATTTAAGAACAATTTTTAAAATTATAATGAACTGTTAATATTTCGTTGGATAGCCTTTACTCTTTTTGACAGATTTTAACCGCGATGGCATAGAGTTTACCAGGTTCTGAGTCACAGAAATTGGAATTTTTCCCATTCCTCCATTAGTGCTTTCTTTAAGTCATCTTTGCTCTTTATTTCCTGTTTCCTTATTTGTCTGTCAAGATGTTCCCACAAATGTTCAATAACATTTAAATCTGGCGATTGAGGTGGTGTTTTTAGTTGCTTTGGTGTGTTATACAGCAGCCATTCTCTGACAACAAGAGCTGTATGCTTGGGGTCGTTGTCCTGTTGGAAGACAAATGAACGCTCAAGCCCCAATTTTAATGCACTTTGCTTCAAATTATCCTTCAAAATGTTGAGATAAACAGTTTTATCCATTATCCCTTCAATCACAACCAGATTTCCTACACCAGAAGCAGCCATACAACCCCACACCATTATTTAGCCACCACCATGTTTAACTGTGCCTGTCATGTTTTGAGGATCGAGCTCTGAATTTACTTTTCTCCATACTTTTTCACGCCCGTCGGAACCAAAAATATTAAATTTACTCTCGTCAGAGAAAATAAGGGTATTACAAAAGTTTTGGTCTTTGGTTTCGTGCAGTTTTACAAATTCAAGTCTTTTCCTTCTGTTAGTACTATTTACAAATGGCTTTTTACGGATGTTTCGACCATGGAAACCAGCAGTATACAAAGCACGACGAATGGTTTGGGGGCTAGAAGTCTTGCCAGTTTCTTTTTCCATTTCGGCCTGTATTTTAGGGGCACTTGTTTTGGGGTTTTTCTGTACCTTTCGTACAATTATTCTGCGTTCCTGCTCCGTGAAAATTTTCGGGCGCCCAGTTCTTGGTTGGTTCTTGGTATTACCTTCTCTTTTAAATTTTTCAATAATTTTTTGTACCGTGGCGTTGCTTTTATTAACATCTTTTGCAATTTGGCGCTGGCTTTTATGGTCTTTGTACAATTTTATTATTAAATCCTTCATATCTTGTGAAAGTTCTTTGCCTCGCGGAGCCATGACCAAAATTTTAACTTAAATTAACTTTATAACTTTAAAAAAGGTTCGCGCCTACACAACGAAACAAATTTGATGGTCTTTCTCGCAAATAAATCACATAAAGACTAACGAAATACATAAATTTGTGAACTGCATACATACTTTTGTTATATGATTTTTACCGTTTCCTACGAAATGACGCCAGACAAGATAACGGAACAATTTGTCGGCATCGTGTCGTTTATATTCTTGTAAGAGATTTTGCATAGCACTTGCATACATATTTTGATACAAAAATGTTGAATTATTTTGGGAATAAATTCACATTTTCGGCTGTTAATCATGGTGCATACTTAGTTTAGTGATGCACTGTATGTTTTTGCATAAAATTACAATGTTAGTTAACATTTTTATAATGTAAATGATGAAATCGAAGTGCTGACCTATTTAAACAATATATTATGCTATAATCTGCTATATTCGGTAATATTTTTCTAATAATTTAAGAATATTTTAAGTATTTGGAAACTAACATTTTAATGATTTCAAAAAGTACGCGGTGGCAACCTTGTACGAGAATGATGAGAGAGAGAACAATCAGCTGATACGTTTCTACGGAAAAAATCAAATTCGCTTGAATTTACTACGTAAGTTCTCCGTCAACACGAAAATTCTACGGTGGTGAGTTTTCATTAACAAGGCGCTCTCATAAGATAGGTCGTGTCAGCTGACACCTACGGCCGTTCTACGTCGGTGGGTAACTGCGCTATTAGCTTTACAACCAAAAATAAAATTCATTGTCGAAATCATTGAAATTTGGCGTTTTTTTTATAAATTTAATATGAACAGCTTCCAAAAAGGATTGGAAGTTTTAGCACAGTGCTTAAACAAAAGCATTTTATAATTTAATGTTCCTTATCCACTTTTTAGAAATTGTACAAATACATCATAAGCTGAATCAACAACATCGGAATATCACAATTTCACATATTTTAATGTACCAATTGCTTTATATTCACTAAATTACCGCTGTTGTACGGTGACTACTCGAAGTCGTTTCCTATTTGAAATGGACTCAGATTAAACCAAACGTTATATAAAATTAATGGGACAATGGCTCTAATTAAATATTCATCTTAAAAGTTATACTAAATTATATGCATAAAATGCCATGTATATGTGGGCAAAAAGTTGTTCGCAACAAAGCCAAAGTGCAGTGTGGAAAATGCAACGACTTTTTTCATATGGAATGTGTTGGTGTTTTGCCAGATGATTTAGAATTTTTACTCAGCCCTAATAATAAATACTTCTGCAATAACTGTGCGGCCGTTCGCCGAAAATCCATCCGTTCTCCCCCTGCTTCCTTTAGTGCCAATTAATTCTGCATCCCAGCCCAAACGACGCTAAATGTAATGATACCGCCGCAGCAACAAGTGCCTAAATCGGTAACAAGTAAACAACGTGATGAGAATAAAAACGATGATAACTCTATTTCTTTGTTCACTATACTTGGTGAAATTGCTGCTCTAAAATCAGAGCATACTCGTGCAGTTAACATGATTAATGATCTACAATCCGACAAACATCTCTTGATAACTAAAATCGAAGAACTACGTTTAGAAATAAAATCCATGCATAAGCTTCATGCCGAAGATATTGCTCCCGGGCGTGTGTGTGTCATGATGCTAAAAAGGTAAAAGGAAAAAATGCACGAAACAAAAGTAAACGTCTAGATGCCTCTCCTTCGTCTGCGGTTAACACAACTTCTGTCTCGCCTTCTTCCGCTATTGATGTCGCTAGTCACTCTCACTCAGTTGTTACTGAGAAAAGTGTCATTTCCGTCGACTCGGCTACTGCGATAACAGCAAGCGAGCGTCGTATCTTTGATGCTTCTACGTGCACAGCTAAAACGATTGGGGAAGCTGCTAATGTTCTAGCTATACCTGGATCCTATGCTAACGTCGTTCGTTCGGTTAACGCAGTTGATCAAAATACAGCCTCGCATGCTGCCGTTGCTTCTGCCTCTGCTGCTATAATTTCCATTCAACCCAGTAAGAAATTAAAAGCACAAAGCATTGTCGGATGTAATAAGAGTGCCGATTAAGATGTAGCACACAGGGTGAAAAGGCTACATATATCCTCCTTCAAACCCTTAGTCACTGCAGAAAACATTGTCGCGTATGTATCAAAGCATTCATCAATCGATTCAAAGGCGATTTCCTGCAATAGGCTCGTCAAAAAGGATGTCGCTGTTGAATCCTTGAAACGAGTAAACTTTAAGTTAGGAGTTTCCTCAAACTATTTCGACGCTTTACTTAATTCGGCGTTTTGGCCAGCCGATGTTAAAATACGGCCGTTCAAGTTTTTTCGACAACTAGGGAATGGAGAAGTAACCACATAAGTGCTGTACCGCAAGCTTTATCGCACTCTAATATATCGCTCTTAGAATATACATTATACTACCAAAATGTTAGCGGCATGCGCACGAAATCTAGAGACTTCTATCGATGTACCTCGCTACATGAATATGATATTATCGCTATAACCGAGACATGGCTGAATGAAAATATATCCTCATCGGAATACTTTGATGGCTATTATCAAGTGTACCGAAATGATCGTTGTCCGAAGGCTACTGGCTTTAGTAAAGGCGGCGGTGTAATATTAGACATTAGAGCGGACTTACGCTGCAAAGAAATTAAAATTAACAATGCTGAAGGCAAAGTAGAGCAAATCTGTGTCAGCGTTATGTTTTCAAATAATAAATCAATTATATTTATATTGTCATATATTCCTGATTATAGTGACTTAGATATTTATCAGAAGCATTTAAATAATTTAGTCCACGTAATGGGTGTTGTTAAGTATGATGAAATAATCTATCTAGGTGATAGTAACTTGTACTGGTCAGAACATAGCAATAATTTATTACCAACTAACCTCAAATCGGATATCGATCTATTGTTTATTAGTACTCTATTTTCGCAAAATCTCAACCACTGCAATTATATTTTAAATAATAACGGCAAATTCTTGATCTTGTATTCACTTCCAATGATTTAAAGATTTCTTGTGAAGAATGAGAAGCTCCTATTTCTAGAAATACTTTGCACCATAAAGCAATAAAAGTAATTTTTCAGTTCTACCATTACGAGACTTTACCCGCTACTATATCACATGAATACAATTTCTCAAAAGGAAATTCCGTAGCAATTAACGAGTTTTTTAAAGCAACTGACTGGGAGTTTTTGAGTATCTCCGATGATCTAACGGCGTCTTATGAGACTTTTTGTCAAAAGCTCTTACATTCGATCTCTTGTTTCGTGCCTCTAAAATTAGTAAAAACGTATAATAAACCACCATGGTTTAACTATAAGCTATGCAACTTCAAAAATGTAAAAAATAAAGCGTTCAAAAAATACAAATCGAGTAGAACTGAAGTAGATCACCAGCATTATCTGAAGTTGAGGAAAGAGTTCGACAGCCTGCACAATGTCTTGTTTAAAGAATATATGATTTCTGTTGAAAATAAACTTAAATCCAATCCGAAAAGTTTTTGGAATTTTATTACCTCTAAAAGAAAGACCAATAGTTTTCCATCGAGCTTGTCGTATGGCGGCGTTGTTTCCAGCAATACCCAGGAAACATGCGATCTATTTGCGAGCTTCTTTCAAAAATTTTATGAAGAGTATGACAATACAACATATCCACATTTGACCTGTCATCCGTTAAAAACTATTACCACCTTTGATATTTGCGTGAATGATGTTGAGATTGCGATTTCGTCATTAAATCCTTGTTCAAAAATATATTGTGAAGGGTTTTCCCCTCAATTCTTCAAAACCTGCTCCGATACTGTAGCTTATCCCCTTGCGATCTTATTCAAGAAATGTTTAGATAATGGCACATTTATAGACTCGTGGAAGCTTTGCTCAATTGAACCTATTTATAAATCAGGCGACCGTAATGATGTGAGCAATTATAGGGCTATCGTTAAGCAAACTACCATAGCCAAACTATTTGATCAGATAGTTCAATCAAAACTATTTGATCAGGGGAGTAAAGTTATCTGTAACATGCACATATTTAGCTTTAGCTACAAATCAAATAATAAAGTCATTTAGTAACCATGCTCAATTAGACGTAATACAAGGTGCCGCAAA
Organism: Philophylla caesio; assembly: GCA_963971545.1. Taxonomy (NCBI): domain Eukaryota; kingdom Metazoa; phylum Arthropoda; class Insecta; order Diptera; family Tephritidae; genus Philophylla; species Philophylla caesio. Next base: position 132,611,687 of record OZ020604.1, read on the forward strand.
AGTAAACTTCCGATGTTTTTTGGCTGTAATTTAAAGAAAAAATGAAAAAGTTTGATTCTTCTTTTGGATTATTTTCATTTGGTCTTTTAATTTTTTTTACATCAAGTCGAGAATATGATGTCATGTAAATGGCCGCCGCCACAGTTGATTGTCATTTGAGCCCTTTTTATGGCATTTTCCATCACTTTGGCCAAAACTTCCGGTGATAGGTCCTCACATTCTTGACGGATATTGTCTTTAAGAGCTGCAAGAGTCCGAGGCTTGTTGACATAAACCCGCGACTTCAAAAAGCCCCACAAAAAGAAGTCTGGAGCACGTGCACTGTGTGCCGTTGCACCGTCCTGTTAGAACCACATGTTTTTTCAATCCAAATTCATCAAGGTGCGGTAAAAAGAACTCGATGATCATTGCTCTGTAGCGCTCACCATTCACAGTAACCGTTTGGCCCGCAACGTCTTCGAAGAAAAAAGGTCCGATGACTCCTCCAGCGAAAACAGCACACCATACAATGACTTTGAGCGGGTGTAATGGCTCTTCGTGGGTTACACGCGGATTTTCAGTGCCCCAGAAGCGTAAATTTTGCTTATTTACCTACCCGCTAAGATGAAAACGGGCCTCATCACTCATGATTATTTTTGATGAAAAATGATCTTCCTCTTGGTGGTGATTAAGGATGGCTTGAGCGTATGTTAGACGCGATTGGCGGTCAGCAGCTAACAGCTGATGCACCGTCTGGACTTTGTACGGAAATATCTTCAAATCTTGTACCAAAATTCGCTGTAAAGACCGTCGACTGATACCCATTTGCGTGGCACGTCGTCTGGTCGATGTCGACGGCGCTTCCATGACAGGAGGATTACTTTTGCGCCACTTTGTATACACAGATTTCTCGAAGGCGTTTGACAAAGTAGACCACTCAATTTTATTATACAAGTTGAAGCACTTTGGAGTCAGGGATAAACTTTTAGAGTTATTCGCCAATTTTCTATTTAACAGAAAATTATTTGTTAAAATATGTTCTAGTAAATCCAAAACATTAATTGAGGCGGGGTCGGGCATTCCAAAATGAACTCGCTGTGGCCCATTGCTATTTATTATTTTTATAAATGACTTGGTGAACCACTTTAAGTTTGCAAATTGTCTAATGTTTGCAGACGACATAAAGCTTCTCTTAGAGGTACACAGGTTATCAGACAGTAACAATCTGCAGTCCGATCTAGATGCTTTTGAACGGTGTTGTGCAACAAACTATTTACATCTGAATGTTAAGAAATGCTTCGTGGTAACATTCACCAGAAAAACATTTATTTCAATGTTTAATTACAAATTAAACCACTGTTTCCTTAATCGCTGTCACGAAACGAAAGATCTAGGTGTTATTTTTGACTCCAAGCTATCCTTCTCCGAACACATTGACTGTATTGTTTCCAAGTTATTTGCAATGATCGCTTTCATTAGCAGAAACACTGGTGGTTTTAAAGATCCTCAAACCTTGAAGTCTCTTTATGTTGCCTAAGTAAGAATCCGGCTCGATTGAACGAACCTCTTGTACGATGTGCCCGATTTAAACTACGTCTCTTTACTGTATTCAATTAGTCAGTAAGATACCTTTTTCTTTTTTATCGTAACTAGTCTGTAAGATGGATTTTCTCTAGACTGAAAGTGGAGAGCAGCACAAAAGCGACGCGTCAGGTGGTCCTCATGCTGAATAGAGAATCCCTACCGATTCTGAAAAGGACGGAAGGGACCATCAAGGGAATGCAGAGCCTTGCCAGGTCAATCCACTGGATGATCTGTCGGGGGGTTATGCGTCCTCGACATCATCGCTGGGCATTGGGTTCACCTTCCGTAAGTATATGGAGGAGGAACTCATGTCGGACGATGACGACGAAGCCAACCGAACAGTGGTGAAGAGGGATTGAGGTGCGTCCATGATGGTGCGCGTCGTCCAAATAAACCGCCACCACAGAAAAGCGGTGTCTGCTGCACTGCTGCTCCTGCCGTCATCCAGGAACCTTGGACTGTTGGGCACATAATTGGTTAACTCCAGACGACGGTGTATACTCTGGTAAGTGGCGCAACTGAAGGTTGACCCAGGGCCTGACTTCTTGTTAACTCAAACCTAAAATTTCTGTTTCTTCCTCCATGTACTTAGCTCATGACAGGCCAGTTCCGACACCGATAGTTGTTGTTGTTGTTGTAGCGGCTAGCTACACCCCACTGGGTTGGCGGACTCCCTCAATCATTATCGTCAAACTCAACTAACGAAAGGTCCAGGAAACGAGCCGTTTCAACAGGGTCAGACCATAGGGAGAGGGGTGTTAGTTGAGTAGGTTTGGCCGGGCATGTGAATAGGTGATTGGTGTCCTGCGGAGACTCTTCACATGCCGGGCACGTGTTGGGGGTGTCGGGGTTGATCCTGGATAGGTAGGAGTTTAACCTGCTACAATATCCAGATCTGAGTTGAGCCAGAGTGACGCGGGTCTCACGTGGCAGCTGGAGCTCCTCAGCTGCTATGGGTGGTGGTTGGACTCCCAGGACTGCACACACAGGGCTGGTGTCGATGTATTTGGACACCGACTCCCTGTGGATGCTGTCCAGAGCCTGTCGGTACATCCTTGGGTCCAGCGGTAGGTGTACGTATGTCTGGACCTCGTCCGTCAGTTGTGAGAGATGTCCCCTGATGTGCCTGGGTGCCGGCTCCAGCGCGAGCAGGTCTCTATTGGGGTGCCCCGGACGGTGGCACCCCAGTAGAAACTGTTTTGTGAGCATAATGTTGTGCTCCTGCACTGGAAGCACGTTAGCCTCATGGTAGAGGTGATCCACAGGCGTCATCAGGAGACATCCCGTCACTGTCCTGAGTGCGGCCTTCTGACAGGTATCTAGTCTTGACCACTGAGTCCTGCCAGTTCCAGGCGACCAAATTGGCGCGGCATAATTTAGAACCGGCCGGGCAATCGCCTTGTATGTTGCCAACAACGTTTCTTTGTCTTTGCCCCAAGTGCTGCCGGCGAGCGACTTGAGGACTTTGTTGCGGCTCTGTACCTTGTTGACGATTGCGGTTGTATGCGCTGAGAAGGATACCAGGCTGTCGAGGGTGACTCCCAGGATCTTCGGGTGGTTAACCGTCGGAATGGGGGTCCCCTCGATGTGGATGTCGAGGGTGAGCCCGACCTCCTTCGTCCAAGATGTAAAAAGGGTCGCCGGGGACTTAGCAGGAAACAGCGTCAAATTCCGTCCCGTAAAGTAGTGAGCAAGGTCTAGGAGGTAGCTGTTCACTTTGGAGCACAAGCCATCAATTCCATTGCCGGTAGCCATTATCGTGCACTCGTCAGCATACGAGACCAGTGTGACTCCCTCTGGCGGGGAAGGGAGTCGCGAGATGTAGAAGTTGAATAATAGGCCTCCACGTCCTTCAGCAAGATGGAGTGGCTGTCTGTGGCGAAGGCCTTCGACAAATCCATCGCCACGAAGACGGTTCTCTCACAGGGGCGGTTGCCGTTGAGACCACGATTAACCTGAGTGTTTATAGCGTTAAGTGCCCTTGTAGTGCTATGCACTTTCCGGAAGCCGTGTTGATGCTTCGCCGGGCTGAGGTGGTGATTGAAATGCGGGAGCAGCAGGGCCTGAAGTGTCTTAACCACTGGAGAAAGAAGGGAGATCGGCCGATAGGACTCGCCTTGGCCGGCCGGTTTCCCTGGTTTCAGCAGTGGTATCACCCTACTGGTCTTCCAGATATTTGGAATGACCAAGGTGCTTAACGACAGGTTGATGACCTTGGTGAGATATGCTACACCCGCGGTGCCCAATTTTTTCAGCATCAACATACTTAACCCGTCTGGGCCAATGGATTTGGAGGCTTTCGCCTTCCCGATGGCTTCCTTCACCTCAGTGGTAGAGGACAATTGGTGCGCTTGGTGTTGACTTGCGCAGCCTTCTGGTGACTGACCGTTTGGTTCTGTCGGCCGAAGGATGCAGTGTAAATTGTCGACTAAAATAGTTCGCGTATCGCTTCGGGTCCGACGAGGCGTGGTCTCCAAAGGAGATTTCTGTTCGATCATCACGCCTCGTCGGGTTGGACAGGGACCTCACGGTCGACCATAATTTGCCCACTCCGGCACCAAGGTTGCAGGACTTCAGGTGCTCCCTCCACTTGTTCCGCTTATGAACGTTGACCAGGCGTTGGATCTCACCGTTTAGTTGCCTAATACGGGGATTACCGGGGTCCGCCTGCCGGAGGTGGTCGCGTTCATCCGCTAGAGACACCCCCTCACCCGGGAAGTCAGGACGGATCACAGGGATCCTCCATGCCGGAATGAAACGCAGCGGACTTCACCACCCTGCGGAACAAGCGCTCGCCTACGCGAACGTCGGTTGGAGTTGAGAGAGCACTCAAGGCGTCTTCAGTGAAATCCTCGAACCGCTCCCAATCAGCTTTTTTGAAGTTGACATAGGTGTGGCGATCCGAGGCAACATAGTTGGCAGGTCTGTCAATCGAGATGATTATGGGTAGGTGGTCTGATGCAAGCGATAGCATAGGTCGCCACGTTATGCTATTTATCAGACCTGCGCTAGCTATTGTTAGATCTGGCGAGCTGCTGCAACTACCCACAATCCTGGTGGGGGCTTCGTCGTTCATGGTGCAGAATGTCGAATCGTCTATCTGCTCTGCCAAAATATTTCCCCTACGATCATTTGATAGGCTTGAGAACCAAAGATCGTGATGCGCATTAAAGTCTCCAACTACCAAACGGTTTTCACCACTGAGGAGCGCACCTATGTCAGGGTGATATCCAGCGGGGCAGCAGGAGACAGGGGGTATATATATGTTAAATATTTCGAGCTCGACATCGCCTGACCGGACAGCAATCCCTTGACATTCTAAGGTGCTGTCCCTTGGGTCGATGTCTACATCAGTGAGACGATACTGCACGGTGTTGTGTAGAATGAAGGCTAGGCCTCCACCATTATCTCGCTCGCGATCTCTACGAAGCACGTTGTAACCGTCGCAGTTCGTCGACGGCGACGTAGCTTCCTTTCTTGGACCGCAGCTATTAACAGCCCGTGCCGAGCTCTGAAGGCAACCACCTCCGAGATCTTGCTCGAGAGTCCGTTGCAGTTGAACTGTAGGAGTCTCGTCTGTCTCGGTAAGGTTGTCGCGTTGAGGGGGGTGAGGGACTGGGTCCGAGGGCCGGCCCGTCCCGGCTGCGCATCCCGCTGTGGTTGTAAGGGCCCAACGATTGTTGTGGGCGGTGTCGTGAGCGACACGTTCGGGGGGTTGTTGCGGCAGCAGGAGGCGGTAAAGCTCTCGGACCAGCCCCTTGTGGTGCGTAGGCCAGAGCACGCCCGGAAGTGGCACCAGCCCTGGCAGGCGTTACACCTGACCGAGCAGGCATTCCGGTGCACTCTGGCCCGGCATACACAGCAGATGGTGGGGGCAACCAGTAGTTCCTGGTTGGCGCCACGTGTGGTAGAGCGAGGGGGGGCGAGGGTGGGGAGGTTTGGTGTTCTGTGAGCTCCGGGGAGCCGTAGAGGCAGGAGGGGTGCGTTGAGGCACCGGCGCGGGGGACGCAAGGAGGGATGCCGTGGAGGGCGCTTGAGTGCGCGAGCAACACTGGCCCACATAGGATGTGGACCACTCCCTAGTTTTCTTAAGGCCTGAGCAGACCTTAAGATGGCACCATCCGTTGCACGAATTACACCTCACCGAAGTGGAATTCGGATGGAGCCTTCTCTGGCAGATGCAGCAGAAGTAGGTTTCTGGGCCAGGGTTAGGCTCGACGCCCGCCCTGGCCAGAAGTATAAGTAGCAATCCTGCTGCAAGTTATTGCACCCAAGAGAAGATAAGATTGGGGGTGTCCGGCAGCCTAAGTGGGGTTAGGTCGCCGGTCGGATGAAATCCGAGTCACTTCGGTAGCGTAGAACCGACTGTAGTGGAAGCCCCGACACCGATGGTCGAGAGGGTCGCTTAGCAGATGGAAGGAGCTTGAGTTCTTGCCGGTAACACGAATGCGCACCATTTCGCATGGAGCAGCAGCGATACAAACGAAAGAGGAGAATCACTCTATGGTTTTATATTGACAGCTAACCTAGCTGTAAGTAATAAAGGTAGTGAACCCACCTTTGCAACTAATAGCAGAAGGGAAGTGCTGGGCGTGACCCTCGTCTCGGAGAAGGCAGAGGCTTGATGAGCACACCTTTTTAGACCATGGCTATATCTCTTTCTGCTTAGAGGGGTTTTCGCCTAGAACTGAACCCTTGAGGAACTTAAACAATGCTGGCTGGCGTAGATATAGGAAAGAACTAGATAAGCGACTTTCAGGCCAACGTGTAAGAGTACCGAGTAGCCCAGGGGAACTAGAATACTTGAAAACCCATTTTATCATGGCATGTCGGAAGGCTCTTGATAAGGCCTATCTAATAAAGAGGCAAACAGAAGCCACCATGGTGGAATGCAGATATCGACAAAGCCTGCAGACTCTGTCGGACTCTATTTACCTAGCGAAAATAACCCAGTGACTCACAATGGGAATTTTACAGGTCGCACTTAGGGGACTATAAAAAGCTCTTAAGGCATTCGAAGAGGTCTTCTTGGAGGGACTTCTGCGGCTCTATGGAATCTGTGTCAGAGGAATCAAGGCTGAGAAGGGTTCTCTCCAGCTTTCCCAGAATAGCTCCGAGATGCTTGCTAAGGTCGGACGGGACGTGGACGGGGTCGGCAGAGGACACTCTCAGACTTCTTCTAGAAACACACTTTCCGTGCGCCGCGGATGTGCTTCCTTACAGGTCGACTACAGTGAGCGAACAACCGGTGGATGTCGACTTCCTTACAATTGAGAAAGTAACCCGGGCAATTGAGTCATTTAAACCATACAAGGCGCCGGGCCCAGATGAATCTTACCGGTGCAGCTTTAATAATCACTGAAGCTAAGTGCAACTTGGCTGTATACTATGTATATAGGAGTGCTAAACCTCAAAGACATTCTTAAAATGTGGAAGGAATCGAAGGTTGTTTTCATACCTAAAGCAGGGAAAATATCCCATGTCAATCCGAAAGATTTTGGGCCTATAAGTCTCTCAAACTAATGACTTCCCAGCTTGCTTACATGAAATGGAAGTCCACAGAAACGGCGCTTCATCAAGGTGTTCCGTATACATATAGAAAACTCCCTACAAGTCAAGGAGTACACCCGGAAGTAATTTCTAGACATTGCGGGTGCCTTCAATAATATAGAAATCTTGGCGATTACAACAGCTCTGGCGAAGCTGGGCGTTGATCAACATTTGGTGTCCCTCGTGCAAAAACTACTGGTTGTGAGGCAGTTGGCGGAGACAACTTTAGAACGCTGTACAAGCAGAGGATCCCCGCAAGGTGGGGTCCTTTCTCCCATTCAGTGGTGGCTATTAATGACCTACTGAATGCCCTGGAACAGGAGGGAGGATCAAAGGTAGTAGCTTATGCCGATGACCTTGCGGTGGTAGCAAGGGGCAAATTTCCTCAGACGCTGTGCGACATCATGCAGGAAAAACTTAAAAAGGAAGAGAACTGGACCAAAGATAAAGGTTTGGGTGTAAACCCAGACAAAACTGAACTTTTTCTTTTTACAAGAAAATATAAGATCTCACCTCTAAGGTATCCCGTAGTTGCAAATAGAGTACTGCGGCAAGGGGACGTTGCAAACATACTAGGTTCGGAAGATACGGATTACTGCGCCCCCATTCAAAGCTTCACAAAGAAGTGCAATATACTAATTCCTCAAAGAGACTGGTGGTCCAATGGATCCCCAGGATCGGAAAAGTCATCCCACTTCTACACTGATGGCTCAAAGCTTGAGAACAGAGTGGGAGGGGGTGTTTTCCCAGCTCAAGTAGGTGCAGTGTCTTTCCGACTGAGGTCGCTGCTATACAGGAGACGGTGGAGTACCTAAGAACAGAAGAGGTTGAATTCAAAGATATCTTCATATTTTCCGACAGTCAAGCAGCACTAAAGGCACTTGATTCTGTCAAATGCAAATCTCTAAACGAGAAGGCGGAGCAGAGGGCTTTTCACTTGGTATGGGTGCCAGGGCACAGCAACATACCGGGCAACAAAACAGCGGATGAGCTTACAAGAAGGGGGACATTCACTCCGCTTTCACCTCGCTGGAAAGAGTCCTTCTAAAGGACTCAACCATTAAGGAATCAGGAGGCCGTTGGAAAAACGGTAACACCTGTATCAAGTCAAAGCTCTTGTGGCCGGAGTGGGACGTCAAGCGATCACAAGGTCTTCTCATGCTGGGCAGGGGATACCTGTCCCTAATAATAATATAATAATTTTGGCGCGTACACTATATAGCTTAGTGTTTGGCCGAGCTTCTCCTACTATTTGTGGTGTGCGTCTTTATATTATACCACAAATGGAGGGATCTACAGTTTTGTGCCGACTCCGAACGGCAGATGTATTTAATGAGAAGCTTTTTCATGGCAGAAATACCCTCGGAGGTTTGCCATTGCTAGCCGAGGGGTGACCGCTATTAAAAAAACTTTTTCTATTATTAAGATTTTGTTTGCCCTGACTGAGATTCGAACCTCGAACTCACCGGCATATCAAGTTATAGCACGCACCGCTACCAACTCGACCACAGCGGCCACGGAGACCTGTCCTTAGTGTTAGGAATTATAACAGGTCATATACTGATCGGCAGACACGCAGAGAGACTAGGTGCTCTATGCAATGACTTCTGTAGTAGCTGCAGAAATTAACATGAGTCTGAAACCGTGAGGCACATTATATGTGAATGTCCTGCACTATGGGCTTGAAGAAGAACATTCTTGGGATCTGAGTTCTTCGGAGACCTTAGCGATCTGGCCAAAGTAGAGATTCGCAAGGTAGTAAAATTCGCAGATTCCATATGTTGGTTCGAGTAGGGGGATTTTTCAAATCCGCGTGGTACCTCAATGGGCATAAAGGCTTAGGTGTGCTGGCGCGATCGCTAACAGCTACAAAAGGGTGACACCCTTATCGTGAGTTTCGCCGGAATAAAATGTCTTACAATATTTTTTGTAATTTGTGTATGTACTTGAAGTGTAAAATTATTAAATAGTCCATATTAAATAGTGATTTGAAAAGATTTTATAAAATTTGGTTTTGAAATATTACAGTCAATAAGACCACTTCAAAACCACAAGCAGGACTATAATTTGCTATTCCGTCAGTCAGGTGTAACGCCTGTCAAGGCTGGTGCCACTTCCGGGAGTGCTCTGGCCTTCGCACCACAAGGGACTGGTCTGAGAGTTTCACCGCTACCTGCTGTCGCAGGTACCATAAGATACCTCCGAGATCTTATGCCTTCATGGCTCGGCACGGACTGTTAGTATCTGCGATTGGTAGTCGGAGACTTCAACGCGCATCACGATCTTTGGTTCTCAAGCCTACCAAACGATCGTAGGGGAAATATTTTGGCAGAGCAGATAGACGATTCGATATTTTGCACAATGAACGTCGAAGCCGCGCCAGGATAGTGGGTAGATGCAGCAGCTCGCTAGACCTCAAAATAGCTAGCGCGGGTCAGACCACCTACCCATAATCGTCTCGACTGACAGACCTGCCAACTATGTTGCCTCGGACCGCCACACCTACATCAACTTCAAAAAAGATGACTGAGAGCGGTTCGAGGATTTCACTGAATACGCCTTCAGTGCTCTTCCAGCTCCTACCGACGTTCGCGTTAGCGAGCTCGAGATCCGCAGGATGGTGAAGTCCGCTGCAGCCCGTTTCATTCCGGAAGGTAGGATCCCCGAGATCTGTCCTGACTTCCTGGGTGAGGCGGTCACTTTGGCGGATGAACGCGACCACCTTCGGCAGGCGGACCCCGGTAATCCCCGTATTAGGCAACTAAACGGGGAGATCCAATGCCTGGTTAACGAACACAAGCAAAACAAGTGGAGGGAGCACTTAAAGTCCTGTAACCTCGGTGCGGGAGTGGGCAAACTATTGTCGACTGTGAGATCCCTGTCCAATCCGACGAGGCGTCACGACCGCACAGAAATATCTCTGGAGACCACGCCTCGTCGGACCCGAAGCGATGCGAGAGCTATTTTAGCCGACAATTCATAATGCATCCTTCGGCCGACAAATCCAAAGGGTCAGTAACCAGAAGGCTGCGCAACCAAAAATCCAGCGCACCAATTGTCCTCTCTAGCACTGCGGTAAAGGAAGCCATCGGGAAGGTAAAAGCCTCCAAATCCATTGGCCCAGACGGGTTAAGCATTTTGATGCTGAAAAAATTGGGCACTGCGGGAGTAGCATACCTTACTAAGGTCCCCAATTTGTCTCTTACCACCCTGATCATCCCAGACATCTGGAAGATGAGCAGGGTGATACCACTGCTGAAACCAGGGAAACCTGCCGGCCAAGGCGAGTCCTACCGGCCGATCTCCCTGCTTTCCTCAGTGGTCAAGACACTCGAGGCCCTGCTGCTCCCGTACTTCAACCACTACCTCAGCCCGGCGAAGCATCAACATGGCTTCCGGAAAGTACATAGCACTACAACGGCACTTAACGCCATACACACAGATTACTCGTGGTCTCAACGGCAACCGCCCCTGTGAGAGAACCGTCTTCGTAGCTGTGGACTTGTCGAAAGCCTTCGACACAGTCAGCCACTCCATCTTGCTGAAGGACGTGGAGGCCTATTATTCAACTTCTACATCTCGCGACTCCCTTCCCCGCCAGAGGGAGTCACACTGGTCTCGTATGCTGACGAGTGCACGATAATGGCTACCGGCAATGGAATTGATGGCTTGTGCTCCAAAGTGAACAGCTACCTCCTAGACCTTGCTCACTACTTTACGGGACGGAATTTGACGCTGTTTCCTGCTAAGTCCCCGGCGACCCTTTTTACATCTTGGACGAAGGAGGTCGGGCTCACCCTCGACATCCACATCGAGGGGACCCCCATTCCGACGGTTAACCACCCGAAGATCCTGGGAGTCACCCTCGACAGCCTGGTATCCTTCTCAGCGCATACAACCGCAATCGTCAACAAGGTACAGAGCCGCAACAAAGTCCTCAAGTCGCTCGCCGGCAGCACTTGGGGCAAAGACAAAGAAACGTTGTTGGCAACATACATACAAGGCGATTGCCCGGCCGGTTCTAAATTATGCCGCGCCAATTTGGTCGCCTGGAACTGGCAGGACTCAGTGGTCAAGACTAGATACCTGTCAGAAGGCCGCACTCAGGACAGTGACGGGATGTCTCCTGATGACGCCTGTGGATCACCTCTACCATGAGGCTAACGTGCTTCCAGTGCAGGAGCACAACATTATGCTCACAAAACAGTTTCTACTGGGGTGCCACCGTCCGGGGCACCCCAATAGAGACCTGCTCGCGCTGGAGCCGGCACCCAGGCACATCAGGGGACATCTCTCACAACTGACGGACGAGGTCCAGACATACGTACACCTACCGCTGGACCCAAGGATGTACCGACAGGCTCTGGACAGCATCCACAGGGAGTCGGTGTCCAAATACATCGACACCAGCCCTGTGTGTGCAGTCCTGGGAGTCCAACCACCACCCATAGCAGCTGAGGAGCTCCAGCTGCCACGTGAGACCCGCGTCACTCTGGCTCAACTCAGATCTGGATATTGTAGCAGGTTAAACTCCTACCTATCCAGGATCAACCCCGACACCCCCAACACGTGCCCGGCATGTGAAGAGTCTCCGCAGGACACCAATCACCTATTCACATGCCCGGCCAAACCTACTCAACTAACACCCCTCTCCCTATGGTCTGACCCTGTTGAAACGGCTCGTTTCCTGGACCTTTCGTTAGTTGAGTTTGACGATAATGATTGAGGGAGTCCGCCAACCCAGTGGGGTGTAGCTAGCCGCTACAACAACAACAACAACTATCGGTGTCGGAACTGGCCTGTCATGAGCTAAGTACATGGAGGAAGAAATAGAAATTTTAGGTTTGAGTTAACAAGAAGTCAGGCCCTGGGTCAACCTTCAGTTGCGCCACTTACCAGAGTATACACCGTCGTCTGGAGTTAACCAATTATGTGCCCAACAGTCCAAGGTTCCTGGATGACGGCAGGAGCAGCAGTGCAGCAGACACCGCTTTTCTGTGGTGGCGGTTTATTTGGACGACGCGCACCATCATGGACGCACCTCAATCCCTCTTCACCACTGTTCGGTTGGCTTCGTCGTCATCGTCCGACATGAGTTCCTCCTCCATATACTTACGGAAGGTGAACCCAATGCCCAGCGATGATGTCGAGGACGCATAACCCCCCGACAGATCATCCAGTGGATTGACCTGGCAAGGCTCTGCATTCCCTTGATGGTCCCTTCCGTCCTTTCCAGAATCGGTAGGGATTCTCTATTCAGCATGAGGACCACCTGACGCGTCGCTTTTGTGCTGCTCTCCACTTTCAGTCTAGAGAAAATCCATCTTACAGACTAGTTACGATAAAAAAGAAAAAGGTATCTTACTGACTAATTGAATACAGTAAAGAGACGTAGTTTAAATCGGGCACATCGTACAAGAGGTTCGTTCAATCGAGCCGGATTCTTACTTAGGCAACATAAAGAGACTTCAAGGTTTGAGGATCTTTAAAACCACCAGTGTTTCTGCTAATGAAAGCGATCATTGCAAATAACTTGGAAACAATACAGTCAATATGTTCGGAGAAGGATAGCTTGGAGTCAAAAATAACACCTAGATCTTTCGTTTCGTGACAGCGATTAAGGAAACAGTGGTTTAATTTGTAATTAAACATTGAAATAAATGTTTTTCTGGTGAATGTTACCACGAAGCATTTCTTAACATTCAGATGTAAATAGTTTGTTGCACAACACCGTTCAAAAGCATCTAGATCGGACTGCAGATTGTTACTGTCTGATAACCTGTGTACCTCTAAGAGAAGCTTTATGTCGTCTGCAAACATTAGACAATTTGCAAACTTAAAGTGGTTCACCAAGTCATTTATAAAAATAATAAATAGCAATGGGCCACAGCGAGTTCATTTTGGAATGCCCGACCCCGCCTCAATTAATGTTTTGGATTTACTAGAACATATTTTAACAAATAATTTTCTGTTAAATAGAAAATTGGCGAATAACTCTAAAAGTTTATCCCTGACTCCAAAGTGCTTCAACTTGTATAATAAAATTGAGTGGTCTACTTTGTCAAACGCCTTCGAGAAATCTGTGTATACAAAGTGGCGCAAAAGTAATCCTCCTGTCATGGAAGCGCCGTCGACATCGACCAGACGACGTGCCACGCAAATGGGTATCAGTCGACGGTCTTTACAGCGAATTTTGGTACAAGATTTGAAGATATTTCCGTACAAAGTCCAGACGGTGCATCAGCTGTTAGCTGCTGACCGCCAATCGCGTCTAACATACGCTCAAGCCATCCTTAATCACCACCAAGAGGAAGATCATTTTTCATCAAAAATAATCATGAGTGATGAGGCCCGTTTTCATCTTAGCGGGTAGGTAAATAAGCAAAATTTACGCTTCTGGGGCACTGAAAATCCGCGTGTAACCCACGAAGAGCCATTACACCCGCTCAAAGTCATTGTATGGTGTGCTGTTTTCGCTGGAGGAGTCATCGGACCTTTTTTCTTCGAAGACGTTGCGGGCCAAACGGTTACTGTGAATGGTGAGCGCTACAGAGCAATGATCATCGAGTTCTTTTTACCGCACCTTGATGAATTTGGATTGAAAAAACATGTGGTTCTAACAGGACGGTGCAACGGCACACAGTCTACGTGCTCCAGACTTCTTTTTGTGGGGCTTTTTGAAGTCGCGGGTTTATGTCAACAAGCCTCGGACTCTTGCAGCTCTTAAAGACAATATCCGTCAAGAATGTGAGGACCTATCACCGGAAGTTTTGGCCAAAGTGATGGAAAATGCCATAAAAAGGGCTCAAATGACAATCAACTGTGGCGGCGGCCATTTACATGACATCATATTCTCGACTTGATGTAAAAAAAATTAAAAGACCAAATGAAAATAATCCAAAAGAAGAATCAAACTTTTTCATTTTTTCTTTAAATTACAGCCAAAAAACATCGGAAGTTTACTTTTGCGCCACCTTGTATTACGTCTAATTGAGCATGGTTACTAAATGACTTTATTATTTGATTTGTAGCTAAAGCTAAATATGTGCATGTTACAGATAACTTTACTCCCCTGATCAAATAGTTTTGATTGAACTATCTGATCAAATAGTTTGGCTATGGTAGTTTGCTTAACGATAGCCCTATAATTGCTCACATCATTACGGTCGCCTGATTTATAAATAGGTTCAATTGAGCAAAGCTTCCACGAGTCTATAAATGTGCCATTATCTAAACATTTCTTGAATAAGATCGCAAGGGGATAAGCTACAGTATCGGAGCAGGTTTTGAAGAATTGAGGGGAAAACCCTTCACAATATATTTTTGAACAAGGATTTAATGACGAAATCGCAATCTCAACATCATTCACGCAAATATCAAAGGTGGTAATAGTTTTTAACGGATGACAGGTCAAATGTGGATATGTTGTATTGTCATACTCTTCATAAACTTTTTGAAAGAAGCTCGCAAATAGATCGCATGTTTCCTGGGTATTGCTGGAAACAACGCCGCCATACGACAAGCTCGATGGAAAACTATTGGTCTTTCTTTTAGAGGTAATAAAATTCCAAAAACTTTTCGGATTGGATTTAAGTTTATTTTCAACAGAAATCATATATTCTTTAAACAAGACATTGTGCAGGCTGTCGAACTCTTTCCTCAACTTCAGATAATGCTGGTGATCTACTTCAGTTCTACTCGATTTGTATTTTTTGAACGCTTTATTTTTTACATTTTTGAAGTTGCATAGCTTATAGTTAAACCATGGTGGTTTATTATACGTTTTTACTAATTTTAGAGGCACGAAACAAGAGATCGAATGTAAGAGCTTTTGACAAAAAGTCTCATAAGACGCCGTTAGATCATCGGAGATACTCAAAAACTCCCAGTCAGTTGCTTTAAAAAACTCGTTAATTGCTACGGAATTTCCTTTTGAGAAATTGTATTCATGTGATATAGTAGCGGGTAAAGTCTCGTAATGGTAGAACTGAAAAATTACTTTTATTGCTTTATGGTGCAAAGTATTTCTAGAAATAGGAGCTTCTCATTCTTCACAAGAAATCTTTAAATCATTGGAAGTGAATACAAGATCAAGAATTTGCCGTTATTATTTAAAATATAATTGCAGTGGTTGAGATTTTGCGAAAATAGAGTACTAATAAACAATAGATCGATATCCGATTTGAGGTTAGTTGGTAATAAATTATTGCTATGTTCTGACCAGTACAAGTTACTATCACCTAGATAGATTATTTCATCATACTTAACAACACCCATTACGTGGACTAAATTATTTAAATGCTTCTGATAAATATCTAAGTCACTATAATCAGGAATATATGACAATATAAATATAATTGATTTATTATTTGAAAACATAACGCTGACACAGATTTGCTCTACTTTGCCTTCAGCATTGTTAATTTTAATTTCTTTGCAGCGTAAGTCCGCTCTAATGTCTAATATTACACCGCCGCCTTTACTAAAGCCAGTAGCCTTCGGACAACGATCATTTCGGTACACTTGATAATAGCCATCAAAGTATTCCGATGAGGATATATTTTCATTCAGCCATGTCTCGGTTATAGCGATAATATCATATTCATGTAGCGAGGTACATCGATAGAAGTCTCTAGATTTCGTGCGCATGCCGCTAACATTTTGGTAGTATAATGTATATTCTAAGAGCGATATATTAGAGTGCGATAAAGCTTGCGGTACAGCACTTATGTGGTTACTTCTCCATTCCCTAGTTGTCGAAAAAACTTGAACGGCCGTATTTTAACATCGGCTGGCCAAAACGCCGAATTAAGTAAAGCGTCGAAATAGTTTGAGGAAACTCCTAACTTAAAGTTTACTCGTTTCAAGGATTCAACAGCGACATCCTTTTTGACGAGCCTATTGCAGGAAATCGCCTTTGAATCGATTGATGAATGCTTTGATACATACGCGACAATGTTTTCTGCAGTGACTAAGGGTTTGAAGGAGGATATATGTAGCCTTTTCACCCTGTGTGCTACATCTTAATCGGCACTCTTATTACATCCGACAATGCTTTGTGCTTTTAATTTCTTACTGGGTTGAATGGAAATTATAGCAGCAGAGGCAGAAGCAACGGCAGCATGCGAGGCTGTATTTTGATCAACTGCGTTAACCGAACGAACGACGTTAGCATAGGATCCAGGTATAGCTAGAACATTAGCAGCTTCCCCAATCGTTTTAGCTGTGCACGTAGAAGCATCAAAGATACGACGCTCGCTTGCTGTTATCGCAGTAGCCGAGTCGACGGAAATGACACTTTTCTCAGTAACAACTGAGTGAGAGTGACTAGCGACATCAATAGCGGAAGAAGGCGAGACAGAAGTTGTGTTAACCGCAGACGAAGGAGAGGCATCTAGACGTTTACTTTTGTTTCGTGCATTTTTTCCTTTTACCTTTTTAGCATCATGACACACACACGCCCGGGAGCAATATCTTCGGCATGAAGCTTATGCATGGATTTTATTTCTAAACGTAGTTCTTCGATTTTAGTTATCAAGAGATGTTTGTCGGATTGTAGATCATTAATCATGTTAACTGCACGAGTATGCTCTGATTTTAGAGCAGCAATTTCACCAAGTATAGTGAACAAAGAAATAGAGTTATCATCGTTTTTATTCTCATCACGTTGTTTACTTGTTACCGATTTAGGCACTTGTTGCTGCGGCGGTATCATTACATTTAGCGTCGTTTGGGCTGGGATGCAGAATTAATTGGCACTAAAGGAAGCAGGGGGAGAACGGATGGATTTTCGGCGAACGGCCGCACAGTTATTGCAGAAGTATTTATTATTAGGGCTGAGTAAAAATTCTAAATCATCTGGCAAAACACCAACACATTCCATATGAAAAAAGTCGTTGCATTTTCCACACTGCACTTTGGCTTTGTTGCGAACAACTTTTTGCCCACATATACATGACATTTTATGCATATAATTTAGTATAACTTTTAAGATGAATATTTAATTAGAGCCATTGTCCCATTAATTTTATATAACGTTTGGTTTAATCTGAGTCCATTTCAAATAGGAAACGACTTCGAGTAGTCACCGTACAACAGCGGTAATTTAGTGAATATAAAGCAATTGGTACATTAAAATATGTGAAATTGTGATATTCCGATGTTGTTGATTCAGCTTATGATGTATTTGTACAATTTCTAAAAAGTGGATAAGGAACATTAAATTATAAAATGCTTTTGTTTAAGCACTGTGCTAAAACTTCCAATCCTTTTTGGAAGCTGTTCATATTAAATTTATAAAAAAAACGCCAAATTTCAATGATTTCGACAATGAATTTTATTTTTGGTTGTAAAGCTAATAGCGCAGTTACCCACCGACGTAGAACGGCCGTAGGTGTCAGCTGACACGACCTATCTTATGAGAGCGCCTTGTTAATGAAAACTCACCACCGTAGAATTTTCGTGTTGACGGAGAACTTACGTAGTAAATTCAAGCGAATTTGATTTTTTCCGTAGAAACGTATCAGCTGATTGTTCTCTCTCTCATCATTCTCGTACAAGGTTGCCACCGCGTACTTTTTGAAATCATTAAAATGTTAGTTTCCAAATACTTAAAATATTCTTAAATTATTAGAAAAATATTACCGAATATAGCAGATTATAGCATAATATATTGTTTAAATAGGTCAGCACTTCGATTTCATCATTTACATTATAAAAATGTTAACTAACATTGTAATTTTATGCAAAAACATACAGTGCATCACTAAACTAAGTATGCACCATGATTAACAGCCGAAAATGTGAATTTATTCCCAAAATAATTCAACATTTTTGTATCAAAATATGTATGCAAGTGCTATGCAAAATCTCTTACAAGAATATAAACGACACGATGCCGACAAATTGTTCCGTTATCTTGTCTGGCGTCATTTCGTAGGAAACGGTAAAAATCATATAACAAAAGTATGTATGCAGTTCACAAATTTATGTATTTCGTTAGTCTTTATGTGATTTATTTGCGAGAAAGACCATCAAATTTGTTTCGTTGTGTAGGCGCGAACCTTTTTTAAAGTTATAAAGTTAATTTAAGTTAAAATTTTGGTCATGGCTCCGCGAGGCAAAGAACTTTCACAAGATATGAAGGATTTAATAATAAAATTGTACAAAGACCATAAAAGCCAGCGCCAAATTGCAAAAGATGTTAATAAAAGCAACGCCACGGTACAAAAAATTATTGAAAAATTTAAAAGAGAAGGTAATACCAAGAACCAACCAAGAACTGGGCGCCCGAAAATTTTCACGGAGCAGGAACGCAGAATAATTGTACGAAAGGTACAGAAAAACCCCAAAACAAGTGCCCCTAAAATACAGGCCGAAATGGAAAAAGAAACTGGCAAGACTTCTAGCCCCCAAACCATTCGTCGTGCTTTGTATACTGCTGGTTTCCATGGTCGAAACATCCGTAAAAAGCCATTTGTAAATAGTACTAACAGAAGGAAAAGACTTGAATTTGTAAAACTGCACGAAACCAAAGACCAAAACTTTTGTAATACCCTTATTTTCTCTGACGAGAGTAAATTTAATATTTTTGGTTCCGACGGGCGTGAAAAAGTATGGAGAAAAGTAAATTCAGAGCTCGATCCTCAAAACATGACAGGCACAGTTAAACATGGTGGTGGCTAAATAATGGTGTGGGGTTGTATGGCTGCTTCTGGTGTAGAAAATCTGGTTGTGATTGAAGGGATAATGGATAAAACTGTTTATCTCAACATTTTGAAGGATAATTTGAAGCAAAGTGCATTAAAATTGGGGCTTGAGCGTTCATTTGTCTTCCAACAGGACAACGACCCCAAGCATACAGCTCTAGTTGTCAGAGAATGGCTGCTGTATAACACACCAAAGCAACTAAAAACACCACCTCAATCGCCAGATTTAAATGTTATTGAACATTTGTGGGAACATCTTGACAGACAAATAAGGAAACAGGAAATAAAGAGCAAAGATGACTTAAAGAAAGCACTAATGGAGGAATGGGAAAAATTCCAATTTCTGTGACTCAGAACCTGGTAAACTCTATGCCATCGCGGTTAAAATCTGTCAAAAAGAGTAAAGGCTATCCAACGAAATATTAACAGTTCATTATAATTTTAAAAATTGTTCTTAAATTCGGTTTTTGATTGGATGCATACTTATTTTTGTGATGTGATTTTAATACTTTTTTCATATTATGTATGTATATATAAATCAATGGCAACATTGTATAAAAGTGAGCGAACTAAACAAAAAGAAGCGAGTTGTATGCAATGAGAGAACAGCTGATTTCTACGCTAAGGCTACGGTAATGAGTTTTTGCAAAAATGAGATTTTACCGCCGTCTACGCTATGCTACGTACACGTTCGTGGGTAACTGCGCCATAAGGCGTGATCGTCTTCTTAAAAATGCCGCAAGAGAATGAAATAATTATTACCCTTAACTCAAGGCGAATTCATATAAGGTGGTGGTAATCAATCAGCTGTTTGCTTGTTCTTCTTATTTTATAAAATTAAGGATGTCAGTAAAAAGTAATGACGAAGAATTTTGTTTACATATTTTGATATTTTGAAGCTCGTGATTTCGAAACTTGTGAATTTTTTCTAAAAATAAAGACATTTTAAAATATTAAAAAATGGGAAAGTGCGCGGTGTGCCTCAAAAAAATAGAAAGCGGGAAAGGACCTTTTTTTAAAGTTCCAATAAGCGATTCTGAGCGGCTGATGTGGTCGAGATCCTGCCGAACGCAGCTTGGGGCAAAAGATTTTGTCTGTTCCGACCACTTCGCACGCATGGACATGGTATGTGGAGGAAGAAAGTTCAAATTGTTGGCAAAGGCGGTGCCTTTTGCTCCAAAGCCGTGCGCAGCTAGCACTTGCATGCCGGCTTCTGATTACAAATCCGGAAATGACATCAGATTTAGGCAGTTTGGGTAATTTACAAAATTATTATCTTTTTAAAAGTTTATAGGTATGTATATTTTTAATATAGCACGGAAATAGGTCCCTCTTCTTCGCATGCTAACGAAAATGTTGATTTGCAGCCTCGCCTGGAACAACATCAAGATTTGGATATAAGTTCTCCTAAGTATGTGTTTTGAAATCCATGTGTATTAAAAAATTGTACCAATGTTTTTACAATATGTAGCTTGACCTTTTATCTGACGCAACCACCGGAAGTTAGTATTAAAGATTGCGGAACGCAAACTGAGTAAGTGTAATGTTAACAGTATTCGTTGAGTATTTTACAATTTCTAAATAAACTTTTAGCTTTAGAGTTATGGAATTTCTGAAAGACGTGGAAATAGCCGAAATGAAAAAGGAAGTGAAAAAGTTGAATGCACGGAATAAAGAGTTGACATTAAAGTTAGACCAGGTGAACGCTGTGCTTAATTCTGTCAATAGGATATTTACCGAAGGGCAAATTAAGAAATTGACGTTCCCTGGTATTTAAAAAAATTTTCACCTCCAGAGTAAGAAATCCTTTATATAATCCTATATCTAAATTTTAGATAGCAAAGTGAAATGGTCTTACAAGGACATTTCGAATGCAACATGCCTACACGCGGCCGGTCCAAGAGCATACAACCATTTGTATGAAAAAGGATTTCCGCTTCCGCACGTGTCCACACTGCAGCGCTGGTTCCGTAAAAACGACATAAGCGAGGGTCTCCTGACTGGATCAATTGATTGTATGCAACACATGACTGAGCTTTGCGATGACGATAAAATATGTGTTCTTGCATTCGACGAGATGAAGGTCGTTGAAGCATATGAATATGATCAGCCAGGAGACTATGTACGAAAACCCGCAAATTATGTCCAGGTAGTAATGGCTCGTGGGTTGCGGAAATCCTGGAAACAGCCAGTTTTTTTTAATTTTGATTGTCAAATGACAAAAAAAATTTTACTTAACATTATAACGGCCCTAAAAATTGCAAGTTTTCCTGTGGTGGCGGTCGTATGCGATATGGGCCCTACCAATCGGAAGCTATGGAAAGAATTAGGAGTGACTGTAGGTAAGATTAACATTCCTTTTTCTTCCATTAAAAATATTTTTGTAATGTTTATTATCTTTATTTAATTTGTATACTTTTTCAGATAAACCGTGGTTCGCACATCCTAACGACGAAAGCGTAAAAGTGTTTACATTTGCTGATGCACCGCATCTTTTAAAGCTAATAAGAAACCATTTCTTAGATACTGGTTTGTTATGGAAAGGACAAATCCTAACCCCCCGGACAATTGCTGAACCACAGCGGGATGCGCAGCCGGGACGGGCCGGCCCTCGGACCCAGTCCCTCACCCCCCTCAACGCGACAACCTTACCGAGACAGACGAGACTCCTACAGTTCAACTGCAACGGACTCTCGAGCAAGATCTCGGAGGTGGTTGCCTTCAGAGCTCGGCACGGGCTGTTAATAGCTGCGGTCCAAGAAACGAAGCTACGTCGCCGTCGACGAACTGCGACGGTTACAACGTGCTTCGTAGAGATCGCGAGCGAGATAATGGTGGAGGCCTAGCCTTCATTCTACACAACACCGTGCAGTATCGTCTCACTGATGTAGACATCGACCCAAGGGACAGCACCTTAGAATGTCAAGGGATTGCTGTCCGGTCAGGCGATGTCGAGCTCGAAATATTTAACATATATATACCCCCTGTCTCCTGCTGCCCCGCTGGATATCACCCTGACATAGGTGCGCTCCTCAGTGGTGAAAACCGTTTGGTAGTTGGAGACTTTAATGCGCATCACGATCTTTGGTTCTCAAGCCTATCAAATGATCGTAGGGGAAATATTTTGGCAGAGCAGATAGACGATTCGACATTCTGCACCATGAACGACGAAGCCCCCACCAGGATTGTGGGTAGTTGCAGCAGCTCGCCAGATCTAACAATAGCTAGCGCAGGTCTGATAAATAGCATAACGTGGCGACCTATGCTATCGCTTGCATCAGACCACCTACCCATAATCATCTCGATTGACAGACCTGCCAACTATGTTGCCTCGGATCGCCACACCTATGTCAACTTCAAAAAAGCTGATTGGGAGCGGTTCGAGGATTTCACTGAAGACGCCTTGAGTGCTCTCTCAACTCCAACCGACGTTCGCGTAGGCGAGCGCTTGTTCCGCAGGGTGGTGAAGTCCGCTGCGTTTCATTCCGGCATGGAGGATCCCTGTGATCCGTCCTGACTTCCCGGGTGAGGGGGTGTCTCTAGCGGATGAACGCGACCACCTCCGGCAGGCGGACCCCGGTAATCCCCGTATTAGGCAACTAAACGGTGAGATCCAACGCCTGGTCAACGTTCATAAGCGGAACAAGTGGAGGGAGCACCTGAAGTCCTGCAACCTTGGTGCCGGAGTGGGCAAATTATGGTCGACCGTGAGGTCCCTGTCCAACCCGACGAGGCGTGATGATCGAACAGAAATCTCCTTTGGAGACCACGCCTCGTCGGACCCGAAGCGATACGCGAACTATTTTAGTCGACAATTTACACTGCATCCTTCGGCCGACAGAACCAAACGGTCAGTCACCAGAAGGCTGCGCAAGTCAACACCAAGCGCACCAATTGTCCTCTACCACTGAGGTGAAGGAAGCCATCGGGAAGGCGAAAGCCTCCAAATCCATTGGCCCAGACGGGTTAAGTATGTTGATGCTGAAAAAATTGGGCACCGCGGGTGTAGCATATCTCACCAAGGTCATCAACCTGTCGTTAAGCACCTTGGTCATTCCAAATATCTGGAAGACCAGTAGGGTGATACCACTGCTGAAACCAGGGAAACCGGCCGGCCAAGGCGAGTCCTATCGGCCGATCTCCCTTCTTTCTCCAGTGGTTAAGACACTTCAGGCCCTGCTGCTCCCGCATTTCAATCACCACCTCAGCCCGGCGAAGCATCAACACGGCTTCCGGAAAGTGCATAGCACTACAAGGGCACTTAACGCTATAAACACTCAGGTTAATCGTGGTCTCAACGGCAACCGCCCCTGTGAGAGAACCGTCTTCGTGGCGATGGATTTGTCGAAGGCCTTCGCCACAGACAGCCACTCCATCTTGCTGAAGGACGTGGAGGCCTATTATTCAACTTCTACATCTCGCGACTCCCTTCCCCGCCAGAGGGAGTCACACTGGTCTCGTATGCTGACGAGTGCACGATAATGGCTACCGGCAATGGAATTGATGGCTTGTGCTCCAAAGTGAACAGCTACCTCCTAGACCTTGCTCACTACTTTACGGGACGGAATTTGACGCTGTTTCCTGCTAAGTCCCCGGCGACCCTTTTTACATCTTGGACGAAGGAGGTCGGGCTCACCCTCGAAATACACATCGAGGCGACCCCCATTCCGACGGTTAACCACCCAAAGATCCTGGGAGTCACCCTCGACAGCCTGGTCTCCTTCTCAGCGCATACAACCGCAATCGTCAACAAGGTACAGAGCCGCAACAAAGTCCTCAAGTCGCTCGCCGGCAGCACTTGGGGCAAAGACAAAGAAACGTTGTTGGCAACATACAAGACGATTGGCCGGCCGGTTCTAAACCACCGTCCAGGGCACCCTAATAGAGACTTGCTCGCGCTGGAGCCGGCACCCAGGCAAATCAGGGGACACCTCTCCCAAGTGACGGACGAGGTCCAGACTTACGTACGCTTATCTACCGCTGGACCCAAGGACGTGCCGACAATCTCTGAACAACATTCACAGGGAGTCGGTATCCAAATATATCGACACCCGCCCTGTGAATGCAGTCCTGGGAGTCCAACCACCACCTATAGCAGCTGAGGAGCTCCAGCTGCCTCGGGAGACGCGCGTCACTCTGGTTGAACTCCGATCTGGATACTGTAGCAGGTTAAACTCCTACCTATCCAGGATCAACCCCGACACCCCCAACACTTGCCCGGCATGTGGAGTCACCGCACGACACCAACCACCTATTCACATGCCCGGCCAAACCCACTCAACTAACACCCCTCTCCCTAAGGTCCGACCCTGTTGAAACGGCTCGTTTCCTGGACCTCTCGTTAGTTGAGCTTGACGATAATGATTGAGGGAGCCCGCCAGCCCTGTGGGGCGTAGCTAGCCGCTACAACAACCACAACAACAACAGCGTCGTCAGTGGAAAGCTTTGGTCAGTCTTCTCGGGGCTCGTCCTGTACAGAAAAATGTCCCGTCTGGGGTTTTCGGAACCATTTGGAAAATGTCTGTAGAGACGGTGCAATCATTTCATATGCACTTTGGTATTCATTGAATATTTTTGGTGGATTTAGCTTAGGCCGAATACCGAATTTCATATGATCTATCGTCAGATATTTTGAGGTTTTGTTTCCATTTGTCCCGATTGTTCTTAAAAATATAGGATTTGGTGTTTTTGGTTATGTTATGGCCAACCTCCGAGTGCATTGCTTACATCAATAAGTTCCTCACAAAAATTATCTGCAGTGTGTGGTATATAATGAAGATGCACGTTATTATATTGAAAGTGAAGATTGACGCAAAATTGTTATTATTATTTCATAATAGACATAGAGCTAATTACATATGTATATACATTAGTTTCTCTAAAAATATGGATAACAATATATGTACGTTGTCATCTTCTCCTTCCTTACATATAATATACAGACTGTTTTAAATAATATTACAATTTTATAATTATTTCTAAGATCATTGATTATGCTCAGTTAGCATTTGTGTTATATCAGACAATGGCAAATGAGATGAAATGGATGAAGATATTTGCAGCACATCAGAGATTGGAACTGTGTCGGGAACAGCTGATCGGTCTGGTTGAGTAGTTTCAAAAATTTCATCTTCAGAAACGTCTGTACTTGAAACATCGCCTATATTGGTCAATGTTTTTTGAGTCTGAAATAGTAAAAATATGTTAAAATAAATTATTCATGTTATGACAAAGTGGATTATAAAATTAAATACAATTGGTTTATATATTCGCATAGGAAGCCTAGTAAGAAGGCACTTTTGGAACTCCTTGGAGGACAAATAAAATTCCGCCAACTGCTCTGCTCGGATTTGAATATATAACAGTAAAGGTTAAAGCAGGTAGCCACTTAGAGTTTGATTTTGACAAGATCATCTTGTGAAATTAAAAAAAAAAGGAAATTTTAATTTCGTGTGCTGAATAAGTTCCACTTTTTGTATAGGGAGTCCTCGCCGAAACCAATTAAAAGTCTGTCAAATACTATGTAGATTCTTTTCTATCAATTTAAATGGTTAAGAAGCGGTCAACTGAGTTTCGTTGTGGTTATGTCATCAAAAGCTACGCCGGACGTCCACGTTGCCCAAACGAGGTTGGCCACACCAAAAATCGTCGACAAAACACATGAAAAGCTATTTTGCATCTCAACTGAGGGGAAGCATAACATTTTAAATAAATATTTTGACATTAAAAGGCTGTTTGCACGATGGGTGCCGCGGCTGCTTACACTCGACGCTCACTCGCAAGTATATCCAGAGCATTTGGACAGATTCGATTTTGATTTAAATTAAAAACAATCACATCTGGTCAAGAAAAAGTATTATCCAGAGCATTTGGACAGATTCGATTTTGATTTAAATTAAAAACCATCACATCTGGTCAAGAAAAATGTGCTGTTCTATAACAACAAATTTAGCCACCGATGACCTTTTCCTGTTTCCAAACTTTAAGAAATGGCTGGGCGATAAGAGATTTGTTTTGAATGTCACAGAAATACCAAAATTTAAGATTAAAACACCCTATTATTTAAAAGGAATTAAAAAATTCGGAACCCCCTGGACTAAATGTATCGAGCTTAATAGAAAGTATATTGATAAATATACCGCTTTGTTGCCAAAAAATACATTTTTATTCAAAAAGTTAATGAATCGGCAAACTGTCATCGTGCATAACAATGCCTAGCGCGTATCTGACTTATTGCGAAAATTAAAATAGAACAGACGCTTTTGAAAAGTTATAGATGCTTGTAAAAGACGAAAGAAAAAACAGTTCAGATAATTTTTAAAGGGCCTAACGCACAGTGTTCAATCAAATTCTCATTCCCTCTTTATGGGGCATTTAATAATAATAATAATTTGGCGCTTACACTATATAGCTCAGTTTTTGGCCGAGCTTCTCCAATCTTTTATGGTGTGCGTCTGGAGGGACTTGCAGTTTTGTGCCGACTCCGAACGGGATATGTATTTATGAGAAGGTTTTTCATGACAGAAATACCTTCGGAGGTTTGCCGTTGCCTATCGATGGGGACCTTTTCCATTTTCAAACTGAAATTACTCCTTGATGGTCCATGGGAAGTACACCCGACCCCCACATGTATTCCAAGGAAATTTAAAGATCAAAGCGATCCGACCAATAGTTTAGTTTCTATTGAGATTTAAATGTGTTTAGTAAGGGAACGTGTGAAAAGGTCCGCTGGGACCTTGTACTGAAATTTCAAGAAATCGTTAATAAATGCACTTTGTCTTTTTGCTTGTTTGAACACATCACAAACGTGTTCCTTGAATTTTAGTTACTTTTTGGGATTATTTTGTTGTGCCTTTCCTTGAAACATAATACAATTTCCGTCCTTTTTTGAATTTTTGTTACCGTCCCTTTTGAGTTGTTTGAATTTACCCTTACTTTTTACGCATAATCTTACCTACTCTTACTCTCGCATAGACGCAGATGTACAAGCTAGAAGTCAGGTAGACGTAGAAAAGGGTATAAAAGCGGCTCTAGTTTCGTAAACCAATTCAGTGAAAGTTGAGACATTGAACAGTGAACATCGAGTGCGAAATTTTATTTTCAATTTTATAAAGAGAAATAAAAGTACAATACAATGGCAGAGAAAAATTTAGACATGGCTGAAATTGTGGTAGGTCATAGTACACGCTACCAGCAAATGAGTGAGGATGAAAGACGTGCAGTAGATGATAGATTTGCAGACTTCATGAGTGCGAAGATGAGTGATGACGATGAAGGTGCTATTCCTGCATTTGGTCTTGAAGGTGCGGATGATGACGATTTAACATATCAAGCAAATTTTCATCTTGATGATTCGGATGCGGAATCTGAACCACATATAGACATCAATGAAGATATTAGTGATGACGACGATGATGAAGAGGAAGAAACTGATGCTCAGCAAACAAGTGACAATTACTTCATTTCTTAAGATGGCACCAAATGGACTAGAAATGCACCACCGGCTTCCCGTACTCGTGCTCATAACGTGGTCGACTACACAAGGAGGAATCCGGGACCAGTAGGAACCACATATGACCCATTTACCATATTCCGCTCGCTCATCACCGAAGACATGGCGTACATCATAATACGCGAATCAAATCGGAAAGGCCGGGAAGTGAACGCTGCATGGAATTTGGCAAATCCAGCTAACACAAAGGAATGGAAACCAATCACTTTGAAAGAGTTCAATGCTTTTTTGGCTATTATTTTGTATGTTGGACTCACTAAACCGAATAGTGAACCTCTTGAAGAGTTATAAAGCTGCATTGTCATTAGATCGTATGAAGTGCATAAAACAATGCCTTAGATTCGACAATGGAAATACGCGACAGCAACGACTAATCAACAGCAAAACTGCGGCTATTGATGATATTTGGCAAATGTTGCAGTCTAACTTGGAAGCAGCTTACACTCCGAATGATGCAGTGACCGTTGATGAGCAGTTATACCCATACAGAGGCCGCACCCGCTTCACACAATACATTCCATCGAAGCCTGCCAAGTACGGTATAAATATATGGGGACTCAAAATCATTTTATCCTGTCAAAGGAAAGATTTACTCTGGGAAATTGCCTGACCAGGCACGAGAGGTGAATCAAGGGCAGAATGTTGTACTTCAACTTTCGGAGAGATATTTGAATACAGGCAGCACAATTTATGCCGGCAATTTTTTCACAACTTTGGATCAAGAAGAAAACCGCATATGTTGGAACAGTGCTCGAATAAGACATGTGTGCGTCGGGAATTCCAAAAAAATCATACTTGTCCTGTCAACAGCACATTGTTCGGCTTCAACGAAGGCGATAAAGCACTATCCAAGAAGAACCAAGCGGTAATTTTGCTGGCGACACAACATTATACTTGCGGTGTGGACTTGCAAACTTAAAAGAAGAAGCCGTTTCCTATTTTGGATTACAACGCCAACAAATCGGGCGTTGGTACAATGGACCAGATGATTGGCACATACATATGTATACATGCAAGCGCTCATCAAACCGCTGGCCATTGGCCATGTTTAATAATACGGTGAACATTGCTGCATTAGCTGCATTTATTTCATACAACGAGATGAAGCCAATAAAAAGAAGTGACAGACGACGGTCATTCCTTCTGATGCTGACAAAACAATTGGCACTACCAAACATAGAGGAACGAGCGCTGAAAACCCCCCATTACGGCATATCCAAGGATACGGAACGCAATGGAAGCATTTGATGTAAAGGTAAGAAAAAACAATTATAATGTTCAAAAGCAGAATAATTACATAATTTTGTTCTTTTTAGATATTATCAAGACCGGCAGAAGGAGCTGCACCGTCGTTTGCGTCTAGAACGAACAGACCATCATGTCGCCTATGCTGTTCTGAGTACGGACGGCATCGGAAAACAAGGGCCTATTGCCATTCCTGTAACAATTCAGTTTGTGCAGAGCATTCAACACTTATGCATCGATGCTACACCTGCACAGAAAATATGTTGGACGAGGGACAATATACACAACAATAGTTTCTTAGGCTTTTTTCATATAAAACTCATAAAAAATTAATAATGTTACTATATACATATAAAAAAAAAAAAATTTTCTAACATTCATTATACATGTATAATTAGTAAATAATAATAAATCAAAACAAAAAAAATGTTAAAAAAAATGCGTTTTCATATATAACATTCATTATACATGTATTATTAGTAAATAATAATAAATCAAAACAATAAAAAATGCGTTTTCATATAAAATTCCGTACAAATAGAAATAGGTCCCTGTAGACCTTGTACTTCGTATAAGGGCAACGGATGACTCAACCGTCGGAGGGTTAAATGTCTTTAAAAGACCAAAGTGTTAATATCAATAGTGATTCAGAGTGCTCGTATTGTTATTCGCCAGAATATGGCTCCACCGATGAAAAACGTATCAATTTGCGAACCAGTGATCATCGACGACAATGCACCTCAACTTTCAGAAAAGGAGTACGAAATTCCACTACAGCAGCTGATGTATTTCGAAGATTTAGAACCGATTGTGAATACACAAGCAGTGGAACAAGTAATAATAAAGGAAACGAAAAAGAAGAACTAGAGGAAGTTAGAAGAAAATACCGAAAATGCGAAAGAAGAGAAGTCTGATATGGAGGAGGACATGAGGACAGCTGTGACCTTGCAAGAGAACTCGACGCATATCTCGATTCTATCTCTGATGATGGCATTATGAATGCCGGACTTTTTGCTTCATTGCAATACAACTCTGGAAATATTAATCCCAATGGCATTAATGAAAAAGGAATACGAGGTGAAGAGACATTTACATTTGTTGAAGGACTGCTCAAAAGAATCTGATAGCTCAGAAGAAAGAATTAAACAAGTGTTCATTAAGAAATTTAGTCAATATCCTTTTAGGCAGCGAATTGTGCACGATGTTTTTACAGGGGCAATCCTCATGATCTCGTTTCACGGGAATCACATCCATGTCGTCCACGACTGTGCATACTCCAATAATTGGATGTAGATGCGTCTTTACAAAATACCTTCAAACACAAATCAATAGGAGATATTCTCGAAGAATGGTGGAAGGGAGCGAATTATCGTTTAACCTTTCTCATTTGTTTTCCTATCGACCCGAATCATCAGTTAATAATGAATTTGTTGCTTTGTGCAACGAATCAAATCAAAAAGATACCGGAAACAAAAAGAGAAGAAAGGGAGACAAAATAATTGATTTTTTATTCATTGATAAATTCAGTCAATATCCTCTTAAACAGCAAATTGTGCACGATGTATGACTATGGACATTTCAAACTGAGTACTAAACAATTATGCAGACAATTTTCAGATAATAAATTTAATTTTTTTTATTTATTACAGGGGCAATCCTCATCATCTCGTTTCACGGGAATCACATCCATGTCGTCCACGACTGTACAAACTCCAATAATTTCTGCAGATGCGTCTTTACAAAATACCTTCAAAGACAAATCAATAGAAGATATTCTCTAAGATTGGTTGAAGGAAGCGAGTTATAGTTCAACCTTTCTCATTTGTTCTCCTGTCGACCCGAATCATCAGTTATTAATGAATTTGTTACTTTGTGCAACGAATCAAATCAACAAGATACCGGAAACAAAAAGAGAAGAAAGGGAAACAAAATAATTGATTTTTAAAAGAAACATCCAACTGCTCTTATTAATCATATTCTAAATACTTTAATGTGGTTAGAATCTGATTTTAGATTTAGGGAGACAAATTCAATTTTATTTAAAAATTATGTTAGAATAATGAATAATTATGTATATTAATAATTTAACTTATCAAGAATTATATTTGTATCTAAAATCAATAGAAATACAAAATTTTATTTTAATGCTCCTATTAGATAATTTGTTAAAATATCAATTTTATAATGCTAAAGAACACATATTAAAATTTTTACAAGATTTATATAGTGTCATTGACAAAGTAATTCCAAAAAAATAAAAATACAGTAGAATCGCGGAAAAGTTAGATCGCGAAAAAGTAAAACGCTCGGTTAAGTTAACCGTTTTCAGCGTCCACATACGGCACTAAAAAGTCAACTTTTTAGTTAACTTTTTCAAGCGTGTGCATTTTTCAAACCAACTGATTTTCTAGCAACAAAAACAAGCGCGCGCTTAACTTAATTTGGGTATTCCCCGAGCTACAAAAATATGCATATATGTTTATCTTCATCGTCAAACGACATTGATTAGTCAGTCGCGAGCCTTTGAATTTGTGAGTTGTGTATTATTCATGTACATATATACATTTGTCACAGATAACTGAGTGTATATGTATATAGTTTTATTTAATAAAGAAATTCAGGATGTAAAAATATAGTGTTCTAAAATAAAGTTAAAATAAATGAAATGTCTGGCGCGACACCGAGCCGTCCGCTCACTTGCTAATACGTCCGAACTCTCTGGCAACTCACACGCTACTCTCTTGACACATTGTACGTTTACATAGTTTAAAAATGACACAAAAACAGAAAAAATCATCACAAAACAGATTAGATTGGCAACAAAAAGAGGAGATATTAAAAAAAAAATTGACAATGGTGTTAAAGGAAATGATTGGCTTTGGATTATGGTGTGTCTAAATCAGCGATCTGAAAAATTAAGAAAAAGCGTGATGAAATTTTGGAGGCAGTGGCAAGTACATATAAAAAGCACACAAAAAAAAAACTTCCATAAACCGGAATACGCTGTTCTTGAGGAAAGCTTGTACAAATGGTTCTTGAACCAAAGACAGCGCAATTGTTCAATGTTTGGTCCAATTTTAAAATCAAGAGCTAAGCTCGAGTTCGCCAAATTGCACCCTGGAAAAAAGTGTTATGCCAGTGATGGATGGCTTGCAAATTTTAAGAAACGACACGGTATCCGCTATCTTAAGATTTGTGGGGAAATTCTTTCAAGCGATACGTCGGAAATAACACCTTTCATTAATAATTTACGAGCAAAAGTTATTGAAAAGATAATCGACTCGCAACTATATAATGCTGATAAATATGGACTTTTTATCGTTTTTTACCGGACAAAACATTTGTCACAGTAAATGAAAGGACGGCACCGGGTCGAAAAATAGCAAAGGAGATAATCACATTTTTGTTATGTGCGAACGCAGATGGTTCGCACAAGCTGAAGCCATTGGTAATTGGAAAGTCCGCAAAACCACGTTGCTTTAACGGATTAGAAAACCCATTGGAATACGCCAATTCGAACAAGTCGTGGATGAATTCACAGTTATTCTTCAACTGGTTTCATCATTTATTTATAAAACAGGTAAATTTTCTTTTTTGTCTCATTTTCACATTCTCGCAGGTTCGTAAATTTTCGCTGAAAATAATGTACCACCAAAGGCATTGTTGCTTATTGACAACTGCACTGCACATAAGCCAAATGACAAGTTACAATCTGATGATGGAAACATTATAACAATGCTTTTACCACCTAATGTAACAGCGGTTTCGCAGCCCATGGATAAAATCCAATAAGATTGGTCAAGTTAGGATACCGAACTAAATTGTTATGTAACATTGTCGCCCAAGAAAGTGTTCCGATTGAAAATATTGTGAAGTCACATTCCATTCGTGAAGCCATTTTGCTCCTTAAATCAGTATGGAAAGAATTGCCACAAGCTGTTCTTATAAACGCGTGGAACAAGATAAAAAATTGGGATGATAATCAATACGAGAGTGAAGACGACATTCCGTTATCTGAGTTGATTAAATCAAATAGAACTTACGACGACACATTGCGAAAAGGTCAACTGTTGATATCGAAGGTGGGTGATGTTGACGTCAGCATTGATGACATTGAAAATTGGAACAGGGATCAAATTACGGAAGCTGACGAAGATTCCGAAGTGTCTGATAGTGATAGCAACGAACTTGGAAGCAGCTTACACTCCGAATGATGCAGTGACCGTTGATGAGCAGTTATACCCATACAGAGGCCGCACCCGCTTCTCACAATACATTCCATCGAAGCCTGCCAAGTACGGTATAAATATATGGGGACTCAAAACCATTTTATCCTGTCAAAGGAAAGATTTACTCTGCCTGACCAGGCACGAGAGGTGAATCAAGGGCAGAATGTTGTACTTCAACTTTCGGAGAGATATTTGAATACAGGCAGCACAATTTATGCCGACAATTTTTTCACAACTTTGGATCAAGAAGAAATCCGCATATGTTGGAACAGTGCTCGAATAAGACATGTGTGCGTCGGGAATTCCAAAAAAATCATACTTGTCCTGCCAACAGCACATTGTTCGGCTTCGACGAAGGCGATATAGCACTATGTTCATATTTGCCCAAGAAGAACCAAGCGGTAATTTTGCTGGCGACACAACATTATACTTGCGGTGTGGACTTGCAAACTTAAAAGAAGGAGCCGTTTCCTATTTTTGATTACAACGCCAACAAATCGGGCGTTGGTACAATGGACAAGATGATTGGCACATATGTATACATGCAAGCGCTCATTAAACCGCTGGCCATTGGCCATGTTTAATAATACGGTGAACATTGCTGCATTAGCTGCATTTATTTCATACAACGAGATGAAGCCAATAAAAAGAAGTGACAGACGACGGTCATTCCTTCTGATGCTGACAAAACAATTGGCACTACCAAACATAGAGGAACGAGCGCTGAAAACCCCCCATTACGGCATATCCAAGGATACGGAACGCAATGGAAGCATTTGATATAAAGGTAAGATATATTATCAAGACCGGCAGAAGGAGCTGCACCGTCGTTTGCGTCTAGAACGAACAGACCATCATGTCGCCTATGCTGTTCTGAGTACGGACGGCATCGGAAAACAAGGGCCTATTGCCATTCCTGTAACAATTCAGTTTGTGCAGAGCATTCAACACTTATGCATCGATGCTACACCTGCACAGAAAATATGTTGGACGAGGGACAATATACACAACAATAGTTTCTTAGGCTTTTTTCATATAAAACTCATAAAAAATTAATAATGTTATATATAAAAAACAAAAAATTTTCTAACATTCATTATACATGTATAATTAGTAAATAATAATAAATCAAAACAAAAAAAATGTTAAAAAAATGCGTTTTCATATATAACGTTCAAGTTAAAGGACTGAAGGTCCTGTACACTAAAAAAAATGAAGGGCCAACTTGCCCAAAAGGAACAACACTAGTTTTATACAACGTTACAAGTTTATTATATCAATAGTAATTCACACAAGTAAATAATTATACTAAGTTATGTTCACGCCCCAACAGCAACTGCCTGCAACTCCAGGTTCTGCTCCCTCTTATAATGTCGCGCGCTGCCAACCTTACGTAAGGGTGCGCTCACTGTCTGGGTGCGAGCGGCATTGGCCTTGACTTCCCAGCGGTAGCATATTTCGGTAGAATGCGCAGCACACATATTTCGCAACCGTGTGAAATGCAATTATGCTGACGCTGCGACACGTGTAGCTGCCAGCCGTGGGAACAGTGCAAGTGGGCAGTAGCCGACCGCGTTAACTCCTCCCCCTTCAAAGATCTGCGTCCCGCAGATTAGGTGCTCGAGGAGGGTCCCCGTGTTGTTGGCCACGGAGGCTTCTGTTCAGCAATGATATCTTAAGCTCGGGGATTTTCATTCCTGCTGTCATCTTCTTCCATATGATCCACACAACCATCGCCAAAAGGACAAATCCCATGATTTCAGAAACAATGGACCAGTCGGTTTTTTTCTTAAGGTAGGTTAAGAGTTTGATGTTGCTTGACGTCATTCCGTGGACAAGGTCGAGATTCACTGCCAAGGATTTATTCCTCACATTGGTAAGAACGGGTGGTAGCAACTGCACCTCTGAGCTACTAGTACTCCAGTAAGTATGGTTGTTGATGTTTACCGACTCGTTGTTCATCTGAAGGATAAAAGAGCCTAAGAATTGATTAGCGGTGTTACCTGAGCCAATGCTCCCGTTGAAGTTATTTAGGTAGATGGTATCCTCCTTGATCACTTCAATAGCTGACTCGTTAAATGTAAGGTATCGACAGCTTGTTTCTCCTCCTTTGATAAGACGAGGCAAACAGCCATCTTCCGCTAGTAGGTCGAGGGATTCTTGTCCGCAAACCATCGCTGCCGTAAGGTGTAGGCAATTACCCTTAATGCCATAGGTCTGATTTTTGTTCGCCAAAATAGTTGTGTAGTTTAGTTCCACTTGATGTCCATCCTGTTGGACAGCTCGAGCAATCAGGTGGTTATATCTGGTGTGCATAACCTTGGGCATGGACAGCACATACAGAAGAAGAGATCCATTGGTGTAGATCGATGGCCTACTATATTCTATAGCTTCGATGACGTTGCTGTATGGTAGTACTTCCATCTCACTGATAAGTCGATTGATTTCCTCCTTGCTCAGGAGATTACTGTTCACGACGCCAGCTTTAGCCATTTGACACGCACGAACTAGCTCATAGACGTCTTCTTTGAGGATGGTGATTTTATTCTGGATTTCCTGCGAAATTTGTTCTAGTCGGCTGCGATCTTGGACGTCGTTTGTGATGGCAACAATTCCGTTGATCACCTGCAACAGTTCATGAGTTGTTTTGAAGATTTCTGAATTTACCTGATACTGTTGTTCGTTATTGCTCATAAGAATATCTTGTTTTTGAAGAAGGTCATCCCAGTCTGTTGCATCGGGAGTGCCAGCAATCCATTTCCAGGCAGCGCCAATCCAATTAATCGAACGCTTCATCCTTATTACTTCGGGGCCTTTTAATTCGCGCAAATAGGATCTTATTTTCTCTATCTGGTAGTTCAGGACGTCAATGGTTGTGTCGGATCTGCTGGAGTCGAGGTTGATGATGGCCTCCTCTAGTCTGTCAACGATTTTGTCGAAGCTCGCTAAGTCAATGGTATGTATCAGCTTAAAATGTCCATCGATGACCCAGCCATATCCGTCCCGGATGGTTACAAGAGGCGAGTCGATTTTGAATAGGTCATAGGTTTGCGCGGCTGCGCAAAGGCTGATGCTGTGAGTGTTAAATTAATTTTTGATTTGCTTAATGTTATGTATTACCCCCATATATGAAATAAATTAATACTAATTATATATTGTGTATACTTAAATTAGTTAACCTAAGCATATTTTGATATTACAATTTTTGATCTTTCTATGTAGGCATATTTTGCAATTGGTCCAAAGGACACTGTTTTATCTTTTGACATGCTAAATTGCCTTATTTTACAATTACACAATTATTATTTTCCAGTGATGTGAGTAGTGGCTTGCTTACAGGATATACAATTCTTATTACTCTAAATTAATCTATATTATTAATCTAGTTGAGTTGGTTGGGGCGTTACAAGGAATAAAAGAAAAATGAGAAGGATTCATTGGGACCCAGAAGTGGAAGTGTTTACTAGCATAATGTTAGTAATTGTTCTTTTTATATGTTTTTTTTCCTTGTTAGTAATTTGTTTAGTTGTTAGTATTAGTAATGTTAATTGCTGTTAGTAATTTCTTCTTTTTCCTTGGGAATGATATCCCTTTTTTTTTTTTTTTATAAAA
Source organism: Philophylla caesio (assembly GCA_963971545.1). Lineage (NCBI taxonomy): Eukaryota > Metazoa > Arthropoda > Insecta > Diptera > Tephritidae > Philophylla > Philophylla caesio. The sequence continues at coordinate 132,648,106 of OZ020604.1, forward strand.
TGATTGTTGTTTTCAGAGTATTTATTTCAAATTTTTTATTTGAAGTTATTTATTTGCAATTTATTATTTAAAATGAATTATTTATTCGAAATTATTTATTTCAAATTATTTGTTTGAATTTGAAATTAATTATTTAAAATATTCGTTTGAAATCAATTATTTAGAATTATTTATTTGAAATTATTTATTTGAAGTTATTTATTTGCAATTAATTATTTAAAATGAATTATTTATTCGAAATTATTTATTTCAATTTATTTGTAATTAATTATTTCAAATTACTATTTGAAATTAATTATTTAAAATATTCGTTTGAAATCAATCATTTAGAATTATTTATTTAAAATTATTTGCTGTGCATTCTTCTTGCATTTGCATTATGCAGTTTTCTTTGCATCGGAATATAGGCATTATCTCAGATGACATTGGAAGGCTCGCGTTATTCCCTTTTAGTCATAAGCGTTAATAGTTGCAAATGGCCTACTCATGGCACGAGATACTTCACGTCAATTAAAGCCATAGTCCTTTGGTGGGGTTGAACCACTTTGACTGTCGTCACTCGAACCATCGAGTAAGTTGGAATTGAACCAACATGACTTGATCAAATACAAAAACTTGTACCCAGACCGCTGGGGCTTAAGGATCTATGCATGAGTTTACCTTCTGACCAATGTTATCTTAGACATTTTTTATGTCAGTTTTATGGAATTTTTTTCCACTTTCAGTAACAATAGTTACATTTCTGTTTTCGCCAACAGTTTCTTGTTTGTAAAGAGGCTTATGTTTGCCTTTTATTTGTTTGTTTGCAATGAACAGATTATTGCCGGAATTAAAATTGCGTGGTGCTGTGCGACGAGCATTAATTCTTGCATTCCTAACGTCCTGCTCTTTCTGCAATAGTGCTTTTACGTTTTCGTAAGTATATTCCCTAAAGTTAACCAACCCCTGGTAGTTAATCCTGCTTGATCTATTGAAAAACAAATCTGCCGGTTTCGTCTTTGTGACGGAATGAACAGTATTGTTGTAGCGATCTACTGCGATTGAAACTCGCTCCTTTGGTGTGAGCCTACTGAATTCGTCTGCGATGCAACGATATATTTCTATTAACGTAGAGTGCACACGCTCGACTTGACCATTGGCCTCACTATGCTGAGTAGGAGTCTGGTAAATTTCTATGCCCAATGAACGGATATAATTCAAGACTAGTGGTGTCAAAAAACCTTTTTCATTGTCCATGACCAGTATCTTAGGAACGGAAAAGTAGTGCAAGAGACTTGTTAATTTCTTACGTAAATGAATCGATGATTTATTTTTGATTGAAAATAGTTTCGCGAATTTCGAGAATTTGTCGAGTGCACTGAGGTATTTTTGTTTATCAATCTCGAAAATGTCGATGTGCAAGATTTCGCAAGGATAGCTTGGTATTGGGGTGGGCTGGATGAAGGGTTTAGATGGATGCCTATCATACTTGTTCGATTTGCAGATGTCACAATTTTTAGCGTAGTCTCTTATTTGCCTAGCCATTGCAGGGAAATAATATTTCTCGAGTATTTGCAGCCTGTTTTCACGAGGGTTCCTATGAGCCCTTTTGTTTTCATTCTCGATAATATTAAACACTCTATCCATAGTCGTTACATCCTCCGCAATTCTTTGCGCTATCCTTACCCGATATCTTTGGAAGTTTCCTATATAAACTTCCTGTAGCAGAGTAAGAAATCTTTCTGGAATTTTTATGCCATTAATGACATTTGGATTAAGGCATTCTTTTAGAATGGTGGTCAATGCGGCGCCATCCTGCTCTGGGAATGAGATATAAAACCTGCGGTAGCCTTGATGTGGTTCTTCAAGGCATCGAGGGTTATCCCCCTCTCTGAATATCAATTGGTTCCTAAAGACATTGATAGGGGCTTCCACATGTGGTATGAGGTCGGAATTATCCTGCTGGGCCGAATGCATAGTGCATTCAGTGGCAGTGTCAGTTTCCGATCCCACTTCATCCGCAGTGGTTCCTGTAGGATTATCCTCCAATACCGATGATGGGTGAGCTACAATGGAGTCGGTGAGTGCGTTAACTTCTGTTTTCAAGCGGGAAAGTGCGTCGGCGACTACATTTGTTTTACCTGGTTTATAGATAATTTCACAATTGTATTCTTCGATTCGGGCCTTCCAGCGCTTCAGTTTAGCGTTGTAATTTCGGCAACTTAAGGAAAATGTCAATGGCTGATTGTCGGTATATATTTTTATCTTTTTTGCTCCATACAGATATGACCTGAGGTTGTCCAATGCCCACACTATCGCCAACATCTCCTTTTCGTTCGTGGCATAGTTTTCCTCTGCTTTGTTCAAGGAACGAGAGATATATGCAATAGGTTTATCTTTCCCTATTTCACCTTGAGACAGAACTGCACCGATTGCAAAATTTGAGGCATCAGTTGTTAAATTGAATGTTTTATCAAAGTCTGGGAATGCAAGGACGTCTGCAGAAATAAGTAATTGTTTAAGTTCACCAAACGCCTGTGAAGCCTTAGCATCTAATCGAATACTGACTTTTTTGAAACATTTGCTTTGACTTGGGCGTTTTCCCCCCGCGTCAAATTTGTAAGAGGCTCTGCTACCTTGGCATAATCGCGAATAAATTTCCTGTAATAAGAGGTCATACCTAGAAAGCTCTTTAAGTCTTTTAAATTTTCAGGCGAAGAAATACGTTTTATAGCCTCTACCTTCTTAGGATCCGCCCGCACTCCCTCCGGCGTAATGATGTACCCGAGAAATTCTACCTCCGTTTCTAGGAAGCACGTTTTTTCCAAATTGACTTTTAGATTTGCTTCAAGTAATCTAGCGAAAATCTTTTCGACATTCTGTAGATGGTCCTCTTCGTCTTTACCGAAAACAATAATGTCGTCGATATAGACGTAGCAAATCTTACCAATATATTGTCTTAGCACGTCGTCTATCATTCGCTGGAAGATTGCGGGCGCATTCTTAAGACCAAATGGTAGCCTCAAAAACTCGTATTTGCCGTTCATGGTCGAAAAAGCCGTCTTAGTTATGTCCGAGGGCTTCATAGGAATTTGGTGGAATCCTGACGTTAAGTCAATTGTCGTGTAGTATTTGGCTTTTCCCAAACTACTAAGAGTTGCGTTAATGTCTGGTATCGGGTAGGTATCAGCTATTGTTACAGCGTTTAGCCTTTTGTAATCAATAACCATACGGTACTGCTTTTCTCCGTTTGGTTTCGGTTTTTTCGGGACCACCCATATCGGAGAGTTATAAGGACTCTTAGATGTCCTAATTATACCCTCGTCGAGGAGTTCCTGAATTTGTCTATCGACTTCATCTCTCATGCAGCCTGGGTAAGGGTAGCTTTTGCTGTAGATAGGATCGGAAGTATTAGTTCGTATTTCAGCTCGAACGCTGGTATCTATTAATTCACTACCATTAAGTGGCACCAGAGAACGTGTATTGACAGAGAAGCCTTATCTCAGTCCATTCCGACACACATTCCTCTGATTTTGAGGGGTACTAATTTTCTTGTCGTAGCTCACCATGATATATTTTGTCTTAGCTCACCACGATTCGACAGCGATAGAGAAAAAAAACTAACAGTGACAGAGCGGGAATTGATAAAACGAGAATTTTAATGTATTTTCGTTATGTTATCGGTGGAGCTGAAAATTTATTTAAATGTGAACAAAATTTTAATGAAATAATATTTATCGAATCAGTTACAATTTAAGGCAAGTAGTACTTTGTACTTACATACATATGTATATAAATCTGGCCATATGGGCAAATTATTTACCTTTTAACCATTAATGTGGATTGATATATGTATGTATGTATGTATATTCCCTAATTTGAATACAATAATACAATTTACTTTGTCTTCCCAAACTAAATTTAATATCACACATGTTTAAAATATTTGATCAAACAAATCTAAGCCTAAAATTCATCTTATGTGCAAGCAAAAAGCCAAACGCATATTTTTCTGCACATATGTACATACAATAAATACAAACGTACATTTGTTCACGTGCCCGCAAACCACCTTTGAGCTCTAAATGTTTGCTTCTGCTCGGATTTCCGACAATTCTGCTGCGAGACGAAGGCAATAAACCACCACCATAAATTAGAGTTGGGTGCCAATACTTTTCCTTTCGCAGTAGGTACAAGAAAAAATTGGAGTAATAAAAAAATATCGTCAGAGACGTTTACCTGGGAGAAAATCAATAATATATGGCTGCTTAATACTTATTAAGGTGGGATATAGTGTGATACATTTTTAAAATAAATTAAAAGTGAAAATTAATTATGAATTTCTGTAAATACTTTTCATAAAGTAGTAGATTTCCTTCTCCGACTACAAATTGCAGTAAAAGGTTTGCAAATTCAATGATGACCAACACTGTTGTTCAAATGCGACAAAATTCGGCTACATATTTACATATATATATAAGCTCATACAAATGTACACAGCGCGTATTGAGGTGATGAAGATGTGCTGAGTATTTGTCTTGGCAAGGCCGATTTTGCGAAATAATACCGAATGCATTCATATATTTTTATTAGTATTTTACAATATAATGGTTCGTAATGATTAAATATTCATAAATTAGACATGAATTTGGTAAAAGTGTATCGTATTAGCTGAGGAATGTCTAATATACATATTTTTATTTATTTTTCACCAACACATTTGCCGGACTGGGCCAGAAATAGGCAACGCCCCTGTACTTGCAAAGCTGAAGACGAAAATGTTCAAATTTATAAATTTTTGCAAGATCGCGAAAAATGTGCTTCGCTGGCAGATTTTAAGTTGTGCTGCAATTTATGAATGAAATGAGTTTTACGCACGCGCAATTTATGAATGAAATGGTTTAGGATTTATGGCGCCGGTGTAACTGTTGATGTAGCAGTTGCTGCGGGAAGTGAGGACAGAAGTGTGCGCACGTTGATGTGTAAATATGTATACATAAATATAAGTATGTGCGTATATTTGTATGTGCAAAGACGTCATTTGTTTTTTGTTGTTTTTTTACTCCGACAAGGTTGAAAGTTGATGTATTTTGGAACGATTTTCCGTCGATCCTTGTCAAATTTGGTTTTGAAACCAATGTTTCAAAACCAAATTTGACAAGGATCGACGGAAAATCGTTCCAAAATACATCAACGTCATTTGTCCTTGAATTAATATTTTGGCATGTGATGTAGGTCAAGGTTGATTTATATGATCTTGTAATATATTTATCTAAAGTATTTATATAAATAGGTATGTATGTATATACATATGTATGTACATACATATGTATGAACAAAGTTAGTTCAGCATTTTGTATACATATGTATGCATAGATAAGAATATACATACATACATACATATGTATGTATAATGGGTAAAATATTGATTTGTATTATGTTAAATGGAGGTTTATATCGATGCACAGGTATGTACATACATATGTATATAAATGTATGTATGTATATATATTTATTGGGGTACTATTTACGTACATACTTACATAAAATGTGTAGCTACATGCATACATATGGGACTATTAATTTCACCTAGTATGTATGTATAATAAATGCTCAACTATGAACAAAGTTTGGGTGAAGAAAACGTTTTAAATTAATATCCATGCACTTACAAGATTTGCAGTTATTTTCAAAAAATTTGCGAATAACTTACATATGTAGATAAAAGCGTAAAAATTATGTGTCAACAAATGCAAATCGCCGACGGCATTTTAGCATTTGCGTTTGCGCACCACCAGCAAATCTTATCATATCATATGTATGTATGTAAGTACGTCCACCCAAATGACACAAAAGAGGACTCTTCATTAATTAATAAAACCAATTTTATTATTATTTGACTTTATTTTTCCAATATCCAACGAAATTCATAAATTTCCTAATACGTAATGCCGTCGGCAAAACAACAGGTGGAATATGCTCACATTTGTGCATTAATTAAATCCATATTCATAAAACAAAAAAGGGACGGCTTCAGCCATTAATTTCACAAATGCACATATATAAGTATGAATATACATTTTATCAATCGTATTATAATTATTCTGCTTTTTATTAAATTGTCAAAATCAACCCAAAATAGGTATATTTTTCCTACATTTATGAGAATATACAAGCTGTTAAATTTCTTTCGACCTCACTCAGCTCTGTTAACTTGCCACTCTCGCTATTTCCCCTGTTAGCTCTGGCGCGGTGAAATAAGACAAGACATTTACTTGGATTTTGACAATTCACACTGATATTCGCGTGAAAATCTTCTCTGTCAAATATAAGTTCTCTGGTGGCACGAAGAGATCTGCATATTTTTGCAGTATATTCCCTACGCGTTGTTCCATTTCTGTGGATACACCACTTCCTACGGAATAGTTGACCTGATTTGAAATTCTGGCCTTTAAAGGTAGTTTAAATTCGTTAATTTTTAAATAATTGTTTTTCCTATCTACAACAGCTCCTAGCATCCTAAGGGTATCATCCCCAATGATACCGTCAAAGGATTTTAGTCCAGGAAGCACAAAGGTTGTTTTAGAGCTGTGGCCAACATCCTTAAAAAAGTTTAGGGACACTTTCTTTTCTACCGGCACTGTTCCCCCCGCTGAGTGCACTTTAAATACTTCCTCTACAGGAGCACTCTCTGTTGCGACCGCTTCGCTTATAAAGTTCTTATTTGCCCCCGTATCTACAAGGAATTTGAGAGTGCGGCCGTTCGGGAGTGTATATCCTAGGTATGGTACGCTAGATGGCCCCCGGAGAGAAAATCCCCTCTTCATTGCCTTTTAACTCTTCCTCATTTGTGCCCGTGGATGAGTAGAATAGTTTCTGGTGCTTCCGTGGGAGATTGTCCGACCTTGCTCCTCTTTTGTAAGGATTCGGCCTATTCATATAGTTAACAGCGCGTGTCTGCACAGATCCATCCACGTCCATTTTTTCCACAGGCGGGTTTTTGGATTGTACAGAAGATTGAAGAGATGGCTGGGCACGCACGTTTCCGGAGAATCGTTCCCGCGCTTGGAACTGTGGACGGCGATCCTGTTGCCGCCAGGTTGGTCTTGGAGGTATTGGTGACCTACCACCGTAAGTTACATTCGGCCTTGGAACATTATTGATTGGGACAACCACTTGATTGGTTGCCTGAGAACTGTGAATTGAGAAGTTGCGGAAATTTACGTTTTGAATTTCCAGACATGCTGAATAAGCTTCTGGTAGGGTTTTTGGCCTTTGGATTAAAAGCATTTTTGATAGTTTGCCATTTAATCCACGTATAAATACGTCGAGTGCCCTGTTTCGATAGGTGTCTATGAGCACTCTCACCGTCTCCTCCGTGTAGGATTCTGTTTTGATTTTATTAATAATCAAAGAAAATTGGTGGTTGACGACAGCGTAAAATTCGTCAATCCTGGACCCCTTTTGTTGCAACTGATGCAACTGGTGTTCCAATGTACGAATATCACGCTTGTCAGCGTAGTGCAACGAAAGGCACTCCTTTATTTTTGTCCAGTTATTGTCGAAAATATTGTAGGAAACCAGTGCCGCATCGGCAGTGCCGCGTACCTTTTGCCGAACATGTTGCATTATGGCCCTGAATATTGGTTTACCTTTGACAACCTTGAAGTCCGACAAAATGGCCTCTACAGCATGTATCCAGGATACATACTCGACGGGATTGCCATCGAAAACCGTAAGCTCCTTCACACAGTCTGGAAGGCGACTAATCTCTTTAAGTTCTAGCTCAGTGGCTGGAGCCTGAAGAGGCACCTCTTCTACCCTATCTATTCCCCCTGATCTAGCAGCGGACGCGGCTGATGCGCTAACAGTGTCTAAGTGAGTAACTCGTCTTTCGAGCGAGTTCATTTTCTCCAGGATTGCATTCACAGCGCCTGTGAGGCTGGTGACGGTCGATTTTAATTCCTCCATCTTATAGTTTTTCTGAAAAGGAAATCGTTTACAATTCTATACTCACAACACCAATATTTGCATATGCGGGCTTTCAGCGCTTCGTATAATAGTATGGCCTCTCAGGAGCTTGTAATATGGTTTCACTGCAATTGCCTCGTAGCCTTTTTTGATTTTCGCAATCACAAGGAAATTGTATTCCTGTTGTTATATCCCTTAGTTTTTATCCTTTTTCACTCTAATAAAAATCCTTAGATTTTATCCTTTTTCACTTTAATAAAGTCCTTAGCTTTTATCCTTTTTCACTTCAATTATAGATCTTGGCTTTTTTTGTTAAACTTTTTCTCTAGCCTTTAATCGGCTTTTTAATTTAATTTCAATTTCAATTTTTTGTTTCACACTTTCACTCCTGGTCCCTGCTCGGGCGCCAGTTAAAGGACTGAAGGTCCTGTACACTAAAAAAAATGAAGGGCCAACTTGCCCAAAAGGAACAACACTAGTTTTATACAACGTTACAAGTTTATTATATCAATAGTAATTCACACAAGTAAATAATTATACTAAGTTATGTTCACGCCATAACAGCAACTGCCTGCAACTCCAGGTTCTGGTCCCTCTTATAATGTCGCGCGCTGCCAACCTGACGTAAGGGTGCGCTCACTGTCTGGGTGCGAGCGGCATTGGCCTTGACTTCCCAGCGGTAGCATATTTCGGTAGAATGCGCAGCACACATATTTCGCAACCGTGTGAAATGCAATTATGCTGACGCTGCGACACGTGTAGCTGCCAGCCGTGGGAACAGTGCAAGTGGGCAGTAGCCGGCCGCGTTAACTTTCATTATACATGTATAATTAGTAAATAATAATAAATCAAAACAATAAAAAATGCGTTTTCATATAAAATTCCATACAAATAGAAATAGGTCCCTGTAGACCTTGTACTTCGTGTAAGGGCAACGGATGACTCAACCGTCGGAGGGTTAAATGTCTTTAAAAGACCAAAGTGTTAATATCAATAGTGATTCAGAGTGCTCGTATTGTTATTCGCCAGAACATGGCTCCACCGATGAAAAACGTATCAATTTGCGAACCAGTGATCATCGACGACAATGCACCTCAACTTTCAGAAAACGAGTACGAAATTGCACTACAGCAGCTGATGTATTTCGAAGATTTAGAACCGATTGTGAATACACAAGCAGTGGAACAAGTAATAATAAAGGAAACGAAAAAGAAGAACTAGAGGAAGTTAGAAGAAAATACCGAAAATGCGAAAGAAGAGAAGTCTGATATGGAGGAGGACATGAGGACAGCTGTGACCTTGCAAGAGAACTCGACGCATATCTCGATTCTATCTCTGATGATGGCATTATGAATGCCGGACTTTTTGCTTCATTGCAATACAACTCTGGAAATATTAATCCCAATGGCATTAATGAAAAAGGAATACGAGGTGAAGAGACATTTACATTTGTTGAAGGACTGCTCAAAAGAATCTGATAGCGCAGAAGAAAGAATTAAACAAGTGTTCATTAAGAAATTTAGTCAATATCCTTTTAGGCAGCGAATTGTGCACGATGTTTTTACAGGGGCAATCCTCATGATCTCGTTTCACGGGAATCACATCCATGTCGTCCACGACTGTGCATACTCCAATAATTTTTGTAGATGCGTCTTTACAAAATACCTTCAAACACAAATCAATAGAAGATATTCTCGAAGAATGGTGGAAGGGAGCGAATTATCGTTTAACCTTTCTCATTTGTTTTCCTATCGACCCGAATCATCAGTTAATAATGAATTTGTTGCTTTGTGCAACGAATCAAATCAAAAAGATACCGGAAACAAAAAGAGAAGAAAGGGAGACAAAATAATTGATTTTTTATTCATTGAGAAATTCAGTCAATATCCTCTTAAACAGCAAATTGTGCACGATGTATGACAATGGACATTTTAAACTGAGTACTAAACAATTATGCAGACAATTTTCAGATAATAAATTTAATTTTATTTATTTATTACAGGGGCAATCCTCATCATCTCGTTTCACGGGAATCACATCCATGTCGTCCACGACTGTACAAACTCCAATAATTTCTGCAGATGCGTCTTTACAAAATACCTTCAAAGACAAATCAATAGAAGATATTCTCTAAGATTGGTTGAAGGAAGCGAGTTATAGTTCAACCTTTCTCATTTGTTCTCCTGTCGACCCGAATCATCAGTTATTAATGAATTTGTTACTTTGTGCAACGAATCAAATCAACAAGATACCGGAAACAAAAAGAGAAGAAAGGGAAACAAAATAATTGATTTTTAAAAGAAACATCCAACTGCTCTTATTAATCATATTTTAAATACTTTAATGTGGTTAGAATCTGATTTTAGATTTAGGGAGACAAATTCAATTGTATTTAAAAATTATGTTAGAATAATGAATAATTATGTATATTAATAATTTAACTTATCAAGAATTATATTTGTATCTAAAATCAATAGAAATACAAAATTTTATTTTAATGCTCCTATTAGATAATTTGTTAAAATATCAATTTTATAATGCTAAAGAACACATATTAAAATTTTTACAAGACTTATATAGTGTCATTGACAAAGTAATTCCAAAAAAATAAAAATACAGTAGAATCGCGGAAAAGTTAGATCGCGAAAAAGTAAAACGCTCGGTTAAGTTAACCGTTTTCAGCGTCCACATACGGCACTAAAAAGTCAACTTTTTAGTTAACTTTTTCAACCGTGTGCATTTTTCAAACCAACTGATTTTCTAGCAACAAAAACAAGCGCGCGCTTAACTTCATTTGGGTATTCCCCGAGCTACAAAAATATGCATATACATATGTTTATCTTCATCGTCAAACGACATTGATTAGTCAGTCGCGAGCCTTTGAATTTGTGAGTTGTGTATTATTCATGTACATATATACATTTGTCACAGATAACTGAGTGTATATGTATATAGTTTTATTTAATAAAGAAATTCAGGATGGAAAAATATAGTGTTCTAAAATAAAGTTAAAATAAATGAAATGTCTGGCGCGACACCGAGCCGTCCGCTTACTTGCTAATACGTCCGAACTCTCTGGCAACTCACACGCTACTCTCTTGACACATTGTACGTTTACATAGTTTAAAAATGACACCAAAACAGAAAAAATCATCACAAAACAGATTAGATTGGCAACAAAAAGAGGAGATATTAAAAAAAAAATTGACAATGGTGTTAAAGGAAATGATTGGCGTTGGATTATGGTGTGTCTAAATCAGCGATCTGAAAAATTAAGAAAAAGCGTGATGAAATTTTGGAGGCAGTGGCAAGTACATATAAAAAGCACACAAAAAAAACTTCCATAAACCGGAATACGCTGTTCTTGAGGAAAGCTTGTACAAATGGTTCTTGAACCAAAGACAGCGCAATTGTTCAATGTTTGGTCCAATTTTAAAATCAAGAGCTAAGCTCGAATTCGCCAAATTGCACCCTGGAAAAAAATGTTATGGCAGTGATGGATGGCTTGCAAATTTTAAGAAACGACACGGTATCCGCTATCTTAAGATTTGTGGGGAAATTCTTTCAAGCGATACGTCGGAAATAACACCTTTCATTAATAATTTACGAGCAAAAGTTATTGAAAAGATAATCGACTCGCAACTATATAATGCTGATAAATATGGACTTTTTATCGTTTTTTACCGGACAAAACATTTGTCACAGTAAATGAAAGGACGGCACCGTGTCGAAAAATAGCAAAGGAGATAATCACATTTTTGTTATGTGCGAACGCAGATGGTTCGCACAAGTTGAAGCCATTGGTAATTGGAAAGTCCGCAAAACCACGTTGCTTTAACGGATTAGAAAACCCATTGGAATACGCCAATTCGAACAAGTCGTGGATGAATTCACAGTTATTCTTCAACTGGTTTCATCATTTATTTATAAAACAGGTAAATTTTCTTTTTTGTTTCATTTTCACATTCTCGCAGGTTCGTAAATTTTCGCAGAAAATAAAGTACCACCAAAGGCATTGTTGCTTATTGACAACTGCACTGCACATAACCCAAATGACAAGTTACAATCTGATGATGGAAACATTATAACAATGCTTTTACCACCTAATGTAACAGCGGTTTCGCAGCCCATGGATCAAAATCCAATAAGATTGGTCAAGTTAGGATACCGAACTAAATTGTTATGTAACATTGTCGCCCAAGAAAGTGTTCCGATTGAAAATATTGTGAAGTCACATTCCATTCGTGAAGCCATTTTGCTTCTTAAATCAGTATGGAAAGAATTGCCACAAGCTGTTCTTATAAACGCGTGGAACAAGATAAAAAATTGGGATGATAATCAATACGAGAGTAAAGACGACATTCCGTTATCTGAGTTGATTAAATCAAATAGAACTTACGACGACACATTGCGAAAAGGTCAACTGTTGATATCGAAGGTGGGTGATGTTGACGTCAGCATTGATGACATTGAAAATTGGAACAGGGATCAAATTACGGAAGCTGACGAAGATTCCGAAGTGTCTGATAGTGATAGCAACGAACTTGGAAGCAGCTTACACTCCGAATGATGCAGTGACCGTTGATGAGCAGTTATACCCATACAGAGGCCGCACCCGCTTCACACAATACATTCCATCGAAGCCTGCCAAGTACGGTATAAATATATGGGGACTCAAAATCATTTTATCCTGTCAAAGGAAAGATTTACTCTGGGAAAATGCCTGACCAGGCACGAGAGGTGAATCAAGGGCAGAATGTTGTACTTCAACTTTCGGAGAGATATTTGAATACAGGCAGCACAATTTATGCCGACAATTTTTTCACAACTTTGGATCAAGAAGAAATCCGCATATGTTGGAACAGTGCTCGAATAAGACATGTGTGCGTCGGGAATTCCAAAAAAATCATACTTGTCCTGCCAACAGCACATTGTTCGGCTTCGACGAAGGCGATATAGCACTATGTTCATATTTGCCCAAGAAGAACCAAGCGGTAATTTTGCTGGCGACACAACATTATACTTGCGGTGTGGACTTGCAAACTTAAAAGAAGGAGCCGTTTCCTATTTTGGATTACAACGCCAACAAATCGGGCGTTGGTACAATGGACCAGATGATTGGCACATATGTATACATGCAAGCGCTCATTAAACCGCTGGCCATTGGCCATGTTTAATAATACGGTGAACATTGCTGCATTAGCTGCATTTATTTCATACAACGAGATGAAGCCAATAAAAAGAAGTGACAGACGACGGTCATTCCTTCTGATGCTGACAAAACAATTGGCACTACCAAACATAGAGGAACGAGCGCTGAAAACCCCCCATTACGGCATATCCAAGGATACGGAACGCAATGGAAGCATTTGATGTAAAGGTAAGATATATTATCAAGACCGGCAGAAGGAGCTGCACCGTCGTTTGCGTCTGGAACGAACAGACCATCATGTCGCCTATGCTGTTCTGAGTACGGACGGCATCGGAAAACAAGGGCCTATTGCCATTCCTGTAACAATCCAGTTTGTGCAGAGCATTCAACACTTATGCATCGATGCTACACCTGCACAGAAAATATGTTGGACGAGGGACAATATACACAACAATAGTTTCTTAGGCTTTTTTCATATAAAACTCATAAAAAATTAATAATGTTATATATAAAAAACAAAAAATTTTCTAACATTCATTATACATGTATAATTAGTAAATAATAATAAATCAAAACAAAAAAAATGTTAAAAAAATGCGTTTTCATATATAACATTCATTATACATGTATAATTAGTAAATAATAATAAATCAAAACAATAAAAAATGCGTTTTCATATAAAATTCCATACAAATAGAAATAGGTCCCTGTAGACCTTGTACTTCGTATAAGGGCAACGGATGACTCAACCGTCGGAGGGTTAAATGTCTTTAAAAGACCAAAGTGTTAATATCAATAGTGATTCAGAGTGCTCGTATTGTTATTCGCCAGAATATGGCTCCACCGATGAAAAACGTATCAATTTGCGAACCAGTGATCATCGACGACAATGCACCTCAACTTTCAGAAAACGAGTACGAAATTGCACTACAGCAGCTGATGTATTTCGAAGATTTAGAACCGATTGTGAATACACAAGCAGTGGAACAAGTAATAATAAAGGAAACGAAAAAGAAGAACTAGAGGAAGTTAGAAGAAAATACCGAAAATGCGAAAGAAGAGTAGTCTGATATGGAGGAGGACATGAGGACAGCTGTGACCTTGCAAGAGAACTCGTCGCATATCTCGATTCTATCTCTGATGATGGCATTATGAATGCCGGACTTTTTGCTTCATTGCAATACAACTCTGGAAATATTAATCCCAATGGCATTAATGAAAAAGGAATACGAGGTGAAGAGACATTTACATTTGTTGAAGGACTGCTCAAAAGAATCTGATAGCTCAGAAGAAAGAATTAAACAAGTGTTCATTAAGAAATTTAGTCAATATCCTTTTAGGCAGCGAATTGTGCACGATGTTTTTACAGGGGCAATCCTCATGATCTCGTTTCACGGGAATCACATCCATGTCGTCCACGACTGTACAAACTCCAATAATTTCTGCAGATGCGTCTTTACAAAATACCTTCAAAGACAAATCAATAGAAGATATTCTCTAAGATTGGTTGAAGGAAGCGAGTTATAGTTCAACCTTTCTCATTTGTTCTCCTGTCGACCCGAATCATCAGTTATTAATGAATTTGTTACTTTGTGCAACGAATCAAATCAACAAGATACCGGAAACAAAAAGAGAAGAAAGGGAAACAAAATAATTGATTTTTAAAAGAAACATCCAACTGCTCTTATTAATCATATTTTAAATACTTTAATGTGGTTAGAATCTGATTTTAGATTTAGGGAGACAAATTCAATTGTATTTAAAAATTATGTTAGAATAATGAATAATTATGTATATTAATAATTTAACTTATCAAGAATTATATTTGTATCTAAAATCAATAGAAATACAAAATTTTATTTTAATGCTCCTATTAGATAATTTGTTAAAATATCAATTTTATAATGCTAAAGAACACATATTAAAATTTTTACAAGACTTATATAGTGTCATTGACAAAGTAATTCCAAAAAAATAAAAATACAGTAGAATCGCGGAAAAGTTAGATCGCGAAAAAGTAAAACGCTCGGTTAAGTTAACCGTTTTCAGCGTCCACATACGGCACTAAAAAGTCAACTTTTTAGTTAACTTTTTCAAGCGTGTGCATTTTTCAAACCAACTGATTTTCTAGCAACAAAAACAAGCGCGCGCTTAACTTAATTTGGGTATTCCCCGAGCTACAAAAATATGCATATACATATGTTTATCTTCATCGTCAAACGACATTGATTAGTCAGTCGCGAGCCTTTGAATTTGTGAGTTGTGTATTATTCATGTACATATATACATTTGTCACAGATAACTGAGTGTATATGTATATAGTTTTATTTAATAAAGAAATTCAGGATGGAAAAATATAGTGTTCTAAAATAAAGTTAAAATAAATGAAATGTCTGGCGCGACACCGAGCCGTCCGCTTACTTGCTAATACGTCCGAACTCTCTGGCAACTCACACGCTACTCTCTTGACACATTGTACGTTTACATAGTTTAAAAATGACACCAAAACAGAAAAAATCATCACAAAACAGATTAGATTGGCAACAAAAAGAGGAGATATTAAAAAAAAAATTGACAATGGTGTTAAAGGAAATGATTGGCGTTGGATTATGGTGTGTCTAAATCAGCGATCTGAAAAATTAAGAAAAAGCGTGATGAAATTTTGGAGGCAGTGGCAAGTACATATAAAAAGCACACAAAAAAAACTTCCATAAACCGGAATACGCTGTTCTTGAGGAAAGCTTGTACAAATGGTTCTTGAACCAAAGACAGCGCAATTGTTCAATGTTTGGTCCAATTTTAAAATCAAGAGCTAAGCTCGAATTCGCCAAATTGCACCCTGGAAAAAAATGTTATGGCAGTGATGGATGGCTTGCAAATTTTAAGAAACGACACGGTATCCGCTATCTTAAGATTTGTGGGGAAATTCTTTCAAGCGATACGTCGGAAATAACACCTTTCATTAATAATTTACGAGCAAAAGTTATTGAAAAGATAATCGACTCGCAACTATATAATGCTGATAAATATGGACTTTTTATCGTTTTTTACCGGACAAAACATTTGTCACAGTAAATGAAAGGACGGCACCGTGTCGAAAAATAGCAAAGGAGATAATCACATTTTTGTTATGTGCGAACGCAGATGGTTCGCACAAGTTGAAGCCATTGGTAATTGGAAAGTCCGCAAAACCACGTTGCTTTAACGGATTAGAAAACCCATTGGAATACGCCAATTCGAACAAGTCGTGGATGAATTCACAGTTATTCTTCAACTGGTTTCATCATTTATTTATAAAACAGGTAAATTTTCTTTTTTGTTTCATTTTCACATTCTCGCAGGTTCGTAAATTTTCGCAGAAAATAAAGTACCACCAAAGGCATTGTTGCTTATTGACAACTGCACTGCACATAACCCAAATGACAAGTTACAATCTGATGATGGAAACATTATAACAATGCTTTTACCACCTAATGTAACAGCGGTTTCGCAGCCCATGGATCAAAATCCAATAAGATTGGTCAAGTTAGGATACCGAACTAAATTGTTATGTAACATTGTCGCCCAAGAAAGTGTTCCGATTGAAAATATTGTGAAGTCACATTCCATTCGTGAAGCCATTTTGCTTCTTAAATCAGTATGGAAAGAATTGCCACAAGCTGTTCTTATAAACGCGTGGAACAAGATAAAAAATTGGGATGATAATCAATACGAGAGTAAAGACGACATTCCGTTATCTGAGTTGATTAAATCAAATAGAACTTACGACGACACATTGCGAAAAGGTCAACTGTTGATATCGAAGGTGGGTGATGTTGACGTCAGCATTGATGACATTGAAAATTGGAACAGGGATCAAATTACGGAAGCTGACGAAGATTCCGAAGTGTCTGATAGTGATAGCAACGAACTTGGAAGCAGCTTACACTCCGAATGATGCAGTGACCGTTGATGAGCAGTTATACCCATACAGAGGCCGCACCCGCTTCACACAATACATTCCATCGAAGCATGCCAAGTACGGTATAAATATATGGGGACTCAAAATCATTTTATCCTGTCAAAGGAAAGATTTACTCTGGGAAATTGCCTGACCAGGCACGAGAGGTGAATCAAGGGCAGAATGTTGTACTTCAACTTTCGGAGAGATATTTGAATACAGGCAGCACAATTTATGCCGACAATTTTTTCACAACTTTGGATCAAGAAGAAATCCGCATATGTTGGAACAGTGCTCGAATAAGACATGTGTGCGTCGGGAATTCCAAAAAAATCATACTTGTCCTGCCAACAGCACATTGTTCGGCTTCGACGAAGGCGATATAGCACTATGTTCATATTTGCCCAAGAAGAACCAAGCGGTAATTTTGCTGGCGACACAACATTATACTTGCGGTGTGGACTTGCAAACTTAAAAGAAGGAGCCGTTTCCTATTTTGGATTACAACGCCAACAAATCGGGCGTTGGTACAATGGACCAGATGATTGGCACATATGTATACATGCAAGCGCTCATTAAACCGCTGGCCATTGGCCATGTTTAATAATACGGTGAACATTGCTGCATTAGCTGCATTTATTTCATACAACGAGATGAAGCCAATAAAAAGAAGTGACAGACGACGGTCATTCCTTCTGATGCTGACAAAACAATTGGCACTACCAAACATAGAGGAACGAGCGCTGAAAACCCCCCATTACGGCATATCCAAGGATACGGAACGCAATGGAAGCATTTGATGTAAAGGTAAGATATATTATCAAGACCGGCAGAAGGAGCTGCACCGTCGTTTGCGTCTAGAACGAACAGACCATCATGTCGCCAATCCTGTTCTGAGTACGGACGGCATCGGAAAACAAGGGCCTATTGCCATTCCTGTAACAATCCAGTTTGTGCAGAGCATTCAACACTTATGCATCGATGCTACACCTGCACAGAAAATATGTTGGACGAGGGACAATATACACAACAATAGTTTCTTAGGCTTTTTTCATATAAAACTCATAAAAAATTAATAATGTTATATATAAAAAACAAAAAATTTTCTAACATTCATTATACATGTATAATTAGTAAATAATAATAAATCAAAACAAAAAAAATGTTAAAAAAATGCGTTTTCATATATAACATTCATTATACATGTATAATTAGTAAATAATAATAAATCAAAACAATAAAAAATGCGTTTTCATATAAAATTCCATACAAATAGAAATAGGTCCATGTAGACCTTGTACTTCGTATAAGGGCAACGGATGACTCAACCGTCGGAGGGTTAAATGTCTTTAAAAGACCAAAGTGTTAATATCAATAGTGATTCAGAGTGCTCGTATTGTTATTCGCCAGAATATGGCTCCACCGATGAAAAACGTATCAATTTGCGAACCAGTGATCATCGACGACAATGCACCTCAACATTCAGAAAACGAGTACGAAATTGCACTACAGCAGCTGATGTATTTCGAAGATTTAGAACCGATTGTGAATACACAAGCAGTGGAACAAGTAATAATAAAGGAAACGAAAAAGAAGAACTAGAGGAAGTTAGAAGAAAATACCGAAAATGCGAAAGAAGAGTAGTCTGATATGGAGGAGGACATGAGGACAGCTGTGACCTTGCAAGAGAACTCGTCGCATATCTCGATTCTATCTCTGATGATGGCATTATGAATGCCGGACTTTTTGCTTCATTGCAATACAACTCTGGAAATATTAATCCCAATGGCATTAATGAAAAAGGAATACGAGGTGAAGAGACATTTACATTTGTTGAAGGACTGCTCAAAAGAATCTGATAGCTCAGAAGAAGAATTAAACAAGTGTTCATTAAGAAATTTAGTCAATATCCTTTTAGGCAGCGAATTGTGCACGATGTTTTTACAGGGGCAATCCTCATGATCTCGTTTCATGGGAATCACATCCATGTCGTCCACGACTGTGCATACTCCAATAATTTTTGTAGATGCGTCTTTACAAAATACCTTCAAACACAAATCAATAGAAGATATTCTCGAAGAATGGTGGAAGGGAGCGAATTATCGTTTAACCTTTCTCATTTGTTTTCCTATCGACCCGAATCATCAGTTAATAATGAATTTGTTGCTTTGTGCAACGAATCAAATCAAAAAGATACCGGAAACAAAAAGAGAAGAAAGGGAGACAAAATAATTGATTTTTTATTCATTGAGAAATTCAGTCAATATCCTCTTAAACAGCAAATTGTGCACGATGTATGACTATGGACATTTCAAACTGAGTACTAAACAATTATGCAGACAATTTTCAGATAATAAATTTAATTTTATTTATTTATTACAGGGGCAATCCTCATCATCTCGTTTCACGGGAATCACATCCATGTCGTCCACGACTGTACAAACTCCAATAATTTCTGCAGATGCGTCTTTACAAAATACCTTCAAAGACAAATCAATAGAAGATATTCTCTAAGATTGGTTGAAGGAAGCGAGTTATAGTTCAACCTTTCTCATTTGTTCTCCTGTCGACCCGAATCATCAGTTATTAATGAATTTGTTACTTTGTGCAACGAATCAAATCAACAAGATACCGGAAACAAAAAGAGAAGAAAGGGAAACAAAATAATTGATTTTTAAAAGAAACATCCAACTGCTCTTATTAATCATATTTTAAATACTTTAATGTGGTTAGAATCTGATTTTAGATTTAGGGAGACAAATTCAATTATATTTAAAAATTATGTTAGAATAATGAATAATTATGTATATTAACAATTTAACTTATCAAGAATTATATTTGTATCTAAAATCAATAGAAATACAAAATTTTATTTTAATGCTCCTATTAGATAATTTGTTAAAATATCAATTTTATAATGCTAAAGAACACATATTAAAATTTTTACAAGATTTATATAGTGTCATTGACAAAGTAATTCCAAAAAAATAAAAATACAGTAGAATCGCGGAAAAGTTAGATCGCGAAAAAGTAAAACGCTCGGTTAAGTTAACCGTTTTCAGCGTCCACATACGGCACTAAAAAGTCAACTTTTTAGTTAACTTTTTCAAGCGTGTGCATTTTTCAAACCAACTGATTTCCTAGCAACAAAAACAAGCGCGCGCTTAACTTAATTTGGGTATTCCCCGAGCTACAAAAATATGCATATATTATACATTGATTAGTCAGTCGCGAGCCTTTGAATTTGTGAGTTGTGTATTATTCATGTACATATATACATTTGTCACAGATAACTGAGTGTATATGTATATAGTTTTATTTAATAAAGAAATTCAGGATGGAAAAATATAGTGTTCTAAAATAAAGTTAAAATAAATGAAATGTCTGGCGCGACACCGAGCCGTCCGCTCACTTGCTAATACGTCCGAACTCTCTGGCAACTCACACGCTACTCTCTTGACACATTGTACGTTTACATAGTTTAAAAATGACACCAAAACAGAAAAAATCATCACAAAACAGATTAGATTGGCAACAAAAAGAGGAGATATTAAAAAAAAAATTGACAATGGTGTTAAAGGAAATGATTGGCGTTGGATTATGGTGTGTCTAAATCAGCGATCTGAAAAATTAAGAAAAAGCGTGATGAAATTTTGGAGGCAGTGGCAAGTACATATAAAAAGCACACAAAAAAAACTTCCATAAACCGGAATACGCTGTTCTTGAGGAAAGCTTGTACAAATGGTTCTTGAACCAAAGACAGCGCAATTGTTCAATGTTTGGTCCAATTTTAAAATCAAGAGCTAAGCTCGAATTCGCCAAATTGCACCCTGGAAAAAAATGTTATGGCAGTGATGGATGGCTTGCAAATTTTAAGAAACGACACGGTATTCGCTATCTTAAGATTTGTGGGGAAATTCTTTCAAGCGATACGTCGGAAATAACACCTTTCATTAATAATTTACGAGCAAAAGTTATTGAAAAGATAATCGACTCGCAACTATATAATGCTGATAAATATGGACTTTTTATCGTTTTTTACCGGACAAAACATTTGTCACAGTAAATGAAAGGACGGCACCGTGTCGAAAAATAGCAAAGGAGATAATCACATTTTTGTTATGTGCGAACGCAGATGGTTCGCACAAGTTGAAGCCATTGGTAATTGGAAAGTCCGCAAAACCACGTTGCTTTAACGGATTAGAAAACCCATTGGAATACGCCAATTCGAACAAGTCGTGGATGAATTCACAGTTATTCTTCAACTGGTTTCATCATTTATTTATAAAACAGGTAAATTTTCTTTTTTGTTTCATTTTCACATTCTCGCAGGTTCGTAAATTTTCGCAGAAAATAAAGTACCACCAAAGGCATTGTTGCTTATTGACAACTGCACTGCACATAACCCAAATGACAAGTTACAATCTGATGATGGAAACATTATAACAATGCTTTTACCACCTAATGTAACAGCGGTTTCGCAGCCCATGGATCAAAATCCAATAAGATTGGTCAAGTTAGGATACCGAACTAAATTGTTATGTAACATTGTCGCCCAAGAAAGTGTTCCGATTGAAAATATTGTGAAGTCACATTCCATTCGTGAAGCCATTTTGCTTCTTAAATCAGTATGGAAAGAATTGCCACAAGCTGTTCTTATAAACGCGTGGAACAAGATAAAAAATTGGGATGATAATCAATACGAGAGTAAAGACGACATTCCGTTATCTGAGTTGATTAAATCAAATAGAACTTACGACGACACATTGCGAAAAGGTCAACTGTTGATATCGAAGGTGGGTGATGTTGACGTCAGCATTGATGACATTGAAAATTGGAACAGGGATCAAATTACGGAAGCTGACGAAGATTCCGAAGTGTCTGATAGTGATAGCAACGAACTTGGAAGCAGCTTACACTCCGAATGATGCAGTGACCGTTGATGAGCAGTTATACCCATACAGAGGCCGCACCCGCTTCACACAATACATTCCATCGAAGCCTGCCAAGTACGGTATAAATATATGGGGACTCAAAATCATTTTATCCTGTCAAAGGAAAGATTTACTCTGGGAAATTGCCTGACCAGGCACGAGAGGTGAATCAAGGGCAGAATGTTGTACTTCAACTTTCGGAGAGATATTTGAATACAGGCAGCACAATTTATGCCGACAATTTTTTCACAACTTTGGATCAAGAAGAAATCCGCATATGTTGGAACAGTGCTCGAATAAGACATGTGTGCGTCGGGAATTCCAAAAAAATCATACTTGTCCTGCCAACAGCACATTGTTCGGCTTCGACGAAGGCGATATAGCACTATGTTCATATTTGCCCAAGAAGAACCAAGCGGTAATTTTGCTGGCGACACAACATTATACTTGCGGTGTGGACTTGCAAACTTAAAAGAAGGAGCCGTTTCCTATTTTGGATTACAACGCCAACAAATCGGGCGTTGGTACAA
This sequence comes from Philophylla caesio, assembly GCA_963971545.1. NCBI lineage: Eukaryota > Metazoa > Arthropoda > Insecta > Diptera > Tephritidae > Philophylla > Philophylla caesio. Next base: position 132,670,612 of record OZ020604.1, read on the forward strand.
TGGGCCAGATGATTGGCACATATGTATACATGCAAGCGCTCATCAAACCGCTGGCCATTGGCCATGTTTAATAATACGGTGAACATTGCTGCATTAGCTGCATTTATTTCATACAACGAGATGAAGCCAATAAAAAGAAGTGACAGACGACGGTCATTCCTTCTGATGCTGACAAAACAATTGGCACTACCAAACATAGAGGAACGAGCGCTGAAAACCCCCCATTACGGCATATCCAAGGATACGGAACGCAATGGAAGCATTTGATGTAAAGGTAAGATATATTATCAAGACCGGCAGAAGGAGCTGCACCGTCGTTTGCGTCTAGAACGAACAGACCATCATGTCGCCTATGCTGTTCTGAGTACGGACGGCATCGGAAAACAAGGGCCTATTGCCATTCCTGTAACAATCCAGTTTGTGCAGAGCATTCAACACTTATGCATCGATGCTACACCTGCACAGAAAATATGTTGGACGAGGGACAATATACACAACAATAGTTTCTTAGGCTTTTTTCATATAAAACTCATAAAAAATTAATAATGTTATATATAAAAAACAAAAAATTTTCTAACATTCATTATACATGTATAATTAGTAAATAATAATAAATCAAAACAAAATAAATTTTAAAAAAATTCGTTTTCATATATAACATTCATTATACATGTATAATTAGTAAATAATAATAAATCAAAACAATAAAAAACAATAAAATTCCATACAAATAGAAATAGGTCCCTGTGGACCTTGTACTTCGTATAAGGGCAACGGATGACTCAACCGTCGGAGGGTTAAATGTCTTTAAAAGACCAAAGTGTTAATATCAATAGTGATTCAGAGTGCTCGTATTGTTATTCGCCAGAATATGGCTCCACCGATGAAAAACGTATCAATTTGCAAACCAGTGATCATCGACGACAATGCACCTCAACTTTCAGAAAACGAGTACGAAATTCCACTACAGCAGCTGATGTATTTCGAAGATTTAGAACCGATTGTGAATACACAAGCAGTGGAACAAGTAATAATAAAGGAAACGAAAAAGAAGAACTAGAGGAAGTTAGAAGAAAATACCGAAAATGCGAAAGAAGAGAAGTCTGATATGGAGGAGGACATGAGGACAGCTGTGACCTTGCAAGAGAACTCGACGCATATCTCGATTCTATCTCTGATGATGGCATTATGAATGCCGGACTTTTTGCTTCATTGCAATACAACTCTGGAAATATTAATCCCAATGGCATTAATGAAAAAGGAATACGAGGTGAAGAGACATTTACATTTGTTGAAGGACTGCTCAAAAGAATTTGATAGCTCAGAAGAAAGAATTAAACAAGTGTTCATTAAGAAATTTAGTCAATATCCTTTTAGGCAGCGAATTGTGCACGATGTTTTTACAGGGGCAATCCTCATGATCTCGTTTCACGGGAATCACATCCATGTCGTCCACGACTGTGCATACTCCAATAATTTTTGTAGATGCGTCTTTACAAAATACCTTCAAACACAAATCAATAGAAGATATTCTCGAAGAATGGTGGAAGGGAGCGAATTATCGTTTAACCTTCCTCATTTGTTTTCCTATCGACCCGAATCATCAGTTAATAATGAATTTGTTGCTTTGTGCAACGAATCAAATCAAAAAGATACCGGAAACAAAAAGAGAAGAAAGGGAGACAAAATAATTGATTTTTTATTCATTGAGAAATTCAGTCAATATCCTCTTAAACAGCAAATTGTGCACGATGTATGACTATGGACATTTCAAACTGAGTACTAAACAATTATGCAGACAATTTTCAGATAATAAATTTAATTTTATTTATTTATTACAGGGGCAATCCTCATCATCTCGTTTCACGGGAATCACATCCATGTCGTCCACGACTGTACAAACTCCAATAATTTCTGCAGATGCGTCTTTACAAAATACCTTCAAAGACAAATCAATAGAAGATATTCTCTAAGATTGGTTGAAGGAAGCGAGTTATAGTTCAACCTTTCTCATTTGTTCTCCTGTCGACCCGAATCATCAGTTATTAATTAATGAATTTGTTACTTTGTGCAACGAATCAAATCAACAAGATACCGGAAACAAAAAGAGAAGAAAGGGAAACAATATAATTGATTTTTAAAAGAAACATCCAACTGCTCTTATTAATCATATTTTAAATACTTTAATGTGGTTAGAATCTGATTTTAGATTTAGGGAGACAAATTCAATTTTATTTAAAAATTATGTTAGAATAATGAATAATTATGTATATTAATAATTTAACTTATCAAGAATTATATTTGTATCTAAAATCAATAGAAATACAAAATTTTATTTTAATGCTCCTATTAGATAATTTGTTAAAATATCAATTTTATAATGCTAAAGAACACATATTAAAATTTTTACAAGATTTATATAGTGTCATTGACAAAGTAATTCCAAAAAAATAAAAATACAGTAGAATCGCGGAAAAGTTAGATCGCGAAAAAGTAAAGCGCTCGGTTAAGTTAACCGTTTTCAGCGTCCACATACGGCACTAAAAAGTCAACTTTTTAGTTAACTTTTTCAAGCGTGTGCATTTTTCAAACCAACTGATTTTCTAGCAACAAAAACAAGCGCGCGCTTAACTTAATTTGGGTATTCCCCGAGCTACAAAAATATGCATATGTATATGTTTATCTTCATCGTCAAACGACATTGATTAGTCAGTCGCGAGCCTTTGAATTTCTGAGTTGTGTATTATTCATGTACATATATACATTTGTCACAGATAACTGAGTGTATATGTATATAGTTTTATTTAATAAAGAAATTCAGGATGGAAAAATATAGTGTTCTAAAATAAAGTTAAAATAAATGAAATGTCTGGCGCGACACCGAGCCGTCCGCTCACTTGCTAATACGTCCGAACTCTCTGGCAACTCACACGCTACTCTCTTGACACATTGTACGTTTACATAGTTTAAACATGACACCAAAACAGAAAAAATCATCACAAAACAGATTAGATTGGCAACAAAAAGAGGAGATATTAAAAAAAAAATTTACAATGGTGTTAAAGGAAATGATTGGCGTTGGATTATGGTGTGTCTAAATCAGCGATCTGAAAAATTAAGAAAAAGCGTGATGAAATTTTGGAGGCAGTGGCAAGTACATATAAAAAGCACACAAAAAAAACTTCCATAAACCGGAATACGCTGTTCTTGAGGAAAGCTTGTACAAATGGTTCTTGAACCAAAGACAGCGCAATTGTTTAATGTTTGGTCCAATTTTAAAATCAGGAGCTAAGCTCGAATTCGCCAAATTGCACCCTGGAAAAAAATGTTATGGCAGTGATGGATGGCTTGCAAATTTTAAGAAACGACACGGTATCCGCTATCTTAAGATTTGTGGGGAAATTCTTTCAAGCGATACGTCGGAAATAACACCTTTCATTAATAATTTACGAGCAAAAGTTATTGAAAAGATAATCGACTCGCAACTATATAATGCTGATAAATATGGACTTTTTATCGTTTTTTACCGGACAAAACATTTGTCACAGTAAATGAAAGGACGGCACCGGGTCGAAAAATAGCAAAGGAGATAATCACATTTTTGTTATGTGCGAACGCAGATGGGTCGCACAAGTTGAAGCCATTGGTAATTGGAAAGTCCGCAAAACCACGTTGCTTTAACGGATTAGAAAACCCATTGGAATACGCCAATTCGAACAAGTCGTGGATGAATTCACAGTTATTCTTCAACTGGTTTCATCATTTATTTATAAAACAGGTAAATTTTCTTTTTTGTTTCATTTTCACATTCTCGCAGGTTCGTAAATTTTCGCAGAAAATAATGTACCACCAAAGGCATTGTTGCTTATTGACAACTGCACTGCACATAAGCCAAATGACAAGTTACAATCTGATGATGGAAACATTATAACAATGCTTTTACCACCTAATGTAACAGCGGTTTCGCAGCCCATGGATCAAAATCCAATAAGATTGGTCAAGTTAGGATACCGAACTAAATTGTTATGTAACATTGTCGCCCAAGAAAGTGTTCCGATTGAAAATATTGTGAAGTCACATTCCATTCGTGAAGCCATTTTGCTTCTTAAATCAGTATGGAAAGAATTGCCACAAGCTGTTCTTATAAACGCGTGGAACAAGATAAAAAATTGGGATGATAATCAATACGAGAGTGAAGACGACATTCCGTTATCTGAGTTGATTAAATCAAATAGAACTTACGACGACACATTGCGAAAAGGTCAACTGTTGATATCGAAGGTGGGTGATGTTGACGTCAGCATTGATGACATTGAAAATTGGAACAGGGATTAAATTACGGAAGCTGACGAAGATTCCGAAGTGTCTGATAGTGATAGCAACGAACTTGGAAGCAGCTTACACTCCGAATGATGCAGTGACCGTTGATGAGCAGTTATACCCATACAGAGGCCGCACCCGCTTCACACAATACATTCCATCGAAGCCTGCCAAGTACGGTATAAATATATGGGGACTCAAAATCATTTTATCCTGTCAAAGGAAAGATTTACTCTGGGAAATTGCCTGACCAGGCACGAGAGGTGAATCAAGGGCAGAATGTTGTACTTCAACTTTCGGAGAGATATTTGAATACAGGCAGCACAATTTATGCCGACAATTTTTTCACAACTTTGGATCAAGAAGAAATCCGCATATGTTGGAACAGTGCTCGAATAAGACATGTGTGCGTCGGGAATTCCAAAAAAATCATACTTGTCCTGCCAACAGCACATTGTTCGGCTTCGACGAAGGCGATATAGCACTATGTTCATATTTGCCCAAGAAGAACCAAGCGGTAATTTTGCTGGCGACACAACATTATACTTGCGGTGTGGACTTGCAAACTTAAAAGAAAAAGCCGTTTCCTATTTTGGATTACAACGCCAACAAATCGGGCGTTGGTACAATGGACCAGATGATTGGCACATATGTATACATGCAAGCGCTTATCAAACCGCTGGCCATTGGCCATGTTTAATAATACGGTGAACATTGCTGCATTAGCTGCATTTATTTCATACAACGAGATAAAGCCAATAAAAAGAAGTGACAGACGATGGTCATTCCTTCTGATGCTGACAAAACAATTGGCACTACCAAACATAGAGGAACGAGCGCTGAAAACCCCCCATTACGGCATATCCAAGGATACGGAACGCAATGGAAGCATTTGATGTAAAGCTAAGATATATTATCAAGACCGGAAGAAGGAGCTGCACCGTCGTTTGCGTCTAGAACGAACAGACCATCATGTCGCCTATGCTGTTCTGAGTACGGACGGTATCGGAAAACAAGGGCCTATTGCCATTCCTGTAACAATCCAGTTTGTGCAGAGCATTCAACACTTATGCATCGATGCTACACCTGCACAGAAAATATGTTGGACGAGGGACAATATACACAACAATAGTTTCTTAGGCTTTTTTCATATAAAACTCATAAAAAATTAATAATGTTATATATAAAAAAAAAAAATTTTCTAACATTCATTATACATGTATAATTAGTAAATAATAATAAATCAAAACAAAAAAAAATGTTAAAAAAATGCGTTTTCATATATAACATTCATTATACATGTATAATTAGTAAATAATAATAAATCAAAACAATAAAAAATGCGTTTTCATATAAAATTCCATACAAATAGAAATAGGTCCCTGTGGACCTTGTACTTCGTATAAGGGCAACGGATGACTCAACCGTCGGAGGGTTAAATGTCTTTAAAAGACCAAAGTGTTAATATCAATAGTGATTCAGAGTGCTCGTATTGTTATTCGCCAGAATATGGCTCCACCGATGAAAAACGTATCAATTTGCGAACCAGTGATCATCGACGACAATGCACCTCAACTTTCAGAAAACGAGTACGAAATTGCACTACAGCAGCTGATGTATTTCGAAGATTTAGAACCGATTGTGAATACACAAGCAGTGGAACAAGTAATAATAAAGGAAACGAAAAAGAAGAACTAGAGGAAGTTAAAAGAAAATACCGAAAATGCGAAAGAAGAGAAGTCTGATATGGAGGAGGACATGAGGACAGCTGTGACCTTGCAAGAGAACTCGACGCATATCTCGATTCTATCTCTGATGATGGCATTATGAATGCCGGACTTTTTGCTTCATTGCAATACAACTCTGGAAATATTAATCCCAATGGCATTAATGAAAAAGGAATACGAGCTGAAGAGACATTTACATTTGTTGAAGGACTGCTCAAAAGAATCTGATAGCTCAGAAGAAAGAATTAAACAAGTGTTCATTAAGAAATTTAGTCAATATCCTTTTAGGCAGCGAATTGTGCACGATGTTTTTACAGGGGCAATCCTCATGATCTCGTTTCACGGGAATCACATCCATGTCGTCCACGACTGTGTATACTCCAATAATTTTTGTAGATGCGTCTTTACAAAATACCTTCAAACACAAATCAATAGAAGATATTCTCGAAGAATGGTGGAAGGGAGCGAATTATCGTTTAACCTTTCTCATTTGTTTTCATATCGACCCGAATCATCAGTTAATAATGAATTTGTTGCTTTGTGCAACGAATCAAATCAAAAAGATACCGGAAACAAAAAGAGATGAAAGGGAGACAAAATAATTGATTTTTTATTCATTGAGAAATTCAGTCAATATCCTCTTAAACAGCAAAATGTGCACGATGTATGACAATGGACATTTCAAACTGAGTACTAAACAATTATGCAGACAATTTTCAGATAATAAATTTAATTTTATTTATTTATTACAGGGGCAATCCTCATCATCTCGTTTCACGGGAATCACATCCATGTCGTCCACGACTGTACAAACTCCAATAATTTCTGCAGATGCGTCTTTACAAAATACCTTCAAAGACAAATCAATAGAAGATATTCTCTAAGATTGGTTGAAGGAAGCGAGTTATAGTTCAACCTTTCTCATTTGTTCTCCTGTCGACCCGAATCATCAGTTATTAATGAATTTGTTACTTTGTGCAACGAATCAAATCAACAAGATACCGGAAACAAAAAGAGAAGAAAGGGAAACAAAATAATTGATTTTTAAAAGAAACATCCAACTGCTCTTATTAATCATATTTTAAATACTTTAATGTGGTTAGAATCTGATTTTAGATTTAGGGAGACAAATTCAATTTTATTTAAAAATTATGTTAGAATAATGAATAATTATATTAATAATTTAACTTATCAAGAATTATATTTGTATCTAAAATCAATAGAAATACAAAATTTTATTTTAATGCTCCTATTAGATAATTTGTTATCAATTTTATAATGCTAAAGAACACATATTAAAATTTTTACAAGATTTATATAGTGTCATTGACAAAGTAATTCCAAAAAAATAAAAATACAGTAGAATCGCGGAAAAGTTAGATCGCGAAAAAGTAAAACGCTCGGTTAAGTTAACCGATTTCAGCGTCCACATACGGCACTAAAAAGTCAACTTTTTAGTAAACTTTTTCAAGCGTGTGCATTTTTCAAACCAACTGATTTTCTAGCAACAAAAACAAGCGCGCGCTTAACTTAATTTGGGTATTCCCCGAGTTACAAAAATATGCATACATGTTTATCTTCATCGTCAAACGGCATTGATTAGTCAGTCGCGAGCCTTTGAATTTGTGAGTTGTGTATTATTCATGTATATACATTTGTCACAGATGTATATAGTTTTATTTAATAAAGAAATGCAGGATGGAAAAATATAGTGTTCTAAAATAAAGTTAAAATAAATGAAATGTCTGGCGCGACACCGAGCCGTCCGCTCACTTGCTAATACGTCCGAACTCTCTGGCAACTCACACGCTACTCTCTTGACACATTGTACGTTTACATAGTTTAAAAATGACACCAAAACAGAAAAAATCATCACAAAACAGATTAGATTGGCAACAAAAAGAGGAGATATTAAAAAAAAAATTGCCAATGGTGTTAAAGGAAATGATTGGCGTTGGATTATGGTGTGTCTAAATCAGCGATCTGAAAAATTAAGAAAAAGCGTGATGAAATTTTGGAGGCAGTGGCAAGTACATATAAAAAGCACACAAAAAAAACTTCCATAAACCGGAATACGCTGTTCTTGAGGAAAGCTTGTACAAATGGTTCTTGAACCAAAGACAGCGCAATTGTTTAATGTTTGGTCCAATTTTAAAATCAGGAGCTAAGCTCGAATTCGCCAAATTGCACCCTGGAAAAAAATGTTATGGCAGTGATGGATGGCTTGCAAATTTTAAGAAACGACACGGTATCCGCTATCTTAAGATTTGTGGGGAAATTCTTTCAAGCGATACGTCGGAAATAACACCTTTCATTAATAATTTACGAGCAAAAGTTATTGAAAAGATAATCGACTCGCAACTATATAATGCTGATAAATATGGACTTTTTATCGTTTTTTACCGGACAAAACATTTGTCACAGTAAATGAAAGGACGGCACCGGGTCGAAAAATAGCAAAGGAGATAATCACATTTTTGTTATGTGCGAACGCAGATGGGTCGCACAAGTTGAAGCCATTGGTAATTGGAAAGTCCGCAAAACCACGTTGCTTTAACGGATTAGAAAACCCATTGGAATACGCCAATTCGAACAAGTCGTGGATGAATTCACAGTTATTCTTCAACTGGTTTCATCTTTTATTTATAAAACAGGTAAATTTTCTTTTTTGTTTCATTTTCACATTCTCGCAGGTTCGTAAATTTTCGCAGAAAATAATGTACCACCAAAGGCATTGTTGCTTATTGACAACTGCACTGCACATAAGCCAAATGACAAGTTACAATCTGATGATGGAAACATTATAACAATGCTTTTACCACCTAATGTAACAGCGGTTTCGCAGCCCATGGATCAAAATCCAATAAGATTGGTCAAGTTAGGATACCGAACTAAATTGTTATGTAACATTGTCGCCCAAGAAAGTGTTCCGATTGAAAATATTGTGAAGTCACATTCCATTCGTGAAGCCATTTTGCTTCTTAAATCAGTATGGAAAGAATTGCCACAAGCTGTTCTTATAAACGCGTGGAACAAGATAAAAAATTGGGATGATAATCAATACGAGAGTGAAGACGACATTCCGTTATCTGAGTTGATTAAATCAAATAGAACTTACGACGACACATTGCGAAAAGGTCAACTGTTGATATCGAAGGTGGGTGATGTTGACGTCAGCATTGATGACATTGAAAATTGGAACAGGGATTAAATTACGGAAGCTGACGAAGATTCCGAAGTGTCTGATAGTGATAGCAACGAACTTGGAAGCAGCTTACACTCCGAATGATGCAGTGACCGTTGATGAGCAGTTATACCCATACAGAGGCCGCACCCGCTTCACACAATACATTCCATCGAAGCCTGCCAAGTACGGTATAAATATATGGGGACTCAAAATCATTTTATCCTGTCAAAGGAAAGATTTACTCTGGGAAATTGCCTGACCAGGCACGAGAGGTGAATCAAGGGCAGAATGTTGTACTTCAACTTTCGGAGAGATATTTGAATACAGGCAGCACAATTTATGCCGACAATTTTTTCACAACTTTGGATCAAGAAGAAATCCGCATATGTTGGAACAGTGCTCGAATAAGACATGTGTGCGTCGGGAATTCCAAAAAAATCATACTTGTCCTGCCAACAGCACATTGTTCGGCTTCGACGAAGGCGATATAGCACTATGTTCATATTTGCCCAAGAAGAACCAAGCGGTAATTTTGCTGGCGACACAACATTATACTTGCGGTGTGGACTTGCAAACTTAAAAGAAAAAGCCGTTTCCTATTTTGGATTACAACGCCAACAAATCGGGCGTTGGTACAATGGACCAGATGATTGGCACATATGTATACATGCAAGCGCTTATCAAACCGCTGGCCATTGGCCATGTTTAATAATACGGTGAACATTGCTGCATTAGCTGCATTTATTTCATACAACGAGATAAAGCCAATAAAAAGAAGTGACAGACGATGGTCATTCCTTCTGATGCTGACAAAACAATTGGCACTACCAAACATAGAGGAACGAGCGCTGAAAACCCCCCATTACGGCATATCCAAGGATACGGAACGCAATGGAAGCATTTGATGTAAAGCTAAGATATATTATCAAGACCGGAAGAAGGAGCTGCACCGTCGTTTGCGTCTAGAACGAACAGACCATCATGTCGCCTATGCTGTTCTGAGTACGGACGGTATCGGAAAACAAGGGCCTATTGCCATTCCTGTAACAATCCAGTTTGTGCAGAGCATTCAACACTTATGCATCGATGCTACACCTGCACAGAAAATATGTTGGACGAGGGACAATATACACAACAATAGTTTCTTAGGCTTTTTTCATATAAAACTCATAAAAAATTAATAATGTTATATATAAAAAAAAAAAATTTTTCTAACATTCATTATACATGTATAATTAGTAAATAATAATAAATCAAAACAAAAAAAAATGTTAAAAAAATGCGTTTTCATATATAACATTCATTATACATGTATAATTAGTAAATAATAATAAATCAAAACAATAAAAAATGCGTTTTCATATAAAATTCCATACAAATAGAAATAGGTCCCTGTGGACCTTGTACTTCGTATAAGGGCAACGGATGACTCAACCGTCGGAGGGTTAAATGTCTTTAAAAGACCAAAGTGTTAATATCAATAGTGATTCAGAGTGCTCGTATTGTTATTCGCCAGAATATGGCTCCACCGATGAAAAACGTATCAATTTGCGAACCAGTGATCATCGACGACAATGCACCTCAACTTTCAGAAAACGAGTACGAAATTGCACTACAGCAGCTGATGTATTTCGAAGATTTAGAACCGATTGTGAATACACAAGCAGTGGAACAAGTAATAATAAAGGAAACGAAAAAGAAGAACTAGAGGAAGTTAAAAGAAAATACCGAAAATGCGAAAGAAGAGAAGTCTGATATGGAGGAGGACATGAGGACAGCTGTGACCTTGCAAGAGAACTCGACGCATATCTCGATTCTATCTCTGATGATGGCATTATGAATGCCGGACTTTTTGCTTCATTGCAATACAACTCTGGAAATATTAATCCCAATGGCATTAATGAAAAAGGAATACGAGGTGAAGAGACATTTACATTTGTTGAAGGACTGCTCAAAAGAATCTGATAGCTCAGAAGAAAGAATTAAACAAGTGTTCATTAAGAAATTTAGTCAATATCCTTTTAGGCAGCGAATTGTGCACGATGTTTTTACAGGGGCAATCCTCATGATCTCGTTTCACGGGAATCACATCCATGTCGTCCACGACTGTGTATACTCCAATAATTTTTGTAGATGCGTCTTTACAAAATACCTTCAAACACAAATCAATAGAAGATATTCTCGAAGAATGGTGGAAGGGAGCGAATTATCGTTTAACCTTTCTCATTTGTTTTCATATCGACCCGAATCATCAGTTAATAATGAATTTGTTGCTTTGTGCAACGAATCAAATCAAAAAGATACCGGAAACAAAAAGAGATGAAAGGGAGACAAAATAATTGATTTTTTATTCATTGAGAAATTCAGTCAATATCCTCTTAAACAGCAAAATGTGCACGATGTATGACAATGGACATTTCAAACTGAGTACTAAACAATTATGCAGACAATTTTCAGATAATAAATTTAATTTTATTTATTTATTACAGGGGCAATCCTCATCATCTCGTTTCACGGGAATCACATCCATGTCGTCCACGACTGTACAAACTCCAATAATTTCTGCAGATGCGTCTTTACAAAATACCTTCAAAGACAAATCAATAGAAGATATTCTCTAAGATTGGTTGAAGGAAGCGAGTTATAGTTCAACCTTTCTCATTTGTTCTCCTGTCGACCCGAATCATCAGTTATTAATGAATTTGTTACTTTGTGCAACGAATCAAATCAACAAGATACCGGAAACAAAAAGAGAAGAAAGGGAAACAAAATAATTGATTTTTAAAAGAAACATCCAACTGCTCTTATTAATCATATTTTAAATACTTTAATGTGGTTAGAATCTGATTTTAGATTTAGGGAGACAAATTCAATTTTATTTAAAAATTATGTTAGAATAATGAATAATTATATTAATAATTTAACTTATCAAGAATTATATTTGTATCTAAAATCAATAGAAATACAAAATTTTATTTTAATGCTCCTATTAGATAATTTGTTATCAATTTTATAATGCTAAAGAACACATATTAAAATTTTTACAAGATTTATATAGTGTCATTGACAAAGTAATTCCAAAAAAATAAAAATACAGTAGAATCGCGGAAAAGTTAGATCGCGAAAAAGTAAAACGCTCGGTTAAGTTAACCGATTTCAGCGTCCACATACGGCACTAAAAAGTCAACTTTTTAGTAAACTTTTTCAAGCGTGTGCATTTTTCAAACCAACTGATTTTCTAGCAACAAAAACAAGCGCGCGCTTAACTTAATTTGGGTATTCCCCGAGTTACAAAAATATGCATACATGTTTATCTTCATCGTCAAACGGCATTGATTAGTCAGTCGCGAGCCTTTGAATTTGTGAGTTGTGTATTATTCATGTATATACATTTGTCACAGATGTATATAGTTTTATTTAATAAAGAAATGCAGGATGGAAAAATATAGTGTTCTAAAATAAAGTTAAAATAAATGAAATGTCTGGCGCGACACCGAGTCGTCCGCTCACTTGCTAATACGTCCGAACTCTCTGGCAACTCACGCGCTACTCTCTTGACACATTGTACGTTTACATAGTTTAAAAATGACACCAAAACAGAAAAAATCATCACAAAACAGATTAGATTGGCAACAAAAAGAGGAGATATTAAAAAAAAAAATTGACAATGGTGTTAAAGGAAATGATTGGCGTTGGATTATGGTGTGTCTAAATCAGCGATCTGAAAAATTAAGAAAAAGCGTGATGAAATTTTGGAGGCAGTGGCAAGTACATATAAAAAGCACACAAAAAAAACTTCCATAAACCGGAATACGCTGTTCTTGAGGAAAGCTTGTACAAATGGTTCTTGAACCAAAGACAGCGCAATTGTTTAATGTTTGGTCCAATTTTAAAATCAGGAGCTAAGCTCGAATTCGCCAAATTGCACCCTGGAAAAAAATGTTATGGCAGTGATGGATGGCTTGCAAATTTTAAGAAACGACACGGTATCCGCTATCTTAAGATTTGTGGGGAAATTCTTTCAAGCGATACGTCGGAAATAACACCTTTCATTAATAATTTACGAGCAAAAGTTATTGAAAAGATAATCGACTCGCAACTATATAATGCTGATAAATATGGACTTTTTATCGTTTTTTACCGGACAAAACATTTGTCACAGTAAATGAAAGGACGGCACCGGGTCGAAAAATAGCAAAGGAGATAATCACATTTTTGTTATGTGCGAACGCAGATGGGTCGCACAAGTTGAAGCCATTGGTAATTGGAAAGTCCGCAAAACCACGTTGCTTTAACGGATTAGAAAACCCATTGGAATACGCCAATTCGAACAAGTCGTGGATGAATTCACAGTTATTCTTCAACTGGTTTCATCTTTTATTTATAAAACAGGTAAATTTTCTTTTTTGTTTCATTTTCACATTCTCGCAGGTTCGTAAATTTTCGCAGAAAATAATGTACCACCAAAGGCATTGTTGCTTATTGACAACTGCACTGCACATAAGCCAAATGACAAGTTACAATCTGATGATGGAAACATTATAACAATGCTTTTACCACCTAATGTAACAGCGGTTTCGCAGCCCATGGATCAAAATCCAATAAGATTGGTCAAGTTAGGATACCGAACTAAATTGTTATGTAACATTGTCGCCCAAGAAAGTGTTCCGATTGAAAATATTGTGAAGTCACATTCCATTCGTGAAGCCATTTTGCTTCTTAAATCAGTATGGAAAGAATTGCCACAAGCTGTTCTTATAAACGCGTGGAACAAGATAAAAAATTGGGATGATAATCAATACGAGAGTGAAGACGACATTCCGTTATCTGAGTTGATTAAATCAAATAGAACTTACGACGACACATTGCGAAAAGGTCAACTGTTGATATCGAAGGTGGGTGATGTTGACGTCAGCATTGATGACATTGAAAATTGGAACAGGGATTAAATTACGGAAGCTGACGAAGATTCCGAAGTGTCTGATAGTGATAGCAACGAACTTGGAAGCAGCTTACACTCCGAATGATGCAGTGACCGTTGATGAGCAGTTATACCCATACAGAGGCCGCACCCGCTTCACACAATACATTCCATCGAAGCCTGCCAAGTACGGTATAAATATATGGGGACTCAAAATCATTTTATCCTGTCAAAGGAAAGATTTACTCTGGGAAATTGCCTGACCAGGCACGAGAGGTGAATCAAGGGCAGAATGTTGTACTTCAACTTTCGGAGAGATATTTGAATACAGGCAGCACAATTTATGCCGACAATTTTTTCACAACTTTGGATCAAGAAGAAATCCGCATATGTTGGAACAGTGCTCGAATAAGACATGTGTGCGTCGGGAATTCCAAAAAAATCATACTTGTCCTGCCAACAGCACATTGTTCGGCTTCGACGAAGGCGATATAGCACTATGTTCATATTTGCCCAAGAAGAACCAAGCGGTAATTTTGCTGGCGACACAACATTATACTTGCGGTGTGGACTTGCAAACTTAAAAGAAAAAGCCGTTTCCTATTTTGGATTACAACGCCAACAAATCGGGCGTTGGTACAATGGACCAGATGATTGGCACATATGTATACATGCAAGCGCTTATCAAACCGCTGGCCATTGGCCATGTTTAATAATACGGTGAACATTGCTGCATTAGCTGCATTTATTTCATACAACGAGATAAAGCCAATAAAAAGAAGTGACAGACGATGGTCATTCCTTCTGATGCTGACAAAACAATTGGCACTACCAAACATAGAGGAACGAGCGCTGAAAACCCCCCATTACGGCATATCCAAGGATACGGAACGCAATGGAAGCATTTGATGTAAAGCTAAGATATATTATCAAGACCGGAAGAAGGAGCTGCACCGTCGTTTGCGTCTAGAACGAACAGACCATCATGTCGCCTATGCTGTTCTGAGTACGGACGGTATCGGAAAACAAGGGCCTATTGCCATTCCTGTAACAATCCAGTTTGTGCAGAGCATTCAACACTTATGCATCGATGCTACACCTGCACAGAAAATATGTTGGACGAGGGACAATATACACAACAATAGTTTCTTAGGCTTTTTTCATATAAAACTCATAAAAAATTAATGTTATATATAAAAAAAAAAAATTTTCTAACATTCATTATACATGTATAATTAGTAAATAATAATAAATCAAAACAAAAAAAAATGTTAAAAAAATGCGTTTTCATATATAACATTCATTATACATGTATAATTAGTAAATAATAATAAATCAAAACAATAAAAAATGCGTTTTCATATAAAATTCCATACAAATAGAAATAGGTCCCTGTGGACCTTGTACTTCGTATAAGGGCAACGGATGACTCAACCGTCGGAGGGTTAAATGTCTTTAAAAGACCAAAGTGTTAATATCAATAGTGATTCAGAGTGCTCGTATTGTTATTCGCCAGAATATGGCTCCACCGATGAAAAACGTATCAATTTGCGAACCAGTGATCATCGACGACAATGCACCTCAACTTTCAGAAAACGAGTACGAAATTGCACTACAGCAGCTGATGTATTTCGAAGATTTAGAACCGATTGTGAATACACAAGCAGTGGAACAAGTAATAATAAAGGAAACGAAAAAGAAGAACTAGAGGAAGTTAAAAGAAAATACCGAAAATGCGAAAGAAGAGAAGTCTGATATGGAGGAGGACATGAGGACAGCTGTGACCTTGCAAGAGAACTCGACGCATATCTCGATTCTATCTCTGATGATGGCATTATGAATGCCGGACTTTTTGCTTCATTGCAATACAACTCTGGAAATATTAATCCCAATGGCATTAATGAAAAAGGAATACGAGGTGAAGAGACATTTACATTTGTTGAAGGACTGCTCAAAAGAATCTGATAGCTCAGAAGAAAGAATTAAACAAGTGTTCATTAAGAAATTTAGTCTATATCCTTTTAGGCAGCGAATTGTGCACGATGTTTTTACAGGGGCAATCCTCATGATCTCGTTTCACGGGAATCACATCCATGTCGTCCACGACTGTGTATACTCCAATAATTTTTGTAGATGCGTCTTTACAAAATACCTTCAAACACAAATCAATAGAAGATATTCTCGAAGAATGGTGGAAGGGAGCGAATTATCGTTTAACCTTTCTCATTTGTTTTCATATCGACCCGAATCATCAGTTAATAATGAATTTGTTGCTTTGTGCAACGAATCAAATCAAAAAGATACCGGAAACAAAAAGAGATGAAAGGGAGACAAAATAATTGATTTTTTATTCATTGAGAAATTCAGTCAATATCCTCTTAAACAGCAAAATGTGCACGATGTATGACAATGGACATTTCAAACTGAGTACTAAACAATTATGCAGACAATTTTCAGATAATAAATTTAATTTTATTTATTTATTACAGGGGCAATCCTCATCATCTCGTTTCACGGGAATCACATCCATGTCGTCCACGACTGTACAAACTCCAATAATTTCTGCAGATGCGTCTTTACAAAATACCTTCAAAGACAAATCAATAGAAGATATTCTCTAAGATTGGTTGAAGGAAGCGAGTTATAGTTCAACCTTTCTCATTTGTTCTCCTGTCGACCCGAATCATCAGTTATTAATGAATTTGTTACTTTGTGCAACGAATCAAATCAACAAGATACCGGAAACAAAAAGAGAAGAAAGGGAAACAAAATAATTGATTTTTAAAAGAAACATCCAACTGCTCTTATTAATCATATTTTAAATACTTTAATGTGGTTAGAATCTGATTTTAGATTTAGGGAGACAAATTCAATTTTATTTAAAAATTATGTTAGAATAATGAATAATTATATTAATAATTTAACTTATCAAGAATTATATTTGTATCTAAAATCAATAGAAATACAAAATTTTATTTTAATGCTCCTATTAGATAATTTGTTATCAATTTTATAATGCTAAAGAACACATATTAAAATTTTTACAAGATTTATATAGTGTCATTGACAAAGTAATTCCAAAAAAATAAAAATACAGTAGAATCGCGGAAAAGTTAGATCGCGAAAAAGTAAAACGCTCGGTTAAGTTAACCGATTTCAGCGTCCACATACGGCACTAAAAAGTCAACTTTTTAGTAAACTTTTTCAAGCGTGTGCATTTTTCAAACCAACTGATTTTCTAGCAACAAAAACAAGCGCGCGCTTAACTTAATTTGGGTATTCCCCGAGTTACAAAAATATGCATACATGTTTATCTTCATCGTCAAACGGCATTGATTAGTCAGTCGCGAGCCTTTGAATTTGTGAGTTGTGTATTATTCATGTATATACATTTGTCACAGATGTATATAGTTTTATTTAATAAAGAAATGCAGGATGGAAAAATATAGTGTTCTAAAATAAAGTTAAAATAAATGAAATGTCTGGCGCGACACCGAGTCGTCCGCTCACTTGCTAATACGTCCGAACTCTCTGGCAACTCACGCGCTACTCTCTTGACACATTGTACGTTTACATAGTTTAAAAATGACACCAAAACCGAAAAAATCATCACAAAACAGATTAGATTGGCAACAAAAAGAGGAGATATTAAAAAAAAAATTACAATGGTGTTAAAGGAAATGATTGGCGTTGGATTATGGTGTGTCTAAATCAGCAATCTGAAAAATTAAGAAAAAGCATAATGAAATTTTGGAGGCAGTGGCAAGTACATATAAAAAGCACACAAAAAAAACTTCCATAAACCGGAATACGCTGTTCTTGAGGAAAGCTTGTACAAATGGTTCTTGAACCAAAGACAGCGCAATTGTTCAATGTTTGGTCCAATTTTAAAATCAAGAGCTAAGCTCGAATTCGCCAAATTGCACCCTGGAAAAAAATGTTATGCCAGTGATGGATGGCTTGCAAATTTTAAGAAACGACACGGTATGCGCTCTCTTAAGATTTGTGGGGAAATTCTTTCAGCGATACGTCGGAAATAACACCTTTCATTAATAATTTACGAGCATAAGTTCTTTTCAATATAATCGACTCGCAACTATATAATGCTGATGAATATGGACTTTTTATCGTTTTTTACCGGACAAAACATTTGTCACAGTAAATGAAAGGACGGCACCGGGTCGAAAAATAGCAAAGGAGATAATCACCATCTGCGTTCGCACAAGTTGAAGCCATTGGTAATTTGAAAGTCCGCAAAACCACGTTGCTTTAACGGATTAGAAAACCCATTGGAATACGCCAATTCGAACAAGTCGTGGATGAATTCACAGTTATTCTTCAACTGGTTTCATCATTTATTTATAAAACAGGTAAATTTTATTTTTTGTCTCATTTTCACATTCTCGCAGGTTCGTAAATTTTCGCTGAAAATAATGTACCACCAAAGGCATTGTTGCTTATTGACAACTGCACTGCACATAAGCCAAATGACAAGTTACAATCTGATGATGGAAACATTATAACAATGCTTTTACCACCTAATGTAACAGCGGTTTCGCAGCCCATGGATAAAATCCAATAAGATTGGTCAAGTTAGGATACCGAACTAAATTGTTATGTAACTTGTCGCCCAAGAAAGTGTTCCGATTGAAAATATTGTGAAGTCACATTCCATTCGTGAAGCCATTTTGCTCCTTAAATCAGTATGGAAAGAATTGCCACAAGCTGTTCTTATAAACGCGTGGAACAAGATAAAAAATTGGGATGATAATCAATACGAGAGTGAAGACGACATTCCGTTATCTGAGTTGATTAAATCAAATAATACTTACGACGATACACTTCGAGAAGGTCAACTGTTGATATCGAAGGTGGGTGATGTTGACGTCAGCATTGATGACATTGAAAATTGGAACAGGGATCAAATTACGGAAGCTGACGAAGATTCCGAAGTGTCTGATAGTGATAGCAACGAACTTGGAAGCAGCTTACACTCCGAATGATGCAGTGACCGTTGATGAGCAGTTATACCCATACAGAGGCCGCACCCGCTTCTCACAATACATTCCATCGAAGCCTGCCAAGTACGGTATAAATATATGGGGACTCAAAATCATTTTATCCTGTCAAAGGAAAGATTTACTCTGCCTGACCAGGCACGAGAGGTGAATCAAGGGCAGAATGTTGTACTTCAACTTTCGGAGAGATATTTGAATACAGGCAGCACAATTTATGCCGACAATTTTTTCACAACTTTGGATCAAGAAGAAAACCGTATATGTTGGAACAGTGCTCGAATAAGACATATGTGCGTCGGGAATTCCAAAAGAATCATACTTGTCCTGTCAACAGCACATTGTTCGGTTTCAACGAAGGCGATATAGCACTATGTTCATATTTGCCCAAGAAGAACCAAGCGGTAATTTTGCTGGCGACACAACATTATACTTGCGGTGTGGACTTGCAAACTTAAAAGAAGAAGCCGTTTCCTATTTTGGATTACAACGCCAACAAATCGGGCGTTGGTACAATGGACCAGATGATTGGCACATATACATGCAAGCGCTCATCAAACCGCTGGCCATTGGCCATGTTTAATAATACGGTGAACATTGCTGCATTAGCTGCATTTATTTCATACAACGAGATGAAGCCAATAAAAAGAAGTGACAAACGACGGTCATTCCTTCTGATGCTGACAAAACAATTGGCACTACCAAACATAGAGGAACGAGCGCTGAAAACCCCCAATTACGGCATATCCAAGGATACGGAACGCAATGGAAGCTTTGATGTAAAGGTAAGAAAAAACAATTATAATGTTCAAAAGCAGAATAACTACATAATTTTGTTATTTTTAGATATTATCAAGACCGGCAGAAGGAGCTGCACCGTCGTTTGCGTCTAGAACGAACATGTCGCCTATGCTGTTCTGAGTACGGACGGCATCGGAAAACAAGGGCCTATTGCCATTCCTGTAACAATCCAGTTTGTGCAGAGCATTAAACGCTTATGCATCGATGCTACACCTGCACAGAAAATATGTTGGACGAGGGACAATATACACAACAATAGCTTTTTAGGCTTTTTTCATATAAAACTCATAAAAAATTAATGTTATATATATAAAAAAAAAAATGTTTCTAACATTCATTATACATGTATAATTAGTAAATAATAATAAATCAAAATAAAAAAAATGTTTAAAAAATGCGTTTTCATATATAACATTCATTATACATGTATAATTAGTAAATAATAATAAATCAAAACAATAAAAAATGCGTTTTCATATAAAATTCCATACAAATAGAAATAGGTCCCTGTGGACCTTGTACTTCGTATAAGAGCAACGGATGACTCAACCGTCGGAGGGTTAAATGTCTTTAAAAGACCAAGTGTTAATATTAATAGTGATTCAGAGTGCTCGTATTGTTATTCGCCAGAATATGGCTCCACCGATAAAAAACGTATCAATTTGCGAACCAGTGATCATCGACGACAATGCACCTCAACTTTCAGAAAACGAGTACGAAATTCCACTACAGCAGCTGATGTATTTCGAAGATTTAGAACCGATTGTGAATACACAAGCAGTGGAACAAGTAATAATAAAGGAAACGAAAAAGAATAACAAGAGGAAGTTAGAAGAAAATACCGAAAATGCGAAAGAAGAGAAGTCTGATATGGAGGAGGACATGAGGACAGCTGTGACCTTGCAAGAGAACTCGACGCATATCTCGATTCTATCTCTGATGATGGCATTATGAATGCCGGACTTTTTGCTTCATTGCAATACAACTCTGGAAATATTAATCCCAATGGCATTAATGAAAAAGGAATACGAGGTGAAGAGACATTTACATTTGTTGAAGGACTGCTCAAAAGAATCTGATAGCTCAGAAGAAAGAATTAAACAAGTGTTCATTAAGAAATTTAGTCAATATCCTTTTAGGCAGCGAATTGTGCACGATGTTTTTACAGGGGCAATCCTCATGATCTCGTTTCACGGGAAACACATCCATGTCACCCACGAGTGTGTATACTCCAATAATTTTTGTAGATGCGTCTTTACAAAATACCTTCAAACACAAATCAATAGAAGATATTCTCGAAGAATGGTGGAAGGGAGCGAATTATCGTTTAACCTTTCTCATTTGTTTTCATATCGACCCGAATCATCAGTTAATAATGAATTTGTTGCTTTGTGCAACGAATCAAATCAAAAAGATACCGGAAACAAAAAGAGATGAAAGGGAGACAAAATAATTGATTTTTTATTCATTGAGAAATTCAGTCAATATCCTCTTAAACAGCAAAATGTGCACGATGTATGACAATGGACATTTCAAACTGAGTACTAAACAATTATGCAGACAATTTTCAGATAATAAATTTAATTTTATTTATTATTACAGGGGCAATCCTCATCATCTCGTTTCACGGGAATCACATCCATGTCGTCCACGACTGTACAAACTCCAATAATTTCTGCAGATGCGTCTTTACAAAATACCTTCAAAGACAAATCAATAGAAGATATTCTCGAAGAATGGTGGAAGGGAGCGAGTTATAGTTCAACCTTTCTCATTTGTTCTCCTGTCGACCCGAATCATCAGTTATTAATGAATTTGTTACTTTGTGCAACGAATCAAATCAACAAGATACCGGAAACAAAAAGAGAAGAAAGGGAGACAAAATAATTGATTTTTAAAAGAAACATCCAACTGCTCTTATTAATCATATTTTAAATACTTTAATGTGGTTAGAATCTGATTTTAGATTTAGGGAGACAAATTCAAGTTTATTTAAAAATTATGTTAGAATAATGAATAATTATATTAATAATTTAACTTATCAAGAATTATATTTGTATCTAAAATCAATAGAAATACAAAATTTTATTTTAATGCTCCTATTAGATAATTTGTTAAAATATCAATTTTATAATGCTAAAGAACACATATTAAAATTTTTACAAGATTTATATAGTGTCATTGACAAAGTAATTCCAAAAAAATAAAAATACAGTAGAGTCGCGGAAAAGTTAGATCGCGAAAAAGTAAAACGCTCGGTTAAGTTAACCGATTTCAGCGTCCACATTCGGCACTAAAAAGTAAACTTTTTAGTTAACTTTTTCAAGCGTGTGCATTTTTCAAACCAACTGATTTTCTAGCAACAAAAGCAAGCGCGCGCTTAACTTAATTTGGGTATTCCCCGAGCTACAAAAATATGCATACATGTTTATCTTCATCGTCAAACGACATTGATTAGTCAGTCGCGAGCCTTTGAATTTGTGAGTTGTGTATTATTCATGTATATACATTTGTCACAGATAACTGAGTGTATATGTATATAGTTTTATTTAATAAAGAAATTCAGGATGGAAAAATATACAGTGTTCTAAAATAAAGTTAAAATAAATGAAATGTCTGGCGCGACACCGAGCCGTCCGCTCACTTGCTAATACGTCCGAACTCTCTGGCAACTCACACGCTACTCTCTTGACACAAATCAGAAAAAATCATCACAAAACAGATTAGATTGGCAACAAAAAGAGGAGATATTAAAAAAAAAATTTACAATGGTGTTAAAGGAAATGATTGGCGTTGGATTATGGTGTGTCTAAATCAGCGATCTGAAAAATTAAGAAAAAGCGTGATGAAATTTTGGAGGCAGTGGCAAGTACATATAAAAAACACACAAAAAAACCTTCCATAAACCGGAATACGCTGTTCTTGAGGAAAGCTTGTACAAATGGTTCTTGAACCAAAGACAGCGCAATTGTTCAATGTTTGGTCCAATTTTAAAATCAAGAGCTAAGCTCGAATTCGCCAAATTGCACCCTGGAAAATGTTATGGCAGTGATGGATGGCTTGCAAATTTTAAGAAACAACACAGTATCCGCTATCTTAAGATTTGTGGGGAAATTCTTTCAAGCGATACGTCGGAAATAACACCTTTCATTAATAATTTACGAGCAAAAGTTATTGAAAAGATAATCGACTCGCAACTATATAATGCTGATGAATATGGACTTTTTTATCGTTTTTTACCGGACAAAACATTTGTCACAGTAAATGAAAGGACGGCACCGGGTCGAAAAATAGCAAAGGAGATAATCACCATCTGCGTTCGCACAAGTTGAAGCCATTGGTAATTGGAAAGTCCGCAAAACCACGTTGCTTTAACGGATTAGAAAACCCATTGGAATACGCCAATTCGAACAAGTCGTGGATGAATTCACAGTTATTCTTCAACTGGTTTCATCATTTATTTATAAAACAGGTAAATTTTCTTTTTTGTTTCATTTTCACATTCTCGCAGGTTCGTAAATTTTCGCTGAAAATAATGTACCACCAAAGGCATTGTTGCTTATTGACAACTGCACTGCACATAAGCCAAATGACAAGTTACAATCTGATGATGGAAACATTATAACAATGCTTTTACCACCTAATGTAACAGCGGTTTCGCAGCCCATGGATAAAATCCAATAAGATTGGTCAAGTTAGGATACCGAACTAAATTGTTATGTAACATTGTCGCCCAAGAAAGTGTTCCGATTGAAAATATTGTGAAGTCACATTCCATTCGTGAAGCCATTTTGCTCCTTAAATCAGTATGGAAAGAATTGCCACAAGCTGTTCTTATAAACGCGTGGAACAAGATAAAAAATTGGGATGATAATCAATACGAGAGTGAAGACGACATTCCGTTATCTGAGTTGATTAAATCAAATAATACTTACGACGATACACTTCGAGAAGGTCAACTGTTGATATCGAAGGTGGGTGATGTTGACGTCAGCATTGATGACATTGAAAATTGGAACAGGGATCAAATTACGGAAGCTGACGAAGATTCCGAAGTGTCTGATAGTGATAGCAACGAACTTGGAAGCAGCTTACACTCCGAATGATGCAGTGACCGTTGATGAGCAGTTATACCCATACAGAGGCCGCACCCGCTTCTCACAATACATTCCATCGAAGCCTGCCAAGCACGGTATAAATATATGGGGACTCAAAACCATTTTATCCTGTCAAAGGAAAGATTTACTCTGCCTGACCAGGCACGAGAGGTGAATCAAGGGCAGAATGTTGTACTTCAACTTTCGGAGAGATATTTGAATACAGGCAGCACAATTTATGCCGACAATTTTTTCACAACTTTGGATCAAGAAGAAAACCGCATATGTTGGAACAGTGCTCGAATAAGACAAATGTGCGTCGGGAATTCCAAAAAAATCATACTTGTCCTGCCAACAGCACATTGTTCGGCTTCGACGAAGGCGATATAGCACTATGTTCATATTTGCCCAAGAAGAACCAAGCGGTAATTTTGCTGGCGACACAACATTATACTTGCGGTGTGGACTTGCAAACTTAAAAGAAGAAGCCGTTTCCTATTTTGGATTACAACGCCAACAAATCGGACGTTGGTACAATGGTCCAGATGATTGGCACATATGTATACATGCCAGCGCTCATCAAACCGCTGGCCATTGGCCATGTTTAATAATACGGTGAACATTGCTGCATTAGCTGCATTTATTTCATACAACGAGATGAAGCTAATAAAAAGAAGTGACAGACGACGGTCATTCCTTCTGATGCTGACAAAACAATTGGCACTACCAAACATAGACGAACGAGCGCTGAAAACCCCCCATTACGGCATATCCAAGGATACGGAACGCAATGGAAGCATTTGATGTAAAGGTAAGAAAAAACAATTATAATGTTCAAAAGCAGAATAACTACATAATTTTGTTCTTTTTAGATATTATCAAGACCGGCAGAAGGAGCTGCACCGTCGTTTGCGTCTAGAACGAACATGTCGCCTATGCTGTTCTGAGTACGGACGGCATCGGAAAACAAGGGCCTATTGCCATTCCTGTAACAATCCAGTTTGTGCAGAGCATTAAACGCTTATGCATCGATGCTACACCTGCACAGAAAATATGTTGGACGAGGGACAATATACACAACAATAGCTTTTTAGGCTTTTTTCATATAAAACTCATAAAAAATTAATGTTATATATATAAAAAAAAAAATGTTTCTAACATTCATTATACATGTATAATTAGTAAATAATAATAAATCAAAATAAAAAAAATGTTTAAAAAATGCGTTTTCATATATAACATTCATTATACATGTATAATTAGTAAATAATAATAAATCAAAACAATAAAAAATGCGTTTTCATATAAAATTCCATACAAATAGAAATAGGTCCCTGTGGACCTTGTACTTCGTATAAGAGCAACGGATGACTCAACCGTCGGAGGGTTAAATGTCTTTAAAAGACCAAGTGTTAATATTAATAGTGATTCAGAGTGCTCGTATTGTTATTCGCCAGAATATGGCTCCACCGATAAAAAACGTATCAATTTGCGAACCAGTGATCATCGACGACAATGCACCTCAACTTTCAGAAAACGAGTACGAAATTCCACTACAGCAGCTGATGTATTTCGAAGATTTAGAACCGATTGTGAATACACAAGCAGTGGAACAAGTAATAATAAAGGAAACGAAAAAGAATAACAAGAGGAAGTTAGAAGAAAATACCGAAAATGCGAAAGAAGAGAAGTCTGATATGGAGGAGGACATGAGGACAGCTGTGACCTTGCAAGAGAACTCGACGCATATCTCGATTCTATCTCTGATGATGGCATTATGAATGCCGGACTTTTTGCTTCATTGCAATACAACTCTGGAAATATTAATCCCAATGGCATTAATGAAAAAGGAATACGAGGTGAAGAGACATTTACATTTGTTGAAGGACTGCTCAAAAGAATCTGATAGCTCAGAAGAAAGAATTAAACAAGTGTTCATTAAGAAATTTAGTCAATATCCTTTTAGGCAGCGAATTGTGCACGATGTTTTTACAGGGGCAATCCTCATGATCTCGTTTCACGGGAATCACATCCATGTCGTCCACGACTGTACAAACTCCAATAATTTCTGCAGATGCGTCTTTACAAAATACCTTCAAAGACAAATCAATAGAAGATATTCTCGAAGAATGGTGGAAGGGAGCGAGTTATAGTTCAACCTTTCTCATTTGTTCTCCTGTCGACCCGAATCATCAGTTATTAATGAATTTGTTACTTTGTGCAACGAATCAAATCAACAAGATACCGGAAACAAAAAGAGAAGAAAGGGAGACAAAATAATTGATTTTTAAAAGAAACATCCAACTGCTCTTATTAATCATATTTTAAATACTTTAATGTGGTTAGAATCTGATTTTAGATTTAGGGAGACAAATTCAAGTTTATTTAAAAATTATGTTAGAATAATGAATAATTATATTAATAATTTAACTTATCAAGAATTATATTTGTATCTAAAATCAATAGAAATACAAAATTTTATTTTAATGCTCCTATTAGATAATTTGTTAAAATATCAATTTTATAATGCTAAAGAACACATATTAAAATTTTTACAAGATTTATATAGTGTCATTGACAAAGTAATTCCAAAAAAATAAAAATACAGTAGAGTCGCGGAAAAGTTAGATCGCGAAAAAGTAAAACGCTCGGTTAAGTTAACCGATTTCAGCGTCCACATTCGGCACTAAAAAGTCAACTTTTTAGTTAACTTTTTCAAGCGTGTGCATTTTTCAAACCAACTGATTTTCTAGCAACAAAAACAAGCGCGCGCTTAACTTAATTTGGGTATTCCCCGAGCTACAAAAATATGCCTACATGTTTATCTTCATCGTCAAACGACATTGATTAGTCAGTCGCGAGCCTTTGAATTTGTGAGTTGTGTATTATTCATGTATATACATTTGTCACAGATGTATATAGTTTCATTTAATAAAGAAATTGAGGATGGAAAAATATAGTGTTCTAAAATAAAGTTAAAATAAATGAAATCTCTGGCGCGACACCGAGCCGTCCGCTCACTTGCTAATACGTCCGAACTCTCTGGCAACTCACGCGCTACTCTCTTGACACATTGTTCGTATACATAGTTTAAAAATGACACCAAAACAGAAAAAATCATCGCAAAACAGATTAGATTTGCAACAAAAAGAGGAGATATTAAAAAAAAAATTGACAATGGTGTTAAAGGAAATGATTGGCGTTGGATTATGGTGTGTCTAAATCAGCGATCTGAAAAATTAAGAAAAAGCGTGATGAAATTTTGGAGGTAGTGGCAAGTACATATAAAAAGCACACAAAAAAACCTTCCATAAACCGGAATACGCTGTTCTTGAGGAAAGCTTGTACAAATGGTTCTTGAACCAAAGACAGCGCAATTGTTCAATGTTTGGTCCAATTTTAAAATCAAGAGCTAAGCTCGAATTCGCCAAATTGCACCCTGGAAAAAAATGTTATGCCAGTGATGGATGGCTTGCAAATTTTAAGAAATGACACGGTATCCTCTATCTTAAGATTTGTGGGGAAATTCTTTCAAGCGATACGTCGGAAATAACACCTTTCATTATTAATTTACGAGCAAAATTTATTGAAAAGATAATCGACTCGCAACTATATAATGCTGATGAATATGGACTTTTTTATCGTTTTTTACCGGACAAAACATTTGTCACAGTAAATGAAAGGACAGCACCGGGTCGAAAAATAGCAAAGGAGATAATCACATTTTTGTTATGTGCGAACGCAGATGGTTCGCACAAGTTGAAGCCATTGGTAATTGGAAAGTCCGCAAAACCACGTTGCTTTAACGGATTTGAAAACCCATTGGAATACGCCAATTCGAACAAGTCGTGGATGAATTCACAGTTATTCTTCAACTGGTTTCATCATTTATTTATAAAACAGGTAAATTTTCTTTTTTGTTTCATTTTCACATTCTGGCAGGTTCGTAAATTTTCGCTGAAAATAATGTACCACCAAAGGCATTGTTGCTTATTGACAACTGCACTGCACATAAGCCAATTGACGAGTTACAATCTGATGATGGAAACATTATATCAATGCTTTTACCACCTAATGTTACAGCGGTTTCGCAGCCCATGGATCAAAATCCAATAAGATTGGTCAAGTTAGGATACCGAACTAAATTGTTATGTAACATTGTCGCCCAAGAAAGTGTTCCTATTGAAAATATTGTGAAGTCACATTCAATTCGTGAAGCCATTTTGCTCCTTTAATCAGTATGGAAAGAATTGCCACAAGCTGTTCTTATAAACGCGTGGAACAAGATAAAAAATTGGGATGATAATCACTACGAGAGTGAAGACGACATTCCGTTATCTGAGTTGATTAAATCAAATAGTACTTACGACGGTACACTTCGAGAAGGTCAACTGTTGATATCGAAGGTGGGTGATGTTGACGTCAGCATTGATGACATTGAAAATTGGAACAGGGATCAAATTACGGAAGCCGACGAAGATTCCGAAGTGTCTGATAGTGATAGCAACGAATCGATTACCGAGCAAGGTATTCAACAACCGAAAGTGAGTTTCTCGGAAGCAGTTAAAGGCGTCAATATCTTAATAAGGTGGTATGGAAACAATAGGGATGCAAATCAAGTGGCAAAACTTGTCAATATGCGCCCGAAAATGGTACAGAACTATTACAAAAAAAAAAAAAAAAAACAAATACGTCTCGACTATTTCTTTAAACCAGCCGGTAAAAATTAAATGTTAAACCCTTTTTTTAATGATAAAAACTAGGTCGTTAAATAAGTTCTTAAAATCCATATTTATTGTTGTATTATTTTCAATTTTAAAAACCGCTTGGAAATGTAAATAATTCGAAAAAGTAAATTGGGACATTTCGGTTGACTTTTTCAAGATTCTACTGTACTATGTTTATTATATCTCCACAAAATGCAGGTACACATTTTTTTTATTCATTTACATATAAATTTTTGTTTAAATTTTGGTCAGGTTGGAAATTTTAACAGATACTGTTCATTTCCTTTAAGAATAATTTTATGGAATGAAATATTGTTAGAAGCATCTGCAAAAGAAACTTTAAAAATGTTATTTGGAGGAGATACAGTTTCAGCAAAATTTAAATATTGTAATGATACTGTAATAATGATAACTCCAATTATAGTTTTATCTAATAATGATGTTTTCCTAATGATGATGCTTTTCGTTCTAGAATGTTTATTTATAAATTTAACCCCTGCAAAGATCTTAAAAACTTAAAAAAAAATCACAACCATTAGCAAGTTATGACTTATTTAAAAAATATAATATTATTAAAAAAATATTATTGAATATTCAAAGATTTAGTTTTCTTAATTACTACAAAATCATCTTCCTTTTCTTCAATATCTAGAATAGCTGTAATTCTTCCATTTTCATCATCGGTAACTCCAAATAATGTTGAACCATCAGTATACGCACGATCATAATTAGCACAGAATGATACTTCTATAAGCCAACTAACGCTAGTGACTTTGCCAAAAGCAGATGAAATATTACAATTTATTTCAATTGAACAATCAACTTTCCAATAACATGCACTATTTAAATAACTAATTGAATTATCAGTTGGTTGAAGTTGTGGAGTAGCTGCCATACCAATATGCAATTGCGGTTGTGTTTCATATCCAGGATAAAAAATTCCATCTAGGGAGTTCACAAGCATGTTATTGGTCTATTTCTTTAGTGCGCTATTGAAATAATAGAGAAACTTGTGAACGCACTGTGTTATTTCCTTTACTACTGTATGTGGTATTCAAGCAATTAATCAGCAAAAAATCATTTTTAAAAAGCTTGAGCGGTCGGTTTCATTAAAATATGTACATATACGTACATCACTATTATACTTAATTTTACATTTTTGCAAACAAAAATAAGCCTAAAATGATGATAAACGGAAAGAGCTGATCGAATAACTCACACAAATAACACACTAAACATACCTTTTAAAGTTGTATTGAAATACGAAAATTTAACATGTGAAACAATAACAACAAGTTTAACTAGTTTATTCTAATAAGCGATACGACGAAATACGAGATACGACAGTGCTTGTGAACTCCCTAATTATTTAAATTACTAATAACTACTGGCGTTGATGCAGTTTTACCCAAGCTAATATCTCCTGGAATAGGTTTTTTATTATCAGTAAAAATTGCCCTGGCCGAGATTCGAACCTCGGCATAGAGTGCGCAGGTCACCTGCATTGCGTAATATGAGATATCTCTTAGCTGCGCCGGGTGATCCAAGTTGGACTTGGAAAGGTAACCAAACACTGGACTATTCATCGTCCTTAGCTATATCACTCGCTCTCTCTTTAACTAGGGCTGGGGAGAGGAAAGATTGGTGACCTGGAATACTTATCAATATCTCACTTCACAACCCTATCTCTAAAACCACATGTAGACTACTGGTCGCACATATTCGTTTATTCGATTATTATAAATTTGCAAAGTGGGACAGCGGTGCTTCTGGGTATGCGGTTACAGTGAGCAACCTATGTGCGAGATACGGTAACCAACCGGTGTGAAGCCTTGGGTCACGGCTAATAGAGGGAGCTTTATTGGAGCCACTCCGACATATTCGGTTTATGGGTTCACTTAAGGCCGCAGCGTCTGCACCAGGATGTGCGGCTGCAAGCGGCCATTTGTCTTGGAGCAAGCGGCTCGCTATATAAATGTAATCAAACTTTTTTTACCCCCCAGCAATGGGTTATGCGTTGGGTTTGGGACCCGCCATGTAAAATTCAAATTTAATTAAAAGGCCAACACAGCCTCAGATAATAACCTCCCCACTCGTTGACGATCCCCGCAAACAAGACACAGACTATGACTTTCGGATATGTACCTGGAATGTCCGGACAATTTATAGGGAAGGTGCCTCTATCCAACTGCAGGATGTCCTGCAAAAATATAAGGCCGACATCACTGCAGTTCAGGAGATGCGATGGACGGGGCATGGATGCAAGAAGTAGGCATCATGCGACGTCTACTACAGCTGCCATGGTTGGGCGGAGACTCCGAGACCTCGTCTCCAGGTTCACCCCCATCAGTGAACGAATTGCCACAATCCGCATTAAAGCGAATTTTAATAACTTTAGCTTGATTTGTGCGCATGCCCTTCGGAGGAGAAGGATAACGGGACCAAGGATGAGTTCTACGAGCGCCTAGAGGTAGCATACGAGCGCTGCCCCCGACACGATGTAAAAATTGCGATTGGCGACTTTAACGCTAAGGTGGGCAAAGAAGGAATTTTTGGTCCAACAGTCGGAAGATTCAGCCTTCATGCGAATACCTCTGACAACGGAGAGAGGCTGATCGACTTTGCCGCGGCGCGAAACATGGTAGTAAGTAGCACTAGATTCCAACACCGAAGCATCCACCAAGCCACTTTGTTGTCTCCTGATCAAAAAATGCGAAATCAAATTGATCACGTTGTGATAGACGCGAGATACCCTTTTAGCGTTCTTGATGTTCGTTCTATCCGAGGAGCAAACGTTGACTCGGATCCCTACCTTGCTGCAGCTAAGGTCCGCATGCGCCTCTCTGCACTGAAGAACGCTCATCAAGTGTCGACACGAATGTTCACGTCGAAAACTGCAATCACAACGCACAGCTGAGAATTTTCAATCTAGACTCTCGATCCTGCTTAGGCAAGCAACTCCTCATCGCTCTGATATTAATGAACAATGGGATAAGATCTCCCGATCTCTACGTACCGCTGCGGAGGAGGTTGTTCGGTACTACCAGCCACGGAGAAACAGTTGGTATGACGACGAGTGCCGCGTCGCTGCTGCAAAGAAATATGCAAAATACAAAGCCACCCTGCAGCCAATTAGTACGCGTGTAACAGTCGAGCGATACCGGGAGAAAAGGAGGAAAGAGAGATGTATTTTCAAGAAGAAATGAAAGGCGGAAAGGCGTGAGTGCGAAGAGCTTGAAATGTTAGCAAGCAGAAATGCGGCCCGAAAATTCTATCAGAAAATAAGGCAGCAGACAAGTGGTTTCAAGACCGGGGCTGGTTCCTGCACAGACGAGTATGGAAACATGGTAACGGACGTACAGAGCACACTTCAGTTATGGAGGAAACACTTCTCAGCGCTACTTAACGCGAACTCTGGTGGTCCGTTTAAAGAAGAGAAGCCCAGAATAATATTTAGCGATGAACAATAAATCCCTCCACTCGATCAAGGCGAGGTAAGAACAGCACCAAGGCGGCTCAATAACAATAAAGCGCCTGGGGCAGACGGGATACCGGCTAAGCTGTTCAAACATGTACCACCTTTTAAGCACAATTTGGTCTGAATAGTGCATGCCAGAAAATTGGAATCTCAGTGTACAGGGTGATCCTGCTGTTTCCGGCAATTACCCTGGGATCGGCCTTCAAAAAATCGCATACAAGGTCCTATCGACGATACTGTGTGCAATACTGAAACCGTATATAAACTAGCTGATTGGAACTTATCAGTGTGGCTTCAGGTCTGGTAAATCCACCATTGACCAGATATTCACAGCACGTTAAATCCTGGAAAAGACCCAAAAGTACGATGCTGCTGGAGTATGCGGATGATATTGACATCGTTGGCCTTAACAACAGGGCCGTCAGTGCAACATTTTCCAGTCTAGAGAAGGAAGCAAAAGAGGTTGGTCTAGTAGTGAATGAGGACAAAACAAAGTATCTTGTGGCAACAAACAAAAATTTTTCGCGTATTGGAACTCACGTCACTGTTGGCAGTTACAACTTTGAAGTAGTGAAGGATTTCGTATACCTTGAATCCAGCATTAATACAACCAATAACGTCAGCCTCGAAATCAAGCGAAGAATAACATTTGCCAACAGGTGCTTTGGGCTCGGTAGGCAATTGAAAAGCAGAGCCCTTTCTCCACAAACGAAAATCTCGCTCTACAAATCCCTCATCACGCCTGTATTTTATATGGCGCAGAAACATGGACGATGTTAAACAGTGATGGGAAGGCTTTGGGGGCTTTCGAGAGAAATATTCTACGCAAGATTTATGGTCCTGTTTGCGTTAACGACGAGTACCGAAGAAGATGGAATGATGAACTGTATGAGCTGTATAATGATATGGGCATAGTCAAGCATATAAAAAATTCAACGACTGCGCGGGCTTGGCCATGACGTTCGTATGGATGATGATGCTCCGGTGAAATATCCTTCGAATCGGCACCCATGGGTGGATAACGGAGGTAAGGACGTCGACGAATATCCTGGAAACAGCAAGTGCAGAAGGACCTGTCTTCACTTGGTGTGAATAATTTACGAACCCTAGCGAAGGAGAGAGGGAGCTGGCGAAGCTTTTTGGTCTCGGCCCAAACCGACAAATGGTTGTAGCGCCATAAAAGAAGAATATTCTTTATTTAAAATTTTATATTATATATAATTGTATCTGGTTGCTAATGAAATAATATATTAGTTTATTGATACACGACTTATTGCAATGCTTATTAGAATTCAGAACAATATTCACATTTTTGAACTTTGATAGACGATCAATGTAAATAGTTTTTCAACTTTTTTTGTGTATCTCTTTTTTACACACACATAAACCTATCTAAATGAAAATAAAAATTTTATTTAAATACCATGTTTTGCAGCAAATGTTTTTTTACTCTTCACCCCTAAAAAATATTTTCTATAAGTTCCTTTTCCATCTTTAGAAATTAATAAGCCGCAGGTGATGCATATCATTCGAATAGACTATCTAGCAAAATATTTGAAGATCAAACGATCATTGCAATCGAATTTTGTTTTTTAACAGCTGGCAGCCTTTTAAAGATATAAACGCTCCAATACAAGCGCTTTAAATAAAAGACACAAAAAAAAAAGTACCCAGCGAAAAGATGCAGCATAAAAGAGAAAAAAATATTTGCTTCTGCGTACAGAGATGTTCGCTTCCGTTTAAACAACCAGCCGAAGCAACCAAATTTTAGAATTTTTCAATATTTGTAGTGAAAATGAGATATGAGGGTACTAACAGAAGTTAGCTCAAATCTTTTTTTGAAAAACCAGAAAAACGAAATCCTTCGCAATTGTTTTACGAGACATCATACTTAATATCAGAACAATCGGTTAAAATGGAGACTAGAAAACGCAAAATATCTGACGATAGATCAGACAATTCCAAACAGAAATACGCTATGTTATTCTCTTCGGTTTTCGGCATAAGCTAAATCCACTAAAAATATTCAATGAGTACTAAAGTGCATATGCAGACTTTTTCCAAATGGTTTCGTAGAACCCAGACAGAACATTTTTCTGTAGAGGACGAGCTCCAAAAAGGTCGACCAAAATCTTCCACTATAACGTCACCGTGGCTCCGGAGAAATTCAAATTTGACGAATATTCACGATTGAACATGGTATGATTTCTGATAATATAGGCATGAATGCTATGGCTGTATCCCAAATATTATTCATCTATGGAATTTTTAATGAGGCCCATTAAGAGGCTCGAGTGCATTATGCTCGATTTTTCCCAAATAAGTTCGAAAATGGACAGTATAGCTGGTGACAAATCGTGGTTCTATAAGTACAATCCGGAAATCAAAGAACTGTCCATGATATGGAGCCCAACAGGAGCAAACCCACCCGTAAAAGCTAAGCAACAAAAATCAAAAGTAATAATGCACAAAACACAAATGTATTTCAGAAAAGACGAAAATAATAGATTTGTGTTTTTCTGAAATGCATTGCGTTTTTCTGAAATACTGTTGGAACAGGTGTAGTTAAGTTAGGTACGACCTCGTGTACTTAGTTTTCGGTTTATTGACGAGGTTTAGGCAGATACAAGGCATTTACGCGTTTAGACCCATATTATGTATTTATTTAGATATAGCGACTGTGACCAAGAATGATAGAGAAGATTGTGCCTTCCGGAGTACCGTTACTTACAATTTTTCCTTATCATTAAGATTTTATATAATAACATTGATTTTGGCGACCTTTCCATATTAAATAAGGGGTCTTTTTACTGGCTCGAGGTCAAGTTTTTATAGTAATAAAACAAGAAATTTTACTCCTTTTGTCGATATATTTCGATTGCACTCCTTTTCGCTTCAGGGTAAAACTATTTAACAACATAAATTAAAATACGTACATACATTGTTTAAATAATAGTACTCATACATACATTATTTAACTCGTCCGCTCCTTTTGACGTGGAGTTGTATACTAATTTTATATTTATTTGCTTGCTAGCAAGTGTCTGTAAAAGTGAGCACAATTATCAGTGTCCGTTTTGTAATTCAGTCTTTTATTGTTGGTATGTTGATGATGGCCGCTGTGCTTGAGTTGGTAGCGGTGCGTGCTATAACTCGATATGCCGTTGAGTTCGAGGTTCAAATCTCGGTGAGGGCAAGCAAGTCTGCCCCTCGGCAGGCAATGCAAGCCTTCGAGGGTATTTCTGCCATGAAAAAGCTTCTCATTAAATACATCTGCCGTTCGGAGTCGGCAAAAAACTGTAGGTCCCTCCATTTGTGATAAATTATAAAGACGCACACCACAAATTGTAAGAGAAGCTCGGCCAAACATTAAGCTATATAGTGTAAGCGCCAAAATTATTATTATTATTATTATGTTGATGATGTGTAGCATTTCTAATGTAAATCGTTTGCTGTAGTGTTGTTCTTGTTCTGCTTTTTCTAAATTTGGTGAACGGCCGCTATTTGCACAGTGGGCCATTAGTGCTGTTTTTTGGAAATTTGTACTATGGCACTGTTTGAAGTCCGATTTGTGTTGTGATAGTCTAGTTTTTAATTTTGATTTTGTTGTCCCTACATAAACACTGTCACAGATTTCGTTATTGCACGAAATTTTATAAATAACGTTGCTTTTTTCACTTAGGGGTGTTTTTGATTTTGTTCTGTTGAATACATTTTTTAATGTATTTGTGGGCTATTTTCACTTCATCGGTTTTGTAGCAATCTGATTTGGTTAGGCGTTCTGATAAATTTGGAACATAAATTACGGATTTATATTTTATTGGCTGTTTTTGACGTTGTTGGGATTTTGCATATAGTGATTTTCTTAATAATGTCTTGATTATATGATCCGGAAAGTCGTTGTTTTTAGTGTATGCTTTATTTCTTTCTCTAGTTCTTTGTGGTAAGTCTCGTCGGATATTTCCAACATTCTACGTATACAGCCCATTGCTGTATTTATTATCATCGTCTTAGGGTGTTTAGAATTAAAGTTGATGACTCGTCCTGATGATGTTGGTTTCTTGTACCACCTGAGTTTCAATTGATTTCCTCGTCTGATTATTATAGAGTCCAAAAAGGTTAATTTTCCGTCATCTTCCAATTCTATTGTAAATTTTATATTTTTGTGAAAATAATTTAGTGCGTCAAGTGTGTATCTCATTTTCGTTAATTATTGCAAATAAGTCATCAACATATTTGGTGAACACTCTTGGAATTTGCGTTAATTTTTTTATCGTGTTATCTAATAACTCTTCCATTACAAATTCTGCAATTATCGGGGAAGCAGGTGAACCCATCGGCATGGCATGCCTTTGAATTTAGTGTATACCTTGTCATTGAATTTGAAATACCTATTTTCTTTAATGCAAAAAGCTACTATCTCCATAAATAGTTGTTTTGGTATCCGTGTATGTTCTTTTATTATTGTCCATTGTATACTTAGAAACAGTGAAAATAATTCAAAAGAAATTATTTTTTC
Organism: Philophylla caesio; assembly: GCA_963971545.1. NCBI lineage: Eukaryota > Metazoa > Arthropoda > Insecta > Diptera > Tephritidae > Philophylla > Philophylla caesio. The sequence goes on from OZ020604.1 coordinate 132,707,404, forward strand.
ATCGTCTGTTCTTAAATTCTATTGTGTTGTGAATATTGTAAGTTGAGTTTGCAGTCAGTTTTTTAGAATATTGATAATGTATTTGCATAGTCCATATGATGGTGATCCAATGGATGAGCAAATCGGTCGGAGTGGTGTTCCTTACTTGTGTAACTTAGGTAGTCCATAAATCCATACTCACCAAATTTAGAAAAAGCAGAGATTCTCCAACAAGAACAACACTACAGCAAACGATATACATTAGAAATGCTACACATCATCAACATACCGACAAACAAAAGACTGAATTACAAAACGGACACTGATAATTGTGCTCACTTGTACAGACACTTAATAGCAAGCAAATAAATATAAAATTAGTATACAACTCCACGTCAAAAGGAGCGGACGTGTTAAATAATGTATGTATGAGTATTGTTTTTTTAAAAAATGTATGCACGTATTTTAATTTATGTTGGTTAATAGTTTTGCCCTGAAGACGAAAAGGAGTGCAATCGAAATATATTGACAAAAGGAATAAAATTTCTTGTTTAATTGCTATAAAAACTTGACCTCGAGCCAGCAAAAAAACCCCTTATATAAAGATTTTAATTTAATACCAAAACTGTAAAAAAAAAATTCCCAAACCCAAAAAAATATTTCTAAAAGTCGTTTAACTCGTCATAACCTTCAAATTTTTTTTTTCAATATTTATATTCATAAAGGTACAACCACATGTCGCTCATTTACTAAGGGCCAGTTTTTTCAGTGCAAGTTTATCTCTGCTTGTCCTTTAAGTATGCAGTTTTTATGTCAACTTTAAACGCCCTATATTGCAGGGTTAAACTTATGCCCCAATTCAGTAACTTGGTATCATCTCAAGTCTCAAAATGAGCTTTTCCTCGCTTTTTCATATCTTTCTTTTTTTTTTTTTAATTTTTTGTGACTTGATTATCACCAGGGCCCTATTGCACCAACCACAGGTTTTTTTGAAAAGAAAAGTTGATAAGTGTTGCACTTTAAACTTATCAATAAGCTTATCAACTTGTCAAAACTGACGAGCTCTTTGGATAAGTTGATTCGATAAGCGTTTCATCAACAATTTCTTTTGCTTTGCAAATAGAGAAAACTTTTCCAATCATGTGCTAAGCGCTCTCAATGAGAAGTGGAGCAAAGCAATGTACGTTTCAATAATAATTCTCAGTTTCTCTTTTATTATTTAGAGTGTTATGTCGCGTGCACAAAACAAAGCCAATAAATCGGCCGTTTTACAAGTTATAAAGGGAAAAAAGTAAGTTTATTTTGATTATCATACGTAGAATGTATGTACACATAAATATTCAATAAATCTATTTTTCTACATTTAACGATTATTTATTTGGATCTTTCCAAAATAATGCAACTTGAAAAACGCAAAAGCAAGATGGTTGGACTGAAGTTCTAAAGACGGCACAATCTCTCGGATTAGCTGCTGGTAATCGCGAATGGACTTATGCCAGAGATATTTTATTTGGCCTTTGGAAGAGCCGAACTTTGGTAACTTTGTTAAAATTTGTTATTTTCAAAGAATTTTCGGTCGATTCTAGGGATAACAATGAAAGAAAAGCAAGTGAGCTTGCAAGTGAGTGAAATTTGTTTAAATGCACAAACTGTATGTTTCCAGCTAAAGCAACAAGATTGCAAGAGTATTTGGCTTAGTGGTTGGTGTATTATTATTGCTATTAGGGCATAGCAGCGCTGCGACCTAGCAAGATCTATTGTGCTAACCCTTTAAGTTTGTCACTCCATCCTTCGGCTACTTAAGAAGTTGAGCACTTTGGAGGGTGTAGTTGTCCATATTCTGGATGCAGATAATAATCGCTCCCCCAGGTGTATAAGCCTGAGTCCGCTTATTCTTGGGCATTTACAAAGTATGTGTTCAGAAGTCTCCGCATCTAGGCCACAAAACCTACAGTCTGCAACCTCAGAGAGTCCTAGATGGTATATCAGCCTGCAGTGACCTGTTAAGTACCCGGTGAGAGTTCTAAGACCCTCTCTGCTGAGAATGAAAAGTTTTTCAGAGGTTTTACGGGATGGTTAGAGTAGCCTTTCAGCTAACTACTTTGTTTTGGTTGCAACAAATTTAATTGACCGCAAGGAAACTAAGTTTAAATATAAACTTAGTTGAAACTGATTTTAAACCAACACAGAAGAACTGGCCCTAAAAGGCAATGGTGTTAAAGGAAATGATTGGCGTTGGATTATGGTGTGTCTAAATCAGCGATCTGAAAAATTAAGAAAAAGCGTGATGAAATTTTGGAGGTAGTGGCAAGTACATATAAAAAGCACATAAAAAACCTTCCATAAACCGGAATACGCTGTTCTTGAGGAAACCTTGTACAAATGGTTCTTGAACCAAAGACAGCGCAATTGTTTGGTCCAATTTTAAAATCAAAAGCTAAGCTCGAATTCGCCACATTGCACCCTGGAAAAAAATGTTATGCCAGTGATGGATGGCTTGCAAATTTTAAGAAACGACACGGTATCCGCTATATTAAGATTTGTGGGGAAATTCTTTCAAGCGACACGTCGGAAATAACACCTTTCATTAATAATTTACGACAAAAGTTATTGAAAAGATAATCGACTCGCAACTATATAATGCTGATGAATATGGACTTTTTTATCGTTTTTTACCGGACAAACCATTTGTCACAGTAAATGAAAGGACGGCACCGGGTAGAAAAATCGCAAAGGAGATAATCACATTTTTGTTTTGTGCGAACGCAGATGGTTCGCACAAGTTGAAGCCATTGGTAATTGGAAAGTTCGCAAAACCACGTTGCTTTAACGGATTTGAAAACCCATTGGAATACGCCAATTCGAACAAGTCGTGGATGAATTCACAGTTATTCTTCAACTGGTTTCATCATTTATTTATAAAACAGGTAAATTTTCTTTTTTGTTTCATTTTCACATTCTCGCAGGTTCGTAAATTTTCGCTGAAAATAATGTACCACCAAAGGCATTGTTGCTTATTGACAACTGCACTGCACATAAGCCAAATGACAAGTTACAATCTGATGATGGAAACATTATAACAATGCTTTTACCACCTTATGTAACAGCGGTTTCGCAGCCCATGGATCAAAATCCAATAAGATTGGTCAAGTTAGGATACCGAACTAAATTGTTATGTAACATTGTCGCCCAAGAAAGTGTTCGAATTGAAAATATTGTGAAGTCACATTCAATTCGTGAAGCCATTTTGCTCCTTAAATCAGTATGGAAAGAATTTCCACAAGCTGTTCTTATAAACGCGTGGAACAAGATAAAAAATTTGGATGATAATCACTACGAGAGTGAAGACGACATTCCGTTATCTGAGTTGATTAAATCAAATAGTACTTACGACGATACACTTCGAGAAGGTCAACTGTTGATATCGAAGGTGGGTGATGTTGACGTCAGCATTGATGACATTGAAAATTGGAACAGGGATCAAATTACGGATGCCGACGAAGATTCCGAAGTGTCTGATAGTGATAGCAACGAATCGATTAACGATTCAACAACCGAAAGTGAGTTTCTCGGAAGCAGTTAAAAGCGTCAATATCTTTATAAGGTGGTATGGAAACAATAGGGATGCAAATCAAGTGGCAAAACTTGTCAATATGCGCCCGAAAATGGTACAGAACTATTACAAAAAAGAAAAAAAAAACAAATAAGTCTCGACTATTTCTTTAAACCAGCCGGTAAAAATTAAATGTTAAATCCTTTTTTTAATGATAAAAACTAGGTCGTTAAATAAGTTCTTAAAATCCATATTTATTGTTGTATTATTTTCAATTTTAAAAACCGCTTGGAAATGTAAATAATTCGAAAAAGTAAATTGGGACATTTCGGTTAACTTTTTCAAGATTCTACTGTACTATGTTTATTATATCTCCACAAAATGCAGGTACACATTTTTTTTTATTCATTTACATATAAATTTTTGTTTAAATTTTGGTCAGGTTGGAAATTTTAACAGATACTGTTCATTTCCTTTAAGAATAATTTTATGGAATGAAATATTGTTAGAAGCATCTGCAAAAGAAACTTTAAAAATGTTATTTGGAGGAGATACAGTTTCAGCAAAATTTAAATATTGTAATGATACTGTAATAATGAGAACTCCAATTATAGTTTTATCTAATAATGATGTTTTCCTAATGATGATGCTTTTCGTTCTAGAATGTTTATTTATAAATTTAACCCCTGCAAAGATCTTAAAAACTTAAAAAAAAATCACAACCATTAGCAAGTTATGACTTATTTAAAAAATATAATATTATTAAAAAAATATTATTGAATATTCAAAGATTTAGTTTTCTTAATTACTACAAAATCATCTTCCTTTTCTTCAATATCTAGAATAGCTGTAATTCTTCCATTTTCATCATCGGTAACTCCAAATAATGTTTAACCATCAGTATATGCACGATCATAATTAGCACAGAATGATACTTCTATAAGCCAACTAACGCCTAACGCTAGTGACTTTGCCAAAAGCAGATGAAACATTACAATTTATTTTAATTGAACATTCAACTTTCCAATAACATAATAATAACTAATTGAATTATCAGTTGGTTGAAGTTGTGGAGTAGCTGCCATACCAATATGCAATTGCGGTTGTGTTTCATATCCAGGATAAAAAATTCCATTGAAATAAACTTGTGAACGCAATGTGTTATTTCCTTTACTACTGTATGTGGTATTCAAGCAATTAATCAGCAAAAAATCATTTTTAAAAAGCTTGAGCGGTCGGTTTCATTAAAATATGTACATATACGTACATCACTATTATACTTAATTTTACATTTTTGCAAACAAAAATAAGCCTAAAATGATGATAAACGGAAAGAGCTGATCGAATAACTCACACAAATAACACACTAAACATACCTTTTAAAGTTGTATTGAAATACAAAAATTTAACATGTGAAACAATAACAACAAGTTTAACTAGTTTATTCTAATAAGCGATACGACGAAATACGAGATACGACAGTGCTTGTGAACTCCCTAATTATTTAAATTACTAATAACTACTGGCGTTGATGCAGTTTTACCCAAGCTAATATCTCCTGGAATAGGTTTTTTATTATCAGTAAAAATTGCCCTGGCCGAGATTCGAACCTCGGCATAGAGTGCGCAGGTCACCTGCATTGCGTAATATGAGATATCTCTTAGCTGCGCCGGGTGATCCAAGTTGGACTTGGAAAGGTAACCAAACACTGGACTATTCATCGTCCTTAGCTATATCACTCGCTCTCTCTTTAACTAGGGCTGGGGAGAGGAAAGATTGGTGACCTGGAATACTTATCAATATCTCACTTCACAACCCTATCTCTAAAACCACATGTAGACTACTGGTCGCACATATTCGTTTATTCGATTATTATAAATTTGCAAAGTGGGACAGCGGTGCTTCTGGGTATGCGGTTACAGTGAGCAACCTATGTGCGAGATACGGTAACCAACCGGTGTGAAGCCTTGGGTCACGGCTAATAGAGAGGGAGCTTTATTGGAGCCACTCCGACATATTCGGTTTATGGGTTCACTTAAGGCCGCAGCGTCTGCACCAGGATGTGCGGCTGCAAGCGGCCATTTGTCTTGGAGCAAGCGGCTCGCTATATAAATGTAATCAAACTTTTTTTACCCCCCAGCAATGGGTTATGCGTTGGGTTTGGGACCCGCCATGTAAAATTCAAATTTAATTAAAAGGCCAACACAGCCTCAGATAATAACCTCCCCACTCGTTGACGATCCCCGCAAACAAGACACAGACTATGACTTTCGGATATGTACCTGGAATGTCCGGACAATTTATAGGGAAGGTGCCTCTATCCAACTGCAGGATGTCCTGCAAAAATATAAGGCCGACATCACTGCAGTTCAGGAGATGCGATGGACGGGGCATGGATGCAAGAAGTAGGCATCATGCGACGTCTACTACAGCTGCCATGGTTGGGCGGAGACTCCGAGACCTCGTCTCCAGGTTCACCCCCATCAGTGAACGAATTGCCACAATCCGCATTAAAGCGAATTTTAATAACTTTAGCTTGATTTGTGCGCATGCCCTTCGGAGGAGAAGGATAACGGGACCAAGGATGAGTTCTACGAGCGCCTAGAGGTAGCATACGAGCGCTGCCCCCGACACGATGTAAAAATTGCGATTGGCGACTTTAACGCTAAGGTGGGCAAAGAAGGAATTTTTGGTCCAACAGTCGGAAGATTCAGCCTTCATGCGAATACCTCTGACAACGGAGAGAGGCTGATCGACTTTGCCGCGGCGCGAAACATGGTAGTAAGTAGCACTAGATTCCAACACCGAAGCATCCACCAAGCCACTTTGTTGTCTCCTGATCAAAAAATGCGAAATCAAATTGATCACGTTGTGATAGACGCGAGATACCCTTTTAGCGTTCTTGATGTTCGTTCTATCCGAGGAGCAAACGTTGACTCGGATCCCTACCTTGCTGCAGCTAAGGTCCGCATGCGCCTCTCTGCACTGAAGAACGCTCATCAAGTGTCGACACGAATGTTCACGTCGAAAACTGCAATCACAACGCACAGCTGAGAATTTTCAATCTAGACTCTCGATCCTGCTTAGGCAAGCAACTCCTCATCGCTCTGATATTAATGAACAATGGGATAAGATCTCCCGATCTCTACGTACCGCTGCGGAGGAGGTTGTTCGGTACTACCAGCCACGGAGAAACAGTTGGTATGACGACGAGTGCCGCGTCGCTGCTGCAAAGAAATATGCAAAATACAAAGCCACCCTGCAGCCAATTAGTACGCGTGTAACAGTCGAGCGATACCGGGAGAAAAGGAGGAAAGAGAGATGTATTTTCAAGAAGAAATGAAAGGCGGAAAGGCGTGAGTGCGAAGAGCTTGAAATGTTAGCAAGCAGAAATGCGGCGCGAAAATTCTATCAGAAAATAAGGCAGCAGACAAGTGGTTTCAAGACCGGGGCTGGTTCCTGCACAGACGAGTATGGAAACATGGTAACGGACGTACAGAGCACACTTCAGTTATGGAGGAAACACTTCTCAGCGCTACTTAACGCGAACTCTGGTGGTCCGTTTAAAGAAGAGAAGCCCAGAATAATATTTAGCGATGAACAATAAATCCCTCCACTCGATCAAGGCGAGGTAAGAACAGCACCAAGGCGGCTCAATAACAATAAAGCGCCTGGGGCAGACGGGATACCGGCTAAGCTGTTCAAACATGTACCACCTTTTAAGCACAATTTGGTCTGAATAGTGCATGCCAGAAAATTGGAATCTCAGTGTACAGGGTGATCCTGCTGTTTCCGGCAATTACCCTGGGATCGGCCTTCAAAAAATCGCATACAAGGTCCTATCGACGATACTGTGTGCAATACTGAAACCGTATATAAACTAGCTGATTGGAACTTATCAGTGTGGCTTCAGGTCTGGTAAATCCACCATTGACCAGATATTCACAGCACGTTAAATCCTGGAAAAGACCCAAAAGTACGATGCTGCTGGAGTATGCGGATGATATTGACATCGTTGGCCTTAACAACAGGGCCGTCAGTGCAACATTTTCCAGTCTAGAGAAGGAAGCAAAAGAGGTTGGTCTAGTAGTGAATGAGGACAAAACAAAGTATCTTGTGGCAACAAACAAAAATTTTTCGCGTATTGGAACTCACGTCACTGTTGGCAGTTACAACTTTGAAGTAGTGAAGGATTTCGTATACCTTGAATCCAGCATTAATACAACCAATAACGTCAGCCTCGAAATCAAGCGAAGAATAACATTTGCCAACAGGTGCTTTGGGCTCGGTAGGCAATTGAAAAGCAGAGCCCTTTCTCCACAAACGAAAATCTCGCTCTACAAATCCCTCATCACGCCTGTATTTTATATGGCGCAGAAACATGGACGATGTTAAACAGTGATGGGAAGGCTTTGGGGGCTTTCGAGAGAAATATTCTACGCAAGATTTATGGTCCTGTTTGCGTTAACGACGAGTACCGAAGAAGATGGAATGATGAACTGTATGAGCTGTATAATGATATGGGCATAGTCAAGCATATAAAAAATTCAACGACTGCGCGGGCTTGGCCATGACGTTCGTATGGATGATGATGCTCCGGTGAAATATCCTTCGAATCGGCACCCATGGGTGGATAACGGAGGTAAGGACGTCGACGAATATCCTGGAAACAGCAAGTGCAGAAGGACCTGTCTTCACTTGGTGTGAATAATTTACGAACCCTAGCGAAGGAGAGAGGGAGCTGGCGAAGCTTTTTGCTCTCGGCCCAAACCGACAAATGGTTGTAGCGCCATAAAAGAAGAATATTCTTTATTTAAAATTTTATATTATATATAATTGTATCTGGTTGCTAATGAAATAATATATTAGTTTATTGATACACGACTTATTGCAATGCTTATTAGAATTCAGAGCAATATTCACATTTTTGAACTTTGATAGACGATCAATGTAAATAGTTTTTCAACTTTTTTTGTGTATCTCTTTTTTACACACACATAAACCTATCTAAATGAAAATAAAAATTTTATTTAAATACCATGTTTTGCAGCAAATGTTTTTTTACTTTTCACCCCTAAAAAATATTTTCTATAAGTTCCTTTTCCATCTTTAGAAATTAATAAGCCGCAGGTGATGCATATCATTCGAATAGACTATCTAGCAAAATATTTGAAGATCAAACGATCATTGCAATCGAATTTTGTTTTTTAACAGCTGGCAGCCTTTTAAAGATATAAACGCTCCAATGCAAGCGCTTTAAATAAAAGACACAAAAAAAAAAGTACCCAGCGAAAAGATGCAGCATAAAAGAGAAAAAAATATTTGCTTCTGCGTAGAGAGATGTTCGCTTCCGTTTAAACAACCAGCCGAAGCAACCAAATTTTAGAATTTTTCAATATTTGTAGTGAAAATGAGATATGAGGGTACTAACAGAAGTTAGCTCAAATCTTTTTTTGAAAAACCAGAAAAACGAAATCCTTCGCAATTGTTTTTCGAGACATCATACTTAATATCAGAACAATCGGTTAAAATGGAGACTAGAAAACGCAAAATATCTGACGATAGATTAGACGAAATTCCAAACAGAAATACGCTATGTGCATATGCAGACTTTTTCCAAATGGTTTCGTAGAACCCAGACAGAACATTTTTCTGTAGAGGACGAGCTCCAAAAAGGTCGACCAAAACTTCCACTATAAGGTCACCGTGGCTCCGGAGAAATTCAAATTTGACGAATATTCACGATTGAACATGGTTTGATTTCTGATAATATAGGCATGAATGCTATGGCTGTATCCCAAATATTATTCATCTATGGAATTTTTAATGAGGCCCATTAAGAGGCTCGAGTGCATTATGCTCGATTTTTCCCAAATAAGTTCGAAAATGGACAGTATAGCTGGTGACAAATCGTGGTTCTATAAGTACAATCCGGAAATCAAAGAACAGTCCATGATATGGAGCCCAACAGGAGCAAACCCACCCGTAAAAGCTAAGCAACAAAAATCAGCAACAAAAGTAATAATTTATTTATTTATAACCCAACGGAAACCCACTTTCCCGCCCAACCGGCACGAGGGGCTCAATCCGCATAACGTACGGATGTTTTTTAAATATACAAATCTTAGATGCCGAGTCGTGACAGAAGAAAGTCTGTTAAGCGTCGAGATCCCAAGCTGCTCAGCTACAGAATAAGAATTCATCAGCCGAATACAAAGTTAGAGAAATGCAAAGTAAGAAAATTGGATTGTTAGCTGTTATTAAGAGAGGATAGAATAGTTCTTTTAATTATAAAAAGTGAGTCCGATACATCAAAGGTGCTGGAATGATTGTTAAAGTCTTGGCATAAACCCCGAAACGGTTCATTCAACTCAAAGTTAGTTCTGCATAGTTTCAAGAAAAGTGGTTTAAAGTTTCTCGTTGCACGGGAGGGTACATTAAAATTAATTTGCTCTAGAAGAAATGGACTTGAGATCCATCCAATGACTAATTTTACCAGAAATATTATACCTAACATTTCTCTGCGACTCGAAAGAGTAGAAAGATTAATAAGTTTTAAACGAAGAGTGTAAGGGGGAAGATTGTATGGCGAATCCCATCGAAGATTTCTCAAAGCAAAAAGTAAGAATTGTTTTTGTATTGACTCTAGTTGGTCTGAGTGGACCTGATAACGAGGATTCCAAACTATGGAACCATACTCCAGTATTGGTCTTACCAATGAAGTAAAAAGTGTTTTTGTTATATACGGGTCGCGGAATTCCTTTGACCAACGCTTTACAAAAGCCAGTACACCCCTTGCTTTATTAACTGTGGAACTAATATGAAAATTAAAATTGAGTTTACAATCCATACCAACACCCAGGTCAACAAAACTGTTTACATGTTCTAGGACGTAGTTATTTATTTTGTAGGAGGCCGGCTGAATGGTTCGTCGAGAAAAGCACATGAATTTACATTTGTTAAGGTTAAGCGGCATATCATTAATGCTGCACCAATTGACTATGCTGTCCAAATCTTGCTGTAGCAAGGATCTTTCTTCAGCCGAGGCATAAGTCTTAAAAAGTTTAACATCATCCGCGTACATCAATATTTTAGAATACTTTACTACTGTAGAAATGTCGTTTATGAATAGCAGGAACAGAATCGGTCCGAGGTGGCTGCCCTGAGGAACTCCCGAGGAAACATCGATGATCCCAGAATGAAAATTTTTAAAAACTACCTTTTGCGTCCTACCGGAGAGATAAGAAGACATCCAACAGAGGATACCAGGTTGAAAACCAAGCAGATCTAGTTTACGGATGAGTAAAGAGTGACATACTTTGTCAAATGCTTTACTAAAATCGGTATATATAACATCAGTATCAATGCATTCCCTAAACCCATTTGAAACATGGGTGGTAAATTCATGTAAATTTGTAATGGTTGATTTGCCCTTACAGAAGCCATGTTGGCAATTTGCTATTATTGAGCAAATCGGATAAGTCATTTGATTGGTAACAATAGCTTCAAACAACTTCGGCATAGAAGAGAGTTTAGCTATACCACGATAGTTTTCAATAGAAGACCTGCTTCCAGATTTATGAAGGGGGATTATGTAAGACTTTTTCCATATTGACGGAAAAACTCCTTGCTGGAGGGACAAATTAAACAAGTTCGATAATGGCAGGTACAGGTGCTTTGCACATTTTTTTAGGAAACATGTCGGGATCATATCAGGGCCGTACTTGAATGATTCTTTTAAAGATATTAAATAATGAAAAACATCATCTGATGATATGACTGGAATATTAATAGAGTTATTGGGGCTCAGCTTGTATGGATAGGAAATACAGTTATATTTAAATTGAGTGGTGTAGTTAGATTTAAAGAACTGGGCAAATAGATTGGCAATAATCTCGTTATCACATGACACAGTATTTTGATATTTCATTGCGGAAGGGAATGCATTTAGTCTGCGCTTAGAATTAACGAAACCATAGAAAGCTTTCAGGTCGTGGATAATGTTCATTTTCATTTTATTCAAGTATTTTTCATAACAGTTTTTATTTAATTCTAGATATTTATGTCGCAAGACTGAATAATTAAGATAATCCACATGACGGCCAGTACTTTTATATATTTTAAAAGAACGCGATTTTTTATTTTTTAAAGTTCTCAAGTCTTTAGTGAACCATAAAGGGGCTGATTCATCACGAATAAAAGAACCTTTAGGTACATGTTTAAGAAATAAGTTGTATAAAGTATTGTTGAAGTCCAAAACATTACGCTCAATATCGCCATTGTAGTAAGGCCAAGTTATTTTAGATAAGTCACAATTTAATTTTTTAAAATTAGCTTTTCTAAAATCGAAGCTGGCATTAGAATTAAAAGCTTTCGATCCAGAAACCCGCTCTCCGTCTATGATCTCGTATGACAATTCAATCGCAGGATGATATACATCCTCAGGTAAAACCAATGGATCACATCGATTTAAGGAGGCCTTGTACATGTTGTCAACAAAAACCAAATCCAATACCCTCCCCAACTTGTTTTGTAGGGTATTAACCTGGTTCAGACAAAGTTCAGTCATCCCCTCCAGAAAGGCGTTGTTAATGGAAGGCACGATATGACCATCAATCATTTTCCAAGAAATGTTTGGGATATTAAAATCACCCAACACAATCAATGAGTCGGGAGGCCTAAGCATTGAGTCCACAATCCGAAGTAAAGAAATATGATCACTATATACCGACAAGTCAGACTGAAGAGGTATATAGCAGAGGGCTAAATAAATATAAGACTTGCTTAATTGCACTCGTATGCACTTAAATTCAGTAGACTCAGTGATAGGGACGTTAACCACTTCAGATGGTAATGAAGAATGGACAGCAAAAAGAACACCTCCACCGATCCTGCACTCTCGATCATTTCTGTAAATATGATATTCACTGCAAAGAATCTTCGAATCAAAAACGTGAGGTTTAAGCCAAGTTTCAGTGAAAGCTATAATGTTAAAATTACAGTGATAACTCTTCAAAAGCAAGTCAGTTAGTTTTGTATACGCCTCTAACATTTTGGTAATATATATCAAGTTTAGTTTTTATCAGTTTTTTGACTCCGGATTAGGATGAGAAATTTTTGCTAAGTTTTGATTATTTATGTTGGGTTTAAACTCGAATTCGCGAACAAAAGCCCCAGTCGGCCAAAAAGAGCTATTTAAAAGTATATTAAAGTTTTCGGAAGTTACATCGATTTTAAATGAAGAAATGTTTCTCGTGTAATTGAAGTCCTGATAGTTATGTCATCAGTCTTAACCTTAGATGAAATGTGAAACTTGATATCCTCAACTGTGGTATCACTGGAAAATCTTGATATAAAAATAGATTTTCTCTGAGGAACCACAACCATCCCCCTAGCAAGCGCCACAGAAACCCCAGCAGAATTTTTGCTTTCGCTGCTTTCCTTTTGAACTGATCTCTGTGCAGCAGCTTTTGATGTTGAAGGTTCAACAGCCTGAGGACAAGGTGAGGAGAAACTAATCAACTCCCCTGAGGGAGAAGAAATAATTGTCGTCGGAATAGGATTTGGCTCAGCTTCGTCAGACGGACTCTCAATACGTTTCCGTTTACTATTACGGCTATTAGGAATACTCGTATTCTCTAAGCATTTAAAAGAATTAAATACGTTTTCGTAGTGTTTGAATTTTTCGGTAAGAACATTTAGCTCCTTACCAATCTCAGAGAAACCGTTCCTACACTGCCTAAAAAATTTAAAAAGATCAACTTCAGTTGACCTACATTTCAGACAAGACCTGCGGACACCCTTACCATCATCAATCAAATCTAACACTCTACGTGTCAATCCAGCACACTTCATGTGGGCAAGCCCATCGCAAAGCCATCAAGACACAAAGCGTTCAGACCCACTCTTAACTTGGCAGTTAGGATAATTACAAGACATGGTATATTATTTAGGAGAAAATTAATTAGAATTAAAATTACAATTTATAGGACTAGCAGAAGAAAGGATCTAACAGTGGTAAGCAGTTTAGCAAAAAAAGCAGTATAGAAGTCGGTAAGGCAGTTAGAACAGTTTGGGATACACAGTTTTATTGACACTTAACAAATCACGCAAACAGCTGTGAAAGCTAAAAGGAGTAACAAAGAAGAGTGCGCGCACAAACAGCAACAGCCGCAAATGCAAAAACAAAACAATTGGCAACAACAACTGTACTACAAGAAAAATTATGACTCGGCACACAACACAACAAAGATTTAAATGAGATTTTTTATAAGTCAAAGATTATTAAATGAATATTGCACCGAATCACTTTATACTTAGCTTGAAGTGCACAAAATTGATTTAATCACAATTTAATGAAATTTCTTTTAATTTATTTGATATTTAAATTGTTTTATAACAATATTTGTAAGGGAGCAAAGTAAACACAACCACACAGCTTGACGTTTGCGAGTTTGATGAATGCACAAAACACAAATGTATTTCAGAAAAGACGAAAATAATAGATTTGTGTTTTTCTGAAATGCATTGCGTTTTTCTGAAATACTGTTGGGACAGGTGTAGTTAAGTTAGGTACGACCTCGCGTACTTAGTTTTCGGTTTATTGACGAGGTTTAGGCAGGTACAAGGCATTTACGCGTTTAGACCCATATTATGTATTTATTTAGATATAGCGACTGTGACCAAGAATGATAGAGAAGATTGTGCCTTCCGGAGTACCGTTACTTACAATTTTTCCTTATCATTAAGATTTTATATAATAACATTGATTTTGGCGACCTTTCCATATTAAATAAGGGGTCTTTTTACTGGCTCGAGGTCAAGTTTTTATAGTAATAAAACAAGAAATTTTACTCCTTTTGTCGATATATTTCGATTGCACTCCTTTTCGTCTTCAGGGTAAAACTATTTAACAACATAAATTAAAATACGTACATACATTTTTTAAATAACAGTACTCATACATACATTATTTAACTCGTCCGCTCCTTTTGACGTGGAGTTGTATACTAATTTTATATTTATTTGCTTGCTAGCAAGTGTCTGTACAAGTGAGCACAATTATCAGTGTCCGTTTTGTAATTCAGTCTTTTATTGTTGGTATGTTGATGATGGCCGCTGTGCTTGAGTTGGTAGCGGTGCGTGCTATAACTCGATATGCCGTTGAGTTCGAGGTTCAAATCTCGGTGAGGGCAAGCAAGTCTGCCCCTCGGCAGGCAATGCAAGCCTTCGAGGGTATTTCTGCCATGAAAAAGCTTGTCATTAAATACATCTGCCGTTCAGAGTCGGCACAAAACTGTAGGTCCCTCCATTTGTGATATAATATAAAGACGCACACCACAAATTGTAAGAGAAGCTCGGCCAAACATTAAGCTATATAGTGTAAGCGCCAAAATTATTATTATTATTATTATGTTGATGATGTGTAGCATTTCTAATGTACATCGTTTGCTGTAGTGTTGTTCTTGTTCTACTTTTTCTAAATTTGGTGAACGGCCGCTATTTGCACAGTGGGCCATTAGTGCTGTTTTTTGGAAATTTGTTCTATGGCACTGTTTGAAGTCCGATTTGTGTTGTGATAGTCTAGTTTTTAATTTTGATTTTGTTGTCCCTACATAAACAGTGTCACAGATTTCGTTATTTTTACCATTGCACGAAATTTTATAAATAACGTTGCTTTTTTTCACCTAGGGGTATTTTTGATTTTGTTCTGTTGAATACATTTTTTAATGTATTTGTGGGCTATTTTCACTTCATCGGTTTTGTAGCAATCTGATTTGGTTAGGCGTTCTGATAAATTTGGAACATAAATTACGGATTTATATTTTATTGGCTGTTTTTGACGTTGTTGGGATTTTGCATATAGTGATTTTCTTAATAATGTCTTGATTATATGATCCGGAAAGTCGTTGTTTTTAGTGTATGTTTTATTTCTTTCTCTAGTTCTTTGTGGTAAGTCTCGTCGGATATTTCCAACATTCTACGTATACAGCCCATTGCTGTATTTATTATCATCGTCTTAGGGTGTTTAGAATTAAAGTTGATGACTCGTCCTGATGATGTTGGTTTCTTGTACCACCTGAGTTTCAATTGATTTCCTCGTCTGATTATTATAGAGTCCAAAAAGGTTAATTTTCCGTCATCTTCCAATTCTATTGTAAATTTTATATTTTTGTGAAAATAATTTAGTGCGTCAAGTGTGTTGTATCTCATTTTCGTTAATTATTGCAAATAAGTCATCAACATATTTGGTGAACACTCTTGGAATTTTCGTTAATTTTTTTATCGTGTTATCTAATAACTCTTCCATTACAAATTCTGCAATTACCGGGGAAGCAGGTGAACCCATCGGCATGCCTTTGAATTTAGTGTATACCTTGTCATTGAATTCGAAATACCTATTTTCTTTAATGCAAAAAGCTACTATCTCCATAAATAGTTGTTTTGGTATCCGTGTATGTTCTTTTATTATTGTCCATTGTATAATTAGAAACAGTGAAACTAATCCAAAAGAAATTATTTTTTCATCGTCACAGATATATGTAGGTGTTACTGGTCCTGTTCTTAAATTCTATTGTGTTGTGAATATTGTAAGTTGAGTTTGCAGTCAGTTTTTTAGAATATTGATAATGTATTTGCATAGTCCATTAGATGGTGATCCAATGGATGAGCAAATCGGTCGGAGTGGTGTTCCTTACTTGTGTAACTTAGGTAGTCCATAAATCCATACTCACCAAATTTAGAAAAAGAAGAGATTCTCCAACAAGAACAACACTACAGCAAACGATATACATTAGAAATGCTACACATCATCAACATACCGACAAACAAAAGACTGAATTACAAAACGGACACTGATAATTGTGCCCACTTGTACCGACACTTAATAGCAAGCAAATAAATATAAAATTAGTATACAACTCCACGTCAAAAGGAGCGGACGTGTTAAATAATGTATGTATGAGTATTTTCATTTAAAAAATGTATGCACGTATTTTAATTTATGTTGTTAAATAGTTTTGCCCTGAAGACGAAAAGGAGTGCAATCGAAATATATCGACAAAAGGAATAAAATTTCTTGTTTAATTGCTATAAAAACTTGACCTCGAGCCAGCAAAAAAACCCCTTATATAAAGATTTTAATTTAATACCAAAACTGTAAAAAAAATTCCCAAACCCAGAAAAATATTTCTTAAAGTCGTTCAACTCGTCATAACCTTAAAATTTTTTTTTTTCAATATTTATATTCATAAAGGTACAACCACATGTCGCTCATTTACTAAGGGCCAGTTTTTTCATTGCAAGTTTATCTCTGCTTGTCCTTTAAGTATGCAGTTTTTAGGTCAACTTTAAACGACGTATATTGCAGGGTTAAACTTATGCCCCAATTCAGTAACTTGGTATCATCTTAAGTCTCAAAATGACCTAGAGATTATTGCTTTTCCTCGCTTTTTCATATCTTTCTTTTATTTTTATTTTAATTTTTTGTAACTTGCTTATCACCAGGGCCCTATTGCACCAACCACATAGCACTTTTCACTTTGCAAATTTTTGATGAACAGGTTTTTTTGAAAAGTAAAGTTGACAAGTGTTGCACTTTAAACTTATCAATAAGCTTATCAACTTGTCAAAACTGACGAGCTCTTTGGATAAGTTGATTCGATAAGCGTTTCATCAACAATTTCTTTTGCTTTGCAAATAGAGTAAACTTTTCCAATCATGTGCTAAGCGCTCTCAATGAGAACTGGAGCAAAGCAATGTACGTTTCAATAATAATTCTCAGTTTGTCTTTTATTATTTAGAGTGTTATGTCGCGTGCACAAAACACAGCCAATAAATTGGCCGTTTTACAAGTTATAAAGGGAAAAAAGTAAGCTTATTTTGATTATCATATGTAGAATGTATGTACACATGAATATTCAATAAATCTATTTTTCTACATTTAACGATTATTTATTTGGATCTTTCCAAAATAATGCAACTTGAAAAACGCAAAAGCAAGATGGTTGGACTGAAGTTCTAAAGACGACACAATCTCTCGGATTAGCTGCTGCTAATCGCGAATGGCCTTATGCCCGAGATATTTTATTTGGCCTTTGGAAGAGCCGAACTTTGGTAACTTTGTTAAAATTTGTTATTTTCAAAGAATTTTCGGTCGATTCTAGGGATAGCAATGAAAGAAAAGCAAGTGAGCTTGCAAGTGAGTGAAATTTGTTTAAATGCACAAACTGTATGTTTCCAGCTAAAGCAACAAAATTGCAAGAGTATTTGGCTTAGTGGTTGGTGTATTATTATTGCTATTAGGGCATAGCAGCGCTGCGACCTAGCAAGATCTATTGTGCTAACCCTTTAAGTTTGTCACTCCATCCTTCGGCTACTTAAGAAGTTGAGCACTTTGGAGGGTGTAGTTGTCCATATTCTGGATGCAGATAATAATCGCTCCCCCAGGTGTATAAGCCTGAGTCCGCTTATTCTTGGGCATTTACAAAGTATGTGTTCAGAAGTCTCCGCATCTAGGCCACAAAACCTACAGTCTGCAACCTCAGAGAGTCCTAGATGGTATATCAGCCTGCAGTGACCTGTTAAGTACCCGGTGAGAGTTCTAAGACCCTCTCTGCTGAGAATGAAAAGTTTTTCAGAGGTTTTACGGGATGGTTAGAGTAACCTTTCAGCTAACTACTTTGTTTTGGTTGCAACAAATTTAATTGACCGCAAGGAAACTAAGTTTAAATACAAACTTAGTTGAAACTGATTTTAAACCAACACAGAAGAACTGGCCCTAAAAGGCCGTTTTAACTCATAAAATACAATAATCTATTTGAGTAATTTTAGTTATGGTATTAAATTTCCAAAGTGGCAATGCTGTTCTGCTGTTGCTTTTCCACTTTTCCTCTTCTTTTCCTCCTCTTCCGCTTACTCACTATGGTTACGACACGAATTTTGGGAAGGCGCAATCAGCTTCTCTTTCATTCTTGGATTGTAACAATTAAAGTAAGTTAATAAAAATATTCTAAATGGAAAACGCACCACTCGAAGAAGATGTAATTTGGTCCAAGTTACGACGTGTTACCGGCATACATATCTGCATCGTAAATGAGAGTAAGAATAAATGTATTCCTTGAGTTTGTCTCTCAGTGCCAATGCAATCCTTTGTGCATTATTTGCCATCGTTCTGCCATGTCTTCACAGGGGTGACGCAACTTCTTGTCGCCATAAACCGTTCACAACTGCGTCGCCCTGGTAATGATTTCCGTTTCAGGAAACTCCATCACTCTTCGACCCATATGTTTCGAGGTCTACGTTTGTAAAAGTGTAATTCGCATCACAACTCGCCTTATAGTTAAAAAAATGCTTCCCGTCGATGGCTTCAACACAGTTGGGGAAATTCCAAATTGTTTGGAAGTCGTTGGCAATCCGTTTCCATTCATGTCTATGCGGAACTTACAAATATATGCAGCCTAAATTACTACACAAAACTTCACAAGTCTCTTTTGCAATCTTATTGACCATCGACCGGCCCATTTTGATAGCACCCATGCATCTGCAGGGAAAAAAATATATAAGTTTAAAATCCTTATTGCGACATCTACTTTGTGCCACATTACTTACGCAAGCGCGAGGAATAATCTTTAAAATGTACAATTTTACAAAGTTATAATATATTTTCCAGTAAAGCATAAGTACATGTTAGATATATTTCTAAAAAACTTGAATAAAGTTACTTAAAAATAGTTGCGTAATTGGGTAGCTGGAAAGGCTCAGTTAGTCATGGACGGAAATTGCGTAGTTGGATAGCTGGAAAGGCCTAGTTTCCAGTCTACTACTAAGTGCCACGGGCGGAAAGGCCTTGTTTCCATTCCGAGCCATTACCGGATAGCCAATGTTTTAGATTGTTCATACATAAATTTCTTGAAACTACTAAAGTTAGTGCAGTTTTTTATGTGCGACGGTAATTCATTAAAACACTCTAGGCATTTAAAGAAAATATTTCTTTTATCCACTTCGGTTCTATAAAAGGGTAGCCGAAAGCTGTTGTTCTCTCTAAGTAGGTATGAGTGGGTGTCGTTAATGTATCGAAGATTCTCACTAAAATAATCCGGAAGTCTGCCTTCTTTTTTGTTAAACACAAATTTCATAGATAAAAAACTTGCTGCAGATCAGTTGCCCTTGTTTGTAGTTGGTTTGTTTAAGGAAGATGAAATAAACACAACAGCCAACTCGGCTAGCGTAGCACAATATGTAGCGTATTGGCTCTGCAACTCCGAGCTCCCGGGTTCAAAGCCTGGGAGAAGTGGTTATGAAAAATAAATTTAATTAATTTAATAAAAAGAAGTCTGATGAGGAAATGTGGTGATTTCCGAAATAGTACTATAATTTTTAAAATTAAAAAACTGTTGTTGTTTTTTCACAAAAATCTTCCATAAACTGGCCTTGAACTCAATAAAAATTGTAAAATTAACATTTAGTAGGCCAACAGAAAAATAAACAAACATTGTTTTCTAATCATTTTTATAAGAAGCTGATTGAGATCAACAGATTAGTGAGGGTTATAAACACAAATAACTAAGCACTTTTTAACGCTGTCACTAAACTCAACGAAAATTCTTTCAACTACATCATTGCCACTAGAATTCCATATAACTTTGTAGCTAAGCTTTTTTATAATATATGGCCAAACCACCCCCTCTGTGACCTGATTTTCTATCATTTCTTTTAACTGAAAGCTTGCAGAGAGCATATGCAGAATTGTCAATATGAGGTTTAAACCAAGTCTCTGTTACACAAGCTACATCAATATCTAAATTATGAAAATGATGTTTATGTAGTCAAGTTTGTCTATAGTTAGACTTCGCACATTAAAGTGACAAACATTGAAACCCTTAAGGTGATCGCATACCAATTGCAATGCCGTCCTAAGATTGTTATTGTTAGTGTGTATGTTAAAGTTATTAACATTAGGGTAACATGGACAAGATGATTTTAAAAGATCAGTCATAAAGGGAAAATTTGTATAAAATATAACAAAAGTAAATAGGTCATTGAATACATAATACTAAACAGCAGCTGCAATGCGATCGACGCTCATACGATCCAGTTATTTGACTGCATCAGTGTTGATATGCTTTCTCACATAGTTATTAACATTAGGGTAACATGGACAAGATGATTTTAAAAGATCAGTCATAAAGGGAAAATTTGTATAAAATATAACAAAAGTAAATAGGTCATTGAATACATAATACTAAACAGCAGCTGCAATGCGATCGACGCTCATACGATCCAGTTATTTGACTGCATCAGTGTTGATATGCTTTCTCACATAGACATGCCCACGGATAGAAAATGCACTCACAAGTTGCTTTTGTTTTTTTAATTGAATTCTAAAATATGCTACGAATTTTTCCTTACTTTAGGTTGTCCTTATGGACCACCCTCCCTTTTATGAGAACCGTGGTTCCTAAGTCTGCCTCAACTTTCCCCTCAACATATAAAGGGGATAATTTATTTCCGAGTCGTGTGTTAGTCTTTACCAATACTCTTTCCCCCACGTCGAATACTCTATTCTGTCTGGAGGGGTTATTCCTATCCATTTGTGCTTGTTGGGCCTTCATTATTTTCATGGTTATCTCATTCCTCATTTCGGGTGGGTTGGCGTGAATTATTTCGATTGGTTTCTTATTGGTCATTGAGTGAATCGTCCGATTGTATTCAGTTGTCAATGGCAATGAGATCTGTCGTTTCGTTAATTTTTCTGTCCAGTTTCAAACATCTGGCTATCTCCAAAAGTGTACTATGGAGGCGTTCAACCTGCCCGTTCGAGGTGCTATGAAGGGGTGGTGAGTTTACGATGTCTACACTAAAACTATTTTTTAATAATGAGGTTATCGTTTCAGAATTTAGAGAAGCTTCATTATCACAATAAATAGTCTTTGTGTTTGGAAATATATTCATTAACTGAATGATTGGGACCTTAACATCCACAATTGTTCCAGAAGGTATAGGTTGGACCACCGCAAGTTTTGAGAATTTGTCCAGACAGGTAAGAAAGTACTTTTTATCTGTCGAAAAGATATCAATGTTCAACATTTCCCCGGTATAGGAGGGGGTTGGAGTTACACCATGTTCCTGCTTACGTGGGTGCCTGTCGTATTTGGCCTTACTACAGATCTTCGCGACAACTTCGTTCGCCAAATTGGTCATCTTTGGGAAATAGTAGTCGAAGAGGATTTGTTTAATATTCTCCTGGGCTGCTCTGTGAGCTCGATTGTGCTCAGCAACAACAATATCCCTCTGTTCGTTTTTGTTGACAATATCAGATACCATGTTTTTGCAGTGCCTAAACTTTGTTGACGGAAAACTCCTTACCAATTCATGTTGTATGCTGGCCAATGTTGGTAGATCGCAATCTATGGCATTTACCACATTTGGGTTTACAGCTATTTTTATCTCCTCAATAAGGTGCTTCCTATTTGTAAATTGAATTATATGACGAGTTTTATTGCCAAAGTATATGAAGTTCCGTCTTAAAGTCATGTCTGCTTCCTCTAAAACGATTTGGTTTCGGAAACAATTTAATGGTTTCTCGGTTCCTTCTATCGTATAGGATAGTGAAATTTCGCTGTGGATTGTAGCCAAATCTGATTGGGCATCCTCCTCTAGAGCGTGAATGTTCTGTCGTGACAGCGCGTCAGCAACATGGTTTTCCTTGCCCGGTTTGTAAAAAATTTTAGCGTTGTGATCGTCGATAAACGCTTTCCAGCGTTAAATTTTTGCATTTGGGTTTCGGTCTGAAACCGCAAACGTAAGTGGCTGATGGTCTGTAAAAATGTTTAAATTTTTAACGCCATAGAGATAGATTCTAAGGCTTTTTAGGGCCCAGACAATGGCAAGTAGCTCGCGTTCGTTAGTTGCGAAGTTTTGCTCACGATCTTTCAAAGTCCTCGAAATAAAAGTAATTGACCTATTGTCTTGTGACAGTACTGCCTCTATACCGAAAGATGAAGCGTCTGTCGTTAGATCAAATGGCTTCCTGAAGTCTGGGTAGAGTAACATAACATCCTCCGATGTAAGGACTTCCTTCAATTTGTTAAAAGCAAGTGATTGTTTTTCGTCTAATTCCACTTTAATCTTTTTCGATTGTGTGGCGCTAACCTTGCCGTTTTCTCCATTCAAAATATCTGTTAAAGGCTTTGCTATTGCCGCAAAGTCCTTAATAAAGCAACGACCTTGCTAAACCTAGAAAGGATCTGACATTGAAAAGATTGGCGGGTTTCTCGTAGTTATGGATAGCATCTACTTTGCTGCGGCTTGTTTTAATGCCTCCCCTAGACACAACAAAGCCTAAGTATTCAACGCTTTCCTTAAAAAATTGCGATTTCTCGCGCGAAATTCTTGTATTAGCCTCATGTAACCTCTTTAAAGCGCACTCGATATGCTCGACCTGTTTTTCTTCGGTTTCTGTAAAGATCATAACGTCGTCGACGTAAACGTAACAGGACTTTCCGATTTGTTCTCTTAATACGTGGTCGATAGCTCTTTGAAAAATGCCGGGCGCATTCTTCAAACCAAAGGGAAGCCTGCAGAATTCGTATTTCCCGTTGCCTACCCAAAAAGCGGTATTTTTCCTATCGGATTCTGCGAGAGTTATTTGGTGGAAGCCCGATTTCAGGTCAAGTGTTGTGAAATACTTGGCCTTTCCTAGATTTGATAGTATTACGGTTACATACATTGGGAACGGGGTATTTGTCATCGATGGTTTTTTCGTTTAATTTTCTGAAGTCTATTACAAGACGTTTCTACACATTGCCTTGTTCGTCCGTTACTTTTTTGTCTACAACCCATATTGGGTTGTTGTATGGTGACCTAGACGGTCGGATAATACCATTTTTTAGTAAATCGCGAATTTCAGTATTCACGAATTCCGCTACACCCATTGGATAAGGGTATAGCTTAGAATATACCGGGTCGTCACTTTCGGTGCGGTAGGGCTTCATTAGGATCAGAAAAAACTCGTAATAATTTTTCACCATTTTTTGAAATTTGCCCCTTACAACCTCGGGGACTTCTATGTCCTCTACTTGTGTGAAATTCATATTTGCACACTTTAAAAACTTTATTTCTTCTGAGCCATTATTGGTTATTATTTTTTTGATTTTAAATCTATTGTTGCGTCTGTTTGCGTTAGCAAATCCAGACCTATTATTCCGTCGAATGTTGAAAGAGACGGGAGTAAAAAAAGGTACTGTTTGTGTCGAAAAGGTTGACCGTGCATTTTTCTTTAATGTGAGTAAAGCCATGGATTGATATTACCAAGAAAGAATTTTCGACAGGTGTTATGTGCTTAAGCACTTTTATAGGCTTTATATAGTTTTTTGATGCCCCCGTATCAATTAATAATTTTAGCTTTCTCCCTGCAATTGTTCTTTCAATGAACAGTAGCAAGGAGTTCTGTCTAGCCCTGAGTTTGCTACCTCATGATACGTCGTATCTTCTTGATTAGAAGTAGAATTTACGTTTGGCAGGTAGTTAACCCGTTGTGGTTTTGTTTCTGTGAATTTTGCAGAACCATTACTTGGTCTCTTCACTGTCTGTCCGTATTTTTGGTTTTGATTATTAGGATATCGAGATGAGTATCCACTATTTTTCTGTTGTGCTGTAGGTTCTCTGAAGCGTTGCGAGGTATCAACGTCCATTGGCTGTACTGGCTCTAGTTTCTGCGGAGTTTTGCTGTTGAAGTCCCGCGTTCTGTTAAAATGGGGATTTTTCGCAAGATACGTGTCATTTGTTTGATATCTACTACTTGTACCTTTTTTCCTAGATTGCTCTATCTTTAGCCTTTGGGCTTTGTCTTCCAAGCTCCTGGCATAGGTGCTTGCGAACTGGTAGCGCTCATGGTTAGATTTCACCTCTTGAGCTAGCGCTAGAGCCGAAGATAGATATTTAGGCCGGGCTGAGAATAACACATCACTAAGGGGTTTCTTAGTCCCTGAAATAAATACGCGTAATGCATTCATTCTGTATTTTTCGTTTAGTGATGCAGCTATGGATTTTTCGTAAGTCATTATCGTTTTGTTAGTTAAAAGGGTTAACTTCTTTTTTACCTCGTCATAATATTGGAGTAGTGATAAACTTCCTTGGCGGAGAGTTGACATCTGCTGCTCGATCAAGTAAATTGGTCGTTTGGCGGAATAGCTAAAATCAAGGCGATTAATTATGGCCTTGAAATTGAGAACGGTATTAAATGCCGGCCGGGCCTTTAACTTTGTTTCTAATGATGGCAACAGCATGATAATGTTTGCTGCTACCCTCATAACCTTCAAAAACTTTGTAGGCGGTGTGTGCCGCCTGTCGACACGATACATAATTATCCTGCTTACCGTCGAAGTCCGGTAAGGATTTTACAATATTAAATAAGAGTGGCTCCTCATATCTATTCCCTATTCTATGTTCGGTGTGTCGATTTTAACGTCATTTAGTCGTTGATTAATACTTGCAAGCTTTTGTTCGAAATTTTCTCTTTGAGTGGCAAGTGCACTACAAACTGCACTTTCTACTAATGCCCTTAATTGGTCTGGTTCCAGCGCCATTTCTTGTTTTTTCTCTGCCACTCTATATTCGGTCCACCAATTTTCTGTATTATCCCTGTTGATGCACTGTCTTTTACTAACTTCTATTCCGTTAAGGCTCTCAAATATTTTGTCCAGGTCCTGATCACTCATGAGCTTGAAACAAAACCGATACCAATAAGCTGGCCTGCCCAAAATATATTTATTTCCAAAAACTCGTGCAAAGGTTTACAGTTAATAGCGTAAATTATATTTAACGCAAGTTTTCTTTTCTAGTTACTTTTCTAGTAGAACAATTCAACACACTATATTTTTTATACTTTGCACTCTACTTACATATTTTTTAATCTTAATTCTATTGTTTAATTTTTCGTAGAAATTTTTGATCTTCTTTGGTCCGTGATTCTTCTTTTGTGACGTCTCCTCCTTGATGGGTCCGTACAATTATTCCCGAATAGTGTTTACTATTTTTTATCGAACTTTCAATTTTGTTCCCGAATAGTTTTTACTATTTTTTATCGAACTTTATTTTTTTGTTCCCGAAAAAACAAACTGAAACTTACATTCTAAGGCTAATGTTTTAAAGAGGACCCTGCACCTTGTTGTAGTTGTTGTGATCCGCAATTCGATGTTAGTAGTAGTTGTAGTTATTGCAGCGGATACGACGCCGACGCTTGCGTTCGCAGTTTACCGCTAACTCTGTGCCTTACCCGTCAGCGTGGGAATGTGAATTCGCTGCCTGACATTAATATATTTGCAGGTTTGCCCGCGTTAATTTTCTGTCACGATTCTATTTATAGTTATTTGCTTGCGTTGAGGGTGCATTTTCTGAACCAAGGATGGGGCTTGAGGCAGCTGAAAATATAGAAAAACAAATATAGTTTTTGTGAGGAAAAGTTTTGGAAGTTCGTGTGCCATTTATCCTTAAAGCTCTTTAGTATTTTTCTAGTAGCTTCTTGGGCTGTCAAACTACAGAAAACTTTCTGTCGCCTCCTTGGCTGCCTGGTCCGCTCGCTCGTTACCCCTAATGTCTATGTGTGCCGGCGTCCAAATTATGTGCACGTTACTGAGGGTCTGCTCTAATTTTTATTAATTAATACTCATATTATGTATAGTGGCCGCTGTGGTCGAGTGGTTAGCGGTGCGTGCTATAACTCGATATGCCGGTGAGTTCGAGGTTCGAATCTCAGTCAGGGCAAGCAAAATCTTAATCATAGAAAAAGTTTTTTCTAATAGCGGTCACCCCTCGGCAGGCAATGGCAAACCTTCGAAGGTATTTCTGCCATGAAAAAGCTTCTTATAAAATACATGTGCCGTTCGGAGTCGGCACAAAATTGTAGGTCTCTCCATTTGTGGTATAATATAAAGACGCACAGCACAAATGGTAGGAGAAGCTCGGCCAAACACTGAGCTATATAGCGTACGCGCCAATTGTTATTATTATTATTATGTATGGATACTAGCAGGAGACTTGTAGGCGTTGGGCAACTATACTAGAATTTATGTAAATGTTTTCCTTTTAAAACGATCTCTATATTTTTCACAATTTCTTCAAAATGTTTTTATCAAAAAGAAAAATCAGCGATACTGAGATCATTCGCCATACATAATACGAAGAACGGTTTTAGTAGCCATCCCTAGTAGACCGACACCTATATTCTAGTATCCAAACATAATAAGGGCATGAGTTTATATAATAGTACAATGTCAGAATAGTTGCTAGCAATAATTTCACTATACGTATAACTGGAAGATGTGTTGAAACCTATCTTGTACCTATACTCCTTGTTATTTAAGCAGTCATTGACACCACAACCGCTTTGTAGAAGTTGATCGCAGCCTTTGGTGTGAGCCCCGCCCTAACAGTGGTGATCATTTTAAAAAGCTTGGAGTTGTTTCTTGAGGTATTCGTCTGTTCTAGTCGCTTGTTACGCATCATTACTTGAATTTGTTTGCTGCTTCCTTTGCAGACATACATTACCTTAGTTTTTGCTTAACTGTAAGTAAGATTTAGTTCTTTACAGGCGTCATTGAAAAGCGTCAACTTTGGGTGAAGTCTAAGTCTAATAGTAGCCCTTTGTACATTCTCACTCTCTATGCTAATAACAAAGTCGTCCGCATACTGCACTATGTTCGTGTTTTGATCTTTCAGACTTTGAAGGTGTTTAGTGTAAATGTTAAGGAGTATGGGCGAAAGACAGCTAAAGAGTTCGTGATCCATTCCACATAGTTGTTGTTACACCCTGCTGATATCATAATTTCTGCCAACTTAGTTACATCTTCGCAATTGTAGGCATTACCTATATCAATCTAATATTTTCTTAACTCGGTGTTTTCTAACTGCAGTAGATGGGTAATCGCCATCGCAGCAGATTTGCCTTTGATGTCAAAAACTCTTCTGCTCTATTTTTTACACATAGGATAACACATTTACATAACACATAGCATAGAAAACTCCTAATGTTGTCACGTTAACAATTGTTCTTAGGGGTTGGTACTATATTAATAAAACGCCAATTCTGCGGGATTTGATTCGTAAGAAATATGTCGTTTAAAGCTCTACGAAGGTTATTTAAGACTGCTATGGTAGCGCTTTTATCATCTTATAGGTGACCTTGTCAAATCCTTCTGCCGATTTTTTCTTCTTCTTCTTTAAAATGTCGCCTAGTTCATGTTGAGTGATAGCTAGGCTATATTCCGGAACTATGGCTTTGCGTACTGGTTTACCTCTTATTGGTACCTGATTACTCAACATGTACAGAAATTCCCTGTTTTCCCCATTCAACCAGTATGTTTCTCGACACCCACTAAAGTTCCCTCTTATGGCCTTGGCAAATGACAACGCACTTCTCGTGGAGGATCTTTAATTTTATTTATTTTTGTTTCATCTTCTTCTATTCGTTCCATCTTCTTCCATTCCTTCCTCTTTGATCCAACGTTGTCCAGATTGGAGATGGAGGGGTGATCTCTGCATTTATATTGTGCAACCTTAAGCAGTCTAAAAGCCGTATTCCGTATTCCGTATTCCACCACGATTTTGGAGTTCTTTTTTTTTTTTTTTAGTTTGTATCTAGAGAGCTGAATTGCATTTGCCAAGTATTTATGTCTGTGTGCTCTTATGTCTTTAAAAATTTATTTCTTGAGAGAAAAAAGTCGTTACTGTATGTTCGTATCTCAGAGTCTATTGTAATGGGAGAGTGGTGACTTCCCACAATTCTAATAAGGTCCACGGTCCATTTAAAATACATGTTAGAGTTCGTAAGTGATAAATCTAGAACCCAACCGGGTTTCTTATTCATATGTCCCTCTTGAACATAACGGCCCAAGTTATATTCAGCCAAGTTTCTACCTCTACAGGGATCCGTGGTATCGCCCCACTTCGTCGATCGGAACATGTAAAAAACACGGCCCGTTTAGCTAGAAAAAAGTGGGCGTGGTCCGCCTCTTTTTACTGATTTCAATGGTATACTTTTTTTTGGTGGAAATTAATTGGGTTGTGTTAGAGAGGGGTAAAGGGGGAAATTTCAATATTTTTAGACTCTGATATTTCACAAACTATTTCTCCGACAATATTGGTATCGTTAGAAAAGTAATTAAAATATATTTTATGTGATATGCATATTTGTATATAAACTATACATATTTTGAGAAAAATAAAAAAAAACCAACATAATGCAGTTTTTTTTAATAAAAACTTAATTTTTCGTGATAACTATGTGTAAAAATAAGTATGTCTAAAATCTCATAAAAATACCTTTAATTTGATGTATAATTTTATTTACGAAAATTTAAGTTTTATGAAAAATTTTGTTTTATTTGTTTTGCTCCCTTCGTGGAGAGGTGTTCAACACAAAATACTGTTTTGTTTAAACAGCAATGAGAAAAATAGTTTTAAATTAAATATTATGATAAGCCATATTTGCTAATAAACTGAGACAATTTATAACTATTTACAGGTTAAGTCATGATATCAACGATCATGTCGTTTGTACTAATATACATAGTTCAATTTAATCAAACATCCTACAAGCTTCTCGAGTATGAAGTGGTTCTTCACGTCAATGTGGTTGGTTCGTGCGTGAAAGTGGTTCATAGCCAGTTTTAGAGCGCCTTGATTATCGCAGTCCTAGGGGCGTCCTTAAGAAGTTCTCTCTTAAAACGTTTAAGCCAGAGAGCTTAAACTGCAGCTGCAACCCGCGACATAAAATCAGCTTTCGTAGAAGGCAATGCAATCGTAGGCTGCTTACTTCCGCCCCAAGAAATAGCACCTCCTTGTAACCGAAAAACATAGCCAGTTGTTGAATGACGTCCAGCGCTATCTTGTGCCTTTTAAGTAGCGAAGCACTCGTTTGACTGAAACTCCATGCGCTTTTCCATAGGATGTATTGTATCGGCTGAGTGAGCTCACCGCAAATCCGATATCGGGATGGCTGATATGTACGGCGTACATTTGTACATACCAATCGCTTCTTGGTAAGGCATCAACGACATCGCCTGCTTCTCCTTCTCGGTTTTTAGACATATATTCATTGATCGACGTTGATTTGAGTATATTGGGGTAGTAACCGGACTGCGATCTTCTATATTAAATCGACGTAGAATGTCTGATAAATACCGCTTTTGGTCAATGAAAATCGATATATTCTCGTATCGAGTGATGTTCATCCCAAACACGGACGTAGCAGCTCCCATGTCCTTCATTTTAAAGTATGTGGACAGATCCCTTTTGAGTTGCAGTATCATTGTATTGTTGTTGCCAAAGATCAAAATATCGTCTAAGATTACCGCCGGTATGATGATACTGTGAGCCGAAGGCTTAAAATATTCGCATTGGTCTACCGTCGATCTTATAAAATCAAGATGTTGTGTCAAAACGGAGTTAAGTTTGATGTTCCACATTCTACTCGATTGCTTCAAGCCGTACAAGGATTTGCGTAGACGGCAAACTCGATTAGTTCCATCAGCAAAGTACTGCGGTTGGCGCATGTAAATTTCTTCTTCCAATTCTCCTTGGAGGAATGCGGTTACAGCGTCCATTTGGTGAACTGCCAAGTCAAGTTTAACGACAGTAGCCACAGATTGGGGGTGTCCGGCAGCCTAAGTGGGGTTAGGTTGCCGAAAAAACCGTCCTTGGTCGGATGAAATCCGAGTCACTTCGTCACACCCCTCTCCCTATGGTCCGACCCTGTTGAAACGGCTCGTTTCCTGGACCTTTCGTTAGTTGAGCTTGACGATAATGATTGAGGGAGTCCGCCAACCCAGTGGGGTGTAGCTAGCCGCTACAACAACAACAACAACAACAACAACAACAACAACAGTAGCCAAAAGAAAACGTATAACGAGCAACTGGAGAGTAAGTTTCATCATAGTAATCGCTCTTGACTTGCGAGAAGCCCTTGACAACCAGTCGCGCTTTGTATCGATGGATAGCACCTTCGGCGTTCCTTTTTTCTTTAAATATCCATTTGCAATATATAGCCTTCCTTCCCGCAGGCCATTCAGTCAACTCTCAAGTTCCATTTTGTATTAAAGCGTTGTACTGAAATAACATTGCAATAACTTGCTAACTTCCTCGTTGGATTCAGCTATTGCTGCTAAAAGTCCCAGATATGCGTCGCCCGCTGCATTGTTGCTATAGCTTCCATCATCGGATGTGTTCGTAGGTAACATCTCAGATGCAGTAGCTTCAAAACCAACAATACGTACTGAATCATTTGGAGTATTCCCAGGACTACTATCCCCTTCGCCCTCACTGAATCCGTAAATTGATTCGACTGAAAGATCATTTATGTTATCAATTAGTCCAGTTTCAGTGTTTGCATTTCGCGAAGTAGACTGCTCTGTCGGTAGATGTGACAGTCCTTCGCATTGCGTGTGGTCTATATTAAGAACGGCGTTCACGGAGTTATGTTGTTGTTGTTGTTGTTGTTGTTGTTGTAGCGGCTAGCTACACCCCACTGGGTTGGCGGACTCCCTCAATCGTTATCGTCAAGCTCAACTAACGAAAGGTCCAGGAAACGAGCCGTTTCAACAGGGTCTGACCATAGGGAGAGGGGTGTTAGTTGAGTAGCTTTGGCCGGGCATGCGAATAGGTGATTAGTGTCGTGCGAAGACTCTTCACATGCCGGGCACGTGTTGGGGGTGTCGGGGTTGATCCTGGATAGGTAGGAGTTTAACCTGCTACAATATCCAGATCTGAGTTGGGCCAGAGTAACGCGGGTCTCACGAGGCAGCTGGAGCTCCTCAGCTGCTATGGGTGGTGGTTGGACTCCCAGGACTGCACTCACAGGGTGGGTGTCGATGTATTTGGACACCGACTCCCTGTGGATGCTGTTTAGAGCCTGTCGGTACGTCCTTGGGTCCAGCGGTCGGTGTACGTATGTCTGGACCTCGTCCGTCAGTTGTGAGAGATGTCCCCTGATGTGCCTGGGTGCCGGCTCCAGCGCGAGCAGGTCTCTATTGGGGTGCCCCGGACGGTGGCATCCCAGTAGAAACTGTTTTGTGAGCATAATGTTGTGCTCCTGCACTGGGAGCACGTTAGCCTCATGGTAGAGGTGATCCACAGGCGTCATCAGGAGACATCCCGTCACTGTCCTGAGTGCGGCGTTCTGACAGGTCTCTAGTCTTGACCACTGAGTCCTGCTAGTTCCAGGCGACCAAATTAGCGCGGCATAATTTAGAACCGGCCGGCCAATCGCCTTGTATGTTGCCAACAACGTTTCTTTGTCTTTGCCCCAAGTGCTGCCGGCGAGCGACTTGAGGACTTTGTTGCGGCTCTGTACCTTGTTGACGATTGCGCTGAGAAGGAGACCAGGCTGTCGAGGGTGACTCCCAGGATCTTCGGGTGGTTAACCGTCGGAATGGGGGTCCCCTCGATGTGGATGTCGAGGGTGAGCCCGATCTCCTTCGTCCAAGATGTAAAAAGGGTCGCCGTGGACTTAGCAGGAGACAGCGCCAAATTCCGTCCCGTAAAGTAGTGAGCAAGGTCTGGGAGGTAGCTGTTCACGGAGCACAAGCCATCAATTCCATTGCCGGTAGCCATTATCGTGCAGTCGTCGGCATACGAGACCAGTGTGACTCCCTCTGGCGGGGAAGGGAGTCGCGAGATGCAGAAGTTGAATAATAGGGGGGATAGGACGCCACCCTGTGGTACCCCCTGCTTAATTCTTCTCGCTTTTGACACTGAGTCACGGTAGCACACCGACGCTTGACGACCAACCAGGTAGTTCGCGGTCCATCGCTTCAACGCCGCTGGGAGAGGTGAGGCCTCCACGTCCTTCAGCAAGATGGAGTGGCTGACTGTGTCGAAGGCCTTCGACAAGTCCAAAGCCACGAGGACGGTTCTCTCACAGGGGCGGTTGCCGTTGAGACCACGATTAACCTGAGTGTTTATAGCGTTAAGTGCCGTTGTGGTGCTATGGACTTTCCGGAAGCCGTGTTGATGCTTCGCCGGGCTGAGGTGGTGGTTGAAATGCGGGAGCAGCAGGGCCTCAAGTGTCTTAACCACTGGAGAAAGCAGGGAGACCGGCCGATAGGACTCGCCTTGGCCGGCCGGTTTCCCTAATTTGATCGTGTTATAAGGTAAAAAAATACCCAGGTATGTAATTGGGCTTTTTATCCCAATAAATCCACATAAACTTTTTGGATATATACATATATATTTTTGTTGTAAACAGGGGTGGTTTACTTTTGGCACCAGCCAAACAGCTGTTTTAGACAGTGGTGAACCTCTACTGCGTCAGCAGCTATAAGCTTTAAGCCTGCATTAAAAGCTTGAGCTTTAAGCTCTAAGCTAACATTAAAAGCTCGAGCTTTGAAAGCTTGAGAACTTTTGTTTGAAGCTTTGGGTTTGAGTTTCCGGCTCAAAGTTGCCAACTAACTAAAAGGGCCGGAAAGTAAATATGGATAAAGGAGAAAATTTTCCAGACCCTTTTAGAAGGGGTGGGAAGATCTTAAGATCACCAGAAGCGGATGTAGGTAGGCATTCTCAAATGAGTCTATCGCCTTATACATCGTCTGTAGTAAGATCGCGGTCATCACCTCCAGAGCTTAACCGCGTTTGTGAGGATATAAGATTTAATACGGCAGTAATTTGCAAATCTCTAAAAAAAAAAATAGATGCGCTAGATCTGATGGCTCCAACCTCAACGGAAAAGTCGGGGGAGGTGTATTTTCCCCTGAAGTAAAACTTGAAACATCGTTCAGACTCCCCGACCACTGTAGCGTGTACCAAGCGGAAGTGCTGGCCATCCACGAGGCTACGCAGCACCTAATCAAAAACCCTAAAGAAAGTAAACAGGTCTTTATCTTTTCTGACAGCCAATCTCCACTGAAAGCGCTAGACTCCTGTATAGACAATACAAAGTCTCTCACTGAATGCCGCAGATGTCTAAACGAGATGGCTCAGCATTATAGAATTGAACTCATGTGAGGGCCTGGACACCGTGATTTGAGGGCAACTGCAAAGTATGATGAAGGATGAACTGGCGAGTAAAGGTACGACCAACCCGATCCTTCCGAGGAGGAACAGGATAGGTATACCACTTGCCACTTTTAAACTACAAGTTAAGCACAACACCACAAAGGTGGCGAATGAACGTTAGGGTACTCTCCCACACTGCGAAATCTCCAAACTCACGTGGCCGTCCTCTGATAAAAGGCGCACATCAACCCTTCTGGGGCTAAAAAGAAGCGAAGTCTCTACCTTAAGAAGAACCCTCACAGAGCACTGTCTAATCGGTACTCATGCGAAAAGACCAGGAGTAAATGCTCCGGAGCACTGTCGAAGTTGCGAGGAAGAAGAAGAGAACGTGGAACACCTACTTTGCCAATGCCCAGCCT
This sequence comes from Philophylla caesio, assembly GCA_963971545.1. NCBI lineage: Eukaryota > Metazoa > Arthropoda > Insecta > Diptera > Tephritidae > Philophylla > Philophylla caesio. Next base: position 132,741,343 of record OZ020604.1, read on the forward strand.
TAGGTGGAAGAAGACTTCGCACTCTTGGCAGACCAACTATACAAAGCCTCGCGGAGATAGGAGAATTGAGGAGCGAATTCGCATATGGCAGTACAATTGGCCACGCTAGGCCTAAGTGCAAGGGAAGGTTCTCTTCCCAGCCATTCCAACCTAACCTAACCTAGATCAATTAGATACAAAATTGAAGACGCTTGTTGGAATGATTGCACTTCCCAGACGATCTATTCACCAGCCAATGAATCGTGGAAATGTACGAGGAAGTGAAGAAACTGAAAGGAAATAGAGTTGCTCTGGAGGTATCAAAATGTTGTGCATCCACCAAAACTTCCCATTCTTTTAAAAACATGAAAATTGCTACTAAAAGAGTTATAGAAGACCCATCATGCCCTAGTACCAATCCTTCAAAGCGATCCTGAGTTACAAAAGCAGCTATAACCCAAAAGGAGGGCAAAGAAGTGACTTCTTATAGAGACGAAGGTGAATGGATTGTAAATAAATCTAAAAAGAATAGTAAGCTTAAGTCAACCCCTAAACCAGTGAAGCCTAGTGCGATCATTATAAGGAAGGTTGGCCAAATGTCTTATAGTGATATGCTTCGAACAGTGAAAAGCAGCTCGGACCTTAATAAGCTTGGCGACCAGGTTAAAAGAGTAGCAAAAGCAAAACTGCTCGAACTTAACCATGTGCACGAGGAAAATACTTAGCTTGGAAAGGTAACCAAACACTGGACTATTCATCGTCCTTAGCTAAATCACTCGCTCTCTCTTTAACTAGGGCTGGGGAGAGGAAAGATTGGTGACCTGGAATACTTATCAATATCTCACTTCACACCTCTATCTCTAAAACCACATGTAGACTACTGGTCGCACATATTCGTTTATTCGATTATTATAAATTTGCAAAGTGGGACAGCGGTGCTTCTGGGTATGCGGTTACAGTGAGCAACCTATGTGCGAGATACGGTAACCAACCGGTGTGAAGCCTTGGGTCACGGCTAATAGAGATGGAGCTTTATTGGAGCCACTCCGACATATTCGGTTTATGGGTTCACTTAAGGCCGCAGCGTCTGCACCAGGATGTGCGACTGAAAGCGGCCATTTGTCTTTGAGCAAGCGGCTCGCTATATAAATGTAATCAAACTTTTTTTTACCCCCCAGCAATGGGCTATGCGTTGGGTTTGGGGCCCGCCATGTAAAATTCAAATTTAATTAAAAGGTCAACACAGCCTCGGATAATAACCTCCCCACACGTTGACGATCCCCGCAAACGAGACACAGACTATGACTTACGGATATGTACCTGGAATGTCCGGACAATTTATAGGGAAGGTGCCTCTATCCAACTGCTGGATGTCCTGCAAAAATAAAAGGCTGACATCACTGCAGTTCAGGAGATGCGATGGACGGGGCATGGATGCAAGAAGTACGCATCATGCGACGTCTACTACAGCTGCCATGGTTGGGCGGAGACTCCGAGACCTCGTCTCCAGGTTCACCCCCATCAGTAAACGAATTGCCACAATCCGCATCAAGGCGAATTTTAATAACTTTAGCTTGATTTGTGCCCATGCCCCTCGGAGGAGAAGGATAACGGGACCAAGGATGAGTTCCACGAGCGCCTAGAGGAAGCATACGAGCGCTGCCCCCGACACGATGTAAAAATTGCGATTGGCGACTTTAACGCTAAGGTGGGCAAAGAAGGAATTTTTGGTCCAACAGTCGGAAGATTCAGCCTTCATGAGAATACCTCTGACAACGGAGAGAGGCTGATCGACTTTGCCGCGGCGCGAAACATGGTAGTAAGTAGCACTAGATTCCAACACCGAAGCATCCACCAAGCCACTTGGTTGTCTCCTGATCAAAAAATGCGAAATCAAATTGATCACGTTGTGATAGACGCGAGATACCCTTTTAGCGTTCTTGATGTTCGTTCTATCCGAGGAGCAAACGTTGACTCGGATCCCTACCTTGCTGCAGCTAAGGTCCGCATGCGCCTCTCTGCACTGAAGAACGCTCATCAAGTGTCGACACGAATGTTCACGTCGAAAACTGCAATCACAACGCACAGCTGAGAATTTTCAATCTAGACTCTCGATCCTGCTTAGGCAAGCAACTCCTCATCGCTCTGATATTAATGAACAATGGGATAAGATCTCCCGATCTCTACGTACCGCTGCGGAGGAGGATGTTGGGTACTACCAGCCACGGAGAAACAGTTGGTATGACGACGAGTGCCGCGTCGCTGCTGCAAAGAAATACGCAAAATACAAAGCCACCCTGCAGCCAATTAGTACGCGTGTAACAGTCGAGCGATACCGGGAGAAAAGGAGGAAAGAGAGATGTATTTTCAAGAAGAAATGAAAGGCGGAAAGGCGTGAGTGCGAAGAGCTTGAAATGTTAGCAAGCAGAAATGCGGCCCGAAAATTCTATCAGAAAATAAGGCAGCAGATAAGTGGTTTCAAGACCGGGGCTGGTTCCTGCACAGACGAGTATGGAAACATGGTAACGGACGTACAGAGCACACTTCAGTTATGGAGGAAACACTTCTCAGCGCTACTTAACGCGAACTCTGGTGGTCCGTTTAAAGAAGAGAAGCCCAGAATAATATTTAGCGATGAACAATAAATCCCTCCACTCGATCAAGGCGAGGTAAGAACAGCACCAAGGCGGCTCAATAACAATAAAGCGCCTGGGGCAGACGGGATACCGGCTAAGCTGTTCAAACATGTACCACCTTTTAAGCACAATTTGGTCTGAATAGTGCATGCCAGAAAATTGGAATCTCAGTGTACAGGGTGATCCTGCTGTTTCCGGCAATTACCCTGGGATCGGCCTTCAAAAAATCGCATACAAGGTCCTATCGACGATACTGTGTGCAATACTGAAACCGTATATAAACTAGCTGATTGGAACTTATCAGTGTGGCTTCAGGCCTGGTAAATCCACCATTGACCAGATATTCACAGCACGTTAAATCCTGGAAAAGACCCAAAAGTACGATGCTGCTGGAGTATGCGGATGATATTGACATCGTTGGCCTTAACAACAGGGCCGTCAGTGCAGCATTTTCCAGTCTAGAGAAGGAAGCAAAAGAGGTTGGTCTAGTAGTGAATGAGGACAAAACAAAGTATCTTGTGGCAACAAACAAAAATTTTTCGCGTATTGGAACTCACGTCACTGTTGGCAGTTACAACTTTGAAGTAGTGAAGGATTTCGTATACCTTGAATCCAGCATTAATACAACCAATAACGTCAGCCTCGAAATCAAGCGAAGAATAACATTTGCCAACAGGTGCTTTGGGCTCGGTAGGCAATTGAAAAGCAGAGCCCTTTCTCCACAAACGAAAATCTCGCTCTACAAATCCCTCATCACGCCTGTATTTTATATGGCGCAGAAACATGGACGATGTTAAACAGTGATGGGAAGGCTTTGGGGGCTTTCGAGAGAAATATTCTACGCAAGATTTATGGTCCTGTTTGCGTTAACGACGAGTACCGAAGAAGATGGAATGATGAACTGTATGAGCTGTATAATGATATGGGCATAGTCAAGCATATAAAAAATTCAACGACTGCGCGGGCTTGGCCATGACGTTCGTATGGATGATGATGCTCCGGTGAAATATCCTTCGAATCGGCACCCATGGGTGGATAACGGAGGTAAGGACGTCGACGAATATCCTGGAAACAGCAAGTGCAGAAGGACCTGTCTTCACTTGGTGTGAATAATTTACGAACCCTAGCGAAGGAGAGAGGGAGCTGGCGAAGCTTTTTGGTCTCGGCCCAAACCGACAAATGGTTGTAGCGCCATAAAAGAAGAATATTCTTTATTTAAAATTTTATATTATATATAATTGTATCTGGTTGCTAATGAAATAATATATTAGTTTATTGATACACGACTTATTGCAATGCTTATTAGAATTCAGAACAATATTCACATTTTTGAACTTTGATAGACGATCAATGTAAATAGTTTTTCAACTTTTTTTGTGTATCTCTTTTTTACACACACATAAACCTATCTAAATGAAAATAAAAATTTTATTTAAATACCATGTTTTGCAGCAAATGTTTTTTTACTCTTCACCCCTAAAAAATATTTTCGATAAGTTCCTTTTCCATCTTTAGAAATTAATAAGCCGCAGGTGATGCATATCATTCGAATAGACTATCTAGCAAAATATTTGAAGATCAAACGATCATTGCAATCGAATTTTGTTTTTTAACAGCTGGCAGCCTTTTAAAGATATAAACGCTCCAATACAAGCGCTTTAAATAAAAGACACAAAAAAAAAAGTACCCAGCGAAAAGATGCAGCATAAAAGAGAAAAAAATATTTGCTTCTGCGTACAGAGATGTTCGCTTCCGTTTAAACAACCAGCCGAAGCAACCAAATTTTAGAATTTTTCAATATTTGTAGTGAAAATGAGATATGAGGGTACTAACAGAAGTTAGCTCAAATCTTTTTTTGAAAAACCAGAAAAACGAAATCCTTCGCAATTGTTTTTCGAGACATCATACTTAATATCAGAACAATCGGTTAAAATGGAGACTAGAAAACGCAAAATATCTGACGATAGATTAGACGAAATTCCAAACAGAAATACGCTATGTGATTCTCTTCGGTTTTCGGCATAAGCTAAATCCACTAAAAATATTCAATGAGTACCAAAGTGCATATGCAGACTTTTTCCAAATGGTTTCGTAGAACCCAGACAGAACATTTTTCTGTAGAGGACGAGCTCCAAAAAGGTCGACCAAAACTTCCACTATAACGTCACCGTGGCTCCGGAGAAATTCAAATTTGACGAATATTCACGATTGAACATGGTTTGATTTCTGATAATATAGGCATGAATGCTATGGCTGTATCCCAAATATTATTCATCTATGGAATTTTTAATGAGGCCCATTAAGAGGCTCGAGTGCATTATGCTCGATTTTTCCCAAATAAGTTCGAAAATGGACAGTATAGCTGGTGACAAATCGTGGTTCTATAAGTACAATCCGGAAATCAAAGAATAGTCCATGATATGGAGCCCAACAGGAGCAAACCCACCCGTAAAAGCTCAGCAACAAAAATCAGCAACAAAAGTAATAATTTATTTATTTATAACCCAACGGAAACCCACTTTCCCGCCCAACCGGCACGAGGGGCTCAATCCGCATAACGTACGGATGTTTTTTAAATATACAAATCTTAGGTGCCGAGTCGTGACAGAAGAAAGTCTGTTAAGCGTCGAGATCCCAAGCTGCTCAGCTACAGAATAAGAATTCATCAGCCGAATACAAAGTTAGAGAAATGCAAAGTAAGAAAATTGGATCGTTAGCTGTTATTAAGAGAGGATAGAATAGTTCTTTTAATTATAAAAAGTGAGTCCGATACATCAAAGGTGCTGGAATGATTGTTAAAGTCTTGGCATAAACCCCGAAACGGTTCATTCAACTCAAAGTTAGTTCTGCATAGTTTCAAGAAAAGTGGTTTAAAGTTTATCGTTGCACGGGAGGGTACATTAAAATTAATTTGCTCTAGAAGAAATGGACTTGAGATCCATCCAATGACTAATTTTACCAGAAATATTATACCTAACATTTCTCTGCGACTCGAAAGAGTAGGAAGATTAATAAGTTTTAAACGAAGAGTGTAAGGGGGAAGATTGTATGGCGAATCCCATCGAAGATTTCTCAAAGCAAAAAGTAAGAATTGTTTTTGTATTGACTCTAGTTGGTCTGAGTGGACCTGATAACGAGGATTCCAAACTATGGAACCATACTCCAGTATTGGTCTTACCAATGAAGTAAAAAGTGTTTTTGTTATATACGGGTCGCGGAATTCCTTTGACCAACGCTTTACAAAAGCCAGTACACCCCTTGATTTATTAACTGTGGAACAAATATGAAAATTAAAATTGAGTTTACAATCCATACCAACACCCAGGTCAACAAAACTGTTTACATGTTCTAGGACGTAGTTATTTATTTTGTAGGAGGCCGGCTGAATGGTTCGTCGAGAAAAGCACATGAATTTACATTTGTTAAGGTTAAGCGGCATATCATTAATGCTGCACCAATTGACTATGCTGTCCAAATCTTGCTGTAGCAAGGATCTTTCTTCAGCCGAGGCATAAGTCTTAAAAAGTTTAACATCATCCGCGTACATCAATATTTTAGAATACTTTACTACTGTAGAAATGTCGTTTATGAATAGCAGGAACAGAATCGGTCCGAGGTGGCTGCCCTGAGGAACTCCCGAGGAAACATCGATGATCCCAGAATGAAAATTTTTAAAAACTACCTTTTGCGTCCTACCGGAGAGATAAGAAGACATCCAACAGAGGATACCAGGTTGAAAACCAAGCAGATCTAGTTTACGGATGAGTAAAGAGTGACATACTTTGTCAAATGCTTTACTAAAATCGGTATATATAACATCAGTATCAATGCATTCCCTAAACCCATTTGAAACATGGGTGGTAAATTCATGTAAATTTGTAATGGTTGATTTGCCCTTACAGAAGCCATGTTGGCAATTTGCTATTATTGAGGAAATCGGATGTCATTTGATTGGTAACAATAGCTTCAAACAACTTCGGCATAGAAGAGAGTTTAGCTATACCACGATAGTTTTCAATAGAAGACCTGCTTCCAGATTTATGAAGGGGGATTATGTAAGACTGTTTCCATATTGACGGAAAAACTCCTTGCTGGAGGGACAAATTAAACAAGTTCGATAATGGCAGGTACAGGTGCTTTGCACATTTTTTTAGGAAACATGTCGGGATCATATCAGGGCCGTACTTGAATGATTCTTTTAAAGATATTAAATAATGAAAAACATCATCTGATGATATGACTGGAATATTAATAGAGTTATTGGGGCTCAGCTTGTATGGATAGGAAATACAGTTATATTTAAATTGAGTGGTGTAGTTAGATTTAAAGAATTGGGCAAATAGATTGGCAATAATCTCGTTATCACATGACTCAGTATTTTGATATTTCATTGCGGAAGGGAATGCATTTACTCTGCGCTTAGAATTAACGAAACCATAGAAAGCTTTCAGGTCGTGGATAATGTTCATTTTCATTTTATTCAAGTATTTTTCATAACAGTTTTTATTTAATTCTAGATATTTATGTCGCAAGACTGAATAATTAAGATAATCCACATGACGGCCAGTACTTTTATATATTTTAAAAGAACGCGATTTTTTATTTTTTAAAGTTCTCAAGTCTTTAGTGAACCATAAAGGGGCTGATTCATCACGAATAAAAGAACCTTTAGGTACATGTTTAAGAAATAAGTTGTATAAAGTATTGTTGAAGTCCAAAACATTACGCTCAATATCGCCATTGTAGTAAGGCCAAGTTATTTTAGATAAGTCACAATTTAATTTTTTAAAATTAGCTTTTCTAAAATCGAAGCTGTCATTAGAATTAAAAGCTTTCGATCCAGAAACCCGCTCTCCGTCTATGATCTCGTATGACAATTCAATCGCAGGATGATATACATCCTCAGGTAAAACCAATGGATCACATCGATTTAAGGAGGCCTTGTACATGTTGTCAACAAAAACCAAATCCAATACCCTCCCCAACTTGTTTTGTAGGGTATTAACCTGGTTCAGACAAAGTTCAGTCATCCCCTCCAGAAAGGCGTTGTTAATGGAAGGCACGATATGACCATCAATCATTTTCCAAGAAATGTTTGGGATATTAAAATCACCCAACACAATCAATGAGTCGGGAGGCCTAAGCATTGAGTCCACAATCCGAAGTAAAGAAATATGATCACTATATACCGACAAGTCAGACTGAGGAGGTATATAGCAGAGGGCTAAATAAATATAAGACTTGCTTAATTGCACTCGTATGCACTTAAATTCAGTAGACTCAATGATAGGGACGTTAACCACTTTAGATGGTAATGAAGAATGGACAGCAAAAAGAACACCTCCACCGATCCTGCACTCTCGATCATTTCTGTAAATATGATATTCACTGCAAAGAATCTTCGAATCAAAAACGTGAGGTTTAAGCCAAGTTTCAGTGAAAGCTATAATGTTAAAATTACAGTGATAACTCTTCAAAAGCAAGTCAGTTAGTTTTGTATTCAAGCCTCTAACATTTTGGTAATATATATCAAGTTTAGTTTTTATCAGTTTTTTGACTCCGGATTAGGATGAGAAATTTTTGCTAAGTTTTGATTATTTATGTTGGGTTTAAACTCGAATTCGCGAACAAAAGCCCCAGTCGGCCAAAAAGAGCTATTTAAAAGTATATTAAAGTTTTCGGAAGTTACATCGATTTTAAATGAAGAAATGTTTCTCGTGTAATTGAAGTCCTGATAGTTATGTCATCAGTCTTAACCTTAGATGAAATGTGAAACTTGATATCCTCAACTGTGGTATCACTGGAAAATCTTGATATAAAAATAGATTTTCTCTGAGGAACCACAACCATCCCCCTAGCAAGCGCCACAGAAACCCCAGCAGAATTTTTGCTTTCGCTGCTTTCCTTTTGAACTGATCTCTGTGCAGCAGCTTTTGATGTTGAAGGTTCAACAGCCTGAGGACAAGGTGAGGAGAAACTAATCAACTCCCCTGAGGGAGAAGAAATAATTGTCGTCGGAATAGGATTTGGCTCAGCTTCGTCAGACGGACTCTCAATACGTTTCCGTTTACTATTACGGCTATTAGGAATACTCGTATTCTCTAAGCATTTAAAAGAATTTAATACGTTTTCGTAGTGTTTGAATTTTTCGGTAAGAACATTTAGCTCCTTACCAATCTCAGAGAAACCGTTCCTACACTGCCTAAAAAATTTAAAAAGATCAACTTCAGTTGACCTACATTTCAGACAAGACCAGCGGACACCCTTACCATCATCAATCAAATCTAACACTCTACCTGTCAATCCAGCACACTTCATGTGGGCAAGCCCATCGCAAAGCCAGCAAGACACAAAGCGTTCAGACCCACTCTTAACTTGGCAGTTAGGATAATTACAAGACATGGTATATTATTTAGGAGAAAATTAATTAGAATTAAAATTACAATTTATAGGACTAGCAGAAGAAAGGATCTAACAGTGGTAAGCAGTTTAGCAAAAAAAGCAGTATAGAAGTCGGTAAGGAAGTTAGAACAGTTTGGGATACACAGTTTTATTGACACTTAACAAATCACGCAAACAGCTGTGAAAGCTAAAAGGAGTAACAAAGAAGAGTGCGCGCACAAACAGCAACAGCCACAATTGGCAACAACAACTGTACTACAAGAAAAATTATGACTCGGCACACAACACAACAAAGATTTAAATGAGATTTTTTATAAGTCAAAGATTATTAAATGCATATTGCACCGAATCACTTTATACTTAGCTTGAAGTGCACAAAATTGATTTAATCACAATTTAATGAAATTTCTTTTAATTTATTTGATATTTAAATTGTTTTATAACAATATTTGTAAGGGAGCAAAGTAAACACAACCACACAGCTTGACGTTTGCGAGTTTGATGAATGCACAAAACACAAATGTATTTCAGAAAAGACGAAAATAATAGATTTGTGTTTTTCTGAAATGCATTGCGTGTTTCTGAAATACTGTTGGGAAAGGTATAGTTAAGTTAGGTACGACCTCGCGTACTTAGTTTTCGGTTTATTGACGAGGTTTAGGCAGATACAAGGCATTTACGCGTTTAGACCCATATTATGTATTTATTTAGATATAGCGACTGTGACCAAGAATGATAGAGAAGATTGCGCCTTCCGGAGTACCGTTACTTACAATTTTTCCTTATCATTAAGATTTTATATAATAACATTGATTTTGGCGACCTCTCCATATTAAATAAGGGGTCTTTTTGCTGGCTCGAGGTCAAGTTTTTATAGTAATAAAACAAGAAATTTTACTCCTTTTGTCGATATATTTCGATTGCACTCCTTTTCGTCTTCAGGGCAAAACTATTTAACAACATAAATTAAAATACGTACATACATTTTTTAAATAACAGTACTCATACATACATTATTTAACTCGTCCGCTCCTTTTGACGTGGAGTTGTATACTAATTTTATATTTATTTGCTTGCTAGCAAGTGTCTGTACAAGTGAGCACAATTATCAGTGTCCGTTTTGTAATTAAGTCTTTTATTGTCGGTATGTTGATGATGGCCGCTGTGCTCGAGTTGGTAGCGGTGCGTGCTATAACTCGATATGCCGTTGAGTTCGAGGTTCAAATCTCGGTGAGGGCAAGCAAAATCTGCCCCTCGGCAGGCAATGGCAAACCTTCGAGGGTATTTCTGCCATGAAAAAGCTTGTCATTAAATACATCTGCCGTTCAGAGTCGGCACAAAACTGTAGGTCCCTCCATTTGTGATATAATATAAAGACGCACACCACAAATTGTAAGAGAAGCTCGGCCAAACATTAAGCTATATAGTGTAAGCGCCAAAATTATTATTATTATTATTATGTTGATGATGTGTAGCATTTCTAATGTAAATCGTTTGCTGTAGTGTTGTTCTTGTTCTGCTTTTTCTAAATTTGGTGAACGGCCGCTATTTGCACAGTGGGCCATTAGTGCTGTTTTTTGGAAATTTGTTCTATGGCACTGTTTGAAGTCCGATTTGTGTTGTGATAGTCTAGTTTTTAATTTTGATTTTGTTGTCCCTACATAAACACTGTCACAGATTTCGTTGTTTTTACCATTGCACGAAATTTTATAAATAACGTTGCTTTTTTTCACCTAGGGGTATTTTTGATTTTGTTCTGTTGAATACATTTTTTAATGTATTTGTGGGCTATTTTCACTTCATCGGATTTATATTTTATTGGCTGTTTTTGACGTTGTTGGGATTTTGCATATAGTGATTTTCTTAATAATGTCTTGATTATATGATCCGGAAAGTCGTTGTTTTTAGTGTATGTTTTATTTCTTTCTCTAGTTCTTTGTGGTAAGTCTCGTCGGATATTTCCAACATTCTACGTATACAGCCCATTGCTGCATTTATTATCATCGTCTTAGGGTGTTTAGAATTAAAGTTGATGACTCGTCCTGATGATGTTGGTTTCTTGTACCACCTGAGTTTCAATTGATTTCCTCGTCTGATTATTATAGAGTCCAAAAAGGTTAATTTTCCGTCATCTTCCAATTCTATTGTAAATTTTATATTTTTGTGAAAATAATTTAGTGCGTCAAGTGTGTATCTCATTTTCGTTAATTATTGCAAATAAGTCATCAACATATTTGGTGAACACTCTTGGAATTTTCGTTAATTTTTTTATCGTGTTATCTAATAACTCTTCCATTACAAATTCTGCAATTACCGGGGAAGCAGGTGAACCCATCGGCATGCCTTTGAATTTAGTGTATACCTTGTCATTGAATTCGAAATACCTATTTTCTTTAATGCAAAAAGCTACTATCTCCATAAATAGTTGTTTTGGTATCCGTGTATGTTTTTTTATTATTGTCCATTGTATAATTAGAAACAGTGAAACTAATTCAAAAGAAATTATTTTTTCATCGTCACAGATATATGTAGGTGTTACTGGTCCTGTTCTTAAATTCTATTGTGTTGTGAATATTGTAAGTTGAGTTTGCAGTCAGTTTTTTAGAATATTGATAATGTATTTGCATAGTCCATAAGATGGTGATCCAATGGATGAGCAAATCGGTCGGAGTGGTGTTCCTTACTTGTGTAACTTAGGTAGTCCATAAATCCATACTCACCAAATTTAGAAAAAGCAGAGATTCTCCAACAAGAACAACACTACAGCAAACGATATACATTAGAAATGCTACACATCATCAACATACCGACAAACAAAAGACTGAATTACAAAACGGACACTGATAATTGTGCTCACTTGTACAGACACCTAATAGCAAGCAAATAAATATAAAATTAGTATACAACTCCACGTCAAAAGGAGCGGACGTGTTAAATAATGTATGTATGAGTATTGTTATTTAAAAAATGTATGCACGTATTTTAATTTATGTTGTTAAATAGTTTTGCCCTGAAGACGAAAAGGAGTGCAATCGAAAGACAAAAGGAATAAAATTTCTTGTTTAATTGCTATAAAAACTTGACCTCGAGCCAGCAAAAAAACCCCTTATATAAAGATTTTAATTTAATACCAAAACTGTAAAAAAAAATTCCCAAACCCAGAAAAATATTTCTTAAAGTCGTTCAACTCGTCATAACCTTCAAATTTTTTTTTTTCAATATTTATATTCATAAAGGTACAACCACATGTCGCTCATTTACTAAGGGCCAGTTTTTTCAGTGCAAGTTTATCTCTGCTTGTCCTTTAAGTATGCAGTTTTTAGGTCAACTTTAAACGACGTATATTGCAGGGTTAAACTTATGCCCCAATTCAGTAACTTGGTATTATCTTAAGTCTCAAAATGACCTAGAGATTATTGCTTTTCCTCGCTTTTTCATATCTTTCTTTTATTTTTATTTTAATTTTTTGTAACTTGCTTATCACCAGGGCTTTATTGCACCAACCACATAGCACTTTTCACTTTGCAAATTTGTAACTTGCTTATCACCAGGGCTTTATTGCACCAACCACATAGCACTTTTCACTTTGCAAATTTTTGATGAACAGGTTTTTTTGAAAAGTAAAGTTGACAAGTGTTGCACTTTAAACTTATCAATAAGCTTATCAACTTGTCAAAACTGACGAGCTCTTTGTATAAGTTGATTCGATAAGCGTTTCATCAACAATTTCTTTTGCTTTGCAAATAGAGTAAACTTTTCCAATCATTTGCTAAGCGCTCTCAATGAGAACTGGAGCAAAGCAATGTACGTTTCAATAATAATTCTCAGTTTCTCTTTTATTATTTAGAGTGTTATGTCGCGTGCACAAAACACAGCCAATAAATTGGCCGTTTTACCAGTTATAAAGGGAAAAAAGTAAGTTTATTTTGATTATCATATGTAGAATGTATGTACACATGAATATTCAATAAATCTATTTTTCTACATTTAACGATTATTTATTTGGATCTTTCCAAATTGCATTATTTTTGAAAAACGCAAAAGCAAGATGGTTGGACTGAAGTTCTAAAGACGGCACAATCTCTCGGATTAGCTGCTGCTAATCGCGAATGGCCTTATGCCAGAGATATTTTATTTGGCCTTTGGAAGAGCCGAAAGAAAAGCAAGTGAGCTTGCAAGTGAGTGAAATTTGTTTAAATGCACAAACTGTATGTTTCCAGCTAAAGCAACAAAATTGCAAGAGTATTTGGCTTAGTGGTTGGTGTATTATTATTGCTATTAGGGCATAGCAGCGCTGCGACCTAGCAAGATCTATTGTGCTAACCCTTTAAGTTTGTCACTCCATCCTTCGGCTACTTAAGAAGTTGAGCACTTTGGAGGGTGTAGTTGTCCATATTCTGGATGCAGATAATAATCGCTCCCCCAGGTGTATAAGCCTGAGTCCGCTTATTCTTGGGCATTTACAAAGTATGTGTTCAGAAGTCTCCGCATCTAGGCCACAAAACCTAGTCTGCAACCTCAGAGAGTCCTATTTTATGAAGATGGTATATCAGCCTGCAGTGACCTGTTAAGTACCCGCTGAGAGTTCTAAGACCCTCTCTGCTGAGAATGAGAAGTTTTTCAGAGGTTTCCAAAGTGGCAATGCTGTTCTGCTGTTGCTTTTCCACTTTTCCTCTTCTTTTCCTCCTCTTCCGCTTACTCACTATGGTTACGACACGAATTTTGGGAAGGCGCAATCAGCTTCTCTTTCATTCTTGGATTGTAACAATTAAAGTAAGTTAATAAAAATATTATAAATGGAAAACGCACTTGTGCATTATTTGCCATCGTTCTGCCATGTCTTCACAGGGGTGACGCAACTTCTTGTCGCCATAAACCGTTCACAACTGCGTCGCCCTGGTAATGATTTCCGTTTCAGGAAACTCCATCACTCTTCGACCCATATGTTTCGAGGTCTACGTTTGTAAAAGTGTAATTCGCATCACAACTCGCCTTATAGTTAAAAAAATGCTTCCCGTCGATGGCTTCAACACAGTTGGGGAAATTCCAAATTGTTTGGAAGTCGTTGGCAATCCGTTTCCATTCATGTCTATGCGGAACTTACAAATATATGCAGCCTAAATTACTACACAAAACTTCACAAGTCTCTTTTGCAATCTTATTGACCATCGACCGGTCCATTTTGATAGCACCCATGCATCTGCAGGGAAAAAAATATATAAGTTTAAAATCCTTATTACGACATCTACTTTGTGCCACATTACTTACGCAAGCGCGAGGAATAATCTTTAAAATGTACAATTTTACAAAGTTATAATATATTTTCCAGTAAAGCATAAGTACATGTTAGATATATTTCTAAAAAACTTGAATAAAGTTACTTAAAAATAGTTGCGTAATTGGGTAGCTGGAAAGGCTCAGTTAGTCATGGACGGAAATTGCGTAGTTGGATAGCTGGAAAGGCCTAGTTTCCAGTCTACTACTAAGTGCCACGGGCGGAAAGGCCTTGTATCCATTCCGAGCCATTACCGGATAGCCAATGTTTTAGATTGTTCATACATAAATTTCTTGAAACTACTAAAGTTAGTGCAGTTTTTTATGTGCGACGGTAATTCATTAAAACACTTTAGGCATTTAAAGAAAATATTTCTTTTATCCACTTCGGTTCTATAAAAGGGTAGCCGAAAGCTGTTGTTCTCTCTAAGTAGGTATGAGTGGGTGTCGTTAATGTATCGAAGATTCTCACTAAAATAATCCGGAAGTCTGCCTTCTTTTTTGTTAAACACAAATTTCATAGATAAAAAACTTGCTGCAGATCAGTTGCCCTTGTTTGTAGTTGGTTTGTTTAAGGAAGATGAAATAAACACAACAGCCAACTCGGCTAGCGTAGCACAATATGTAGCGTATTGGCTCTGCAACTCCGAGCTCCCGGGTTCAAAGCCTGGGAGAAGTGGTTATGAAAAATAAATTTAATTAATTTAATAAAAAGAAGTCTGATGAGGAAATGTGGTGATTTCCGAAATAGTACTATAATTTTTAAAATTAAAAAACTGTTGTTGTTTTTTCACAAAAATCTTCCATAAACTGGCCTTGAACTCAATAAAAATTGTAAAATTAACATTTAGTAGGCCAACAGAAAAATAAACAAACATTGTTTTCTAATCATTTTTATAAAAAGCTGATTGAGATCAACAGATTAGTGAGGGTTATAAGCACAAATAACTAAGCACTTTTTAACGCTGTCACTAAACTCAACGAAAATTCGTTCAACTACATCATTGCCACTAGAATTCCATATAACTTTGTAGCTAAGCTTTTTTATAATATATGGCCAAACCACCCCCTCTGTGACCTGATTTTCTATCATTTCTTTTAACTGAAAGCTTGCAGAGAGCATATGCAGAATTGTCAATATGAGGTTTAAACCAAGTCTCTGTTACACAAGCTACATCAATATCTAAATTATGAAAATGATGTTTATGTAGTCAAGTTTGTCTATAGTTAGACTTCGCACATTAAAGTGACAAACATTGAAACCCTTAAGGTGATCGCATACCAATTGCAATGCCGTCCTAAGATTGTTATTGTTAGTGTGTATGTTAAAGTTATTAACATTAGGGTAACATGGACAAGATGATTTTAAAAGATCAGTCATAAAGGGAAAATTTGTATAAAATATAGCAAAAGTAAATAGGTCATTGAATACATAATACTAAACAGCAGCTGCAATGCGATCGACGCTCATACGATCCAGTTATTTGACTGCATCAGTGTTGATATGCTTTCTCACATAGTTATTAACATTAGGGTAACATGGACAAGATGATTTTAAAAGATCAGTCATAAAGGGAAAATTTGTATAAAATATAACAAAAGTAAATAGGTCATTGAATACATAATACTAAACAGCAGCTGCAATGCGATCGACGCTCATACGATCCAGTTATTTGACTGCATCAGTGTTGATATGCTTTCTCACATAGACATGCCCACGGATAGAAAATGCACTCACAAGTTGCTTTTGTTTTTTTAATTGAATTCTAAAATATGCTACGAATTTTTCCTTACTTTAGGTTGTCCTTATGGACCACCCTCCCTTTTATGAGAACCGTGGTTCCTAAGTCTGCCTCAACTTTCCCCTCAACATATAAAGGGGATAATTTATTTCCGAGTCGTGTGTTAGTCTTTACCAATACTCTTTCCCCCACGTCGAATACTCTATTCTGTCTGGAGGGGTTATTCCTATCCATTTGTGCTTGTTGGGCCTTCATTATTTTCATGGTTATCTCATTCCTCATTTCGGGTGGGTTGGCGTGAATTATTTCGATTGGTTTCTTATTGGTCATTGAGTGAATCGTCCGATTGTATTCAGTTGTCAATGGCAATGAGATCTGTCGTTTCGTTAATTTTTCTGTCCAGTTTCAAACATCTGGCTATCTCCAAAAGTGTACTATGGAGGCGTTCAACCTGCCCGTTCGAGGTGCTATGAAGGGGTGGTGAGTTTACGATGTCTACACTAAAACTATTTTTTAATAATGAGGTTATCGTTTCAGAATTTAGAGAAGCTTCATTATCACAATAAATAGTCTTTGTGTTTGGAAATATATTCATTAACTGAATGATTGGGACCTTAACATCCACAATTGTTCCAGAAGGTATAGGTTGGACCACCGCAAGTTTTGAGAATTTGTCCAGACAGGTAAGAAAGTACTTTTTATCTGTCGAAAAGATATCAATGTTCAACATTTCCCCGGTATAGGAGGGGGTTGGAGTTACACCATGTTCCTGCTTACGTGGGTGCCTGTCGTATTTGGCCTTACTACAGATCTTCGCGACAACTTCGTTCGCCAAATTGGTCATCTTTGGGAAATAGTAGTCGAAGAGGATTTGTTTAATATTCTCCTGGGCTGCTCTGTGAGCTCGATTGTGCTCAGCAACAACAATATCCCTCTGTTCGTTTTTGTTGACAATATCAGATACCATGTTTTTGCAGTGCCTAAACTTTGTTGACGGAAAACTCCTTACCAATTCATGTTGTATGCTGGCCAATGTTGGTAGATCGCAATCTATGGCATTTACCACATTTGGGTTTACAGCTATTTTTATCTCCTCAATAAGGTGCTTCCTATTTGTAAATTGAATTATATGACGAGTTTTATTGCCAAAGTATATGAAGTTCCGTCTTAAAGTCATGTCTGCTTCCTCTAAAACGATTTGGTTTCGGAAACAATTTAATGGTTTCTCGGTTCCTTCTATCGTATAGGATAGTGAAATTTCGCTGTGGATTGTAGCCAAATCTGATTGGGCATCCTACTCTAGAGCGTGAATGTTCTGTCGTGACAGCGCGTCAGCAACATGATTTTCCTTGCCCGGTTTGTAAAAAATTTTAGCGTTGTGATCGTCGATAAACGCTTTCCAGCGTTAAATTTTTGCATTTGGGTTTCGGTCTGAAACCGCAAACGTAAGTGGCTGATGGTCTGTAAAAATGTTTAAATTTTTAACGCCATAGAGATAGATTCTAAGGCTTTTTAGGGCCCAGACAATGGCAAGTAGCTCGCGTTCGTTAGTTGCGAAGTTTTGCTCACGATCTTTCAAAGTCCTCGAAATAAAAGTAATTGGCCTATTGTCTTGTGACAGTACTGCCCCTATACCCAAAGATGAAGCGTCTGTCGTTAGATCAAATGGCTTCCTGAAGTCTGGGTAGAGTAACATAACATCCTCCGATGTAAGGACTTCCTTCAATTTGTTAAAAGCAAGTGATTGTTTTTCGTCTAATTCCACTTTAATCTTTTTCGATTGTGTGGCGCTAACCTTGCCGTTTTCTCCTTTCAAAATATCTGTTAAAGGCTTTGCTATTGCCGCAAAGTCCTTAATAAAGCAACGACCTTGCTAACCCTAGAAAGGATCTGACATTGAAAAGAGTGGCGGGTTTCTCGTAGTTATGGAGAGCATCTACTTTGCTGCGGCTTGTTTTAATGCCTCCCCTAGACACAACAAAGCCTAAGTATTCAACGCTTTCCTTAAAAAATTGCGATTTCTCGCGCGAATTTCTCGTATTAGCCTCATGTAACCTCTTTAAAGCGCACTCGATATGCTCGACCTGTTTTTCTTCGGTTTCTGAAAAGATAATAACGTCGTCGACGTAAACGTAACAGGACTTTCCTATTTGTTCTCTCAATGTGAATGAATGCTGGGCGCATTCTTCAAACCAAATGGAAGCCTGCAGAATTCGTTGGCCTTTCCTAGATTTGATAGTATTACGGTTGAATTGGGGATGGGGTATTTGTCATCGATGGTTTTTTGGTTTAATTTTCTGAAGTCTATTACAAGACGTTTCTACACATTGCCTTGTTCGTCCGTTAGTTTTTTGTCTACAACCCATATTGGGTTGTTGTATGGTGACCTAGACGGTCGGATAATACCATTTTTTAGTAAATCGCGAATTTCAGTATTCACGAATTCCGCTACACCCATTGGATAAGGGTATTGCTTAGAATATACCGGGTCGTCACTTTCGGTGCGAATAGTGGCGACAATATTTGTGTTAAATGGTAGGGCTTCATTAGGATCAGAAAAAACTCGTAATAATTTTTCACCACTTTTTGAAATTTGCCCCTTACAACCTCGGGGACTTCTATGTCCTCTACTCGTGTGAAATTCACATTTGCACACTTTAAAAACTTTATTTCTTCTGAGCCATTATTGGTATCTTCTTGATTAGAAGTAGAATTTACGTTTGGCAGGTAGTTAACCCGTTGTTGTTTTGTTTCTGTGAATTTTGCAGAACCATTACTTGGTCTCTTCACTGTCTGTCCGTATTTTTGGTTTTGATTATTAGGATATCGAGATGAGTATCCACTATTTTTCTGTTGTGCTGTAGGTTCTCTGAAGCGTTGCGAGGTATCAACGTCCATTGGCTGTACTGGCTCTAGTTTCTGCTGAGTTTTGCTGTTGAAGTCCCGCGTTCTGTTAAAATGGGGATTTTTCGCAAGACACGTGTCATTTGTTTGATATCTACTACTTGTACCTTTTTTCCTAGATTGCTCTATCTTTAGCCTTTGGGCTTTGTCTTCCAAGCTCCTGGCATAGGTGCTTGCGAACTGGTAGCGCTCATGGTTAGATTTTACCTCTTGAGCTAGCGCTAGAGCCGAAGATAGATATTTAGGCCGGGCTGAGAATAACACATCACTAAGGGGTTTCTTAGTCCCTGAAATAAATACGCGTAATGCATTCATTCTGTATTTTTCGTTTAGTGATGCAGCTATGGACTTTTCGTAAGTCATTATCGTTTTGTTAGTTAAAAGGGTTAATTTCTTTTTTACCTCGTCATAATATTGGAGTAGTGATAAACTTCCTTGGCGGAGAGTTGACATCTGCTGCTCGATCAAGTAAATTGGTCGTTTGGCGGAATAGCTAAAATCAAGGCGGTTAATTATGGCCTTGAAATTGAGAACGGTATTAAATGAGGCCAGAACCATGTCGGCCGGGCCTTTAACTTTGTTTCTAATGATGGCAACAGCATGATAATGTTTGCTGCTACCCTCATAACCTTCAAAAACTTTGTAGGCGGTATGTGCCGCCTGTCGCCACGATACATAATTATCCTGCTTACCGTCGAAGTCCGGTAAGGATTTTACAATATTAAATAAGAGTGGCTCCTCATATCTATTCCCTATTCAATGTTCGGTGTGTCGATTTTAACGTCATTTAGTCGTTGATTAATACTTGCAAGCTTTTGTTCGAAATTTTCTCTTTGAGTGGCAAGTGCACTACAAACTGCACTTTCTACTAATGCCCTTAATTGGTCTGGTTCCAGCGCCATTTCTTGTTTTTTCTCTGCCACTCTATATTCGGTCCACCAATTTTCTGTATTATCCCTGTTGATGCACTGTCTTTTACTAACTTCTATTCCGTTAAGGCTCTCAAATATTTTGTCCAGGTCCTGATCACTCATGAGCTTGAAACAAAACCGATACCAATAAGCTGGCCTGCCCAAAATATATTTATTTCCAAAAACTCGTGCAAAGGTTTACAGTTAATAGCGTAAGTTATATTTAACACAAGTTTTCTTTTCTAGTTACTTTTCTAGTAGAACAATTCAACACACTATATTTTTTATACTTTGCACTCTACTTACATATTTTTTAATCTTAATTCTATTGTATAATTTTTCGTAGAAATTTTTGATCTTCTTTGGTCCGTGATTCTTCTTTTGTGACGTCTCCTCCTTGATGGGTCCGTACAATTATTCCCGAATAGTTTTTACTATTTTTTATCGAACTTTCAATTTTGTTCCCGAATAGTTTTTACTATTTTTTATCGAACTTTATTTTTTTGTTCCCGAAAAAACAAACTGAAACTTACATTCTAAAGCTAATGTTTTAAAGAGGACCCTGCACCTTGTTGTAGTTGTTGTGATCCGCAATTCGATGTTAGTAGTAGTTGTAGTTATTGCAGCGGATACGACGCCGACGCTTGCGTTCGCAGTTTACCGCTAACGCTGTGCCTTACCCGTCAGCGTGGGAATGTGAATTCGCTGCCTTAGGCCAGCTGCAAGTTTGTTGTTGACAGTGAACGGATCGTCTTACGCTGGCGCTGTGACTTACCTGTCAGCGTGAGAATGTGAATTCGCTGACTCAGGCCACGCGCGGACTTTATTGTTGACAAAGGGCCGCTTATGTTAACTTGCACGCGCACAGCGTACATTTGTACTGAAACTATCTATTTTTGATTGTTCAATTTTTTCACATTGCGCAGATGGGTTACTGCCAATATATAAGTATTATGTATGTATATGACATTTATATATTTGCAGGTTTGCCCGCGTTAATTTTCTGTCACGATTCTATTTATAGTTATTTGCTTGCGTTGAGGGTGCATTTTCTGAACCAAGGATGGGGCTTGAGGCAGCTGAAAATATAGAAAAACAAATATAGTTTTTGTGAGGAAAAGTTTTGGAAGTTCGTGTGCCATTTATCCTTAAAGCTCTTTAGTATTTTTCTAGTAGCTTCTTGGGCTGTCAAACTACAGAAAACTTTCTGTCGCCTCCTTGGCTAGCTGGTCCGCTCGCTCGTTACCCCTAATGTCTATGTGTGCTGGCGTCCAAATTATGTGCACGTTACTGAGGGTCTGCTCTAATTTTTATTAATTAATACTCCTATTATGTATAGTGGCCGCTGTGGTCGAGTGGTTAGCGGTGCGTGCTATAACTCGATATGCCGGTGAGTTCGAGGTTCGAATCTCAGTCAGGGCAAGCAAAATCTTAATCATAGAAAAAGTTTTTTCTAATAGCGGTCACCCCTCGGCAGGCAATGGCAAACCTTCGAAGGTATTTCTGCCATGAAAAAGCTTCTTATAAAATACATGTGCCGTTCGGAGTCGGCACAAAATTGTAGGTCTCTCCATTTGTGGTATAATATAAAGACGCACAGCACAAATGGTAGGAGAAGCTCGGCCAAACACTGAGCTATATAGCGTACGCGCCAATTGTTATTATTATTATTATGTATGGATACTAGCAGGAGACTTGTAGGCGTTGGTCAACTATACTAGAATTTATGTAAATGTTTTCCTTTTAAAACGATCTCTATATTTTTCACAATTTCTTCAAAATGTTTTTATCAAAAAGAAAAATCAGCGATACTGAGATCATTCGCCATACATAATACGAAGAACGGTTTTAGTAGCCATCCCTAGTAGACCGACACCTATATTCTAGTCTCCAAACATAATAAGGGCATGAGTTTATATAATAGTACAATGTCAGAATAGTTGCTAGCAATAGTTTCACTATACGTATAACTGGAAGATGTGTTGAAACCTATCTTGTACCTATACTCCTTGTTATTTAAGCAGTCATTGACACCACAACCGCTTTGTAGAAGTTGATCGCAGCCTTTGGTGTGAGCCCCGCCCTAACAGTGGTGATCATTTTAAAAAGCTTGGAGTTGTTTCTTGAGGTATTCGTCTGTTCTAGTCGCTTCTTACGCATCATTACTTGAATTTGTTTGCTGCTTCCTTTGCAGACATACATTACCTTAGTTTTTGCTTAACTGTAAGTAAGATTTAGTTCTTTACAGGCGTCATTGAAAAGCGTCAACTTTGGGTGAAGTCTAAGTCTAATAGTAGCCCTTTGTACATTCTCACTCTCTATGCTAATAACAAAGTCGTCCGCATACTGCACTATGTTCGTGTTTTGATCTTTCAGACTTTGAAGGTGTTTAGTGTAAATGTTAAGGAGTATGGGCGAAAGACAGCTAAAGAGTTCGTGATCCATTCCACATAGTTGTTGTTACACCCTGCTGATATCATAATTTCTGCCAACTTAGTTACATCTTCGCAATTGTAGGCATTACCTATATCAATCTAATATTTTTTTATCTCGGTGTTTTCTAACTGCAGTAGATGGGTAATCGCCATCGCAGCAGATTTGCCTTTGATGTCAAAAACTCTTCTGCTCTGTTTTTTACACATAGGATAACACATTTACATAACACATAGCATAGAAAACTCCTAATGTTGTCACGTTAACAATTGTTCTTAGGGGTTGGTACTATATTAATAAAACGCCAATTCTGTGGGATTTGATTCGTAAGAAATATGTCGTTTAAAGCTCTACGAAGGTTATTTAAGACTGCTATGGTAGCGCTTTTATCCTCTTATAGGTGACCTTGTCAAATCCTTCTGCCGATTTTTTCTTCTTCTTCTTTAAAATGTCGCCTAGTTCATGTTGAGTGATAGCTAGGCTATATTCCGGAACTATGGCTTTGCGTACTGGTTTACCTCTTATTGGTACCTGATTACTCAACATGTACAGAAATTCCCTGTTTTCCCCATTCAACCAGTATGTTTCTCGACACCCACTAAAGTTCCCTCTTATGGCCTTGGCAAATGACAACGCACTTCTCGCGGAGGATCTTTAATTTAATTTATTTTTGTTTCATCTTCTTCTATTCGTTCCATCTTCTTCCATTCCTTCCTCTTTGATCCAACGTTGTCCAGATTGGAGATGGAGGGGTGATCTCTGCATTTATATTGTGCAACCTTAAGCAGTCTAAAAGCCGTATTCCGTATTCCGTATTCCACCACGATTTTGGAGTTCTTTTTTTTTTTTTTAGTTTGTATCTAGAGAGCTGAATTGCATTTGCCAAGTAAAAAAATTCAATCTCCGATTTTATGTCTGTGTGCTCTTATGTCTTTAAAAATTTATTTCTTGAGAGAAAAAAGTCGTTACTGTATGTTCGTATCTCAGAGTCTATTGTAATGGGAGAGTGGTGACTTCCCACAATTCTAATAAGGTCCACGGTCCATTTAAAATACATGTTAGAGTTCGTAAGTGATAAATCTAGAACCCAACCGGGTTTCTTATTCATATGTCCCTCTTGAACATAACGGCCCAAGTTATATTCAGCCAAGTTTCTACCTCTACAGGGATCCGTGGTATCGCCCCACTTCGTCGATCGGAACATGTAAAAAACACGGCCCGTTTAGCTAGAAAAAAGTGGGCGTGGTCCGCCTCTTTTTACTGATTTCAATGGTATACTTTTTTTTGGTGGAAATTAATTGGGTTGTGTTAGAGAGGGGTAAAGGGGGAAATTTCAATATTTTTAGGCTCTGATATTTCACAAACTATTTCTCCGACAATATTGGTATCGTTAGAAAAATAATTAAAATATATTTTATGTGATATGCATATTTGTATATAAACTATACATATTTTGAGAAAAACAAAAAAAAACTAACATAATGCAGTTTTTTTTAATAAAAACTTAATTTTTCGTGATAACTATGTGTAAAAATAAGTACGTCTAAAATCTCATAAAAATACCTTTAATTTGATGTATAATTTTATTTACGAAAATTTAAGTTTTATGAAAAATTTTGTTTTATTTGTTTTGCTCCCTTCGTGGAGAGGTGTTCAATACAAAATACTGTTTTGTTTAAACAGCAATGAGAAAAATAGTTTTAAATTAAATATTATGATAAGCCATATTTGCTAATAAACTGAGACAATTTATAACTATTTACAGGTTAAGTCATGATATCAATCGTAGAAGGCAATGCAATCGTAGGCTGCTTACTTCCGCCCCAAGAAATAGCACCTCCTTGTAACCGAAAAACATAGCCAGTTGTTGAATGACGTCCAGCGCTATCTTGTGCCTTTTAAGTAGCGAAGCACTCGTTTGACTGAAACTCCATGCGCTTTTCCATAGGATGTATTGTATCGGCTGAGTGAGCTCACCGCAAATCCGATATCGGGATGGCTGATATGTACGGCGTACATTTGTACATACCAATCGCTTCTTGGTAAGGCATCAACGACATCGCCTGCTTCTCCTTCTCGGTTTTTAGACATATATTCATTGATCGACGTTGATTTGAGTATATTGGGGTAGTAACCGGACTGCGATCTTCTATATTAAATCGACGTAGAATGTCTGATAAATACCGCTTTTGGTCAATGAAAATCGATCTATTCTCGTATCGAGTGATGTTCATCCCAAACACGGACGTAGCAGCTCCCATGTCCTTCATTTTAAAGTATGTGGACAGATCCCTTTTGAGTTGCAGTATCATTGTATTGTTGTTGCCAAAGATCAAAATATCGTCTAAGATTACCGCCGGTATGATGATACTGTGAGCCGAAGGCTTAAAATATTCGCATTGGTCTACCGTCGATCTTATAAAATCAAGATGTTGTGTCAAAACGGAGTTAAGTTTGATGTTCCACATTCTACTCGATTGCTTCAAGCCGTACAAGGATTTGCGTAGACGGCAAACTCGATTAGTTCCATCAGCAAAGTACTGCGGTTGGCGCATGTAAATTTCTTCTTCCAATTCTCCTTGGAGGAATCCGGTTACAGCATCCATTTGGTGAACTGCCAAGTCAAGTTTAACGACAGTAGCCACAGATTGGGGGTGTCCGGCAGCCTAAGTGGGGTTAGGTTGCCGAAAAAACCGTCCTTGGTCGGATGAAATCCGAGTCACTTCGTCACACCCCTCTCCCTACGGTCCGACCCTGTTGAAACGGCTCGTTTCCTGGACCTTTCGTTAGTTGAGCTTGACGATAATGATTGAGGGAGTCCGCCAACCCAGTGGGGTGTAGCTAGCCGCTACAACAACAACACCAACAACAGGGTCTGACCATAGGGAGAGGAGTGTTAGTTGAGTAGGTTTGGCCGGGCATGTGAATAGGTGATTAGTGTCGTGCGAAGACTCTTGGGGGGCACGTGTTGGGGGTGTCGGGGTTGATCCTGGATAGGTAGGAGTTTAACCTGCTACAATATCCAGATCTGAGTTGGGCCAGAGTAACGCGGGTCTCACGAGGCAGCTGGAGCTCCTCAGCTGCTATGGGTGGTGGTTGGACTCCCAGGACTGCACTCACAGGGCGGGTGTCGATGTATTTGGACACCGACTCCCTGTGGATGCTGTCCAGAGCCTGTCGGTACGTCCTTGGGTCCAGCGGTCGGTGTACGTATGTCTGGACCTCGTCCGTCAGTTGTGAGAGATGTCCCCTGATGTGCCTGGGTGCCGGCTCCAGCGCGAGCAGGTCTCTATTGGGGTGCCCCGGACGGTGGCATCCCAGTAGAAACTGTTTTGTGAGCATAATGTTGTGCTCCTGCACTGGGAGCACGTTAGCCTCACGGTAGAGGTGATCCACAGGCGTCATCAGGAGACATCCCGTCACTGTCCTGAGTGCGGCGTTCTGACAGGTCTCTAGTCTTGACCACTGAGTCCTGCTAGTTCCAGGCGACCAAATTGGCGCGGCATAATTTAGAACCGGCCGGCCAATCGCCTTGTATGTTGCCAACAACGTTTCTTTGTCTTTGCCCCAAGTGCTGCCGGCGAGCGACTTGAGGACTTTGTTGCGGCTCTGTACCTTGTTGACGATTGCGGTTGTATGCGCTGAGAAGGAGACCAGGCTGTCGAGGGTGACTCCCAGGATCTTCGGGTGGTTAACCGTCGGAATGGGGGTCCCCTCGATGTGGATGTCGAGGGTGAGCCCGACCTCCTTCTTCCAAGACGTAAAAAGGGTCGCCGTGGACTTAGCAGGAGACAGCGTCAAATTCCGTCCCGTAAAGTAGTGAGCAAGGTCTGGGAGGTAGCTGTTCACTTTGGAGCACAAGCCATCAATTCCATTGCCGGTAGCCATTATCGTGCAGTCGTCGGCATACGAGACCAGTGTGACTCCCTCTGGCGGGGAAGGGAGTCGCGAGATGTAGAAGTTGAATAATAGGGGGGATAGGACGCCACCCTGTGGTACCCCCTGCTTAATTCTTCTCGCTTTTGACACTGAGTCACGGTAGCACACCGACGCTTGACGACCAACCAGGTAGTTCGCGGTCCATCGCTTCAACGCCGCTGGGAGAGGTGAGGCCTCCACGTCCTTCAGCAAGATGGAGTGGCTGACTGTGTCGAAGGCCTTCGACAAGTCCAAAGCCACGAGGACGGTTCTCTCACAGGGGCGGTTGCCGTTGAGACCACGACTAATCTGAGTGTTTATAGCGTTAAGTGCCGTTGTGGTGCTATGCACTTTCCGGAAGCCGTGTTGATGCTTCGCCGGGCTGAGGTGGTGGTTGAAATGCGGGAGCAGCAGGGCCTCAAGTGTCTTAACCACTGGAGAAAGCAGGGAGACCGGCCGATAGGACTCGCCTTGGCCGGCCGGTTTCTCTGGTTTCAGCAGAGGTATCACCCTACTGGTCTTCCAGATATCTGGAATGACCGAGGTGCATAGCGACAGATTGAGGACCCTGGTGAGATATGCTACTCCCGCGGTGCCCAATTTTTTCAGCATCAACATACTTAACCCGTCTGGGCCAATGGATTTGGAGGCTTTCGCCTTCCCGATGGCTTCCTTCACCTCAGTGGTAGAGAGGACAATTGGTGCGCTTGGTGTTGACTTGCGCAGCCTTCTGGTGACTGACCGTTTGGTTCTGTCGGCCGAAGGATGCAGTGTGAATTGTCGACTAAAATAGTTCGCGCATCGCTTCGGGTCCGACGAGGCGTGGTCTCCAAAGGAGATTTCTGTTCGATCATCACGCCTCGTCGGGTTGGACAGGGACCTCACGGTCGACCATAATTTGCCCACTCCGGCACCGAGGTTGCAGGACTTCAGGTGCTCCCTCCACTTGTTCCGCTTATGAACGTTGACCAGGCGTTGGATCTCCCCGTTTAGTTGCCTAATACGGGCATTGCCGGGGTCCGCCTGCCGGAGGTGGTCGCGTTCATCCGCTAGAGACACCGCTTCATCCGGGAAGTCAGGACGGATCACAGGGATCCTCCCTGCCGGAATGAAACGGGCTGCAGCGGACTTCACCACCCTGCGGAACAAGCGCTCGCCTACGCGAACGTCGGTTGGAGTTGAGAGAGCACTGAAGGCGTCTTCAGTGAAGTCCTCGAACCGCTCCCAGTCAGCTTTTTTGAAGTTGACATAGGTGTGGCGGTCCGAGGCAATATAGTTGGCAGGTCTGTCAATCGAGATGACTATGGGTAGGTGGTCTGATGCAAGCGATAGCATAGGTCGCCACGTTATGCTATTTATCAGACCTGCGCTAGCTATTGTTAGATCTGGCGAGCTGCTGCAACTACCCACAATCCTGGTGGGGGCTTCGTCGTTCATGGTGCAGAATGTCGAATCGTCTATCTGGTCTGCCAAAATATTTCCCCTACGATCATTTAATAGGCTTGAGAACCAAAGATCGTGATGCGCATTAAAGTCTCCAACTACCAAACGATTTTCACCACTGAGGAGCGCACCTATGTCAGGGTGATATCCAGCGGGGCAGCAGGAGACAGGGGGTATATATATGTTAAATATTTCGAGCTCGACATCGCCTGACCGGACAGCAATCCCTTGACATTCTAAGGTGCTGTCCCTTGGGTCGATGTCTACATCGATGAGACGGAGTTATAGTCATCGTCGCTGGAACAGTTATTATCGTCGATAATAGACCCGAACAAGCGCGTAGAATTTGGTGGTTTCGGTAGGAAATTGGAATTATTAACAGAATGATGGCCAGTGCTTACCTTTTTATTTAGGTATTCGAAAAATTTGACGTCGCGACTCACAATATCCAAGAAAAACACACTTGTATGACTTTGGGTGCAGCTTTCGTCGATTTTCTTTCGGAATGTATGCCATTGCAGTACAGCCGAACACCCGTTGCGATGACAAATCTGGTTTAGTTTTCGTATACATATATTAAAACGGGAAAAGACGTCTTCGCGGATATTAAAACCACACATACATCATTTAGAACATATGTCAGGAACACACATTTTGCCAGAAATTTAACAAACAATTTTTGCTGGGTTACTTTGTCTCCCTTTTGTATGGAAATTTTTGAATTTTTGCCTATTTTTAAAGGCTTTCCTAGGGCCTCACCGAGGGTCTAGAGGAACCAGAGGGGACTTATGGAAAAGTGTATTCTTTCCCCTTTCTAACGGTGTTCTTAGGGGGTGCCACGCCCTTCCTTCACCGCCCACCACCTATTTTTATGCGGCGCTATATCGAATATTAACCTTTGAATGTTTAATTCCTATGCATATTCATAAATTTCCCTTTTCAGTGAGAAAAAATTTAATCATTGCCTATTCAACTAAAGAGAAATAACATTAAGTTGCCTTAACTCAAAACCGAAGTGATATTTTTACAATATTCGCAATGTCGTTCATTTGGAATTTGTTTGTTATATATTTCACACAGTATATAATTTAAAAGTATATGTCAAATGATCTTCAATTTAAAAAATAAAAAATAAACGAAAAATACGCCACTGGTATTTTTTTTTTAATTCAGGAGACATGTTTGCCTACGATTATACGATATATAAGTAAATTTGATATACATATGTGGGTGAACTTTGTATAGTGTGGAAGTAAAAAAATTTTCCTCGCTTTTAAAACAAGAGTTTTTTAGTGTTAATTTGTAAAAATAAGTGATATTTTTTACCCAAAGTGAAGTGCATTAATTTTGTGTTTTATTTTTATTTATTTATTTAAGGTAATTATACTATAACTAAATTATAACATAATTATGGTTATTTATAAGCATTGGCGACTATTGCCTTATTGCTTATTTACAGTTGCAGAAAGTGGTAACAGATTTCTTAACTTTACTATACGTCTGTGTCTGTGTGTGTTTAAGTATTAAATTTGATCGTGTTATACGGTAAAAAAATACCCAGGTATGTAATTGGGCTTTTTATCCCAATAAATCCACATAAACTTTTTGGATATATACATATATATTTTTGTTGTAAACAGGGGTGGTTTACTTTTGGCACCAGCCAAACAGCTGTTTTTGACAGTGGTGAACCTCTACTGCGTCAGCAGCTGTAAGCTTTAAGCCTGCATTAAAAGCTTGAGCTTTAAGCTCTAAGCTAACATTAAAAGCTCGAGCTTTGAAAGCTTGAGAACTTTTGTTTGAAGCTTTGGGTTTGAGTTTCCGGCTCAAAGTTGCCAACTAACTAAAAGGGCCGGAAAGTAAATATGGATAAAGGAGAAAATTTTCCAGACCCTTTTAGAAGGGGTGGGAAGATCTTAAGATCACCAGAAGCGGATGTAGGTAGGCATTCTCAAATGAGTCTATCGCCTTATACATCGTCTGTAGTAAGATCGCGGTCATCACCTCCAGAGCTTAACCGCGTTTGTGAGGATATAAGATTTATGCGCTAGATCTGATGGCTCCAACCTCAACGGAAAAGTCGGGGAGGTGTATTTTCCCCTGAAGTAAAACTTGAAACATCGTTCAGACTCCCCGACCACTGTAGCGTGTACCAAGCGGAAGTGCTGGCCATCCACGAGGCTACGCAGCACCTAATCAAAAACCCTAAAGAAAGTAAACAGGTCTTTATCTTTTCTGACAGCCAATCTCCACTGAAAGCGCTAGACTCCTGTATAGACAATACAAAGTCTCTCACTGAATGCCGCAGATGTCTAAACGAGATGGCTCAGCATTATAGAATTGAACTCATGTGAGGGCCTGGACACCGTGATTTGAGGGCAACTGCAAAGCGGATGAACTGGCGAGTAAAGGTACGACCAACCCGATCCTTCCGAGGAGGAACAGGATAGGTATACCACTTGCCACTTTTAAACTACAAGTTAAGCACAACACCACAAGGGTGGCGAATGAACGTTAGGGTACTCTCCCACACTGCGAAATCTCCAAACTCACGTGGCCGTCCTCTGATAAAAGGCGCACATCAACCCTTCTGGGGCTAAAAAGAAGCGAAGTCTCTACCTTAAGAAGAACCCTCACAGAGCACTGTCTAATCGGTACTCATGCGAAAAGACCAGGAGTAAATGCTCCGGAGCACTGTCGGAAGTTGCGAGGAAGAAGAAGAGAACGTGGAACACCTACTTTGCCAATGCCCAGCCTTAGGTGGAAGAAGACTTCGCACTCTTGGCAGACCAACTATACAAAGCCTCGCGGAGATAGGAGAATTGAGGAGCGAATTCGCATATGGCAGTACAATTGGCCACGCTAGGCCTAAGTGCAAGGGAAGGTTCTCTTCCCAGCCATTCCAACCTAACCTAACCTAGATTAATTAGATACAAAATTGAAGACGCTTGTTGGAATGATTGCACTTCCCAGACGATCTATTCACCAGCCAATGAATCGTGGAAATGTACGAGGAAGTGAAGAAACTGAAAGGAAATAGAGTTGCTCTGGAGGTATCAAAATGTTGTGCATCCACCAAAACTTCCCATTCTTTTAAAAACATGAAAATTGCTACTAAAAGAGTTATAGAAGACCCATCATGCCCTAGTACCAATCCTTCAAAGCGATCCTGAGTTACAAAAGCAGCTATAACCCAAAAGGAGGGCAAAGAAGTGACTTCTTATAGAGACGAAGGTGAATGGATTGTAAATAAATCTAAAAAGAATAGTAAGCTTAAGTCAACCCCTAAACCAGTGAAGCCTAGTGCGATCATTATAAGGAAGGTTGGCCAAATGTCTTATAGTGATATGCTTCGAACAGTGAAAAGCAGCTCGGACCTTAATAAGCTTGGCGACCAGGTTAAAAGAGTAGCAAAAGCAAAACTGCTCGAACTTAACCATGTGCACGAGGAAAATACTTAGCTTTTTAAGAATGGTGTACAAAACCAGCTGTGCCGAATTCGTGAAAAGCGTATCCTGACTAGATGCTTTAGATGCCTAGACTATGGCCATTTAGCGAAAGCCTGCACAAGTGGAGACCGCAGTGGCCTTTGCTTTAAGTGTGGAGAAAAGGGCCATAAGGCCAAAGAATGTAGCAGTGAACCTTCATGCGTTCTGTGTAAATCGAATGGATAGGCAACAAAAAGCCATATTGCGGGTGGAAAACAATGACCGTTCTTCCAGCGCGCGTTTTACACAAAAAAAAAAAATGAAGATATTGCAGCTAAACTTAAATCATTGCGAAGCTGCCCAGCAGCTGCTTTGTCACACAATTGCTGAGCAAAGTATAGATATTGCTATTATAAGTGAGCAATACAAGAAAGCAAACACGGCTCTTGGATCTCCGACAAAAAAGGAAAAGCCGCGATTTGAGTTTGTGGGGCAAAAGGCATTAGCGGAAAATCTAGCAGCCATGAGTATTTTGTGAAGACAAAGATTGACGAAATTTATATATATGGCTGTTATGCACCACCGAGTCTCAGTCAGCAGGAATTCGAATCATTCCTAGACCGACTGGTACAGGATGCCACATCACACTCTCCCAAGATAATTGCTGGAGATTTTAATGCATGGGCCTTAGAATGGGGCAGCAGTAGAACAAATAGCCGAGGTCATGCCTTACTAAGAGCATTTGAAACACTAGATCAGCTCATGTTAAACACATACAACAAGAACACCTTTGAGAAAAATGGTAGTGGTTCCATTATTGATCTAGCTTTCTGAAGTCAATCACTGGCAACAAAAATTACATGGAATATTGGTGATACATATACGCATAGCGACCACTTAGCTATTACACTGTGTAACACTGAAAATGAACTTTGAAAGAGACCTAGCCTAGGCGTTAGGCCTTATAAAACTAAGAAAAACTGTATACTTGAAATTTGCGAAACACCCCCAAAATCTCATTTTAGGGCCAAAAAACTGTTTTTGAGGTCATTCGCTAGTCAATCATCAATATCTTTGCGAATTTTCATCCGATTCAAAAGTTGTTTATATATTTTGAAAGGTGACAAATCACTATTTTAATGGCGTATAACTCATCAAAATCAAACGAGAACTGATGAAGCTACAGAGAAAAAAAATCGTAACTTAATAAAAAAAAATTAATTTTGAAACTTTGACTACGATTTTACGATAGTCTTAATTCAGAAAGGTATCAAAGACAATATTATTAAAGTGAATTTAGTACTGCGTCGATTAAGCTATTTCAATCGAAAATCGGTTGGAAATTGACAGAGTTATTACTATTTAAATTATTTTAGATGATGACCATATTTAAAAATTCATACATTTTGATTATCTTTCAACTTCAAATTTTTATTGTGACTGAAAATAAAAAAAGAGTAATCATTAAAATGCTAAATAACTTTATAGCTAAAAATGTTTGCTTGATCTTCTGCGTTTATAAGACGAGTCATCTGTTTCACGTTTGAGTGACCAGCAGTAATTAGCTATCATCCTAACTTGGTTCTTTCCTGTAAACCGTTTTTCAATGTTGGAGATTTCTTGGTGAAATCTTTCACCTTGTTCGTCGCTGAATTGACCAAGATTATCCGGGAAAAATTCCAAATGAGAATGCAAAAAGTGAATTTTTATAGACATGTTGCATCCCATTTCTCCATAAGCTTCCAAAAATTCATGGACCACCTCAACGTAACTTGAACTTCTCGTCAGAATCTCTGTCTGTCTTATAGACAGATCCATATCCCGCACAAGATCACAATTATCGTGATTTGACACGAAATGACGTTCCGTTTCTATTGCTTTGGTTGGAAGGTACGGTTCGTCATTTACCTCATTAGAAGATTTGTGGCTTGAATCAGGAAATGTAGCTGGATTTTTGTCTTTAGTTCGCTGATCTTGTTTTCCTCTTGGAATCGGTTTCGATACAGTCAACACATTGGCATATTCTATGAGGTGGCGACTTTTATAGTGGTGACCAGTGATTTTTGTTTGGCAAAAGTAGCAATCCTCCGGCTTGTGATATATTTGATAATGCCAAGCCATAGGAGTCACAAACGGCAGACGCTGGTCATCGCATTTACCGGTTTTCCATTATTCCAAATATATTCGGGTTCATACCAAGCACTTTCCACGTATGAGCAACTGAAAAAGAGGTTGAACGCTTCAACCACAGCTTTATTTGTTCTTAAATCGAACCGATATTTCTTATCAACAAATAGACCGCAGGCGTAACAAAATTTGTTGCGCCTATCACACATTTTACCACACTTATTACACAATATAATTGCGAAGCGGTCGCAAGGTTGAATTGACGGCGTAAATTTATTAGATGACCACTCAAAATTTTTAGAAATGAATGTGTTTAAAATAATTCCTCATACTTGCTAAGTTTCTAGTAAAATAACGCAATGAAAGTAGAAAAATTAAAAAAAAAAAAAACTTTTCGCAAGGTAAATTTATTTAATAGCAGAAAAAATTTAATAGCTTCGGCAATTTTTGTCCGATTTCATTGCACTCAAAATTTTTGGACATGAATGTACTTTCAAAATAATTCTTCATACTTGATATATTTTTAGTAAAATACTGCAATAAAATGCGGTCAAAGTAGAAAAATTTTAAGAAAAAACAAATTTTCCAAGTTTACCCGATGAAAACTTACAACACGCTAGCTCAAAAAATAGATCTTTATATCTGAATTTAAAGGTATAATCCTTACCTTTCCAAAACATATTTCATATTGAAAATCGGTAAAGAAATGGCCAAGTAATGAAAAGATTAGCGCGTACACTTCCGAGGAACGGCTTTTTAACGGTAAAGCAAGATTTTGAGGGTGTTACAAATTTTCCAAAAACCGTTTTGAGTTATATTCGACCAGGTGAACAATTTCCAATATGTCACTTTAAAAGTTCATTCAATTTTTTCCATTTTGTAACACTGTGTTATTATTGATATGGGATTCGCAGTTGCGGAGTCTCGCCAAAGTATTCAAAACGACGTAAGAAGTTAGGGCAAAAAATCTTTTGAATTGACTATCTGACAAATGCCCGTGTTCCCCCTCTTAAAGAAGCAGAAATCGAAAGTGCGGCCAAGCGCTTAAAAAACAACAAGGCCCCGGTCCTGATGGTATTCCTAATATTGCCATTAAAGAAGGTGTTATGATAGACGCTAGGTTGTCGTACAGAATCCACATTGACAGTTAGTCAAAAAGCGGCTACAGTTCATTGTTCGTTAGCTAGACTAATGACAAACATAGTTGGTCCCAGAATCGAAGGAAACTTTTAAGTAAAGTAATGCAATTGATTATAATGTATGCAGCCCCTGTTTGGGGTCATGCACTCCAGCACGGGTCAAATGCTAGTAAAGTAAACTCGATCTTTCGACTAAGTGCAATGCGGATATGTAGCGCTTTCCGGGCGGTTTCTCATGACTCCGCCTTTTTTATCGCCGGTACTATGCCTGCTGATCTGATGGCGGCCGAGATCCAGCGCACCTACTTGACCTCCCGATCAAAAGGCAGAGCCCTCTCCAAACGCGAGATTGCGGTCGAACGCCAAAAAAGACTCACCCAATGGCAACAACGGTGGGACGCGTCTACGTCGGGTCGCTGGACTTTCAGGCTTATCCCCAATATAAAAGCCTGGCTTAACAGATCCCTTGGCGAGGTTGATTTTTACATGACCCAACTTCTGAGTGGACATGGGTGCTTCCGAGAGTACTTGTTTCAACATGGTCATGATGACACAACGGCGTGTGGCTCATGCGGAATTACGTCGGAGAGTGCGGAGCACATATTCTTTGCGTGCCCGTCTTTTGCATTACAGAGAAACAAATTAAAAACTTTTATTCTGGGTAACCCTATCCCAGAAAATGTGATTTCATATATGATAAATAACAAGCAAGTTTGGAATGCAGTTGAGATATTATGCAAAAATATAATGACTGAGCTTAAAGTAAAGGAACAACGGCGCCGCAGTCAATAAAATCATAGAGAATATTGTGTTTTTTAACATAAACTTTTTACTCTTGTTTAATTCACAGGATAACGTGCTACGATGGAAAAACGCTCCTTAACCCCCTTCATCACAAACGTGGATGGGAAAGTATGGAAATGGCGTTCTGGAGAGGCATAATATGTATGTGTCATGGGCCCTCCCTGATGTAATGCGAAAGCAGTCCCGGGGAGTCGGCTTCAACGAAGATTCATATGGGCCACTTGTACGTATGTACGTATAGGTGGGATTTGGTTCTAGTAGGGGAAGACGACAACACTGACATTAGTACTAACGTATCGGCAACCCTAAATAACCGAACCTAACGAACGCTTGCCAAACGATGGCTGACCAGTACAACGTTAACGAACAGTTTTTTACAGTACTTTGTAAATATTGCACATTTTTTTAATAAAAACTATTTTTTTAATTACCTTTTTAACGATACCAATATTGTGAAGATAGGTCACATAGCTTTAGAAATATCAGCTTTCCAAAATATTAAAATTTCCCCCTTTACCCCTCCCTAACACCTCCCTTATTAATTTGCACCAAAAATAAATTACACCGTCATAATCAGTGTAAGAAGGCGGACCAAGCCCAATTTTTATATTCTTCTAGCTGAACGGGCGGTATTCTTTACTTATTCCAAAACTCTTAAGACATAAAATCGGAAAATTACCGAGACTTTGCAAAAATAGTTATTGTGCAGTCTGTACGGAAAATACGATTTCGTGGCGGAGGAAAGCCACCGTTAACGGTTAGCTACGCAGAAAAGCAGTGCGCCAGCTCATATGTGTTTGTAAAGTGCATGCGCTATAACGCAGTGTATCGAAGCCAAGTTATTAAAACTTAAAAAAAAAAAATGCGCATTAACGGGAAGTTCATACGACGTCGGCAAAGCTGCGCAAGCAAAGCAGCGAAAACATAAGCTGAAGTCTGGCGGTAGCTGTGAGTCTAAGGAGTTCGACAGAAGCAAGGCAATACTCGCAGAAACGCGTTGAGAGAGGTGGCTAAAATCTTATAAGATTCTTGGCGAACTTCTGCTTCTAAAGTTGAAGTTGCGTTTTAAATCGACATTGTTGTGCAGTCGAAGTTGTGCGTCTACAGTTGCAGAGCACAAAGTTAAAGTTGCGTTTGAACTCGACATTGTTGTACAGTCGAAGTTGTTGCGTCGAACTGTTGGTGTTGCGGTTGGTGATGTGCCTAGTTGAAGGTAAACGAGCAGCCGAAGTGAATTCGGAGTTAAACAGTCGAACCCTGCACGGGTAGTGCCGCCGACGGACACGGCGAAGAAACGTCCAACCCTATCTCGGGCAGCGCATCGACGGTGCTGAAAGGGCCTGCACGGTCCGCTACTAAGCTTCGATCCTCCGCAGCGACTGGAGATATGGCCCCACCCCTTGAGGGAAAGCCATCCTCCGGAGAAGCCGGAAGTACTAAGCCCCTCGAGGGAAAGTCGCTTCCGGTGAAAAAGCTGAGGACGATCAATCCCCCAAGGCCCACCAAGGCCTCTCCTCCCCTGCACAGTTTATTGGTCCAACAGGGGTCCTCTACGGACAAAAAACCAACCCCCGCTGCGCAAAACACTGGCAAAGCCATTAAGCCACACGTCAGGGCCCAGCTCGACCGAAGCGCAGCCCCGAAGGTCATCAAACGGCTGGAGGCTATACCGTACGCCCAACTAACGGAGGCACAGAAATCCTTTCTCGAGTGGCGCAAGGGAGTCCTGAACGCCAGCGAAAAGCGCCCCTTAGGGAACGGTGGGAAGGACAAACCTCCCACTCGCAAGGACCAGAGAAAGGACCTGGCCTCCAAGAGACAGCGATCTCAAGACGATACCCCGAGTGGATCGAAGTGGCACATGACTTCCTCCCCCCCGAACGTCGGTCGATGGCCATATCAGCTAAGCCATTTAGCGAGGCTGCAAAAGGGCACCTGACGCTGGCTGTGCTCGACAAGAGCCATCCCGACGGTAATATCAGCACGGACAACTGAGAGACCGTCTTGATGGGTCTCTGCAGGGTCTTTAAGGGCATACTCCTGAAGTATTCCGGCCCTGAACCAGTCGTCCGCGACACCGGCTGGTATCAAGGGCGAATTAAGCTGGTCGCGTGCGCGGACGAGCGCGCAGTCCGGCTGTACAAGGAGGCAATCTCCTCGGTGGGACAGCTGTGGCCCGGGCCAGACTTGAAGGCTGTCCACAGGGACGAGATCCCTAAGCGGCCTCGAGTCTGGGCCTGGGTCCCAGCGGAACCATCTAAAATGGAGAAGATCCTCGAGCTCATCCGCCTTGGCAACGGAGATCTACCCGCCATTGATTGGATAGTCCGAGTTGGCGAGACCAAGGAGAAGGAGCGTTACGTTGACCTCGTCATAAAAGATGCTTCTATCCCAGTGCTCACGGACTGTGGTGGGGTAATAAGCTACTACGGCTTCTACTCCATCACCATTAAGGTCCACAAGAGGACGGAGGGAGCCAGACAGACGGACCAGACGGGCAACGCCTCGAGCGCACCCGATTCTTATACCACTCTTACTGCCGAGGGGGCCAACAAACCGGGAGACACCTCGAGCGTCCCTAAGGCCCCGGAGCCAGAGCCGAGTATAAACTTAAAAATTAGCGCCCTGAGCGCAACCGAGGATAATCCCATCAGGGGTATCGGACGTCGCGACGGATGCTGAGAGCGAAACGGGATCGAGATCGTTGGGTCGATATACAGCCGATGGGTAGCGCCCGAAGATGAGGATCAGCTTCTGGCTTCGGAATCTAAGGAGGCGGACCTTGACATCACAGTCAGGGCCGTCACCCAAAGAGAAGAGCCAGAGGCAATGGACGTCGGTGATTCTACAAATTAATCTGCATCACGCCAAGACAGCTTCGGCTGCCCTCCTTCTGCGACTCAGCGAAAGGGCTGAGGACATCATTCTCGTCCAAGAACCGTGGATCGTCAGAAACAGGGTTTGCGGACTGAACTCTGATGCCTACCAAACGGTAACAGCCCCAGTAGCAGGTAGGATCAGGGCATGTATTCTTATTAAAAAAGCACTCTCTTATATTCTCTTCTCTAAATACAGCGACGAAGTTACAGTATGCATAAGCGTCCAGCTGAAAGAAAGCGTCGTCTGGTTCCTGACGAGCT
Organism: Philophylla caesio; assembly: GCA_963971545.1. Taxonomy (NCBI): domain Eukaryota; kingdom Metazoa; phylum Arthropoda; class Insecta; order Diptera; family Tephritidae; genus Philophylla; species Philophylla caesio. The sequence goes on from OZ020604.1 coordinate 132,779,623, forward strand.
ACATGGCCCACGACAGCCAATCTCTCCCTCCAAAAAGTCTGCAGGAAGCCATCATAGGGGCTGACAAGGAAAGACTCCCGGTCATAATTGGAGCCGACTGGAACACACATCACGAGATATGGGCCTCAAGCGATACCAACCCTCGAGGTGAGTGTTTACTTGATTTTATATTAGCAAATAATCTATATATATGCAACCGGGGGAACGATCCCACCTTCATGACCTCTGTCAGAAGAGAAGTGCTGGACATTACCATCGCATCAGGCAGCTTGTCAGACCTGATAAGCAACTGGCAAGTGTCAAAAGAGCACTCCTTTTCCGACCACCTCTACATAAATTTTAAGATCATTCTCAATCCTACTACTCTAACGGCGTAGAGGAATAAGAGGCGGACGGAAGAAATATAAGAACGTCCTCTCCGCCTCTCTGTCCAGACACGTTTATCACGGTACGCAAACACCTGATGAAGCGAGTCCCTCACACACGAAGTTTGTTGTTGTTGTTGTAGCGGCTAGCTACACCCCACTGGGCTGGCGGACTCCCTCAATCGTTATCGTCAAGCTCAACTAACGAAAGGTCCAGGAAACGAGCTGTTTCAACAGCGTCGGACCATAGGGAGAGGGGTGTTAGTTGAGTAGGTTTGGCCGGGCATGTGAATAGGTGATTGGTGTCGTACGGAGACTCTTCACATGCCGGGCACGTGTTGGGGGTGTCGGGGTTGATCCTGGATAGGTAGGAGTTTAACCTGCTACAATATCCAGATCTGAGCTGGGCCAGAGTAACGCGGGTCTCACGAGGCAGCTGGAGCTCCTCAGCTGCAATGGGTGGTGGTTGGACTCCTAGGACTGCGCTCACAGGGCGGGTGTCGATGTGTTTGGACACCGACTCCCTGTGGATGCTGTCCAGAGCCTGTCCGTACGTCCTTGGGTCCAGCGGTCGGTGTATGTATGTCTGGACCTCGTCCGTCAGTTGTGAGAGATGTCCCCTGATGTGCCTGGGTGCCGGCTCCAGCGCGAGCAGGTCTCTATTGGGGTGCCCCAGACGGTGGCATCCCAGTAGAAACTGCTTTGTGAGCATATTGTTGTGCTCTTGCACTGGGAGCACGTTAGCCTCATGGTAGAGGTGTTCCACAGGCGTCATCAGGAGACATCCCGTCACTGTCCTGAGTGCGGCGTTCTGACAGGTCTCTAGTCTTGACCACTGAGTCCTGCTAGTTCCAGGCGACCAAATTGGCGCGGCATAATTTAGAACCGGCCGGCCAATCGCCTTGTATGTTGCCAGCAACGTTTCTTTGTCTTTGCCCCAAGTGCTGCCGGCGAGCGACTTGAGGACTTTGTTGCGGCTCTGTACTTTATTGACGATTGCGGTTGTATGCGCTGAGAAGGAGACCAGGCTGTCGAGGGTGACTCCCAGGATCTTCGGGTGGTTAACCGTCGGAATGGGGGTCCCCTCGATGTGGATGTCGAGGGTGAGCCCGACCTCCTTCGTCCAAGATGTGAAAAGGGTCGCCGTGGACTTAGCAGGAGACAGCGTCAGATTCCGTCCTGTAAAATAGTGAGCAAGGTCTGGGAGGTAGCTGGTCACTTTGGAACACAGGCCATCAATTCCATTGCCGGTAGCCATTATCGTGCAGTCATCGGCGTACGAGACCAGTGTGACTCCCTCTGGCGGGGAAGGGAGTCGCGAGATGTAGAAATTGAATAATAGGGGGGATAGGACGCCACCCTTTGTACCCCCTGCTTAATTCTTCTCGCTTTTGATACTGAGTCACAGTAGCACACCGACGCTTGACGACCACACAGGTAGTTCGCGGTCCATCGCTTCAACGCCACTGGGAGAGGTGAGGCCTCCACGTCCTTCAACAAGATAGAGTGGCTGACTGTGTCGAAGGCCTTCGACAAGTCCAAAGCCACGAGGACGGTTCTCTCACAGGGGCGGTTGCCGTTGAGACCACGACTAATCTGAGTGTTTATAGCGTTAAGTGCCGTTGTGGTGCTATGCACTTTCCGGAAGCCGTGTTGATGCTTCGCCGGGCTGAGGTGGTGGTTGAAATGCGGGAGCAGCAGGGCCTCAAGTGTCTTAACCACTGGAGAAAGCAGGGAGATCGGCTGATAGGACTCGCCTTGGCCGGCCGGTTTCCCTGGTTTCAGCAGTGGTATCACCCTTCTGGTCTTCCAGATATCCGGAATGACCGAGGTGCATAGCGACAGATTGAGGACCCTGGTGAGATATGCTACTCCCGCGGTGCCCAATTTTTTCAGCATCAACATGCTTAACCCGTCTGGGCCAATGGATTTGGAGGCTTTCGCCTTCCCGATGGCTTCCTTCACCTCAGTGCTAGAGAGGACAATTGGTTCGCTTGGTGTTGACTTGCGCAGCCTTCTGGTGACTAACCGTTTGGTTCTGTCAGCCGAAGGATGCAATGTGAATTGTCGACTAAAATAGTTCGCGCATCGCTTCGGGTCCGACGAGGCGTGGTCTCCAAAGGAGATTTCTGTTCGGTCATCACGCCTCGTCGGGTTGGACAGGGACCTCACGGTCGACCATAATTTGCCCACTCCGGCACCGAGGTTGCAGGACTTCAAGTGCTCCCTCCACTTGTTCCGCTTGTGAACGTTGACCAGGCGTTGGATCTCACCGTTTAGTTGCCTAATACGGGGATTACCGGGGTCCGCCTGCCGGAGGTGGTCGCGTTTATCCGCTAGAGACACCGCCTCACCCGGGAAGTCAGGACGGATCACGGGGATCCTCCCTGCCGGAATGAAACGGGCTGCAGCGGACTTCACCACCCTGCGGAACAAGCGCTCGCCTACGCGAACGTCGGTTGGAGTTGAGAGAGCACTGAAGGCGTCTTCAGTGAAATCCTCAAACCGCTCCCAGTCAGCTTTTTTGAAGTTGACATAGGTGTGGCGGTCCGAGGCAATATAGTTGGCAGGTCTGTCAATCGAGATGACTATGGGTAGGTGGTCTGATGCAAGCGATAGCATAGGTCGCCACGTTATGCTATTTATCAGACCTGCGCTAGCTATTGTTAGATCTGGCGAGCTGCTGCAACTACCCACAATCCTGGTGGGGGCTTCGTCGTTCATGGTGCAGAATGTCGAATCGAATCTGCTCTGCCAAAATATTTCCCCTACGATCATTTGATAGGCTTGAGAACCAAAGATCGTGGTGCGCATTAAAGTCTCCGACTACCAAACGGTTTTCACCACTGAGGAGCGCACCTATGTCAGGGTGATATCCAGCGGGGCAGCAGGAGACAGGGGGTATATATGTGTTAAATATTTCGAGCTCGACGTCGCCTGACCGGACAGCTATCCCTTGACATTCTAAGGTGCTGTCCCTTGGGTCGATGTCTGCATCGATAAGACGATACTGCACCGTGTTGTGTAGAATGAAGGCTAGGCCTCCACCATTATCTCGCTCGCGATCTCTACGAAGCACGTTGTATCCGTCGCAGTTCGTTAACGTTGAGCTGCGACGTAGCTTCGTTTCTTGGACCGCAGCTATTAACAGCCCGTGCCGAGCCATGAAGGCAACCACCTCCGAGATCTTGCTCGAGAGTCCGTTGCAGTTGAACTGTAGGAGTCTCGTCTGTCTCGGTAAGGTTGTCGCGTTGAGGGGGGTGAGGGACTGGATCCGAGGGCCGGCCCGCCCCGGCTGTGCATCCCGCTGTGGTAGTAAAGGCCCAGCGGTTGTTGTGGGCGGTGTCGTGAGCGACACTGGCGGGGGGTTGTTGCGGCAGCAGGAGGCGGTAAAGCTCACGGACCAGTCCCTTGTGGTGTGCGGTGCACTCTGGCCCGGCATACACAGCAGATAGTGGGGGCAACCAGTAATTGCTGGTTGGCGCCACGTGTGGTGGAGCGAGGGGGCGGTGGGGAGGTTTGGTGTTGCTGTGAGCTCCGGGGGGGCCGTAGAGGCTGGAGGGGTGCTCTGGGGCACCGGCGCGGGGGGCGCAAGGGGGGATGCCGTGGAGGCTTGGGGCGATTGAGTGCGCGAGCAACACTGGCCCACATAGGATGTGGACCACTCCCTAGTTTTCTTAAGGCCTGAGCAGACCTTAAGATGGCACCATCCGTTGCACGAATTACACCTCACCGACGTGGAATTCGGATGGAGCCTTTTCTGGCAGATGCAGCAGAAGTAGGTTTCTGGGCCAGGGTTAGGCTCGACGCCCGCCCTGGCCAGGAGTATGAGTAGCAATCCTGCTGCCAGGTATTGCACCCAAGGGGAGATAAGATTGGGGGTGTCCGGCAGCCTAAGTGGGGTTAGGTCGCCGAAACAACAGTCCTTGGTCGGATGAAATCCGAGTCACTTCGGTAGCGTAGAACCGACTGTTGTGGAAGTGCACACACGAAGGTCGTTTTTCTCGGTGAGCTTAAGATAGATAAGATAAATAAAAGAGGATTGCACTGCGACCAATTGGTCTATTGTGCCCTCAGTAACCTATAACACATCCCCTAGACCAAGAGCATCTATGAATTTCAAGATTGATCCCGGTGACAGGGAGTGTATGTACTCCTCCTTAGGCCACATCTGACCTAGCCATCTCTCCCCTCGTCGAGCCACAGCATCGCACTCCAGGAGCAGGTGTGTGGGGGTCTCCTTTGTCCTGTCGCAGAAGCGACACAGGTCGCTCGACCAGATACCTAGTTTATGCAGATGACCCCTCAATCTGCAGTGACCTGTGAGGATGCCTGTGAGGATTCTAAGTTTTGCTTTTGGGAGGTCTATCAGTATCTTATATCGTTTGTTACTGTACCCCCCCAATAGTTTCTTTGCCTGTAGCAGGCCCAGGGTCTCTTCCCATTGCTGAGTCCAGAGCTGTCTAGTTTCCTTTCTGAGCGCCTCCTTTATAGTGCTTGGTCCTATTGGAAAGAAGGGCTCTGGTCCTATGGGATTCGAGCTAGCCGCCAACCTGGCCAGGTCGTCTGCCATCTCATTTCCCTCGATCCCTGCGTGACCTGGAACCCATGAAAGTCGTATGGTATTCCTTTTTGCCAGTTCATTGAGTCTATTTATGCACTCCAAGACCATTGAGGATTTTACCTCGAAGGACGTAAGGGCTTTGAGCGCTGCCTGGCTGTCGCTTAGGATGAGTATTCTTTCTCCGCAATAGTTCCTTTGCAGATTTAATTCGGCACAAACGCTGATCGCATATATCTCCGCCTGGAAGATGCTGGGAAAGGCGCCCATGGGTATCGAGACTTTAGCTCTGGGACCATAGACGCCTGCCCCAATACCATCCACGGTCTTGGAGCCATCAGTATACCACTGCAATGTACTTCGAACCCAGCTCCCCAAAAGAGAGGGGTTCCACGACATTTTGTCTGTAATGTCACTAATTCTGAAGTGTCTTTCAAACACTATTTCTTTATTTATGTCATCCCTGGGACGTTGTGCGGTTGTGCTGTTCGGACGCATTTTCATTTCGCTCTGTGACTTTTATGTCAATAAGATATTTATCAGTGAGACAGTGACTCTTTAAAAATGAAATGACTTTCGTTATTATATTACTGCAATATTAATATTACTAAAATCATAATTTCCACAGTGGCTCTTGTTTTCCTTGAATTTTGCTTTTGCCCTTATTATCAAATAAATTAGTTAATAATGGTTTGTTGTTGTGGACAGAAGGTTGATCGAACACAACCAAAAGTGCAATGTATGAAGTGCAATGAACTTTTCCACACATCATGTGTTGGTATTTCGTCGAATGAATTGGAATTTTTGCTTAGCTCTAATAAGAGTTATTATTGCAAAGTTTGTATGGCGGCGCGCCGAAGCTCTCTTCGTTCACCTCCTCTACCTATTCTAGTGAGTGAAAATTTAAATGCAAACATCTCTAATAGCGCCAAACCTGTCGCCTCTCAAAAACAAAGTGAAAATATGTCTATTGTAACTAACAACACGCTGAATCAAATCACATTGGAGTCTTTGTATGAAGTAATGGTCTCATTACAAGCCGAGAATGCTCAATTACTCAAAATAATTAGTGATGTGCGGGATAACAACAATAAGTTATTATCAAAATCCGACAGTATGCATTCGGATTTGATCTCTATGCAGTGCAATCTTCTTGAAAAAGATGAAGCTATAGCTAAGCTAAATTCAGAGCTTAGCGGTCTTCGTTCCCTGGTAAACAATGTTCTTGTAAAGCGTAGAGATAACAATTTTTCGAAACATCTTGGAGTCGCTTCGCCTAGTGCTGCTAATCACTCAATTGACAAGCACTCAACTGCGAACCATTTAACTCCACTTGCTGCTGCTCAAACTTCGCATCAAGATGTCAATGCTTCGCCTAGTCCAGACATAGGCTCAACCCCATCTGTTGCTGCTGCTGCTTTTTCTTCGTCTGCTTGTTCTTCGTCTACCTATTCTGGAGCCAAATCGAAATTGTTGACCGTACCTTCAGTTTCTGCTGTCAACATGCAGTCGTATGCTAGTGTTGTGAATGCTAACACACATGCAGTGAACACTCGTTCTGCATTATCACATTCGCATGGAGATAAGGTTCGCAATTCGCCTGCGGGCAATTCTGCCAATATTGCCCGGCATTCTTCTTCTTCGTTACCTAATAACAACAATTGGATTAATGTTAGTAAAGTAAGAAGTCAAAAACGTCTTAATGTTATTGGTTTAAGCTCGAACTCGGATTTAGAAGTGATGGATCATAAGAAATGGTTCCACCTCTCTTCCTTTTTGCCTAGTGTTACCGCAGAAAATATAATTGATTACGTGTTTAAGTATGCGCATATTGATAAAAGTCATTTATCTTGTTATGCACTTGTCAAGCAACAAACGCCGCCTGTTAAACTCAATTACATTAACTTTAAGCTTGGTGTATCAACTGCCTTTTATAGTAAGTTGCTCTTGCCTGATCTTTGGCCCACTAATGTTAATCTGCGTCCTTTTCGTATTTTTCCAAAGGAGCAGTCTCAACAACTAACATTATGAACCTAAATAAATCACTTGGTGGTGGTAGCGGTCTGAAAGTTTATTTTCAGAATATTTCGGGTCTTCGTACTAAATATGATTATGTTCGCTCACTAAGTTCTCAATTAGATTATGATATATTTGTTATAGTGGTTAAATTCAGATTTCCGCGACAATGAATTTTTTGACCCGAACTTGTATAATGTTTTCCGCAAGGATCGAGATGCCGTGAAAACACATCGCAATAGAGGAGGAGGTGTTCTGGTCGCTATACAGAGAAAGTGGAATGCATATTTAGTTGGTTTGGAAAATAATGATACTCTCCTTGATCAAATATGTGTATCTATAGATGGCTCTTCTAATAATTCTTTATTTATTTTGGTTTCATACATACTGATAATGTCAGTTCTCTTGTTCTTAACAAGCTTCATGATAATCACTTATGTATTTTAGGTGATTTCAACTTATGCAATGTTGGTTGGAGTCATTCATTCTCCATTACCAGTCTTACCCCTACGAATGTTGCTGCCGCACATGAATTATATTTCATTGATGGTCTCCTAGGCTTTAACTTATCACAGATTAATTATTTTGTAAACAAACTGGGAAAAATTCTGGATTTAATTTTCATTAGTGATAACTTAAACTATAATATTGAAGAATGTTTTAATCCAATCTCAAAACCTGATATGCATCATGTTCCGTTGATTCTCAGTTTAGAATTTTATGAATTTCCTCTGCGTATAGTTGAAGAGAAGTGTTTCAACTTCAATGCTTGTAATTTTGCTACATTTAATAATGCCCTTTCTGAATTGAATTGGGATGACGTTTTGAGATGTAAAGATGCTTCCACATCTTATAATATTTTTAAAACCTCTTTATATGAACTTTGTTCAATAAATATTCCATTTTTGAGGAAAAAGACATACAAGTTGCCATGGTATAATGCTGAATTAAAAAAGTTAAAGAACCTTAGAAATAAATTTTATCAAAAATTCAGAATGACTGATAGTCAGACTTTCTATGTTATATACAAGAAATATTTGAAAGAATTTAATTGTCTCGACAAATTCCTCTATAAAAATTATATTCTCGGTATTGAATCTAGCATTAAATCTAACCCTAAGTCTTTCTGGCATTTCATTTAGTCCAGAAATTCTAGTTCTACTATACCCTCGAATGTTTTCTTAGATGATAAATTTGCTCGCTGCCCTGCAGATATTGCTAATTTGTTTGCAAAATTTTTTAGTTCTAACTTTATTCAAGATACTGGTATAAATTATTCAGATCTTAAATTTAAAAGTAAGTCTGCTTTCAGTTTTGGTTCTCTTCTAATTTCTTCTAATGACGTGGCTAGTGGGATTTCCAAGTTGAAACCGTCAGAAAAAAAGGATATTGATGGTTTTTCTGCGGTCTTATTTAAGAATTGCCCAGCTTTAGTCTATCCATTAAAACAAATTTTTAATATCTCATTAGCCACTGGTGTCTTCATAGATGATTGGAAGATTACTACCATTAATCCTATTTTGAAAAGTGGCAATAAAAATAATGTTAATAACTATAGACCTATCTGTAAGTTATCGACAGTGTCAAAACTCTTTGAAATTATTGTTAATGAAAAACTTGTCTTTGCTACTAAATGTTTAATTTCTCCTAATCAGCACGGCTTTGTCTCCAACCGGTCAACCGTTAGTAATCTTGCAGTCTTTTCGGAATATTGCATTTCATCTTTCACAGCAGGTTTCCAAGTTGATTGCATATATACAGATTTTTCCAAGGCTTTTGATCGAGATTCTCACTCGATATTAATTAAAAAGCTAGCCTCCTTGGGTTTTCATTCAGTTTTTTACGTTGGATTATTTCGTATTTAAAAAATAGGCGCTGTGCAGTCTCGATAGAAGGCACTTCTTCGGGGCCTTTCTTGCTACTTCTGGTGTGCCTCAAGGTAGTATCCTAGGCCCGCTATTTTTCGTATTATTCATAAACGATATCAGTTCCTGTTTCTCTTTTGCAAGTTTTCTACTCTATGCTGATGATTTGAAAATATATTCGATTATAAAAAAGGTCAGTGACTCAGTCAATCTTCAGACTGACTTAGATAACCTCAATTTTTGGTGCATAAGGAATTGTCTTTCACTAAATATTAAAAAATGCTTTAAAGTAACGTACTCTAAAATTCGGAATGTTCTGATAACAAAGTATAATATCTCCAGTGCAGTTTTAGAATCTGTTGATGAGTTTAAAGATCTAGGAGTTATTTTTTCATCTAATTTTTCTTTTAATAGTCATATCAATCACGTAGTCAGGAAATCATGTTCTGTGCTGGGTTTTGTAAGACGCAATTGTGTAAAATTTTCAGATCCCTATACACTCAAACTACTATTTACTTCTTTTGTAAGTCCAAACTTGGAATATGCCGCAATTATTTGGAGGCCATATCATTCGAATTTGAATTACCGAATATAAAGAGTTCAAAAAGTTTTCCTAAAGTACGCCCTACGTTCTTTAAATTTTACCTATCCGTTACCGCCTTATAAGCATCGTTTGCTATTAATTAATCTTAGTTCTTTGGAAATAAGAAGATCTTTTCTCTCCTTGTCATTTGTTTTCAACATCATTAATAGTAGTGTAGATTGTGCTTATCTGCTAAGTGAAATCTATTTTAATATTCCCCAACGCAGTTTACGAAAATATTTATCCTTTTATGGAAATAACTGCAAAACTGAATACGCTCGTAATGCCCCTCTCACCCGCGCCTTAAATGAATTTAATATAATTTCGGATACAGTTCCTATTGATTTCTCTATTTCAAAATCTTTATTTTTAGAAATATTAAAGTCATATTTTAGTCAAGCTAGTTAAGTTTTACCTTAGCTATAAGTCATCAATGTAAATAGTCTGTAAGAAACCATTGTTTCATAGATTAAATGAATAAATAATCAAATAAATAAATAAAAAGGGCTAGTGGGAGCTGGCAGCCCAACTTCTCCCTATTTTTGGACGATAGTACCTTGAATTTGCCGTAGCCTTCTCTCGCAAAGCTCAGCTTTGTGCGTTTTGCTGCCTGTACTACGTGTGTATGGAGTGGCTCGAGATCCAGGATCACTTCTAGCGCAGCCGTCGGACATGTGCGCATTGCTCCCGTAATGCAGACACATCCCAGGCGTTGCAGTTTGGCAAGAGATTGCATTACCGTAGCTAGGTTGATCCTTGAGCCCCAAGCAACTGCTCCGTACGTAACTATTGGTCTGACTATCATGGTGTACATCCATCTCAAAATCTTCGGGGTGCATCCCCAGGATTTACCAGCTAGCCGCTTGCACACCATGAGTGCCCTCGTAGCTTTGGGATGGTCGCGTCTACATGGCTTTTCCACAGAAGCTTAGAGTCCATGATTAGGACCAGGTACTTAACTTCTGTGGCAATTACAGCCGGGACCCCCTCCATAGCTATGCTCCTCATACCTTGAACTTTCCTTCTCCTTGTAAAGGGGACAATGACTGGAACATAATGGTGTTCTGCAGGCGGGTCAGATCGTCCGAACTTAGGGCAGCAGCCGGGTCGTCGCGGGACAGCACAGCCACTCTAACGCCTTGCAGGGCATTCGAGTAGCTGGGCCGCTGCGCACTTCCAACCGCACTTGGCCTAGGCCAAGCTTGGCAGTCAGCTTCTTTTTATTGGGGAAAAGGGACGTACGCGGCGACAGCGCCCCTTGCCGCGGTAAGGCCACTGCTACTCCTCGAGTTGGCCCGGTGTCGAAGAGGCTCCGTATAAATACAGCCGGTTGTCCTCCTGGCTGCAAACCAGCCAATGGGCACGGCGTCGCATAACACCCTGGCTTAGGAGGTGGTAGTTCTTGGTCATCGCCCCCCAAAGCGGCCCCGACCATCCGCCCGGACCTACGCACACAGGCGCTGATACGATCGGATGACCTTGACCTATTTGAGGTGCGACTAAGCCCCTGCACCAACGTCAAGGTGCCTACCCTAGCAGGGGCAGCTTGACTCACCGCCAAAAATAGATGAAGCGGTAGACCTCATAACAAACGCATGTAATTCAGCTTTCAGAGTCTCCTGCCCTAAGACCCTCCCGAAGGGTAAAAAGAAACCCCAGTGGTGGAATCTAGAGAATTCAGCACTCAGGAAAGAGAGCAGGCGTTCACCTAGCCAAGAGGACGGGTATTTGGCAACCATACAAAGACGCTCTTAAAACTTTCAAGAAGGCCATTAAGACAGCACAACGCAAATCTTGGCAAAACTTCGGCAACAACATAGAAGAAAACTCCGAAGCCAACAGGCTGAGGAAGGTTCTCTCGAAAAGTGCTCCAAAGATAAATTCTATTCAAAAACCAAACGGAGAATGGACATCTACAACCGACGAAATGCTGGAGCTACTAATGACCACTCACTTTCCTGGGTGCTCCATTGACTCCAACATCTTGCCAGGTCTCCAAGCCAACTCACTCTTAGGGAATACCGCAGGGGACATAGTGAGGTACGACAAGGTGGAATGGGCAGTAATGTCCTTCGAACCTTACAAATCACCAGGACCAGACGGAATTTTTTCCGCACAACTGCAAGCAGCGAAGGACCTTCTTTGTCCCCTGCTTAAGCAGATTTTTACAGCATGCCTTACCCTCACCCACATTCCTTATGAGTGGACGAATGCGCAAGTCGTTTTTCTACCAAAGGGAGGCAGGGATGCTCACGCAAAACCAAAGAACTTTAGACCCATAAGCCTCACCTCATTCCTTATCAAAACTCTTGAGAGGCTCACAGATGAGCATTTTCGGCGAAATATAAGTAAAGACAAACTCTCCTCCAACCAGGATGCATACTCAAAAGGCACATGTGGCTAGAGGTACACCCCAGGGAGGTGTTCTGTCACATTTACTCTGGAACATTACTGTAAACGACTTACTCTTAAACCTCAAGAGCACCGGCTGCAAGGTCGTGGCATATGCTGACGACTTGGCAATCACAACAACGGGCAAACATCTCCAAGTCATAAGCGATTTACTGCAGAACGCTCTAAATATCGTAGCTCGCTGGTCTGTGGAATGTGGACTTAACGTCAATCCCGCCAAGACCGAAGCAGTGCTCTTTACAAGGAAATACAAAATTCCCGCCTTCGAACTACCATCCGTAAACGGAGTGGTTCTTAGTCTCTCAACCGAGGTCAAATATCTGGGAATTATACTTGACAAAAAACTCGAGTGGAAGCGGAACATCGGAAACCGCTCCAAGAGAGCTATTGTTGCTCTATACGCCTGTAAGACGGCCCTGGGGAAGAAATAGGGTATAAAGCCACACATTGTACACTGGATATACACAGCTGTGATAAGACCCATCCCCTTCTACGGGATCGTCGTATGGTGGCCGGCATTGAGCAGGACTCTTACCAGAGCAAAACTAGAAGGGTCCAGAGGGCAGCCGCAATGCTCACCACGGGAGTACTGCCCTCTACATCCACTAAATCTCTGGAAATAATGTTAAATCTCCCACCGGAGTGGGCGGCCTGCTAGGCTAAATGCGTTCCTTCTGTGGAGATATCTTAACTACGGGCAACCCGATGAGGTTGGATTACATTTTACACCCTCCATTCTCTGGAAATAGATTCTCCACAAGAATCCAATGAAGTAGCGAATGGATAGGTATCGTGGACCTGGATCCAGGATCGACGGCAGTATACACAGATGGGTCCAAGTTAAACGAAAGAGTAGGCAGCGGGATTCACTCTAGTGAACTCGATCTAAACCTCAGTCTTCGTTTGCCGGACCACTGTAGTGTTTTCCAGGCCGAACTAAATGCAATAATGGAAGCAGCTCGTGGCCTTACAACGTGCACCTCTTTAGAACGAGGCATTACCATTTATTCTGACAGCCAGGCTGCTATCAAATCTCTGAAATCCTACGGTACAACCTCCAAGTTGGCCTTTGGTTGGTCGTCATTCGCGCCGAGCGGTCATGTTTTGCTATTCGCTCCGATATTCTTTGAATAAATATAAATCGCATAGTTAATTACAATTATAAATGCTTACTATTGGCATGGTTAATATAATCAATCTGAGACAGTGACTCTTCTATCAGAATTGGTTTTAATCATTTGTTGTGAAAATAATTTGAAAATCCATTTAATATGCCATGTGTTTGTGCGCAAAAAGTAGATCGCAATCAATCTAAAGTGCAGTGCTCTAAATGCAATGAGTTTTTCATCTCAAATACGTTGGCATTCAACAGGCTGATCTTGAGTATTTGCTGAGTACAGATAAGCCGTTTTTTTTCAATATTTGTATGGTTAAGCGCCGTAGTTCAATTCGATCTCCTCCACCTCCCGCTGCTGTGGATATAAGTACCTGGCGTCAAAATAATAACTCTCATGAAAATGTAATTAAACAACAAAAGTTATATACTGTGGCCGATGAGCTTGCCGAAATTAAAGGTGTTAATACTCGTCTCATTTCTACTGTCAGTGCTCTTCATGAAGATACTAAGTGTTTATTGCAAAAATCAGACACCCTTTAAGCGGAGGTTCGTGAATTGCGCTCTAAATTAGATGCCAAAGATGCCACTTTGTCTCTCTTGCTATCGGAAATCAAAGATTTACGTGATGTTGTTATTAGCTGCCTTTCTCATAAATCGAAAACAGAAAATAGCGAAAACAAACATGTAAAATCGTCATCTTCATGGTTTTTGTCTGCTGATGCTATTGCTTCGCCCGCTGCTACCGCTCATAAGTCGTATAGCGACACTGTCACTGGCGCAAGGAGAGCTAAATTGCCGCTGCGCTCTGCTAAGGCGGCGCATACAATGTCGACGCTGTATTCCCATCCCATAACTACGATGCAAACTCAGATTGCTGCTACTACAGGTAATCAATTATCAGCTTTGCTGCCCGCTCAAATCGGCCCATCAATGTTGCCTTCTCACGCTTCTGCTACTACCACTAAGCTAGTGACTGCGACTTCCACTGCTATAATTGCTGCTTCGCCATCTACTCAGTTACCTGCTGTGCTGCTCGCTCACAATTCGCATTCGTTTACTGTTGCTGATCCGCCTGTAGATGTCATTAATCCGAACGATTGGACTACTGTGCGTCAAAAAAAGGGCATAAATATAAGAAAATAGTTTTTGGATGTAATGATAGCGCCGAGTTGGATGTTGTTATTATCTGAACAGAATGTTATCTCCTATGTTTCACGACATTCTGGTATTCAAAGTAATCATTTAGCATGCTATAAATTAATTAAGAAAGATGCTTCTGTAGACAACTTGCGTGGCCATCTGATATAAAAGTTCGTCCCTTTCGTTTTTTTCAAACGGAGGAAAGTACAGAAAAAATCAAGTAGTCAATAACTCTCTTAATAAATCTCTTAGAATTTATTTTTAAAATATGTCCGGAATGCGGACCAAATCCAAAGATATTTTTCTAGCAACTTCTCGCGCTCAATATGATATTTACGTTTTTGTTGAAACCTGGCTTAATAAAGGTTTTTTCGATGCTGAATTTTTTGACGCAAATCAATTTGTTGTATATAGAAAAGACAGGGATGCGTTAAAAACTGGACACTTCAAGGGTGGGGGTGTTCTGATCGCTGTGAAGAGTAGTTTACGGTCTTCAATACAACAGTTAACAAATAATGACACTCTTTTTGATCAACTTTGCGTCTGCATTCTTAGCAGTTTTCGTAAACTATTTATATGCGTATCCTACATTCCTCCGAATAGCTTAGATAGTTTACATAATGAACATGCGGAAAATATTGTTAATCTTTGCGAAAAAAACGAGGATTGTAATTTTAGCATACTAGGTGATTTCAATCTTAGCGATATCGTTTGGTCTGCCCTACAATATAATGGTATCTTAACACCAACTAATGTTAAAAGATCTCATGAAATGCACCTTTTAGATAGCCTTCTTAGTCTTAACCTTATCCAAATCAATACCTTATTTAATAATTTAAGTAAAATTTTGGATCTTGTATTCGTTGATGAAAACATAATATATAATATATTTGAATGCTCGTTTCCAATAAGTAGAACGGATAAACATCATGTGCCTCTTATCAAAATGTTGGAATTCTATAGTGTTGTTGATTACTGTAAAGAAAAGTGCATTTCTTTAAATTTTCGGAATGCTTATTATGAAAAGTTAAACGCTGCCTTAACCGAAATAAATTGGGACTCAGTTCTTAACACTAGATGTGTCTGATTGTTTTGAAAGTTTTCTATACGAAACTAGCGATGTTTTTTCGAAGAACCTTTCAATTCTTCCACCTCGTATTCATAAATTACCTTGGTATTAGAAAAATCTAAAAAAGGTAAAAAATCAAAGAAACAAGTTCTACAAATTATATAAAGCTCAAAGTAATAATTTAAATTTAAAAGAAAAATAAATTTTTTATATGAATCAGTTCAATGTTCTTTCTATTTGTGTGCCTCTATGTTCGATCACCAATCTATCTCTTTCTACTGGTGTGTTTATAAATCGATGGAAGGTCGCCTCCATTACCCCTATTTATAAATGAGGTAGTAGGAATGATATAACCAATTATAGACCAATTTCTAAATTAACAGTTTTTTCAAAGCTTTTCGAACAGGTGGTTAAAGAAAAAATTACTTTCGCTACAAAATCCATTTTAGAGCCGCATTAATATGGATTTGTCAGTGGGCGTTCTTCCGTCAGTAACTTAGCCATTTTCTCTCAATACTGCATCTCAGCATTTAAATGTGGGCTACAAATAGACACCATTTATACAGACTTCTCTAAAGCCTTTGATAGAGTTTCCCATGCAATTTTATTGCACAAACTCAAATGTATTGGTTTCCACTCTGTTTTTTTGGCTTGGCTAAAATCTTATCTATCGAATCGGTTGTTATTTGTTGAAATAAAAAATTGCAAGTCGCATTCTTTTGTTGCGTCTTCGGGTGTCCCACAAGGTAACATTCTTGGCCCAATTTTCTTTATTCTCTTCATTAATGACATTGGTTCCTGTTTTAAAAGTTCAAATTTTGTGCTTTATGCTGATGATTTGAAGTTTTTTCGTAGTATAACCTGCGAGACTGATTCTCATCTCCTACAATAGGACTTAAATAATCTTGTCGAATGGAGTAGCAGGAATAAACTTTCATTGAATATTAATAAATGTTTCCATATGTCTATTTCTAAATCTCCGGAGTTTCGGCAATCGTGCTGTTTTATTTTTAATCACCAACTTATTTCAGTTAAAGATTTTAGCGATCTTGGAGTTGTGTTCGATAACCGTTTTACTTTCAGAAATCACATATGTTATGTCCTACCTAAGGTTTACAGTAATCTTGCTTTTTTACGCCGCTCCTCAAAAGATTTAAAAGATCCGTATACTAGGAGACTTATATACTATGTCATAGACTGAATAAATTTAAATTGAAATTGAATGCAGAGCAGCTCTAAATCAGCTGGTGGATATGTGCTCCGTATGTGTTGTTTGGGTTCCTGGCCATAGGGACATTCCTGGCAACTGCCTGGCTGATGAACTAGCAAGGAAAGGGAAGGAACTAACTGTTAAAACTCTGCTCAAGAGGCGGGTTTACCCTTAGGATCCTATAAACACAGATTAAGAGATGAGCTTATGGGTAAGGTAAATTTAAGGTGGGCATCGGAGCGCACCTGCTACATTACCAGACAAAACTGGCCAGAAGCCGATGAGAAGCGCTCTAAAGCTCTCACTATGCTTGGCCGTTTCTCTCTCAGATTAGTAGTTCGGGTGATAACCGGGCACTGCCTCATCGGCACGCATGGGTAAAGGCTAGGTTACCCAACAAACGATTTTTGCCGCAGTTGGCGAAACGAGGAGGAGGTGGAGAGTATTGAGCACTATCTCTGCCACTGTCCCGGCTTGGCCAAGACGCGCAGCAAAGCTTTTAAAAGTTACTTTCTGGACTGTTTAGCTGACTTGAACTCGGCAAACATTTCCAACTTTCTACTCTACATTAAGCGCACAGGATGGTACAATTTCTGAAAGAAGGGAGGGAGGGAATGCATGGCTTATGCCAGTGGTGTCTCAATGGGCTTCTTACAGCCTAAGTGTGCCACCGTGCTCCTGTGCGGTGGCAGCCACCCTAACCTAAGCAGTCGAAGCAGAGGTTGCAGCGTTGGAAAAAGCAAGAAGAAGAAGTCGAACGAATCGGGTATGTCATACAGGTTGACTGGTGAACTAAAACAAACACAGAGGAACGAAGCTAAGTAAAATGAATTTTAAGTTGTGTATTTTCATAAATGTTTAATTTGCTTTGTTTGATCATCAAATCAATTCTGTATTTTATATTTAAATTCACAAGCAGAAAATCAATAATTTGTGTGCATATTTCTTTTGAAAAAATAACTTGAGTAAAATGTTTGTTCGTATTATAGACACGTTTCAGAAGTTTAACTAGGAGAACTAAAATTTTATGTTGAAGAGTTTAAGCAATTTGCAAATAAAACATATGTACGTATACTTGTAAATAAAGAAATTGTTAACGTTAGTAAGTTATATACAGGTAGTGCAGGCTTATATTGTGTCAATAAACACTAATAAAATGTAAGCGATAAATAAAATATTTTGTAACTTGTAACAAGTTTTGGATTTTCACTGGTTGTTTGCACATTTTGTAAGTGGAAAGGGTCGACAATGGAGCGACACGAAATTTTAGAATGCACGTAGCCGGACTAAAAGAAAAACTGGCAGAGTTAGGTCTGTCCACGACAGGACGCCTCAAACAAGGAATGGCTGGAAGATTTTCAGCAAATTGCCATCGCGGTCAACTGGAACGAACTCCAAAAATTTATATACGCAAAACAGCTGCTAAAATTATTATACGAAGTGAGCGTGACATAACTGACTGGAAGTCGAAGCAGTGTAGCTACATTTTGGTGGTAGTCGACGCCTTCTCCAAGTTTTTGGGATACGTGATACAAAACGGTACCATCAAGCCGTCCGAGGCTAAAACGAAAGCTGTGGAACACTTTCCAGTACCAAATGATCCCAAAGCTGTGAAACGTTTTCTTGGTCTAACCTCATATTTTAGACTATTTATAGAGCGATACGCAGTGGTCGCTAAACCACTTTCGGATCTTCTACGACACGACGTGAAGTTTACCATAAAAGAAGCACAACTGAGATGCACACGGATTCATCAATGTATGGTTATGGTGCGGTCCTTCTGCAAAAGGATTTTGACGATCAGCAGTTTCATTAGGGAGTGCCACAAAATCCCAAAAAAAAAATCCCCAAACACATAATCCCCAAAATCAAAATCCCCAAAATTAAAATCCCCTAACACGAAATCCCCACCTTTTTTTTAGGCAGTGTCACAAAATCCCCAAACACAAAATCCCCATTTTTTTATTTTTATTAAATATTATTACAGATCATATAAAAAGTAGTAAAACCGCACTTTAGTTGAGTTTTAATTCGTAGTTACATACACCTGCAGCCAAGTACATCTTACCACTCAAGGTTTTGAATGCTTTTCAAATTTATCTAACTTCTACGGGGTCAAGCTTCTTGAAATTTGGCAGGCACATTTAATAGACCTAAAGGCATCAAGAAGCGAATTTTAATTAATGAGGGACCATTATATTGTTTTTTTATGATAAATAAAAGAAATAAGATGATTTGGAGTGAAGTATGCGTTATTAGCTTTTGAGCAAATTTTTTTTAAATTCTTTTTTCTTTTTTATAAAACTGCTTATAATAAGATAAACTTAACTATTGTCTTACGAAATACTGAACCTAGTAGGGTGTTGGTCCACCTTTAGCTGCAATAACTGCTTCGACTCGAGCAGGCATCGACAATATATAGATATAGACGAGAACGCATGACCGATTTAGAGGAAAAAAAATAATTATTTCATCAATTTAGCGACTAAAAAGCTAAAAAAAGAGTATTAAAATACGGCCCAGACCCGGATTTGAACCCAAAACCCTTGCATGACAGCTGCAGACTCTAACCACTGAGCTATTGGGGATTTTGATTTTGGGGATTCTGATTTTGGGGATTTTAATTTTGGGGATTTTGATTTAGGGGATTTTGATTTGGGGATTTTGATTTGGGGATTTTGATTTGGGGATTTTGATTTTGGGGATTATGTGGTACACCCGTTTCATTATAACCAAGGTCACTTTTCACACAAATATTCGCAAAGGAAATACAAAATTCCCGCCTTCGAACTACCATCCGTAAACGGAGTGGTTCTTAGTCTCTCAACCGAGGTCAAATATCTGGGAATTATACTTGACAAAAAACTCGAGTGGAAGCGGAACATCGGAAACCGCTCCAAGAGAGCTATTGTTGCTCTATACGCCTGTAAGACGGCCCTGGGGAAGAAATGGGGTATAAAGCCACACATTGTACACTGGATATACACA
Source organism: Philophylla caesio (assembly GCA_963971545.1). NCBI lineage: Eukaryota > Metazoa > Arthropoda > Insecta > Diptera > Tephritidae > Philophylla > Philophylla caesio. The sequence continues at coordinate 132,798,949 of OZ020604.1, forward strand.
GCTGTGATAAGACCCATTCCCTTCTACGGGATCGTCGTATGGTGGCCGGCATTGAGCAGGACTCTTACCAGAGCAAAACTAGAAGGGTCCAGAGGGCAGCCGCAATGCTCACCACGGGAGTACTGCCCTCTACATCCACTAAATCTCTGGAAATAATGTTAAATCTCCCACCGGAGTGGGCGGCCTGCTAGGCTAAATGCGATCCTTCTGTGGAGAAATCTTAACTACGGGCAACCCGATGAGGTTGGATTACATTTTACACCCTCCATTCTCTGGAAATAGATTCTCCACAAGAATCCAATGAAGTAGCGAATGGATAGGTATCGTGGACCTGGATCCAGGATCGACGGCAGTATACACAGATGGGTCCAAGTTAAACGAAAGAGTAGCAGCGGGATTCACTCTAGTGAACTCGATCTAAACCTCAGTCTTCGTTTGCCGGACCACTGTAGTGTTTTCCAGGCCGAACTAAATGCAATAATGGAAGCAGCTCGTGGCCTTACAACGTGCACCTCTTTAGAACGAGGCATTACCATTTATTCTGACAGCCAGGCTGCTATCAAATCTCTGAAATCCTACGGTACAACCTCCAAGTTGGCCTTTGGTTGGTCGTCATTCGCGCCGAGCGGTCAAGTTTTGCTATTCGCTCCGATATTCTTTGAATAAATATAAATCGCATAGTTAATTACAATTATAAATGCTTACTATTGGCATGGTTAATATAATCAATCTGAGACAGTGACTCTTCTATCAGAATTGGATTTAATCATTTGTTGTGAAAATAATTTGAAAATCCATTTAATATGCCATGTGTTTGTGCGCAAAAAGTAGATCGCAATCAATCTAAAGTGCAGTGCTCTAAATGCAATGAGTTTTTCATCTCAAATACGTTGGCATTCAACAGGCTGATCTTGAGTATTTGCTGAGTACAGATAAGCCGTTTTTTTTTCAATATTTGTATGGTTAAGCGCCGTAGTTCAATTCGATCTCCTCCACCTCCCGCTGCTGTGGATATAAGTACCGAGCGTCAAAATAATAACTCTCGTGAAAATGTAATTAAACAACAAAAGTTATCTACTGTGGCCGATGAGCTTGCCGAAATTAAAGGTGTTAATACTCGTCTCATTTCTACTGTCAGTGCTCTTCATGAAGATACTAAGTGTTTATTGCGAAAATCAGACACCCTTTAAGCGGAGGTTCGTGAATTGCGCTCTAAATTAGATGCCAAAGATGCCACTTTGTCTCTCTTGCTATCGGAAATCAAAGATTTACGTGATGTTGTTATTAGCTGCCTTTCTCATAAATCGAAAACAGAAAATAGCGAAAACAAACATGTAAAATCGTCATCTTCATGGTTTTTGTCTGCTGATGCTATTGCTTCGCCCGCTGCTACCGCTCATAAGTCGTATAGCGACACTGTCACTGGCGCAAGGAGAGCTAAATTGCCGCCGCGCTCTGCTAAGGCGGCGCATACAATGTCGACGCTGTATTCCCATCCCATCACTAAGATGCAAACTCAGATTGCTGCTACTACAGGTAATCAATTATCAGCTTTGCTGCCCGCTCAAATCGGCCCATCAATGTTGCCTTCTCACGCTTCTGCTACTACCACTAAGCTAGTGACTGCGACTTCCACTGCTATAATTGCTGCTTCGCCATCTACTCAGTTACCTGCTGTGCTGCTCGCTCACAATTCGCATTCGTTTACTGTTGCTGATCCGCCTGTAGATGTCATTAATCCGAACGATTGGACTACTGTGCGTCAAAAAAAGGGCATAAATATAAGAAAATAGTTTTTGGATGTAATGATAGCGCCGAGTTGGATGTTGTTATTATCTGAACAGAATGTTATCTCCTATGTTTCACGACATTCTGGTATTCAAAGTAATCATTTGGCATGCTATAAATTAATTAAGAAAGATGCTTCTGTAGACAACTTGCGTGGCCATCTGATATAAAAGTTCGTCCCTTTCGTTTTTCTCAAACGGAGGAAAGTACAGAAAAAATCAAGTAGTCAATAACTCTCTTAATAAATCTCTTAGAATTTATTTTCAAAATATGTCCGGAATGCGGACCAAATCCAAAGATATTTTTCTAGCAACTTCTCGCGCTCAATATGATATTTACGTTTTTGTTGAAACCTGGCTTAATAAAGATTTTTTCGATGCTGAATTTTTTGACGCAAATCAATTTGTTGTATATAGAAAAGACAGGGATGCGTTAAAAACTGGACACTTCAAGGGTGGGGGTGTTCTGATCGCTGTGAAGAGTAGTTTACGGTCTTCAATACAACAGTTAACAAATAATGACACTCTTTTTGATCAACTTTGCGTCTGCATTCTTAGCAGTTTTCGTAAACTATTTATATGCGTATCCTACATTCCTCCGAATAGCTTAGATAGTTTACATAATGAACATGCGGAAAATATTGTTAATCTTTGCGAAAAAAACGAGGATTGTAATTTTAGCATACTAGGTGATTTCAATCTTAGCGATATCGTTTGGTCTGCCCTACAATATAATGGTATCTTAACACCAACTAATGTTAAAAGATCTCATGAAATGCACCTTTTAGATAGCCTTCTTAGTATTAACCTTATCCAAATCAATACCTTATTTAATAATTTAAGTAAAATTTTGGATCTTGTATTCGTTGATGAAAACATAATATATAATATATTTGAATGCTCGTTTCCAATAAGTAGAACGGATAAACATCATGTGCCTCTTATCAAAATGTTGGAATTCTATAGTGTTGTTGATTACTGTAAAGAAAAGTGCATTTCTTTAAATTTTCGGAATGCTAATTATGAAAAGTTAAACGCTGCCTTAACCGAAATAAATTGGGACTCAGTTCTTAACACTAGTGATGTGTCTGATTGTTTTGAAAGTTTTCTATACGAAACTAGCGATGTTTTTTCGAAGAACCTTTCAATTCTTCCACCTCGTATTCATAAATTACCTTGGTATTAGAAAAATCTAAAAAAGGTAAAAAATCAAAGAAAAAAGTTCTACAAATTATATAAAGCTCAAAGTAATAATTTAAATTTAAAAGAAAAATAAATTTTTTATATGAATCAGTTCAATGTTCTTTCTATTTGTGTGCCTCTATGTTCGATCACCAATCTATCTCTTTCTACTGGTGTGTTTATAAATCGATGGAAGGTCGCCTCCATTACCCCTATTTATAAATGAGGTAGTAGGAATGATATAAACAATTATAGACCAATTTCTAAATTAACAGTTTTTTCAAAGCTTTTCGAACAGGTGGTTAAAGAAAAAATTACTTTCGCTACAAAATCCATTTTAGAGCCGCATTAACATGGATTTGTCAGTGGGCGTTCTTCCGTCAGTAACTTAGCCATTTTCTCTCAATACTGCATCTCAGCATTTAAATGTGGGCTACAAATAGACACCATTTATACAGACTTCTCTAAAGCCTTTGATAGAGTTTCCCATGCAATTTTATTGCACAAACTCAAATGTATTGGTTTCCACTCTGTTTTTTTGGCTTGGCTAAAATCTTATCTATCGAATCGGTTGTTATTTGTTGAAATAAAAAATTGCAAGTCGCATTTTTTTGTTGCGTCTTCGGGTGTCCCACAAGGTAACATTCTTGGCCCAATTTTCTTTATTCTCTTCATTAATGACATTGGTTCCTGTTTTAAAAGTTCAAATTTTGTGCTTTATGCTGATGATTTGAAGTTTTTTCGTAGTATAACCTGCGAGACTGATTCTCATCTCCTACAATAGGACTTAAATAATCTTGTCGAATGGAGTAGCAGGAATAAACTTTCATTGAATATTAATAAATGTTTCCATATGTCTATTTCTAAATCTCCGGAGTTTCGGCAATCGTGCTGTTTTATTTTTAATCACCAACTTATTTCAGTTAAAGATTTTAGCGATCTTGGAGTTGTGTTCGATAACCGTTTTACTTTCAGAAATCACATATGTTATGTCCTACCTAAGGTTTACAGTAATCTTGCTTTTTTACGCCGCTCCTCAAAAGATTTAAAAGATCCGTATACTAGGAGACTTATATACTATGTCATAGACTGAATAAATTTAAATTGAAATTGAATGCAGAGCAGCTCTAAATCAGCTGGTGGATATGTGCTCCGTATGTGTTGTTTGGGTTCCTGGCCATAGGGACATTCCTGGCAACTGCCTGGCTGATGAACTAGCAAGGAAAGGGAAGGAACTAACTGTTATAAACTCTGCTCAAGAGGCGGGTTTACCCTTAGGATCCTATAAACACAGATTAAGAGATGAGCTTATGGGTAAGGTAAATTTAAGGTGGGCATCGGAGCGCACCTCCTACATTACCAAAACTGGCCAGAAGCCGATGAGAAGCGCTCTAAAGCTCTCACTATGCTTGGCCGTTTCTCTCTCAGATTAGTAGTTCGGGTGATAACCGGGCACTGCCTCATCGGCACGCATGGGTAAAGGCTAGGTTACCCAACAAACGATTTTTGCCGCAGTTGGCGAAACGAGGAGGAGGTGGAGAGTATTGAGCACTATCTCTGCCACTGTCCCGGCTTGGCCAAGACGCGCAGCAAAGCTTTTAAAAGTTACTTTCTGGACTGTTTAGCTGACTTGAACTCGGCAAACATTTCCAACTTTCTACTCTACATTAAGCGCACAGGATGGTTCAATTTCTGAAAGAAGGGAGGGAGGGAATGCATGGCTTATGCCAGTGGTGTCTCAATGGGCTTTTTACAGCCTAAGTGTGCCACCGTGCTCCTGTGCGGTGGCAGCCACCCTAACCTAAGCAGTCGAAGCAGAGGTTGCAGCGTTGAAAAAAGCAAGAAGAAGAAGTCGAACGAATCGGGTATGTCATGCAGGTTGACTGGTGAACTAAAACAAACACAGAGGAACGAAGCTAAGTAAAATGAATTTTAAGTTGTGTATTTTCATAAATGTTTAATTTGCTTTGTTTGATCATCAAATCAATTCTGTATTTTATATTTAAATTCACAAGCAGAAAATCAATAATTTGTGTGCATATTTCTTTTGAAAAAATAACTTGAGTAAAATGTTTGTTCGTATTATAGACACGTTTCAGAAGTTTAACTAGGAGAACTAAAATTTTATGTTGAAGAGTTTAAGCAATTTGCAAATAAAACATATGTACTGTAATATTTGTATATTAATAAAATATGAATTGTTTCCCTAACATTCGTCGTACAAAGCGCGACACGCTATATATGTAGGCCACTAGGCCGCTCTTTTGAATAATAAGATCCAAACAGTTAAGCTTGTAAATTATTATTAACTTTATTTTCCAAATTGTTGGTCTTATATACTAATTTCCTCACAGAGGAAACTTATTTATAATTCTTAATTAACCAATGGGAAATCAACATGAAATTAGAAATATTTTCTCACGCATTGATTTCACACGGTACTAAATAAAATATGATTTGGGTAAAATGCACTTAGTGTTTGTTTTGTTTATTGGCCTTCAAATTGCCGAAATGCAATGACAGCAATTTGATGCCGGAGTGTGTTATGTGTTTTTGCTAAGCGGTCAATCACGAAAAGTACTTGCACTTGTTGTGTAATGAGCTCGCTGTTCTGCGCCCAGACATTTGGTTTTATGTTGCACTTTGTGTGTGGTGCCTTGCGCGCGTGCAGTGTATATTATATGTGTGTGTGTGTGTCAGTATGTTTCATTCTCTGCTATGTGCATTGTGTATGTTTGTATGTCTGTATGTTTGTATGTCTGTATGTTATCGTTTAGCATATTTGTATATTAGTTTGTAATGTGTATTGGTTATGTATGTGCATACTACATCCTACCCCTTTAGATAAATGTACAATTGCTGTAGTTTCTTAAAAGTTAAGCAAATGTGCATATATATTATGTTACAATTTATGTATGTATATTAATATGTTATAGTTTACAATTAATTATATATTTCTAGCTTTAATTATATTGTTATTGTGTATTTTAACTAATTTATTTTCTATTTGTATAAAGCTATTGACGCCTTCTTGTCTAATGACTTTGTAAGGGCCTTTAAAAATTTTATCAAATTTTTTCTTATTTCCTACTTTAATATAAACTAAATCATTATTTTTGAAATTACTTATATTATTGTTTGTTTGTTTCTTAATTCTATCAATCTTATTTTGTATTAAAGATTGATGAGCCATATTATGAGCATGTATAAGTTTCAGTTTGAGCTCTGTCAGATAATCATCAATATTGTATAATTTGTTTTTAGATTTAAGTATTTCGCAAGGTAGACTGCTAATTTTTCCAAACACTAGCTCATGTGGAGAATAATTTGTTGTACAGTTTGGCGTTGTGTTGTAGCAGTACACGTAATAGGGTAATAAGTCTTCCCAATTGTCTTCTTTTTGAAGTGCTCGTAGGTAATCATTTACTACTCTATGGTTTCGTTCTAATGCTCCTAATGTCTCATGGTGAAATGGTGCTGAAACCTTTTTGTCTATGTTTAATAGTTTACATATGTTGGTAAGTAATTCGTTTGTAAATTCTGTACCTTTGTCAGTTTTTATGGTTTTAAAACATCCATATTTTAATATAAATCCTTCAACAATTGTTCTTGCTACAGTAACTGCATCTTTACTTTGCATTGGAAATGCTGCTATATATTTTGTAAGTTCACATTGAAAAGTCAGAATGTATCTGTATCCATTTGATGGACGTAAAGGGCCTATTGTGTCAACTGTATTTGTTTCAAATGAAGTTGTTGGAGTGTCTGTCATGGTCATTTTTTCTTTCGTATATTTAGTTACTTTTATTTCATTGCATAGTTTGCAGTTATTAATATAATTCTTTACCATGTTACTCATGTTTTTCCAAACATACCTTTGCTTTAATTTTTTAATGCATCTGGAGATTCCTATATGTCCTCCTAATTCTTCATCATGATATTTGCTTATTAGACGCTTCATTTCTTTAATATTCTTTATTTCTTTTGGCGGTGTATATACTATAATGGCTGTATTAGTTTTCATTTTTTTTGTAGCTTATTCCATTTTTCTTTAAATTCTTGCATGCTTATATATTGGAAAATTTTGTCTTCTGCAGAGACTGCTAATTTAGCTATTTCCTGTTGTTCTACGAATAATCCTAGCTTCCTCAGAATCAACGTCATAGTTGATAACGATTTATCGCTATATTCAACAACAATATTTTTCTTTTGCGCTACTATATTGGCTTTTTCATTATACATAATATTCTTTTTGAACTGAAATTGCAATTTCTTAATATGCGTGACGTCTGATAATGACGTTGCTTCCCAAATGTGAAGGTGATCAAGCTTCTCTTGAGTTGCAGCACTAGTTCTGTTTGCAAGTGGTTTTCTTGCCATGCCATTTATATCTTTATTTAGCTTTTTGCTTTCTTTGCCATTTAATTTTTCATTTAGCTTTTCGCTTTCTATGCCATTTAATTTTTCATTTAGCTTTTCGCTTTCTATGCCATTTAATTTTTCATTTTCTAATTTTTTACTAGCCGCTCTTGTAATTGTAAGCATATCATATGATGGTATCATTTTTCTTAATTCGTTTGACGTAATTTTAATTCTTGATAGCGCGTCTGCATTTGTATTCATCTTTCCTTGTTTGAAAATTATTTCAAAATCATAATCCATAAGATCTACTCGTATTCTTGTTAACTTTGATGACGGGTTTTTATGTGTGAATAAACTTACTAATGGTCTATGGTCAGTGTATACCATGAATTTTCTACCGAATAAGTAAGGTCTGAAATAGTTAATTCCCCAATGGATGGCTAATAACTCCTTTTCTATTATTGGTTTGTTGACTTCATGTTTGTTCAAAGATTTACTTGCATATGCTATTGGAGTGTCTTCTCCAGGCGTCCCTTGAGATAAAACTGCTCCTAATGCATAGTTTGATGCATCAGTAGTCAAAATAAAAGGTTTGGAGAAATCGGGATATTTCAAAACAGGTGGTGTCGTTAGTTTTGACTTAAGAGTTTTGAAAGCTATTTCACATTCTTTTGACCATATAAAGAGTTTGTTTTTCTTTAATAATTCGTTTAGCGGTTTAGCTATTTGCGCAAAATTTTCTATAAAACGTCTATAGTAGTTACAAAATGCTACAAATCTACGTACCTCGTCTGCATCTTTTGGACATGGAAAGTTAGTTATAGTGTCATACTTATTTGGATCAGTCGTGTACCTTCTGCTGTTATAAGGTGACCTAAATAAACTACTTCTGTTTTTAAGAAGTTACATTTGTCTGGATTTAGTTTTAAATCATATTGTTTTAGTCTTTCGAAAACATTTATTAAATTTTCATTGTGTTCTTTTAGAGTTGAACCAAAAATTATTACGTCGTCTACATATAAAAATGCAGCTTCTTGGAGTCCACTCAAAGCTATAGTCATCATGCGTTGAAAACTATTAGTTGCAATTTTTAAACCAAAAGGTAGCCTTTTAAACTGATAATGTCCTTTATTAGTCGAAAAAGCTGTAAGCGGTCTGGATTGCTTATCTAAAGGTATTTGATGGAATGAGCTGGTCATGTCCAAGGTTCAAAAATATTTGGCTTTGCCTAATTTGTCTAACACATCTTCTAGTCTTGTTAATGGGAATTTATCATTTACAATTTTGTTGTTTAGTTATCTGTAGTCAACTACTAATCTCCATTTAGTTTCATCATTTGTGCTTTTCTTTGGCACAATTAATAATGGTGAATTATATGGACTGGTCGAATGTTCAACAATGTCCTCTTTAATTAATTTGTCAACTTGTTGGTTAATCTCTTCAACATGTGTATTTGGTAATCTGTAGTTTTTTATATAAACTGGAGTTTTGTCATGTACAGAAATATTTTGTGTATAGAAATTGTTTTTTGTTAAAATGTCTCCTTTTAGATGAAAAATCTCATTGTATTTGGTACAAATATTTATTATAGATTCTCTTGCTTGTGGATCTAAATTTTCAAAATTTATTGTATTTTTAATAAAATTAATTCGGTCGTTTGAATTAAATTTTGAGTCATATTTTAGAATTGTAAAATTTTTTATTGGTTGTATGTGTAATGGAATATCTTTAATTGTTATGTCATACTCATTTGTATTTATGAACTTTATATGTTTGTGACCTTTCTTTGGAATTATTGTGTTAGCTATAAATATGCCTGGTGTTATTTCACTAGCACATACTAAACTGTCTTCATTTAAGTCAATGTCTACTTCTTTAATAATTTCTGTTCTAGGTGGCAAATTAATACTTGGTAATGTACTGAGTTTCATGTACATTGGCAAGATTATTTGTTGTTCTTCATATATAATTGTGAGTACAAAGGTTTCATAATCTATTTTACAATTATATTTTGTCAAGAAATCTCTACCTATAATTCCATCTGTAGATATGTTAATATTATCAAAAATATAAAATGTATGTTCAATCATAAATTCATCAGATTGAAGTGAAAGATTTGTTTTCGAATTTGTTGTTAATAAATTGTCACTAAGTCCATTTATGTTATATTGTTGACAATTTGTTATTGGACTGTCTTCTATAGATGCATTTTTTATAATTGATATGTCTGCACCTGTGTCTATTAGAAATGTTATTGGTTTTCGTATTGTCTTTGATTTAATTATGATATAATTTGTGTCTTTTTGGGCTATACTATACGTATTTAAAGTTTTATTTATGACCCCAGCTTCTTTCATCTGGGGACGTCCTAGTTTTCCTGAGAATTTTTATTTTGATTATTATTATTTGTTCTGTTCTGATCAGAATTTTGAGGACGTCGGTCATTATTTCTGTTGTTAGAATAATTTCTATTGTTATTATCATTATTCCTGTTGCTGTTATTATAACTTCTGTTGTTATTGTTATTATTATAATTCCTATTGTTGTTATTATAATTTCTGTTATTATTTGTATTATTAGAAACACGATTGCGATCGTCATACCTTCTGTTTCCATTATTATTTCTTGTATTAAATGGTTGACGCGTGTTATTATTATAGTTATTATTGTAACTAGTATTGTTATTTCTTGTCCGATATACATATGTTCGAGTTGTTAGTTGGTACATCTGCCTCTTGAGCTGTTTGCAGTGCTTCGGAAAAAGTCTTTGGTCTAGCCGCGAAAACAATTGATTTTAATGGTTCATTTACACCATTTTTAAAAGCGTTTAATGCCAATTGGTCATTTAGTTTGATAATTATCGATTTAGATTCTGAGCCTTGCTGCGATACTTGAATTTCATTAAGTGAGGCTGTTATGCTCTCAATTTTCGATGCAAAATTCTGCAATGGAATGTTATTTTGCTTTATCACACTAAGCGTGTTTTGTAGCTTTAGCGGATTTTTATTTAATTTATATAATTTTTCAAGAGTTTCTTTGAGCTGATCAATAGTGGTTGGCTCTGTTTCAGCTAATAGTCTGTTTTTTACTTTTTGAGAAAGTTTCCCTGCTAGAATATATTTTGTGAGCATTAATTTTTGTGCATCATTTAAAGTATTAGCATAAAATTCTATAGTGTCTACAAATTTGGTTAGAAGATATTGTTCTCCTCCGAACTCGGGGATTATCTTTGAAGCAGTAGAAATATCAAAGTTTGCCATTTTATCATTTAAAAATGTATATATTTTTGAAGTTATTTCTTGAAATTTTGGTTTTATTTCATCTATTTCGTGCTGCTTGTGTTTTAGAATCAATTCTGACCAAATTTGCTTTATTTTATCTTTAGTATTTTCTATATATGCATTTGAATATGTTCTATTTGGATTCTTTTTTAAATTGATTAAAATATTATTTATTTTGTCCATGTATTTATTTTAATTTTCATATTTTAGCTATTTAGGCACTAATATTGGCCACTGATCTTGTTATTTGTTTTTTAACAAAATTTTTATAATACTTATGTAATCTATATAAACCATATATTATTATAATTACTAATATTAAATATATTAAATAGGTGGTGTTGTGGTCTTCTTTTGTTACCACGCTGTCGTTGATATTGTTATTAATTACTTCAGCTGGTCCCTGCTGGTTCTGCTTTGGGCCGCACATTCTTTAAGTTGTTTTAATTTATCTAAGTATTTCTTCTGTTCTTTTCCATTCGTTATATGTATAAGTTGATATAACTCTCGCATTTGTTTTCTATATCTCACCGCTTTACCGGCTCTTGATTTTCTTTTTGACTTCTCAGAAATTGTTTGCTGAAAATTTTTATAATCAATACTGTGTTGTTCCTGTCTTTTTCTGTATTCACTTATCGTAAGTCTTTTTGGGCCTGATTTAATAGGTGTTGGTATATATTTTGGAGCATTTTCTGGTGGATCTTCCGGTTAATATTCAAGAATTTTTTAATATTTCAAAAAAATTTGATCAAACTCAGCTTTGCTGATCGTTTGATTTATATCAGTCATTTCTTCTATGTCCTGATTTTCAAGTCTTTTTCATTAGATGTCGAAAAAAATTGTCGATGGTCGCCAGTTTGGCAGGATCGCCATGTAATATTTGTATATTAATAAAATATGAATTGTTTCCCTAACATTCGTCGTACAAAGCGCGACACGCTATATATGTAGGCCACTAGGCCGCTCTTTTGAATAATAAGATCCAAACAGTTAAGCTTGTAAATTATTATTAACTTTATTTTCCAAATTGTTGGTCTTATATACTAATTTCCTCACAGAGGAAACTTATTTATAATTCTTAATTAACCAATGGGAAATCAACATGAAATTAGAAATATTTTCTCACGCATTGATTTCACACGGTACTAAATAAAATATGAGAGGGGTAAAATGCACTTAGTGTTTGTTTTGTTTATTGGCCTTCAAATTGCCGAAATGCAATGACAGCAATTTGATGCCGGAGTGTGTTATGTGTTTTTGCTAAGCGGTCAATCACGAAAAGTACTTGCACTTGTTGTGTAATGAGCTCGCTGTTCTGCGCCCAGACATTTGGTTTTATGTTGCACTTTGTGTGTGGTGCCTTGCGCGCGTGCAGTGTATATTATATGTATGTGTGTGTGTCAGTATGTTTCATTCTGTGCTATGTGCATTGTGTATGTTTGTATGTCTGTATGTTTGTATGTCTGTATGTTATCGTTTAGCATATTTGTATATTAGTTTGTAATGTGTATTGGTTATGTATGTGCATACTACAGTACGTATACTTGTGAATAAAGAAATTGTTAACGTTAGTAAGTTATATACAGGTAGTGCATGCTTATATTGTGTCAATAAACACTAATAAAATTTAAGCGATAAATAAAATATTTTGTAACTTGTAACAAGTTTTGGATTTTCACTGGTTGTTTGCACATTTTGTAAGTGGAAAGGGTCGACAATGGAGCGACACGAAATTTTAGAATGCACGTAGCCGGACTAAAAGAAAAACTGGCAGAGTTAGGTCTGTCCACGACAGGACGCCTCAAACAAGGAATGGCTGGAAGATTTTCAGCAAATTGCCATCGCGGTCAACTGGAACGAACTCCAAAAATTTATATACGCAAAACAGCTGCTAAAATTATTATACGAAGTGAGCGTGACATAACTGACTGGAAGTCGAAGCAGTGTAGCTACATTTTGGTGGTAGTCGACGCCTTCTCCAAGTTTTTGGGATACGTGATACAAAACGGTACCATCAAGCCGTCCGAGGCTAAAACGAAAGCTGTGGAACACTTTCCAGTACCAAATGATCGCAAAGCTGTGAAACGTTTTCTTGGTCTAACCTCATATTTTAGACTATTTATAGAGCGATACGCAGTGGTCGCTAAATATTAATATTATTACAGATCATATAAAAAGTAGTAAAACCGCGCTTTAGTTGAGTTTTAATTCGTAGTTACATACACCTGCAGCCAAGTACATCTTACCACTCAAGGTTTTGAATGCTTTTCAAATTTATCTAACTTCTACGCGGTCAAGCTTCTTGAAATTTGGCAGGCACATTTAATAGACCTAAAGGCATCAAGAAGCGAATTTTAATTAATGAGGGACCATTATATTGTTTTTTTATGATAAATAAAAGAAATAAGATGATTTGGAGTGAAGTATGCGTTATTAGCTTTTGAGCAAATTTTTTTTAAATTCTTTTTTCTTTTTTATAAAACTGCTTATAATAAGATAAACTTAACTATTGTCTTACGAAATACTGAACCTAGTAGGGTGTTGGTCCACCTTTAGCTGCAATAACTGCTTCGACTAGAGCAGGCATCGACAATATATAGATATAGACGAGAACGCATGACCGATTTAGAGGGAAAAAAATAATTATTTCATCAATTTAGCGACTAAAAAGCTAAAAAAAGAGTATTAAAATACGGCCCAGACCCGGATTTGAACCCAAAACCCTTGCATGACAGCTGCAGACTCTAACCACTGAGCTAACAAAGGTTGGCAACATTAACAATATATGCAAGGGACAAGAAAACTTTGGTTTTCAGCAGCATTGTTATCGAGTAGAAAACAAAAGAATATAGAAAATCAGAGCATAATATAACATTGTCATCCATTAATCAATATATGTACATACATATGTATGACTTAAAATACAAATAGTACCGTTACCTTTTCTACAATTATTTTACCAAATGCATTTTTTCATATTATTTATCACATCACTAAAGATTGGTCTACATATGTATGTATATATATATATGTTTATGTTAATGTATATAAGCTATTCGAAAAATTGTGAAGTTTGTATTTATTTATGTTGTACAAATATGTTAAACTGATTGATATAACATGTATTGCATTTTCTTTAATTTACCTATTAAATATTCGTGAAACCATTAAACATAAAATATCTCCTGAACTTCAACTTTAGATATAATATTGAGTATATAATCCCCTTTTTCTGTGTGAAATACATTGAAATTAGGTTTTAAATCGCGGCGATTTTAAACCTAATTTCAATGTATTTCACACAGAAAAAGGGGATTTTGATTTTGGGGATTTTGATTTAGGGGACTTTGATTTGGGGATTTTGATTTGGGGATTTTGATTTTGGGGATTATGTGGTACATCCCATTAGGGAGTGCCACAAAATCCCCAAACACAAAATCCCCAAACACATAATCCCCAAAATCAAAATCCCCAAAATTAAAATCCCCTAACACGAAATCCCCACCTTTTTTTAGGCAGTATCACAAAATCCCCAAACACAAAATCCCCATTTTTTTATTTTTATTAAATATTATTACAGATCATATAAAAAGTAGTAAAACCGCACTTTAGTTGAGTTTTAATTCGTAGTTACATACACCTGCAGCCAAGTACATCTTACCACTCAAGGTTTTGAATGCTTTTCAAATTTATCTAACTTCTACGGGGTCAAGCTTCTTGAAATTTGGCAGGCACATTTAATAGACCTAAAGGCATCAAGAAGCGAATTTTAATTAATGAGGGACCATTATATTGTTTTTTTATGATAAATAAAAGAAATAAGATGATTTGGAGTGAAGTATGCGTTATTAGCTTTTGAGCAAATTTTTTTTAAATTCTTTTTTCTTTTTTATAAAACTGCTTATAATAAGATAAACTTAACTATTGTCTTACGAAATACTGAACCTAGTAGGGTGTTGGTCCATCTTTAGCTGCAATAACTGCTTCGACTCGAGCAGGCATCGACAATATATATTTATAGACGAGAACGCATGACCGATTTAGAGGAAAAAAAAAAATTATTTCATCAATTTAGCGACTAAAAAGCTAAAAAAAGAGTATTAAAATACGGCCCAGACCCGGATTTGAACCCAAAACCCTTGCATGACAGCTGCAGACTCTAACCACTGAGCTATTGGGGATTTTGATTTTGGGAATTCTGATTTTGGGGATTTTGATTTTGGGGATTTTGATTTAGGGGATTTTGATTTGGGGATTTTGATTTGGGGATTTTGATTTTGGGGATTATGTGGTACACCCGTTTCATTATAACCAAGGTCACTTTTCACACAAATGTTCGCAAAGCTGTGAAACGTTTTCTTGGTCTAACCTCATATTTTAGACTATTTATAGAGCGATACGCAGTAGTCGCTAAACTACTTTCGGATCTTCTACGACGCGACGTGAAGTTTACCATAAAAGAAGCACGTTCCAACAGTTGAAGGCAGCGTTACTCATATCACCGATATTGCGACTATATAATCCTGCTTGATGTTGGAGAACTCTATACAGCACCGACTACAGAAAACAGTTGATGATTTTTATGTAAAGAACGGTGTGTTGCACAAAGATCCCATTAAGGAACTTGTTGTCGTGCCCGAAGCGATATAGGACGAAATTTTTAAAGTCGCGAATAACCACGGTCACTTCTCACTGAAAAAGACCCAAGCCGTTGAAAAAACGTTCTACATTCCGTAGTTGTCCTCGAAAGCGTCCAAAGTCGCGAAGAGTTGTATCGAGTGCGTCGTCGCGCAGAGCAAATCCGGAAGGAAGGAATATTTCTTATCGCCAATAAGCAAGGAAGACCGTCCACTGGGAACCTATCATATTGATCAGCTTGGACCAATGGAAGCGACGTCGAAGCGGTATAACTACATTTTGGTGGTAGTCGACACCATCTCCAAGTTCGTGTGGCTCTATGCGTCGAGGAATACAGCAGCCGAGTTTGTGATAAATCAACTTAAACGGCTTACAGTCGCTAAACCACTTTCAGATCTACGACGCGCCACGAAGTTTACCATAAAAGAAGCACAACTCTTGGCGTTCCAACAGTTGAAGGCAGCGTTAGTCATATCACCGGTATTGCGACTATATAATCCTAAGGCGTTGACTGAGGTGCAAACGGATGCATCAATGTGTGGTTATGGTGCGGTCCTTCTGCGAAAGGATTTTGACGATCAGCAGTTTCATTATAACCAAGGTCACTTCTCAATGTTAAAGACCCAAGAAGCCCTTAAAAAAACGTTATGCATTCCGCAGTTGTCGTCGAAATCGTCCAAAGTCGTAAAGAGTTGTATCGAGTGCATCGTCGCGCAGAGCAAGTCCGGAAGGAAGAAAGGTTTCTTATCGCCAATAAGCAAGGAAGACCGTCCACTGGGAACCTATCATATTGATCACCTTGGACCAATGGAAGCGACGTCGCAGCGGTATAGCTACATTTTGGTGGTAGTGGACGCCTTCTCCAAGTTCGTGTGGTTCTATGCGTCAAGGAATACAGCCGCGGAAGTGTCAATTCCTAACGACGTCTGTAGAGTTTTTGGGATACGTGATACAAAACGGTACCATCAAGCCGTCCGAAAGCTGTGGAACACTCTCCAGTACCAAATGATCGCAAAGCTGTGAAACGTTTTCTTGGTCCAACCTCATATTTTAGACTTTTTATAGAGGGATACGCAGTGGTCGCTAAACCACTTTCGGATCTGCTACGACGCGACGTGAAGTTTACAATAAAAGAAGCACGTTCCAACAGATGAAGGCCGCGTTAGTCATATGACCGGTATTGCAAATATATAATCCTAAGGCGTTGACTGAGGTGCACACGGATGCATCAATGTATGGTTATGGTGCAGTCCTTCTGCAAAAGGATTTTGACGATAAGCAGTTTCATCCCATACAGTATATCAGGTGGAAAACGACGGAAACCGAGGAAAAGTATCATTCGTTCGAGTTGGAAGTTCTGGCAATCATTGGAGCACTCAAAAAGTGGCGAGTTTATTTGCTTGGCGTGAAGTTTAAAATCGTGACCGACTGCAACGCGTTTGCGACGACGATGCGCGACCGAGACATTCCAGTAAGAGTCTGTCGTTGGGCGTTATTCCTACAGAACTTTACTTATGAAATTGAGCACAGAAGCGAAAGTAAGATAAGGCACGTTGACGCATGGAGTCGAGTTTCCTGCTTGATGTTGGAGAACTCTATACAGCACCGACTACAGCAAACACAGTTGATGATTTTTATGTAAAGCACGGTGTGTTGCACAAAGATCCAATAAGCAAGGAAGACCGTCCACTGGGAACCTATCATATTGATCACCTTGGACCAATGGAAGCGACGTCGAAGCGGTATAGCTACATTTTGGTGGTAGTCGACGACTTCTCCAAATTCGTGTGGCTCTATGCGTCGGGGAATACAGCAGCGGAGTTTGTGATAAATCAACTTAAGTGGCCTACAGTTCAAATGGCGGAAGTGTCAATCCCTAACGACGACTGTAGAGTTTTTGAGATACGTGATAAAAAAAGGGTACCATCAAGCCGCTCTTTGGAAAAATAACCCTGGCCGGACAAACTCCGGCTACGCCATCAACCGTAATTCCGCGCATAACACCTTTCAGCGTGAGCGGCCTTTGGCCGCGCTTTAAAAAAAAAACACAGACCGGACAAACTCCGGCTACGCCATCAACAGTATTCCCGTCCAGAACACCTTTACCTTTTTCTTACAAAACTTAAGTTTAAATATATAAAATTGTACATCAAATTAAAGGTATTTGTATGGACTTTAAGACAAACTTTTTTTCACATACAATTAATTACATATTTATTTAAAAAAACAAAATAGTTTTTTATAATAAAAATGTGGCTTTTTCAGTTTTTGTTATTTTTCTCAAGATATACATATATATTTTTTATTTAGACATATGGATATTAAATAAAAGGTCTTTGATGCCAATATTATGAAGATCGGATAAATAGTTTTTGAAATATTAGCTTTTTAAAATATTGAAATTTCCCCCTTTACCCCTCCCTAACACCTGCCTATTAGTTTGCACAAAAAAAAAAATACATCGAAGTCAGAGAAAGAAAGCGGTTCACGCCCACTTTTTAATTTTTTTCTAGCTCAACGGTCCGTATTCTTTACTTAGGCCAGAAAATAAAAGCAAAGCAAAACAAAGCGAAATCATGGCGAACTCTCAACTTTTGTACACTTTGACAACCAACTGTTTGCATATCCATTTTATTTCTGCATGCATATACACAGGATTTAGAAATTTTACTAGTATTTTATAGTTTTAAAAGGATAAAAGAAGAGAAATATTAATAAATAGCAAATGAAACACGTCTTTGACAGGTTTTTATTTATTTTGTCAAAATATGCTCGGCCTTAATATAGTTTATTAAACTCCCGACTTTCAAACGTACATAAGTAGCATAACTACCACTTAATTATATCAGTAAAACTCACTTCTTATTCTTTTATTAAACAAGATACTCGGAATAGGCACAAATAACAATTCAAAACAAACAACTAACGCAGAAATTGTCAAAGCGTTCTATGTAGCAAACCTTCTATACCTTAAGCTTTGTTGTTAAATTTTGAATTGTCAAGTAAAGCGAGGAAAGTTGTATGTGTACGGCCCTTTATACAGTTCTTTGTCGACCGTTGTCGCGAGCAAAGATAATATGATACGAAACTCTTTGTTTCGAGAGAGCGCTGTCAAAAGGCGCATTTTTTATAACATTTTCCAAAAGAGCCACTCTGTAGAAATAGTATCTGGGGCTTTTTATTTCATTTTTTGGAGATTTTGCAGTAGCTTCGCCACAGTTGAGGTTTGCAAACAGAATGAATGAAAATGCAATAAAAATAAGAGTAAATAAGAGATGTTATTTACCTTAATGCCAGAAGATAATATATATAAAAACAAAACAATGAAAATAATTAAAATATCGCAGAAATTCATATTTCGCAAAAACTGCTTTTATATATGCATTAAACTAAAATTTAAGATATAGCGTGTTTTCTTATAAACACACATGTTTATTCACGTATTTTAAAATGGAATATATACCCAGTTCGCTTTGAAATAAAAGTTTTGGAATATATTTTTAAAATAAAATACAATATTTGTATGTAAATCAAAGCCTTCATAGTTTGCCAAAACTTATATATTAAATTTAACTCTTAATTTAGAGATTTCAAAGCACATTCTATAAAAAAATAACATTTACTCGCTTTTTTTATCCAAATAAAAATTATAGCTATTTTCACGCATTTGCCTCTGGTAGCCCACCTTTTTGCGTGCCAGCTGTTCAGTAGCCCATGATTCGGCTTTGTTGCCAGCCCAAAATGTGAGATCATGGGCTCTCGCAGCAAGCGAAAGAGAGAAGTTTCGTATCATATTATCTTTGGTCGCGAGTGCTTGCCTGCCTACCGCCTTAAGTTAAGCGAAGAGTTTTTATGAGTGTAATGCATATTAAATAAATATAGAATAAAATATGAAAAAAAAAACTTTAAATAAACGGCATCCTACATATATATGAGTAAGGTATGAGCCCTCACAAGATAACACATGTTGCCAATTTTATTGAAGAAGCACAAATTTACATCTAATATTTTATATGTATCTATGTACATACATATGTATGATATATTTATTGCTTTGTAGCTGCACCTTAATTATTCGAGTTTTTTATAATCCAACTCAAGCTTCTACGCTACGTTCGGGGCCACAGTAGCGCTGGAGACGCATAGAAGAAACAAGCTGTGCTTGAAAGACCCACTCAAAGACGACCCTGCATTTTTTCGCACTTTATAACATAATAGTGTAGAGACACACTTTTGTGGCATTAACTTAACGAGGTCATCTTGTTTTGCAACCTGGATAAATAACCTGGCTTATGAGAGCGTTTTGCTCCGTTTTACTATACGGAAAACTGACTGCACCTTATTCACGACTTGGCCCGCCGTATTTCTGTAACCGACAAAACGAAGATTTAAAGCGCGTAACTGAAGTCCGCGTCCATTGAGTCAAAAGCGTTTTTACCATGGACTTCATTGTTATCTTAACGAAAGTATACTAAAGAAAAATTGCAAGACATTTCTCCCAATATAATTCATAATTGCATGAAAAACTGCGGAATTTACTTTAGAGCAATCCCTAACAACCCTTTTAAATTATACACATTATAAATACTACCAACTTCGAAGTAATCAGAACAAAAACGGAGAACATTCATTTTTTTATCAATAAATCACTTATGCATTCGCAAGTAGCATTTTTCGACTAGGTCCACAATTTAGATAATTATATCGTATAATTAAATCACCCGCGCAACTTACCCGATTAATTCGGAGAAAGTTTCCCTGCTTTATCCTTGTCAAACGCATTAACAAATCATAATGTTGTTCCACTCTTTTTAAGCATGTTTCGCATATAGTTTTAGGCAAGGGATCCGTTGGTGAAATCTGAAAATGTTTTTTTAAGGTTTTTTTTTTAACTAATAATTAAGGAACATACGGTAATTGGAAGATATCCGTTGATCTTTTCCACTAAACACAATTTCCTACCCTGATCTCCATAGATATGTATCACAATCCTGTGCATCTCAGAACAGAGACGGCAAAGAAACCCTGATATACAAGCCCTTTCCATGCTACCCATGTTAACAACCAAGTAAGGCTACGGTAAAAGAAATTAGATCACTTTGCCTTATGTTGCACCAAAATTGAGTGTTATATTATTATTATCTTTTTTCCCCAAGTAAGAAAACCTTAATATTAACAATGAACCGATAGAAGTATATCCAAGCACTTACTCGATACTTTTCTTATAATAACACCCCTACGGGAGTTGACCCAGCAGTGAAACACAGAACTAGTCAGTAAATATATCTCTTACAACTACATAAACATGCATTAAATCGAACAAGCCATAACGGCCCAGACTTTTCCCAAATACAAAACGAATTGTTTAAGGCTCAATTAGTCAAGAGTTAACTTGACTTAAATTAGCTAAAGCCAACCTGTTATATGGAAAGCCGTGCAAGCGATTAGTCAACACTTAACTTACTGTTAAGGCCATGCCACATAAAACTTCTGCTTCGCTTTACGTCAGAGTTTAGCTTTGACAGCAGAGATGAATACATGCAATTATACGAAATTTCCCACATAGGCAACACCGTCGCCAAAGCGAAGCGAAATCTTGGGCAACTCTCATCTTTTCGCTGACTTTGACAGTTCGCTCTTACCAATTTTGTTTATTTCTGACATAAATATAAAATTTAACTGAACTAAATGCTTAAATATACATATATGGTTGTATATGTATACATATGTGATGAGCATTGCAGAGCACGGAGGAAGTCACTTCGTGACCGGTTCGTGCAGGAGGTGGAAGCAAAGATATAATTCCCTTACCCACATTTTCCGCCTTGATATGTTTTTTTAAACATAATAAGGCTTCGTGGAGTAAAAGAACTATTAACAACACTTCCAACATGCCCATAATTATGCCGAATGTATGTAAATATTTTTATAAAGTTCCGTGCGATTTTCACAACTCACAATAAACAAACGAAAAGTATGTATTGTCAAAGTTTTATTGTGGCATACCTTTAGCGTTTTTCGCTTTTCTGACAAAGTTACAAATGTCACGTAAAGCAAAGCTAGTCTTATGTGGCATGGCCTTAAGAATTCTTACTGTAGATTCTTAACGGGCCGTACACATACAACTTTCCTCGCTTTACTTGACAATTCGAACTTTAACAACAAAGCAGGAGGTGTTAAAGGTTTGCTACATAAAACGCTTTGACAGTTTCTGCGTTAATTGTTTGTTTTGAATGTCGAAAGATGCTGCAAGAAGTCTTTTCAGTCTTAATAAAGTTTATTACACTCGCGAATTTCAAACATACATATGTAAGTAGATGTAAAACACATTTCTTATTCTTTTATTAATGAAAATACTCGGAATAAGCACATCGCAATTCAAAACAAACAATTATCGCAGAAACTGTCAAAGCGTTTTATGTAGCAAACCTTCTACACCTCATGCTTTGTTGTTAAAGTTCGAATTGTCAAGTAAAGCGAGGTAAGTTGTATGTGTACGGCCCTTAAGTGTCGGCCTTACGTAAATTGAGAGCGGTGAGAACGGTGAGAGAATCAGGCTTAGCATATCTTGACATTTACTATATTTTAAAATATGTAAATGTATGCAAAAATTACATTTAAAAAGAGTTTATTTGAAGTGGTAACATAGGCGGCGAAGAGTCAAAAAGCTGAAAATAAAATTACAGACAAAAAGAAGATTTAAACAAAAAAATAAATGACGATATACGATATATTATGCCCTGGATGTAACAGCCTAACCTAATATTCACGAACTCCGGCAATTTTCTGTCAAAAATGTCTCTTGCTCATACAACTTGTATTGGAGCAACCGAAATTGAACGGCGTGCGCCAAAAGCTAACTCAATTTCCAATTTTCATTTTGCGTGACATTTCGATTTGACGTTTATCCTACCGTTGAGGTTGTTGCGCATCGTGTTAAATATAACGAAAATGGACTTTTTTGTTTGGATGAGCAAAAATATTATCAAAAAGCTTTGAATGAAAACTTTTTGTAAATTTGTACATTGAAAATTGGGATTATGATTTTTATGATTATTATCGCTTATATAATATAAAAGAGGAAACAAATCAATTTTCAAACTTGTTAAGGAGTTCCTGTGTTGAAGCTCTGCTCATAAATTAGGATAATATTTAGGCCCTTATTATGATTCACAACTTAGTTGTCAGTTGAGTTGTAATTGTCAAATCCGCATTATGGTTCACAACTCAACTCAACTTTTTAATCAGCTGTTCACAACTCAAGACAACTTCGACAATCGATAACTTTTTCGCTATTATGATTGACAACTAGTTGTAATTTTACATGAATTAGTTGTCAAAACAAGACAACCACTTTTAACTAGTTGTCTTACCGCTGCACATGTAAAAATGGAGAGTAAAATGTAAGTATTCTAAAATTTAGAGCTAAAAATTGAACAACATGTCCATATATATTGTTTCTATTTCAGAAAAGTATCAAGTAAATCACAAATTGAGCGCCTTGTGAAATTGATGGAGGAAAACCCACAACATGCGAGGGGCATTGGCCAATTTGGATGTAGGAAATGGCTGCCACTTGGGTGAATTTTGCAACGGAGCTGAATGCGCTTGGACCCCCAATCAGGAGTGGTGTGGAGTGGCAACGGGTATGTAATAATATTAGGGCGCAATGTATGTATGTAAAGTGCATAATAAGTGCAATTACAGGTATGGGTACACTACAAGGCCAACCTAAAGAGGAAGTTAGCCAAAAACAAAGAATCGTTGTCCGCTACTGGTGGCGGGCCCTTCAGGAGCTATCCCTATCGCCAACTGAAGAGCGTGTGTTGACTGAGAACGTTGGTTGCGCAATACCAACGTTGAAGTCATTCCCACCGCATGAATGGTAACTTCCAGTGGCTAGGAATCGCAACGTTGCACATATTTTTAAAATCGGCGGAACAGCGGACGACCGTGTCAATTTTTTTAAAAAAGGGGTAATGGCATCCACTAGGTACTTCATTCCCTCTTTGTTGATGCGGAAGTAACTCATAAATAAAAACGCTTTGCACATGTACTTACATAGACATAATAAATATTTTACCTTGCTTCCGGCAATTCAAACGGGTTGGACGAATCTCTTATTGTCCTCCTGATTCGTCCAATTTGTGTACGGCTTGCATTATCTTCTGATTCTGCAAAAAAAAAAATCGAAGCTCGCTTCCATATTAAATATTTGTATTTTCTTTTAATTCGGCGCACAAATCAGTTGTGTTGATCAGCTGTTTTTAAGTTGTCTTGAAACTTATCGATAACTCAACAATTGACAACTAAATCGAGTTGTCAATCATAATACAAATCAAAAGTTGAGTTGAGTTGTGTCTGAGACAACTCAACTCAGTTGAGTTGTGAATCATAATAAGGGCCTTAATGTTTAAATAAAAATTAATATATAACATAAGGTTAAGCAATTCTATAAACCAAATAAATAACTTGAACCAACGCTGAAAAAGTCCATTTTGTATTGTTCTTAAACGAATTTGACAGCCATGCCACTCTGTAAAGTAGACGCCCGCAAATCAATTTCGGGTGGACGTGGTTAAAAATTTTGCGTGCTTGCGTCCAAAAACGCAAGCCGTGAATATTAGGTTAGCCTGTAAATTGGCACAATAAAAAGTCTACATATTTATCGGGTGGATTTGCCACCACCATTTCCTCTGACCAAGTAACTGTTTCTTGCACATTTAAAAGAATTTTAAACATTCGACACAATTTATTTTTCCTTGACATTTTTACAAGCAATATAATAAAAAAAATTTGCGCTTACAGTATATAGCTCAGTGTTTGGCCGAGCTTCTCCTACCATTTGTGGTGTGCGTCTTTATATTATAACACAAATGGAGGGACCTACAGTTCAGTGCCGACTCCGAACGGCAGATGTATTTAATCAGAAGCTTTTTCATGGCAGAAATACCCTCGAAGGTTTGCCATTGCCTGCCGAGGGGTGACCGCTATTAGAAAAAACTTTTTCTATGGTTAATATTTTGTTTGCCCTGATTGAGATTCGAACCTCGAACTCACCGGCATATCGAGTTAACCGCTAACCACTCGACCGTGGCGGCCACTATACATAATAAGGGTATTAATTATTATATAAAATATCGAGTAGACCCTCAGTAACGTGCACATAATTTGGACGCCAACACACATAGCCATTAGACATAGCCAAGAACAGAAATTAACAGCCCAAGAAGCTACTAGAAAAATACTAAAGAGCTTTAAGGATAAATCGCACAGGGACTTCCAAAACTTTTCCTCACAAAAACTATATTTGTTTGCCCATATTTTCAGCTGCCTCAAGCTGCATCCTTGGTTCAGAAAATGCACCCTCAACTCAAGCAAATAACTATAAATAGGATATTGGCAGAAAATTAACGCTATAAATTCAGATAGATGTATCTGCGGGCAAACCTGCAAATATATTAATGTCATATACATATATAATACTTATATATTAGCAGTAACCCATCTGCGCAATGTGAAAAAATTAAGCAATCAAAAAGATATAGTTTCAGTACAAATGTACGCTGTGCGCTTGCACAGGTTTTACATGAATTAGTATCTGTGAATATTTGTGACAAACACATACAATCAAGTTTGACATATATGCAGGAGCAGCAAAAAAGAATTTTGAAGAAAATTGTTTTACTCTGTAATCGTACAACCAGGCCACTGCTCTCGGCTTTGATCGGCGTACTGACCGGGCACTGCCCGATGGGGATCCACGCTGTAAGGCTGGGCGTTGTCTCGAACCCGAGATGCGGGTGCTGTATGGAGGATGATGAGGTGAAATCTTCTCAACACTACCTTCTCAGCTGCCTTGCTTTCGCAAGGCTCAGATTTAAATACCTTGGCTCGCACTCCTTTGATGCTCCAGAGAGGCTCTCTGGGGTAGACATATGTAGGTCGGTTGCGGTTGCGACTTTTGAAAGACTCTCAAGAATTTCTGGTTGTTTCTTTCTCACATATGTGAAATTGGCTTAAATGGTGATTGTCTATTTTATGCAATTATATAATATCACCCCTCGGCAAAGCTTCTCATTAAATACATCTGCCGTTCGGAGTCGGCACAAAACTGTAGGTCCCTCCATTTGTGGTATAATATAAAGACGCACACCACAAATCACAAATGTCTCATTATCGGAGAAATTTCTTTCAAATAATTCTATCGGATTTGTGACTAATATGAGATATCAACTGATTGTCACTTTCGGGCTGAGGTTTTTTTGTAGGGAAACTGCTAAATCAAGCTGTCTAATATCTTAAATTATATTTAATTCGTATATTTATTTAATTTAAGTACTCTTTTTTAATCCTAACATACATATGCTTTTGGTTCACAAATATTTTTTTATCTATCTTGTATTTGTTTGGTACATATCTGTAGTGCGATTCTGTATATCTTAGGGCTAATTTTTAAGTTTAAACTAAGTTTAGTTAAACTCAGTTTAAATTTAAACTTAGTTTCCTTGCGCTCAATTAGATTTGTTGCAACCAAAATGAAGTAGTCAGCACACAAAGAAGTTTAAACGGCCGATTGCGTACGGTTAAACTTAGTTTAAACACAGTTTAAAGTTGCGTCAAAAACTGCATACTGACTTTAAACTTAAAGGGCTGACATACGGGGGCACTTATGCAAATAAACGAGCTCATTTGTCTGCATAATATTTTTGCCTTGACGGACGACACTTATCTGCCTTTCGCCATCAGGTGATTTGACAAATGAAATTGAGCTAAAAATGGAAAGTAAGGAAAATACGATTGGCAGCTAATTATATGGCAAAAAATCAATACGATCAATACTTCATAAAATAGTGGATATCTCATTGTTCGCTTTGGAATATAGAACTTTTGCAAGTCTATAGGATGCAGTACTGTTGGTGAAATTGTAGTGGATTTTTGCCAAGCAGTTAGCGAAAATCTTTCGGATTGCATGAATTGCTATCTTCCAAACCCACAAGAAATCGCATTTTAATTTATAATTTGGTTTAATTTGCTATTTTTTAATAATAAACACTTTTGACAGCGGCTGTAGACATTTTGCTACTTCACAATAGTAATTTTCTGTCCAAAGTGGCAGCATTGCCATATTGAAATCACAGTATTAGGTACTTATGCACACAATTTTCGTGCATTTATACGAGTGCTTATGCGCATTTGGAAAAGGATTATGCATGAGTTGATTCAAATCAAGGCTACTTATCTAGATAACATTGCCCGTCTGTCAGCCCTTTTAGTTTAAACGACAAACTTGCACTGAAAAACTGGCCCTTAACATCCCCAAAAGTTGTGTGGTTCCTTAACCACTTTTGCTGTTTGCACTAACAATTGTGTGATTCTGTAACTCTTTTTTAACAATGAAAAACAGCTGACTATTAGGATTTATGAAAATGCTTGTGTCATCTCAGTCGAAGCAAATGTCAAATATTAGAATAACATATAAAGGAATGCCAACAAACAACCTCATTTTCACCCGCTAGCAGCAAATCGTAGAACCAGATTTTAAAAGGAAGTATTCAACTATTTAAAATCTGTTAATGAACTAATTTTTTTCCAGAATGTCCACAAATCAAACGTCTAAAAGAAGCCGTGAGTCGGGTGAGCAACTAAGTGAGATGCTTGATTTTTTTAGCGAGCATCCAAATGTTTTGACCGGGAACTTTTCAACGCTCCACGGTAAGTTGGAAAACCGCAGAATGTGGGGAGAGATTGCCGAGAGTCTAAAGGAGGCCATCCACATACGAATTTGTTCGGCGATCATGTTCGTTTCGACGAAATTTTCGCCGTTGGTGGTAGTGTTCGTGTCCACATTTCGTGTTCGACGTTTTGTTCGCGAAAGATAGAAACGCGTCCCGACAGTGGATGGCAATGTTCGCACGAACATCTGTTGTGAAAAATTTTTATAGCGTGTGGATGTGCCAAAATGTCTAAGCAATTTTTGCTGGAATTTATAAATTCCCTCCAAATTTAACCAGCATTGTGGCAGGCGAAAAGCGACGCATATAAAAAAAAATATATTTTTTCTTTCTAAATAAACATGTATAGCCATCAAAGCAATGACTGTGTCTTTATCCGCCAACATGTTTACTTGCTGAAAATTTTCTACAAATGATGTTCGCAAGCTATGTTGGAACTAGTTGGTGGGCAAATGCACGAACATGTTCGCGAACAAATTCGTCTGTGGATGGTCTGCTTAAATGCAATTGGGTAGTAAAATCTGTCGAACAATGGCAAAATGTTAGTATAAGTGATAACCTTTCGTCAGGTTCAATTGGTGTATGTGTATGACGAAATGATAAACTACAACAAAGCAAAGTGTTCAAAATTATTTTCTTTTAAAATATTGCACCAAGGTCTGACGGCAGGGCCCGCGAAAGCCCCATGTACGGTGGGTACAACTACCCAATTGAAATTTCTGAACATGGGTAATTACCCACTTGAAAATTCGGGCAGAGTTATAAATTTATGTATAAGAATAGTTAATTTTTCAAAGTTCGCGTGTGCTTGTAGCTAAGCTATTTTGCCACTGAAGTGAGGTTCGCAGTATAGTAGATTGGTGATGTCATTTCGTTTAAATAGAAAGAGACATAATCTAGAGCAGCCAGCATCCCATTGTGGATAATAACAAGTGAGATATCTTATTGGCAGGTTACCTAAGCCAAGTGCCGGCAATTTTAAACTGCGGACAGACGGGTGTACTAATGCAAATAAACGGGCTCATATATCTACAAATGATTTGACGAACGAAATTGAGCTGAAAAGGGAAAGTAGGGAAAATAAGATTGGCAGCTAAGTAAAAGATTTTTGACGCGGTACCCGCTGGTGGTAGCAGAGGAAAAGGAAGACCTCCTTGCATTAGAAAGCCCAAGAGGAAAAAGACTTTGCTATACTTGGGATTTCCAATTGGCGCCAGTTAGCACGAGATAGGGACAGCTGGCATGCTCGGCCAAAATCGCTTAGGCGGTTGATGCGTAAGCAAGCTAAGTAAAAGGCAAAAATCAATATGAATATGAATATGAAAGTTGCTTAGTAAAATCACAAATAATAAAAAATATCGATTCATATTTTCTGTTGATTCCGCGCGGCCATCAAACTACGCACCTGGGCTTAACACGTTTCGCCGGCCCTGTCTGGCGGGACTTAAAAAGTCGACCATCAGCTCATGTCCGCGATCGGAAAGGGAACAAGCCCTTACCGGTAATAGACC
The DNA here is from genome assembly GCA_963971545.1 of Philophylla caesio. Taxonomy (NCBI): domain Eukaryota; kingdom Metazoa; phylum Arthropoda; class Insecta; order Diptera; family Tephritidae; genus Philophylla; species Philophylla caesio. The sequence goes on from OZ020604.1 coordinate 132,827,445, forward strand.
GCTTCAACAGCCTCCATTATCCGAGTTGGAGAAGAGGGTAATTGCTTTGGTTAGGAGCACATACATAGAGGCCAGCCGGAGGTACGGGAAAATATTCCAGTGGAGGAGGTATGTGGTATTAAATTATATTTATTAACAACCTTAATATTAAGCAGGGTACGAAAATAAACCATACAAAAACAAAGCCCATTTTGTGAGTGGTGCATGTAAAAGCATTAAATAAAATATAAATATCGCTATTCTTATGCCCTTAACTGGCATCTGTTATATTCGTTATACAAAAAGTCGTCGATAAAATCCATGGAATGATATTTGATGACCGGAGAATGAAAGTGCGTGAGGTGACTGAGGTTGTAGGCAACGCAACAGAGAAGCCACAGCTCATTTTATACGAATATTTGGATATGAAAAAGCTATCCGTGCAATGGGTGTTTGCTTACACTCGAAAAAAGCGCGAATGTACACGTGTGTTGTCACCATGGCGATAATCCATGCGACTATTTTCTATTTTCAAACGTGAAGATATGGCTGTGTGGTAAGAGGTTTGGGCCAAAATAAAGCAATTGGAAAAGGCTGGACTCAGTGTAAAGAGTTAAAAGAAGATTGTGTTGATAAAGATAATGTTTTTAGCCCAAAAAGTATATATTATTCAAAAAGTGAATGACTTATCAAACCGCCTTCGTAATTTGCTATTTTACGAACACATTTACCGATTTTTTCAAATCAGTGCCACGTTGCTAGTCACGGTGGCTTCGAGTAACCGGTCCTTTTCTACTTTACTTGCGGTCTTCACCTGCTTTCAACGCTCGCTTACTTCTGAAAGCAAGCGACATGTCGCACGTGAAGACCGCAAAAAGTTAAAAGTATGCTTCGTCTAGCAAACCGACCGGTAAGCGAGCGCTCGCTTGCTTTCAACTGTCATTTTTGTAGTTTGAGAGCCATTTTCGCATTTCGTGGCATCTTTCATTGTGGCAACATCGTTTATCATAGGCTCTTCGAGCACAAAAAAGCCTTTTAATAAGATATATTGATAAAATCGAGTGTCGCGTTACTGATCTTTGTAAATTATGTGGTGGCCCTATGGTGTTTATACAAATAATCCTCTTTATAAGGCAGGGAGAATTATGTCAGTCAGTAGGCAGCTAACAAGTTGCCAGAAAGTTGAGAAAGAAATCAAAACAGCGATAATTCTGTTTAATCTAATTCTGATTTATTTTACAAAACTTAAGTCTATTTATACTAAAATGTAACTGAAAGTCATTTCCATAGCTCCACCTATTTTTCCAATGATTTTAGTTTTCCACTTTCCAATAATAGCGTAACCAATTAAAAGAGTGCATGCAGTTAGCTATGCATTATGTGTCACTGAAATATTCTGCTGTCGTAGCGATAGCGTTGCGTAATGAAATAATTTTTTTATTTTTGTGTGGAGATATGCAAGTGTTTTACATGTGTATGGATATGATAATATTTTGCTTATTGCTATAATTTTGTTGTATTTAAACTATAATTTATGCTTAATAATTATTTTTGTGTTCTTAATGTAGTTGTTTGTAATTTTTCAATATGTTGTTATGTAGTTCTTTATGTTTACCATTAATATCTACAGCGGAGTTTACTCCTCTTTTGTTTACAATTTTATATGGGCCATGGTATGGGCTTTGATTTTTCTTTTTATTTTCTACTTTTACATAAACTAAGTCTCCTATTTCAAAATTACTTATATTTACATTATTGTCATATTTTGTTTTTCGTTTACTTTTTACAATATTTATAATATTTCTGGCATTTTTTATTGAGGTTTGGAGTCTCATTTTCAATTCATTAGCATAACTATCAATGTCGTAAATTTTGTTTTGAGTATTTATGTTGTCACTTGGTAGAGTTGGTAGTTTACCAAAAACTAATTTATACGGTGAATACAATGTGTCTACGTGAGGGGTGGTGTTGTATGCGAAAGTGTAATATGAGATCCACTTGTCCCATTCATAGTCGTCGGCAAATGAAAGTAAATACTCGTTAAGCGTTCTGTGGTTTTTCTCAAGTGCGCCTATTGTTTGATGGTGATATGGAGTGGAAAATATTTGTCTTGTGTTGAGTAAATTACATACGTTACTCATTAGTTCGTTTACAAATTCTGTCCCTCTGTCTGATTTTAATGTTTTAATGAAACCGTACTTTAGAATGAGTTGTTCAACTAAAGTGGTTGCTATTGTTTTTGCGTCTTTACTTTCAATTGGGTGTGCTATTACAAATTTTGATAAGTCGCATTGCATTGTCAATATGTATTTGTAGCCATTAGATATGCGCAATGGGCCTACAGTGTCAATTGTTATGGTGTCAAAAGTTGTGGCTGGTGTGTCTGTCACTACAAGTGGTTCTTTTGTATGTCTAGCTACTTTGTTTTGTGTGCATTTTTTGCAGTTGTTTATAAAATCTTTTACCATCTGTCTCATATTTTTCCAAATATATCTTTGTTTGAGTTTTAAAATAGTTTTTCGGATTCCTAAGTGACCTGCAATGTTAGAGCAGTGAAATTCATCTATCAATTTATATTTAAGTATCATACTTTCTACTTTCTAATTCATTGTATTTTTTCTTGAATGCATTCATATCAATGTTTTTAAATATGAAATCTTTGTCACAAAGGGCTAGCTCCTTTATACGTGAACTTCTTAGTGAACCATGTAGTTTCTCCAACAATGAATCTAGATTCAAAGGGTCATCGCTACAGGTTACGTGCACTTCATTATCAATTATTTCAATTGTAGTACTACTTTATTTTTCAATATAAAATTTCAATTTCTTCATTTTCTTTACGTCATTAAAAGATGTACATTCCCAAATATGAAGTTGATCAGGTTTCTTGAGAGCTGTATTTTCTTTAATAATGCGTGTACCGGTATTTATATTCTTTTGCGCTAATTATTTTTCTTCAATATTCCTTAATTTTGCGGCCTTGCTCCTTGTTATAACGTTAATGGTTTTAATATCTTCTTTTTCATTTTTACTTGTTGGAATCATTGCTTTAAGTATGTCACTGTCTATCTTGATGCGTGATAATGCATCTGCGTTGGTGTTTATCTTGCCTTGCTTGTATATAATTTCAAAGTCATATTCAGATAAATCTATTCTAATTCTTGTCATTTTTGATGATGGGTTTCTGTGCGAAAATAGTGATACTAGTGGTCTGTGGTCAGTGACTACGATGAATTTTCTGCCATAGAGATATGTCCTAAAGTAATTAATTCCCCAATGGATTGCTAATAATTCTTTTTCTATAATTGCGTACTACTTCGCATTTGTCCTGAATAAATTACTTCTGATTTAAGGAATTGACATTTGCTTGCATTTAATTTAAGGTTGTAGTATTTGAGTCTTTCAAAAACTTTTAAGGGCCAGTTTTTCAGTGCTGGTTTAAACTCAATTTAAACTAAGTTTAGTTAAACTCAGTTTAAATTTAAACTTAGTTTTCTTGCGCTCAATTAAATTTGTTGCAACCAAAACGAAATAGTCAGCACGCAGCTGATAAGTTAAACTAAGTTTAACTGTGCGCAATCGGCCGTTTAAACTCAGTTTAAACTCCGTTTAAAGTTGACTGAAAAACAGCATACTGAGTTTAAACTTAGTTTAAACGACAAACAGAGTTCAACTTGCACTGAAAAACTGGCCCTAAGAGGTTATTATTGTGGTGTTTTAAGAACATCCAAAAACAAAAATGTCGTCTACGTAGAGGAATGCTTTTGATTTTAAACCGCTAAGTGCAATTGTTAAAATTCTTTGAAAACTGTTTGAGGAAATTTTTAATCCAAATGGCAGACGTTTAAATTGATAGTGTCCGTCTTGTATAGAAAAAGCTGTTGGTGGTCTTGAATCGTTTAGCAAAGGTATTTGGTGAAAAGAACTTGTCATGTCTAAAGTTGTGAAGTATTTAGCTCTTCCTAAACGTCTAATACATCCTCTAATCTTGTTAAGGGAAATTTATCGTTTACTATTTTGTAGTTTAATTTTCTGTAGTCAACTACTAAACGCCATTTCTTTTTGTTGTTTTCACTCTTCTTAGGTACTAGAAGTAGTGGAGAATTGTATGGACTGACAGAAGGTTCAATGATGTCGTTGTCAATCATCATTTCCTGTACCTGCATTTGTATTTCTTCTTGTTGCGTTTGGGGTAGTCTGTAGTTTTTTATGTATACCTGTGAGTTGTCAGTTAAATTGAGTTTTTGCTTATAGAAATTATTTATTGAAAGTTTTTCTCCTTCCAAGTGAAAAATATATTGATATTTGTGAAAAATTTCGGTTACTTCTGTTCCTGTATTTCTATCTAGGGTTTTCAAATTTAATTTTTTCATTAATCTATTAAAGCGTTCATTGTTGTATGTGTTTGTTTGGTTATGTGTATTTAGTATATTGTAATTAGCTAATTTTTCCGTTAGAGGTTTTATTTCTTAAATATTGACTGTGTGACTATTAACGTTGATTAGTTTTACGTGACAAATCCCCTTGGCCGGTGCAATGGAATTTGCTAAAAATACACGTTCTTTTATTTCTTGGTTAAAAATTACGCTATCTTCTTCAATATTCAATTTGATTGGTAGGATAATTTATGTTCTAGGTGGTATTTCTATGCATTTGTTTATGGGTAACTTTGTATTTATTGGTAAAATATCTTTATTTTTAAGATTTATTATTATTGTGAATGTTTCATAATCAATTTTACAAAGGTAATTTATTGAAAAGTCTCTACCTAGGATTCCATCTGTTGCTATTGGGAAATCGTCATTTACAAGCTGAAAATCGATACCCCCTTTTTTGTCTTTTTCTATAAGATAATTAAGCTTTGATGTCCCTAGAGAATAAATTTCTTCTTTTGTTATTCCTGTTAATTTACATTTTGTGTTGGTGTCACAGTCAAATTCGTTGTAAAATGGGTTTTTGCAAATCGAAATATCTGCTCCTGTGTCTATTAAGAATGTCATTTGTTTATTAAATTCTGAATTGTGTATTGTTATGTAATTTTTTAAATTTTGCGTAATTACATAAATATTTTTTAAATTATTGTGATTTACGTGTCCCTGTCCCCCGGAGGAGTGGTATTGTAATCCTCCGTGTGGCCTACGTTTCCCTGAGATTGCATAACGTTCATTTGGCGACTATTTCTGTCTTGGTAACTATTTTGTTGATTTCTGGGCAAAGATCTTTGACTGCTCCTATTGTAGTTATTTGTCTGTCTTTCATTTAAATAATTTCTCTGATTATTGCTATAGTTGTTAGGTCTCGAATTGTTTGAGTTCCTATTTGTATTATAATTTTGGTAATTATTACTTTGTCTCTGGTTATTCTTGTATTCTTATAAATGTTCGGGTATTATTATAATTATTGTTATTATAATTGTTGTACCTGTTGCCATTATTATTCGTATATTGTTTGTGTGAGTTGTTGCGATAATTGGCGTTATTGTTGTTTCTATTATTGTCTCTGATGAACATAATATTTCTACTATTGTGTTGATTTCCTTGTTCTATTTCTAGAGCAAGTTCAACAGCAGTGCCAAAAGATTTAGGTAGTGCAGCAAATACTGTTTGTTTAATATGATAATTTAGTCCGTTTTTAAATATTGAGTTGAGTGATCAATGATTTTTGTTCAGTTGTTGAATTTGTTTCTAGCTGTCCTATTTGCAATACATTTAGTTCTGATATCAACAGTAATATTTTATTTTTGAAATTTGCTATGCTTAGGTTTCTTTGGGTGAGATTGGCGAGTTGGTTTTGTATGTGGGGTATAGTTGTTGTGCATTTGTATTTCTTTGTCAGTGAATTTTTTAGTTGCTCTAATGTTTGTGGTATTTGTATTGCAGTTACGTTTGTCTTCACTGTTTGACTCAGTTTTACGTAAACCACAAAATCTATTAGTGCTGTTTAGCCTGTTTCGGTTAGGCTGTTATAGATTATTTCAATAATTTTTAGAAATGATTCCAAATCTTTGTGATTTCCGGAAAAGCTCGGAATAGCTTTCATAGCTGTTTGTAAACTAAACTCAGACATTGTAATTATTTGTTGGCTGGACTCAATGTTAAAATTTTCAGTTGGGATTATTATTTGTATATTGATTGTATGTGGTATGTTTATATCTAAATTGTAATTTGCTAATTGTTGCCGATCCAGTGGAGCGAATTTAACAATAACCTTCTGGCTTGGGTTACGTTTATTTCTAAAACATTTGAACAAAAGATAATTACATACACACAATAATTGGCATATTAATCTAAGCTATATAATGAATTAAACGATGCATCACTTACCGCAGTACGTATGCCCACTTTCCTGGCTAATCGGCAAATATGACATCACGCTGAACCGCAAGCATATTTATACGCATATGCGCTAAAGACTTAAGAATCTGCATTTACCGTTTATGGATCTGCGCAGCCAGGAAAGTGCATTGCGCACTGCAGTTGACAACCAAAGAAAACTAGACGAAACGGTTATATGAATGTACATAATGAAGTAAATAAGCACATATGTACAAAAATATATTCAGCCAAATTCTAATTCTAACCTACCTGCTTGCGCATAAAGACATTGAAATTTAGCATTACGGGAAATTCATGATTTAATATAAGCACAAGCAAATAAGCGCAAATTTACAAACATACATACATACATCCGTATTACATCAGTATAGTAAACAATAAATATACATATATTATGCGTAGACACGAAAGGCAGGGGTTCTGCAACATCCTCACCCCCGTGAATCAACCCGATTCACCATCATCAATGTCCAGAACAGCTAGTTTTGAAACTGCACGTCGCTTTACGCCAGCAGACGTTCGTATGTCTGCGCGTCGAACTTCACCATCCGGCCCAGGATACACTCGCTCAACCTTGCCGCGGCACCATTCTCGACGTGGAACATTGGGGTCGCATAAAAACACTAAATCTCCTTCTTGCACAGGCTTAGTACGTTGGCACCATTTTGTTCGGCGAGTTAATGTGGGAAGGTATTCTCTTATCCACCTTCTCCAGAAATGGTCTCACAATTGACGTGCGATGCGCCACTGCTGCCGAAGAACACACGTTTTCTCCAACTCAGTGCTTGCTATTGGCGTTTGTGCCGTATTTGTTGCTCCCAATAAAAAATCGTTTGGAGTTAGCGGTTGCTCCTGGTTGACGCTGATTGGTAAATGCGTCAATGGCCGGGAGTTAACGACATTTTCAGCTTCTATTAGGAAACTTTGTAGTGTGTGTTCTCTAGGCGAGGCTGTTTTCAAAGTTTGGCGTAGCACGCGCTTAACGCATTGCACCATTCTCTCCCAGGCGCCGCCTTCCGCTGGGTTGAATGGTGAGTTGAACAGCCATTCGACACCCTTCTGTGAAAACTCGTTTTGCAGGCGAACGCAGTCGAACGCTTCGGTGAATCGTTTTGCTTCTCGATCGGCTCCAACAAAATTTTTCCCATTATCAGATCGAATACGCATTGGCAAACCACGGCGATTTACAAAATTGCGTATAGCGACAATACATGCATCTGTGCTTAAGTCATGGGCCAGCTCCAGGTGCACAGCCCGCACTGTAAAGCAGCTAAAGAGCGCTACCCATCTCTTTTCAGTGCTTCTTCGAACGGTGATAGTTACAGGCCCAAAATAGTCAAGGCCTGTGTATTAGAACGGGCGCACGAAGGGAGTGATCCTATCCTTAGGGACCGGTCCCATTAATGGGGCTACTGGTTTGATTCTTTTTAAGCGGCATACAGCGCAACTTGCTATTACGCTGCGCAACAGGCTTCTCAGACGTGGCACCCAATATTTTTGGCGAATTTTAGAAATTGTAGCCTCCAAATTCTGATGGAACATGACGTTGTGATATTGCAGCACCAGAAGTTTTGTAAAGGCGTGCTCAGACGGTAAAATTATGGGGCGGCGAGGGCTGATTGGGAGCCAGCTAGCTGCGTCAATGCGTCCCTGCACGCAGAGAACGCCTTCCTGATCTACGTATGGCGACAGTTGTAAAATTCTACTGTCACGAGCGATTTTATGGCCTCCTTCAATCGCCTGGAACTCAGCGGCATACACTTCACGTTGCACTATACGGCATACAACTTTTGTGGCGTTTTCTACTTCTCTAGCGGTCAACCCATAGCGTTGGTCAGGCTGAACGCGTTTACGACAATTCTCAATGAAACGCAGGATCCAACCAGTCGTTCTAACCAACCTATTAAATGAAGAAAAACGTTTAATGTCCAATTGGTTGCTACTTACGATGACAAGCGCAAATTTTGGGCGAAGTTCTTCATCAGCATTTTCGCATATAATAGCATCGGTGTCCACAGAGGGCCAAGTTTTTCCCTCCTGCTGAAGAAACTTTGGTCCGCATAACCAACGTGTTGTTTGGTTAAATATAACGCAGTCATTTGTACGCGTTGCCTCGTCGGCTACGTTAAGGGATGTGGGTAGCCACCTCCAATTGTATATGTTCGTAACCGCTAAAATCTCTGATACTCTGTGCTGCACAAAGGGCTTATAGCGGCGATGCTCACTGTGGATCCAATTGATTACCGTTTTTGAATCACTCCACAAGGTGCAGCTGTCGATGTTAAGGGAGTGTTCATCACGGATGCAGTGCATCAGGCGAGCTCCTAAAACAGCTGCCTGAAGTTCGAGGCGAGGTATAGTAAGTGTCTTTATCGGTGCGCATTTTGATTTAGCACATACAAAGGTTAATTCAATTTGACCTGACGAATTTTGCGAACGCCAGTAGGCAACTGCGGCGAATGCGTCTTCGCTGGCGTCGACAAATATGTGGAGCTGTAGTTTTTGTGGTACACCATTCCGAAAATAGAAGCGAGGTACATTGTATTTGGCAACTGCTGGTAGTTGCTTACGCCACTTCTCCCACATAGCGTTAACACTTTCTGGTAGTAGCTCGTCCCAACTGGTATCGTACTTCCATACTTCACGCATAAGTAGCTTGGCTCCAATAACGAAGTTGCTCAGCAGTCCTAAAGGGTCAAAGATGGACATTACGATACTTAACAGCTCTGTTTTCGTAGGGCGTCTAGCTCCATCCACCACCGAAGAGTCAACGTTATGAAACTTCAACTTGAAACCAAAACAATCTGATGACGATTGCCAAAATAAACCAAGTACTCGCTCAACAAGCACGCCTTCCTTCTTTGCAATTGGGAGTGTAATATCAGTACCACCAAGTGCAGACACCACGTTCAATGAGTTAGATGCAAAATTCCGTAGTTCAAACCCGGCATTCATGTGAATATCTCGCACCTGTTGCGATACATTGATTGCTTCTTCTTCCGAACTAAAGCTGTCGACGAAATCATCGACGTAGTGGTGATCTAGTATTGCCTCCACCGCACGGGATTTGCTTCCGTCTTCCCTTCGGTGCTCCAACGCGTTAGTTGTTTTGATATAATTGGCAGCGCACGGCGAGCAGGCAGCTCCGAACGTCATAACACACATCTCGTAAGTATCTGGAGTTTTTGTGGTATCACCACCACGCCAAAGGAAACGCTGGGCACATCTATCAACTTGCTGTATAATCACCTGGTGGAACATTTCTTTAATATCCCCATACACGGCTACAGCCCCCTCACGAAAATGAAACAAAATGGATGGCAATGATCGATATTCTTGTGGGCCTTTCAACAGTTGCGAATTGAGGGATATGCCACTTACCTCGGCGGCGGCGTCAAAAACCATTCGCAACTTATCCGGTTTGTTTGGGTTTGCAACAGCGAAATGCGGCAAATACCATGTGGTAGGTGTAGACACGGCAGCTTCATCTGGTAGTAATTTTCGTGCGTACTGTTTCGCTACGTAAGAGTCCATTAAACGATTGTATTCGGTTGCAAAAACTGCGTCACGACACATCCTTTTTTCCACACTGACTAAACGTTTCAACGCCATATTGTAGCTATCCGGGAATATTACGTTGTCATTTCGCCATAATAGTCCAGTTTCGAAACCCCCAACGACGCGTCTTGTAGTGCACTTTAGGATCGCTCTGGCCCGTTTGTCTGCTTCACTTTCTATGGGTGGTGCAGCTCTTACACCAAAACTCTCAATATCAAAAAAGTCGGCTACGAGATCGTGCAGTGACTGCTCAGTCCGGCAATTTATTAATAAACATGATGGCAGCGATGGCAATGTCGTTGATGTTGGGCCGAATACCACCAAACCCAACTCCGTATTAGCGACGAAAGGACCATTCTTCTGCACCTTCATTGTACACGACGGCAAACCCAAATGGCAATGGTCCAGACCAATTAATAGCTTCGGCCTGACTAGAGTGTACGGCCGCACTGGCAATTTGCGAATGTATTTGACATCGCCATTTAAATCGTTCTTGCTCAAGCTCTGCAAGGGTAGTTGTAAGTTCGACACCGAATACACATTAGAAAGTTTGTGTCGTTTTTCCATTCCGGCACCGCTTATAAGAAGATCGACAACGACTGCTGGCTCCTGCGCTGCTCGCCCTCCAAACCACTGTATGTTCAAATGCTGCTCGCGCCCATTTAAGCCCAGGTCTCGAATTAGGGTGTTGTCAATCATCGTGATCGACGAACCCTCATCTAAAAGCGCATATGTATCTACGCGCCTTTGGTTTCCATACAGCGTGACTGGCAAAATACGAAACAGTAACTTGCTGTCAGATGAACTACAGCTTAAAACTGATGAACCCGCTTCCGGCGAATTCTGCTGACTGTATGGTGACGGTTGTGTGGATGCAAACCTCCGATTGGAGCGTACGTCCGCTGCAGAGGTATATCCCTTGTATAATTTTGATGCTGTGGAATGTTTTGGCAAACTGTTGGAATTGGCTACAGATTCGTGTAGAACTTTGTTATGCACCCTACGGCAACCTTCAACGGCGCATGGCTTACGCCTTTGACAATTGCGTGTGCTATGGCCAAAATCCAGACAAGAAAAACATAAACGGTATCGTTTCGCCATAGACCATCTGCTGGAAACTGTTGATCCTAAGAAACGCGCGCATTCTATACACTTATGTTGGCCCTGGCATATAGGGCACTTCGATGATGGTGATGGTTCGACTGCATGCAAAACCGTGCGACACCTTGCCTCCCTTTGAGTTTCTTCAACGCAAATGGTACATAAGACATTAGCTAGCTTAGACAACCAATCACTAAAGTGCTTCACCGTTGCATACGGCTGAACTTGCGCTGCGAAACTGGCCCACTCAATGCGCTTGCTCATAGGCAATTTTGATACAAGCTCATCAAGCAGTGTAGGATTAAGCAAGTGCAATTCACCTCCATGAGCAGATTGCAAAAAAACACAAATATTACAAACCTTTGTTGCAAAGGGTATAAGCTTCATCATCGCGTTCTCGGATATGGAAGGTATTTCCTTCACCTTTGACAGCTGGCAGCGTATCAACTGCTCAGGGCGACCAAACCTAAATTTTAATTGCTCAATTATACTACCCACATTATTGGGATGGATGAGCAGTGATTTGACTGCTTCGCGCGCATCACCCTTTAGACTCTTCTGCAACCGTTGGTTATTCTCGTAATTGTTGTACCCATACATCGCAGTGGATTCTGTGAAAGCCGTATAAAATATTGGCCAATCTTCTGGCTTGCCACAGAAATCCGGTAAGTCTTGCATTTTCCTAGGTAAACTCGACAAATAAGTGTGTGTAGAACTGGTATTGGCAAGATTCGGTACCGTCGTTGGGTTTGAAGTAAGCGAAGTAGTATCATCCGCCGGAGTAAACATACCGTACATTTGATTGGGCACGGAAACACTCGATGTTACGGTTGGCATGTTTGCGGCACCTACACTCTGTACAAAAAACGGCGGCGAAAGGCGAGCATCGGCATTTTGCGACAAAGCAATTATACCGCTAGGAAATGCTCGCGACGACGACTGTACATCTCGCGACTGCATTATGGTTGGTCTCTCTGGCAGCGGGACCGGAACCGTGGCGGCGGTACTAGTGTTGGGTACACTTGAGTCGTTTGGTGCATCTACGTTAGTCTCTTCGCTGCGCGTTTGATGTTACTTTATTACGGCATGTGCAGCAGACAAACTATTCTCTATGATCGCTATACGTTTCTGCATAGCCGCAACCACACTGTCTTGACGTGCAGCTGCAGAAGCTCGAGTGGTTGCTCCGGTGGAAATGAAAGCGTTTGGCAAGTCGGTGACTGTATTGGTAGTTGCTGGTGCATCGTTACCCTGACTGGACTTTGATGCCGCAACATTTGGTGCGGGAGCACTACCTTCCATGGCTGGGGCTGACGTCTTGCGGCGGGGTGACTTGAACATTGAAATACTCAATTTATTGACGTGACAAATAAGCGCATTAATCGAAGTTAAATTGTAATGCGAAATAAATCAATGTTGCCGATCCAGTGGAGCGAATTTAACAATAACCTTCTGGCTTGGGTTACGTTTATTTCTAAAACATTTGAACAAAATATAATTACATACACACAATAATTGGCATATTAATCTAAGCTATATAATGAATTAAACGATGCATCACTTACCGCAGTACGTATGCCCACTTTCCTGGCTGATCGGCAAATATGACATCACGCTGAACCGCAAGCATATTTATACGCATATGCGCTAAAGACTTAAGAATCTGCATTTACCGTTTATGGATCTGCGCAGCCAGGAAAGTGCATTGCGCACTGCAGTTGACAACCAAAGAAAACTAGACGAAACGGTTATATGAATGTACATAATGAAGTAAATAAGCACATATGTACATAAATATATTCAGCCAAATTCTTATTCTAACCTACCTGCTTGCGCATAAAGGCATTGAAATTTAGCATTACGGGAAATTCATGATTTAATATAAGCACAAGCAAATAAGCGCAAATTTACAAACATACATACATACATCCGTATTACATCAGTATAGTAAACAATAAATATACATATATTATGCGTAGACACGAAAGGCAGGGGTTCTGCAACACTAATATTTTAAGTAATTTGTCCCTATGTGATCAAAATACTCCTAGTCCAATTTCTTTATGTTCTTTGGTTAACCTAGTTATGTGAACATTTAGTATACTTCTAATGTTCTCTAGAGATGTAATTAATGTTCTTAAATGCTTATTTAGTGTTTCTTCTTTGGCCTTTATTGTTTTATTTAAACATTTGTAGGATTTATTAAAATTTTCTTTTTCTATGTACCTCTATCTTTTCGACAATTTTTGACCAATGTTCCATAATTTTTTTACACTTGGTCTTGTTTGATATTGTAGGTGATATTCTTTTTTTAGCTTATTTCTATATATTAAGTATAGTTTAATGACAAAATCTGCAACTCATTTATTACATATTCTCTAACTGTTGCAAAGAGATATCGTCAACTGATTGCGTCGACTCGAGTTCGGACAGCGACAACCAATCGGTGGGCTTCAAACTACTCGACACTGTATTGTCCTTGTTCTTGCCATGCCTGGGCGATGCGCTGGCGGCGGCCACATGTAAAGCCACGAAATAGAAAATCTTTAGCGGATTCATGTTGATCGCGTTCGTAAGTCAGTATGCCATGAATACAATCTTATTAGTTTTTGTGATTGGCAGGATCGCCATGGTCCTAGTAGTTTGGCAGGATCGCCATGTTCAGGTTGAAATTTACTTTAAAATCCAAATGTCGAAAGAAAAATGTCTTGGTCCTTTAGTAGTTTGGCAGTAAATGGTCCTAGTAGTTTGGCAGGATCGCCATGTGGTGGCCCTATGGTGTTTATGTACATATATACTCCTCTTTATAAGGCAGGGAGAATTCTGCCAGTCAGTAGGCAGCTAACAAGTTGCCAGAAAGTTGAGAAAGAAATCAAAACAGCGATAGTTCTGTTTAATCTAATTCTGATTTATTTTACAAAACTTAAGTCTATTTATACTAAAATGTAGCTGAAAGTCATTTCCATAGCTCCACCTCTTTTTCCAATGATTTTAGTTTTCCGCTTTCCAATAATAGCGTAACCAATTAAAAGAGTGCATGCAGTTAGCTATGCATTATGTGTCACTGAAATATTCTGCTGTCGTAGCGATAGCGTTGCGGCAGTGCAGCGGTCAATGCGCTAAGCTATGTATTTGTTTACACCTGCTGTATTGCACAGTCAGCGATTGTCTTTGTTGTGTATTTAATGTAGGTCACTACAATTAATTAATTTATACCGACAATATGAGTGGGTTTGGAGTTTGAACCTTCTTGCTCTACGACATGTTGCAAATGAAAAAGTATGCTTTCAAAATGCCCAGTGAACAAATCTCTCTCTCGCTTGCGACGACAAGAAGCAGAAAGCAACCTAGCATTGAAAGCAGGTGAAGACCGCCCGTTAAAGAGATTGAGGACGTATCTGCGCTGGTAAATTTTCATCGAGATATTGAGGTCACTAGTGACCAAACACTTGATATTTTGGCAAAGAAAAAGAGGGGAATCGATGAAGCACTTTAAATCCCTGACGTTTTATGATTCTACTGATTCAAATGACATAATCAATGCCTAACGATAGCTTTATAAAAAAGGAATTAAATATTTTCCCAAAATTATTATATCCATGTTTATAATGGATTATAATCAAATACCTCAAAATATGTAAAATATCGTAAAAAGTTGAAAATAAATGGACCCCCCAAAAATATTTTCTGAATCCATCCCTGGTTACGTGCTTTGCATAACGCCTCGTTGTACCGAAACTTTGGTGTTCCTTCTGGTTCGTTTGGCAAAGGTGTCATCAACTACGGCTCCAACGGGTATCCAGCATCGCTTGCAGTTATTTCCTTTTAATTTTGCAATTCACAAAGAATTGAAAGAACTTACCAAACGTGTTGTGATTTCCAAGTTCATATGATCGCTGCATGACTCGGTGGGCTGCTGAAGAGCTCCAAATAAATGAATCATGTCGAGCCCCCGCAATTCTCGCATTTACGTTTCAAATTTTTAGATTTCGGTCACATATCTGTAAGTTTTAACAAACATATAATAACAATAGAGTTCACCTTTCATGTTGTAGTTTTACACTTATAATTTGCACGTTACTCGAATCGTACCCATGGTGGTTAACAAAGTTTACTTGTCACCTCTCGGAGCCAAAATCGCAACGTGAGTGCAGTCGATCACACCGATAGTGCCTGATACAAAAGACAAACGTGCTGACGCAAAATTTCATTTGCCGCTTGGCGCTCCACTAGCATCATTGGAAACTTCAATTTCGAAGCGAATAAGGTTTTGTCGATTGCCTCAGTCACGCGAAGTATGCAACGGCTTGGTAGCATCCAGTTGCATAAAATCTTAAAGCAGCTAGAACCTACCACGAGTATATAAGGCACATTCAGTATTTAATAAAACTGAAATAATAGTAGGTAAAGCAGGTAATGCTTTTCAGTTGATAGCGCTGTTATTCTCGATCCTCTCAACTAACTGTTTAACTGCGACACTCGATTTTCGACAATACCGGGACTTAACCTATATAACCTCCGGAACTCTGTTGGGGTTATCTCAAATAGGTCTTCAATTTCGCGGAGCCAACGCCGGTCAATCGTTGGCACATTTAATTGCTCCTGATTGTTTGCTAAATTTAGCGCGATGTATTCAAACGTCTTTTTCACACAAATTACTCTGCCGGAATCACTTAGGGCCAGTTTTTCAGTGCTGGTTTAAACTCAGTTTAAACTAAGTTTAGTTAAAGTTAGTTTAAATTTAAAATATGTTTCCTTGCTCTCAATTAAATTTGTTGCAACCAAAACGAAGTAGTCAGCAAACAGCTGATAAGTTAAACTTAGTTTAACCGTGCGCAATCGGCCGTTTAAATATTTGTTTAAACTCCGTTTAAAGTTAACTGAAAAACTGCATACGGAGTTTAAAATAAGTTTAAACAACAACCGAAGTTAAACTTGCACTGAAAAACTGGCCCTTAAAGGCACACGATCTGCTTAAAATAATACTACAATAATAATGTTTTTAGCAAACAACTCAAAACGAGACGTTGGCAGCAAAACAACAAAAACAAACAGCTGACTGTATTTGCTGTTATGGGACAATAACGAATTTGGCAATGCTGTTAGAAAATCACTTAACCACAAAGAAAAGTAACCAACTAAGGCTTACAATGTGAAATGTGGTTTAAACTAGTTATAGAATCGCACTACTGATCCAAATATATCAATTGCCATCTCGAAAAAAACTTCTTCTTAAAAATACCACTCTACAAGACGGGTAATGGTTAGTAAACAAAGAAGTTAAGCGTTAGCGTTCCTTGTTCAATTGTTATTAAGATAGTAACATTTGTTCTAGCCGTGGGAAAAATTAACCATCACCCCTCCCTGTAGCACGACGATGTGATCATCCTACTCGCCCTTACTCTTGGCATTGACACATATCTTTTTCTACTCTCGCTCTAACATTGTCGGCTACCTAGTCTGGTAGTTGTTTGTTAGCAGTACCAGTTTTATTAGTAACCGTTGTTAACTACTTGTTATCGCTAACCACTTTTACATGTAACCCGACATCTCCATCACAAATAGCTGATATTCTAACATCTGTAATTTTGGCAGGAAAAAATGAAAAATGTTTTGTCAATTTTTATGTGTGGGCAGTTTGATGTCTTGACATAAGCATTTGTAAGATGGCGTCAAACAAGTAAGTTCGTTTAATAAAGCGCAAACATGCTTAGGGCCTGTATTACAATGCATTTTTGCGTTTCACCAACCAAATCTTAAGCTCGACTTAGTTGAACTTAAGTCGCCGAATTTTTCGTCTTAAACTGATCTTAGCTCTTCGAACAGCTGGTTATTGCATGTCAAATAAAATTGTTAGGTTCTAAATACGAATAAATGAGAAAATCTAAAGTATTTTTTGAACATGTAATTTGATTTGAGTAGTGAAGAAGACATCGACTTAGACTACGAGAAAGTGATAAATATTATTGTATTGAGGAGAACTAAAGTAGTCCGAGACCGACCACAGTTTTTTTAAATATACGATGAGAAGGATTATCGTGCCTGATTTCGAGTTAATAAGCAAACTGTTTGGAGTGTCCTTAATTTAGTTAAAGATGCAATAAAACATAAAACTGACAGGTTTGCCTGCTCTTTTACACATTTTTAAGAGAGCATGAATTACCATAATTTTCCTCAGGAATCATGCGTTGTGCCCGGAGAAGATAATTCTGATTACATTGCGGTTTTATGCAACAGGAGGGATGCTACGAACTATTGGGAACTTGTTTGGCGTATGAAAAGCGACTGCTTCGCAAGTAATAACATCTACTTCACACCACATAGCACTGCTAAGGGAACATTTTATAAAATTTCCGATGGGAGAGGATCTAAACGAGTGCAAATTTCTTCAAATTCGCAAAAGTTATTGCCGCTATCGATTGTACATATATAAAGATTTTATCTCCTGGTAAGTAACAACATATACAAAACTACAGTGGAATAATTTTACGTCAATTAAATTTGCATTTGGTGGTGAAGATGCAGAGCTATTTCGGATTCGGAAAGAATTTTTTCCATTAACGTTCAGACGCTATGTGACAGACGGCTTTGCATACAGGATATTGTTGCTCGGTGACCAGGTTCAACTCATGACGCAATAATATTTCGCAACTCAAGAATTCAGTATCGTCTAGAATCCGGACAATTTGATAACGGACTTGTTGTCGCCGATAGTGGTTATGAAAATACAACCAGGGTTATAACGCCATTGACACAAGTTAATACCCATGCTGAAAACTTATTTAATGAGTCCCTCATTCGAACTCGAAATTGGAGCGATCATATGGTGTCTGGAAGCGCCGGTTTCCAGTACTATCTTTAGGATTACGTATGCATATAAAAAAAGTGTTGCGACTGCCGTTTTGCAAAATATTTGCTGTGATAATCGTGACGAGGACGCTCCGCAACTAACAAGAGAATTGGAAAATGTAGTAAGTGATGTACTCTCTGTACCTAATAATTTTTCTGGAGACAATCACAATTTCAACAGTTCTACTAGAAGGGCTTTGATAAATAATTTTTTTTGCAAATACATACATAAAATTTAATTTTCAAATGAAACTTCAAAATGTTTTCCTTTCAATACAAATTAAGATCCAATATTTATTTGAATTTGCCAAACTCCGTAAGAAAAATATATTTATTTTTACATAATTAATTTTTTAGTTTAATTCAATATATTTGTATAAAAGGCACGTACTTCAGCATATATTAAAAGTTATCACATTTATAAGAATCAAAAAAGTCCAATTACTTAACCTAATCACCTTACTTTAGGAAGATGGTGTATGCTTGTACTTCATAATTATCAGGACATCATCGTAAAACTTTATTCTAACATAAAAATTCTAATAAAAAAAAAATTTAATTTTCAAATGAAACTTCAAAATGTTTTCCTTTCAATACAAATTAAGATTCAATATTTTTTTAAATTTGCCAAACTCCGTAAGAAAAATATATTTATTTTTACATAATTCATTTTTTAGTTTAATTCAATATATTTGTATAAAAGGCACGTACTTCAGTATATATTAAAAGTTATCACATTTATAAGAATCAAAAAAGTCCAATTACTTAACCTAATCACCTTACTTTAGGAAGATGGTGTATGCTTGTACTTCATAATTATCAGAACATCATCGTAAAACCTTATTCTAACAAAAAAAAAGTACAATTCATAATATTATTGTAAAACAATACACATATTTTATAATAAATACAAAAATTCTAACGAAAATAAAAAAAATATATACATATGTATTATCACATTCGCTCATTCAACCTCTTACCCAGAATTTGAAGCTCAAAAGCATGTTTCTCCATCATTAATTCCCTTTCGAGTTTAGCTTTTTCTTCCATTAAGCTAATTTTTTACTCGTGTTCCCCTTCGTTAAGCTTATCTGTCGCTTCAGTTTTTCTTCCGTCTATTTAGCTTTTACCTCGGCTAATCGCGACCAACTGGACTGGGCATTGCCAAACTTTGTTAGAGCCTTCAGCTTATAGTTTTTTTTCGCCTGAGCATTCCTGAGTCATATTTGTTCCAAGGCTCTTGAATTTTATACTTTTTATCAACAGCAGGGATTTGGTTTTCTTTGACTGGCTCTGTTAAGATAAGAAAATACATTTTAGTTCACTTATTCGCCGTCATAAAATGCCGTCCCTGATCGGAATAAGTTCGTCAAAGAATACAACTATTGTAAAAACTCTTTGGCATACTCTCACGCAGCAAAAGATTGTAAAAGCAATTTCACATGCGTATATTGCCAGAAACGACACCACTACCTTTTGCATATCCCAGCAAAATCCCAAACCCCAAATAGTAGAAACCCCTCAAAAAACTACGTCACATCTCACGTGACTGTTGACTATGAAAGGCCATGTACCTCAAGTCAGGCTGCTGCAGAAAATGCAGCTTCAAGCAATGAGAAGGTACTCTCGCATTTCTCAAGTAGTAGAGAAAAATCCTTACTGCCCACCGCAAATATTTCAATACTTCACCAAGGAGAAACAGTTCAAGTTCGGGCTCTCATTGACCAAGGATCTCAAAAGACTTTTGTAACCTCACGCGTACAAAAGCTTCTTGGTCTACCCACCACAAAAACCAATTTTGAAATATTGGGAATGGGTGGACCAACAATTCAAAATGCGAACAAAACATGCTCACTCACGATATGTTCGTCAGATCTCACGATAAAAATTGCAACTCACGCAATTATACTCCCCGAATTAACACATTTCTTACTCTCATTCAAAGTGACATACTTCGATCTCAAGGAATACGCCTCACTGCCCCTAGCAGATCCTAACTGCTTCGTACCCACCAGAATAGACATGGTGATTGGAAGCGACCTAATCCCCAGCATACTCATTCCAGGTCTCAAAAGCAACGTTGGCGGAAGCTTAATAGCCCAAAACTCCATCTTTGGGTGGATATTAAGCGGGCCAATAACGGAACAAATTTCGGCATTCTACACCCAGGTCGTCGAAAACTCAGGAGATTCCCTCGGGGAATTACTCAAAAGATTCTAGGAACTAGAGGAAGTGCCAACAGCTTCCACCCATACAGACGATGATCAGTTTTGTGAGGAACTATATAAAACCACGACCATTAGGAGAGAAGATGGTCGATATGTTGTGAAACTCCCATTTAAGTCCTCATTTCCCCACTCAGACGCATTAGGCAATTCTAGGCTAGCGGCTCAGCAGCAACTTCTCAGCATTGAGCGAAGTATTGGGAGAAAAGCTGAGCTTAAAAACACCTATTCAAAAGTCCTGGAGGAGTATATAGCCCTAGGTCACATGGAACTGGAGGTTCTCGCGAAATCATAAAAGATGGCAAATATTTCTTATTTTATTTGCCACATTGCGCTGTGATAAAACCCGATAGTAAAACTACAAAAGTCCGAGTAGTTTTCAATGGCTCCAAATTGTCGCACTCCGGTCTCTCCCTCAACGACGTACTTCACACAGGTCCTACTCTCCAAAATGACCTGATGCTCACAATCCTCAGGTGGCGTCTATATAAGTATGTGTTTAATGGCGACATCGAAAAAATGTATCGCCAGATATATGTCTACAAGAAAAAAGCAGGATTTCCAACGTATCCTCTTCCGTAGATCCCTCGAAAGTCCGATAGAAGACTTTAAACTAAAAACAGTAACATTCGGCGTAAACTGTGCTCCCTACCTGGCCATAAGAACACTTTACCAATTTGCCGAAGACTCCAAACAAAACTTCCCACGTAGCTCAGATATTTTAGTCAACGAAACATATGTTGACGATATTCTCTCAGGCGGACATGACTTAGACTCTGCTAGCGAATCGATATCACAAACTATCGATATCCTAAAATCAGCAGGATTTCCTCTAAAAAAGATTCTGCAAATCACAAGTCTCTGCTGAAAGAAATACCCCAGTCTGATCTCCTAGGCTCAGATTTTCTCGAATTCCAAGAAACAAGCTCCACTAAAACTCTTGGAATAAAATGGAATGCTCTCACAGATACGTTCTCATACTCAGTAGACCCATTCCCAGACGCACAAACTGCTACGAAACGACAGATTTTGTCATCTGTCGCGAAACTTTTCGACCCGGCAGGATGGCTATCGCCCATAATGATAGCAGCGAAAACTCTTCTCCAACAGCTCTGGATGGAAGGAACAGAGTGGGATGAAAATGTCAAACCCACCTCACTTCTCAAATGGAACGCATTCCGAAGAAATCTTTCAGCAATCCAGAAAATCAAGATTCCTCGTTGGGTTCAGTTCAGCCCTAATAACTCAATCCAAGTACATGGTTTCTCAGACGCGTCTGAAAAGGCTTTCTGCGCTTGCGTATATCTCAGGGTTCAACATGGCGAAGCTGCGACCTCTCATTTACTCGTAGCAAAAAGTAAGGTCGCACCCTTACAAACGGTCTCTCTCCCAAGACTGGAACTCTGCGGTGCAGTCCTCCTCTCCAAATTAGTGAAACAAATTCGATCCCAACTGGATTTGCTATCCCATGAACTAATTTTGTGGACAGACTCGTCAATCATGCTAGCCTGGTTAGAAAAACCGCCATGGATGTGGAAAACATACGTAGCAAACAGGACATCCCAGATCCCTCAAAACGTCAGCAATGCCACATGGCGACATGTCTCCAGCGCCAACAACCCAGCAGATCTAGGCACACGAGGAGCGGAACCGCAAGACCTCGTAGACTGTTCACTTTGATGGAACGGCCCAGAATGGCTCGCTAAGCCTCCCGCACTCTGGCCGAGAGAAACGCCAAACTCCCCATCTCCTCCACGTCGTAGAAAATACTGATCTCTTAGACCGCTTCTCCTCCTACTCAAGAGCTCTCAGAGTACTAGCCTTCATGCTCAGATTTATACATAAAGGTAAAAAATTGCCTATTCCCCCATCAACAATATTAACCCAGGAAGAAATAAACCGAGCCAAGGCGCATTTCATACGGAACACTCAACAAAAACATTACGGTCAAACGATTGCAACATTAAACTCAGCAAACCCCATTAGCAAGAAAGACTCGTTATTAACGCTCAATCCCTTTCTGGAAAAGTCAGGTCTCCTATGCGTCAATGGACGTCTCACTTACGCTGCTCTGAGCTATAATGAGCGTCATCCAATTACCATTCCAGATAACTCAAAGCTCTGTTCTCTAATCCTTGAGTTTCTCCACTCAACACTACTCCACGCTGAAAAGCAACTGATGATCCGCATGGTCCAACAGGAATATTATATCCCACGCCTGAAACAAAAGGTAAAATCCTGCATATTTCGGTGTAAAACGTGCACCATTTATAAGCAGAAGATGAAATCCCAAATGATGGCCGCTTTACCCCCAGAATGCTCCACTTATTCACGCCCGTTTCACACTACAGGAGTTGACTTCGCTGGCCCATTTTTGGTAAAAACCTCCTCTCTGCGCCGATCATCCCATACAAAGGCATACGTATGCGTTTTTGTATGCTTCTCCACAAAGGCCATACATCTGGAACTATGCTCTGATTTAACCACAGAAGTCTTTAAAGCTGCTTTCGCTCGATTTGTCGGCCGCAGAGGTATACCTTATAAAATCATGTCCGACAATGGAAAAACGTTTATAGGTGCACAACGAAGCCTGAAAATGGAATTATTTGCTTTCCTCGAAGAAGCATCTGCAGATATTGCCAATAAATACGCCGTCCATGGCCTCTCATGGCAGTTTATTCCCCGTTACGCCCCTCACATGGGTGGACTCTGGGAAGCAGCTGTAAAAATCTTCAAAATTCATTTCACTAAAGTTGCGGGCACACATAAATTTACATATGAGGAGCTCGCAGTTTTAAACTCAAGGTCTCTTTCTCCGATGTCTCAAGATCCAGACGACTTGCTAGCTCTAACTCCAGGCCATTTCCTACGCGGGGCCCCACTACTCTCCAACCCCGAGCCGAACTCTGAAAATCTCTCTCTTATAAACAAATGGCAGAAATTAAGAGTATTGCATCATCAGTTCAGCAAACGCTGGAAAAATGAATATCTGCAAGAGCTTCACAAGCGATACAAATGGAAAGAGCAGCAACGCAACTTAAATGAAGGAGATCTAGTTGTCATCAAAGATGACCTTCTACCCCCCTATGATTGGCGACTCGGCCGAATCACAAAACTTCATCCCGCTCCAGATGAAAATGTCCGCGTAGTAGACATTCGCACCCAAGGTGGAACCGTCACACGCAATCACAAAACTCTGCTTATTACCACCTGCCTAACTTCACCCCTCAGCTCAGCTCAGGACTTCAGAAAGTGTGGGCTTTGCTGCCGCACATACTCGCTACGTTTTTGCCGAGCCTTTCTGGCCATGACTCCGGACGAGCGGTTCGAATCTGCCAGGGTGCATCGGTATACGCGATGTTAAGAAGGCTAATCCCGCGATAATTGGCACAGACTGCAGGATCACCCTTTTTGTGGATTGGGCAGAGCACACTTAAGTTCCAATCAGTAGGCATGCGTTCTTCCGACCATATTCTAGAGATGAGCTCGTGCATGCACTTAACCAGCTCCTCTCCGCCGTACTTAAATAACTCAGCTGGTAACCCGTCAGCCCCGGGGGCTTTGTTGTTCTTCAGCCGTGCTATCGCTTTCCGAATTTCGTCATGGTCGGGTGATGGTACATCACGTCCATCATCATTGATTGGGGTTTCGGGTTCAACATCTTCTCCATCGTTGTTGCAGCTGCTTCCATTAAGCAGTGTGAAGAAGTGCTCCCTCCATAATTTAAGTATGCTGTGGACATCAGTCACCAGGTCGCCGTTTTCATTCTTACAGGAATTCGCCCCGGTCTTAAAACCTTCTGTAAGCCGTCGAACTTTTTGAAAGAATTTTCGGGCGCTTTTCCTGTCGGCCAGCATCTCAAGCTCTTCGCACTAACGCATTTCGGCCTCTCTCTTTTTCTCACGAAAAATGCGTCTTGCTTCCTTCTTCAGCTCACGATAACGCTCCCGCACAGCTCGCGTTGCGCCCGATCGCAGTGTGGCCCTGTAGGCAGCGTCTTTACGTTCCGTAGCGGCGCGGCATTCCTCGTCATACCAGTTGTTCTTTCGGGCTCGCTGAAATCCGATGGATTCTTCAGCGGCGGTATGTAGACATCGAGAAATATGGTTCCACTGCTCGGAAATATCGTGCTGTTGATTATTGCTCTCAGAGAGCAGGAGTGCAAGTCGAGTGGCGAAGTGGGTGGCTGTCTGTTGCGATTGAAGCTTTTCGACGTCGAGCTTTCCTTGTGTCCGTTTGCGTGCGCTTTTTGCTGCACAGAGGCGCGTGCGGATCTTAGCTGCCACAAGAAAATGATCCGAGTCGATGTTGGCTCCTCGGATCGTGCGCACATTTAGGACACTGGAAGCATGCCTTCCGTCTATCACAACGTGGTCGATTTGGTTTCGTGTCTTACCATCTGGAGACAGCCACGTAGCTGGGTGAATCTTTTTATGCTGGAACCTGGTACTACAGACTACCATGTTTCGGGCCCCGGCGAAGTCGATCAGTCTCATTCCGTTATCGGACGTTTCGTTGTGGAGACTGAATTTTCCGACTGTAGAACCAAAGATGCCCTCCTTGCCCACCTTGGCATTGAAATCGCCAAGCACGATTTTTTTTTGCTTATTAACTCGAAATCGGGCACGAAAATCCTTCTCATCGTATAATTGAAAAAACTGTGGTCGGTCTCGGTCTACTTTAGTTCTCCTCAATACAATAACATTTATCACTTTCTCGTAGTCTAAGTCGATGTCTTTTTCTACTCAAATCAAATTACATGTTCAAAAAATACTTTAGATTTTCTCATTTATTCGTATTTAGAACCTAACAATTTTATTTGACATACAATAATCAGCTGTTCGAAGAGCTAAGATCAGTTTAAGACGAAAAATTCGGCGACTTAAGTTCAACTAAGTCGAGCTTAAGATTAGGTTGGTGAAACGCAAAAATGCATTGTAATACAGGCCCTAAGCATATTGGCGCTTTATTAAACGAACTTTCTTGTTTGACGCCATCTTACAAATGTTTATGTCAAGACATCAAACTGCCCACACATAAAAATTGACAAAACATTTTTAATTTTTTCCTGCCAAAATGACAGATGTTAGAACATCAGCTATTTGTGATGGAGATGTCGGGTTACATGTAAAAGTGGTTAGCGATAACAAGTAGTTAACAACGGTTACTAATAAAAGTGGTACTGCTAACAAACAACTACCAGACTAGGTAGCCGACAATGTTAGAGCGAGAGTAGAAAAAGATATGTGTCAATGCCCAGTAACTGCCATTCTATCTTCTCTCTGGAAATACAGAGAGAAGAGCTTAAGACGGGTTGGGTCAAGGTTAAAGACGAATTTGATAAGTACTCAAAGACCTTGTCCGACAACGAAAGCGATCAGTCCGCTCTTCGGTTGGCCAAGTGCCGATACCAGGACTGCTACACCGCATACTTGACTTGCGGTGCGCTTATAGGTGAGACTGCTCATGGTCTCACTTTTGCTCAACAAAGCAGTTCAACGGTCAATCACGGGCTTCATGCAGTTGAACTGCCTGCTCATTCAAATATCCGTTTACCTCCATGTGATACGGAGATATTTTACGGTGACTACATGTCGTGTCCATCGTTTCGAGATTTATTCACAGCGATTTACGTGAACAATTCGCGCTTAACCCCGGTCGAAAAGCTGTATCATTTGAATCAGAAGACCCGGGGTGAAGCAAAGGATATAGTTAAAAAATCCCCTCTGACTAATGACGGCTTCGCCACAGCGTGGCAAAATCTATCGGAACGATATGAGAATAAGCGGATAATGGTCAATAGTCAGCTGAAGATCCTATTTAATTTACCATCGGTCACGGTAGAACGCGGAACCGATATTAAGAATTTACAACGATCGGTCAACAATTGCATCTCAGTGTTAGAAATGTACGGCATTGAAATTGAGAACTGGGATGCAATTTTCGTGTTTTTGGTGTCGAGTTGGTTGCCAGACACCACCCTAGCGCTATGGGAACAAGGGATTGTGAGGAAGGCGGAAATTCCGAGGTGGGAGGAATTAGACAGCTTTCTCACAAGCCGGTTCCAAACGTTGGAAACTGTTTCCGACATTCGATATGCACAAAAATTAATATTCAGGGTTTTCAAAGGTTGCTGATTTAGAAACCAACAGTTGTTATAAGGAAAACAAAATGGCGGATACAAAATGCCTGACATTGTTTCAAAAAACCACTCCAATTTTTGTGAAAAACTTCGTAAGATGGTTTTACAGGTCGTTAATTACAAATGACCGCTATGGTTGAGTGGGTAGCGGTGCGTGCTATAACTCAATATATCACTGGGTTCGAAGTACGAATCTAAGCCAGGGCAAGTAAAATCTAAAATCATAGAAAACGTTTATTCTAATAGCGGTCACCCTTCAGCAGGCAATGACAAACCTCCGAGGGTATTTCTGCCATGAAAAACCTTCGCATAAAATACATCTGCCGTTCGGAGTCGGCACAAAACTGTAGGTCCCTCCATTTGTGGTAGAATATAAAGACGCACACTACAAATGGTAGGAGAAGCTTGGCCAAACACTGAGCTATGTATAAAGTGTAAACGCCAAAATATTATTATTATTATTATTAATTAGAAATTCAATGTTTATATTCGATAAAACTAAATGGCGGATACAAAATGGCCGAAGATTATCTACAAAAATCTATATAAGGCGGTTTCAAAAGTCTTCACTTCAACGCAAACTTGTCCTCGCAATATATTATAAATTTCCATTCTAGGGCAGATTATTACCTTACAAAGTTCTTCTCTATTCGAAGTCGATGCTGAAATTTAAGAACACAAGTTTTTGTAAATATAACTATACTCATTATCATGACAGCTAATTTAAACGTTCGCGTTAATTGATTTTTATTTAAATTCACAGAGGGAAAAAATCAACCACAATGTTGTTGAAAACGATTTTTTCAATCATAAAAGGAACGATTCGGCGCCAAATGTAAAAATAGTTAATTTCAACAATGAAATTATTAATTTTTAACAACTGTTTGTTGATTGTTTTTTAACTATTTCGTGGTTATTTTTACCAATATTATAGTAAACTTTACCATATCCTGTTGATTTTTTTAACTATTTCATGGTTATTTTTACCAATATTATAGTAAATTTTACCATATCCTGTTGATTTTTTTAACTATTTCATGGTTATTTTTACCAATAATATAGTAAATTTTACCATATCCTGTTGGTTTTTATAACTATTTCATGGTTATTTTTACCAATAATATAGTAAATTTTACCATATCCTGTTAACTTTTTTTAACTATTTCATGGTTATTTTTACCAATTATATAGTAAATTTTAACATTTAATAACAAAAACAAATTTGTTCATACTTTTTTATTAGTTCACAAAACTTTATTTAAATAAATGTACATAGTTTAGTATAATATATTTAATACAAAAAAAATTATACATTAATATTATTATACAAACAGTAAAAGTATGAAAGGAAATACCAATTTGTATCCGAAAGACTGTTTGAATGAAGGCCATTCCTTCAAAAAAGCTGAAGATGTTTGTGAATTTTTGAAATCTGCTCTTCTTAATTTAAAACATCTCTTCCACACATCTAGAATGATATTTTTCGAGGATCTCTTCCGGACAACCACAACCCGCAAAGACGAAGGAAGATACGTAGTGAAGTTACCCTTTAAATCGGATTTTCCTGAAGTATTAGCCCTCGGTCACTCCCGACCAGCCGCACAACAGCAATACCTCAGCATAGAAAGATTACTGGAGCGGAAACCGGAACTGCGTGATAAATACAATGAAGTCCTAGGAGAATATTTAACTATGGACCACATGTCAGCGGTTTCACCCCGGGAAATTGTAAAAAATGGGAAATACCACTCATTCTACTTGCCGCATCACGCTGTCATCAAACCCGACAGCAAAAGCCTTTTCCTTTTTCCATTTGAACAAACGTTCTCGGAACTCCGCTCGTTTTCCAACGGACGCTATAATATCCCTTATGTCATCAACTGATAGGTATTGCAGTCGTTCGAATGTTACGTCGTTTTCTGCCAAAAAATTAATTTAATTATCATTATTCACAATATAATTTTTTTATTTTAATTCTTAAAGACAGATGTGCCCGCAACAAAACCAGGAACAACAAGCAACATATTAAATAAACGTGGGAATATCTGCTTTATGATAACGGTATCTGTTCACTGTTTGTATGTACACACTAGCGTCACTTATGCTATAGTTAGTTTTCACATTTCAATTGCATTATTTCACATTTTAATTGCATTATTCACAATGTTAATTATTTATAACTCGATAGTAACCAACTTACCTTCTAATGTTGGCAGAAGATATGCCATCCCCCATTCACTTAACAAATTTACCCGCAGCTCGTCCATATTACACACTTCACAAACGTCAACAGAACTTTGTGGTTCTTTATTCGCAACTTCGTAATAATACAAACAAACAAACGAAATGTGTATACGATCACGATTATAGTTTTAGCGTCACATAAGATCAACCAATAAATAGTAGCATTCTACCATAAATTGGTAACTTTTACCAATTCATTGTAGAATATATTATTGATAAAATAATCAACCAATAAATAGTAACATTCTACCATAAATTGATAACTAAATTTTTAATAAAATAACCAACCAACAAATAGTAACATTTTCACCATAAGTTGGTAACTTTTACCAATTCAACCTAAAATATATTATTGAGAAAATAGTCAACAATCAAAGAGTAAACTCTACCATAAATTGGTAAATATTACCATATAATTGTTAAATAATTCATTAATCAACATTGTAAATTTCTATCAACTGCATAGTTGTTTTTACGTGGTTCTGTTTTCTCTGTGTTGACATCTCCAAAAAACAACAAGTTCAGATTTATGGCAAAAATCCATCATTTGTTGACTATTCCCACTCTAGTAACCTATGTACCTACATTGACGATTTCAAATAAATTAGTTGACTGTAGTGTACAATTTTTCGTATCAATAGTTGAATATTGTGAAATATTTCTGGAGTATGTCTAATTATGCAATTGTTTACGAGTATAAATGATGGTATTGTTGCAATATCTATATATATATAAATGAATGTTTGTCTCTATGTCCTTTATAGGCGTCAAAAGTACCCACCCGATTTTATTGAAATTTTTACGGTAGGTGCATATAATCACTGGGAATGTTATAGAACAAAAGTAATGTCGATAGGTGGCGCTGCAGTCGAGATATTTCTAAAATCCGTATTTACAGACCGATTTGATTAAAATTCGAAACGTCTATTAAACACCTAAACATAAATATATTGTGTGTTTACGCCAGCTGTTTACATCAGCATTCACAAGTGGATCTGCCATTGTGAATTACTATAATTCCACTTGCAGATGTCGCTGTGATAGTACGGGAACAGGGACTCGTTACTTTCTCTCCCTTGTCTCGAGTCCTGTTACCCGTACCGTACGATGGGTTTCGCCTTTTGCGAAAACCCAGCGCTCTTTCACTTTGTGAAGAGACGCCCCCAACGCTACACGTAAGGTTTTTGCATTATTCATATATTTAACCCCAACTTTATTTTCAGCAGTGTTGATTTTATCTTATAAAATAAATTGCTTGTCATTGACAAGCCCCCCTTTTGCATTTATAAATTTAATATAACTTGTGTGTTTTACTTGCGAGTGCAATACGGCCTTTCGCTTATTAATTTAACGATCATAAATTTTCAGAAGACCGGCCTCCTATTTTTTCAAACCCCGTTGCCGTGGAATTCATGAGGAATTCCCGGACCCTAATTCCTCCCCGCTCGAACATGGTCCCTCGAGCCGGATCATTCTGATTTTTTTTTGTTAATATTTTTGTGGCTGAATTGCTGTACTCGCAAATAAAAATCGAGAAACACAAGTTAAAAACATAACCCCAAAACTGCCAAGTTGCCCACTTATCCCCCGTTTTAAATATCCTTTAAAGGTGTGTTTAATTAATTTTGGATATAGAAATATATAAATATCCAATTGAACACACCTTAAAAAATTGCTTGAAGATTTTCACAATCTTCTAATGTGAACGAGCAGTGGATTGCGAATTGCAATCCACAATTTGGCAGCTGCCAAAAAGTTGGCAAAACAAAAAAAAACAAAAATAAAAGAAAAATAACCTGCAAATTCATTCACACGTGTGAGTGCGGGTTATTTTCTTTTAATATATCGTGGCGACCGAGAAAACCCCGGCGACGACGTAGAGCAGAAGGGCAAGGCCGCCCCAACGATTGGAACACCAAAATCCGTCCAAGGTAATCCTTTGTAATTTTATTATTAATCAAATAGTGTTTGCGTGCAGCACTCGAGTTGCCTGCAGCGAAGAGTAGTGGGTGCTCCAGCAGCCTGCAAAACAAGTGCCGGCGTTGTTAGCTGGAAAATTGTGCTACATCAGCACTGGCAGAATTATACATCAGTGCTGACGAAATTGTACGTCAGTGCTGAAAAGTTGTACACCAGTGCTCCGGCGGGAGCAGCGACTAATTGGGCAGCGGCCCCAACGATTGGAGGAGTGAATCCGAAGAAGAAAAAAGGTAACCATTTCACATTGGTGTTGTTTAATTCAATTTCAATTGCAGGAACGGAAATTAAGTTGAAGGAAATTTCCGTGCCCCTGCACAGAGTCGAGGGTGCTCCCACAAGCACCGCACAATTGTACGTCAGCGGCGCCAACGCTCCGGCGGCATCAGCAGCGAATTTGTGAGTCTGCGCTGCCACGGGCGCAACAACCACAGTTTGCACCAGCGCTCCGGCAGCAGCAGCAACGAGTCATTTTAATAAATTATTACAAATAAAATACTAAATTACTTAAATTAAAAAGAACAAAAAGTGAAAATAAATTATAAAATAAAGAAAATAAATTAAATAATAATTGATAAAACTAAAATAAAGTGAAAGTGCAGTGAGAAAGTGGCTGCACCGGCAAACAAGTGGCGCCACGAAATAAGGTGCAGCCATTTTAAGTGAGTGCAGGTGCTGACCGCCGGCATTAAGTGCCACGTAATCAGGCGGCAGTGCGAGTTGGTGCAAGGCCCCCACCAGTGGCCCAACGTGCAGCAAGGCCCCTACCAACGGCCCAACGAGTTGCTGCAAGGCCCCTACGAACGGCCCAACGTGCAGCAAGGCCCACACGAATGGCCTAACGTTCAACAAGGCCCCCACCAGTGGCCCACCGTGCAGCAATGCCCCTACCAACGGCCCAACGAGTTGCTGCAAGGCCCCTACGAACGGCCCAACGTACAGCAAAGGCCCACACCAACGGCCCAACGTACAACAAAGGCCCCCACCAGTGGCCCACCGTGCAGCAAGGCCCCTACCAACGGCCCAACGAGTTGCTGCAAGGCCCCTACGAACGGCCCAACGTGCAGCAAGGCCCACACGAACGGCCCAACGTTCAACAAGGCCCCCACCAGTGGCCCACCGTGCAGCAAGGCCCCTACCAACGGCGCAACGAGTTGCTGCAAGGCCCCTACGAACGGCCCAACGTGCAGCAAGGCCCACACGAACGGCCTAACGTTCAACAAGGCCCCCACCAGTGGCCCACCGTGCAGCAATGCCCCTACCAACGGCCCAACGAGTTGCTGCAAGGCCCCTACGAACGGCCCAACGTACAGCAAAGGCCCACACCAACAGCCCAACGTACAACAAAGGCCCACACCAACGGCCCAACGAGTTGCTGCAAGGCCCCTACGAACGGCCCAACCTGCAACAAAGGCCCACACCAACGGCCCAACGATCAGCAAGGCCCCCACCAGTGGCCCACCGTTCAACGAAGGCCCGCATCAACGGTTCAACAAGGCCCATACCAACGGCCCAACGGTGCAGCAAGGCCCCCACCAGTGGCCCATCGTTTCCACAACAACAACAGTAAGCAGTGATACAAGGTGGTGTGACTTGTTTAAAACCATTGGATTTTGGTACCTTTCTTCGCTTTCTCGAAAATTGCTTGGCTTTACTTCAATTGATTTTTTTTTTATTATTGGTACATAAAATTTTCGTTTCCTTTCCTAGGACAAGGTATTAAACGCACTTTGCAATTTTTACTCGGTGGGACAAGACATTTTGTTATCCACTAGTACGTTTTTTTTTGTGCTTTATAGAAAATTAATTGGGTTCTTTCGGTTGTGCGAGACACGGAAAGAACTCTCGTTTGGTTGAACATTGATTTTTTTCCGCGTTATAATTTTTATAATTAATGGTTTTAGATTAGTTTATTTTATTCGTTGAATCCATTCAGAAGGCCTTTAAAGAAATTGGGTTTTGCCCAGTGGATCATAACACTGAGGGAAATAAACTCGATTTTTTTTGAATTTTCATTTCCGGCTTTTTCCGTGATTTTCCCCAGTGGTGCCTAACACTGAGGGAAATCAATTCGACTTTTTTTTGGATTTGTGGATATTTATTTTCGGCTTTTTCCGTGGTATTCCCCAGTGGCTCACAACACTGAGGGAAATTAAATTCGATTTGTTTTGGAATTCTGTTTTTAAATTTCGAGCATTTTTCTTGAGTTTCCCCAGTGGTGCCTAACACTCATTCAGTGGTGCGATACACTGAAACAATCTTTACAACGTCTTGTTTTTCGAAATATTTTTCAAACGTCGTAGTTTGAAAACTTGAAACTTTTTTTCGTGGATTAGTCTTTACGACATTATCTTTAAATCGTTTGCTTTTTTCGAAAGATTTTCAAGAAAAATTTCGTAAGCTTTTTCGTGACATGGCCACACTCAACGATATTTCGCGCGCATGCGATGCGCTGCTTGAGTTTGAGTCGGGCTATAACACGATGCCCAGTAACTGCCATTCTATCTTCTCCCTGGAAATACAGAAAGAAGAGCTTAAGACGTTGTGGGTCAAGGTTAAAGACGAATTTGATAATTACTCAAAGACCTTGTCCGACAACGAAAGCGATCAGTCCGCTCTTCGGTTGGCCAAGTGCCGATATCAGGACTGCTACACCGCATACTTGACTTGCGGTGCGCTTATAGGTGAGACTGCTCATGGTCTCACTTTTGCTCAACAAAGCAGTTCAACGGTCAATCACGGGCTTCATGCAGTTGAACTGCCTGCTCATTCAAATATCCGTTTACCTCCATGTGATACGGAGATATTTTACGGTGACTACATGTCGTGTCCATCGTTTCGAGATTTATTCACAGCGATTTACGTGAACAATTCGCGCTTAACCCCGGTCGAAAAGCTGTATCATTTGAATCAGAAGACCCGGGGTGAAGCAAAGGATATAGTTAAAAAATCCCCTCTGACTAATGACGGCTTCGCCACAGCGTGGCAAAATCTATCGGAACGATATGAGAATAAGCGGATAATGGTCAATAGTCAGCTGAAGATCCTATTTAATTTACCATCGGTCACGGTAGAACGCGGAACCGATATTAAGAATTTACAACGATCGGTCAACAATTGCATCTCAGTGTTAGAAATGTACGGCATTGAAATTGAGAACTGGGATGCAATTTTCGTGTTTTTGGTGTCGAGTTGGTTGCCAGACACCACCCTAGCGCTATGGGAACAAGGGATTGTGAGGAAGGCGGAAATTCCGAGGTGGGAGGAATTAGACAGCTTTCTCACAAGCCGGTTCCAAACGTTGGAAACTGTTTCCGACATTCGGGGTGCTAGAGCGGTAAAGCCGACCGTCAGTCGACCACCCGCCGCAAGTCTGCGTATTTGTCTGTTTCGCAGCTAAGGCAATACATTTGGAGGCAACCAGCGATTTGTCAACCCCGACGTTCCTAGCAGCCTTTTCGCGATTCGTATCCCGACGCGGTTGCCCTCTAAATGTATACTCGGACAACGGCACCAATTTTGTAGGGGCGAACAAAGCACTGAGGCAGGATTTCAAGGCGTTCGTCTCTACGGTGGCTAGTGGGACAACGCAGACATACGCTCATCAAGGTATCTCGTGGCACTTTATACCTCCAGGAGCACCTCATATGGGAGGACTCTGGGAAGCAGGTGTAAAAAGCTTCAAGATACATTTCAGGAAAGTCGCTCATTCAATGCGTTTCACCATAGAGGAGCTTTCCACACTGTTGGCAAGGATCGAGTCGTATTTGAATTCTCGACCAATCAGCCCCATCTCTGAGAACTCTGAGGCAATGGAACCCCTAACACCAGGACATTTCCTAATTGGAACCCCGATACTCGCGATTCAAGAGCCCGAAGTCACGGAGAATCCGATGTCCATCGTCAATCGATGGCAAAAGATTAAAGCCATCCAGCAGAAGTTCTGCCAAAGGTGGAAGGCGGAGTACCTGAAGGAGTTGCAGAAACGAACAAAATGGAGGCTCCCCCAACGTAACATCGAGACAGATGACCTGGTGGTTATTAAAGAGGACAATCTGCCTCCAAATGAATGGCGACTTGGCAGAGTAGTTAGAGTTTTTTCAGGTCCCGATAGCCGCGTCCGTGTCGTAGAACTACGAACGGCGCGAGGAAACATAACTCGGCCAATTGTGAAATTGGTTCTTTTACCACGATTGTAAACAAAGTTTCTAACTCTAATTCTCTTTCCAGACCAAAAGTACCTAAATTTTGAAAATGGAGACCACTAGCAAATCTGGCCTGAGGAAATGCCCCGTATGCGCAAAGAACCACCCGTTGTTATACTGCCGGGTGATGCGTAGGATGGAGCCAGCCGAGAGACTGCGTGCCGTACTCGTGCATCGTCACTGCGCCGATTGCATGTCGCCGCACCATATGGCAAAAACGTGTCCGTCGCCCCGAAAGTGCGACCAATGCAGCGAGAGGCACCACATTCTCCTTCACCTCCACGAGAAGGCAAGAGGGAAGGAAGACAGGACTCTGCCTGCTCTTGAGCCCGAAGAGCTCCGTCGATGACGCTACAGTGCGTATAACGCTCAACCTCTGAGCGAGTCGAGCGACAAGGAGGTGTTGGAGATCGACGCTGAAGATGATGGAGGAAGAAGCGGCATCACCAGCATCCAACGTGCCACCAGTAGCCAGACCTCGACTGTCGGTTATGCGGTCGGCAGTCCAGTTGCCCCCTCCCGTTGCCGCGAAGCGCCAGGCACCGCACGCACCACCCAGGAAGTCGCAACAGAAACCGCAACAGATCCGAACGCGCCGTGGTGTGAGAGACACCCGAGAGCGTATTACGGGCACAGCCCGTACCGCTTCAGGGCTATCTGTCCTCACGCCAACGGTAGCGGTCCGGATCATGACGAGAGGAAGACCGCAATTGGTGAGAGCGATCGTAGACCCAGGGCAGCCGCGGTCATCGATTTCGGAGCAGCTGGCGCGATGGCTGCAGTTGGTGCACGGTCGTGAGAATTCATGCCAGTTCACGCTAAAAGGGTGGAACGAGCGGCTCCAGGTGACCGCAAATGTGAGGACACATCTGTCCCGCATTACCCCCCAGCGCACACTCGACGCACGCGTAGTCAGCGAATTTGACAATTTTCGGTTGGCAGACCCAAATTTCCACCGCTCGAGCGCGGTGTCGTTAATTTTAGGAGCGGAGGTGTACGCGATGATCCTGCGTCCGGGACTGATGGCAGCGACTCCCACCCGACCAGCCGCGCAGAACACGATGTTCGGGTGGATGATATCTGGCGGTACCATTTATTAGAATAGATTAGCTCGTAGCTTACAATTTCTTTTTAATTTATTTCTTTTTGTAACCTTGGATTTTGAATTTTTGAATGATTTTTTTTTTTTAATTATATGTCACTGTTACGCTAATGAAGTCTTATCAACTGTTATGAAATAGCAAACATTATTTATGTATATAATCCAAACAAATTTTTGTAGCAACTTATTGCAGCGATACTGCAAGGCGGGCGGCATGTTTACGCCAGCTGTTTACATCAGCATTCACAAGTGGATCTGCCATTGTGAATTACTATAATTGCACTTGCAGATGTCGCTGTGATAGTACGGGAACAGGGACTCGTTACTTTCTCTCCCTTGTCTCGAGTCCTGTTACCCGTACCGTACGATGGGTTTCGCCTTTTGCGAAAACCCAGCGCTCTTTCACTTTGTGAAGAGACGCCCCCAACGCTACACGTAAGGTTTTTGCATTATTCATATATTTAACCCCATCTTTATTTTCAGCAGTGTTGATTTTATCTTATAAA
The DNA here is from genome assembly GCA_963971545.1 of Philophylla caesio. Lineage (NCBI taxonomy): Eukaryota > Metazoa > Arthropoda > Insecta > Diptera > Tephritidae > Philophylla > Philophylla caesio. Next base: position 132,863,668 of record OZ020604.1, read on the forward strand.
ATAAATTGCTTGTCATTGACAAGCCCCCCTTTTGCATTTATAAATTTAATATAACTTGTGTGTTTTACTTGCGAGTGCAATACGGCAATCAGCTTATTAATTTAACGATCATAAATTTTCAGAAGATCGGCCTTCTATTTTTTTGAACCCCGTTGCCGTGGAATTCATGAGGAATTCCCGGCCCATAATTCCTCCCCCGCTCGACCTTGTGTAAAAATAGACTCGAGAGGTGGCGCTGGAGTCGAGAAATTGCCTTGCTCTGTGTGTAGCATAAGATAGTAGTATCGCCACGGAAGTCTTTTTTTATACGACTTAAACATTTTTAGCGTCCCCTGTGCGAAAAAGTATCCAACTTGAAGCCCACCTGAACCAGAGAAAATTGAATTTGGGAAAATTGGTTGAACGTTTCCTTAGAATCAGGATTCCGTAACAAACCCGACTTTAGCACAGGTTTTTTGATACCTTCATTTGTTCCTCATATCTGTGACGTGTGAAAATAAACAAACAAGCTGAATGGCGGTGTTCTTTAACCGCGATGATAGGGTTAAAAATTGTAAATCAATGATGGACAAAAAAATCAAATTAAAATAACCATAATAACCCTTCTGATCTAAACGTGGTCGATCCTAAAAAGTTGACTAAGTCGAAGATAGCGAGAATTGAGGTGACAAAGAAAGCCACTTCAGTTCTTTTTTATTTGGTTCAACAATTTATGAGTTTTCTAAGCATATAAAAACATTATAGCAACAAGTTTTCTTATTTATTTTACCGAAAAATGTCTTGGCTCACTTATCCCACCAGGCGAAAGACAACCAAACGAAAATTTGTGTCGTGCCTCCAGAAAGAATCGTTCGTCCGTCGGGAGAAAATTCAAATCTGCATCCCTCTTACCTCCCATCTTCCTTTCGAATCAGGATATAAACTTTAGCTGAATATAATTTTTTCCCTTGGAACGAAACGTTCTACAGTAAGAAATTAGTGCGACTCACGTGAACATTTTTGGCAAACATTACATATGTAGCTATAAGTTAAAAAATTTAGTAATGGGTTTGGGCTCGAAAATATTTGAAACCCCCACCCTCCCTGGATCCGCCCCTGTGTAAGAGTTTTTATTTGATTTTTACTTTTCATATGATAAATTGCAAGTCCATGTGCGCCACTTGTTTTTTCGTTTAAATCTTACTAATAGTTTTAATTATGTTTACTAAGTCAATCAAATAATTCAATCCATTTCTAAGCTGCTAAAACAATAAAGAAAATATTAATTATGAATGTGAATCAAATCGGTCCAAAATGCTTTATCTTGAATAAATGGATGGATATTTGAAGAAAATAACATTATGAAACTGTATTTATCACTAAAGAATGAAACTTCTTTTTTAATTTTTGTGAACTTTGGCCGATTTTCTTATCACGTATAGATTTTCGATATGAATTTTCCTATTTCTATTTTATATTTATTGGCTCTGTTTATAAAAAAATACATAAATATAAAACACTTGAAAAAAATATAAAAATATGAACTTTATGCAAAACTTACCAAAATATTCGATGCAATTAAAAATTACAGCTTACTGGTGTATACACTCACTGCGCATAAGTAAGTATATAATATAATATAATAATATAATTTTGGCGCTTACACTATATAGCTCAGTGTTTGGCCGAGCTGCTCCTACCATTTGTGGTGTGCGTCTTTATATTATATCACAAATGGAGGGACCTACAGTTTTGTGCCGACTCCGAACGGCAGATGTATTTAATGAGAAGCTTTTTCATGGCAGAAATACCCTCGAACTCACCGGCATATCGAGTTATAGCACGCACCGCTACCAAATCGACCACAGCGGCATAAGTAAGTACTACCATAAAAATCACTTCGACATTTTCCTTCTTTCTCCTACAACTTGCTAAAACTTGTTTTGCATGTATTTATATTATATATATGTATGCAAATAAATAAATAAAAAAAATCTTCATATTTAAGGGATAATTTTTATACCCGAGCGTATTTGTGCACAAGGGTATTATAACTTTGTTCGCATAACGGTTGTTTGTAACAACAAAAAATAATCGAGATAGATATAGATATATATATACTAAAATGATCAGAATGAAAAGAGGAATCAATTTAGCCCTGACTGTCTGTCCTCCGTCCGTCTGTCCGTGGTTACAATAACTTGAGTAAAAATTGAGATATCTCAATGAAATTTGATACATATGTATATTGTTCTTTGGACAGGGTAGGTTGGTGTTTTTTGCGGTATCTATTACAGCAAATTTAGTGAAATTTTGATCTAAGAAATTTGGTTTTTGTGAAATTTTGAAAAATGGGCGTTGCCACGCCCACTTATGATACATTTTCTGTATCTCAGTAACAGTATTAGTTATCGTCACAAAATTTGGTGGACATATTTTCCATGATATCGCTATTATTATTGTGAAATCGGATCATAACCACGCCCACCTTCCATATAGCGGAAATTTTGGAAAATGCAAAACATTAATTCTTTCGGGACCTATTTAAACAAATTGAGTGAAATTCGGTATTTGAAGCGACTTTGAACTAAGAAATTAGGGAATTATGCAATTTTGAAAAATGGGCGCTGCCACGCCCACTTAGTAAAAATATCTGAATCTTAATAACGGTGTAAGGTATCGTAACAAAATTTGGTGAACAAATTTTCCCCAAAATCGCTGTCATCATCGTTAAAAATTTTTGGAATCGGACCATAACCTCGCCCACCTCCGAGTTTAGCTTTTCTTACTTGTTAAAGGATAATTTCGTTGCAGACTACTGTAATCTTTACTGTAGATCGCTCAAAATAAGTTTAAAAGCTGAAAACGTCATTTCAACACTATCTTGTGTTGCAGGTACACTGTGCACAATTGCACACTGGCCTATTATCGAAAAAACTTGGACAAAAATAGAAGATTTTGTTTGATTTCGATGAGCATTTTTTTTCTGGAATTTTTGGGGCCGCTAATTACGAATTTGACATTTATTACAAAAAAAAATGGCGGATACAAAATGGCGGACAAATTTTGAGAATACAACTCCGATATGCACAAAAATTAATATTCAGGGTTTTCAAAGGTAGCTGATTTAGAAACCAACAGTTATTATAAGGAAAACAAAATGGCGCATACAAAATGCCCGACATTGTTTCAAAAAATCACTCAAATTTTTGTGAAAAACTTCGTAAGATGGTTTTACAGGTCGTTAATTACAAATGACCGTTGTGGTGGAGTGGGTGGCGGTTCGTGCTATAACTCGATATATCACGTTTATTCTAATAGCGGTCACCCTTCGGCAGGCAATGACAAACTTCCGAGGGTATTTTTGCCATGAAAAACCTTTTCATAAAATACATATGCCGTTCGGAGTCGTAGGTCCCTCCATTTATGGTAGAATATAAAGACGCACACTTCAAATGGTAGTAGAAGCTTGGCCAAACACTGAGCTATGTATATAGTGTAAGCGCCAACATGTAATTATTAAATATTATTATTAATTACAAATTCAACGTTTATAATCGATAAAACTAAATGGCGGATACAAAATGGCCGAAGATTATCTACAAAAATCTATATAAGGCGGTTTCGAATGTCGATAATTACAAACTTGGCATTTGTTTTCAATAAAACGAGATGACGGCCACGAAACTACTAACGGCTTGTAAAAAAATGTCTTTTTTATTCACAACTGTCGGAACTGAAGATTTTCAAACATTGCTCAATACAATCCTGACAATTAATTCCCATAAAAGAAAATTGCTTCTTCAGTCAGCGAGAAAGTGTTTTGCTTCCATTTGTTTTCCAAAATTAGTAACCAAGTCTTCACTTCAACGCAAACTTTTCCTCGGAATATATTATAAATTTCCATTCTAGTGCAGATTATTACATTATAGATTTATTGCAAATTTCCATCATTTGTTGACTATTCCCAGTCTAGTAACCTACCTACATTAACGATTTCAAATAAATTAGTTGACCGGTTTTGTTTTGTGAGGTAGGTTTTGTTAGGTTACACTGTGTGAGTCTAAGTCAGTTGTAAGTTTACAAATCTGCAAAAAATAATTTGAGAGTGAAAATTGGCGTAAAATGTCAAAAATCCTCATCCCGAAGCAATAGACCATCACGCACTCACGTTATCAAAACTATGGCAAAATCATATTGGCAGCTGTCGGCAACAAATTCATGAAAATTTATATTCAATAAGGTTTTCCTGAAACAAGCATTACTGAGAAAACGTGGACTATAGTGTACAATTTTTCGTATCAATAGTTGAATATTGTGAAATATTTCTGGAGTATGTCTAATTATGCAATGGTTTACAAGTATAAAAGATGGTATTGTTACAATATCTATTTATGTATATAAAAATGAATGTTTGTCTCTACGTCCTTTATAGGCGTCAAAAGTACCCAGCCGATTTCAATGAAATTTTTACGGTAGGTGCATATAATCACTGGGAGTGTTATAGAACAAAACTAATATCGATAGGTGGCGCTGCAGTCGAGATATTTCTAAAATCCGTATTTACAGACCGATTTGATTAAAATTCGAAACACCTAAACATAAATATATTGTGTGAAAATATACTCGATAGGTACCGCTGGAGTCGAGAAAATGCCTTGCTCTGTGTGTAGCATAAGATAGGGTTGTATCGCCACGGAAGTCTTTTTTATAACGACTTAAACATTTTTAGCGTCCCCTGTGCGAAAAAGTATCCAACTTGAAGCCCACCTGAACCAGAGAAAATTGAATTTGGGAAAATCGGTTGAACGTTTCCTTAGAATCAGGATTCCGTAACAAACCCGACTTTAGCACAGGATTTTTGATACCTTCATTTGTTCCTCATATCTCTGACGTGTGAAAATAAACAAACAAGCTGAATGGCGGTGTTCTTTAACCGCGATGATAGGGTTAAAAATTGTAAATCAATGATGGACAAAAAAATCAAATTAAAATAACCATAATAACCCTTCTGATCTAAACGTGGTCGATCCTAAAAAGTTGACTTAGTCGAAAATAGCGAGAATTAAGGTGACAAAGAAAGCCACTTCAGTTCTTTTATATTTGGTTCAAAAATTTATGAGTTTTCTAAGCATCTAAAAACATTATAGCAACAAGTTTTCTTATTTATTTTACCGCAAAATGTCTTGGCTCACTTATCCCACCAGGCGAAAGACAACCAAGCGAAAATTTGTTTCGTGCCTCCAGAAATAATCATTCGTCCGTCGGGAGAAAATTCAAATCTGCCTCGTGTGATCGCATCCCTCTTACCTTCCATCTTCCTTTCGAATCAGGATATATACTTCAGCTGAATATAATTTTTTCCCTTGGAACGAAACGTTCTACAGCGACTCACGTGAACATTTTTGGCAAAAACTTTGTAGCTATAAGTTAAAAAATTTAGTAATGAGTTTGGGCTCGAAAGAGTTTTTATTTGATTTTTACTTTTCATATGATAAATTGCAAGTCCATGTGCGCCACTTGTTTTTTCGTTTAAATCTTACTAATAGTTTTAATTATGTTTACTAAGTCAATCAAATAATTCAATCCATTTCTAAGCTGCTAAAACAATAAAGAAAATATTAATTATGAATGTGAATCAAATCGGTCCAAAATGCTTTATCTTGAATAAATGGATGGATATTTGAAGAAAATAGCATTATGAAACTGTATTTATTACTAAAGAATGAAACTTCTTTTTTAATTTTTGTTAACTTTGGCCGATTTTCTTATCACGTATAGATTTTCGATATGAATTTTCCTATTTCTATTTTATATTTATTGGCTCTGTTTATAAAAAAATACATAAATATAAAACACTTGAAAAAATATAAAAATATGAACTTAATGCAAAACTTACCAAAATATTCGATGCAATTAAAAATTGCAGCTGACTGGTGTAAACACTCACTGCGCATAAGTAAGTACTACCATACAAATCACTTCGACATTTTCCTTCTTTCTCCTACAACTTGCTAAAACTTGTTTTGCATGTATTTATATTATATATATGTATGCATATAAATAAATAAAAAAAATCTTCATATTTAAGGGATAATTTTTATACCCGAGCGTACTTGTGCACAAGGGTATTATAACTTTGTTCGCATAACGGTTGTTTGTAACAACAAAAAATAATCGAGATAGATATAGATATATACATACTAAAATGATCAGAATGAAAAGAGGAATCAATTTAGCCCTGACTGTCTGTCCGTCCGTCTGTCTGTCCGTGGTTACAATAACTTGAATAAAAACTGTGATATGAAATTTGGTACATAGATTGTTCTTTGGACAGGGTAGGTTGGCGTTGCCCGTTTTTTCGGTATCTATTACAGCAAATTTAGTGAAATTTTGAACTGAAATTTTGAAAAATGGGCGTCTTCACTTCAACGCAAACTTTTCCTCGCAATATATTATAAATTTCCATTCCAGTGCAGATTATTACCTTACAAAGTTCTTCACTATTCGAAGTCGATGCTAAAATTTAAGAATACAAGTTTTTGTAAATATAACTATACTCGTTATTATCACAGCTTATTTAAACGATCGCGCAAATCCTTCCGGTAGATCAACTCCAATGGAAATTGATAACAATACAAGTTATTACAGGCAGCGTAATAGTATTCCAAATACGCCTCTTCAACCGCGTCAGCATATTAAAAATACAGTTCACTCTACACCTGATTACACACCTAAACCGCAGTATTCAAATCCGAATTTGTAGTTGCATATAAGAGGAGTCGTGAACCATATCATTCCGATCGTTCGCCATTTCAAAAACATCAAAAAGTAAATTATATGTCGGAAGACTTAAAAACGTTCCCGACTGAAGAAGAAACCCCAAGTCAGGATATTGAATATTATTGTGAAAGCCCTCAAAACGACAATTGTAGCTATGGTGTTGCAGAATATGGTGTCGAAGTTAACTTTTTAAACTGAAATCGCTCCTACCGTTTATAACAAAAAAGTGCCCAAACGGTCAGGAGCTTCGTATTTTAGTAGACACAGGCACGTCAAAAAATTATGTAAATCATCTTTCGTTTCTGAAAGGAATAAAACCCTTGGAAAACCCCTTTAATTTGAAATCCATAAATGGTAAAAATTCGATTAATAAAAAGTGGTTAATTAATGTGCTAGACAATACCTCCACGTTCTTTCTGCTTTCAAGCTTAAGCACGTTCGACGGTGTTATAGGATACGATTTTTTAAGACAAATTGATGCAAAAATTGATACTGTTCAAGGAAGTTTATTTTACCGTAATGGTAAAAAAAATTACATAATCTTACATGTTCCACTAAAATTCCAATCTCAATTTCGACAGTTGATAAATAAAAACATAAATGCATTTGCTGATCCTAATAGAGCCTTGCCGTACAACACGACCGTTAAGGGTAGAATTCGCACAAATACGGACGAACCAATTTACAGCAAGAGTTATCCATTTCCTATTTCGGTAGCTCCGTTTATAAATAATGAAATAAAAACGCTTCTTAGGGAAGGAATAATAAGGCCATCTTTTTCGCCTTACAATTCACCTGTCCACGTCGTGTCTAAGAAAGGATTTGATGAAGATGCGAAGCCAAAATTACGAATGGTGATCGATTTTCGTAAACTCAATGAGAAAACAATCCCAGATCGATATCCCATTCCTGATACATCAGTAATCTTGGCCAATTTAGGAAGCTCCGAAATTTTTTACAACATTAGACCTTAAGTCAGGGTTTCATCAAATTATTATGTGTGAGGAAGATAGACAGAAAACAGCATTTAGTATTAACAATGAAAAATATGAGTTCTGTAGATTACCTTTCGGGTTAAGAAATGCGCCCAGTATCTTTCAAAGGGCCATCGATGACATCGGCTGTTTCATCTTATACCCCATAAATATGTTATTCGCATAATGTTTTTTTTTTGTATTTTTTCATTATACTCCTAAAATATAATCTATGTTTGTATTTATTAATGATTAATGTACAAATTTTCTTAGAAATAATATTACCACAAACGTATACAATTAATGTTAATCACAGATGCTGAGGGCTCAACTTGGGACATTGCATCTTATACTTACGCTTTAAATTGAGTAATCTTGGTTATTTAGATTTAAAAAAAATGTATGTTCGAAATCAAATTTTCAAATAAACACTTAAAAAAAAAAAGGGCCATCGATGATGTTTTACGAGAATTTATTGGGAAATATTGTCATGTTTATGTCGATGATATTATCATTTACTCTTCAGATGAGGAGTCGCATTTAAAACACATCGACCATATACTTCAAAAGCTTGAAAGCGCAGGAATGAGAGTCTCGTCCGAAAAATCGAAAATTTTTAAAACCAAGTGGAGTTTCTTGGCTTTCTCGTTTATAACACAGGCATTAAAACTTGTCCGGGTAAGGTTCGTGACATTAATAATTACGATCAACCCCAATCTCTTTGAGCGTTACGTTCATTCCTTGGCCTATCAGGGTATTACAGGCGTTTCATTAAAGATTATGCCGCCATCGTTAAGCCTTTCACTGTTTATCTTCGTGGAGAAAACGGACAAGTGGGTGCACGCAATTCAAAATATGTGAAAATAGATTTTCGCCCTGAAGCGCTCAAAGGCTTCGAACGAATAAAACAGATACTAGCCTCAGAGGACGGTTTACTTCAATACCCAGATTATAACCTACCATTCGAGCTTACAACAGATGCCTCTTATACAGCCTTAGGTGCAGTTTTGTCGCAAAAAGGTCGACCAGTTACTATGATTTCGCGAACGCTCTCTGCTACCGAACAAAATTACGCCACTAACGAACGTGAACTACTTGCGCTTGTATGATCATTAAAAAAACTTCGCCATTATTTATATGGAACGAAAGATATAAAAATATTTACTGACCATCAGCCCTTGATATTCGCTATGGCCGAGAAAAATCCAAACGCAAAAATGAAAAGATAGCGAGCGTTCATAGAGGTGTTTGCGCCCAGTTTTCATTTCAAACCTGGAAAAGACATTAAAGTCGCAGATGCACTTTCTAGGCAGTTTTCCCACAATTTGAGCGAAGTGGTATCAAGTGAAACTGTCCATAGCGAAGAATCGTTAAGTAATACGATTAAATCTGCAAAATGCCCTATTAACCAATTCAGAAATCAGTTAATGATCTCGAAGTCTAATTCCTTTAGCAAAACTACTAAAATATTTTTTCAAAAACTAATTCGTCACACGATCACTTTTGATACTCTTGAAAGTCTTTTCCAATGTTTAAAAATTATTATTAACCCTGATGTCACCAACGGAATTTACTGCGATTTTTAAACTTTAGGAAAAATACAAAACGTAATAATATCGGCTTTTCCTGGTATTAAATTTATTCACACCGAACTTCTCCTAATTGATATAACCAACAAAGATGATCAAGTAGAGCTGATAACAACGGAGCACAATCGTGCTCATCGTGGATTACATGAGAATTTTAGCCAGATTTCTCGTGAGTATTCTTTTCAGATATAAAAAAATTATTGAAATCAACAATATCAAATTGCAAGATATGTTTAGAGAAGAAATACCAGAGGAAACCTCCTGACCCTGGAATAGGTAAAACACCAATTTCAAACGTACCAGGTGAAATTCTTCATATGGATATTTTTATAAGCGGCAAGCATTTGTTTTTAACGTGTATAGATAAATTTTCTAAATTTGCCATAGTAAAACCTATTGTTTCGAGAGCCACGTTCGATATTAAACACGCCATTTTAGAAGTTTTATTGGTCTTCAATAACCCCAAAGTCATTGTTTCTGACAACGAAAAAGCTTTTCAATCAAGTGCAATTAAATTTTACTAATATACACCTTTTCAATAGACCAATTTTTTATTCCCACACTACACATCGAAAGCAACGGTCAGGTAGAAAGGTTCCATTCCACCTTGTTGGAAATCGCACGCTGCATCAAAGAGCAGCAGAAGATAGACGATACAATTGAATTGGTAATTTTAGCAACACACAAATATAATTGTAGCTACCATTCCGTCATCAGTGCCAGGCCAACTGATATATTTCACAATTGTGCGACAGAAAAGCTAGAGGTTATAAGGAAAAAGTTATCTGAAGCTCAAGAAAAAACTTTGCAAAGAAACAAAACAGATTTTCATAAGAAGAAATAAAAGGCTTGGAAATAATTTTGATAAGGTATTTGTTGAGAAAATAATTGAAAAAGACCTTGGTACGACAGTTCTGATTAATGGCAAGAAAGTCCATAAAAGTAACATTCGTTCAAATAATAAACTTCTCCATATTTATTCTTTTTTAACAATAAGCTAGAAATACATTAACCAAATCGAAAGCAAAAGAAAACGGCAATAAAACAACCAAAACGTCTCTAAATAAACCACTTGTTAATTTTTTAAATCATCACGTTAGTCAAAAAAAAGTTAATATTAAAATTCTATGGATTTCATATGGTGTAGCTTAGTCCGTTTTTTTTGTCGTTTTGTGCAATATTCATATTATTTAAGTCCTTAATTGTAATTATCTGTAACTAAAACAAATCAACTGTGGAACTTAAGCCAAACCACTACGCAAAAATGCCCCAATTTTCAACACATCATCCTCATCAAATTGCATAATACCATACTTCCACGAATCGAGGACGTTTGGAGATTTAGCAGGGGGATAGTTAACATCGCATTTAGAATAATCACAAATGTTCAACTAACAAAGCCGCTAACACTACCCATACTATCTGCTGAGTTTTCTATACTGGAATATTTGCTACATGAACGCTATCATAAATTTGCATATCAACATTATCATTGAAATGACCTTGATGATCATATCAAGATAATCAGCAAGAGCACATAGCAACAGCTCACCACCGCTTGTTAGATGACCAAAGCGCATATCAACGCTTTAAGCGTTAAGGTACCTACATCGTTTATTGCTACACCCGCATTGCTACATTTTAAATCTACCAACAACTTCACACGATATTCAGTTGAATTCATGCTTGGGCTAGGGCTTTGGCTTAGTTGACATAGATGGAAAAATCAATTAGAAAGTTGATTCGAAGCGAATAACATCGCAATAAAGAAAATAATTTTGCCGAACGAATCAACGTGTTTAACTTACATACACAACCTATCAGGAATGTCGATTTCGAGTAAATTTTCGCTTCTACGATAGACAGCCATTATAATAATAATAATATCTTAATTCGATTAAAAAAAAATGCTCATGAAAAAATAAATATTAAAACAAATTATTAGTTTCAAAAGCGTTTGGATGTGGTTGTAAACTATTGTTAGATTTCCCATTTTGCCTTAGATTTGCGAGAATCAGGAGAGGTTTTTTTTTTTTTGTTGTTTTTTGTTTTTCGGTTGATCAAAAAGTTCATAATAAGCGAAGAACAAAACTATGGGTAGTTTTGAAAAAAAAAAGATTTAACGTACGTAATCTATACAACAGGAATCTGCTTATCTGCATTTGATTTTCCTATCGCATAAACAACGTATAAGTCATTAATCTTAGCGGTTATGAAACTGGAAGTCGACCATCAATCATAATTCCAATCGAAAGAATGAAAGATTTATAAAAAAAATAGGAACAACACGAATGATTTGGAACATGGTATCGGTTCTATAGAACATATGTCTAATGCGAATTCCAGATACCGAAATAGCGAGAGAAATAGTACGATTACGTAGGAGAGTTAGTCCAGCTTGGAAAATAGTCTCTCTGAACTTCTTCTAGCTCCTAGTAAAGGTAAAAAAAATTGTTGCAAATACTGATTAGGTAAACCCAAAACTTTCGTTTCGGGCCCCACGTTGGGCGCCATTTTTGTAATAAAGTCCTATTCAGAACATCGGAAATACACAGCTGTGCATGCTGGCATCATCCTGGATCTTAACTCGTCGGAATGGGGTGGGTCTTGCCGCACTTGGAGATGTCCTAACTAACTACAATATGAAATTCATGCACATAAAAAACAATCGGACAACTATAATTCAACCTCAAATATCTATAATTTTCGTCAATCTAGCGGACAAACATACACGGAGGAAATTCTCCTAATGTACGGATTCCTTTTCGGGCATAGGCATATAACGAAATCAGTAATTACATATAAGTATGTCTAATATATATTTCTAATAGAACATTGTCTATGCTAAAGAGTGGTATTTAAATAAGTATGTATATATGTAGATATACGAACGAAATTAAAGAGATACAAAATAAAGCAAAAACAATTAACTTACATATTTTGTTGTCCGCGCGGTGTCAGCAGGCGCCTGATGAGCTGCGTCGGTGTGATGAAAATCTCTTGTACTGTGGATCTTCATACACAATACCTATTTAGTATGTTAGCAAGAGAGATCTCTAATTTACTGTGCTCTTAAAAAAATTAAACTTACGTATATACTTATATATATATAGGGGTGCAATGGGGTACAGTGGTGCTTCTGGGTATGCGGTTACAGTTGCACGGCTGTACGCAATCCCTACTCTAACGTCCACGTTCGTGCACCCTGGGCAACGTGAGCAACCCATGTGCGAGATATGGTAACCAACCCGTGTGGAGCCATGGGTCACGGCTAACAGAGAGGGAGCTTTAGTGGAGCCACTCCGACATATTCGGTTTAAGGGTCCACTGAAGTCCGCAGCGTCTGTTCACCAGGAGGTGCGGCTGCAAGCGGGTGTCTGTCTTGGAGCAAACTTAAAATTTTTCACCCCCAGCAATGGGTTGTGCGCAGGGCTTGGAACCCGCCACGTAAAAAACAACTTCCAATGAAAAGGAAAAAAAAGCCTCGGATGAGACCCCCTTTTTTGATGACGACCACGGCAAACGTATTAAGGACAACGATTTGAGGGCATGCACCTGGAATGTCCGGACCCTTAATTGGGAAGGTGCCTCTGCCCGGCTGGTTGATGTCCTCAGCAGAGCGAAGGTTGACATCACCGCCATCCAAGAGAGGCGATGGACGGGGCAAGGGAAAAAATCGATAGGCCCTTGCGACATCTACTACAGCTGCCATGTAAAGGAGCGCAAATTTGGTGTCGGATTTGTGGTGGGAAAGAGACTGCGCCGTAAAGTACTGTCGTTCACACCGGTGGACGAACGTCTCGCCACAATCCGCATCAAGGGGAGATTCTTCAACATCTCCCTGATTTGCGCCCACGCCCCGACGGAAGAGAAGGACGATGGGACCAAAGATTGCTTCTACGATCTCCTTGGCCGCACGTATGAGCGGTGCCCCCACCACGATATAAAAATCGTGCTTGGCGATTTCAATGCCAAGGCGAGCAAGGAGGGCATCTTTGGTTCTACAGTCGGAAAATTCAGTCTCCACAACGAAACGTCCGATAACGGAATGAGACTGATCGACTTCGCCGGGGCCCGAAACATGGTAGTCTGTAGCACCAGGTTCCAGCATAAAAAGATTCACCAAGCTACGTGGCTATCTCCAGATGGTAAGACACAAAACCAAATCGACCACGTTCTGATAGACGGAAGGCATGCTTCCAGTGTCCTAAATGTGCGCACGATCCGAGGAGCCAACATCGACTCGGATCATATTCTTGTGGCAGCTAAGATCCGCACGCGCCTCTGTGCAGCAAAAAGCGCACGCAAACGGACACAAGGAAAGCTCGACGTCGGAAAGCTGCAATCGCAACAGACAGCTACCCACTTCGCCACTCGACTTGCACTCCTGCTCTCTGAGAGCAATAATCAACAGAACGATATTTCCGAGCAGTGGAACCATATTTCTCGCTGTCTACATACCGCCGCTGAAGAATCCATCGGATTTCAGCAAGCCCGAAAGAACAACTGGTATGACGAGGAATGTCGCGCCGCTACGGAACGTAAAGACGCTGCCTACAGGGCCACACTGCGATCGGGCGCCAACGCGAGCTGTGCGGGAGCGTTATCGTGAGCTGAAGAAGGAAGCAAGACGCATTTTTCGTGAGAAAAAGAGAGAGGCCGAAATGCGTGAGTGCGAAGAGCTTGAGATGCTGGCCGACAGGAAAAGCGCCCGAAAATTTTTTCAAAAAGTTCGACGGCTTACAGAAGGTTTTAAGACCGGGGCGAATTCCTGTAAGAATGAAAACGGTGACCTGGTGACTGATGTCCACAACATACTTAAATTATGGAGGGAGCACTTCTTCACACTGCTTAATGGAAGCAGCTGCAACAACGTTTGAGAAGATGTTGAACCTGAATCCCCAATCAATGATGATGGACGTGATGTACCATCACCCGACCATGACAAAATTCGGAAAGCGATAGCACGGCTGAAGAACAACAAAGCCCCCGGCTGACGGGTTACCAGCTGAGTTATTTAAGTACGGCGGAGAGGAGCTGGTTAAGTGTATGCACGAGCTCTAGAATATGGTCGGAAGAACGCATGCCTACTGATTGGAACTTAAGTGTGCTCTGCCCAATCCACAAAAAGGGCGATCCTGCAGTCTGTGCCAATTATCGCGGGATTAGCCTTCTTAACATCGCGTATAAGGTTCTGTCAAGTGTATTGTGTATGCGTCTTGGTTCCTTCTTCATCTCACGATAACGCTTCCGCACAGCTCGCGTTGCGCCCGGTCGCAGTGTGGCCCTGTAGGCAGCGACTTTACGTTCCGTAGCGGCTCGTCATACCA